>CM023539.1:13038222-15438222 GCA_013350335.1 Chimonanthus salicifolius
TGAATCCCTCTAAGAAGCTTACTCAATACAGCAATCCCGGATTTCAAGGCTTAAACGACATTGTCAGGCTAATTGGAATTCTTACACCGTACACATAATCAACTTCTAGGTGAGGAGAACAATTTCAGTTACTTGGGTTTTATTTAAATATGCAATAAAATATTGCAAAGTATTGATGTGTATTTGGAATGTGATTGTTGGACCTATAAAAATAGACTAAGTATTTATTAGAATGATCGTTGGAGTTCGGTGCAAGACTCACAGTAGTGTAAGGGGATTATTGGGCTAAAATGTTTTAATAGCCGTGAGTAAACTCAGTAAGCCCGGATTTTTGGAACCAACTGTTAATGTTATTGAAAGGTCTAACGCTCATATTCGACTAGTTGTGGTTAGGATAACGTCTACTATTGTATAGTTTGCTATGTTGGATTATATTACGTTAGTTGGATGTTATGTGATTATTGGGCATGGGATGGACTTGTGTAGATTAATTGCCATGATCTTTATGTTGTTAAGTAATTTTTCTCCTGTTATGATATATGGTGTTGTTGGAATAATATGCATGCTAGAGTAAGATTGAACATGATGTTATGTTATGGAATATGTGGATGCATTGTAAATCATGCTTAGAATGATTCTATAATTCTTGGAGTATGTAGGGGTTAAAACCCGGCACAAGTTTCACCCCTACTAGAGACAGTGATTGGTCAGTTTGGGGCGTCCCGCGACATAGAGAAGTCAAGTGGAAATTCCCGGCACTTATTTTTTATTATGAATTATCGAATCGGATTCCAAGGAATCCGACTTCTCTACCATGTTGGAAAGTTATTGTACCGTTTTATCTTAAAATTTTAATCAGAAACTAACAATTGTCATATTTATAAGCATATTGTCCCCACCAAATGAAAAAAAAAACAAAAAAACAAAATTATATATATATATATAATCAAATATCAAAATTCAGCCATCTTTAACAATTTTAACCATTTGATTTAAAATACTTATATAAATAATATTTTAGTCATTAAGGAATTTTAATCTAGAGAATCAATATACATCCTCAAATAAGATGGATAAAATCCTCATATTGAGTTGAGATACACTGTTTGCCTGATTAGGGGTTTCCAATTTTTTGGGTAAAATTTTATGGAACGTATATGTAAGTATGTAACATGTCTTATTTCATCAACGAACTGTTAAAATCTTTTACTGTTACTCCAAATTCAGACTCGACAATGAACAGTCTCGGCATTATCGAGAAGAGAGAGAAATAGGAGAGATAGAAAGGGAAAAACAGCGAGGGGAGACGAAAGAAGGGAGACAAGAGACATGAAAGCATACCTCTAGATCAGCAGGAGGGGCAGAGACGGCGGATACCGGAAATGACGGTTCCAGCGAGGGGCTTGCGAGAAAGAGGGATGAATGAGACTCGTCACAGTGAGCGTGAGAGTGAGAGTGAGAGTGAGAGTTGAAAAGTATTTTGGTTTCCGCCGAGTGATTCTGTCGAATCCTCGTTCGAATTTCCACTTAAAAAAAAATCTGCGCGCAACTCGATCAACGGCGCTCGTGGAACGATAATTTCCTAGTTTTAGACTTTTTTTCAAAATTATTATAATGATATCAAGAAACAAAATAATTTAAACTAGTAAATCAATTAAAATAAATTGAAGTGGTAATATATAAATCCATTTCATAAAATAATTTGAATTCATTAATAATTTTGACTAATTATTTTAAATATTGTATGAAATTCTAACTTTACTGATCTATCATGAAATAATAAATACCTTGATGATCAAAAGAAAGAAAAATCAAATTTGTGAAAAAAATAAATCTAATGTAAGGCGTTTTAGCTGCATACCCATTCAGAAACAAAAGCACCTCAAAAGTATAAAATCTTATCTAATTTATACAAAGTCTTTGTGAAATACAAAATGTAAGAGATAAATTAGAGACTATCTCAAAATCTTGCAGTCAACCTTCAAAGACTTCAAAATCAATTTTGAAGTCATGATTGGATAATTATTCAATCATTCTCGAAGTATATCTCTTATATTAAATTTGAAGTTTTTGAATTCAGCTCGCATAAGTTTGAAGTTTTTGAATTCAGCTCGCATATAAATTTGTCGAAGTTACTTCACTTTGAAGGAAGAGTGTTGGAAGGTCAAAATTTGACTTATTTCAAGAAGTCTCGAAGTTTATGTGTTAAGTTATATGACAATATAACAAATTAAGATTATATGAAGATTGAGTTGACTTGGCAACATCTTATTGGTGAATCGTGCAAGTGCTTTGATTAAATACTCAATCTCTATAAGTGGTTTAGCTTATCTTTAACAAATTGTAAAGTGTTCTACTTATATGCAACAATCAAGAATATTAAAAATTTCAAAATGTATTTTTTTACCACATGTAAAACATGTTTCTTAATTATTATAGTAAATGGGTAAACTCAATTTGTATACACTTACCTATTATTATTTAAATGGGAGTTGAGTTGAGTAAAACTTACTTGAGTGCCATCCTTTTATAAAAGATTTTTAGTTAACTCATTTGATAAAAACATGAGTAAAATTGACATTTTCGTTGAAGTTAGTGCACCATGAAATTATAGGGCGGGTTTTGGCTCTAGCTTGGACAGAACTACGTTGGAAGGGAGGAGGATTTATTGTAAATGTTGTAGAACCAAATCAAGCCTGGCACATGAAATCCATGGGCCAAGGATGACGAGGCCTGGCCCTGGCCTTAGGCGAACTAGGCCGCCGCTAGGGCCTTCAAGTCGGTTTCAATTTTTAATTTAACATATCTTCTTTTATGTTATAAATTTATTTTAATATTTATTTTATCAGCAAATGGATATGTGGCGCAATGGTAGCACATTTAACTCCAAATTCGAAGGTTGTGTGTTTGATTCACAGTGGGTTAATAAAAGTGTGACTTAAAGAAGTCTCTAAATAAGAAAACTTAGTATGTCAACTACTCTTTTTAAATACTATAAAATTCTAATAAAAAATCAACATACATGACACAAGTGAAAATTAAATTTGTCATAAGAAAGATTGAATAAATTAACTATCTTATCTATTGAAAAAGATATGTTAAAAAAACTTGAATATAGTAATTTAATTAGTAATTTTGCATCTCAATTCATTTCGACATTCGATAAAACAAATTGACGCATATCCCATCCAATTTTGATTCGTTCAAACGAATCTCCATATAAAATCAATTCGTTCAAATGAATCGGGTGCACAGTAACATACGTTACTGTTCACCCGTTCATTCAAATGAATGGATAGAATGAATTGATTTTTTTTTAAATTTTAAAGTTATTTTTTAAGCACTGTGTATTTTTAAAATTTCTCAAATTAAATATCCAGACTAATTACGATAATCTGATAAAAATACTTTAAGATTTCAAGGTCTTTTGACACTTCTAAATATTTAAAACACAGTATTTTACAAATAAGGGTATCCCTAGGGTGTACGGAAAATACATTGAAGAGTGTCAAAAGACCTTGAAGTTTTAAAGTATATTTATCAGGTTATCGTAATTAGTCCGGATATTCAATTTGAGAAATTTTGAAAATACACGGTGCTTAAAAAATAATGTGCATAGTGTATTAAATAATAAAATCTACTTTAAAACTTTAAAGTTATTTTTTAAGCACGGTTTATTTTCAAAATTTCTCAAACTGAATATCCGGACTAATTACGATAACCTGATAAAAATACTTTAAGACTTTAAGGTTTTTTTACACTCCTAAATGTGTTTGCGGCACACCCTAGAGATACTCTTATTTGTAAAATAAGGTATTTTAAATATTTAGGAGTGTCAAAACACCTTGAAATCTTAAAGTATTTTTATCAGATTATTATAATTAGTCTGGATATTTAATTTGAGAAATTTTAAAAATACACGGTGCTTAAAAAATAAATTTTAAATTTTAAAGAAAATTAATTCATTCGAATGAATCAGTGATTTATTCTAATGAATCGAGTGAATAGTAACTATTAGAATGAATCACTGATTCATTCGAATGAATTGATTTTTTTAAAAAAATTTAAAGTTATTTTTTAAGCAATGTGTATTTTTAAAATTTCTTAATTAAATATCCAGATTAATTACGATAATCTGATAAAAATATTTTAAGACTTCAATGTCTTTTAACACTCCTAAATATTTAAAACACAGTATTTTACAAATAAGGGTATCCCTAGGGTGTGCCGAAAACACATTTAGGAGTGTCAAAAGACCTTGAAGTCTTAAAGTATTTTTATCAGATTATCGTAATTAGTCCGGATATTCAATTTGAGAAATTTTGAAAATACACCGTGGTTAAAAAATAACTTTAAAATTTTAAAGGAGATTTTATTATTTAATACACTATGCACATTATTTTTTAAGCACCTTGTATTTTCAAAATTTCTCAAATTGAATATTCGGACTAATTACGATAACCTGATAAATATACTTTAAGACTTAAAGGTCTTTTGACACTCCTAAATGTGTTTTCGGCACATCATAGGGATACCCTTATTTGTAAAATACTCTGTTTTAAATATTTAGGAGTGTCAAAAGACCTTTAAGTCTTAAAGTATTTTTATCAGATTATCGTAATTAGTCTATATATTAAATTTGAGAAATTTTAAAAATACACAGTGCTCAAAAAATAACTTTAAAATTTAAAAAAAATCAATTTATTCTAATGAATCACTGATTCATCAGCATTCGTTCGAATGAATAGAAACGTGGGGGTAAAATGATAATTAGCCATCTACATTCAAAAATGGGTGTGTTGTAGCAGAAAAACTGGGTGGATAAACGGATGGTCATAACCAATTAAGACTATATGAAGATTGAGTTGACTTGGCAACCTCTTATTGGTGGATCGTGCAAGTGCTTTGATTAAATAATCAATCTCTATAAGTGGTATAGCTTATCTTTAACAAATTGTGAAGTGTTCTACCCGGAGGCAACAATCAAGAATATTAAAAATTTCAAAATATATTTTTTTACCACATGTAAAACATGTTTCTTAATTATTATAGTAAATGGGAAAACTCAATTTGTATACACTTACCTATTTATTATTTAAATGGGAGTTGAGTTGACTAAAACTTACTTGAGTGCCACCCATTTATAAAAGATTTTTTAGTTAACTCATTTGATAAAAACATGAGTAAAATTGACATTTCGTTAAAGTTAGTGCACCATGAAATTATAGGGCGGGTTTTGGCCTAGTACCAAGAAATTATATGGTGCACTGTTAAAGTTAGTGCACCATGATTAGGGAGGATTTACTGTAAATACCGTAGAACCAAACCAAGCCTGGCATATGAAGTCCATGGGCCAAGGATGACCAGGCCCGGCCCTGGTCTTAGGCGAATTAGGCCGCTGCTAGAGCCCTCAAGTCGGGTTCAATTTTTAAATTCTCGTATCTTCTTTTATGTTATAAATTTATTTTAATATTTATTTTATCAGCAAATGGATATGTGGCGCAATGGTAGCGCATTTAAATCCAAATCCGAAGGTTGTGTGTTTGATTTACGTTGGGTTAATAAAAGTATGACTTAAAGAAGTCTCTAAATGAGAAAACTTAGTATGTCAACTACTCTTTTTAAATACTATAAAATAGTAAAAAAAAAATCAACATGCATGACATAAGTGGAAATTAAATTTATCACAAGAAAGATTGAATAAATTAGATATCTTATCTATTGAAAAAGATATGTTAAAAAAACTTGAATATAGTAATTTAATTAGTAATTTTGCATCTCAAAATCAGAGAAGAATAAATTTTAAATAATATTTTGTTATAAATTTGATTATGATATTTTATTTAGATGTTTCACACTTTATAAAAAAGAATATATGATTTTATTTTTTGTGAGTGTATAAAATGTCTATCTTAAAAGTTCGCTTAGGGCCCTTGAAATCTCAAGGCCAGCACTGAGGATGACGAAAAAACACTAAAAAGTCCTTTATTAGGCCCTTAATCCATGGGCCAAGGATGACTTAAAAACACTAAAATTCTTTTATTAGGCTCTTAAGCCATGGGCCAAGGATGACTTAAAAACACTAAAAATCCTTTATTAGGCCCTGTGCAGGATTATTAATTCGAATCCGGTGAGCCAGACAATACAAGACAGTTTATTATACCAATTATTATCCTAATAATTTTTATATAGCAGTCGGTAAAACCGAAGTTGTGGAACTAATGAGAGTGAATGAAAATCAGATGAGTAGTTCATAACTTCATATTAAAGTGAACTACTTAAAACTAGTTGCCATTGGTTTTGTCGCCACTGTTCTTGCTTAGCCCAATTCTCAATTTCAGGGCCTTTAGGCATAGCTAGGCCTTTAAATTCAGATATGAATATTTGGTGGGCCATGCTCTGAAAAACTTATTAATGCCAAAACCACCATTTGCCTCTTGAGACTCTAATCAATTATGAGTTTATTTTCTACCTATTTAAATGAAGAGTATGGAAATTGAAAAATAAGACCCCTTCTCTCTTTTTATATGGAATAAGGGTATTTTTTTTCTGAAGAATACAAATAATGAGACATTTTCCCTTTTTTACGAGGAATCCATAATTTGATGAACCCATAATTTGTTGAAATGATTTTGAGTGTTTAAGGAATTGAATGGATAAGTCTTAATGTGATTAATATAGGTGTTTGTGTGATTTCCTATATTTTTTCAAAAAATTCATGAAATCCAGTTTTTTTTTTAAAGGTAATTCTTATTATGAAGTTTTTTTGTGGAAAAGAATTAATGAAATGATGTAAAAATGTTCATGAAATTAAATGAAAAACCCTTAATTGTGATTGATATAGTTTGTAAAGTTTCTATGTGATTTTTCTACCTTTTTCAATATTTTCATGAAATTTAGATTTTTTTAAAAAAATCATAAATTTTAATAGAATATAGATGTCATTATGGGACACTAGAGAACATGAATTCCATATCAAGTGTTTCTTCATATTGGTTTTCATTTTCTAAAACTTTGGACAATTTTCAAACATTTAAGATCTTTTATTTTTTTGAATTTACACGTAGGAAACCGCGGATAAAATTTTAGATCTCAAAAAATTGATGCCGCCACCTATAGCTCAATTAAATCAAGTAAAAATTATGAAGACTTAATCAAATTGAGGGATTTTTATCCAATTACATGCAATGAACGATGGTGGCAAGAGAGGACCCAAAGAGCTTTCTATTGAGCTCGGTTTCATCAAATTTGGAGTCCATACGGATATGTTACGGACCAAGGCTTGCTATGAGGTGTTTTGGGCCTCCAAAGCCCATTTGATGCATACAAGGAAAAACCACTTGCGCATCCATAGCAGATTTGGGAATATGGTGTAATAATTTATTTATTATATTTTTTTTTGAATTTACGTGTAAAAAATTGTGTGATACACAAGAATTTGACAGAAAACATGGTATAACGTTGCAGATAGATTTGAGGTACCAACGAATATCATATTTTAATAAGATAAGATTTATTGGAAAGCTTATTCAATTAACTTTCCAACGAATCTAAATTTGTGCAATTTTGATATATATAGACAAAGTTATTACTATTTTTGTATTAAGATGTCAAAGAATGATGGTAAACTTTATTTTTTGGAAATTTTTCTTTTTTTTAACCATGAACCTCTACAAATTGAAGGCATGAACCACCGTCATTGCATATGTAAGTTTGATTGAGGTCTAATTGAAAGCAAGATTGTTTTTGGATTTCTCCATGTGTGGTGTCATGTGTATATTTTTCTATTTGAAATCAGATTCAATTTAAGTTGAATTAATTTGAATTTTCTTTTACAATTTTTGAAAAAAAAAATGTTATTATGTTCTTTATTCAGATCTAAATTAGCCATGTCAGATTTTAGCCAATGACTGAGTTTAAATCGTTTGATTTTTTAATACACGATACCAATTCGATTCCAAACAATTTCAGATTTTAAACACTTTTAATTTTTGTTGAATTTTTCATAGTGGATTCAGGTTTGACAAATACTGATATGAATTAATACATATTTTAAATACTTAATTTAATTAACCAAATCCATCGATTTTGATTTACCTGATTGACCTATTTTTTATTCCAACCAAATGCGTAGAATGTTCTTAACTGTTTACTTACTTTTTGTCGGCCGAAATTTGTTAAGTTTTTTAAGACTTGAATTCAAATATTTTAGTTTGCAAGATATAATTAATTCAGTAAAATCGAACTTGTTTTTCATTGAATTTTCACCTCTTGAAAGAGTTTCTCATATTGTCAATATCTCTTTTGAGCAGTTACAGCGGTCATCAAATACTCATCCTTTGAGCTATCAACCCGTTGTTTAAGCAAAATATGTTAAGGTTTTTATTTTCTCTATTTTTTATTTATTTTCTCAAAAATTTAATCCCCTGTTGCAAAGCCATAAACCGTTAGGAAAAGGCCACGATGAATGACCGAAACCTTGTATTCTCAAAAAATGTTAAAATGTACTCTCTCTTTTTCAAATTAGCTATCTTATATAGATTTTAAAATTCTCCTAAAATAGTTGTCTCGTTTATATTAGAGTAGTATAAAATAGGTTGAAAAATGGATGAGATCACATGAAGTTCTAACTTTATATAGAGAGTATTTAAAAAATACAAATATTTCAAATAAGACGATTAAAATAGGATGAAAATAATATAAAATTTTGAAAATCTCAATACTTCATAGATTTTAGGGGGTTTTGTCTGGATTTCTTCCTCACAGTATGGCAGTGGATAATTTGACATGAAAATTTAGAACTTACGTCTACTTTAGGCTGGCTAAAAATAGGGTCAATTTAAATTTAGGCCAATCTCAGGTTCTGTATTCTGAGGCCCAACTTATTCAAAAGTCTGTGGAAAGAGAAAGTAAATAAAATTTATCATATATAATTTTATGGTTAATTAATTTTTTATGCATCATTAAGCTCTAACTATTTCCTCTTCCTATCTTTAAGAATGTCCTTTGCTCACCTTTTATCAACAAGCCTTATTGTTCTATTTTTGGAATTGATTTTTTATTTATTTTAGTGGTAAGTTAGAACCTATTAATTCCATCTATTTTGGAATTTATTTGATTTGACTTTTGAAAATCAATTTATATTACCGTTATTATAAAATTAGTGGTTACAACAATGATTTGTATGATGGAAAAAGAACTATAATTCAGATGCTAAATCTATTAAAATCTTGTTTAATAACTTGAGCTCAATATTATAAATCAGTAGTAGTAATTGATTTAAAACTAACTGAATTAAGTAAAGATATGAAGTTCTTAAACTCGTGTTGACCTGATTTAGTTTTTTAGAATGCAGACTTCTAATAATTTGGACTTGTATCGATCTATTTTGAATTCAAGTACATGGGATCATCAAAAAAGAATCTGATCTAACTCACCTGAATTGCACTCAGTGTTTTGATGTATTAGTGAAATTTCTATTTAATTTTGTTAAATGAAAAGAATGTAAATAAAAGAAGAAAGGGAATTAAAGACGTAAAAGATAGAGACAAAGCACTATTTTATACTTCCTCCATCACAAAATACTTGTCCTATTTTAGAATTTTTTATTTTTTAAGGATTGTTTTTGAGTGAATAGTGCCAAAAATCTATTAATAGATTTTATGAGTCAATGCAAACCTTATAAAAAAAAAGAGGTCTGGACAATGTCCCGTTATGTAATTACTGCTCAATGGTATTTCATAACTACGCTGCATTGCATGATTTCAAATGATAGGAGTCAATGATAATTACAAAATGTCATATATGGGCAAATCAAAACTTATAAAAAAAAGTCATCTTCCCATTACATTAAAAGATAATTTAGAGTTTATCGAAAAAGGCTAAAGTTTTAATTTAAAGTGAAAATAAATGAATATGACAAGTGGACAATTTCAAAATATATATAGAACAAGTATTTTAGAATGGAAGGAGTATAAGCTTGGCTCCACAAAGTCCCTATACCAAGTAATTTAAATGGGTCTGTTGAGGAAGTCTAATTTAATATCATGACATTAGTGCATATCAACCCAATCAAACAATAATAATACTAATAACAACAATAACAATAAAAAGTTAGCAAATAAATACTACGAGAAAGATGGGCCATCTATAAATTGTCCAAGTGTTTGTACAAGGGAACTGGGGCTAAGGTTTTAACATATTTAAATCATTAAAATTATTATTTTTAAACTTAAATTTAACATTGGGAGCACTTACACACCCAAAAATCCTGCCTCTACACACCCGAAATCGGATTTTAGAGTGAAATTACGATTTTACCCCCGCATTTCTAATCATTCAAATGAATGCATAGTTCATTTTGATATTCATTCGAATGAATGCTCAAGTGTAATTTCAATTCATTCGAATGAATGGGCTAATTAGTAACACGGAATACTGCTCAGCCCATTCATTTGAATGAATGAGGCTCATTCATTCAAATGAACTAATCATGCCAATGAATGAGGTTCATTCATTCGAATGATTTTAAATAATAAAATTTATTTTAAAACTTTAAAGTTATTTTTTGAGCAGTGTGTATTTTCAAAATTTCTCAAATTAAATATCCGGACTAATTACGATAATCTGATAAAAATACTTTAAGACTTTAAGGTCTTTTGAGACTTCTAAACATTTAAAACACAGTATTTTACAAATAAGGGTATCCCTAGGGTGTGCTGAAAATACATTTAGATGTGTCAAAAGACCTTGAAGTCTTAAAGTATTTTTATCAGGTTATTGTAATTAGTCCGGATATTCAATTTGAGAAATTTTAGAAATACACAGTGCTTAAAAAATAACTGTCTATGTTTTAAAGAATATTTTATAGCATCGGCAACATAGACACTTATTTTTTAAGTACTGTGCATTTTTAAAATTTCTCAAATTAAATATTCGGACTAATTACGATAATCTGATAAAAATGCTTTAAGACTTTAAGGTCTTTTGACACTTCCAAATGTGTTTTCGGCACACCCTAGGGATACCCTTATTTATAAAATACTGTGTTTTAAATATTTAGGAGTCTCAAAAGACCTTAAAGTATTAAATTATTTTTATCAGGTTATCGTAATTAGTGCGGATATTTAATTTGAGAAATTTTAGAAATACACAGTGCTTAAAAAATAAGTGTTTATGTTGCCGATGCTATAAAATATTCTTTAAAACATAGACAGTTATTTTTAAGCACTGTGTATTTCTAAAATTTCTCAAATTGAATATCCGGACTAATTATAATAACCTGATAAAAATATTTTAAAACTTTAAGGTCTTTTGACAATTCTAAATGTGTTTTCGGCACACCCTAGGGATACCCTTTTTATAAAATACTATGTTTTAAATATTTAGGAGTTTCAAAAGACCTTAAAGTCTTAAAGTATTTTTATCAGATTATAGTAATTAGTCAGGATATTTAATTTGAGAAATTTTAAAAATACACACTGCTCAAAAAATAACTTTAAAGTTTTAAAATAAATTTTATTATTTAAAATCATTCAAATAAATAAGCCTCATTCGTTCGAATGATTAGTTCATTTGAATGAATGGGCTGAGCAGTATTCTGTGTTACTGTTCAGCCCATTCATTCAAATAAATTGAAATTACACTTGGGTATTCATTCGAATAAATTATTCATTCGAATGAATGCCAAAATGAAATGGACATTTATTCGAATGATTGGAAACGCAGGGGTAAAATCATAATTTCACTCAAAAATTTGATTTCGACTGTGTAAAGGAAGAATTTTTGAATGTGTGTAAGTGCTCCCTTTAACATTTTATAATGTTCATTTGTTATATCTTTACTTTTAGATTAGCCAAAATATATAAAAAATATTAGACAATGCTATACTTTCAATCTTAATTAAAGATAGTATGACTCAAGGGGTCCAATTTATAACATATAGCTCTCGTGGTGATAGATGTGATCATATTTTGATCCTAAGAATTGAAGCTTGCCCTGTAACCAAGCATGTCAACTCCATAAGTTGTCAGACTTGTCCCAAATAAAATATTAAGATGCTATTTGTCATTTTCAACTGACGAAAAGTGGAGATCAAAGAAAATATGAGAGTTGGCAATAGTTTAGCGCGGTCTCTTTGTAAGAAGGAGGGGCCTTCATCATAATAATGGGTTAGGGTACAAAGAAACTTCTTTGAAGGTTAATATCAATTGTTAGAGAGATTAATAAATTATTTACAGGTATGGAGGTTTTATTCAATTATATTAGTCATGCGGCAAATAGAGTTGTAGATTTTTTCGCCAAAAATGATGTGGATGGACCGACATTGGGCGTTATTCTATTGTAGCATGGTCTTTTGTGTCACTTTGATTTTTATTTTTCTTCTTATGTTTTGTCTTTTTCTTTTGGCCTAATCCTCTTAGGTCTTGGTTCCTTTTCTTTGTACTCTTTCTATTTCCATTAATGAAGTTCTTCTATACCTTTAAAAAAATAATATGGGTCAAAGTGAGATCTTAGTCATATTGGTCGAGAGATTTCGCATTTACGAATGATATATTTTGTATCGTTTGAGATATCTTATGCATTCAAAACTTGAGATTTGCACTTTCTGGTAAGAAGCATAGACATTTTCAACTTCTTTCAAAGAATCGATTTCATTTTGAGGAATATAAAAAAAAATTAATGTGATATGGTATTGGAGTTTAAGGTGTGCATCGAATAATATAAATTGCACTAAAAGATAAACTTTCATGCAAAATTAATTCTCTCAAAAAATTATGTTGAGGAATCACCCATTCAAGTTGGTTGCTAGTAATCCTATCTCTTCTTATGGAAAAAAAAAAAAACATAATATTTGTGCAAATAAATACTAACTAACAATTGATCGTATTAGTGCTCCTTCAAGTGTCAGTCTAATGATTGTGACGGGTGCAACGGCTTTTAAGATAGACAATGCAAAGTTGAAATAAGTAAACAATGAGGTAGATTATATAACATTTGCTAATATGATTGGGTCTAATCAGGGCCGGCTAGATACAAATTAAGGTCTAAAGCAAAAAAATTAAATGGAGTCTTCTTGGTATTTAACATATTATAAGAAATATTTTATTAATGTTTTAATTATATATAATAAAAAGAATTTATCTAAAATATATTTTTATTGCTTTTTGAGATACAAAATTACTAATTAAATTTTGTATTCAAGTTTTGCTAAAATATCATTGTAATGGCCCAAGTCAACGAAATGGTTATGAGAATAAGAGGATATATGAATCGTACGTTTTACGATTTTTGATTCACGATTCACACTCATAAACCGATTTAGATACGATTCGAGTTTGATAACATTGGGTAAAATTGGAGAATGCCATACAATTAGAGCATTATGAATATTTGTAAAATTCCATGTTCACAAGGTGTGTGATAATATGTTTGAGTGAATGTTGCCTTTTGCACATTCCAATACATAGTTGGATAAGGTTATGGTTTGACCTCTTTATGCCTATGTGTGATTGATGTGAATATATTATATTAAATACATATGTATGAGCTTCCCAAGTTTTCTATGATTATATGTTTGCTATAATTGAGAATTGATAGATTTGTCATGTGTTAAAGTATGATAGAATGTATGATAATGTCACGCCCCGAACCCAGATGTGGGCCCCTATGCGACTTAATTTTTTCTTTGGAACAACACTAACCTATTAATCCTTTCATGAAAGATCTCCCCTACACACGTGAATCATACGCGTGTACTATATTCTAGTCACCACTTTTAAACTTAAAACTTAACTATCCTTACTTTCGCCGACACAATTAACCTACCACTGTCGATATATCGTCGGTTACATCATGTCGTTGAACACGTCTGGCGATATATAGCCCGTGTCAACATATCGCTCTAGCAACAAGAAGTGTTGTCTTTTCAGTTCTGCCCAACTGACTTTCCATCCGATCTTACACTTAAACCACGTGAGAGATGATATAAAAACATATCAGCATACTACTGTAATATACATAAATAAGCCAAATTTACAAACATAGGTTCTTATGCCATATAAGACATATTTATTATAAACACATAAACACATTTTAAGCAGGCAAATTGTTCCCTCATGCGAAAAACCTTAGAAACTTCTAAGCCTCGACTTTCAACGAGGCACCATTGGTCCCTCCAATCCATCATCTGGTTCATACCCTTCATTGTAAGGGACGTAAGCAACAACTTAGTAGGGAGAACTCACCATAAAATCCAATGAATGTAATCCAACAATGAATAAGCAATGCATGCCTCAGAAATAGAAATGCACATTTATTATCATATCCCATTTTCACCCTAGGACATCTTCTAAGGTTTTTATTAAGGTTGTACGTATTGTTAGTACTGGGGTCGGTCCCCAGCCATGTTAATAACACCGGAGTCAGCCCCCATTTGAAGTTCCAAACAGAACTAATATTAATTCCTCCACAAAAATAATATAGCAACTTGCAAGTGCATAAGGTCTCCACGACCCGGCTTACTAGCACATCCAACCCAATGGTTCAAGACGGCGCTCGCCCAACAGCAGTAGTTACGGCTCAGTAACCAATATCAGAAATTCCGGCCCAGTGGCCAATATCAATTTTTTCAAGATTATTATCTTAACAGAATTAACCTAATATCATATTCATTCTGTACAAATGCATGAAAATGCAAAATCATGTATTACTCTTAGTGCCCTTCTTACATAGGGACTTAGCCCAAGAGAACCCAATGAACTTTGATCTTACCACTTGAAATATTTATGTCAGCAGTATTGCAATCAATAATAATCAATATTCACACAAACATATAAAACTAGATTTAATAACATGAGCACCTTCGTCCAGTTTTTACCTAACAATTTTCAGACACTCCAGGGGTTCATACTACTTTAGAGGCTACAAGTCCTCGACTCTCCGACACTATTTTTAACGCCTACGTTCTACACAGTTAGAACATTTTACATTCCTTTTTTGTAGGCAGTATCAGGTCTCGTATTCTAGACCTATATAACCTTTTTCATCTTAAATGTCTATGGGTTTCATTTCAGTCTGGTGTTAGTGGGTTTAACATACAATACAGTATAGTATCAGCTCGAGTCTCCTCACTTTCTCCGGTTGAGTTTTTCAGAGAAAATCTGTAAGATAAAGTAAAACGTATAAATTTTCTATTTATCAGTATATACATAATAATTTCCTATACCTCGTGCTATTTTTCAAAAAAAAAAATGATATGTGTAATGAGTCACCTAAAGTTAGTTGTCAGTCATCCAAAACATTACAATAAAATGAAAAATGTAAAGTACTCAGTGCCTTCTCTCATATTGCCTTCTGAAAAGACCATGAAGACGTATTGTGAGAGGCCCAGAAGGTATATAGACAGTAAAATAAATAAAAGTACTCAGTGCCCTATCCTCGTATTGCCTTCTGGAAGGACCATGAAGACGTATTGAGAATTTGGCCAGATGGTACAGTATAAGAATTTAAACACACAATGCGGGAAAATAAACACACAATAGTCAGCTGGAGTTAATCTTTTCTACGATTTTACTTAGGGTCGAAAACTATATTTTGAATAAAAAATAATACAAATCTTGAAGGTGAAATTTAAATTTTAAGAAGAAACTTATTTTTCCCTCCATTTTTAAAAAATCTCATTTTTAAACCTCAATACTAAGCCATTCTACTCCTAACTTGCCCTGGAGTTAATAAAAATAAAAATAGGATCGTTTTGATATCTTGGGTGCAAAATTCCGTCTAACATTGACTAAATTCGAGAAGTCTTGAAAGAATACGGAAAAATCCAAAAGTTCGGCTGCTGCTCGAACGAAAGAGTAAAAATGAAAATAAGAAATGAAGTAGCAGAAGGAAACATCCGACAACAGTAAAGAGTTTTTTTTTCCCTCCCTCTCTTTTCCTTCCCAATTTATAAGCGTGCGAGTGGATTTTCCACCGAACACGTCGCACGGCTGCCTCTCTGTTGCAGACGGTAAGTTGATTGCTATCAAGATTTTTATAATATAATATTAGTTTATTCTTTTTACTATTTACATTTATGTCATTTATCTCATCTGAGTATTTCAGGGTCTCACTAAATTGATACATTTGGTTCAGTAGGTCAGATATTAAAAACTAAATATGATATTAAAATTTGGAGTGAAATCTATGTAAAAACCCAATGTTTTTGCTAAAAATCACCGTTTTATCAAGATCTCCTAATTTTAAAGATTCTCTTTGAAAAGATCTAACCTTATAGGTTGATAGAGTAAATTTGTTAGATAAAAATATTCTATAGTTTTAAATTATTTTGAAGTAAAAAACCATTTTTTCCAAGTGAAAGAATATTCAACTGTTCATATTTCATGACTTAAAGTAAATATAAAAAACTCACTATTTTTTAGTGTAAGGAAATAAACAACTTAGTTATAATACAGATTGAGTACTGCATCTCTTTGTATATTTTTAGGACTTTCTCTACCCTATCAAATTGGGGTTTTATCACTTTAAAACTGAGGGGTAAAATAAATTAGTGAAATCATAACGAGATTGGCATGTCATTATGACCAAAATTTAAAAATAATGTATAATCTAAAATTTGAAGTTCAAACTAAGTCAAATGACTGAGTTTCTATAGTAGCAAAGGTTTAAACATAAAATAATAATATTATTATATTCATAACTTGCTCATATACCTTTGAAACTTAGTTAAAAGAGTTATCGGATTCGGATCGAGTCAAGCTCAGATCCGTTGAAAAACTTATTTGATAATTTTCACGATTAGAGGAAAATAATTCATAATTAACGGATAAAAATTATTTAATTAATCACAATTAATCATAATTAACCTCTAAATTGGGTTGGGGCATTACAGATTAATCAAAATTGCCGAAGATGTGTAATGTAGGTCCTTAATAACTTCACGTACTTGTGTATGGTTATGCGTAATCTATGTATCAAATGAATTCCCTTGATTGTGAATTCTTACATGGGTAACTCATATAATAAGCATGATGAATGTATTTTAATGCCATGCTTGGATTAATTGATAATGTGTATGTCACTAGTGAGTATCTATGTTGATAATGGTTGTAGTGGATTGACCTAACTATGTGTAGAATGAATTTCCATGATTTGAAGATAAACTTGGTAAATGGTTAGACTAAGTGATATGGGTGAGTTAAGGTCAAGTATTGTAAAATTGCACGGAGGATTTGATCTGTCTCTCCAATGTGAGAGATGAAATGCTATTCTCATTGTATTAAATAGAAAATTACAAGAGAAGGAAAAGGAAAGGATATACAATTAAAAGAATAAAAAAGGAAGGAAAATAATTTTCTCCTAAATTGGAGTGGGTCAACTCTTTGATTCTAATACTCCCCCTCAAGATGGAGCGTGTATGTGAATAACGCCCATTTTGCCAATTAAGTCATGAAACAAATCTCGTCCCAATGGTTTCGTGAAGGCATCAGCAAGTTGATGAGAAGAAAGAATATGACGAGGAACAAGTAGTCCAAATTGCAATTTTTCCCTAACGAAATGACAATCAAGCTCGATATGTTTGGTTCTCTCGTGAAAAATCGGATTGTTGGCAATATGCAAAGCGGCTTGATTGTCGCAGAATAAAGTGATAGACGAAGAATGAGGAATGCCAAGATCGCTGAGTAAGTACTTCAACCATTGAAGTTCACATGTCAGAGTGGCCATGGCTCGATATTCTGCTTCAGCTGAGGAACGAGAAACGGTAGTCTGCTTCTTGGTCTTCCAAGAAAGAAGGTTGGAGCCCAGAAATGTACAATAACCAAAGGTTGACCGTCGAGTGGTTGGACAACTAGCCCAGTCCGAATCACAGTATCCTTGGAGGCGAAGAGTGCTTGATGAAGAAAGGAAGATTCCTTTATCAATAGATCCTTTCAAATAGCGTATGACGCGATGTGCAGCATCCAAATGAGCACTACGAGGGGAGTGCATAAATTGGCTGAGAATATGGACTGCATAGTTAAGATCTGGTCGCGTGACAGTAAGATAGATGAGACGACCCACAAGGCGACGATATATGGTGGGATCGGGCAGTAAGGTCCCATCATCAGGTGATAATTTCAGTTGTTGTTCCATTGGAAATCTGAAATACGGCCACCTATGAGTCCAGTGTCTTTGAGAATATCCAGAATATATTTCCTTTGAGAAAGAAAAAGACCTTTCTTAGATCGGGCAACCTCAATGCCCAAAAATATTTCAGTCTCCCCAAGTCTTTGATGTAGAACTTTTCTTCAAGAAACCTTTTAAGGCGTTGAATGGCCAAAACATCATTACCGGTCAGAATGATATCATCCACATAAACTAGAACAAATGTGGAGGAACTGCCTTGATGATGAGTAAACAAAGAATAATCAGACTTGGATTGTGAAAAACCAGCTTGAAGGAGGGTGGACGAAAACTTTGCAAACCACTGTCGAGAGGCTTGCTTTAACCCATAAAGAGACTTGTTTAAGCGACAGACCCGTTGCTCCCCCTGTCGCGAAAAACCAGGTGGAATCATCATATAGACTTCCTCGTCAAGAAAACCTTGTAAAAAAACATTGTTGACATCAAGTTGATGAAGAGACCAATTCTTAACTGAAGCAATAGAGTGTAGGGCACGAACAGTGACAAGCTTAGCAACAGGAGCAAAAGTGTCATGATAGTCTAGCCCTTCAATCTGAGTGTAGCCTTTGGCCACCAAGCGAGCTTTGTAACGTTCAGTGGAGCCATCAGATTTATACTTGATCTTATAGATCCACTTGCATCCAATAGGCTTCTTATTGGCAGGCAAAGAGGTGAGGCTCCAGGTGTTGTTTTTCTCGAAGGCAGCAATTTCAGATTCCATGGCCTCCTTCCAGTGTGAGGATTGAACTGCTTGGGTGAAGCTGCGAGGCTCATCTGAGGAATAAATAGAGGAAAGAAGACTGAGATGGGCAGGAGAGAGGTTAGAGGACGAGATGTAATGATGAATGGGGTAAGGTGTACCTGTTAACGTGGAAGGAGATGGAGAGGGGCGATGCTCATGTGAGGCTGTGGAGCACTCATAATCTGCCAGATGTGGCGGTGGGCGACGGGTGCGGCGAGGACGATCAACAGGTGTGATTGGAGAAGACGTAACAGGGGAAGACTGTCCCAAAGGCAGGGGGGAAATGGTGGAGTCCGAGGGAATGACCGGAGGAAAAACCAAAAGAGGGTCATCAGGAATGGGTAAGGGGGTGACAGGCAAGGAGACGGATGTGTCAGGTAAATCACGGTATGGAAAAATGCCTTCATAAAATGTGACGTCTCGGGAAGTATAGATAAGTTTGGAGGCTAAATCAAAAATGCGGTAACCCTTTTGAGCATAGGGGTAGCCAACAAAGACACCTGGTTTAGCCCGTTGGTCAAACTTATGCTTAGGGGATTGGTTGTGACCAAAACAGAGGCTGCCAAAGACTCGTAAAGAGGAGTAATGGGGTTTGGAGTTGAAGAGGACCTCATGAGGTGATTTGCCAGATAAAAGAGGAGTGGGTATTTTGTTGATGAGGTAGGCGGCAGTGAGGACACATTCACCCCAAAATATGAGAGGTAAAGAAGATTGAAAACGAAGGGCACGTGCAACTTCGAGAAGATGACGGTGCTTACGTTCAACGACACCATTTTGTTGGGGAGTGTAAACACAACTACGTTGGTGAATAATCCCATGAGAAGAGAATAAGTGCTGCATGGCAGTGGAGAGGAACTCAGTACCGTTATCCGAACGAATTTCTTGAATGACGGGAAAGAGGTCCGCACCAGTCCTTGATATAACAGCATGAATGTGGGAATGAAATTGTGTTTGTATCATAGTAAAAAAAGATGCTAAAAGTGAGTGCGTGTCAGATTTAACATGCATAAGAAAAAGCCACGTGCAGCGAGTAAAATCATCCACAATAGTTAGAAAATATTTAGAACCATTTAGAGAAGGTTGAGAAAAAGGGCCCCAAATGTAACGACCCGACCCGAATAGAAGGCTTAGGGCTTGACTCAGTGTGATATTGTCCGCTCTGGGCCTCGCACACTAGCGAGCCCGTACGGTTTTGCATTTGGGCCCAGGCCCACCTGTCCTGACCCAAAAGGCCTCACACTTGAATCCACATGGGGTGGCCACTTATGACCCCTCCCCTCTCAACCTTCCCAACTGATGTGGGACTTTTCACCTTTCCCACATCAGGTTGGGGTGGGTATTACAATCACTCCCCCTAAAGCTTCGAGCCGTCCCCGGCTCGACCCGGTCCAGCTGAACAACTGCAGGGAAGGAGGAAAGCCCACACAGTCCGAGTGTAGAACCTCGGCTCTGATACCATTTGTAACGACCTGACCCGAATACAAGGCTTAGGGCTTGATTCAGTGTGATATTGTCCGCTCTGGGCCTCACACACTAGCGAGCCCGCACGGTTTTGCATTTGGGCCCAGGCCCACCTGTCCTGACCCAAAAGGCCTCACACTTGAATCCACATGGGGTGGCCACTTATGACCCCTCCCCTCTCAACCTTCCCAACCGATGTGGGACTTTTCACCTTTCCCACATCAGGTTGGGGTGGGTATTACACCAAATATCACAATGAAGTAAAGCAAATGGACGTTTAGTAGTAATAGAACTAGAAGGAAAAAGCAATCGTGTATGTTTAGCCTGAGGACAAACATCACAATATTTATTTGGAGAAGATGAAATAAAAGGAAAATCCTTAGCTAAAAAACGTAAGCTATTTTTATTCAAATGGCCAAGCCTGAAATGCCATAGATCAAGGGAAGGTGGTGTGACGACCGCAAGTGCCGACGCTGCATGAAAGTAGTAGAGGCCATCATGAGCATTACCCCGTCCAATTGTCTTCCTCGTTAACTGGTCCTGAAAAAGGCAGTGAGTGGAAGAGAATGTCACGGAACAAGATTTGGAGGCAGTCAATTGAGTAACAGACAAAAGGTTAAATTTGAAAGAGGGAACAAATAAGACGTGCTCAAGCGTAATAGTGGATGAAAGGTGGACGGTACCAACATAAGTGACATGTGTAGTGGAACCATCGGGAAGGTGCACAGTAAGGGGACGATGGTATGGTGTGTATGAAGAAAATAATGAGAGGGAAGAGCACATATGATTCCTGGCACCAGTGTCAATAATCCAAACAGAATGAGAAGGGACCGAGAGGGCAATACCTGCCAGATGAGCACGAGAGGTATCGCTACTACCTGGAGAAATCAGAGCCAATAACTGAGTGTACTGCTCCTGTGTGAAAGCGTGTGGAGGCATAGTAGAGGATTCGCCAGGGCGAGACGTCGGCTGGGTAACGAAGGCGTGATCACGCGATGGAGGCGCGGGTGAATCAGACTTGCGTTGAGGGTACCCAACGAGTTTGTAACAGCGGTCACGAGCATGGCCATCGCGCCCACAGTGAGTACAGTGGGGACGAGGTTTGCGGTTGAAAGAAGGAGTGCGCTGAGAAGAACCCCCACGAGAGTGTTGTCGTGCAATAAGAGCCGCCGCATCGGGAACATGAGGAGAGGAAGAATGGATCTCCTGTTGCTTATCCTCTTGGCGAACCAAAGAATAAATCTTTATGACGCTTGGAAAAGGTTCCATGAGGAGAATTTGACTGCGAATGGGGTTAAACCGGTCATTGAGACCTTGTAAGAAACCCATAGCTCGAGTCCGCTCAAGATGATCAGCAATGGCTTTTCCATGGTCACAAATGCATGGAGGTAGTGCCAGAATGGAATTAAGTTCATTCCACATGTTCTTGAGGCGAGTGTAATAGGCGGAAACAGACAAATCATCTTGCCTGAAGTGAGTCATGGATTGCGTCAACTGATATTGTAAAGGAGCATTTGACTGAGAGAAGCGTTCAGCAGGTCAACCCAAACATCACGGGCGGTGGTGGCATATAGAACACTGCTGCGAATATCCGAAGAAATGGAGTTGAGAAGCCAGGAAATGACCATATCATTACAACGTTCCCAATGATTGAGAGCAGGTTGCGCAGTGGGTTTGATAAAAGTGCCATCCACAAAACCAAATTTATTTTTGGCGCGTAATGCAATGGTGACAACACGGAGCCAGGTGCCAAAATTATCACCGCTTAATGGGGGTGAAACGAGCACCATGGAAGGGCTATCTGAGTGATGGAGAGTGAATAAATCATCCGGGGGCACTGGAATGGCATTAGACCCACTGCAAGAGCCACTGTCGAGTGTCACTTCGGGAGGAGTGACTGTAGTCATGGCGACGAGCAAATCTGATAGCGCAAAATAAGAAATTGGGCGTGCGGGATGCAGCCAAATCCTATGTACGTGTCTGCTGCCAAGATGCACGGTGAGATCTGAGAGTGCAGAAGGCGCGTCGGAGAAGGCAAAGCCGGCGACGCTGCATAGAGAGGGCAGAGAGGAGCGCTCGGGGAAGAAGAAGGGCAGGTCTCTGATAGACCGGCGACAGCAAAAAAGGGGCAGACAGCAGCCGAAATCCGAAGAAAATCGGAAGCAAGAAAACCGCCACAACACGCACAGAGCAGCGGAAATCGTGGAGAAGAGCAGATAACGCCGGCGACGGTGGGTGGGTCTCTGATAGACCAGCGAAAAGGGGCAACAACGTCGGGGCAGAGAGCAAGCAGATCGCGAACAGCCGTAGATGAAGCAAGGGGCGGAAGCTGTGAGTACCGACAGACCTGGATTATCAGATTCGCCGGCGAGGGGCCGGTGATGAAGAAGACAACCGATTCAGATGAGTATCAGCAAAACGTCCAAGATGGAGGTGCGGAAGAGCAGCAGCGATGGCGGAACCAGGGAGCCAAAAAAATGCCCAAATCCAGGTAGGCGATCTAGCTGTCGGCAGATCGAAATGCTGTCTGAGAAATGCAGACGGGCAAAGGGCTTCTCCCGAACACGGGAAGAAGGAAGGGGCGCCGAAAAGGGGCTGCAGGCAGAGCTCAGATGCGGAGGTCTGAGAGAGGAAGAGCTACCAGATGAAGCCGACCGGGAATAGGGAAACAGTCACACCGGAAGAAGTGAACGGCACCAAAAAATCCGGCTGGAAAAAAAAAGAAAGGCACCCAAGAGAGATCCGGCTGAAAAGGGGCGGAAAAAATTAACCTAGCTCTGATACCATGTAAAATTGCACGGAGGATTTGATCTGTCTCTCCAATGTGAGAGATGAAATGCTATTCTCATTGTATTAAATAGAAAATTACAAGAGAAGGAAAAGGAAAGGATATACAATTAGAAGAATAAAAAAGGAAGGAAAATAAATTTCTCCTAAATTGGAGTGGGTCAACTCTTTGATTCTAATAAGTATCTTAGAACCCAATGGGGTTAACTTATGCTACAATGGGGATGGACTAGCATAATTGAGAATGCATGGAATGTAATGTAAATGCTGAGAGAGGCTTGTTTGATTTTCTCAAAGTAAAAGTATGACCACTCCCCATTGTCAACTCAAAAGTTGTGGTACGTAGGCAACTGAGAGCATTGTGCCTTAGTTCGATCAAAAGATGCATTTTGTCATCCATTTATATTAAGGATGATGTAAGATGTTGAGCAAATGTGAATGATAGAAAGAGATTGGTGGGATATACCAACCCTAATATAGACCTTAATGCTAGATGATGGATCCATCGAAAGCGGCCCGAAGAGCTTATGATGCCTTGGGAGCCCCAAATAATGAGACATATATGTTTGTTACTCGAGTAAAGCCTAAAGTTGCGAGAGAACTGTGAAAATTCTTAAAATAGACAGATGAGGACTTTGACACTGAGATGTATGTGACTAGGTCACTTGATTATATTGAGACGTGGTATGGGTCTGTCCCTCACGTGATATTGTTGATTATATTGAGACGTGGTATGGGTGTGTCCCTCATGTGATATTGTTGATTATATTGAGACGTGGTATGGGTGTGTCTCTCACGTGATATTGTTGATTATATTGAGACGTGGTATGGGTGTGTCCCTCACGTGATATTGATTATATTGAGACATGGTATGGGTGTGTCCTTCACGTGATATTGATTATGTTGAGACATGGTATGGGTATGTCTCTCACGTGATATTGATGATTGAGACATGGTATGTGTATATCCCTCACGTGATATTGATAACGTTATGTCTTAATCCGTTGAAAAAAGAAATTGTCCGATCAGTAGACCATTGTGTCTCACATTTGTGTAGTTAAAAAGATGAGATAAGTATATAGATTCCATGAGTAAGACCTAGAGTAGCCGTAAGACCGTGGGAGCCTGGATATGAACATACGAAGACTGTGGCATTGAGATGTATATGTGACTTGGTCATTTGAGACGTGGTATGGATACATTCCTCATGTGATTATGTTGGTTGACTGACTGTTCCAAAAAGATATTCAGGACGGTGGGGTCGGCTACAGAGACTTGGTCCCGTAGGGTTGCCGTCGAGGAGTAGGCTCCTCACATGCTACGTGCTGGAGAGCGCTCTCACGGCTATTTAACATACTTGATGTGCGCTGATGCACAGAGCTAGATACTATTTTACCCTATGGGGGTGGTGTTAGCTTTGTTAGACGTTGTCCGACTGCCTTAGAGTTTGATTGAATCCCCCATGAGGTGAAGGGATATAAGACGAGGTAGACTTCATCACGCCAGTAGTGGGTCTCCCGCTTAGTAAGTTATGAGCCTTAAGTCTTGCTTGGGGTCGTGGTATATTTATGATATGATATGATAATTTGATATTGTTGCCACAGTCACGTATTGATTCATTCGATTGTTGTTCCTACGGATAGAAGATCTCATGGTAGATGGTATCATTGGAGTAGTTATACCCATAGATGAATTATATTCATAGATGATTTATAACCATGAATAGATTATACTCACAGATAGAGTGTTACCAAGGATGGATGTGTATACCCATGGATTCTGTTTCCCATGGTGGTTTGGATTCATGCCCGGATGTTGGTCTTATGGTAGACTTGTTGGTCTCATAGTAGACGTATTGGTCTCATGGTAGACCTGTTGCTCCTATGATGGACATATTGGTTCTACGAATGTATAAATTATGCATATGAATGGATTATACCCATGCAGTGATTATATTCATGGATGGATTATACCCATGGAGTGATTATATTCATGGATGGTTATTACCCATGGATAGATGATACTCACTGATGGAGAGTTTCTAGAGATGGATGATGAATCACATGGATGTTGTTTCCATGGTAGACATATTGAATTCATGCCTAGATATTGATTATATGGTGGGAATATTGAACCGATGATAGGGACTGTAACGCCCCTCCCCTTTCTACAATCTAAACGGGTCGTGGAGCGCTAAACTGCAAATTGAACGGGTGTCACTCAACGCAACAATACACCTAACGGGCCTTACATCACAGATTTGTGGCTTGGGGAAAAATAAGTATATATATATATATATATTTTTAAAGATTATAATTGAAATAACAAAGCCATCAAATCCTTCAAGCCCAATTTACACATTGTATGAAACCATAATGTCATTGACAATAAATAACATCCATCATCAACATCACATTTAATCTCACTACTCACATCCCATTCCATAAAATAAAATAAAAACAATATCCTCAAGGTTCTCAATCTTTTCAAATCAAATAATTAATCTCTCCAAATACGTATCATCAAATAAAGTAAATTCAATTATACGAATCCACGACTATACTAAGAAATTAAATATTCATCTTGAGTCTCTAAACATCAGTTGTCTCTTCCAATCCTAAGTCCAGAGGATTACCTGCAATGTAAGGGGTGTGAGCTCCAAGCCCAGTGAAGGAATACAATAATTCATACCCAACATAATATCACAATTATTCTCTATAAATATGAACTTAAAACATAATTAAATAATATGCTTTTAATATCCATGCATTATGCCAAGCAATGCACAATGCCCAATGTAATGTTCAATATCTCATTCCTCCACAACATACCCACTGTATTTGGTGGGCATCCCGCCGAAGCGAGGCCTATAACTTCCCACAGAGTGGTACTTCCCATATCAAATGGGGCCTACATAACACAACTACCACCAAATATCAGTTTTCGTGATCTTTCATGGCCTAAAAATCAAACCTACCACATGTGTGGTACTTCTCACTAAAAGCGAGGCCTGAAACTACCACCGTCATGGTCATCACAAAAGATCACAGCCAACACCTCCATACCCATCTCATGAATATGAAGATGCCCTGCTCAATGCCATGTCTACTATGCATCATCTTTATCATCATGCCACATGTTATGAATCATATTAACATGTCATGAATAAAATCATTGCCATCATACCCAAACATGATTAAAATCTCAATTTAACATAAACATCATGTACATATTTTAAAACATCAAAATCAATGTCAACAATATCCCACATGCATAATAATAATTCATATCACAATATTATTACTATAACAACACTATATTATAACTCCATCTTAATAACATAAAAATAACTCTATAATAGACAATAAAACATCCATCTAATACGAACATAATTATTGGACCTTTCAACAAGATTAGTGGTTGACTTCCAACTATCCGGGCAGACTGAGTCCCTCACGGCCATTAGACATTTAGCCTATCCCCTTACATTATTGTGAGTAAGCACCGAGTTACAACCACTATTCTAAGATATAACTCAGTCTATTTCCTAGATCCAATATTACATTCCAAATACATGCCATACAATATTCTTTTCTATTGCTCAATCATACAAATAACATAGACAATTTTCATGCTTGATAAAGGTAGAAAGTATTATTTTCTAAAGGGGTCCCGAATATTATCAATGTCATTTCCAACTTGAACTAAACAATTGTATAAAAATTATTAAACATAGACGGTTGGTGCTGCCCTGATTATGATCTACGGTTGTCCTAAGGTTCAAGGTTAAAGGTGAAGGTTGAATCCAAACATGGCATGGTCAACCATGTCTAATCTGACTTCATGCTAACAAGACAATTAGAATCTTGTCTAAGCAATAAGTAACTGCTCTTTTAAGTTTACTAATAATTTTACTCAAAGTAAAATAAGAAAATAGATAACTAGAGTTATAACTTTAACATATTAAATAATTTAACTTAATGAAATGATAACAATTATAAAGACAACCGTTGGATGAATGAAGTGAAAACCATTGAAAATCATGCTTAATGAAAACTATATTAGTGATGAAAATAATAAGGTCCTGGAAAGAGTGAAAGAAGAGTATAAAACATAATCACATACAGTATGCTTGGCTGGGGAAAGGAGGCTTAGATCCAATGTTTTCATCAAAATATGTGGTCGGCTCATGCCTCCTCCATCATGTAATTCATGATATCAATAAAGGTACACATTGGATCCCCCACAGAGAAGAGTTGTACTATGGTGTGGGTGCCAATAATATAAAGTAAAGATTTGGGTTATCAAATAATATAAAAAGAAATAGATATGGTTTTCAAAACCCGGCATATGTCAATGTATCCATTGCAAAACATGAAAAGAGAATCAATGGATAATATATTGGTTAAACAAATTTGTAACTGTTAAAACATTAAATTAATAATGATGAAGTTAAATAAAATCAAATAATAACCATAAGAACCTAAATGGTGAAAAGTCGAATTTAACCATTAATTAAAAGTTATAATAAAATAACACTTTTAAATAGGATAATAATTTTAATAATAATAACATCAACCATTTTTTTTAATGAATACGAAAACACTGTCTTGTAATCAAAACATACACATTGCATTTCAATCAAGATTACTGAGAATGGTTTGTTTGTGATAATTACATGGGTATTACTACTATATATATCTTTGAAATAAGAGATGATAAATAAAACAAGAATCAAGATAGGGTAATATAAAAATACCTCTAGTGAATATAACGTGTATATTGTATATATTTTATTAATTGCAGGAAATCATCCCACACAAAGGAAGTACAAACACATTACATGTTGCAGGGAAATATTTTATTCCAAGAATGCATAAAGAAAATATTGTTAATCAGGGCTGAATGAACAATAAGGAAAAGAGTAAAAAAAATTGGAAAAATTTGAAGGAATCATGCTTGGTAGAAATCAGGATTTTCAGAGAAATTCGAGTGTGTTCGACCATGGTATTTCTAACTTAGGGTATGCTAAAATTGCATGGGCAAGGGGTGTTGGCGTCGGCTTCTGGCGGCAAGGTTAGAGAAGAGGAAAAATCATATACTTTGCTAATGAATGGGGCCAACGAAGGTAGGCCTCAAGGTGGCCAGCAACCGAAAAGGGGAGACAAAGCAGAGCAAAAAGAAATAAAGAAGGATGAGGCATACCTGGTATGGATTTTGACTGTAGAAGGTTGGAGTTCACCGAGAGAAAGAGACGCCGAGTTCCTGCCGTCGTTTGATGGGGATTGATATTGGAAGAAGAAATTGGTTGTAATCACATGGGTTAAAAAAGGAAGAAGGGTCGATGAGATTATTTCGAAAAATCTTGGGATTGAGAGATGGAGACGGAAGAAGATTCAATGGAAGATGAAGTTTCCATTTTGGAGAAGGAAAGAGGTGAGGTGAGACAATTTCCATCGAGAGGGTTGCCGTTTTGGGGAAGAAGGAGAGAAGATGGAAATAAATCAGGAAGATACGGTGGTGAAGAAAATTGGGAATTTGAGTTTCAAAAGGTAACTTAGGGATTTAGAAAGAGTGAGGCGTGTGGGTCTCCAAAGGGCCCACACGTGTTTGGGTGTTTACATTTTATTAATTCATTGATTATTGATTATATTTAAGTTTATTAAAATTTAAACTTAATTATTGATCTAGTAATTTAATTATTTATTTACAAAAAATTAAATTTTAATTTATCATTGGAATTTATTTAACATCTTGGCTAAATAAATCTTATTAATTTATAAATTTTGTACTTTTAATAATTATACAATTCCAATTGGAACCCTTAACTTTGCAAATTTAAAATCTAATTTGATATTTATTTCCCGGTCACTTAATTTCAACTTGAAGGAGAGAAATTTGAAAATTCTAATTGAGGGAAAAATGTGTACATTGGGGAACCTAAATTAATAAAATTCTAGATTTTTGTGCATTTATTTATTTTATTTTAAGCAATAAAAAAAATAAAAGAAAAGAACACATAATTTCACACAAACACAATCAAGAGACCTATTTACCATTTTAATTTTACCCGACTCGACTGACCTGCTATTCCGGGTCGGGTCATCACATCCTACACCCCTTAAAATAAATTTCATCTTCAAAATTTAGCTAAAAATACGTACCCTGTTCATCGAACAATTTTGGGTGCTGTCGTTGCATCTCATCCTTTCTCTGCCACGTCGAACCTTCGACTCCATGATGTTGCCAAAGAACTTTCATCAAAGGAATGGTCTTTGTGCGCAAAACTTGATCCTTGGTATCTAGAATCTTCACCGGCTTCTCCTCATAAGTTGCATCTTCACTGACCTCCACATCTTCCCAATTCAAAACATGAGAAGGGTCTGCTTGGTACTTTCTTAACATGGACACATGAAAAACATTATGAACTCTACTGAGTTGCGATGGAAGTGAAAGCCTGTACGCCACTTCTCCAATTCTGTCCAAGATTGCAAACGGTCCAATTTCACCTCGGAGAGGCATTCAACGGTTTGGTAGCAAAGGAAAACTATCTCCTACGTTCATTGGACCGTTTGCAATCTTGGACAGAATTGGAGAAGTGGCGTACAGGCTTGCACTTCCATCGCAACTCAGCAGAGTTCATAATGTTTTTCATGTGTCCATGTTAAGAAAGTACCAAGCAGACCCTTCTCATGTTTTGAATTGGGAAGATGTGGAGGTCAGTGAAAATGCAACTTATGAGGAGAAGCCGGTGAAGATTCTAGATACCAAGAATCAAGTTTTGCGCACAAAGACCATTCCTTTGGTGAGAGTTCTTTGGCAACATCATGGAGTCGAAGGTTCGACGTGGGAGAGAAAGGATGAGATGCAACAACGGCACCCAAAATTGTTCGATGAACAGGGTACGTATTTTTAGCTAAATTTCGAGGACGAAATTTATTTTAAGGGGGTAAGGATGTGATGACCCGACTCGGAATAGCGGGTCAGTCGAGTCAGGTAAAATTAAAATGGTAAATAGGTCTCGTGATTGTGTTTTTGTGAAATTATGTGTTCTTTTCTTTTATTTTTTTTATTGCTTAAAATAAAATAAATAAATGCACAAAAATCTAGAATTTTATTAATTTAGGTTCCCCAATGTACACATTTTTCCCTCAATTAGAATTTTCAAATTTGTCCCATTCAAGTTGAAATTAAGTGACCGGGAAATAAATATCAAATTAGATTTTAAATTTGCAAAGTTAAGGGTTCCAATTGGAATTGTATAATTATTAAAAGTACAAAATTTATAAATTCTAATTGAGGGAAAAATGTGTACATTAGGGAACCTAAATTAATAAAATTCTAGATTTTTGTGCATTTATTTATTTTATTTTAAGCAATAAAAAAAATAAAAGAAAAGAACACATAATTTCACACAAACACAATCAAGAGACCTATTTACCATTTTAATTTTACCCGACTCGACTGACCCGCTATTCCGGGTCAGGTCATCACAGGGACGTGATAGTTCAATAGATAGATATTATTTTCCTATGGATGGTTATTCTCATGGAGGGCTTTGTGACCATGGATGAGTGTTGTATACTGTGGATAGATATTCTCACGGAGAGCATTGATTCCATAGAGGATTGGATCCATATTTAGAGTATTATCCCCAATGAGGGATGTATTTATGTTCGGGTATAGGTCCCATGATTGATGTTTATCCTATGTGTGACATTGACCCCATGGTTGACGGTGTTTCCATGGTTAGTCTAGACTCGCGATTGGCTAGACTCGTGATAGATGAGATCTATTCTATTGATGATGCCCATAATAGGGTTATTAGAATGTCTTGATGTGAATTTATGAATAGTACGGGTTAGTGCCATGAAATAATTGAATTGAGAAATACGCAGGATGATCTCCATTGGAGTACGTACGCAGCTGACAATTCAGTTCGATCAAATCAAGGGTCCAATAAGTGTTGTGATCCGTAGGAATCTCGCAACACGTGTAAGTATCACGTGTTTGGACTATGAGTTGTGTATGCTATATATATATATATATATATATATATATATTATTCTTTCTCATGTGTCCGTTGGGTTGGGCCGTGACAATCATTTTCAATTCTTCATCCATTTGACTGCATTGTGTATAGGACATTTCAAATAATATCTTTAATTATTATTCTAGCAATTCTAGTATATTCAAGCATTTCTGCATTTCAACACCATTTCAAGCCCATAAAGCAATTATTACTCTACCAATATTCAAATATTCCAACCTCAAAACTCTATTGCTTCAATATTTCCATTACGGCATTACCAATCTAGTATCGATCACCATTCACCAAATAAAAGAATAAATGATATTTAAAAAATAATAAAAAGACAAAGAATTAAAAAAATCTGCACCCTAAATTTTGCTAACACAAATAAGGTTGGCGTTGGATCAGATTAGGTGGGAAAGGGGGAAAAACTGATGTTGTTTTAAGGGGCTTAAATAATAATCTAAAATCTTAAATTTAATTAAATTAGAAGAAGGTCCTTCAAATTTATCCTACAAATAAATCTGGACTCAAAATGGTGATATCCAAAATTGAAACCCATCCGCAATGTGAAATCAATTTGCAGAATAACTTAAAAGTTAACCTATTTACACCTTTTATTTTTTTGAAAATTAACTTCATGAATAAAAAAAAGACACAAACAAGAAAAAAACCTTAAATGGGCCCTTTTTTAAATGAGGCCTAAGCGCTAGCCTAACTTACCTTATGGTTAGGCCGGCCCTGGGTCTGATGAACTTATAAAATCAAAGTAATAATCTTTGATGTGAAAATTTAATAGAAATTATTTTATAGAATAGACTTTTATCAACTAACAAATATATTTACTTATATTAAATAATTTTTTTTACAAAATTATTTTCACTATTTTTATAATAAAGAGATTTTTTTTTAGTAAAGTCAGAAGTTAAAATCTCAGTTGATACTATACGTATCCACTATACCAATGAGATATTGGCCGATGCACATTTATACACTGATCCAAAGCCGATACCTCGGCAGTGACGATTTTTTTACATCAAAAGGCCCATGAGATTTGTCCAGCCCAATTGCCATTGCCATTATTTGAAAGAAAAAAAAAAAAAAAACAGCCTTTTGATAAGGATTGTACAGTTGTACATCAAGGTCCACATGATCGGCAACCCTTTCTTTTCATGTCTTTTCATGAAAGAAATGACGAGCCCTTCTTTAACATAGTTTATCAACTATTTAATAGATTTTATTTGTGCACCTCTACTTTATTTAAAGAGGAATTTTATTATTTTACTTCTAATATTTTATAAAAATAACATTTACATTTTTACATTCTACTTAACCCATCCATGAATACGTCAATATTTCATTTGAGAATGTGAAGGCAAAGGTATAAAAGACTTTTTGGATAATACAGTATTCTCATTTTATATTAAAATGAGAGTTTTATACTGAGATTATGTGATTTTTCACATGTAAATTAAAAAAATATTATTAATTTTATAAGTATGTGTAAATTTTTTTATCCACACAGTTAAATCTACATAGAGTGATTTGTTAGAATTAAATGTGAATCGAATTTAAGATTTCGATTTATGAGACGGATTTCTTAAAGTTAAAACTTTAGAAACATCATAAGGCCATTAGATAAAAGTTTGAAATTGAACATTTAAGATCAAATTATCTCAATGAGGGGTCCAAAATTCGATATCGGCCAATATATTATTATCGGTCGATATTATTTTTTCTCTTTTTTTTTTAAAAAAAAAGCCGATGTCAGTTGATATGTCGACTGATGTTATGAATATAGGTCAATACGTATCATATCGGCTGATATTTGCACTCCTGATCTCAACCGTCTATTCTGAACTCTTCAATCGATCATACTGACATAAGTGGACCCCACAATTAGTCAGTAAACGAAAGTCAGCTTTGACTCATGTGTGATCCGTAGTTTCGTAATTTGTAAGGTGGACTCCATTATTTGTAAAGAGCTGAGGCATTTGGTGACGAAAAGGGTAGTTTCGTAATTTCACTAAAGACGATGGGCTTCTGGCCGCCGGTTCCTGCGCTTAAAATTAAAGGAAGGTTATTTTTGCCATTCTATTATTGTGAACTACAAGGTCAACTAAAAGAACTAGTACAATTGTGATTAAAATTACAAATTTAGAAAGGAATGAATTATTAAAACAAAGATTTCGAATATACCAAAAACAAAATTAATTTCCATTACATGCATTTGACCCAATACAATTTAATTACTAAATTTTTATAACATTTTCTTCAAATTAATTTGTTAGTATTTTGCATTTATACAAGAAATTCATTTGACACTATACAATTCAATTCTTTCATAATTTGTTTTCTATGTTTGTATATGATCTTTTTCAACTATATTATTTATTGTAATTAATTAAAAAATCAAATAATTTTCACTTGAACATTAGTTTTTATATATCTACAAAATTATTTTAATTATAAAATATTTTTATTATCTTTACCAAAGTTACAAAGTCCTAATTGAATTTCTTTTCTACTTTTCATATTTGATTCATAACTCTAGATTTTTCACTTAGGATAAAAGAGACGTATAGTCAAACCAATTCTCACTATTGTATCAAAGAATCGTTTATATCACTTTGCGATAGTAAGAAATGAAAAAAAATCTCCATGAAAATATTAGATAAAATAAACTCTCTTTAATTTATTACTTTATAAAGTTATAATATGTTTAAAATAATATTCGTAGCTGGTCCGACTTCGGGTCTATACAAAACGTAATAAACTTCTCTAACTCAACACTCAGTACATTTAGAATAGAAAATTTACTGTCCCAACCATTTTATAAAATAATATTTCATATATTTAGAATACAAAATTACTGTAAAACTCACAAATTATATTATCTAAATTTTAGAAAAATAATATGAGATAGACTTCTAGATAAGCTTCTTCAATCTTTGAGATGGTGCATGCACTCTCTTTTCAATGAACGAGAACGGCATAACAACGACATTTAGTGATTTTTTTCACAAAGAGGAATCAAAAGGATATCTTAATAATACGTGAGAGTTTTAAAGAGATTTTTAAAAAGAAATACGGCTTAACTCTCTAATTTAATAATCTCTATAATATAATATATGTACTATAATCTCAACCATATTACATTATAGAGGTCTTACTATACATAAAAAAATCTTATCGTTATGACTAGCATTAAGAAGGAATGATTGTTATACAAACATGTCAAAAAAATAATATCATTTGGGACAGGCGACGTTTCTCTATGAAAAATTTTAAATTTTACGTAATCTATCCAACAATTAATCACACACATATCTTTAGACTTGACAAGCATCATTGCTAAATATCCAAATATTCTAATGGATTCATATTTAATGATAAAAAATTATATAGATAGATAGATTATTACGAGAATTATCATAGTGTAAAAAAATGAAACTTATTAATATATCAGTGTTTAACTTTTTAAATATATATTCTTATATTTCAAAATTAATTAACAATTTAGATTTTTGAAAGTTGGATCCATAATATCCAAAATAAAATTAAAAATAATACGGATTCAGACATTCATATTTTACAAAGAATAAGTGTTGTATTGATATTAAAATGTAGAAAAAAAAAAGAGAAACAGAAAATTTGTTTTTTTAAAGGAAAGTACAGGAAGCAGGGGCAAACTTCCCGCCACAAGCCACCATCTCTCCTCCGCGCCAACTCATATTTCATAACCTAATTTCCCGTTTTCTCCCTCAAACCCTTCTCTATTTATTGCCCCCTTTGTCATGGCCATCCCTCTTCTTCTCTCCATCTTCACTCTCCTGTCTCTACTCTCACTGCTTAAACTCCATTAAGAAAATCACTCCCTCTAGTCCAGATTATTATATATAATATATAATATTAGAGAGAGTTCAGATAGGGAGAGAGAGAGAGAGAGAGAGAGAGAGAGATGGTGGTGGTGACGGAAAATGGTGGGGAGGTGAGAAGGAGGCCTGCATGGCTGGAGGGGCTGACGGAGGAGACATTCTTTTCCGTTTGTGGGTCCCATGAGAGCCGAAGGAAGAATGACAAGAACATCTTCTGCTTGAACTGCTGTCGAAGCATCTGCCCCCACTGCCTACCTTCCCATCATTCCCACCCTCTCTTGCAGGTTTGCTCTACTCTCTCTCTCTCTCTCTCTCTCTCTATAAAAATTCAATGAATAAATCGAAGGAACAATTTTCTTCTTATTTTTATGGGCTATTTTTAGTTGTGGATATTTAACTTTGTAAATAAAGTCATTTATTGCATCTCTCCAACTGTTAGCACTTGTAATTAATCATTTCTCTTTCTAATTGATTTTTATAGGATGGGTCTCAGAAGTCGAACTCAATATTTTTAGTTTAATTCTAGAATTTTAAACAAATACGAGCTATTCGTGTGGATTGTTAATCATACTATTCACTTGTGAATTTCTTGTATTGATTATTCTAATTATATATTAGAAGAGAAAAATGAAATTTTTGTTTTTGTTTTCTTTTACTTTAATTTGCATATGGGTTCTTTCTTTTTCTTTATTTAATTAAGAATCCCAAATATGGTTAACTGAGAGGAGATATCCATTTGTTTTTATTTATATTTCCTTTGTCCGGGATTACCCATTTGGGTTCCTATATTTAAGAACGAAAAACAGATTCTTCTTCTTTTTTGCCTTTTTTCTTTGATTTCCCTTCTGGGCTCCTCTGATTTTCTCCATTATTGCTGGATTTGGATTTTAGTATTGGGTTTTTTCACAGGTTACTTTTTCAAGTGAAAAAATTGTATGTTCTCTTTGACTAAAATTATAGAAATTTCGCCTCTTTGTAAAAAGATTTTATTTCCGTTTTATTTCCTTCATTCCCCTTTGGTCTCCACTTTTGCAGCAGCTTTTATAAAAAAGAGATTTCTGAATTTTGCTTTTTCATGACCATGGCTATTTTCATCTCCGAGAAAATGATATTTTCACTTTTAAGTAATTTGAATTTATTTCGTAAATAAGTTATCTGGGCTTTTAAGATCACTCGGCTAATTCTTAAATTATGTAAGTCTCTGTATCATACATGGGGTAATTTTTGGGAAATGACATTTTCAGATAGAATGAGAATAAAACTCGTAATCTTACTTCATTATACACATTCTTGACCATCACTCTAATCCTTAATTTGATTAATATTTCAATATCCTTTTTAGAAGCTTAACTTGGATTCATTTATTCCATTCCTTTTTTATTTTCCATCTTTTTATGAGTTTACTTTTCCGAATTTCCACTTCCCCGATTTTTTTGGATTTATTTAGCCTACATTTGGGGCGAAATTTATGGTATACTTTCCCAATTCCTTTTTATTTTTTTTTCTACTTTAAATATAAATGTATTTTTTACTGTTTTACTGCTTAGTGTAAACTCCGTTGCTCAGAAACACTATTGTTATTCGTGTAGTTGGGTCAAAATTTGAAAATATTTTATTCATGTTATGTTTTTATATTCTTTAAAGTACCAATTTAATAAATTAATACTCATCTCATAAAAGACTAATTTTTATTTCTTATTCACATGGAATCTTGGCTCCAAATTCCTCTTATTCACTGAAGTTGAGTATATGTACCGATTCTATCTTATCCTTCATAGTGGCCCTAACTAGATCAGCCCCATGAACCAAAACTGAATGCATTGAAACTATGGTGTACAGTTATGAATATAAAACTTTGACACCCTTTGTTCCTTTTTGAATTGCTATTCAATCATGGCATGAAGTCAAAGGCTAAGGCTAGGACAACTCATTATTCAGTGAACATGGCCCACTCATGTATAATAGATGATAGACAAAAGTCTGGCGTATAAGTCATGCAGAAAAACATGTGGGTACAAAAAAAAAAATCAAGCTCTACAATTCCAATTGCTCTATGTATATACATAGATATAAATATTTAACGAGAAATAATCAAGTGGAGAAGACCCAATCTAACATATTCATCTTTTTTTTTTTGGATAAATGTGTGGGAAATTTAGATAGAGTCCTATTAAAATCCTCACGGATGAGTTTACTGTTCCTAAGGCATACTAAAGTTAGGCCACAGGGGGCCCAAACTCGCAACCTCCCGCATACTAATTTATTCATCTTTTATTGGTGAAAAATTTTATATTCTTTAATAATATAACTTTATTATAATTGCATCTTTGGATCATTTCTCATTTTTAATTTAATAACTATATTCATTAATCAATAGCATGATTGGATTAAATGGTAGTTAGGGTTTATTTTGGGGGTCTCTTATAAAATGGTTGTTATAACGATCAACTTAGGGTTATTGTAGATATTTAAGTAGGAGTGGTTAAGAATCTGTTTTAAAAAGTGAAAGTCCTGAATTCGATTTTTAATTTATACTAAAAGGCTGTAGAATTTCATGATGTATGTAGGTGGAGAAGTTTGTACATGTTCTAACAATTGATCAAATATTTTAAAGAGACTTGAATAAATTAGTAAAAAAAGAAAAAGAAAAAGAAAAAGTAGAGGTATTTCTTTAAGAAAAAAGTTAAAGAAACTTATTGGACTGGAACTTACTGGACTGGTGTAGCAGAATATGTTGGACTTTAGGGGTTGAAACTTCAAAGTTGAATTTCTTAGATGAGTCCAGTCCAGTACATTGCATAATTCATTAAATGTTTGCCTGCTTCCAATGTGTACTATACACCTAATGTTATTGTGTATTCTTTAGTCTGTATTGCTCTGAAGCTTGAAACATTCAATAAAAAAAATACTGGCTGTTTACTTTTTCCTTTTGTAAATTTTTTCACATTAGTCACCACTCATATCAATCCACATTAATTATTAATAGTTGGTATTTGATGAGGTATTAATTCTTATGATGTTCAACCTTTCTCTCAAGGATATTGCTATAAATCTTCATGTGAATTTACTTTCCTACTCCTCATGTAATAATAATAATTAAGTTTGTGAATGCACATCCTTTTGAAATAACCAGATACACAAAGTTTGCAAGTGGTTTCATATAACCAAGTGTCGTAGGAATACCTATGTTATTAAAAAAAAAAGTTGCTCTAATTCGAACTCGTAACTCTTGGTATCAGATTAGGCGCTACGTTTACCATGATGTGGTTAGGTTGGATGAACTTGAGAAGCTCATCGACTGCTCGTTCGTTCAGGTATGCCATCACCCAAATAGCAAACAGAGAATTATAGAAGGAAATTATATGTTTCATCACCTGTTGCATTGATTTAATCCATATATTTGCAGTCCTACACTCTCAATGGTGCCAAAGTCGTATTCCTTAATCAAAGGCCTCAAGCAAGGCCATTGAAAGGCTCAGCAAACAATTGCTTGACCTGTGATAGAACTCTTCAAGACCCCTTTCAATTCTGCTGCATCTCATGCAAGGTGTGCATCCCTTCACTCAAACATCACTGACAAGACAGATCTTTGAATTCATCAATGAAAAGAATTGATAGACACACCAGTGCTTTTAATAAAATTAGACTTGTCTTTTCGTCTACTTATTATCACTGTGCCTATCAATTCTCGTCAATTAATTGATGTACTTTTTGGTTCAACCACTGACCTTAACTGGTTTCCATCTGCTGGGCCAGAGAAATCACAATGTACAATGGTAATCAGTATTGAGCATGTGCTTCAATTATTTGATATTGAATCAATGCATAATTGTTTAAATATTTGTTTTAGATAGTTACCCAGATTGACATCCTTATAATTTTATTTTGAGACCAAGGTATCTATGCTTTTTAGAGGATCTTACTAATTTTCGGAACATATGCAAATCTTCTTTTCCATATACACTAAGTACTACTAAGAGAGTGAACCTTTTTTTGTTGAGAGTGACTTGAATCCAAGATTACCCTCATCTGAGGTGGGTTTTTGACTGTCGGGCCAACCCTCAAAGGTTATTGACATCCTTGAGATCTGTCAAAATAAAAGGCAAAACGAAGAAGCTTTCCTTTCTTGTCATTGTATATGGAATATAATTCATGTTTACTGTCATCAAACCATAAACTGAAGTTATCCATTTATGCTCTTAGCCTTGTAATTAAGTGAGATTATCAAATGTGGTTGCTGTAATATGGGGGAAAAATCCAGGTAGAACATGTGCTGCTGGACGGCGGAGATTTATCGGGCATGCTCTACAGGTTTGATGAATCGGATTTCGCTTGTTCACAATTCGAAGGTCTTCGTATGGATGGCTCGGATCTGATCGAAGACGATGGACAGATTAACCCGAATTCAAACTCTAATTTAGAGTACCCATTTCACTTCAAGGCTTCCTCATGCTCCAGCAACACTAGTATCACCAATGAGGGATCTGAGATGAAGAAAAAGAAGGGGAATGGCTTTCTCCCAAACATAGTCCTCTCTTTGAGCAGGAGAAAGGGAGCTCCTCACAGATCTCCTCTTTCTTAATTCTTAGAAAGCAGATCAAAAAGAGCAAAGCTATATAGAGTACATAAGAAAAAACACTATTTAACTCGTTAATTAGTTGTTATTTAAGGTTTGATTATGATGGTTTATTAGTGGAGAGAGAGGTAATACTGCAGTGCCCATCTCTATTCCTTTGATTGTTTGGGGCATTTTCTTCGGCTTGGAAAACTTTGGGGCATTTCTTTACTGACCCGGTGGCCATAATTACCAAATTTACACGGTATACTGACCACCAATTGTCTTCATGAAATGAAATGCACATGAATATTTACCTTTACATGTTATTAAATTGATGCATAATTTATTTCCTTCTTTACTTCTATTCTCTGATCCATTGAGGGAGACTTCTCATGTGGAATTAGTACTAGTGTAATGCAGTAGTTGTTGGGGTAAGTTTTCTATTTAAAGCAGACAAGATTGCTAGTCAGACTGGTCGACTAGATCGACAAATTGGTCGAAATTGAATCGGCAATTGGACCGAATCAAAATTTTAAAAAAAATTATTTATATCTTTAAATGACAAATTATTTTGATAAAATGATAATTGTTTTCTGCATTAAAACTTAATTATATGTTTTTTTTTCCATTTAACTATGATCAAGGAATAGGAGTTTTCCTTTTATAGAAAATAGGGTGTGTGCAATAATACTGTTATCGGTTTTCATACTTGTCTTTTGTCATTTTGACATCATAGTTATGTTTGATGTTTAAGCTTTTAAAATTATATCAGAGGTCTTGATTCAACTCTTTTTTTTTTATTCAACTTTTTTTGAGCTTATCTGAGACATGAATTTTGCAAGTAATTTTGTGTATTTATAAGATTAGTTTTACCTTCAATATAAGATGGACATACTTGTATTATTAAAAAATAATAAAATAACATCAATTGTTTTTTCAAATACTATCTTAATTTTCTTCTGAAATAGAAATTATAAAATAAAAAGAGGGATTTTTTTTAAAATACCTCAAAAATTACAATTTTGGATAGCATTATGTCGAAGTGACTCATACACCTAGTCAATTTTTTTTTATGAAAAAGCTCCTAATGCACTAGTGCACTATAGCAAATGGGGGCGAATTGATGCTTTATTAGTCAAATTTGAACACGTGCAACCTTAAATGTTTGTAGATTTAGATAGTTAAACATTTAAAAGTGAAACATCAATATGAACTAATTCGTTAGTGACTTTTTTGTAAATATATGAAATACTTTGACCTAAATAACATTTTCATAGAGATTGCCACTCAAAATTATAATTTTAGAATCTAAGAAGGGGTTAATCTGATAGTCAAGAAGCTCTTTTCGTGAAGGAAAATCTTGAATTTTTTTTCACGCTCAACACCCCTCTTTTTTCACACTCACCACACCTCTTAGCCACTCTCCATAGTTGTTTATGTAGTGTGTGTAAGATTGGGATACTTACATATGTTCTAAGGACTAGTCAAATTAAAATATCTCTTGTTCAAATACAGATAAGACTTCTGTATATCTTGTTCTTAAAAAAAATATATAATTCTAAAATGAATTTTCAACTAAAATTCTAAGAAGATAATTCAGTTAAACAGCGGACCCATGTAATAATAAAGTACAGCGAGGACTAAAACCTAACTAAATGGTCCAACGGTCCGAAAGAAGGACGCAGAGTCGGACAAGAAGTTTCACTTGTGTGCAGTTCTCTGTATGTCTAGAGTTAGGCTTTTTGCACAGTAGATTCTTAGGGATTTATTAGGACGTCTCTGTCTGCTGGTTTGAAAGGGATAGTCAAATCTGCATCACAAACTGATTCATAGAAACCCACCAAATATTCAACTCTTCTCGGGGTCTGTCCACCACTCCATTAAGCTTCTATTATCTCAAATATTTTGCTATAATATAATATTTTATTTGCATTAAAAATATTAAGGGTAGTGATTCTTCTATAAATTTTTTGTATAATCAGACACAAAAATTAGTAGATTTTTAATTTTACACTTTGCATGAAGAGTAAAATCTGCTCACCAACCCTTCGCATAAACAGTAAATCGGCTTGCCAAAATTCGTATGAACATTAACATCGTCTCACCAAAATTCTTATAAACTGTAAATCAGCTCACTAAAATTTAAATGAACAATAACATCGGCTCGTTGAAATTCGCATGAACAGTAACACTTGATCACTAAAATTCCCATGAACAGTAAATCGGCTCGTCGAAATTTGCATGAACAGTAACATCGGCTCGCCAAAATTCGCATGAACAATAAATCGGCTAACCGAAATTTTACAGTTCATGCGAAATGTCCTCTTTTACTATTCATACGAACGATAAAATCGGGAATCTAGTATTTCCCGTGTTTGATTAAACAAACCTCCCGTGGGAGGATCGCTACCCTCAATTATAAAAATAAAGGTTTTTTTTCTCTTTCAAGTTCTCTATTTTCCTAAAGAATGTAAAATTTGATGGAACATTTTGATATAAGAATGTGGTGTTTGACCCAATTATAGAAAATATTTAAATTGTATGTTAATTTTCACTAATAAAAAAATTAAAGAGTATGAAAAATGAGACCCTTCTCTCTTTTTCTATAGAATGATGAGTTTTTTGTCAATAATATAGGAGACATTTTTCTTTTTTTCAAAGATTTTTTTTTTTTTTATATACAAGATAGAAAATTTGATCGAAGAAGAGTTTCCTCGCTTGTTAGGATAATGCTTTCTTGATTTTTTTAAACATAAATATTTTGAAGTGGATGATTTTAAAATTTAGTTTCTGTAACTCAATATCAAATTTACTTTAATAATACTTTTTAGATTATTAAAGTATTATTAAAGTAAGGTACACCAAAGTAAGGTTATGGAAGCTCGAATCTGCAATCTTCTACTTTCTGAGGCGGAAGGCAACTAGTTAAGCTATACCGACTTTAATAATACTTGTTAGATTATTTGAATCAAATTTAAATATAATTTTTCTACAAATATAAATTATGTGTAAGAAAATTGAAATCATCTATCAAAAGTTAAAAGGTGAAGGTATTGAATATTCTAATCAAATCAATAGTTCGAAAGGCTATTTTAAGCTATAGACCAAATTTGAATTGGAAAAGGATTCTTATAATTTTTTTTATAGATATTTTCATTCTATATATGAGATAACACTAATCCCACAAACATGTATAAACCTTTTAATACATATTGATTTAATTGATGGAGAGTAATCTTATAAAGAGTGATCTAGAGAGATTCTTCATGTATACGAGAGAAATGAACTGCATGATATTTTAATTTGATTGGTAGATCTCAACCGTAGATCTACCATAAATGCAAGTGAAGAATTACTTCAGCCCAATCATGTAGGACACTTTGATTAAAAGTCATGTTTATAATATAGCCGTATTATATAGAGCTGATTTGTTTGGACAAGATGACAATATATATACACTTTATGTTCATATTCAAATTATAGAAATAAAAATAGATATACTAAAAAAATCTACCACTGACTATCAAATAAAATCAAATCATGTTATTTGATGTTCTCTTGAAGAAAAAAATCACCACAATATTGCCTCCCACCTTAGGAAGTGGGAGGTTGCAGGTTAAAGCCTCTATGACCTAATTTTGATGTGCCCTAGGAGTAGTAGGTTACTTGTGGGGGTTTTACGCTATGCATTCCGTAGTTTCCCACGTATAAATTAAAAAAAAAAAAGATTGCAAAAAATAATTTAAAATTGCATACCTTTCAACAACTAATTTAGAGTTTAATGATGAATAAATGAAACTGTCCATTTCAAAAAAATAATAATAAATGAAATTATAACAAGTAACATGTGAATGTTGACGTGACAAAATTTGATTTTGAGTCATATATGAGTCTCCTCTCAATAGTCAACCAAGGATTACGCTATATACGACAAAACAACAAAAATAAAGAGTTTAGGCATGAGGGGTAAATTTTGTAGGGGTTAGAAAATATGAAAACCTCTTGCTAAGAAAGTGAGAGTGAAAAGATAAAAAGTTAATTTTTTACTCTTATACTTTAGTTATCAAATAAGAATAACGAGAGATAAGTGTTTTATCATTTTATTTAGACTTTCATTATATTTTTTAATTGAAAATTGCACTCTTTTCTTTTCAGTTTTTACATCGAAATTGATCTTATAATTAAATTAAACATATTACAAAATTAATTTTATTTTTACTGTTGATCTTTGAACTTTTAAAAATTAAGATTTTTAATTTAATAAATATAATTTTTTGTGAAAATATTATTCTGAAAACATCTTTTAAATATATTTTCTCCATATATTGGATATATTCTTAAAACTTTATTGGATTGAGAGTAGAGACGGAAAGTAATTTATTGCAATCTTTGAAACTGAAAGGGTTGCCACTGCGGCACTGCCATCCTTTTGGACGGTTTTGGCACATTTGATCGAAACAAACAATGTGCGAATTCCGAAACCTAACGTTGTCTCTTCCGACTGCATTAAAAAGGGCAGCTTTTCTCGAAGAACAAAGTTAACAGCCATTGCACTCACGAGTTTCTTTCTGCAAAGTTGAATAATAAGAGAGCCTAAATTCGAGGGATAAAAGTTTTTAAAATCAAATTAGAAGTTTTGGATTTGATTTTTTCAAATTTATTTAATATATTAAATTTGTGAGTGATTTTATAAATTTATGAAATTAGTCTGATCTTTGATATAGACGGGAGATATCTGTGTTATAAAAAAGATTTGTTTATTATTTTTAGCTGAGCCCTTCAAGATTTTTTTTTTTAAATTCACTTAATATTTTAAAACACAATTGCTTCAAAATTTTTGAAAAAAAATAATCTAACTTAAACATTGTCTAATGGATTTTATGATTAGATGAAAGTACCAACTCATTTGGAAAATACATAGACCCATACATTTGTTGTTACATTCAATAATATGGTTTATCTCTTTCTTTTTTTAATTGCATGTGTTTTATTATTCCACATTTTCTAATCAAATATCATTTAAGGAGGGGTTTTTTTTTAATTACGGAGGAGAGAACCTCGAAATGGCCAAGGTGGATAGGTGGGGAACATCATGGAGCTTTGATTTTAGGAGAAATCTCCGAAATTTTGAGATTGATTCCTTAAATGATCTGAAGGCGAAACTGGGTGAGTTCAAGTTGGACGTGGAAAGTGGGGATGAATGGGTGTGGATGGGGAATTCTTCTGGAGTTTTCTTGGTCAAATCTCTGACTGAGATTACTTTCCAACGTGTGGAAGGTTCTCTAGTTCCTTAGGCCTTTGTTTGAAACAATTTGGCCCCTCCTAGAGTCCAGTTGTTCACCTGGTGTAGTGTAAAAAGAAGGATCTTGACTAGACTGGAGCTTAGCCCCAGAGGTCTTTTAGGCTCCGACGCCGATTCTTTGTGCCCACTTTGCAATTTGGTTGAAGAGTCATTAGACCATCTCTTCATCATTTGTCCAGTGGCCTGGAGATTATGGAGTGGCTTTGTAAACCTGTTGAGAGTTTCGTGGGTCAACCCTAGATCGTGGGAAGGTTTGTTTGAGTCTTGGTCTTTGGCCCGTTTGCATGTTCGGAAGAAATTTATGTGGAATACTATACCGGCCGTCTTTTTGTGGTCCATTTGGAGAGAGAGGAACTCTAGAGTCTTAGAGGGTAGTAGTATGGAGTTTGGCGAGCTTTTCGATAAGGTAAAGTGGAGATTATGCTTGTAGCTCTCTGCGAACAAAGAATTCAAGGATTTTAAAGCTGAAGACTTGTGCTTATCTCTGGACGACTGTTTGGGTCTTGCCCTCAAGCGAGGTAAACCGCAGGTGGATTGGACCCCTCCGCCTGCTGGCTCTTGGAAGTTCAACGTTGATGGATCATCTAAAGGTAAACTTGGACCGGCTGGGATTGGGGGAGCACATAGAAATCATTTGGGTATCACTTACATTGCGTTCTCAGAGTCTATTGGTATCAAGGAGTCTAATGAGGCGGAGCTTCTCAGTATTCGGAGAGCTCTATCCCTAGGAGTTTACTTAGGGGGGTGAAATTAATCATTGAAAGTGACTCGTCCAACGCTATAAAATGGGCCAAAGGTCTGAAAGGACCCCCTTGGAGATTAGTCACCTTAGTTAGGGAAATTAAGGAATTAACGTCGGGCTTGGAAGTATCATTTTCTCAAATTAGTAGGTCTGCAAAATGGAGTGGCGGACTTCCTTACAAAAAATGGCATCGAAGGGGCTACTCGTGGCACCTTTTTTACCCTGGGCAGTTAACGGCTTTCCCTTTTGGGCTTTTTAGTGGACCGAGGGCTTGTACATTTTATTATTGTTGGATTATTGTTCTTCTTATGTTGGGTGGGGGGCCTCTTTCTCATAGGCTCCCTCCCTCTTTTTTTCCTTTATCTTGTACTGTTCTTTTTCTTAATGAAAGTCTAATCTTAACTGTTTCAAAAAAAAAAATTACACTCTCCATTCGGATCATTTCCACATGATAGTCATTGAGTTACGCCACGGGGACTCAAACTTGCACTATTCTTCTTCCTAAGATGGAATGTTACAAGTTGAGCTATCCATGTGGGGTAAAACGATCTTTGGCTGAAAATATCAATTTTAAATATCATTGGAAGGGGCTCGCCCTGTGTATAATCTTTTCAAGCATTTGTCAGGATAGAGAATGATGAGATTACTCTTTTTCAATCAATTGTTAAAGTGCATATTGGTGTGATTCTTTTGAATCTTAAAAAAACATATCATTAAATATGATGATTATAGGAATCATGGAATGGCACATTCTATAATCTATAAGAAGTTTAAGATTCTAAAATTTAAATTTATGAAAATTTAACTATTTAATTAGATCAAATTATATGAGTCAAAGTGATGATACACATATAAATATAAGCTTAAATAGGTGCACTGTTAATTCCATGACTAGTACAAGTAGGTTCTTTTGATTAGTGATAATTTTTTTAGAGTGATGGCAAGAAACCCATATAAGAAAGTGGGAGTCTTAAATTCGAGTCACATTCCACTCCAAATGGTCACTTCCTTTAGAGTTACCCAGTGTGTGTCGATAGAGAGACTTGCACATATCTCAAAAATTAATTAGATGCCAAGAGACATCGACACTTTGATAATAAAAGAAATCTAAATTTATAAAACTCTTATAAACTTATAATTTTGTATATGTACATGTTAATTGATATAGGATGTGGGCTAAATATTATGACAAGTAGATTGATATTGGTTCATATTGCAAATTTATATATTATAACTAAATTTGATTATTACCCTCTTTGTTAAAAAATTAGTATCTCATTACATTTAATGGCATACTTATAATTAAGCTTGGTAAAATATTTACTATTAATTAAGGCGTGACTTACAGACACCTGATTTTTCTGCCTCTACACACCTGTATTTTTATCAGGTTATTGTAATTAGTCTAGATATTTAATTTGAGAAATTTTGAAAATACACACTGCTCAAAAAATAACTTTAAAGTTTTAAAAGAAATTTTATTATTTAAATAATACTACTACTGTAGCATCATTCGAATGAATCGTTTCTTCATTCGAATGAATGGAACTGAAAAGTATTTCATGTTACTGTTCAGCCATTTATTCGAATGAATTAAAATTACACTTGGGCATTTATTCAAATAAATACTAAAATGATCTGACAGTTCATTTGAATGAATGAAAATGTAGGAGTAAAATGGTAATTTATTACGAAAAAATCTAAAAATCGGTGTATAGAGGCAGAAAAATCAAGTGTTTGTATGTCACGCGTTAATTAAAATTAGTTTAGAATGAAAAACTTGAATCAGAATTTAGTAGAATTTTTAGTGAAAAGGCCATGACCAAAATAAATAAATTAAACAAATTCCACATTTGGGGTCTGAAACGGCTGTGTTGATTGTTGGGTAGATTGAAGTTGGAAGGTACAAAGGTTGTACTAATGCAAAATTATTAATAAAATAAAAATTCATGGTACAAAGATTCCTGACGCTTCCCTACTTTTCAGAATGTTTTGGGATGTGTACTATTACATGCATTCATACCCTTACGTTGCCAACTTCATTTCAAGCTTATGTGAATTGAGTAAACGACAGCACTCCTTCACTCAAGTCCCATTTCACTCGAGTCACTTATCACACCATATTAGTACTTCACAAATAATTTTAAAAGGTAGCGATCTTTTCAGAAAAAAATTTATATAATCAAATATTATTGTTAATTTTATCTTTTACATGAGCAGTAAAATTGGCTCACTAACTTTTTATGTGAACAGTAAAATTGACTTGTTGAAATTCAAATGAAAAATAAAATCGGCTCGTCGAAATTCACATGAACAATAAATTGGCTCACCGAAATTCGCATGAACAGTAATCGACTCACCGAAATTTTTTTGTTCATACGAAACGTAAAATTGACAATATACTAAAACCCATGTCGGGTTGCACAAAATACGGAAGATCGTTACCATTCCAAAACTCTGATTTTTTATCAATTTATTTTAATAATATATTAATATATTAGAAATTAAACTTATCAAAATGTTGAGATTTTCAAAATTACCATTGTAGAAATGAATTTTAGATTCTTTATCTATTTAATTTAAATAAATAAAGTTTATAATTGACGAATCACTCTTTTTCAGCTGTTTACGTTATTTAAGTTTAAATGGCTATATATGTTTGATGAGTTCTCATATCAATTTTTTTTATCAAAAAATTGTGGAGCAATTGTGTGCTACGTTGTAAAACAAAAGTTGAGATGATTAAGGACAAGGGGTGGAGGGCAAAGTGAAGTTATATTTCATATCTTCTCATTTTAGATGACTAATCCTCTACGGGTTGAATGGTATTATAATGCTCAAGTTATGATACAAAGAAAGTGTAATTCAAAAAAAAAAATAAAAATTATACAAATATATCACAAAAAATGAGAGGCTACACGTTGTAGATATAAGGAGAGGTAGATTTATAAAAACGTGCAAAGAAGAGAGAAATAAATATATGATAGAAAATGCACTGATTAAATGTATTAGTAACTCGGGTCGGGTCGGGTCGGATCGGATTCCATATATTAGTAACTCGGGTCGAGTTGAGTTTTAAAATCCGACCCAACCCGATTTCAGTCCTATTGAGAAGCCACTTTCAGATACATGAAATTTTGATTTTGATGATGATGATAAACTTACTGCACAAGGTAAGACAAATTTTAATGTGATTAAGTATTTATGTCTACATCTATAGGTGGAAGGAAAGATGATTTTTTTAATTAGAAAATAGAGAAGAATGAGAGAATTATAATATGTTAAGCATAAATTGAACTTTTACAAATTATTTCTAAAGCACTTTGAAGGAAAATTCCAAATTTGTGTCTCCCAATGGAAGCCTCTCACTTCAAAATTCAAGCTTTCACATAAAACCAACCCTACTAATTCTCATATTTTCAGAGAAAGGCATTTCTATGATTTCAACCAAGAGAAAAAAAGGAAAGAAAAATAAAATAAAAATCTCTCTCCTGATTGGATGTTTGAGTCCAGGGTGTAAAAAAAAAACTGGGATCGAGATCTCGGCGTCTCGGCTGAGATCTCGGGTCTACGAATATCGGCCGATATTTCTATCTTTGTCTTTCTCTTTTTTTGCCAAATCTCGATTGAGATCTCGCCTGTACGGTCAATAAATCTCGTATTGGTCGAGATATCTCTGACTTCCAAAACTCAAAATGTCTCGGAGCCTATAAACCTCATATAAAAATTCATTTCAAGATCCAACGTGGCCTATATTTCTTACATCAATTCAAGTGTATTATTAGCTTCCCACTTCTTTAGATTCCTTGTACTACTCGTGGGTTTGGTTTTGGTCTTTTGCTGTGTCTGCTATTGGTGTAATTCTTAGAAATATCAAACTCCAAATTATTAGGATAAATAGTTTTAGTGATGATGATTAATTTTCTATTTTTTATTTATAACCCTTCAATCTTTTATACAATATGGTGTTTAATCTTTTGCATATATATACCCATCTTAAAAATAAACTTTTAATCTTATTTTATATAAGTATTAATCTCTTTTAATACATCTACAGTTCTAATTTCTAAATCTAAATTCCCCACTCAAATAATTATTAGCTTGTTAATATGGACAAGGCATCATGAATTATTGAAGTGAATGGACTGAGGTGACATATGAGCCCTCTGAGTAATGCCCATCGGGTCATAAGATGTCATATGGGCCCATACTGATATGGTGGACCACACTCCATCATACTTTATGCATAGGCTCATTCCAGTGGATTAAAATCAATGGTTGTAGTTGCCAAATTGTAGATATGGACAAATCATTAACTAAGTTAAGCAACCCTATTCCTCTCTGATTGAAGTACTGAAAAATAGGTCCATTTATACAGAACTAGTTAGGCATCATCTGACTGGTCATTGTTGGATGGCTATCTTTGACAGAATAGAAAAATAAAATCTTTGTCCATCGTAAAAGTCCTCTCTCTCTGAATTGATGAGAACTTGTCTCAGAAGGTAGGGTGTTGTATTCACGTTCAACTTTAGAAGATTACTTTTCAATTGGAAAGTTTACACAGGTTCTGAAAGTTAGTCGAGTAACCTTCGTTAAAAATCTCCTCTAATTTTCCTTCTGTGTAAAGGGGTAAGCCAAGATGCCCAGCAGATAAGAGGCTTGAAGTGTTGATGTTTTGCAGAAGGAAGAGGCACTTTTTATGTTATTGGCCAAATTTCAAAAGTTCCTTTTCCTTCTATTGACTGGTTTTATCAGCAAACCTAGCAAGAGTCCATGGAAATATACTGCCAAGTTCGAAAGTCCCTTCAATGGTCCTATACAACACCAATGGGGAAATTGGGTCAGGATTCAGGAATGGATCCTTTTTAAATAATGACAAGTATCTATCTACAGAAGACATTGATCTTGTAGGGTCCAAATGGACCAGGTTTGATCATAAGATGAATCACATTCAATTGTTTCAGTGGTATAAATTCTAGTATAAAATTCAATTTTAATATATATTAATTTGATTTTTCAATACCCTTAGGGGTGAAACTCGGGTCCGGTTGGGTTGACAAGACAAAAACCTAAATGAAATTCAGGTCGAGTTGGTTTGAAGAACTTTCAAGTTAACTTGATCCGACCTAACCTGGCTAAAATTAGTTTAAAATGGATTCAGAATGCAGGTCAGGTCAAAATTCAGATCGATAATTTCGGATAAATAGTTCGGGTCGAGTTTCATAAATATTGACTTTGGTCGAATTAGATTTTAAAAAATCTAACCCGACCCGACCTGAACTTACCCAATTCAACCCTAATTTAGGAGTGTAGAAATGACTTTGATACGAAGTTATCTTACTTTTAGAAATCGACTATTTAGAAAAATTTACTACTTTTAAAAGTTGAGTTTTCTAGTTTTTTTAAATAGTAGCGTGTAATAGTGATTTGAAGTATCCGTAACGCTGCAGATGAATTAAAAATAACTATTTAATAAATTCAAATAATTTAAAAGAAGATTCTATTATCTTGCTTTCTCAAAGTGAATTTATAACTTTTTTATTCTTCTATTTTAAAGAATGGTCATCTTCTTGTTGTCTTGTATATTAGCGATACTCCTAATCTAACAGATATCAAGATCGATAATCTCTCCAACCGATCTCGTGATTATCGTCATCGATAATCATGGGATCACCCACGCAGTTTGTATCAATAATAGTTAGTGATTTTTGTATTTATGTTCGGAGAAAATCTTTCAATTGTATCCTTATATTCGTGACGACGTACATGCATTGTAAAAGTGTGAGAAATATACTTTGATATGGTATGATATGGTATTAGAGCCAATTCTATTTTTGATGCTTGTATAAAACAGGTTGAAATTGATTTTTACTTTGTTCGTGATATGGTTGTTTGGAAACAGTTAGTGGTTAAAATTATTTCCACCAAAGATTAGTTGACTGACATTTTCACCAAAGGACCGTCTTCGCCTCCCTTTATGACCATTCGTGCCAGGCTCAATCTTGTCGATGGCTCGTTGTGCTTGAGAGGGGCTATTAGCGATACTCCTAATCCAACGGTTATCAAGACCGATAATCTCTCCAACCAATCCCGTGATAATCCTCACCGAAAATCACGGGATCACCCACGCGATTTGTATCAAGAATGGTCAGTGATTTTTGTATTTACGTTTGGAGAAAATCTCTCGATTGTATCCTTATATACGTGATGTACATGTATAGTAAAAGTGTGAGAAATATACTTTGATATTGTATACCCCAATATATCAACAAATGTGAATTCTATCATAGATGGATTGATATTTGTTTGAAGGTGGATTCAACTCCAATCTTTAGATTTAAGCTAGATTTAATCGAATTGAAAGCAAACAAATTGAAAGAACAAAAGAATTTTAATGAAAGCAAATGAAAGATATAGAAGAAAATGATGAAATCTAACCCTAATCCATTGGGCCAAGTAGACGATGTCTCTTTTAACCCTCTTTTAAATGGGGATTGCATATATGTGATTGCTAATGGCCTCTTCTGTTGATTGGTAATGAGGTTCGATGGACCCCTTAGTAGCCTCATTCTCAAATAAAGTGTCAAACTAATTTGATTTGCCCTCGAGAATCATAACCTAATCATGAAACTGATTTTTACTCTTTTCAATCAACAAATATAAATTGAAATTTATTTATTGTATATGATAATCAAATTGTCGGATATAAAAATGAGCTAATTTTTTTTTTTTTTAAGAAAACCTAATTTAAATTTCATGTAAGACTTGTAAAAAGATCTTCAAATTTCTTTCAATTTTAATAAAGGCCAAAGGAAAGATTGCTTTATGAAAAGAACCAAAATTTCTTATTGACTACCTTGGTTTTATTGTCACTCCAAAGAAAAGAAAATTTGGTTCCAAACTCATTGGGTAGAATTTACATCATGCAATCCACACACAATGAATTATAAAATCTAATGAACTTTAAAGTTTAAATTGCATAAAATAAAAATTTAATTTAATGCAAAATTAAATTGGCAGAATACAAGAGACTAGAAACATAAAACTCACAAACCTTAGAGAGACAATTACAGAGCACAAAAACTAAGACCAGATTCTATTAGATATTCATGACCCTATTTATAGTGAAGGAAGAACAGGTAAAAATATTAGGAATACGTATCGTATTGGCTGAGATAGAAAGGATTGATATATATCGTCCGATACAATATATATCAATTGTACATGTATGATATTGGCCGATATGTATTGGCTAAGATATCAGCTGATATTCTCCTTTTTTGTTTTTTTTAAAACAATAAAAAGGACTCATATTTAAAAAAAAACTCTAATTTTTTTATAAAGGATAAAAATAAAAAATGACTCATATCTAAAATTTGACCAATATCTTTTGCCCAAAAATGATCGATATTTCATATTTTAAATTTTGAATACGTGTTTAATTTATTTTGAATAATGATTGATATTTCATATATATAAATTTTGGAAAATGGGCTCGTCTCAAAGGACCGATGTATCATTATTTTTACATGACCGAATGAAAAAAGGATAAAAAAGAAGAAGTTTTAGGTGAAACATGTCAAGCCGAAATGCATATAATCAATGATTAAAAAAGATCAAGTAGATAAGGTTTGAATCAAATCTTTAAATTTTGGCATTTCTAAATTATTTTTTTCTCTTAATTTTCATGGCCTTCCATTACTTGACCAATCCAGCTTAATTGATTTTAATTAGAATTTATATTTTATAATTCTGAACTTGCCTTTTAACACCATTAAAATGTCCACATATGTTGTAAATACATTTAAAAATAAGATCTTCATTGTTAATCCAAAATTCCATTGAATAGAAAAAAAATGATGAAACATACCAATGACTAAGCATATGCATATAATCAATGACTAAGCGTATGCACCATCTAACTAAATGACCGATATATTAAGAATAATATTTGAACATATAAATGACCAATATTTAATGAAAAAATTACATATTTTTAAAGTTTGTATTTTTCTGTAATTTTCTTGATTTTTATGAAAAAAAATCTGCTAGGAGAGAGAAAAATATCGCTGATATATCAAGGCAATATACAAATATTGACCGATATATCACTACATGTGATATTTTTACCCCTGGTAGGAAGTACAAATTTAACAACACTAAACTTTCTCATCACTCTAAGATGTCACGTAACAAAATTGTAATTTTGTCCATTTATGTTAGAAGTACACAATCTTGAGCTTGTTGTTCTTGTTTTTTTTTTTTATGTTCTTTGTATTTGCACCTCCGGTACCTTTTATCTATTACTATAAGAACCATTTCAAAAATAAATAAATTGAGCTCGTTAGAAAATTATTTATTAAGATTTTCAATAAATCTAATTTTATGAAATTCTAACATTGTTTAATAAAAAAATATGTCTGCAGCGTTGGAACTTATTTTTCTAATCAATCTTAGAGTGACAAGTGCTCTATTTAAATAAAGAAACAAAATTGAGAAAGAAGTTCTTCAGGTCAGAAGGACGGAGCTTTTCTAATTCCCCTCTTTCCCTCTTATCCTTTTGCCAAGTTAACATTTGGTGAAAGAATTCCCATAATTGGACTTTCTTCATTGTATATGAGTCTGGAAATAAAAAAGGTATTTGGACGCCCAAACACTAAAAGTAAGGCTCTAAGTTCTTACACTAGGTTTTGGACTCTTTGAAGCTTTTGAGGCCCAAATCTTCTTAAAATTAGACAATTTTATCCATCAAAATTTAATTCATTCTAAGCATGATAATGTTCCAATTTTTGCAAATGTTGTCGCATCACTAACCTAAACTAAGAAACCCAAAAGAAATGCAGGCAAGAGGGCCTTTGTTCAGGTTCAAGAGAACCTTTGAGAGCACATAACTGAGAACCGATGCCATTTTTGGACCATAAAAAGGCCATTTCAAAAAGAAAAGAACAGATGAATAACAAGAAATGCATGATAATGTGGGTCTAAGTATCGATGAGTTGATGGTGTGGTGTTGAAAATTCGGCCGAACCGAGATTTCGGCCGAGATTTTTTCTCTCTCTTAAAATTTTTTTTTTTGGAAATCTCGGTGGTTTTCTTTTTTTGAAAAAATTCATTTAAAAAATAAAAAGGCTGTTTTTTAAAAATAAATAAATAAATAAATATAAATATCGGCTAATATTCATCCGATATGGGCAAATATCGGCCGATATTCATCCAATTTTGTTTCGTATAATATTGTTTCTCCGTCATATCACAACTTCCTCTCCAAAATAGATACCCCTTCTATTCCTAAGAGGATTGATGGTGCTTTTCGAGTCATTTCCTCGAAGACTTCTATGGAAGAAGAATTGACTAAGCTTGACAATAATTAAACTTGGGAGATTGTATCTCTACCACAAGGTAACACACTTGTAGAGTATAAATGGGTCTTTGCTGATAAAAACACAACCCAAACTGATCTATTGCTCGATATAAAGCTCGCCTAGTGGATAAAAGTTTCACTTAGACCCATAGAATTAATTATCAGGATACTTTCCCTCTTATTGCAAAGATACCTCTGTACGGTCTGTTATCTCTATTGCTAGTACTCAACAGTGGACATTTCATCAGTTAGATGCTAAGAATGCATTTTTCCATCGTAACCTGAAAGAAGAAGTTTATATGTTGCTATCTTCAGACTTTATTAGACTAGGGGAGCAAGGGAAGGTATGCCAGCTTAAGAAAACAATATATGGTCTCAAACAATCTCCTCGAGTGTGATTTGATAAATTTAGCAGAGCCTTGTTAAATTATGGTTTTGCACGATGTCAATCAGATCATTCCATTTTGTGTATCATGCTAAAGATGTTGTTGTGCTTCTTGTAGTTTATATGGATGATATAGTCTTAACAAGGAATAATGAGTCCTTTATAAGTGCTTTGAAAGCCTATTTGCAACCATCTTCTTATAGTAAGAATCTTGGCTTACTTCGTTATTTCTTGGAAATTGAAGTTGCTCAATCCTCTAAATGAGTTGTTCTTTTCCAACGAAAATATTCTTTAGATCTTCTTCATGATACTGGATATTCTCGATACAAGCTTGCAAAGACACTTTTTGCTGTTAATTTAAATTTTTTTGCTTCTTCCCAATCCCCGCTTTCATTAGTAGTTGGTAAGAAAGTGTTAGGACCTGGACTTTCAGCCCAAAAGACTAGTATGTTAGGTAGAGTGACCTAAGTCCTTTATAAACCCCTAAATCTCCCACTACACTTTCAATGTGGGACTCGTTCGCAGCAGCCCCAACAATCCCCCTGGAACGAGGCCCTCTGGCAGAGAGCACGACGCCGACCATCCTGTTCATCTGGGGATCTCATGAGTCCACATGAGGTAGCCTAAAACCTAGCTTTGATACCACTTGTTATGTTTATTAGTAAAATAAACACAATCCAACGGAATAAAACACAACAAAAAACTCATTTATCTTACCATCACCCGACCTCACTTGGCTTATGCTTTCTGTGTGGTCAATCAATTTATGTGTTCTCTTATGGATGCTCACCTTTATGTGGTCTTTAATATTTTACGTTATCTAAAAGTCCACCCTGGTCGTGGACTCTTTTATACGAATCAATTTGCGTTTAATAATTGCAGGTACTCTCACTCTGATTGGACTGATTCTCCTGATGATCGATGATCTACCTCAGGCTATTGTATTCTATTAGGATCTCATTTCGTTTCTTGGCAAAACAAGATACAAATTGTTGTTGCTCGTTCGAGTGCAAAGGCAGAATATACGGCAATGGCCAACACAACATGTGAATTACTGTGGTTCAAATAGTTTGTTGATGAATTGGGCTTTCCTTCCTCAGTGGCATTTATCATGTTTTGTGACTATCGAGTTGCAATCAATATTGCTTCCAGTCCAGTTTTCCATGAGCGTACAAAGAATACAGAGACTGACTAATATTTTCTTCAACATCATGTATCCTCTGAGAATATTGTCACTCAATATTTGAATTCCAAGGATAAATTAGCAGATATGATGTTGAAACCCGTCTCTCACTCTCAACTTGATGATGTTTTCAGCAAGCTGATCTTAATTTCTATATTTTCGCTAGCTTGAGGGGAAGTATTTTAGGATACAATGTATCACATCATACACATGTGGGTTGACTTTTAGATATTGTTAGAAATCATTGATTGTAAATGATTTTTCTTTTCTTTTTCATCGCCTTGATTGGCTCCATGTACTCTTTATATTCATGTATCCTCCTTGGTTAATATAATACTCAAGAGAATTATCTCTCTCAATTCTTCTCTTTTTCGCCAATACTTTCTCTCTATTTTTCATTCTAGGAACAACTGAGATCAAAAGTAACAAAATCGTTACATGGATTTGAGAATTGAATCATGGCATTAAATTGTTTACAACAATTTTTAGCAAATCCAGTTGGAAAATTTTCCATGCATATTGACAACGAAGTCTTGCAGTTTCACACACCTTGAGAAAGGTCTTGTTACAAAGGATTCATTGAAGACAAAGGTCTCTGTCAGGATGGATGAAATTGGAAGGAGCTGGATGGATGAAATGGAAGAAGCAAGAGGAAGATTTTATGGGGATGCTTCACTTGGGGCCGAGAAGTCATTGATCTTATTGTTGAGTACCACATCTATGGAACGTGAAATCACCTTTGCACCAAAATAATAATTCACATCACATTTGGAGACCGTACTTTTTTTTTCTGTTTGGTGTTCGCTGAAGATAGTAGATTCGAGAAACTATTCTCTCTCTCTGTCTGTCTCTGTCTCTCTGAAATAGGAAACAAAGTTAACTGAGGTAAATGATGGTTTTACTACCCCAAAGGCATTTGCTGCAGAAAGTAAGGTAAAAAATCTCCACTTTCTCTACTTGGGTACTTAACCAAACAATGGCAAACTTGTATCCCTGGTTCAGATATTTCACCTAGTGTAAACGTTTTGTCGACCTCCATTTCTCCCACATCCACAAGCCACCTAACTAGTTTCTTAATTTCTGTCAGATGTGGAATGGGTCTTGTACAACCATTTGAATCATCTAAGATCGATAAAAGATGGCTGCTAGAATCTCATTTTTGCAAATTTGATTAGAATTGGTATTGTTTCATATTTAGGAAATCACAGATTTTGTGCTATTTTTAGCAAGCACTCTATGTTGTCACTTTATCAATGGTCAAGTTATGAGGTCAAAAGAGATCTTATTTTAGGATGTAATTACTTAAAATAGGGATAGACTTATAGAAGGTTGGATTAGGATTCTTTTATTAAGCAATAAGTTTGAGTTTGTTGATGTTTTGAGGCCTTTATATATGGGTGTACGTAGAGTGGTGAATTTATAAAGAGAATTTCAAAGTCTTTCAATTCTCTTTGGTTCTCTCTCACTCTCTCTTCGAAATTTTTAAAGGGAGATGGTGCTCTTTGTTTGTTCTTGTAGTTCCCCTGCTTCAAAGTCCCTTATTTTCAACAAAAAAGCATGAGCTTTGCCTAAATACTTTAGTATTGGAGTTCGAGGTTTACAACTCACCCTCTATGATGGTTTTTAACACACAGTATGATGCCTCAGCCTTACAAAATACAGTATGATTAACAGACAGCATGCATGGATTTTAAGGTGTTTTGTGTTCACAAAATGGGACTGAGGCCTCCCTGTCTATGAATTTTTTATACAACTTCATTGTAGGAAGCCAAAATATGGAGAATACACATGGATTCTGCTCTGTTGAAGCTTGTTATGGACTGCAACAGCCCCTCTTTGTATGCATAGCTTTTATGTTATTTGTATGCGGATAAAAGGTCTGTATGTAAAGAATGTGAGTACTTTGAAATTTAAATGCTTCAGTGAAATATGGTATGGTTGATGTAAGTCCAGAAAGATTTCCAGCTTTTTGTAATGACATGACAAAGTAAGATGCATATGGTTCTGTTATATAAGATATCTAGCTTTATATATGTGTAGCCTATGATTTGAAACAGTTACAGTTCGATTAAAGCATTTGGAGCTACTAATCAAGGTCCATGGTGTCCCACTGGTGGTGAACAAGCCAAACAGGCTTGCTGGTTCAGAGAAACCATTGAGGCATCTAAATAATTCATATATTTCATGTCATGAATAACACACGTCTTATATGATACATATTAGTTATATATGCATAAATTGAAGCATCTTTGCAATAGAACGATCAAACAACATATCAAATGTCAGAGTACTCACAGTGGTTCTTACTCTTATGCAACTTGTTTCTTCTCATTCCTAGCTTTGGAAACAGTATGAACCTACAGATGAAAATTGGGCCTGCAAGTAATAAACCTAACCCCAGACCAAACTTTGGTATTTTACACCCATTTTGTAACATTGTGCCAAAAGGGGGACCGGTTCACATTCTTTCTCCCACAGAGATAAATTTACAAAATCCTCTGGAGAGAATTCTGTCCATTATGGAGTCAACATAATGACCATTCCAAACTGCTCCACAAACCTTAGTCTCCTGAATTTGGATGTGGCCTATGTAGACGACCATTCAATTCATCTTCACTGTTGGACTGAATATCAAAATATAACTATTACTCTATTGATTAGCTTGAAGCACAAAAAAAAAAAAAAAAAAAAAAAAAGAGAGATGATGTGATGAAATTCACTTTAAACAGTTTGATGGTCCTTATGATTCCTTTCAGACATATTAGAGAATGGATCCCTCTCTCAAATTGAAAGGGTTTGTTCTCTATTTATTTTTTTCTCAATTTTAATTTTTTATCATTCATTTCCTTTTTTCATACTGAAGATGTTTGTTCATCCTAATCCATGTAAAATCAGTAACTCTATATGATTAGGAGGCATTTACTTGAAGAGTACGCCATCTTCCACCAGTGCATTGCATCAAGGGATTCAAGATATTACGCAATCAAATAATCAATTGAAACATAGGAAGCTAGTTAAGTGTCATAATAGTGAATTGATGAAAGGATTAAAGGAAATGAGAAACTTGCCCAGCTCCGTAAGGCATCTAATTGCAATGTGAGTGAGATGGATATCTCATTGACATTATGATTGGTAAGGGGATGTGATTGATCTTGTTTCACTCTTTTCCCTCATTTCCTAAAAGAATTCATTGAATTCTTCAGACATAGACCCAGATTTTAATTCTTGATGACCTGTCACAAGTTGGACCCTCTATGGAAGCATGCTTAAAATCTCCAGACCTGTAAGGATTGTGCCCCTTCCTCCACTTTCCACTACTCAAAGCCTATTAGCTCTGCAGGGTACGCCACTAACTTCAAGAAAACCTTTTAGTTCATAAAACCCTTTCCATTGCAATACATATGGTCCCTCAATCTAAGAATGCAGAGGTTTGGCAGCATCTATCTTATCATTTGGCAATTGGATCTTCAAAGCCTATCACATTGTCGTGGTTTAAGGTAATCTGATTGCCGAGATACATCTTTGTAAGGCAAAAGATGTCCATGCAATCCCAATTCTGTCAAATTGGTTTAACTTGGCATACCATCTTTTACCCAATATTTACCAGCTAAATCTATTAGGGTCTAGTTTTACTTGGACTTCACTTTTCTAACATTTCTAGTATCATGGAGTCTAAACCTTCCTAAACCTAGATGTCCTTGTTCCCGCAACTTCAAAGCACCATATGCATGTTGGTGCAGGTAGAAATTCTTAGTTCCAAAGCAAAGAAAGATTTCTTAGCTCCATATATTCAGCTAGAAATACATAATGTGTTTTTATTTGCATCAACAATGCAAAAAATGGATGGTCCGGGTTCGTCCTTTAGTTGAGTCCATAGGAGAAATGTAACGCCCCGCTCCTTTCTAAAGTCTAAACGGGCCGTGGTCCTCTTAACTGCAGGCTGAACGGGGCGATCCAACGTAACAACAAAATTAACGGGTTTTACATCCCAGATTTGTGGTTGGGGGAGATAAGTTTTTTTTTTTTTTTTTAAGATTATAAATGAAATAACGAAGCCATCAAATTCTTCAAGCCCAATTTTACACGTTGCATAAATCATAATGTCATCCACAATATGAAATAAATAACATCTATTATCAACATCAAATCTAATCTCACTGCTCACATCCCATTCCATAAAATAAAACAAAATTAATATCCTCAAAGTTCTCAACTATTTCAAACCAACCAATCAAATCTCTCAAAATATATAATATCAAATAAATAAATCAAATCACATGAATCCACAACTATACTAAGAAATTAAATATTCATCCTTGACAGTCTCTAAACATCTGCGGTCACCTCCAATTCTAAGTCCAGAGGATTACCTGCAATGTAAGGGGTGTGAGCTCCAAGCCCAGTGAAGGAATACAATAACTCATACCTAACATAATATCTCTATTATTCTTTATAAATATAGTCTTAAACCATAATTAAATAATATGCTTTTAATGTCCATGTACTATGCCATGCAATGCACAATTCTCAATGTATATGCTCAGTGCCTCATCCCTCCACAACAACACCTAGTGTATTTGGTGGCCATCCTGTTGAAGCGAGGCCTATAACTTACCACAGCGTGGTACTTCCCATATCAAATGGGGCTTACACAACACAACTACCACCAAATACCAGTCTTCGTGATTTTTCATTGTAATAGCCCAGAATTTTTAAATCAATGAATATGTGACTATTATTCAGTTTAATGATGGAAATTTGATGGAATAGATGGTAAATGGATCAAAATTTGGACAAAGGCCCATGTATGGCCCAATGGACCATGGATTGGATTTAAAATCATTTAAATGGTCAAGGATGGTCAAATTGGGCCCAATGCACATCCGGGACCCAATGGGTCAAAATGATTTAAGCTCTCAAGTAAATGGGTAGGAGGTGAATGTAATTGGGCCATGGGCCCAATGGTGATCCACGTAGTTGAAAATGGATTAAATTAAATCACCTAAGTTAGTGATGAATTGACCAAGGTGACATGGCCGATTGGGACCCACCTCCACCTCACCAAGTGAGGTGGCGTGTGGACCAAGGATTGGTGGGGCCAGCCACCATGGTTGAATTGGTCAACCATGGGTGGATGCATGGAGGGAATGTAAGGAAATGGAATTAAATTAAATGGGAATTAATTAACTTAATGATCTAATTAATTAATTAATTAAGCTAAAAAAAAAAGTTTGTCAAATGGTCAAAATTGGGAAACCAAACCACTTTATCACCAAGCTCAAAAACGTTGGCGTAGGTGGTGGTTTATCCCAACCACCACCATAAAGCATAAAGCATAAAGCATAAATAAAAATCCTATGTGGTTGGTGAGGAAATTAAATGGTGGAGTGTAGGTCACTCCACCAAAGGAAATGAACCTTATCTCTTTCTCTTTTCATCCAACTCATTTCATTCTCTCCCTCTCTTGCTCTCCACCACCGTCCCACACCAAGAAGAAAAGAAGAAGAAGAAAAAAAAACCTAAGGAGAAAAGGAGAGGAAAGTGTAAGCATAAGCCACCACTCCAAAATCAAGACCTAGCATCTTCTTCCTCACCATCTCCTCCTCTCCCTCTCTCAAACATACTCCATGTTGGCCGAACCCAAGCTTTGATGCTTTCATCTTGATCAAGCACATCTCAGCCGACCAATCAAGGAGAAGAAGAGAAGAAAAGGCCAAGGAATCCGAGAGGAGAAGGAAAAGTCGGAGGAGTCGTCGGATTGTAAGTATTTCCTAAACAAGAATTTACAATTTTTTTTTTAAGGGTTAAGAAGAGACCATGGAATCCATTTTTCTTGGATTTAATGGTAGCCAAATTATCATGGGCCTTGGATCTCAAATCCATCCAAAAATGAAGTAAGGAATGGACAAACCCTAATGGGTAGATTAGGTTAAGAAAAAATAAATGAATTAAGGACATTGGTATTAAAAATTGTTGTAAGCATGGATGCATGTGATTTAATGGGGTTCTTAAAGAATGGAAACCATGGAATATGATTAATGGTTTTAAAGGTTTTGAATGATTAAATGCAGTGATCTTAAATGAGGAAATTCATAGGAGATATGAATGGTGTTTATGGCCTTGAAAGGCATAGATGGGAATGAACCCTATGGTGATGTGATGGTGGTTTTTAATGGGTTTAGAAGGATGGAAATATGGACTAATGTATTAATAATTTGGAGGCTTAAAAGGGTGATGTGGTTGTAAATTTAAAGGGTGTAAGAAGAGAGAAGAATGATTAAGAATGTTGATGGTTTGAAATGGATTTTTAAGCATAGATCATAATGTTTTAAAGGGGCTGATTTTAATGGAGATTAGGTTAGTTAAATGGCTGACTTCTAATGTTGTTATGTCATGGTTAATGAGACATCAATGGACCCATTTTGTGAACCAATTGATGGGCTAAGATTAAGATCTATGTATGTGCATTAATAAATGGGAATGTGGCTAAGTTAATGGACTCAAGTATGATTAAGAGTGATGGTTTAAATGCATGATGTAAACCCCCTCATGGGAGGACTTATTATGGATCTAAATGTGGTGAAATAGACCCAAGGAAAATGAGGAGAAGATATCATGGGTTCGGCCATGGTGTATGGCCGAACCCATGACTCATTTGAGAGTCATTTTTGGGCTAAGATTAAGGTATATGCATGTGTTTAAAATTAATGGGGCTTAGATTAAATTAAGGACTGATTTTTAATGTGTTCATGTTATGATTGGTGGGTCACTAATGGATCTAAGTTATGGATTAATTTTGGAGTTAAGTGTGCATGGATAAATGAATGATTAATCATGGAAAAGAAGAGTGGCAAAACTGTAAATAATGGTCAAATTCAAGAACCATGGGTTCGGCCATGGTACATGGCTGAACCCCATGGGAGATGATCATGGACTTAGGGGCTCTAAGTAACAACCTTATTTATGATTAATAAAGCCTAGGGTGCTGGTTTTTAGACCCATGTAATTAAAATAATTAATGGATTAAATGGGACCCACAAACCTAGTTAGTGAGGTTCGGCCATGGTGCATGGCCAAACTCCACTAAGGTATGATTAATGGATTTAAATGGTTAAAAACATGGGTTGATTATTCATATGTAATAAGGTATCGGATATCGCAAGCGGTGCGCGTATCGGTGACCAGATTATCGGACGAAAACGAAAAAGGACGCCAGTCGGTATTCTGTAGGATTCCTACCTTTTTGTAAACCATGGATTTACGTGTTATATGATGGTTCCCGTGATTTATTTTGGTAATTTATATGATTTTTTTTATGATGGGTTTTAAGATTATGATTTATATATATTATATGGCATATTGCCAGGCTATGATTTATATGATTAGGCTATGAATTATATATGAAGGCTACAAATTATATATATTACATAGCATAATGCACCTACATCTCATGCATGGCATGGGCGGGAAAATAATGAAACCGGAGTCCATGCTCCGTCGGAGCGACCGAGAAGCAGACATGGGGATATCTTGATATGTGGAGATATAACTGGAGTCCATGCTCCGTCGGGGCGACCGAGAAGCAAACATGGGGATAGCCTGATGTGCTATAACCGGAGTCCATGCTCCGTCGGGGCGACCGAGAAGCAGACATGGGGATATCTTGATATGTGGAGATATAACCAGAGTCCATACTCCGTCGGGGCGACCGAGAAGTAAACATGGGGATATCACGATGGTATGGATGATGGGTGGGACTCATGACATAGACACCCATGGCATAGCATTCATTTTATGATTTTCATATATTATTATCTGTATGCTTGTTATCACTAATCCATGTGTTAGCCCTACTCGGAGTCCTACTAGGCGCGTTGTCTAACGCCCTACTTCTACCCTAGCTGATGACGCAGGAGATGGCGGAAACGGAGGACACGACGGGAGCCAAGCGTAGGAGCTTGGGAAAGCGAGCTACTTAGTTTATTTAAATTTATTTTGGAATATGTAATTGAGTAGCTTAGCTCGTCGGACTGTATAATTTATATTTCTTACTATGGTTTGGTCTTTACTTTGCACATTATCACTTTGAGGTATAATTATGAATTTAGGGGTATTTTAGTAATTTAAGCGCCGTACTTCCTTGCTATCTAAAACTGGTAGGATAGCCTCTATTATAATGTTCCGCATTAAGTTATATTTCGCGAGCTTACGTCTATGTGTGAACCGTTCTCGTGGACTTCTTTCCACGCGCATGTAGGGTTGACCAGTTAAGGGTCTGGTTTTAGAAGCTCGGACTTAACTCGCGTCGTGATGTTCGAGCCCTTTGTCACTCTTTACTTCAAAAAAGAAAGAAAAAAATAGACTCTGATTTCGGTGAAAAAGGGCGGGCGTTACAGTTGGTATCAGAGCGAAATCGGAAGAATGAATCTCTTGAAGTATGATTAAGACGGTTTCACGTCTCACTGACGGATAAGAATCCCAATTGACTGACTCTTTGGAGTCCGCTGCACGGGGGCCGGGTTAATTTACTTCGATTGACTCAGACTGAAGCATTCAATCTGAGAACATCGTTTGACGAAAAGGAATGATAGCAAGGGAAGAACAATCACTCTAAGTTGGAATCATCAAACATAGCAAAGTAGGATGTACTTCCCCAGTATCCCCAAATTGAACAACAAACAATAGGAATTTAGAGATCCCCCCCCCAAGAAACAAAGGAAAACCAAGTGTGCTTATTTGGCAATTCCCCCAACAAAGTATACTTAGTCGGTAATTCTCCCCCAAATTGAAGAAAATATTTGATACTTAGGAAAAATTTTCCCCTGAAAATATGAACACGACAATTTTATGAAGGAACTAAGTCGATAAATGTTTTTCAATGACTTAGGAAAATGCCTCCGAAGAGAAGAACCCGACAAAACCCACGGGTAGAGGAAGAGGTGCCACCACCTCGTCAGGAAGAGGAGGTATGGCCACCCCATTAGGAGGAGGGACAGAATAGTGTGAACCTGCCAGTTGTGCCTCCCGAGTTGAAAGAATTGGTTGAAGCTGTGGTCACCTTTGCCCTGCAATAGCACTTGAATGGGAATGCGACCACCAGCGACTCTAACAACCGGAACATGGTTAGAGATTTCCAACAACAACGCCCTCCTTACTTCAGGGGAAAAGAAGGGGCTGTTGCAGCAGAACATTGGTTGAAAAAGATCACTCAGATCTTGAATCTGCTTCAGATTTCCGGTCATGCTGATAGGATCTTACTAGCTACATCTCAACTGATCGAGGATGTCGGTAATTGGTGGGAGGTTGTAGAAAAGCAGCAAGCACTTGTGCCGGACGGGCAAAGGATTGCCATGACATGGGAAGGGTTCTCAGCTACCTTTCTAGAGCAGTATTTTTCGGAGGAGGAATGAGAACACCAGACTCAAGCCTTTCTATCATTGGTACAAGGCAATATGACGGTGGCAGAATATCACAGGGAATTCCTTAGGCTATCCGTCTATGCATATTATATGGTGGATGCCGAACATCAGAGGGCCCGTAAGTTTGAACGGGGACTTCGGCCAAGTATTAGGGCCAAGGTGACAATATTCAAGGCAGCCACACTGGCTAAGGTGGTCAGCAGGGCCACTATAGCAGAGCGAGAGTTGAATGAGATGGTGCGGTTTGACAACCGCCGAGGGCAGAATGGGCGGGGTGCATTTCAACCTAACAAGAAGTTCCGCCCGAATGTTAGCAGACCCTCACCCTCCACTGGATCTACAGGGGGCTTTCTCTCCAATCAGCCCCCCCCATCAGCATCAGTCACTCAGGTTCCCCTAGGTGGGAACACATGTTATCAATGTGGCCAACAGGGCCACTTCAAGAGGGAGTGTCCATAGATTAGCAAGCCCTCTCACTTCAGGGGTTCTTTCCGCCCTCCAGCTAGACCAGCTCAGTCGCGAGGAGGCAGAGCATACAACCAAGTGGGGTAGGCGACAAACCCTACGGGATCTGGACGGCTTTTTACCATACCTTCTCCAATAGCGGTGGATCGCTTGGTGATTCAAGGTATGTCCGTAGTTGGTAGTTCTTATGCTGTTACATTATTTGATTCTGGAGCTTCACATTCATTTATATATGTTGCATTCACATCTGCTACGGGCACATTAGTACAAAACCTGTCCACATCACTTACCATTGTATCCCCCGTCGGTGACACATCTTTGGGACTCATATGTACGACATTAAACACTGAACTCGCGGGATTCAGATTCGAGTTCAATTATTTGGTAATCGATATGGCTGAGTACGATGTTATATTTGGCATGGACTGGTTGGCTACATTTCAGGCCCATATTGATTGCCATCTTCGTAGGGTGATATTTTGGTCACCCGAGGGAAAGCGGTACGTGGTACACGCTGACAGACAGGGCATCCCTAGAAGGCTGCATGAAGAATTGAACCATCTTCCCTTGAACAACCTCAGATTAGATAGGGCACTAATAACTGAACTTCCGGCGGTAGTAGTAGATTATGCCGAGGTATTCCCAACAGAGCTCCCTGGTTTGCCACCCAAGAGGGAGATAGACTTTGAGATCAAGTTATACCCCGACGCCGCTCCAGTATCATTGCCCCATTACAGGATGGCACCGGCTGAGATGACCGAGCTAAAGAAGCAGATTGATGAACTGCTCAGACTGGGTTTTATTCGGAACAGCACATCCGCATGGGGAGCCCCAGTATTATTTGTGAAGAAGAAAGACGGTACCCTGCGAATGTGTGTGGATTATAGAAAGTTGAACCAACTGACGGTCAGGAACAAATACCCCCTACCTAGGATTGACGATCTGTTTGATCAACTTAGGGGTTCCTCACACTTCTCCAAGATTGACATGATGTCCGGGTACCATCAAATCAGGGTTAGGGAGGAGGATATAGAGAAGACAGCTTTCAGGACACGGTATGGTTTATATGAGTATGTAGTCATGCCATTTGGACTTACAAATGCACCGACTGTGTTCATGGACCTGATGAATAGGATATTCCGTCCTTACTAGGATCAATTTGTGATTGTATTCATTGATGATATTCTGATCTATTCCAAGAATCAGGAGGAACATGACGAGCACCTGCGGATAGTCCTGGACACCTTGAGGAAAAACCAGTTGTATGCCAAAGCCAGCAAGTGTGAATTCTGGCTATCTGAGGTCAACTTCTTGGGGCACATTATATCGGAGGAAGGTATAGCCGTGGACCCGACTAAAGTAGCGGCAATGAAGGAGTGGAAAGCGCCGACGAATGTGACGGAGAACCGCAGTTTTCTGGGATCGGCCGGTTACTACAGAAAATTCATTATGGACTTCTCCAAGATTGCAGCTCCACTTACTTGATTCACTCAGAAAGGAGTTAAATTTGAGTGGTCGGATCTGTGCAACCGGAGATTTGAGGAGCTAAAGGAGAGGCTTACAACCGCTCTTATTCTGATCTTGCCGGAAAGAGGCAGAAATTATGAGATGTATTGTGATACCTCAGGTGAGGGACTGGGGGGTACTATGCATCATCTCTATCATCATGCCACATGTTATGAATCATATTAACATGCCATGAATCTCATAATCAATAATATACTCCAAATATAATTATATGACTTCAAGTTAACATAAGCATCACATGCATATTCTAGAACATCAAAATCAATCTCAATAATATCACATGTGCATGATAACAAGTCATATCACAATAAGATTATTATGGCAACACAATGTTATAATTCAATCTCAATAACATCACAAATAATACTCCAATAGTCAACAAAACATCCATCTTAGTCGAACATAATTATTGGATCTTTCAACAAGGCTAGTGGCAAATTTCCAACTATCAGGGTAGATTGAGTCTCCTCACAGCCATTAGAACATTTAGTCAATCCCCTTACATTACTGTGAGTAAGCAACGGATTATGCCACTGTTCCAACGTATATTATACCCAGATGATTTCATAGGTCCAATATTATATTCCCAAAATACATTACATCATGCAATGCTTTCCATTGCTCAATCACGTAAACAAAAATAGAGAATATCATGTGCAATAAAGTAATGTGTTGTTTTCCCTCACCTAAAAAGTTTGTGAAGTGTAGGTGATGAATGCTCATGCATTCCAACTTGAAATCAATCAATAGAACGTCCGGAAAGTACTGCATAGAGTTCGTTTGAAGTTTTGAGTATTATTAACATTACTCCCAACTTGAACTAATTAAGTGTAAGAGGGTTTCCTAAGGTCCGAGGCTAAGGTTGAAAGTTGAGTCCAACACACTATATGGTCGAACTAGGTCTACATCGCACTTGGTATTAATAAGACAATGAAATTGAATTCCAAGTCACAATATACCTTAAATAATTTAATTGCCCAAGATAAAGCAACTTAAAATAGATGAAGTTTTCAAAATCTTTATCTTTAAGCTAGAAAAGACTGAAATCAATTAAATGATAAAACAAAAGTTGTAAATGCTTTGTAAAGAAATTAGATGGATAAAGTTTGGGTCATTGAGCATTTTTATTATCGTTATGTCAATTGGAGTTTCAACTCTACCAACTCTGCTGGCGCCATTCTATATGGTGGCATAGAAATAGGCGAAGTTCCAGGGAGTAGGTCTATGGAGAATTCAACTTCTCTTTTTGGGGGTAACTGCGTCAACTCGTCTGGGAATACATCTGAAAAGTCACACACCACCTTAGGCATTTCTAATCTAGGCGGTTCTGCATTATCCCAACCCATACTGGCTATATCACCAATTTTGTTCTTTGTCACACATGGTCCGGGGGATTTACTCAATTTCTCAATACAGACAACTCCTGAAGGTGAACACCCAGATACTCTCCTCCGAGCACAATCTAAAGTAACCTTATAAGCCGTTAATCAATCCATTCCTAATATAGCTTCGAACCCAGTCATACCCAACACAAGTAGTTCAAACTCTAAGTCCACACTTCCAATTGCTAATAAACATGATTTACAAGTTCTGATTACTCTAGTATATCTCCCTATGGGGGTTTTAATATTCACAGGTTCTTCTAATTCGTCCATGCACAAATCCAGTCGACCAACCAAAAGATTAGATATGAAGGAGTGAGAAGCTCTAGAGTCAAAAAGTACTCTTGACCATTCACCAATCAATAATAACGTACATTTGCATCACTGGAGGTTCTGCAGTCTTATCATTCACGGGAGCCATATCATAAATGTGGCCCTGAGCTGCGAGACGCCCACGTCCTGTCTTCTGCTGCAGGCCACCTGTCTGCGCTGAAGATTTGGAGATATTATTTATTTGTTGAGCACTTTGAAGTATTTTCCGATCACCGTAGTCTCAAGTACTTGTTTACTCAGAAGGATTTGAATCTGAGGCAGCGTAGATGGTTGGAATATTTGAGCGACTTCAACTTCGAGATTTCTTATCAGCCAGGAATGGCCAATATAGTGGCCGATGCCTTGAGTAGGAAATCTCGAGGCGTTATTGCTAATCTAGTGGGAGAACATGGTTTGGAGAAATTGGACAGTGAATTATCTCATCCAGCTATAGTGGATCAGATCTTGACGGCCCAGAAGATAGACGAAGTGGTAGCCAAGATTCGTAAATCGATCAGCGATGGCAATGGCCCAGCAGGTTGGGTAATGAGAACAGATGGTGGTTTAATTTACCAAGGGAGACTTTATGTGCCACTAGCAGAGCAGTGTAGAGAAGAGGTTCTTAAGCACTTTCGTCATACTCAATTTGCAGTTCACCTTGGAGGAACAAAAATGTATCAAAATTTGGGACAACAATTTTGGTGGCGCAGCATGAAAAGAGAAGTAGCAGAATATGTGTCTCGATGTTGACATGCTAACAGGTAAAGGTTGAGCATCAGAAACTAGCAGCAAAATTGCAATCTCTCGATATACCCGAGTGGAAATGGGATCATGTCACCATGGATTTTGTGACTGGATTACCAAGATCGCCGAAAGGCCATGATGCAGTGTGGATTGTAGTTGATAGATTTACCAAATCAGCTCATTTCATTGCAATGAAGATGACAGACTCTATGGAGACCTTAGGTAAATTGTATCTGGATCGAGTTGTTAATTTGCATGGAATACCAGTCTCCATTGTATCCGACAGAGATTCTAGATTCCTATTCAAGCTTTGGCAGAGCTTTCAAGATTAGTTGGGCACGCACCTTAATTTTAGTACTACATTTCACCCTCAAATAGATGGGCAATCTGAGCAAACTATACAGATTCTAGAAGATATGTTTCACGCTTGTGTCTTGGACTCTAAGGGAAGTTGGAGGATTATTTGCCTGTGATGGAGTTCGCCTACAACAGTATCTAGTCTAACATCAAGATGGGACCATTTGAGGCGTTGTACGACAGACCGTGCAAATCACCCTTGTGTTGGACAGAACCGAGCGATAAAGTGAAATTGGGACCAGATATAATCAGGGAAACAACAGAGAAAGTGAGGTTGGTCTGTCAGAGACTACTGACAGCTCAGAGTCGTTAGAAAGGCTATGCAGACCGTAGGCGTATGCATTTAAAGTTTACAGTTGGTAATCGTGTCTTTCTTAGAATTTCACCTCGGAGAGGCATTCAACGGTTCTGTAGCAAAGGGAAACTATCTCCTAGGTTAATTGGACTAGGACAAAGTTGGAGAGGTAGCGTACAGGCTTACACTCCCACCACAACTCAGCAGAGTTCATAACGCTTTTCATGTCTCAATGTTGAGAAAGTACCAAACCGACCCTTCTCATGTTCTAAATTGGCAAGATGTGGAGGTCAGTGAGGATGCAACTTATGAAGAAAAGCCAGTGAAGATTTTGGATACTAAGGATCAAGTTTTGCGCACAAAGACCATTCCTTTGATGAGAGTTCTTTGGCAACATCATGGAGTTGAAGGTTCGACGTGGGAGAGACAGGAGGCGATACAACGACTGCATCCAGAATTTTTTGATGAGCAAGGTACGTACTTTAACTAAATTCCGAGGACAGAATTTCATTAAGGGGGGTAGGATGTAATGACCCGACACGGAATAGCGGGTCAATCGAATCGGGTAAAACTAAAATAGCAAATGGGTTTCTTGATTGTGTTTGTGTGAAATTGTGTATTATTTTCTTTTACTTCAAAATGTTTAAAATAAAAATAAATAAACACATTCAAAATGTAAAATTTAATTAATTTAGATTCCCCAATGCACACACCTTTTCCCTCAATTAGAATTTTCAAATTTGTCCCTTTCTAGTTGAAATTAAGTGAATGGAGAAATTTGATTAGCAAATTAGGTTTTAATTCCCAAAGTTAGTATTTCAATTAGAATTATTCAATTAAAAATTGGAAATTTATAATTTTGGGTGGGCCATGGGACCCACACCCCTTGGTTGATTTTACAAAAGAAATTAGCTTTATTAAAATTCTTTCACATTAAAATTTATTTAGTTAGGTGTATATTTATTATATACATAGGTTGCATTAATAAAAAGGGGTACCCAGACCGTGTGGGCCCTTGGAGACCCACACCCGTGAATCCCATTCATGGTAAAAGACTCCGCTTATGCTCACTTATCCCATATTCCCTCATCCTCTCGATGGAAACCCAAATCCCTAATTCGGTGGAACTCCCCTTCGTTCCACCCTTTCACCGCCGTACCCTAGTGGGAAGTTTCCTTAAATTCAACCTTCCTTGCTCTTCTTTCATTTTTTTAAAAAAAAAACAAGCTCTTTTCCCTCTCGAGCTAACCTAGTCGACTCCCTCTTCTCTATAAATCCATGCGATTCAGTCGAACCCTTCTCCAAATCTCAATCTCCTTCAGCGACAACACTGCTAAAGCGTGGATCTCTCTCTGCCAAGCGAACTCCAACCTCCTTCTGTTTGTACTATTCACACAAGGTATGCATCTTCTTCTTGATTCCCTTTTTCTTTCCCTTCCCTCCTTCCTAAAGATGACCAAAAAAAAAAAAAACCAACTGTAGCTTTTCCCCTCTTTCACGGTACACTTCCCAAATACTTCTTGACTGAGAATACATTATGAATTAATCTCTACCAAACCTTCCTAGTGACTTTATCAATCCCTGACTTTACTTACATCCTTCCTTTTGTGATTTAAATTATTGTGTTTTAAAATTCATTATCTAAGTGATTTCACTAGTTTTGGAAATAAATAAATAAATAATCCAAATAAAACTCATATTCTGGTCCATTCTTTTCAGCCGAACCCTTTGGTGGGTTTTCTATTATATTTGCATCCACCTAAATTGATTTTCTTAGTTCATGATTTAATCTTGCAAGTTATTGTTCTTTCTATAAGATAATCATATTTTTATCTTCTTCACCAATTACCCTATTTGATTTTATTATGTGATACTTTGAAATTTTACCGGGACTTCTCAAATGATTCATTTATTTATATATATAAAAATATATATTTAAATAATGGTGTCTTTCAAATAAAAATCGATCCCTCTCAAGTAGTCTTTCTTTATTCTGAGGTTGTTTTGATTTAGTTCTATATATTTATATACTATTGTTTTCCTTTGTTCCATTTATCTTCCAACATGATTATTTTAATTTCAGTCAGGATTGGTTATTTAACCCACTTATCACTTTTGCAAGACATTTTCTTATATGCATATGATAAACCCAACGTACTAAACTCCTTTTAACTCCAAACAACAAATCCTTGCTTAACGTGTTTATTTAACATTTTATTTCTTTGTTTTGGCCTACCTCATTAATTTAGTATATGTTTTAAAAACCTTTGACTATAGTTCTATCCTCCCACTCATACGATGCACTCCTAACATCTATGACCGTGGACACATAGGGGAAAGTATATATTGTGAACCAAATTGTTTTGAACCTTACCCATTCCTTATATTTTTGTCATATCCTTAGTATGATAAAAGTGCTCAATGACCCAAACTTTATCCATCTAATTTCTTTACAAAGCATTTACAACTTTTGTTTTATCATTTAATTGATTTCAGTCTTTTCTAGCTTAAAGATAAAGATTTTGAAAACTTCATCTATTTTAAGTTGCTTTATCTTGGGCAATTAAATTATTTAAGGTATATTGTGACTTGGAATTCAATTTCATTGTCTTATTAGTACCAAGTGCGATGTAGACCTAGTTCGACCATATAGTTCGTTGGACTCAACTTTCAACCTTAGCCTCGGACCTTAGGAAACCCTCTTACACTTAATTAGTTCAAGTTGGGAGTAATGTTAATAATACTCAAAACTTCAAACGAACTCTATGTAGTACTTTCCGGACGTTCTATTGATTGATTTCAAGTTGGAATGCGTGAGCATTCATCACCTACACTTCACGAACTTTTTAGGTGAGGGAAAACAACACATTACTTTATTGCACATGATATTCTTTATTTTTGTTTACGTGATTGAGCAATGGAAAGCATTGCATGATGTAATGTATTTTGGGAATATAATATTGGACCTATGAAATCGTCTGGGTATAATATACGTTGGAACAGTGGCATAATCCGTTGCTTACTCACAGTAATGTAAGGGGATTGACTAAATGTTCTAATGGCTGTGAGGAGACTCAGTCTATCCTGATAGTTGGAAATTAGCCACTAGCCTTCTTGAAAGATTCAATAATTATGTTCGACTAAGATGGATGTTTTGTTGACTATTGGAGTATTATTTGTGATGTTATTGAGATTGATTTATAACATTGTGTTGCCATAATAATCTTATAGTGATATGACTTATTATCATGCACATGTGATATTATTGAGATTGATTTTGATGTTCTAGAATATGTATGTGATGCTTATGTTAACTTGAAGTCATATAATTTTGTTTGGAGTATATTATTGATGATGAGATTCATGGTATGTTAATATGATTCATAATATGTGGCATGATGATAGAGATGATGCATAGTAGACATGGCATTAAGCATAGCATCTTCATATTCATGGGATGGTTATGGAGGTGTTGGCTCTGATTTTTCATGATGACCACGACGGTGGTAATTTGAGGCCTCGCTTTTAGTGAGAAGTACCACGCATGTGGTAGGTTTGGTTTGTTAGGCCATGAAAAATCACGAAGACTAATATTTGGTGGAAGTTGTGTTGTGTAAGCCCCATTTGATATGGGAAGTACCACGCTGTGGTAAGTTATAGGCCTCGCTTCAGCAGGATGGCCACCAAATATAGTAGGTGTTGTTGTGGAGGGACGAGGCACTGAGCATGTACATTGAGCATTGTGCATTGCATGGCATAGTGCATGGACGTTAAAAGCATGCTATTAAATTATGTTTTAAGATTATATTTATAGAGAATAATAGAGATATTATGTTAGGTATGAGTTATTGTATTCATTCACTGGGCTTGGAGCTCACACTCTTACATTGCAGGTAATCCTCTGGACTTAGGATTGGAGGAGACCACTGATGTTTAGAGACTGTCCAGGATGAATATTAATTTTTTAGTATAATTGTGGATTCATGTGATTGGATTTATTTATTTGATATTACATATTTTGAGAGATTTGATTGGTTGGATTGAAATAGTTGAGAACTTTGAGGATATTGATTTTGTTTTATTTTATGGAATGGGACGTGAGTTGCGAGATTAGATTTGATGTTGATAATAGATGTTATTCATTTCATATTGTGGATGACATTATGGTTTATGCGATGTGTAAAATTGGACTTGAAGGATTTGATGGATTCGCTATTTCATTTATAATCTTAAAAAAAGAAAAAAAAAAAACTTATCTTCCCCTGCCACAAATTTGTGATGTAAGACCCGTTAGCTTTGTCGTTACGTTGGATCGCTCCGTTCAACCTGCAATTAAGCGGGCCACGACCCATTTAGACTGTAGAAAGGAGCACGGTGTTACAAGAAATGACAACATTCAATAAATGACCATAGCATAGCAGCAACATCAGGAGGAGGATGCTAGATAAATATCTAAGACCTTTGAACTCAAATACTAATATTAGTCACAATTATGTGAATCATAATTGTTTGTTATACAGAAAGGAAGTTTGGAAACTCACCAAAAGAGAACAAATGTATTGTAGGTTATAGCTTGTCGAGCCCCACGAAACTATAGCAGTGTAACCTAATGCCCAATTCCATATATGTTCGACATATGTTCCATTGAATGGATAATGCTCCGAAATTACTCAAAAAAAAAAAAAATTCAAAAGATCACAATATCTTGTCTTTTTTGCGTCCACACTGAACTCGCACTCTTAATCCATATATAAATGGGCTACAAATCAAAGAACACAAGTCTGTGGAAGACTTATATAAGGAAAATCCCCCTTTTACAGTAGAGTCATTGTACTAATTGCATGGATTACCAAGTTCTAGTCTGCCCTGTGCAAAATTCGTTGCCTGTGAAACATGATTTACTTCCAATCTCAGAGCAACATAGTTCATGATTTACTTCCAATCTCAGAGCAACATAGTTCATCCATTGCCTATTAATGCTATTGTCAGTTCATTTTTGATGCATGAAATGTTGCCTAGTTAATAATTAGGAAAACAAGATGTAGCAAACTACTTCTGATTTTTTCCCTATTACAAAGACTTATAAAATTAGTATAGTGATCAGATAATATAAGAATCAATCCTCTAGTTCAAACCACTCTATCTATCTCAGATTCAATCCTCTTAAATTTGACCAGAAATCATGTCATGAGATATTCATCTTAAAAAGGTTTGGATCAATCATGAATCCTTTGACAGATTTCAATTAGGAGAGTTACAACTTTGTTTTTTTATAGTAAGGTAGCAAATTCAGTTAAAATCATCTGCTAGATTCCAAGGATTTAAAATGGCCAGAATACAAGTATCCTGTAAGGTAGGGGAATGAAAAGAACAGAGGCACAAAATCAAAAGCAAAATTGCTTGATGGGCAAAAATCATATATTTTGAATGGCATTCTGCTACATATTGTTTGCATTCATGTCTGAAAAGAATATTATATGAAAAGAGTGGTTATTACATGTATAAAATGGTGGCATATGTATTAGAGTCCAAGAAAACCTAGTTTTGCAATGTATTAAGACAACAATATATACAAACAAAGCCCTCAGTGAAACATAAGGAAAAGACTAAGTTACCCCTATACAAATAAGATAATACAACCTAACACTCGCCTTAAACTCATGATTGGATAGTGTTTATCATCGAGAGTTTGCTAAAAAGAAATGCGAAGCGTGAAATGGGATGAGACTTCATGAAGAAGTCAGCCAGTCGCAAGGCCGAAGGGACAAATGGAAGAAAAACCGTGCCAAGCTGAAGATGATGACTCACAAAGTGATAGTCCAACTCAATATGCTTGGTGCGTTCATGAAAACCTGAGTTATGGGCTATTTGAATAGCTCTCTTATTATCACAATACATCGGCGTGGGGGTAGAGAGAGAGATACCCATGTCTACAAGTAACCAACGAAGTCAAACGTTCTCAGCTGTGGTAGTAGCCATAGCCCTATACTCGGCTTCAGCAGATAAACAAGCAACAATATTCTGCTTTTTAATTCTCCATGAAATGAGAGAGTCACCCAAGAAAGCACAGAAGCAGTAGTAGATTTGAGATCAGAAGGATCACCTGGCCAGCCAGCATCAGAGAAGGCATGGAGCTCCAAGGTAGATGATGAAGAAATTAACAAACTCTGATGTAAAGTACCTCGAAGATACCGTAAAATACGAATAACTGCTGCCCAATGAACAGTGGTTGGTGAAGAGATAAACTGACTTACAATATGGACGGCATAGGCAATGTCAGGTCGGGTAATGGTGAGATAGACTAAACTTCCCACTGTAGTGCGATATAGTGTAGGATCTGACAAAGGCACACCATCAGAAGAAGTGTAATGAACGTTGAGCTCCAAAGGGGTGGCCACAAGTCTGGTGTCAGTAATACGAGCTCTGCGAAGAACATCTGCAGTATACTTAGATTGAGAGAGAAGATAACCTTTGGGTGAATAGGCAACTTCTATCCCAAGAAAGTATCGCAAGAGCCCCAAGTCCTTCATGTCAAACTGGTTGTGCAACTGTAACTTTAACATGGCAATACCATCAAGATCATCACGGGTCAAGATCATGTCGTTAACATACAGAAGGTGAAGGATACGATCAGCGGAGGTGGAATGAACAAATAAAGCGGAGTCATGAGCACTGGAGTGAAAACCAAGAGACCCAATCATTGGAGAACTTGTCAAACCAAGCACCCGATGCCTGTTTGAGACCATACAAGGCCTTTTGAAGTCTGCAAAAGTCCCCAGGACGATCAACAACAACTGGAGGAGGAAGGATATAAACTTCTTTAGAGAGATCACCATTTAGAAAGACATTTTTAACATCCATCTACCACAAAGGCCATTGACATACGGAAGAAACTGCAAGTAAAGTGCGAACAGAGGTCATTTTCGCAATAGGAGCAAACGTCTCCTCGTAATCAATACCATATTCCTGACTAAATGGGAGGAAGATCTTGCAAATCCCATGTACCAGTCTTGTGCAATGCAGAAAGTTCCTCATCCATAGTCTATTGCCATAACGGATCACACATAGCCTTGTTATAGGAGGTTGGTTCAGAGAGAGTATGAATGGATGTAAGAAACGAAGAAAATGAAGAGGAATAACATGAATAAACAAAATCATCAAAAAAATAATGAAATCGATTAGGAGGCTTATGGACTAGTGAAGGTTAACGAGAGGTAGCATGATCCACATCTGCAAAGGTCAAAGGAGAGACAGCTGTAGGAGATGGTGGATCAAGATCTGTAGAGGGCAAAACTGCAACAGGTGGAGAAGAAGTAGAAGAAACAGATGTAGGCAAAGCAGGGATATGATAAGACACAGACAATCATCAATATAAGTGAAAGTGTCAATATATAGAAGCGCAGACTTAGGAAAAATGCTAGAAAGGGAAGGAACATAATAGAAAGGAATATGTTCAATAAAAATAACATAACGTGAGACATACAATTTCTGTACAGCAGGATCATAGTAACGATATCCCTTTTGACCCTCACCATAACCAAGAAAAACACACAGCGCCTATTGTGCAGATAATTTGTTGCGTTCATTGTGGGGATGAAGAACAAAACATGCACAACAAAAAACTTTCAAGGAGAAATAGTTTGGAATTTTACCATATAAACGTTCAAATGAAGATTTGCCTGAAGTGATGGCAGAAGGGATTCTGTGAATCACATGAGTTGCGATGAGAACCGCTTCTTCTCAAAAGATGTTAGGAACACTAGCAGAGAGAAACATCGATCAAGCAGTTTCAATTATGAGCCTATGTTTTCTTTTTGCAACCCCATTATGCTCGGGAGTGTCGGTACAAGAGGACTGATGAGCCGTCCCATCCGAGGCAAGCAATTCAAAGAAAGCAGTAGAAGTATACTCGCCACCCAGATCACCTCGAAACCATTTAATAGTGGCAAAGAACTGGGTACGAATGAGTGCACGAAAAGTTTGAAAGATAGTAAAAAATTCGGAACGACTTTTCATCAAATAAAGCCAACAAAAACGAGAATAGTCATCAATAAAAGATACATAATATCGAGATCCCCTTTTTGGGGGAATAGGTGTTGGACCCCACACATCAGAATGAAATAAATCAAAAGGAACAAGAGATATAGATAAACTTTTATTAAAAGATAATATAGAAAACTTCGCAAGTTTACATCCACTGCAATCAGAAATATCACTACTGTGTAAATTTTCTAAAGCTCCAGTAGAAGTTAAATACTTTAAATGGGAACTAGAAACATGTCCAAGAAGAGAATGCCACAAATAAAAACTAGAGGGAGTGGGACCCAAACGAAAAGATGAAAAATCAACTGAAGAGGTAGCGACAACAGGAATACGGAGCTGCTCTAAGACATATAATCCTCCTTCTCTACGACCGGTCCCAATCAGCCTCTTGGAATGAGGATCCTGCACAGAGCACGAAGTGGGAAAAAAGTTAAAAATATAGTTAGAATCACATAGTTGACTGATAGAAATCAAATTCAGAATAAGATGAGGTATGCAATAAACATCAGGAAGATGCAAAGAAGATGACAGAATGGAACCAAGCCCTACCAATGGCAAGGAAACACCATTGGCAGTTAAGACAGAAATGTGTGATGAAGAGGGAGATAAAGATGTGAATAGAGAAACATTATGTGTCATGTGATGAGTAACTCCTGAGTCATAGACCCAGGTAGAAGGCGAAATACCTGAAGAGGTTGGATACGTCAAACTTAGAGAAGACAATGCGTTAGGCTGGTGAGAAGAGAGGAAGTAGTACAACTGGTCTGCATGGGTGGATAGGGAAGGAGTAGAAGGTGATGCCGCATTTGCAAGTATGGAAACAGAAGTAGGCAAATGTGATGCCGCATCCCCAGACGAAACAACAGTAGCGGTGCGATGTGGCTTAGGTGGCGGCACGTGTTGTTGCTGTCTTCTCAATAACACAAGACATTGGGCCTTCTAGTGATCTTTCTTTTTATAGTAACTACAATCACTAGTAGCAACTCTCCCACCTTGGTGTTACGGACTCTGTGAACTAGATGGAGACCGGGATGGCTCAGCCAAAACAATTTGACTAGGCAAAGAAAGAAAACGATTGTCGCCATGTGACTTCAAATGAATTTCTTCAGCTAAGAGTTCGTGGACCATTGCATCAACAAAGGGAAGGGGATTACGATAAAGAATAGAGCCTCGAAGTGCTTCAAAGTCATCTCGAAGAGCAGTAAAAAATTGAACAAGTCTCCCTTCTTCTCGATAAGTGCAATAAACTGCGATGGAACGAAGGCCTGCGGGCTCAGTTAATGCAAGTTGATACCAAAATCCAGTCATGACTGAATAAAATTGTTGAATGCTCATATCCCCTGTCTAACTGAGAGAATATCATTCTCAAATTGATATCGTTTAGCGAAGTTGGACTGCATATATAGTCTCTCTAAATGATCCCAAATAGCTTTCACTGTAGAGAACTTCGCAAGTTGCATCCCTATGGAGAGCTCAACGGAATTATTGATCCAAGTGATGATTTTAGAATTATGGGTGGTCCAAGTAACCAGTGAAGTAGCATAGTCGGCAACCTTGGTGTCTGTAGGAATAACAAGATCCCCAGAGACATAACCCCACATGTTCTTTCAGGTCAAAAAGTTTTTCATAACATATGCCCAATAAGTATAGCTGTCATCAGTGAGCTTCACACTAATTGCCTGGAGGGAATCACCACGTTCACCGGCCATTTGCAAACGAAAGGGAAAGATAGACAAAACCAAATGAGGAAACCCAAACGGATTGCGTGGGGTCGATACAGATGGACTAGTCTATCCCAAAACAATAGGCCCTAAAATCCAACTGAATCACTCACCACCATCAACAACAAAAGATTAACCCCACCAAATATCATAAAAATCCAATCTTTTCCTCAAAACCACCAAACAAAACCCTTTTTTTAGCTATTATCAAATCGGACTTTGGTGCAAATCCAAAGTTTCCAAACTGTTACAGAAAAGAGCAGTGCTGCTGGACAGCAGGAGAGAGCAAAAAAACAGAAGTGCTGGGCAGTGTGGGCGGCCTATTTTACTATTATCAAATCTGACTTTGGTGCAAATCCAAACCTTCAAAACTTCTACAGAAGAGGACAGTGTTGCTGGACAACTAGAGGCAGCAAAACGGAAGTGCTGGGTAGTGCGGGCAGCCTCAAGTTCACCCTTGTCGAAGTGACATGCAGAGTAGCCGATACGCAGAGCGGGATCGAAAGTTCTGAACACAAGATCCGGCCACTAGAGACGCCGGAAAAAACACGAGGTAGAAGAAGTGACAATCCAAACCAATATATGAAGACCTGGGCTGTACAGAGGCAGAGATCCGGGCTGTGCAGAGGCGGAGATCGGGACCGTGCAAAGGCGGAGATCTGGGCTGTGCACAGGCGGAGATCCAACGGGCGAAATACCACAAGAGGCGGAGATCTGGGCTTTGCAGAGGCAAAGATCTGGGCTGTACAGAGGCTGAGATTGGGGCGGAGATCGGACGAGCGAAAGGGGCTTTGGTTGTTGGACCGTCAAGGTAGACGGAGAGGAAGAGGGAACTGGGTTGTGCAAATCATCCGAAGGGATTCTCAAATCAGGCGGAAATGGGCTGTGCAAATCAGATCAGGAGGGATTCTCAAATTAGATCCAACGGGAGGCAGAACTGGGCTGTGCAAACACTGCTTCTTTATCGGATCGAGAACTCAATAAAAAAAAATTGCAAATCAATGAAAACCTTAAGCTCTGGATACCATATTAGAGTCCAAGAAAACCTAGTTTTGCAATGTATTAAGACAATAATATATACAAACAAAACCCTAAGTGAAACATAGGGAAAAGACTAAGTTACCCCTATACAAATAAGATAATACAACCTAACAATACGGAACTAAAGTTGAACCAATCAGACAATCTACTTGCTTCTGCATCTTGAACCAACAAATAGGGCAATAGTAACTTTGCTTCAGCCATTGGGTAATACATTGGCCGTGGAAGATGTGGGAACATGGCATCCGTGTAATCGATTCACCATCCGAGAATTCCTTTTGGCAGACAATGCATTTTATGTCTCGAAATGTCCAGTCTCATAAACCAACCTCTCCAATGCCTCCACAGAAGAAGTCTGTAACACCCCAGATTTCCTTAGATTATAATATATATATTGAATTGGTCCATTTGTGCGAATTAAATGAATTTGAGATTAAATGGTTGAAATGGACATTAGATGGCAAGTAAATGAGTCAATTACCCAATTAAGATCAAATGGATCATGGGTAAGCTTGATTTTAAAGTAATTGGGTAAGTTTAAAATAAATGAGTCAATTACCCAATTAAGACCCAATGCATGTAAGTCCACCTCATCAAGTGAGGTGGCATGTGAGTGATGTGGCATTGCTATGTGTCACGCATGTCATCACATGGAAGCCAATTAAGCAAGGTGCCACATTATCAAGTGACATGGCCAAGATGGGACCCAAGTGCCATGTGGTGACCACATGCATGGCCGGCCATGTCATGGTTGACTTGGTCAACCACAAGTCAGTTCAAGTGGATTAGGTTGTAGCTTGAGTTGAGAAGATGAAAAGTATTCATCTCAAGAGGCATGAAACCAAGGGTCTCCTTGGTTAAGCCAAGGAAGTCATTGGTTAAAGGCCAAGCCATTATGAGAGGGAATGAAATGACTAGCTGTTATACAAAAAGACACAAACTAAGGGGCACTCCACACCCCTTGGCCGACTCCTCCACTTGTGAGCAAAGGATTTTCCTCTCCTCTCATCTCTCTCTCCCACCTCTACCTCTATACTTGGAGACTTTGAAGAACAAGGAAGGAAGAAAATACAGATTAAAAAGAAAAGAAGGAGACAGAAAGAAGGTATGTTTAAGGCTTAACAAACATAGGAATGAATCCAAGGAAACCATAGGTTTGGCTATGGTATGGTTGAACCCATGAGTTCCATAATTGGTTGGAATGGATGGCCAAATTGTTATAAGGCCATAGAGTTGGAAATCCATCCAAGAAATGGTAATGGGTTGAAACAAAAATAAGGTGATATTCGGATCCATGATATGATACTAAGAATTGAATGAATTATGGAAAAGACTCAAACCTTGGCTAGTGGGTAGAGTAAATTTACTAATTAAAGTACAAAACATGAAATCCATGTTTAGATATGATAAAGAATGAATTTTATGGAGAAGGGCTGTACAAGGCATGCAAACAGAAAGAACTGACAAAAAGTCAGTTGACTGAATCTTATGATTCAGTCCACTGAAAATGTACAGACCGAGCACATAAGGGATATTTGGGTGTTTCAGCCGACTGAATCTTATGATTCAGTCGACTGAAAGTACACTGACTAAACATAGATGGGCTCTATTGGTATTTCAGCCCACTAAATCTTTGATTCTGTCGACTAAATGTATGTGTACCAAACAAGTAAGTGATCTGGTGTTTTTCAGCCGACTGAATCTTATAATTCAGTTGACTAAAGGTATACTTACCAAACACGTAAGCGATTTGTTGGTATTTCAGCAGACTGAATCTTTAATTCAGTCAACTGAATTTATACTGGCCGAACACACAAATGATCTGATCCAAAGTCAGCCGACTGAATTTGTGATTCAGTCAACTGAATGTGTACTGTCCGAGAATACAGAGGATTTTGACCCAAAGTCAACAGACTGAAAATGTACGGTTCAAGTTTATACAGTACCTGGTTGTATGTTTAGCCAATTGAATCTTGTGATTCAGTCGACTAAAATTTTGCGGGTAAAGCACAGATGGTATTTAGTTGTTATTCAGTCGACTGAATTAGAAAGTTTGTACTTTGGATTATTTTCCAGATACCTCTGTCTATCTGGTACATCGGCGTAGGGGTGATGAAATTAAAATGAAAAATTAAATTTATATATGCGGTTGAATTTAATAAGGTAAAGAGATTCGCAAAAGGACTGTGATTCGTTTCGACGCGATCGTTAGCGTTGTCCTCATGAGACAAGCAAAGATAGAGTATTAGACATTGGTAGGATTCCTACCTTATCGAGAACACTATGGAATATGATATGATATTGATTTTTTTTCCAAATATGATGACTACTTTGGTTAAAAAATTGTATATGTTTATCAAAAAATTTTCAATGATATTATGTACTTTGAAATGAAATGACATTCTTGCATACATTACCTCATACATGGCATGGGAAGGAATACATATGACCAGTAAGCCAAGTTCTGAGTGGTCCAGACATGACTTGGGCTTGAGACTAGCTTGAATAAAGCTATGTAAACTATTGAGATTTGGCCTTGTCCGGGTTGATAGAAATAGGTATGGCGTAATTTGGGCCAAAGTGCTCATGGGAAGGTCCCGAAACCCTGCGCAGAGGGAGGAGTCCACACTCCACCGATAGCCTCGGTTGTTAATTTGTGGATGGGTATACAGTGACCTGGTGGTGCCACCACAAAACACTGCGGGACGTAATTGGCCAAGTAAATCTTGATATGGCGATTTATCAAGGAAACCATTGATATTTATTTATGATGTGATTTGATATGGATATTGAGTGAGAGATCATTTGGTATTGACACCCATGACATGACACATAATTAAGCATGATTATGGTATGGACATCATGCATTGTTTTCACTGCTTATGAGATGTTTTACAAATATGATATGATATATCTACCTTGATTTATATTATTCCTATGTGTACCATAACCCTACTTGGAATACCTATTGGGCATGTTGACTAATGCCTTACTTCTACCCTATAGATGATGGAATAAGAAATGGTAATGAAAATGGTGATGGACCGGAAGGGAGTCAAGCATAGGAGCTTGGGACAATTATGTTTAATTTACTCAGTTTTCATTTCAATGATGTATTGGGAGGACTACATTTTGGATTGTAATAACTTAGGCTTATTTGCTATGGTTTGATAATATTTAAGTTTATTTTAAGTTTATGGTGATTGTTTTTCCTTGCCTTATAATGACATGTATATGAATAATATCTTATTCATATAAATAATTCCGCAAGTATTTAGAAAAGCGTGTGAAATGTTTTAGTGGATTTAGTCCACGCACACGTAATAGTGGCCAGTTAAGGGTCGGATTTTGGAAATTCGGACTTGATTCTCGTCGTGGCGTCCCGTTCTCTCTCACTCTTTTATAAAAAAAAAATATACTCTGATTTTGTGAAGGTGAGAAAGGGAGGGGCGTTACAGTTGGTATCAGAGCGAAACCGAACGTGTTGAATCTCACAAAGTAAGATTAATATGGTATCATGTCTCACTGACAGATAAGAATCCCAATTGACTGATTCTTCGGAGTCTGCTGCATGGGGGCCTAATTAATTTATTTTGATGAGAATCAGAGTGTAAGCATTCAATCTGAGAACAACATTTGATGAGAAAAAGAATAATAAGGGAATGACAATCACTATAAATTGTAGATTTATCAAACATAGCGAAATAGGTAGTTCCTCCCACTTTTTCTGGATTCGTATTTCACACAGTCCCTTCAGTCACTACTCTGTTGCAGGTGATAGAGGAAGGAGACGACTCTCGAAAGATTCGAGAATCGGTTTTCAGAAGTTTCAAATGTGAGACTTCGGAAGTTCCGAACTTCTGTTCGGGATTCCGAAGCGCTCAGAGGCCAAATATTTCTTTCTGCCTCTGCTGATCAGACCCTGACGTTTTGAGACCCCTTGGATGTCCCGAACTATTCGGAAGTTCCGAGAAGGCCTTGTCAGGTTTTGAGACACACTGAGACCGACCAATTTTCCTATTTCTACTTCTGTTCGGAAGTAGGCTCGGAAGTTTTGAGACCCGAACTTCAGAAATTCCGAAGGAAAGAACCCAAAGTTCCAAAGGTTCTGTAAAGACTTAGATTGTAGACAGTGGCTCGGAAGTTTGGAAGCCACAGTACCTGATTTCGAGGCATGTTCCGAAGAACCCTTTGAAACTTAGTCTAAGTTAGGATTTCATGTAATTTAGATGGTAGATTGTTAATGTGATGTTTATGCTAATTTAATAATTAAAAATGATACTAACCCCTTTTATTAGTATTATTATGTAACCCCTATACTATGTATTCACTTCCAGGCTGATACTCTTTATCTGTGGCTGACGCAGCCCGATAGCTATCAGTAGCTGAGCGATTAACTTCGTCGCTCGGTAGAAAAGAAGGGTTTGGGCACTAAGTGATCTCTGGGCCTAACTCGCTATATTAGTAGTGACCTGAGCATCCTATATCTCTAAGCCTAACTCAATATATGAGTAGTGATCTGAGCATCTTATATCTCTAAGCCTAACTCAATATGTCTCCATGGTCATTTCCAGGAAGCAATACGTGTAGACACCTAAGCACCTTATTATATTGCTGATTATTATAATTTTAAAATGGATAATAACCCATTGAGGAGACTCAGATCCATTTCCATTAAAAAATTTTCTGGAAAATAGAATAGAAGGACTTGAAATATTATGAATATGTGTTGTATTGTATCTATGTATATTGATTGATTATTAATTGTATATCTGTTTGCATGTTTGACAGATAGTTCGATACCTCACATATTCGGTGAGGAGACTTAACATTGCAGTAGGAGTAAATCATGTTAAGAAGATCTAGTGCAATGAGTGGTTTCAAGGATTAGACTTAATGAACCCACTTATATGCCTAGACATGATGCACTATTGTGAAAAAATGCTTATTAATATTAACAATGTTTATTGTATATTGTGATGATGATGATGAAATGCTTATGAGCTATGATGATATTGATACTGTTTTCACGTACCCTTGACTATTGAACTATTATCGACCTAGGTGTGTTGGTTTGCGTCCACTGGCCCAAGTGTGTCAGTTGCTGGCCCAGGTTTGTCAGTACCGGCCCAAGTGTGTCAGAGATGTACTTGCAAGATTCTGCATTTTGACTGTGTCGGGACTTAATGTTTATAGTCAGTGTAGTATCTAGGTGTTACGTTGGATATCAGCAGTTATGAGGATTACTTGATATACATTGGCATGTCAAAACCTAATATGATGAAATTGTTGATTTTAGCTAACCTGATGTTCATTACACTGCATTGTTATGTTCTTTTTACTAGGTGGTTAGCTTACATCACTCACATTTCAGGATATGTACTTGAGGACGAGGAACCTCCATTTCACGCTTAGAATGGATAAGCTATTGCAGTTACTTGGAATTCCATGGATGAGAATTTCATTTATTTTGGCCATTGGTTCTTTGAACCATGTTTTTGTGTAAAGTACCTCATGTGGTTTTTATTTTGTAATCATGTATGAACCACCATGTTACTGCTAGTAACTCTATTATGAATGAGACTGCCCTTTTTGGTAATGTAAATATTTGTTTGTGTGATATGTGCTTGTAAATGGGTAGATTTATGGTACTTGTTTGAGTCTACATGTAAAGAGGATGTGTGACATTTATTTCTAGGCCTAACCTTGATCCAGTCTAGTTAGGAGTCATTAAGGATAAAAAAAAAAAATTATTAGTGTTCCGGGCCCACCTCCAGGTCGGGGCATTACACTCGCTCTCCATCAATCACTAAAATCGGGTCTCTCAAGAAATTGATATAGAAGATAATTTCAAATGACCCCCATTCATTTGTAGCAATTTCATGCAACTTCCATTCCATAAAAGCACCCATGTCCCTTTGCATCGATGGATGAACACACGAGAAAATTTGGCTAATCTTTTCATGGTTTCCAACCAGAAATTGCCGAAATTAGTGTAGCATCACACCTATCGCCAAGGTAGCGCCACGAGTAATGGGCTCATAATTGTTGTAGAGCTCCCTGCACTTGATTTGAATCGTTGCCAACTGAAATAATCTCAGTGCAGGACCTAGTTTACAGTCATAGTTGAATACCCAATTAGAATTGAATCTATGACAGTTCAGGGACTGGAACAACGACATCTTCTCCTTGATATGTGACGCAGCTGGAGCAGGATCAGAAGCGCTATTAGACGTACTTGAACTGGACTAGGTGATCAGGCAGCACTCAATGGGGTCGAATGGTTAAAGGGTTTTAGTTGTAAGGTTTAAACAGGGGTCTGCTATCCAAAACAGGGGACACGATGGAGTTTCCGATGAAGGTGATTAACGGTGGAGGCTGGATTATGGATGGAGATGAATGAATGATGGTTAGCTTAAGTTTCTGTAGCAGTGGTGTAGATGGAGGCTCAGGAACAGGGCAACGATGGCTGGGTGTGGATTAGAGATGGGCAGAAGCTTTGGAGTAGATCTAGAAGATGATCTGGCCGGTGAATCTGGTGGAACTCTAGCCTGCAGAGGCGTTTTAGGATGAGAACTCGCCTGAGCAGTAGAGAGGCAGAGCTTGGTTGCAGACGGAACATGCTTCCACAGGGAGTCATTGGTTGCAAAACTGAGCAGCAGAACGGTGATAGCTTGAGCAGCAGCAACCAGGCAGATATGAGAGAGAGAGAGATGAATCAATGGATTGATGAGAAAAAGAGGAAAATGTTATATAAAACAGAGGGAGGCGGTGGAGGATCTCAAGGGACAAATATTAAATGAAGATTGCGGTGCAAGTTGCGCTGAATCAACGGTTGAATGATTTGAAATGAGGGTTTCTAAAAGGGAAGAGGCGGTCGTGGCAGATTCGTGGTAACGACGTGGTTTTTCTGATCAGCTCCAATTCAATTTGTTTTCTCCCCTCTCATCCATTCGATTAAATTTTAATTTTAATTAATGGAATTTATATGGTGTCGAATTATTTTAGTGAGATTCGACATTTATTCAATTTTTTTTTAGTAAAATTGGATTTAGTAATCCATAAAAGTTTTATATTTTCTTTTAGTTAGAGATTGAGGATTTTTTTTTTTTAAATGCTTAGATAGATTTATAAATTGGATTTTGTCATTTCAATTGAGCTATTTTAAATTTTATTTAATTCAGTTTGTAGAAATCAAATTTAACCAATTATTTTGAGGAAGAGTTGTAACAGTTGTAGATTTCAAATATATGCCTTCCAGTAATCAAAGAAAACTAAAATCAAATGAAAAAAGTATCATCATCATCAACTTTGTAATAAACCGACCCTTTAAATTAGAAAAAATAACAAATTTTTAGAATTATTAACTCGGTTTTGTAAACGGTTAATATGATAGAGTACGAAAATAGCTTCCCAAAAAGGGATTATGTGACCCGATCAGAGCTCGTTTGCTTAGTGATCCAGCCCAACGAAGTTCGGAGGGCATTTTGGACATTACTTAATGTCTTTTGTTTTACATAAAAAATCATGAATAGTATCTTATAAACTTCTTGAGTGTGAAAGACCACTCTTCTGATATATTCAGACATTGAAATTCACACACATATTAAGTTTTTGAGTACGATACTTAGTGGTTTTTCCTGCATTTCACGAGTATTCCTCGAAACGTGTATTTTATATATGTTTTTATCTAAAAGCTCTGATTTTTAAGATACTCCGTCTTCCGAAAATTAGCAAACTCAGATCACAATCGATCTGTATTTTATCAAACTATTTGACATTTTTAGAATGTCGAAATGAGTATTTTAAACACTTGTTTTGAAGTGTTAAAATCACAGTGATTATAAGCTGTCTATTTTATTAAAACGTTGACTTTGTGAAAAATACCCTATTTTCGGTGTCAAAACAAAAAGTGAACGTTCCACCGTAGGTAAATCCCGTGTTTTCAACACACATGCGGTATCGGATTTTCACGAGTTAGGGTCTAATATAGATGAATAAAAAAGGGGTAAAGTAACAGTAAAATTTACTGTTGTAAAAGATAAGGTTTTATCTGATTTTATCTTCTGCTGACAGTTTTCTTCTGCTCAGATTTTTTCACCACTCTGCCGATAGATCAAACGGTCAGGGTGATTCCAGCAGTTTTTAATGGTTTTTTTAAAACACTATAAATAAGTGCACTTGGTTTAAGTTTAAAATCACAAATTCACACAGTTTTTCTTAGTTTTTTTTTCTCTCTGCGCTGGTGTTTACAAGTGACCTAAAACAGCTGTCTTAATTTTTCAGAGGATTTCTGTAAGTATTTATTTTGACTTAATATTTTTAGTTCGTAGACCTCATTTAGAGGAAGTTAAATATTTAATTTCATCAAAAATGTCTTACGGTTTGCTCCATAAAAATCGGAGAAGAAAATACAGAAAATTGGAAAATTTGCCCAGTGAACAGCAACTTGCGGTGCACTATTCATTCCCTAAATTGTCAGAAGGCATTTTGGTAATCTTAGTGAATAGTACCTGATGGCATTTTCGTAAATTTTATGAACAATACCAGATGGCATTTTCGTAAATTTTATGAATAGTGCCCGAATGGTATTTTCGTAAATTTTATGAATACTGCCCGAATGGCATTTTCATAATTTTATGAATAGTACCTGGGTGGCATTTTCGTAATTTTGGTGGACAGTACCAGTGTCATTTTCATAATTTTTGTGAATAGTTTCCAAGGGCATTTTGGTAATTTTGGATATTTTTTGGGGGCAAAAACGTAATTTTTGAAAAGATTTCAAAATTGAATTTTATGTTGTTTTAACTTAAAAATATTTATGTTAGACCACTTAGAGGTTTATTTTTACCCCGTATTAAGCTTAAGGGCAAAATCGTATTTTTGATAAAATTGTAAGAAAACTCTATAGATGTATTGTCATGATATTGTAAACACTTAGGAGTATATATTATGGTTATATAGTATTATTATACATTGTATTTACACTGTTTTCCATTTTAAACAGATTACTGAAAAACACTCGCCAACCGAAGGTGAGGAGATTCAACCATACTATGTGTTTACTAAAATGTATCTCATTTTGCATTCAATAAAATGTTTCTTTCACCATTAGCCCTACGGCAATAAGTGGATATCCGTGGTCATTTTTATTGACGGAAAGGATGTGATGGGATTATAATGCGATACCGACATTGTTCACACGTAAAGAGATGATTATGAGTTTCTACATATGAAACGTGAATATGAGAGTGTTTCGGGATATCGAGATCTAACCATCCTAAAATGGATTACGGAGCTCACTTATTCCTAGAGACTACTTCGTATTGTGATGTTGGTGATCTGATGATAAATCAGGTATCCAACTGTTATTCCAATAGGAATATGCAATTTGTGTATGACTGTGTGTATTACAGGATAACTAATCCATGCAATAAATGATGAGTATAGGGTAGACATACCCGATTGGAGAGAACGGTAACACTTATTTGTGTTATAATATAATACGTTGGTGGGCTTTTAATATGTGTTTAATTTTTCCAGCATAGTATATACTGATTGCTGATATTTGTATTATGATTCCATGCGGGAGCGCTTAGGAATTTATGTTAGCTAAGTGAGGTTATTATGATCATATGTGTGAGAGATATTATGTGGGTTGACAACTATGTTTAAATCCATGTGTTGATGTGCATATTGATTGGTGTACTGTGTATATCAAATTACCTTACACCAATGTACGAAGTACCTAGCTCGTGGAGGGCATTGGTACGAGGTGTATTTAAAATACGGGTTGTGTGAAGCACTGAGCATGAATTTGCCAGCAGTGTAGGAAACGTATTACTCGCGGCTAGGGAAGAGCCGTAGACGTCATTTGGCAGGGGTATCTTTTTGAGAAAAGAAAGACATTTCATGGTAGATAACCGTGTTGACATTATTCTACATGATTTTTTAGTGTATAAACTGTTGTTTGATAATATGTTTATTATGTTGATAATATGCTTTATTATCCAGAACTTGCTGTTGTTTTCTATTCACTGAGTTTGTAAAACTCACAGCCCTTACGAAACAGGAAACCCGGGGGACGAATGACAGGAGGATCTTCAGCTGTAGTGTAGGGTGGAAATCCTTTAGCTATCTACCCAATGTTGAGATCTTATGTTTTACTTAGTAGACATTGTACATATGAACATGCAATGTAATAAACCTTTTATGGTGTTCACTTGAAATACTGTAGGATGTAATAAAGTCTACATCGTTTCTGATGTTGATGGGATTGATTGATGACAAATATTAGGTAGATCATGTATGACATTTTCTATTTGGACTTTCCTAAGAGGTCAAGTTATAGATTACATGTTGGTTAGTAGTGTATCCACATACTATGCGTCGAGGTGGAATCTGTCGAGGTTTTGGGTCTTAAGTGGGCCCATGGTGGCCCCTCTATCTGCCTGAGATTTTTACCTGCTAGGTATGGTTGGGTCCGAGGCTGCCAAATGTCAGATCTAAACTTGGTCATAAGAGATGTTAAGTCCATGTATTAAGATGATTTCCGCAAAGGTTCAGTATTGTGTTAGAAAAAAAAAAAAATCTCACGTTAGTGGACTCGGACGGTCGGGGTGTGACAAACTTTATTAAATCAATGTCGTATAGTCCTACTCTTATGATTGATAATGAGGTTTGAGGACCCCTTAATTGCGTCATTCTCAAATAAAGTGTCAAACTAATTTGATTAGCCCTCGAGAATCATAACCTAAACATGAAACTGGTTTTTACTCTTTTCAATCAACAAATATAAATTGAATTTTTTTTATTATATATGATAACCAAATTGTCGGATATATAAAAATTACCTTATAAAAATGAGATAATTTAATTTTTTTGAGAAAAACCTAATTTAAATTTCATCTAAAATTTTTAAAAAAAAATCTTCAAATTTCTTTCAATTTCAATGAAGGCCATAGGAAAGATTGCTTTATCAAAAAACCAAAATTTCTAATGGACTACCTAAGTTTTAATCTCACTCCCAAGAAAAGAAAATTTGTCTCCAAAAATTGGGTAGAATTTACATCAGGTAATCCACACACAATGAATTATAAAATCTAATGAACTTTAAAATTTAAATAACATAACATAAAAAATTAATTTAATGCAAAATTAAATAGACAGAATACAAAAGACTAGAAACATAAAATTCACAGACCTTAGGGAGACAATTACAAAGTACCTAAATCTATTAGATATTCATGACCCTATTATAGTGTAGGAAGCATAGTAAAAATATGGGCCAATTCGATATATATCAACAGTAGAAGTATGATATTGGTTATCAGCCGATATGTATTTGCTAAGATATTGGCCGATATTCTCCTTTTTATTTTTTAGAAATATAAATATTTAAAAAAAATTCTCTCATTTTTTATAAAGAATACAAATAAAAATGACAGAAATGACCGACTTTTTTTGCCCAAAAATGACCGATATTTTATATTTTGAATTTGTGTTTTATTTATTTTGGATAATGATTGATATTTCATATACATAAATTTTTGAAAATGGGCTCCTCTCAAATGACCGATATATCATTATTTTTACATGACTGAATGAAAAAAGGAAAAAAAAAAATTTAGTTGAAACTTGTCAAGCCGAAATGCATATAATCTAAGACTAAAAAAGATCAAGTAGATAAGGCTTGAATCAAATCATAAAATTTTGGTATTTCTAAATTGTTTTTTTTCTTAGTTTTCATGGCCTTCCATTACTTGACCAATCCAGCTTAACTGATTTTAATTAGAATTTTTATTTTATAATTCTAAACTTGCCTTTTAACACCATTAAAATGTCCGCATATGCTGTATATGCATTTTAAAATAAGATATCTATTGTTAATCCAAATTCCATTTAATAAAAAAATTGATGAAACATACCAATGACTGAGGATATGTACCATCTAACTAAATGACCAATATATTAAAAATAATATTTGAACATATAAATGACCAATATTTAATGTAAAAATTACATATTCTAAAACTTATATTTTTCTTATTTTTTGTAATTTTTCTGTTTTTTTTTTAAATAATCGTCTAGGAGAGATAAAAATATGATAGATATATTGAGACGCTATGCAAATATCGGCCCATATATCACTCCATGCAATATTTTTAACCCCCATAGGAAGTACAAAATTTAATAAAACTAAACTTTCTCATGACTCTAAGATGTCACGTAACAAAATTGATTATAACTTCGTCCATTTATATTAGAATTATACAAACTTGGGCTCATTAGAAAAAACATTTTTTAAGATTTTCAATAATCTAATTTTATGAAAATCTAACATCGTTTAATACATAGCTTTTCCAATTCCCCTCTTTTCCACTTATCCTTTTGCCAAGTTAACTGTTGTGAAATGATTCTCATAATTCGACTTTCTTCTTTGTATATGGGTTTGAAAAAAAATGTATTTGGAGGCCCAAACACTAAAAGTAAGGCCCTAAACTCTTACACTAGGTTTTGGACTCTTTATTTTGAAGCTTTTGAGGCCCAAATCTTCTTAAAATTAAACAATTTTATCCATCAAAATTTAATTCATTCTAAGCATGATAATGTCCCAATTTTTGCAAATGTTGTCGCATCACTAACCTAAGCTAAGTAAGAAACTCAAAAGAAATGCATGCAAGAGGGCGTTTGTTCAGGTTCAAGAGAACCTTTGAGAGCACATGACTGAGACCCGATGCAATTTTTGGACCATAAAAAGCCCATTTCAATTTTTCATGTTGTTTTGGACTCCCAATATCTTTTCCCTTCATGATGCATGCCTAAGCTAGCTAGAAAAGAAAAGAGCAGATGAATAACAAGAAATACATGATAATGTGGGTGTAAGTATCGATGAGGTGATGGTGGTGTTGAAAGGTTGTTTTGGGCTTGAAGAGATCATGGAGAGAACTTAGAGACCTTCTCCTAGTCTTCCCTTTACCAAAGAATGAGCGAAACTTGAAAGTGGAATGGCCTTTTTTGTGCATGATGAAGTTGCATGGGAAAGGAGGAAAAAGGAGAAACGGGAGCTTAAGAGTCTCAATGGCTCGAGAGAGTTGGAGAGGTCATGGTCGAGCCATTGTTATTGATTAGCCCATGAAATTACTTGTGTGTTCTTGGGCTACTCTTTCACTCAAAAAGAATATAAATGTTTTGATCCAATATCTGGTAAAAGAATTGTTTCTATGGATGTTGTATTTTTTGAAAATATTCTCTATTATCAACCATCCAGTCTTAAGTCATCTTCTTCTCTCCCTGTTCTTCCTACTGTTACAGATACTATTGACATCGTTGTCAGTCTACCTCTAAACCTCTCATTTTTATCACAGGAAGAAAGACAAGCCCCATGCTTCACCCACTACCACTCAACCATCTTTGGACTGTCTAGATCCATTGGTTGAGAATTCTGATACCTCTATTGCTTTAAGGAAAGGTAAATGTGCGTGTATTGAACATCCTATAAACTACTTTGTTTTATATAATATTGTTTTTCCGTCATATCATAACTTCCTCTCCAAAATAGATACCCCTTCCATTTCTAAGAGGATTGCTAGTGCTTTTCGAGTCCTCTCCTCGAAGGCTTCTATGGAAGAAGAATTGGCTAAGCTTGACAAGAATCAAACTTAGGAGATTGTATCTCTACCACAAGGTAACACACTTGTAGAGTATAAGTGGGTCTTTGCTCACAAAAACACAACCCAGACTGATCTATTGCTCGATATAAAGCTCGCTTAAAAGCTAAAAGTTTCACTTAGACCTATGTAATTAATTATCAAGATACTTTCTCTCTTATTGCAAAGATCACCTCTGTACGGGTTGTTATCTCTATTGCTACTACTCAACAGTGGGCATTTCATCAGTTAGATGTCAAAAATGCATTTCTCCATGGTAACCTAAAAGAAGAAGTTTATATGTTGCCATCTCCAGATTTTATTAGATTGGGGGAGCAAGGGAGGGTATGCCAGTTTGAGAAAACAATATATGGTCTCAAACAATCTCCTCATGCGTGATTTGATAAATTCAGCAGAGCATGTTAAATTATGGTTTTGCATGATGTCAATAAGATCATTCAATTTTTGTGTATTGTGCTAAAGATGTTATTGTGTTTCTTGTAATTTATGTGGATGATATAATCTTAATAGGGAATAATGAATCATTTATCAGTGCTCGATGCAAGCTTGCAAAGACACCTTTTGTTGTTAATTTAATTTTTTTTGCTTCTTCCCAATCCTCGCTTTTATTAGCAGTTGGTAGAAATTGTTAGGACTTGGGCTTCTAGCCCAAAAGACTAGCTTGTTAGGTGGAGTGACCCAAGTCCTTTATAAACCCCTAGATCTCCCACTACACTTCCAATGTGGGACTCGTTCGCATCAGCCCCAACAATTTGCCCTCGAACAAGGCCCTCTGGCAGTGAGAGCGACATAGGCCATCCTGTTCGCCTGGGGGATCTTTTGAGCCCACATGAGGCAGCCTAAAACCTAGCTTTTGATAATACTTGTTATGTTTATTAGTAAAATAAACACAATCGAAAAGAATAAAACACAACAGAAAGCTCATTTATCTTACCATCACCCGACCTGACTTGGCCTATGCTTTCTGTGTGGTTAGTCAATTTATGCATTCTCCAACGGATGCTCACCTTCATGTGGTCCTTCGTCTTTTACGTTATCTTAAGGTCCACCCTGGTCGTGGACTCTTTTGTAGGAATCAATTTGCATTTAATATTTGTAGGTACTCTCACTCTGACTTGGCTGATTCTCCTGATGATCGATGATCTACCTCAGGCTATTGTATTCTTTTAGGATCTCATTTGGTTTCTTGGCAAAACAGGATACAAATTGTTGTTGCTCGCTCTAGTGCAAAGGTAGAATATATGGCAATGGCCAACACAACATGTGAATTATTGTGGTTCAAATAGTTTGATGATATATATTGGTCATTGGCCGATATGTATCGGCTAAGATATTGGCCGATATTTTCCTTTTTTTGTTTTTTTTAAACAATAAAAAGGGTCCATATTTAGAAAAAAATACTCAATTTTTATTATTAAGAAAACAAATAAAAAATGACCCAAATTTTAAATTTGACCCTTTTTTTTTGCCAAGAGACATCTCTTTCAATTGTTGTAAGGGCCGAATCCAATAGAGGAATTAGATGTGAGCACCTAGGAGAGCCATAAGGCTTCCCAATGCTCATGGGTAAACTAGGAACAAATTAAATGGATTTTTGTAAAAAGAAAGATTTGGCTAACCTTAATGAAGGTCTTTGGCCTCTTTAACATTAACCAAACCTATGGTAGTCTAAGTTAAATGAGAAACTTGAAAAATATGCATGAAGGAGGGCCTCAGGTGTCAAGTTTAAAAGAACCTTTGAGAGCATTTAATCATCAACCATATGAAGAAATGGATGAATAACAATAAATGCATGATAATGTGGGTGTAAGAATCGATGAGGTGATGGTGTGTTGTTGAAAGGTTGTCGTGGGCTTGAAGAGATCATAGATAGAACCAGAGAGCTTCTCATAGTCTTTCCTTTACCAAAGAATAAGAGCAAAACTTGAAAGTGGAATGTCTTGGTGTCTAGGAATGGCCTTAAACTATTTGTACATGATAAGGTTGCATGGGAAATGAGGAAAAAAGAGAAATGGGAGCCTAAGAGTCTCAATGGCCCAAGAGAGTTGGAGAGCTCATGGTTGAGCCATTATTATTAATTAGTTCATGAAATTACTTGTGTGTTCTTGGCTACTCTTTCACTAAAAAAGGATACAAATGTTTTGATCCAATATCTAATAAAAGAATTGTTTCTATGGTTGTTGCCTTATTTGAAAATATTCTCTATTATCAGCCATTTAGTCTTAAGTCATCTTCTTCTCCTCTTGTTCTTCATACTATTACAGATACTATTGACACTGTTGATCAGTCTATCTCTAAACCTCTCATTTTTATCACAATAAGAAAGACAAGCCCCTTACTTGACCCAGTACCACATTTACATTTCCAGATGACCCTGCTTCATTCTCAAGTTTTACACCTTGTTCTTTCAAGATGGATTTAGAGAGAGGATCTGTCGAGGCAGGATTAGGCTCTTGTTCAGAGAGAGTTATGCAGAAGCAGTTGAAAATATAAGCCAAGAGGCTTCCAAACGGAAGGTTGGCTCTACTCTTTTGCTGACAATCACACATATTATTTATTTTTAGAAATTGCAGGTTGATCATCCGACGGTTTAAAATGCACCATATGAGATAGATGTCCAGAAATCTGATGTGAGGAAGATAAGGTGAAAATAGGAGTGCACAAAGAGATTTTGGAATGCATGAAGATTTGATGGGTGCAAAGAAAGGAGAAAGAGAACCCGTTGTAACACCTTGAAATTCTAAACCATTGGATTAAGATAATCCCTCGTAAGAGGATGGATTGGAAGTAGGATTGGGTGTTAAATCATGTGAGAAAGGAAACGAAAGTGAAATGAAATAAGAAAACCCGAGGTTTCTAGAGGGACATATCGACTTGGTCGATGTGTCGAAGTTAGAATATATCGACTCTGGGACATGTATCAGTAAATGGATCTGAAGCTAAAACTTTCAGAAGGATGTATCGAGTTTGATTGATGTGTAGTATGGTTGTACATATCGACCATAGACATATATCGGGAATGCACAGCGGCTTAAGCCTAAGATCTGACAGTTGTGTTGTCCCATCAACCACCTACCACACCTACCACCGTCCTTGAGGACCAATGAGAACTGGACACGTGTCTTGCGTGTTGACTGAGTAGGAGAAAGAAATCCCGGATATATGTATCGACAGATGTCGACATATCGAGAATACATATCGAATTGGTCAATATGTGTGATAGAAAACCCGAAGCTCGCATTTTTGGATGAGCCATATCGTATTTGGTCGATACATTCCATTGTTTAGAAAATGTACATATTGACTTTGTCGATGTGTCGACTGTGCCCAGATCTGTTCAGTCAAATCGCACAACCACTGCGTTGCTGCTGCCTCCTCATGCATTTAATGCATGAGAGAAGCTTTCACGCCATCTTCAGCTCTAAGGCAACCCAGTTGAGGAGAGGAAAGAAAGAGAGAAAGAGAAAAAGAAAAGAAATCACTGGAACGAGGAGAGGAGGAAGGCAAGGAAGAAGAGGATAAACAAAGAGGAAGAAGAAGGAGCATAAGATCGAGCTCAAGGATCTTCTTCACACTCGAAATCTTTGAGATCCACTAAGGTATGTAGTAGGTCTTACATTTTGGAACTAATAAATTAACTTAGAACATTTAGAAGATGGTTTATATAACAAATCAGAGGTAGAAATGTGGAAAATGGATGCATGCAACTCGAGAAGAGGCTGCAGGAAACCCAAGTGTATACATCGACCAATGTCGATGTGTACACAGAGATATATATCGACCTTGGTCGATATGTATCTCTGGGAGCAAAACAAAGAGAAGGGCTGAAACTGTTGATTTTCAAACATGACCCAAGTGTATATATCAACAGAAGTCGATATGTATGCCCGAGGTTAAAGAGTAAAGGGAATGAAGGGAAGGAGACCGAACCTGGTGTACACGTCGACCTTCGTCGATGTGTACAGAAATTGTCCCACACAACATATCTATAGAAGTCGATATGTATGACTGGATTTTCAATAATTTTGGGATTTTGAGTTAAATAATATAATTTATGTTTTGGGGTTAACCTAGACCCTAATGGCATTTACTAATTGATCCCTAAACCTTTAATTAAGACCTATATGAAGGAAATTAAAGGGATGACGTATGAGTATGATTAGAGACCTATATTTGTATGTGGAATTGAAAAGAATGTAATAGTCTTATAAGACTAAGTAGGTGATACATAAAATATGTCTTGAGATTCGATTAGGCCTTAAGTGATCTTCAAAGGATTAACCTTTAGGCATGGACCCATGAGATTAAAGGCAGCATTTGGTTTTGAGAAATAAAATGGAAAGATTAGAAACTAGGGAATTAAGAATGATTAGTGGAAAAGAATCTAATGCGATGTATATTATGTTTCTATGCATGAACAATGAACGAAGGGTCAAAAAGTGAACCCGGAATTGAACGAGCTAAATCGTGGATAGTTGTAACGTCCTGACCTGATGGTGAGCCCGGAACGCTAATAGTTTTTTTTTTTCTCGTTTTATAATCTCCAATCAACTACAACCTAGCTGGGCTAGATCATCAAATTTGCAAAAGCCTATCATAGAAAATGTCACACGTGCGCTTCTCACGTGCACTCAAATATGTACCATATGTTCCAATATACAAATACATATTTCACAAACAAATATCTCCATTTATTCGATCAGAGTTACGAACGAAAATATAGTAATTTACACATGCTTAGATTTATACTACCATAGACGGTACTAAAATCAACATGACATCATTTGCATGAAAATAAATATAATAAACATATTTTTCATCATCGAGAAATATGATTGACTGCAAAGGTTCCCTCATCCTAAGTTAGCGGTGGAAGTTCCTTCTCTTCAGGTGCCAACCCTGCAATGTAAGGGATGTGAGTTCCAAGCCCAGTGAAGAGATCTTAAAATAAAACATTCATCAACATGTACAGGTTAAACTATGTAGTCTAATCATAACAACAATAATGGTCTACTATTACCATTTTAAAATCACAGTTATCTACTCATGAATTGTCTATTTCACCATACTTACCAATTTACCATAAATGATCTCATTTACCATTTATCTTACCTGAATTCATAATTGGTCTACTATACCAATTTATCAAGTCACAATCATTGTCATCTCACTGCCATACTACTGTCATACCACTGTTATATCACTATCATGCAATTGACATACCACTGTTATACCACTGCCATACCACTGACATACCACTGCCCGATGGTTTCGCATATCGTTTATCATACTTGAAATCATAATTGGTCTATTATACCAATATTTCAAGTCGTCCGTGATATTGCCATGCTACCGTAACACCAAAACACTACACTGACTATAATTGCATTAAGTCCCGACACGGTCAAAATGCAGCATCTTGCAAGAGCATCTCCGCAACACCTGGGTCGGTACTGATACACCTGGGCCAGTAGATACAAATCGACACACCTGGGCCAGTAATCGACATACCTGGGCCGATAATAGTTCAGTAGTTGAAGGTATGTGGATGCAGTATCAATATCATAAATGCTCAAGTTCTCACATCGGAGCATCTTATCAATCGTATCAATTTCACACTTCAGTCTTCATCATAATATGATGCTCAAGTTCTCACACCGGAGAATATCATTATCAATATCAACTTCATACTTCAATCTTTCATCATAACAGATACTCAAGTTCTCACATCGGATAATATCATCATCAATATCAATACCATGCATGATAAACATCATTAGTAATAATATGAATATATCTTAGAATTATATATCAAGTTTAGGTATATAAGTGGCTTCATTCTTCGTTTATAGACTAGTAGACCTCGACTCCCTAACACCATGTTATGCTTTGCTTTCGTTCTAACAGTTAGAACCAATTTTCATCTCTCACATGGAAGCAGTGTCAAGTCTCGTATTCTGGCATATTCGGTATTTTCCATATCATGTATAATCTATGAAATCACTCATTGCACTATATTTAGGTTCACAAAACCTAATTTACCGATCTGGTATTATTAAGTCTCCTCACTGTAAAACGTAGAGTAACGCATGTATCTGTTACACAAATAGAAATACAATGAATATATGCTCATGATCAATTATAATACACATTCATAGACAGTATAACATACATTCATAGTATTTCAAATCTTTTTACTCATTTTTTGGAAAAAACTCCAAGGGAAATGGATATGAGTCTCCTTAATGGGTTACTATTCATGTTTAGTTACAATAATCAATCAGTATAATAAAGGTGCTCAGGCCACTACACATATTGTCTTTTGGAAATGACCATGGAGACATATTGAGTTAGGCCTAGAGATATAAGATGATCAGGCCACTGCTCATATATTGAGTTAAGCTTAGAGATCACTTAGTGTCCGAACCATTCCTTTCTACCGAGTGGCGAAGTTAATCGCTCAGCTACTGATAGCTACAGGGCTACGTTTTCATTGTGCCACAAATAGAGAGTATCGGTCTGGAAGTGAATATAAACATACATACAATATATATATATATATATATATATATATATATATATATATATATATATATATGATAGTTCAAACAAAGGTTAGTATCACTTTTAATTAAGAATCTAGCAAGAATCAAGATTTAACATAAAAATCTTAACTTTAATAGTCAAACACATCTTAAGAAAAAACAGTTCTGGGTTCCTCGGAACATGCTTTAGAACCTGCTTCTGTCACTTCGGAACTTCCGAACTACTGCCTAAATACTGAGTTTAACAGAACCATTGGATCATGGGTTCACCCTTCAGAACTTCCGAAGTTTAGGTCTTGAAACTTCTGAGCCTGTTCCAAACAGAAAACATCAAAAACAGGAAAACATTGGTCTTGGTCTGCCTCGGAACTTGCCAATGCCTGCTCGGATCTTTTGTGAGGTTCGGATCGTCCGAAGATGTCCTCAGGACGTTCGTGTCTTGTCCAGTAGAGGCAAAGAAACCAGTTGTCCTCTACTTGCTTCGGAAGCCCGAACAGGAGTTCGAAACTTTCGAAGGTAAGCCTTCGGAACTTTCGAGAGTCGTCTTCTTCATCCAGTCAGTTGCAGACTACTGAGAAGGGACAATCCACTTGAAATATGAATTAAAAATAGTGGGCTACCTGAATTCATTTTTCACAACTATTAGGTTAGATATATTCTAAAATCAGTCTAGTATAATTTCAAAATAAATTAGACAATCAACAGATAAGAAAAACCAATGATTTTAAAAATAAAGAGCACTCTCGTCTTTTTCTTTTTCTCTTATCTAACATTCATGTATTAGGAGTATTCCCTAAAGCCTGACAATGGTCAAAGTTGAAAGGTTTTTGGTTGAAAGTATAGCTTTCATTTTGGTCTTCCACTGGTGAGGCAAAAACCTAAGAATCTTCTTGACAAGTTAATGACATCGCTAAATCTAGAGAACATGTCAATGATAGATTCATTTGGTAAGATATGAAAGATTTTATATGTAACAGCCCGACCCATAAAAAGGGCTTGGGGCTCGACCCAACAAGATACCATCCACTTTGGGCCCACATGTGCACACACGTGCACAAGCTCGAGCCCGCACGGTTTTTGGATCGGACCTGGCTCAAGTCCGGGTCCAAAATGCGTCTTGCTGGAAGAGGAGGGCAAGGCTACTTATAAACCCCCTCTCAAACTCCTCAACTTCCGATGTGGGACTTTGGTTTTCACCCTCAAGCATACAAACGTACTCCAACTTCACTTTTTTCACTTGGGCTTGGCCCTTAGTGGACTGAGCCTTCTGGGCCGGGTCAGGGTCTCACAATCCACCCCCTAAGCCCAGAGCCGTCCCCAGCTCAACCCAATGAATCCAGCGGAAGGTAGTAGGCCCACACAGTCTGAGTGCTGAACTCGGCTCTGATACCATTTGTAACAGCCCGGCCCATAAAAAGGGCTTGGAGCTCGGCCTAGCAAGATACTGTCCGTTTTGGACCCACACGCGCACACACGCGCGAGGCCGCAAGGTTTTTAGATCGGACGTAGCCCAAGTCCGGGTCCAAAACGCGTCTTGCTAGAAGAGAAGGGTAAGGCTACTTATAAACCCCCTCTCAAACTCCTCAACTTCCGATGTGGGACCTTGGTTTTCACCTTCAAGTACACAAACACACTCCCACTTTACTCTCTTCACTTGGGCATGGCCCTTAGTGGACTCGGCCGTCTGGGCCGGGTCAAGGTCTCACATTATAGTTGTGAATGAGCTCATTAAAGAGAGAGTCGTTCCCATGTTTGAGTCCTCGTCCAACATTTCAAGTCTCTCCCAAACTTCTTTGGTAGAATTGCATCTAAGACTTTTTCAAACACGTTTTCATTTAGAGCTGAAAATATTAGGCATCTGGCATTGACATCAAGATGTGTGAGCTTGAGATTGTTTTCATCCCATTCGTTCTCAGTTTTGAGAAACTCTTGATCTTCAATGATTCTAATGGGGATGAGAGGACCTTCTTCAATGAATCTCCATACATTATAGTCAGATGCTTGTAAATATACTTTCATTCCTAATTTCCAATGATTGTAGATGTGGTCACTAAATAGTGGTGGACTGAGAGTGCGCAGACCAAGAGGAAAGTTTTTCATGAGAACGACGTTTCTGTTGAAATATATTTAGATTATCCTAATTATAATGTAATTAGGATTCTAGTTTGGGTTTACCTCTAATTAAGAGGTGTATTTGATTTATAATTAGTTAAGTGTTTGAGTCTGATTATGATAGCCCTAGGGTCGGATAGAGGCTATATATACATGTAATAGTTTAGATATTCAATACAACTTTCTCTTTTCTAACATGGTATCAGAGCAGTTATGATCCTAGTTTGAAAGGCGATTTCACGTTTCTTCTTCTCTCCCTCTGTTCGAAGAATCTCTCGGCAGAGGGAGGGACACATGCTTCTCTAACCAATTTGTCATCTTACGATTTGTCTTGCATCGACAAATCCACAATTGTTTCTGCTGAGGTCTGCTTGTTAGCATCGTTCTACCCAGATCTCAGATTTGTCTGCTCATGGTTGCCTTCGCCTGCTGTTCTTCATTGTGCCAACGTTTGTGGGTTGCACTTTCCAGTCCGATCGTTTTAGATCTGCTGTATCTACAAAATTGAAGATCTGGTTGCAGGCTAATCCCGATCCTGTTTCTCTGGTGATGCCTATTGTGCACTGTTATCGGATCTTCTCATATCTGAAACAGTTCTTCTCGGATTTGTGAGAATCCTTCACTAGTTTTGTTTGTTGACCGGATCTGGTGTGTTTCAGATCTGGTGGTTCTCTATTACAATGGGTTTCCCCAAACTTTCAACGGTGCTCATCACCGTTGTTTCACCAACTGCTGCCAAGGTTTCTCTTATCTCCGACGGTGTCGCTGTTGCTGCCGACATCTCTGTTGTCTGCCTCTTCCTTCACTATTACACATCCACTTAATCACCGATCCTACGTCGGGATTCCTCAACTTCCTGATATCGGCCAAATCTTGATCTCTCAGACCCTCAAATCTGAGATCTGCTTGCAGCCAGGCGACCTTTCTTCTCGCTGATCTGGTTGTGAATATGAACTCTCTGCACATCATCAGATCTAGCCGATGCCCTCTCAAATCTGGACGTGGTGCCGCCGCTGCTTGCGCAGCGCCTGTGTTCGCCAGATCCGCTGTCCGCACCTGGACCAGTCCGCCGGCCCTACCAGCAAGAACCGGATCATCGTCTACCACACCAGCCTCCGCGTCTTGCGCAAGATCTTTGATGACTGCCGTGCCGTCCAGTCCATCCTCAATGGCTTCCGCGTATTGATCGACGAACGAGATCTGTCCATGGACCCTGGCTTTCTAGAAGAGCTCAAGGGGACTTTGGGAAACAAAGATCTCACCATCCCGATGAGGGCTATTTTGCCGTCAGCTCCAATGCTTCCTTTCAGCAATCATCGACGGTCGAGATTTGTTTTCCTTTCACTTGCCAACTCAGATCTGTTTGCAGCAACCATCGACCTTCAACCCTCGCTGCACTCTTCGTTTTCATGAACTGATATGCACATGGCACAGATCTACTTGTAGTCCGAGCAGCCTCTCCTGTTTCAGTTCCTCCCACAACCAGATCTGTGCCTAGTCACCTCTCTATTACAGATCTATTCCAGATCTGTCGATTACGCTCCTCTCCTTATTGCTGCAAATCTGCAATCTGCTGCTGCTCTGTTGTTAATGTGAGTCTGGTGGAGAGGTTTATTTTACTTGATTACCATCCAGTGCTCGGAGGCACTTCAGTTTTTACATGGTCTTGGCCTTGTTCATTGTGATTTAAAGCCTGCACGGTAGGCGATTTGTTGCTGCTCGATGCTATTTGTTTCTTCTCGCCACGATCGGTGAGATCTTTGCCAAGAATAAAGGAGGAGAGTTGAAGAAATGAGCACATATATCCCTTCTCCTCCTACTTTTGTCGATTTCGTCGACGCTCTGAAGAAAGGGACACAAATTGCCCTTTTCCTCCTACTTTGTTGAAGCCGAAGAAAGGGACGCATCTTGCCCTTCGTTCAAGCACTCCTTGTTTTGTCGTTTCTCGAAATTGAGACAGCATGTTTTGGACACATGTTCATTTGTTGTGGAATTCATCCACTCCTTTTATCTGGAAGACTGATTCGTCCCCACTCATTTGCTGGCCTCTTCATGGTTACAGCCTCATTTGCTGGCCTTTCATGGTTTCAGCCCCTTTTGTTGGTCTTTATGACTTCAGCCCCTATTTGCTGGTCTTTATGACTACAGCCCCATTTGCTGGTCTTTCATGGTTACAGCCGCATTTGCTGGCCTTTTATGGCTACAGCCCCATTTGCTGGCCTTTCATGGTTACAGCCTCATTTGCTGGCCTTTCATGATTACAGCCTCATTTGCTGATCTCTGACTTCAGCCTTTATTTGCTGGTCTTTATGGCTACAACTATTGTTCGCTGGCCTTTACGATCTGATTGATCGATGTGATGGCTTCAGCCCCTTGTTTTTTAGGTCATTCGCCGCCTATATTTATCACATATTGCGATCATTGTTTGCCGGACAATTGTCTTACGACCATTGCCGTAGTCCGAGCCTCTTTCTCTATTTCAGGCCGCCATTGGTGTTCGCCGCCTGACATTTTGCAACCAGTCAACTCTACCTCTTCAACAACTTTTGCAGCCAATCAGTTTGCTGCTTCTTCATCAAATCTTCGTGTCCAGTCGGTGTGCCACTTTTGTAGTTCACCTGCTGTTTCTTCACGTTCCAAGCTTCGCGTTCATCCACGCTTCAGCTTGCGGGGGGCGTGTTGAAATATATTTAGATTATCCTAATTATAATGTAATTAGGATTCTAGTTTGGGTTTACCTCTAATTAAGATGTGTATTTGATTTATAATTAGTTAAGTGTTTGAGTCTGATTATGATAGCCCTAGAGTCGGATAGAGGCTATATATACATGTAATAGTTTAGATATTCAATACAACTTTATCTTTTCTAGCAGTTTCATGTCATGAATAACACACGTCTTCTATGATGCATATTAGCTATCTATGCATAAATTGAAGCATCTTTGCAATAGAACGATGAAGCAACATTCTTCAAAAAATTTCTGGGTTTGTTTCCAGTACACATACTAAATGTCAAACTACTCACAGGTGTAGTATAAACCTACAGACGGAGATTGGGCCAGCAAGTAATAAACCTAAGGGCAGCCCAAACTTGGCCTTTTACACTCATTGTGTAACATGCGCCAAAGAGGGGGACCTGTTCACATTCTTTCTCCCACAGATAAATTTGCAAAATCCTCTGACGAGAATTCTGTCCATTTTGTAGCCAACATAATGACCATTCCAAACCTTGGTCTCCATAATTTGGACGTGGCCGACATAGACGACCATTCAAGTCATGTTCACTTTTGGACTGAATATCAAAATATAACTATTTCTCCATTGATTAACTTTGAAGCTAAAAAAAAAGAAATGAAAAAAAAAGAAAGATGATGTGACGAAATTCACTTTAAACGGTTTGATGGTCCTTATGATTCCTCACAGCCATATTATAGGATGACTCCCTCTCTCAAATTGAAATGGTTTGTTCTCTATTTTTTTTTTTCCAAATTTTCAGCTCAGAAATTTGTTATTATTCATTTCCCTTTTTCATACTGAAGATGTTTGTTCATCCTAATCCATGCAAAATCAGTAACCCTATCTGGTTAGGGGTGGTTAGGGGGCATTTACTTGAAGAGTACGCCACCTTCCACCACTTCATTGTAATACTGTGTTAAAACCATCAGTGTGAGGCGTAAACCTCAAGCTTTGATACTAAATATTTAGGCAAAATTCGTGTTTTCTATGGAAAATAAGGGAAATAAAATTAAGAAACTGGTTAGGTGGCCCATGGATGTTTGAAAAATCAAGGTTGGGAAACCATTTGCACTAGGTAAACCATTTGGACCTGGGACACAAGTTTGCCCATGTTTGTTAAAGTATCCATGTAGAGGAAAGTGGAGATCGTTTACCTTTCTATACCAAAGGCCTTTTGTGGTAGTAAATCTCTCATTTACTTAGATAATTTTGTTGCCTATTTACCGTTCATGGTGGGTACAACCATTTAGAGTCATGCTTCAGCTGTCCAACCCATTCAAGCATCAACTAAATTTTGGATTCCATGAAGAGAACCTATATATGTGAGCCCATCAATTTCAAACAAAGTACCATTTTAGCCACACAAGGCATGCCATTTCAATTTCTTTTTTGACACCAGACCTTCGCCAAAGTCATCAACCACATCTACAATCCTTTTTGGAAAGTGTTTATGAGTAATAATGGTTCTATCCTTTCAATTGTATATTAAGACCGGTGGAAATTTTGGTTTGGCATCGAAGAAATTGCTAAGCACAGATATTCCGAAACCATTCAAGTATCCGTGTTGGGTACGTTTTCGAAATGGATACGGTGGCATACGGCTCGGATATGTATCCAATTAAATAAAATATTTTTTAAATACAGATACGTTACGGATATGGCAGTAGACACGGCAAAACATGGGACACGGGAGGCGGGACACGGCACAGGATATGGCAGCACAAGAGAAAAGGGGAAAAATAATTATCAATCAATAACTTTAGTCTCTTGAAAGATAAAGTTAAGTAAAATATCAAATTATCAACTAATAGCTTTTAGTCTCTTGGAAGACAAAGTTAACTTATCATCTGATATTTTAATTTTAGACTATTGCATCAAGAGGAGAGGTGTAGAACAGTAGTTACCACATCAAAAAATTTAGACTTACTTATATTATGTATATGCTTAATCGATGGTAATTTTTATGTCTAAGAATAAAAAAATAGAAGATGGAAATAGAAGTTAAAATTAATAAAAATGTATAAATCGTAACTATTCCTTATTTCTTGTTGATATATATAAAATAATTTTTTAATTCGGCGTATCATAGTTTTTCAAAATTTGTCGTATTCTAGTATCGAATACATGTCGTATCCGATATGCGTACCCGTATCAATGCTTTTTAGGCTGCAACTAATCTTTGTGAAATTTATTATCAGAGAACTGTGGAATTTATGGTCACAGAAATTTGATTCCGATGGCTAGAGAGATCTGGGAGCTGGGTCTGGGTTAATAGTGACTTTCAGGCGGGTCAGGAGTTCGGCTAATGTTGTCGCCTATTTTTGGCAAAGTTGGGAATGGATAGAGGGAACGGTGTCACTTTATGCTTGTTCTGCTTTTTGTTCTCATTTTTGGCGATTTCTGTATTTTTTTGGGAGGGTTACTGGTTCATTATTTTATGTTCTTGTCTTTGGTATGTCTTCTGTACCTTTCGACTCGATGTATTCTTCCTCCTCTTGATTAATATCTTTGTTGCTTAGTTACTGTTTTAAAAAAGGACTCTGGAATTTATGATCTTGTTACTGTCTTAAAAAAGGACCGTCTCATCAAACAAAGATGAATACTTCTCTTTGATTATCTGTTTATCCCATTCTTTGCCTTATTTTCCATTGCAATCTTGTTTAGTTTCATTTCCACAAACTCTTGTCTTGACTAATGTTTAATGTTTAATGTTTAATGTTTAAACCACTTACTCTTGAAGTACCTAATTCTCATTATGTTTCCCTCTAATGGTTCCCTACTGATTGGAAACTTAAACTGAGAATCATGTAACTACTTCAAATAAGTAGAGCTTCTTTACAACTTCCTAAAAGTAACAGTGATTTTGGAGAAAAAGAAAAAACCAATCGAGCCTCATCATAATAAGAGAAGAAAATGCTAAAACAAGTTTTGAAATATGGTCTGTATTTGCTTCTAAAACAAGTTTTAATATGAAGAGGAAATTGTACTACGCTTCGTCGAATATCAAGAAATAAAGCAACAGAAGATATATAAACCCCTCCTTCATTCACTTCTATTAAGATCAAGTTCAGATTGGTGTCTAATAGTTGCAACAGTAACAAGAGCTGAGGGTGGTTTGTGGTCATTGTCTGTGGATTGGTCAATACATTATTGGAAAGTGAAGAAAACTTCCCATACTTCTCATTAAATTTTCTATCCCTTATAGGAAATTGGTTCCCAAAATTAGTGGGAGAAGTTCATGAAAGTTTGATTGAATTTCTAAGTTTACTTGGGTCTGATTTGATTGCATTCTCGTAATTGTATTTTGGGTTGATTTTGGTTCAATTTACTCTGTCGATTATTTGGCACTATTTGACTCATTTTGTTTTGGACTGGCCCAACTTGCAATGGCCTGGCCCAATTTGTTTGTTTCTCTTTCATGTATAACAACAATATATAGTGTGACTGCTTCATTTGAATTAATTGGGAAAATCACATTTAGAAAGTTTGAATTTTATTCCAAAACTTTACAGAAAGAACAAAAGCTTTGGATCCTCAGTTCTTTATTCCTAAGAACTAAATCTTCTAATGGTTCAAATGCTTTTCTATGCATGTTCCTAAACATCAAATCTCTATTTGAGGATCTCTCATTATCAATCTGATCTTCTAATAATTAAATGCCACATTGAATGGAAATGAAACAGCTTCATCTCTATCGCCAATTTGGATAGTATGCTCCCCATAGGGCAAAACAGTGTAAGCAGTATCAGTCACCACGGCCAAAGTCTTAACAAGATCGAGCGAAAATTTCACCGTCTCGGTTGCACCAGCAGCGATGTAAACTCTCTTGAATCCAACAAGTTGCTTGATTGGAAGCCCTGAATATTCCGTAGGTGGCACTGCATAAACCATGAGAACATGGGAGCCATCCATTGGTCCCGTGTTCTTCACCTGAAGATCAAAATCAATTGTTGCACTGCTATTGCGCAAGTCGCTGACACGAATAGCCGGGCAAGGGGGTAGATACTCGCCAGACTCGCTGATTATGTTGTGACAATGTTGCATTGGGCTTAGCTTCAAGGGAAGAGATCTTTGAGCTGACTGGAGAAGTGTGGTGGTGAATTGAGTGTAACTCAAACCATAGCCAAATGGGAACAGTGTTGATCCATTGAAAAATTTGTATGTTCTTCCAGGATAGCCCAATTCATCGACGGGCCTCATTCGCATAGATGTCATTGGTACCTTGTCTACATAGTCTTGGAAGTACCATGTCAGGGGAAGCCTTCCTCCTGATAACTACAATTTGTCAGTCCCACAATTTAGGGTAAAACACATTATATTTCTTGAAGTAAAGATGAAGATGAAGATGAAGAAGAAAGCATATAGGGAAGATTTGAAGAGTGGGTGTCATTAGGTTGATGGGATTGTTGGGGCTGTAAACAAGTCCTATATTAGAAGTATAGAAGGAGATCTAGGGATTTATAAAAGACTTGATATGTGTTAATTAAGTTCCTAACATACCCGGGCTGAAATGACCATAGATCGCCTCAGCAATTGCAAGTCCTCCTCTCTCACCGGGATATCCAGCCCATAAGATAGCACCAATCTTGGAATCCTTCACAGCAATATCAATGTCAACCCCACCGGCGGATAAAATGATGAGGATAACTGGACCCCTAGAAGCACGGGCAACATCTTTGATCAACTTGGTTTGATAACCAGGAAGAAGAAGATCAGTTCGATCTAAACTCTCGGCCTCAGCTGAGAGATCCAGACCGGCAAAAATGATTGTTGCATCAGTCAATTTTGCAACTTCTGTCGCATCAAAGATGAAAGTATCGTTCCTGCATTGCACACCATCACACCCCATGGAATACTCAACTTTCGCCATCATAGATAGGCCTTTCAGTGGAGAGATGATTCCACATGGTATTCCTATTAAAAAAAGAACAAATCATTAAATTTCAAAATTGAGGACACTCATGAAGTATAACATTAGAATGATTTATCAGTCTTTAATCAAATGATTAAGTAATCAACCAGCATAGTTTCCGATCATGGCATCAGTGGCATTGGCATGAGGTCCGATGACGGCAAGGTTCTTGTATTTGGCTTGGCTCAAGGGCAAGGTGGCCTCGTTTTTTAGCAAAACGATTCCCTGCCGAGCTGACTCGGTTGCCAACTCAATGTTTTCTTTGGTGCATACATCGTCCTTTCCAAGAGAAGCATAAGAAGGATTTGGGCTTCCATCAAAAAGCCCTAGTCTCATTAAAACAATGTAGAGATTTTTCAAAGCCTTATCTACTTCAGCTTCCGCAACTTTTCCTTCTTTGATAGCTGCAACGCCCTTTTCAGGATAGTACTTACCACAATCTAAATCCAACCCTACAAAAAACAAAAACAAAAACCAAAAGCACAATTCTTTAACAAAAATGCAAGAACAAGATCAGATGGTATATGGGTATTGTTGGTTTAGATCCTTGCCAGCTTTAAGAGCCTGTGACACAGCATCCTCGAGTGCGTCTTTGAGCCATTTGTGGCCATGGAGCATCACTTCAATCGAATCGCAATCCGAAACGATGTACCTATTACAAGATATACACAGTTTTGAACCTACTTTTGAAGAACAATTGCAGAGTTAACTAAAACTTCAAAATCTTATCAAAATTGAAACTGTGATAGAAGACATGATGAAGATTAACTATCAACAAAGTTAGAAAGAATGAAAAATTAAGTTACCCATGAAGATTCCAGTCTCCTCTTATAGTGCCAGAAAGAAGATGTGGATCGGCACATGCAGGAATGCCATTGACTCGGTTGTAAGAGCACATGACACTACTCACATCACCTTCCTTAACACACATTTCAAATGGACGCATGAATGTCTCCTTCATATCTTGCGCAGTCACCTTCATTAATGGAACATATTAACATCAGAACTACCTTCAAAATTGTAGCCATTAGAGTTTAAAACTCAAAATTCTAGACTCGACTTGATTTCCAATCTCATCATTAATTTCGCTATGAAATGAGTCCCACGTGGGTTAGAGAGAAAAAAATATAAGAACTCAGATGAGGTATTGGATTTCTCCACCTTTTGGGCTGAAAGCTAGCCCAAACAGTTATTAACACAAACAAAATACTTTCAATTTAATTTGAAAAAACTTAATATGACTCATTGACTCATAACTCAATTCAAAATCATACCCTTGCATTAAAATGGTAGCGATCCACACCCTCCCAGTTATCAACATCATAGGCAGCATAGTGTTTACAACAAGAAGAAACTTTGAGGGGCCTAGAGTTCAAGTCCTCAGTGTTTTCGTGGCCCTCAACATCTTGCAAACCCCTGACATAGTTCGCGGCGTAGCTGCCAACGACGAACGGATCTTCGCCGGGAGTTTCTAGTGCTCTTCCCCATCTGGGGTCCCTAACTACATTGATGTTGGGACTCCAAAATGTCAGTCCAGCCAGCCCTAGATTGTGCATGGCCCTTGCCTCTGTAGAAACGACCTGCACATAGAAGAATTTCTTTTCAAAAAACAAGCATAGAATCTTTACAATAATTTGTGCATAATATTTTAGGCACCCACAAATCTTTTTATATTTCTACTGTCGATAGAGGGTTGGTATGCATAATCCCAAAAAAAAAAAGTCTATATTTTCAAATAACAGATTTCACTTATGATGGACAGTGAATATGAAGGACTACAATCTTTACCTGACCAGTGGCCTTCCACAGAGATTCATTGAACGATGCCGCCGCGAGAATGGGAGTTGGAAAGCTCGTCGCACCGGGAACGCTTGCCTTGTCAAATTTTGTGCCAGGGCCTACATTGGAGACACCATGTAATGCCTCAGACCACCATTCATATGGAGGAAGGCCCAGCCTAGCCACTCCTTGTGCCATGTTTCCAAGTTGCTGCACCTTCTCATTGATGGTCATACTGTTCACAAGATCCTTTGCTCTAACATCATAAGGAAGTGAATCGTCGCAGAATGAGAATGCCGAAATGTCTAAACCCAATGAATTATATCGATTTGGGTCGCATATTTTAGTGAAATTACTTGCTGAAGTAGCTAGAATAGTTCTTCTGGATTGTGATGGAGTATTAAATATTGTTCTAGCAGCTCTGGAAGTGGAAAGAGAGAAGATAAGAGAGAAAGTAATAAGGAATCTAAAGATTTCCATTGCTAGAAGTGAAGAGAAGAGGAGAAGTTTGATTCACTATCAAGAGAGAGTTCCTGTATTTATAGGCTCGTAAAAGTGGATATAATCAGATAAAAGCTGTTGTTATCGAATTTGTAACGAAAATGCCAAAATGACGGGATATTAACGACGGCGGAGGGGCGGGACGCTACTCTAGTTCTGTTGAGAGATTTTAGATGTACGTGCGGCAGGCTTAGCCTGATTACAAATAAAAAATTTAAAAGAATTCAAGTATGAAGTATCTGTAGGGAAACTCAGGCGGAACCCAACCCAATCAATATCAAAAATGTATTGAACCTTACCCGATCTCATCCGAATTGCTTACTTGAATGACTCAATCTGGACTGAATTGCTAACGTGAATTAACACAAGTCCTATGTTAAATTTTTTAGTTTAGTTGGCCAATTCGAGTTAGGTCAAGTCAATTTAAAAAAACCCTTGACACGACCCTACTCAAATTTAATTTTATTTTTCTTTTTTCAATCTAAGTCGACCCTAATTTAAAAAATTTAAAACCCAACTCACTTGATTTCTTTAAAGAATTTTTTTTATTTAGTACTATTTGTTGAACATCAAAGAGAAAAATATTTATCCAATAAATTTTATTTTAGTTTTAATTTTTTTTTAAGATTGAATGATTTGATGGTCTCATGATCCGGCAACTTGTCAAGACGGATTGTTTTTAGGTTGAGTCGTATTTGAGTTCAAGTCAAATATCTTTGACACAATATTTTTTTTAAGATCAAGGTGTTCAATCCTTTTAGAAACCTGAGTAATCCTTAGAGCACGTGCCTCCATATCCACATATACTGAGTAAAACTACAAGAATGACCCTTTGGGTACTTGTTTATTAAATGAGTTAGGTAGTTCGGGTCTATTTTAGATTCGAATCATAAAATCTTAAACTAGTAACCATTTAATATACTTAGAGTTCATTTCGAGTAATCAAATTATGTCAAATTTTTTCAAGTCCATTTCAAAGTAAACATGGCAAATGGCAATAGGTCAATTGGATCAAGTCTATTTTGTATTCGGGCCAACAATCTCAAGAATGACTATGTAAACAAAATAAAAGATATATAGTTAATATAAAAATTTCAGTAGCTTCTACATAGTTGAAATGACCACAACACCCATAATTTTGTCCACATGGCTTTTCTTGGTTTGTGGCACTATGAGTTCTCTTGTGTGCGGTAAGTTCATATTACCATATTAGACCTATGGGATACATCACAACCCTTTATTGATAAGCCCATACCACCAATGCAACCTGCAGTGGTGGTTAAGTGAGTCCAATGTTTACAAATAAATACATCTTAAAACACCTTTTAATGACAGTGCAAAGAGTAATTATTGATCATGTTCTTTAGTGTGTACGTAATAGGAACATAATGGTTAAGAAAATTGAAGAACATGTTATGAAGATCAAACGACCGCATCGTGCTCATGTATGGTGACAAGACATACCATCAACATATGAAGAACTCAATGAATTTACCAACCTAAGTTGTGAGTGCCTTTACCACTATCTAACTTTTCTTTGTCAATGTTTTCGCGTGTTAACCCACACGCAAGCCCTGGCGTTAGGTGAACTAGGCCGCCACGTAGGGCCTCCAAATAGATAAGGTTGTAACAACCTGTCCATTCAGTACAATATTGTCTACTTTGGAACCCACGTGGGGCGGCCCGTACTACTTTGCATTGGGTCTGGCCCACAAGACCAGGCCCAAAGGCCTTGTGCTAAGGAGAGGGGAGTACCCTCTTTATAACCCCCACACCTCCTTCCCTCATGGACGATGTGAGACTCTTTTCCCGTACCCCCCATGTGGGTGGGGTGTTACATTCCACCCCCCTTAAGACCAGAGCCGTCCCTAGTTCTGTCACGTCACATTGACAAGGGGTCTACATAAACAACACAACACAGAAGGGTAGAGGGCTCACACAGTCCGAGTGTTGAACCGTGCTCTGATACCAAATGTAACAACCCGTCCCTTCAGTACAATATTGTCAGCTTTGGACCCCACGTGGGGCGGCCCACACGGCTTTGCATTGAGCCTAACCCACAAGACCAGGCCCAAAAGGCCTTGTGATAAGGAGAGGGGAGTACTCTCTTTATAACCCCCACACCCCCTTTCCTCATGGGCGATGTGGGACTCTTTTCCCACAGCCCCCATGTGGGTGGGTTGTTACAAAGGCCTCCAAGTCGGGTTCAATTTTTAAGTTCCTGCACATTCTTTTATGTGATAAAATTATTTTAATGTTTATTTTATCAACAAATGGATCTGTGGTGCAATGGTAGTGCGTTTGTTAAATTTTTTGCAATTTAGACATAATTTTTATTTAAGTAAAATAACTTGGAGAGTATATAAAATCAACTTAACAAGACTCGTTAACTCGCTTGACTCGTTTAAAATCAACTTGACAAGACTCGTTAACTCGCTTGACTCGAATTCCTATCGAGTTTAATCAACTCAGATTGACTCTTTAAGTCATTTGACTCGAATTCCTATCGAGTTTAGTCAACTCAGATTGATTTGGCAAAAAAAAATTCAAGTTTTAAATAATTCTAATAAAATGAATTAAACATCATGATAAAAAGCATTTATCCTCTAGTTTTATTTTTCTTTTAAAAATTAAGAATTAAAATGATTAATTGACTCTATTAAAAGATTAAAATGATTATATAAAGGTTAGATTTTAACTAATCATTTTTTCATAAATTTTAATAAAAAAGTGACCTAAAGAAGTCCTTGAATGATGAAACTTAGTATTCACTATAATATAGATAGTTGAATGGAAATAAAATGGGTTAAAATTTGAATAATTATTTTGTGTTTTATAGTTTATAATTGAGTAATAATTTTTAATATAATTTTACTTTATAAGTTGTTTTAAATGCATTATATACTTTAGCATGTCAACTACTCTTCTTAAATACAATACAAAAAAAAAAAAAATCAACAACACAAGTGGAAAATAAATTTGTCACAAGAAAGATTGAATGGATTAACTATCTTATCTATTGAAAAAGATATGTTAAAAAAACTTGAATATAGTAATTTAATTAGTAATTTTATATCTCAAAATTCTAGAAGAATAAATTTTAAATAATACTTTGTTATATGATTATGATGTTTTATTTGGATGTTTCACACTTTATAAAAAAAAATATATATATATATGATTTTATTTTTTGTGAGTGTATAAAAGGCCCATCTTAAGAGTTTGCCTAGGGTCCCTGAAATCTCAGAGCCGGCCCTGCCCGCACTAGTAGTTAAGTTGGTCTAAATTTCTAGGAGTAGACTACAGGTCTTGAGTTTGACTTCTTTTGGCAACATTATCAGAACCGAACCGTGAAGCGAACCATGTCAATGGAAGGTTGGGTTAAATAAGGTTCAACCGTGGTCAAACCTGTGTCATGAATATTATATTATAAATAACATTAAACTATTAACTAAAGTTTAATTAATGAATTGAAATAAAATTTTAAGTATAAAAAAGAGAAAGAAAAGTCTAAGATGATGGAGTAATCTCAAATATTAGATTTCCAAATAAGATTTTATTAATTTTGAATCTAAAATCTATTTTTCATATAAAAAAATCATAATTTCTACTTGTTTTCATGATAGATAATGTATTGCATTGCATTTCTATCTATTACAAATCTTTTCTGAATTTATATTTATGAGTGGTTGAATCTTTTAAATTCATTTTAGCTTTCAAATTTATTCTAATTTAACAATATAATTTTTATATTTTATTTTTTAAAATAAAAGAAAAAAAGCTACTTACAATACAAGATTGGCATTCTAAGTTTTTAACTCCAAAATAGAACTTGTTATGATGATGATTTTTTTATTTGAGAAGAGAGGTTTTATTTTCCATTAATAATAATTAGATAAACAAAATTATTAAATAAAATTATGAGCTATAATTAATTATGTTATATTGATATAATAAAAATAAAAAAGAGCTTTTAACAATGATGGGAATAGCAAAAATATTAGATAATAAATATAATATCAAATTATTATAATAAGATAAATAAATAGAATATTATAATTTTTACTTTTAACATAAGTAAATTTTATATACATTTTAAAATAAAATGGTATTTTTTTTATTATTTTTACTAAATTTCTTTTGCCAAAAGATTAGACTATTAAAGTAAACTCACATCTTTGGGGAAAGACTAAACTCTAAAAGGTGTTTTGAGAAAGCTAAAGGGGTGTTCATTGAAGAAACTCTAATATTCTCTTCTCATCTTCCCGTTCTCATTCTCAAAGCATTGCCGCCGGCCGCCACACCTTCATACCCTAATATTCTTCTTCTCATTTCTCCTTTTTTTCCTCAAACCCTAGCCTCCGCACCTCTGTATTCATTCCCGTGTTCTCTATTCGACGAAAAATAACAAGAAAAGTTGCGAAGGTGTAGTATTTTTCTTCTTTCATCTTCTCTGTTTTTTTTTCTTCCCACTCTCTCTCCACCTCTCGATTTCCTCTGTCCCCATTCTTTCCTATATTGACCGGGAACTCACGGCTCACGACTTTATTGGCTAAAACATGTTAACCCACGGCTTCTCTCGGTTTTTTGTGGTCCAATTTCTCAGGTGATTTTTTCTCAGAACTGAACCGTATATACGACAGTTGCAGTTGAACCTCTGGTCCAATTGCAAACCAGTTTGGTTCTGATAACACTACCTGTCGGACTTACGTGATACATGAGGCTTATGGGTGGTTTTGTGTATCCATGTGATTAGTCTCCCCTGTTGGGAGAAAATCACATTCTCGACCACACACAAACAACAATATCGGACAGAAAAGAAGAATCAATAAAGGGAAACAAACCACAACATAGGCTGCTTTTGTTTGAGGTGAATTGAGGGGGGAACACGGGTAACCCTCAGATTCCTCTGTTTGGTAGCGAGAGGGTAGAGGTAAAAAATCTGGATTTCACCTCCCCTTTGACAAATTTAAAAACCCTTTGACCTCTAGTAGTATTCATAAAACATTTGCCTCTCCTTCCCTTCATATTCCTCTCAATCCCCTTTATAGCCGTGAATGGAACATAATGCAAATCAAATTTCAATCTAACATCTTTATTTTTAAAATTTGTTAATTTATTATAAAATAATTTGATTAAAATAAATGAAATATTTTCAACATTATACTTATAAAATAAAAATTTTATTCAAATTTTATCTATTTGATTTAAGTAATTAAAATATGGTTGGTCATTTTTTTTATTTGAGTTAAAATAAGATGATGTTTTATAAAACACTCTCCTTATTCTTTTATCACTATGTGATGATGTTTTAAAATTAATTTTTTATGATAAATGTATTTTAAAAGTGGATATTTTCTTTTATAAATGTCTCTTTTTTTAAACATATCAATATAATATTTATAGGCCCAATTATGAACTTAATTACAGTGATTCTATTGTGATCCAATTTAAAGCGACCTAAATTAGTTGACTTGAATTGAAAATGAGTTAGAATTTTAAAAATAGATTCTGGTATATAGTCCAACAGGGACATTTGAAATATTTTCACTTGAAAATTCCAGCAAGTTGAACGGGTAGTCTATCTCATTCCCGACTGTAGGGTTCTTAATATTAATTTTATCTTATTTATTATTTATTAACTTGGATTTTTTTAAAACTATTATAACAACGTATTATATTATGTATTTCACATCACCGATGAACAAATTATGAATTTTATGAAGATATGTCTTTGCATGTTTATTTTTACTTTTTGAAATTACGTATGGGAAACCGCAGGATACCCAACGTAAAACCCCCACGAGTGAGCACACTACCCCTAGGGCACACCATGGTTAGGCCATAGGGGCTCGAAACCGCAACCTCTCGCTTACTGAGGCGGAAGGCAACCAGTTGAGCTACACCCATGTGGGTTATAAGGATAAAAAAAATTACATGTAAAAAATATGTTTTATGCATCTCACTTTTTACCGTTAAAACTCAAGTGTTTATTTTTAATTATAATTATGAGAAAGAATCTGTAGAAAATTATATAATATTATTATAAGATATATTGTTAATTTTTATGGAAATTTCTATGGAAAAATTCTAGGGATTTTTTTTTATATTATATGGATTTATTAAAAATTATAGATTCTCATAAAATTGTTAATATGCCAGGTTTTCCCTTCTTATAGTTACCAAACAATATTTTTTACCCTTAGAGTAAGTGTTAAATTTTCCATTGCAATTACCAAACAAGATAAGGGTAACACTTACAAAGGGTATTCATAATTGATTACCCACCCTTGCAAAATTTACCACTCATCCAAATGCAACCATAGAGATCTACGTAGTTCCTTTTGGTACATCCACAGGATTCAACCGATCCACTATGCTCAAATGCAAAACAAAAAAGAGAAGGCTCTCATTACTGATGATCTACTTTCTCACAAAACGACCATATATACTATCCTAATTAGGGATTACATAAGATGTCATGTAAATTTACAAAATTATCCTCCAATAAAAAAAATTGGCTCGGGGGCACTGCCCTCCTTTAATCGCCCCCGAGCTCAGCACAGAACTCAGCCTGTGACGGTGCGAATCAGACCAACAATACTTCTCAAATGATCAGGTTCCACAGATCCTAACATCACCTCTAATATAGGGTGAAGCAGGGGTCCAAATATCAGTGGATACGTATCGTACGACCGATATGATTCGTATTGGCCGATATTCGACTGATACGTCGATATCTCGGTTGTATCATATCCATATCGGCTGATATCTTCCATTTTGTTAAAAAAAAAAAAGAAGGGAAGAGAAAAAAATATCGGCCGATCCTAAATTTTGTACCACTGCGGAGAAGATACCCATATTATAGAAAAAAAATAGTTTAAAAGAAGATTTTCTTGAGAACATGAATCAAATTTGAAGACAAAAGAATCAATCAAAAAAGTTGTCAAGAAGACTTTTAGATATTAGAGACGTATTTAGTAATATAAACATTGTTAACATTTCATCATAGGCCCATGCACCATGAAATCTTTACAAGAAATCCTATGGGAATTAGCGTGATCAATAATCCAAGCATAAGTCTTTTGCCAAGATCTACATGACACTCATGAAAACTTGCTCTTATCCACAAATTCAGTCGAGACTCCAAAGCACTCAATCTTCTAGAAGGCTTTCAAGATATTTTTGTTAAATTGTATTAGGAATTGGATTTTATTGTAAAATCTTATTCAAATGTAATGAGAATTGGAAAAATAGGTCAAAATCCATGAAGAACTTTACAGATAACTTTAGCGAAAAACATCTAAATTGTTGAAAGAAATGCCAAAAAAAAAAAATATCAACAGAAAATATTGAGGAAGATCATTAATTTAGAATTGGGACATCAAAGATCAAAACAATTAAATGACAAGCAGAAACTCCAACTTTGATCAACTCAGGACAAACTAAGGGGATACAAAATCCCTTGGTCCAACACAATAAAAGAACTTACCATTTTTATGTCAAAATAATAAGCAATTCATTGTTTTGATCAACAATAAACTATTTACAGTTTTAATTTGATTAATCCAGCAAAGCATATTTTGACACCATTCTTTTGAGTTGACATGTCTCATCACAATAGAAAATCATTCATCAGTTTAACAAAAATCTAATTACAAAATCTACAACTAGTTTCTAATTCCATGACAACTCATCCTTTATTAACCCATTTGGGAAGCTTTCTCACTGATGAAGGCTAAAGGTTGTAACTACAAGAAATATCGCACCCTTCCTTGGATCCCAACTTAAGATAGATTTTAGATTTGAATCCTCAAATTCAAATCAAGGACTTCAATGATAAAAATCCTAATCCAGCTTTCAATTTCCCTTAAGAAAAAGAAAAGTGATTCTAATTGCACCATAATAATTTGCTTTCACAAATCCATCAATGAAATTAGGTGTTCAAAGAAATTAATATGAATGTGGAATTGTAATTCTGAATGCATAATTATAATGTAATTAATTGACTCCTCAAAATTAATTGGTGGAGAATTAATCAGATGAAGCTTTTCCATTAATAGTTTAAAATGAATGTGTGAATTGTGGGTGGTGTTGGGATTTCAGTGAGTCTCCTAAGAGGCAATCTAAAGAAGCTGATCATTCTCCACCACTGCTGGTGAAAGATGTTTTTTATAAGACTAAAGTATCAAAGCATTCCATTTAAATTTTTGAAGCATCTCAACTGATTAATCTTGGAGGCATGTGTAAACCTTTCAATACGCACACGTCGGGTACAAAACTAAAAAAAGTGACCCTTTTTATATTGAAGGGAGTTTGATCTCGAGACCTCCCACAAACAAGAATAGAAATCAACCATCAAAACTAACCCTCAAGATTAACCGGTGAAAGATGTTGATCACACATTATACAATTCTCCCTATAAATCATCGTGGTATGGAAAGATTAGTTACATCGTGAATAAGAATTTTATCCACAACTCAAAATAAAGATATGTGACCCATTTAAATTTTTTACAACGATTTTCAATTCATGTTTTCTCTATCCACCTTTTTCCTTCTAAAAAACGTTGGCATTGATTTTTGGGTGAGAATTCTGCTAATTGTGCAATCAATAGTGGGACTAAAGTGATAATCATCTAAACTTTATAATTGTGTTATATTTATTTTTATGATAAAAAATTATCTCCTCAAAATAGATAACCAATGTTGATTGATATACGTAGTTGTTTTTTTGAAAATTGACCAATTCATGATTGTTTTCATAATTTCGTTTATTTTCTTAGAGCACTTGAAATATTTTAAAATAGCATAGATCATCTGTTTTCTTAAATGATCCTCATTTGTTCACCTTAAACCTTGACTTTGAGTTTCAGAGTCAAGCTATTGGTTAAATATGTGTATCTTTGATATTTGATTTAAAAATAAATAAGATGGGTTAAATACATTATTAATCTATACATTTAATAGAATTCTCACAGTCATTCAACGCTCATGTTTTTCTAGAATGTAAAAACAAAAACATAAGTGGATAGGAAATGTGAATAATAAGTTGAAAAAAAAAAAAATTAAAGAGACTAGTTGCTCAAATTTTAAGTGAAATAATATATTTTTGTTAAGAAATGTAGAAAGTGGCATGGATAATAGGGAGGTAAAACCTGACCCTATTTGATTATTTTAGGCTTATAATTTTAGGTCTTTAAAATTAAATTGTTATAAGGACTGATCTTTTTTAACTATCTTACAAGCTATTATTATTGGATGAATGCATTTCCCTTGAATTATTTTATCTACAAGAGTACAAAGACCTTTATCTTTCTCAACTAGCCATGTGGGTCTCAACTGTGATAAATGTAGAATATTTTGAGGGTCCATTTTGATAAGAAAAAGTATAAGGGCTTCTAGTCTTCTACTACCTCCATAATAATAAAAATATGATGGTTTTCTACTACAGAGATAGTAAAAATTACATTTTTTTACGAAAACAAACCTAACCCCAGGAGTGTCAACAAAATTCCCCCCCTTCGTACTCACAAAAAAAAAAAAAATCATGATACAACATATGTTTGTAACATATTTCAATTTTTTAAATTTAAAGAAAAATAATATAAAAGAAACTCAATACATCTACCTTTTCTCAACACGTTTCCATAATCATATACTTTCTTTTTCAGCATTCATATGAGTGTTCTATATTGCAATTCTAATATTTTAAAATTAAAAATGTTGATAAAAAGGGTTTTTTTTTTTTTTTTTTTTAACAAACCTTTTGCGCACCCACTCTTTCCTTTCACCCATAATCATTCATGAATTTTCACAATCCAATCTCATACCATTTCAAATTATACGTTAATAAATTCATTATTTTTCATATTTGATTTTTAGGGCATTAAGAATCATAATCATTATGCTGAAATCATATTGATCTGTGTTGTAACCTTGATACATGCATGGACCTTTCTATTTAAATAAAAAACCTTTAGAATAAGCATTTTAGAGTTCTCCTACCGTCTTAATGAGAAGGCCATATACTATGTTGAAAAAAGTATTTTCATCATTTAACTCGTTTTTATATCGAATAACAAAGGCTTTGATAATAATAATGATAAATGTCTTCTTTTATGATGAAAGCCTCACTTCTCACATGGTAGAAACAATCTTTTCACGTCACTTTCGTAGCATCTTCGTAAGTGAATATAATTCTTTCTGTTTTTTTTTTCCTATAATAATAATATTTGAGTCCCATGAAATACCTTCCTAGATAGGATCCTTTCACTTAAAAAATTCCATCAAAATCTATGAAAATGTAAGATATTTTTAATGATTGCCAAATAGTAACATATTTCGATAGCTTAGCTTCATGGGTTGGTCCAATTCCCATTTGAAGTTTGTTGGTCTCTATTTCATTTGCTCACGTGGTCTAAATCTATGTATGAAGATAAATAGAACTCTTAATGCTTACCAAGTAGGAATATAAGAGTTCAAAAATACCCCATCTTAATGAGAAGGCCATATACTATTTTGGAAAAAGTATTTCATTCACCTCATTTCTAGATCGAATGAAAAAGACTTTGATAATAATAATGCTAAATGTCTTTGACTTAAAAAATTCCATCAAAATCTATGAAAATGTAGGATATTTTTAATAATTGCCAAATAGTAACATATTTGGATAGCTTAGCTTCATGGGTAGGTACAATTCCTCTTTGAACATAAATAGAACTCTTAATGCTAAGAAAGTAGGAATAGAAGACTCCGCATTGAGAAACAAGTACCCCTCTTAATTAGGCCTACTCATGGACTTAAAAATTGGCATAATTGAACTCATCATAAACATTCATGTATGAACATATTGATGGAGGGGTCAAGGATTGAATTTTTTTGTAAAGTCTATTTAATAAGTAGGCATGCTCGATAGGACTGTCTCTAAATTTTTCATACGTTAATCCAAAAAAAAAAAAACCCTCTCAAATTCTTCTCATTTAAGCATTTATATATTTATTTAATTTATATAATATGAATATAATTACACTTGAAGAATTTGGTAAAATGGCACAGTCTTTCTCATTACAATTAGTTTATATAGAAAATACAGACCTCTTGACGAAGAAAAAATAAATTAAGAGTCAAATTACAATCCCGTTATTTAGAAAACTAACAATAATGTAAAACACAATTATAGAAAGTCAAACATGTCTATTAATAACACATATTAAATTTTATAAGGTCTAATAATTTTTGGTCCATCTATTCTTACAAATAAGGTCCAATAGGTGAGCTCAAGCTTTAGTTGGAAAAGTTCAATCAGTTGTTGACAGGTTTTGACTTTTTCTATTACAAATGAGATTGATACATCATATCCACTTATTTAATCTCTATGTGAATACCCAATTTTATTTTGATTCGCATTTAAATTTAGTTAAAACTAATGAAATCAAAATTAGGAGAAAATTTTGTTTAATCTTTAATTTGTAAGCCCCAGTTAAACTTCAATTATAAGGTTAAGTGCAAAATATAAAAAATGCTTAGATAAGTGTAACATTTTACATGATTCTATTTAATATTTAAAAGTATCACTTTTCTTTTATATTTAAATTCATGTTGATTTGTTGCAGTTTCACTCACAAATTAAATAATATAAGAAATATTTTAATTTTAGAAATTAAAAGTTAAAAATGCTTTTCTAAACTTTATTTTTTTACCATCTGAAACTCTCCATGAGTATCTACTCATGAATTTAATATTTTAGTATAAAGTGGAGTAAACTTTTTAACATTAATTATTACATCACCGGAGATATAAAAACCAGCTCTTAAAGTTAAAATTAACTATTTCAAATTAAAAAAAAAAATTGCCAACCCACCTAGAATCAACCAAGCAGATTATATTTCTTAACTTAGAAGCAAAGCAAAGCTTCTGCAAAAGCTGCAAAACTACACTTAATTACTTATAAGTAACCAACAAAATTAAAAGAAAAACAAAAACTAAAAGAGAAGCAACCTTTATGTTGCGATATGAGGCGCAAATTATAATTAGGATTAAAAAATTTAGTGGATACTATTAGGAGAATACTAATATATCTTTTTATACTAATAAATTCGTATGCCAATTTATAATAATTTAGGTATTCCAGGTTATTTAAGATATCAATTATACAACTCATAACATCAGCAAAAATTATTAAAAATATAATTTGAGGATAAATTTAGTACTTTTATTTTTAAATATGAGTTCATATTTATAAAAAAATAAAGTATAAAGTTTAACTAAGATTTTAAATTTCAACCAAAATTTATGACTAAAATATTATTTGATGAAGGCTAAGATCAATTTTAACACCTATTTAGATATTCAACATAAAATGAAGCTGAAATCTACAAATCAGGTTCAAGTTGCAAGAAATTTGAGAGAACCCAAACTTAAAGATCTTCCAAAATCTAGTGGCATTCCTTGGATCTTCTTTCGAATCTAATCACCAATTAATAATTCAACTCAATTATTTTGACAAACAAAACCTCAATTGGATAAAGCAATACCCTAATTTCTCAACGGAAACTCTCAAGAAAGAAAATCAATTCACTAACAGAATTTAATTCTAGGATTTGGTTGAATCAAATTCAAGGAGCAATAGCTGAATTCACCACTAAGGAATCGAATTCTAGTAAAAAAGCTTAAATTTTGCCAAAGCAAAATCAAATTAGAAGACAACTAGAACTTAAGAACTCTCATCGAGAACTAGACACCTTGCTCAAAGAAATTGAGAAGAAACTCAACTTGAGATGATATTTATGAATGCACAACACCTCTATTATAGTGTGTCACGCCCCGAAGTTTGGGACACATGACTAAAATATTTTTTTATTCCTCCTCTGCACGTTAACTTATACGCGAGTGGAATTTGGGGTAAGGGATAAAGCCTATCGGTCTAGGGCCCTACAAAGGTCTAATGACCCTATTAGAAATTTGACAGATTCTCCCCCATAAACAGGATGTTATGACGAAGTTTCCGACCTGTAATTCACAATTTTATCATTCATTTACATTCTACCACTCTAAATCCAACTCATTATTCTCAAACCCATACCAAGTTCATCGTAGTTGAGTTCATACAATCCCAAAGAAGTATAAAGAGGGTTTAATTACACATAGTTCCAATTAAGACTCCATAACATAAGTCCTATCTAAAGTTGAATAGATATAGCTAAGGTTTAAATATCGGCCGATACGATATATTGGTATTTTCATACTGAACGATATCGGCCGATACGATGTGTATCGGCCGTATATACAGATTATCGGCCGATATGGCCGATATTTGGTCCGAAATATCGATCACAATATCGGCCGATATTCATAAATATCTGTTTTTAAAATTTATTTTTTTTATTTTTTTTTTTTAAAAACACCGATACGGTTTTTACACGGTTTTTTGCGGTTCTCCACGGTTCGTCCGATACGGTTTTCACGGTTTTTTGCGGTTTTTTATGATTCTTCACAGTTCTTCACGGTTCGTCACGGTTTTTTCATGGTTCCGATATCGGAGGAGAGAGAAAATGCCGATATCGGGAGGAGAGATAAAATTATCGGCCGATATGCATATCGGCCAATATATCGGCCTGGCCGATTTTTAAACTCCTGAGATATAGATCAAAACACCACACATGAAACCCAGTTTTGTACATCATTACCCCAAAATACAAACGTATGAACATTTTTAGCATGACATGCTTCAAGGGTTCGCTACATATTATAAGCCTTCAAAAGTGTCCTTAATCTCGTCCATGGTGTTTCTGGCATCTGTGAAGATTTATTATACAACACAATGAGAATGTGCAAAACTCATGCACACCACATGTCTACATCACAAAGCATACATTTAACACAATCATCAGCAATGTCATCAAATCACGTCCCACATTATACGTTAAGGAATGTATACTCAAATTACCCCAAAACATTTCACACTTATGAATGCCTACCTAAGTTATTCCAACTCGTTTCATGTCTAAAGATGTTGACCCAAGCTATCCTGACTCATTTCACACTTGAGGATATCTACCCCCGCTATCCTGACTCATTTCGTATCTAGGGATGCCTACCCAAGCTGTGATGACCCGACCTGGAATAGCGGGTCAATTGAATCGGGTAAAACTAAAATAGCAAATGGGTCTCTTGATTATGTTGTGTGAAATTATGTGTTATTTTTTCTTTTATTTTTATTGTTTAAAATAAAATAAATAAACACACAAAAACCTAGAATTTAATTAATTTAGGTTTCCCAACACACATTTTCCTTCAATTAGAAAATTTGTCCCCTTCAAGTTGAAATTAAGTGATTGGAAAATAAATTATCAACTTAGACTTTTAAATTCTCCTAAGTTAGAATTTTAATTAGAATTATTCTCTTAAGAATTTAAAATCAATGAATGAGTTCCAACTTTAATTAACTAAATTTAATAAATGTTTGACAAATTAATCAAAGGGAAACCCGACCCTAAAACCCGAGTTTTCTAAGCCATGTGGGCCATTCGGAACCCACACCCTTTCCTTTCCTCATTTTTTCCCTTAACCCTCGATAGAAACCACCGTATCTATCAGGTTTTTCCCCGAATGGGATTCTTTCCCTTTCTTCCCTACCTCAAATCCCTAAATTTCGATTCCTTTCCCTTCTTTACCTCTCCAAAACGGAAACAAATCCTAGCTCTACACGGTGCACCTTCCGTTTTTAACTCTTCAAATCCGAATTTCTCTCGGAATATCCAGCCGACCATGGATTCTATAAATCCATTACGATGGCAGCCATATCCCTTCTCCTACCTTCGTTCTTTTTCAAGCGGCAACACAGACTTTGAACAGCAGCAGTCCTAAGGCATCTTCTCACTTCCCATCTCTTTTCTTTCTGCCATCTTCCTCGGCGAACAGGTCTTCCAATCTGGTTCTTCTTGTTGATTTTCTGTTTCCAGGTTGGTACCTTTAACTCATGATTATTTTAGGGTAGTGGGTTTATGTAAATATTGAGAATCCAAACTTGTAATTTTCTAAAATTTACAAAAGAATACAATTTTGGGTTTCATCTTCTTTTATATACTGCATCACAAAATGACATGAAGCAATGATTTCATTTAAAAAGGGCACACACAGCCATACAATAAGAATCTGTAATTCGAGATGATGATACTTACATTGATGAATGGGAAAGACAAATGGTGGTGAATTTTATTTTGGACTTCCCAAACTTAACTTTGCAACCTTGTATATATACCTTCATATTACGGGCTGCTGAAATCAGGGAGTGTAAACTTATTAGGATTTGTTGCTGGAAAGGTTATGCCAAGAAGAAACCAAGCGCCAAGCTTTGACAGTGGAGACTGATTTTTAGTCCCAAAATAGCATGATTTGAATCTATATGAATACTTACTCTTTAGTATGATTAGTCCTAAATCTACTTCTATTATTCCTTTCTACTATTATTTTTAAGAAACTATATATATATATATATATTGGGTTATGATTTAAAATCTTGTGCTACAGATATTTACTTCACAAGTACCTAAACTTGTTTTGAAAAAGGGACATAAGCTACAATGTGAAGATATTATTTTCATATCATTATTAGTGAGCTATTATATTGCTATCAAACCTTCTCATATTTGGCCTTTCTATTAAGTCAAATTATTTAATATTTTGGATATGTAACTACAGTTAATTTATTTATTATATTTTGAGTACAACTATTAGTAACTCAAAGAACAGTTATTCACTTAAGGTGAAACGTTTTCCATTGTCTAAGTTGGAGTAGGGCATGGACCCAAGTTTTATCCTTAACCTTGGACTTTAGGATAGTCGTGGATCAAAGTTGGGTAGCAACGTACCTCATATGTATTTAATGTAAATTGTGAGAGAGACTTAATAATCACCATATTAATGATGATTGGAAAACTCGAAATGATCTATTTGCAGCACTTAAAGTGGAATTTGATTGGCGTCTTTATGCAACCTATCTACTGCTTGAATGCTAGGAGACTGCAAAAATCTCAACTTTGAGGTAGGGAGTACGAAACTTGATTTTTTGCGTCTTTCCTTTTGATATAAATCAAGTCATGCTATGGGTTTTATGTAGAAGATTTAATTATAATTATGATTTGAATATTATTATTCTTTATTTTAATTCATATGCATTTTCAATTATAATTAATATTCGTATGACTTTGATTATATGTTGGTTTATGTGAATTCTTGATATATGTGGTATGATTCGATGATTGGGGTATTATGGTAATGACGCAAGCATGGCCAATGACTGATACCGGTTCTGGATTTTAAAATAAATTTTATACGCCCTGAAGAACCTGGCTGGACCCGTCAAATTGATTGAGATCCCATCACATGTGAATTATTGAATATGCTAAGTATGAGCTTGATTATGATAGATGTATGAGTGAGATTTATGGATATGTTGATAAATGTAAGTTGGGTGGGTATGAGTAATTGTGATATGGTTGAATGATGACCTTATGATTTGTGTGATGTGTTAGTCATCTGTGGAGGATATATCTTATTACTAAGATGTAGATTGATGTGTTCGTTGGATTTGGATTTCACGTGTTGGATTGCAGTGCATGAGCCTTATGTGTGAGTGTGATGGGCCGCACACTGTATTCACGGTGACGTATGTTTATGGGTGGCATTATGTATCAGATTATTGATTGTAATAAGTGGCTTGTCACGAAAGATCCCATGTGTGAGATTTGATTAAGAGCGTGATACTAATTTGTCTTCTTGATGGGGAGGTGTCAGGCCAAAAGACCCAACATTCCTTGTGTAGCGACCCGACCCGATTTTTCGGGATTTTAGGGTCTCAGTAGCAGTGGGGATAGGATGGATCCCGTTATAGGCCTTGTATCGCCCGATCCCGAGCTCAGAAGCTCGGAGGGCATTTTAGTGATTTAAACTATTTAATACCTTGTCACAAAAAAAAAAAATAAATAAATAAATAATAATAATATTTGAAAATCACACTTTTCCTCATCCGAGGTTTGACATCCGATTTTTTTTCTCTTCTAATTTTGAAACACTGTTTTTGAAAAAAAATTTGATTTTATAAAAAAAAAAAAAAAAAAAAAAAAAAAAAAAAAAAAAAAAGGGAAAAGAAACCCTAAACCCTAGAACCCTTCCCCTTATAATCCTCTTCCCTTCGCCGCGCACTGTAGCACGCAGCTACAGTGCCGCGGCACCCTTTTCCTTCTTCTCTTCCCATACTCCTCCTCCCTCTCTCGCCTCCGGCTCCTCTCCCTTTCGCTCAGTCAACCGGCACCTCGGAGTCGCCATCGCCGGCCAACTGAGCAAGGTATCTTCTTCCCCTCCTCTTCCACCTTCCCTTTTCCGTCGGTTTTTCCCCTCTTCCCCGAGCCACCTCGGTTTTCATCGATTTTTTTTCCCTTCCTCCCTCCGATTTCCCTCTGATTTTACCCGGTTTTTCCGATGGATTTTCCCGACCCCCTTCGGTTTTCCCTCTTTCTTCTTCTTCCTCTCTTTCCGGCGCTTTTCCCCTCTTCCTCTTTCCCCTCCGGCTGGGCAGCCGAGTCAACTCGGCTGAGCAACCGAGTTGGCTCAGCTGAGCAACCGAGTTGGCTCAGCTGAGCAGCCGAGTTGGCTCAGCTGAGTTCGGGTGTGGGCCCCGCTGAGCCGGGCCCAGCTCGGCTCACCCTTGACCCAGCTCGGCCCGGTCCAGCTTTGGGCCCAGCCCAGTTTTAGGCCCGGCCCATTTCGGGCCCATTTTTCGGTTCGAGCTTAGTCTAGCCTGTCTTATCTCCCTTACTTATTCTGTGCTCTTGATTCTGCAGATCGAGCCCCCTTCAAACCAACGGAACCATCCTCTCACGATTGATTTTCAAACGCGCACCGGTGAGGGAACTAACACACTTTTAGCATACACATTTCTGCATTTATTTATCTTCGAATTATGTGGATGCGGAATGCGCGGAATGGGACCCCTCATATCTAGTCCTACCGCTCGGCAAGGGAACCGTTCAGATAAGTATGCGGTGAGGGGACCACTCTGTGTATCCGCGTCCGGTGATGATGTGAGAATGATAGATGGACTTGATGTTATACCAGTTGTGCACGATCAAGTAATTTGGGTGTGATTGATTGATAATACAATGAAATATCAACATGCTAGTATGTGGTAGACTGTGGTTTACATGATTGTCTGGGATTTGATGTTGCTTCATTGAGAACATGTTTATTATTATTTGTACCTGTACATGCCTATTGTTAATCGTTCATGCATTTGTCGGATGTGTAGAATGTCGGAGGGGTTTGGACGTTAAGTAACATTAGGGTTATGTGAGACCACGCGACGGATGTGTGGCGGGATGTGTATTGCCTTGTAATTGGACATGGGTAGTCATGCCCCTTGCTTGAGTAAAATGGTCGGTCTGTCTTGTGGTCACCAAACACCCCTTTGAGGGAGGTGTAACCTGACTTAGGGAACAAGGTACCTGGGAGTCCCCTATAGGGATCCGTTGGGGAAGTAGTCGTGTCAATCCTTGATAGGCCATCAGGCTGAAGGTCGGTTCACCCAAGGTAACCTTAGAAGCCTCTTGTAGTTCCGATACCCGAGGGTGGAATGAATGAGGTGATCCCTGTGTGACCGAATAGGCTGAGGAGGTGCTCGCCTATGTCGAGAGATGAGGCGGTGAGGGACGGCTCCCGCTGGCATGAGTTGTGATCCCTGTGTGACCGAGTAGGCTGAGGGGGTGCTCGCCTAGGTCGAGGGACGAAGCGGTGAGGGGCAGCTCCCGCTGGCATGGGTTGTGATCCTCGCGTGACCGAGTAGGCTGAGGAGGTGCTCGCCTAGGTCGAGGGACGGAGCGGTGAGGGACAGCTCCCGCCGGTATAGTTACGATCCTTAGATGACCGAGTAGGCTGAGGATGTGCTCGCCTGCTCATTGGTTAAGGGATTGAGGTTGTTTAGATAAGGTGGTCGTGGGCCATGTTGAGTACCTACCGAATGGCCCGTACGGTGGGTCGAGTGCGTGTTGTGTGGGAACCATGTACGTGGGTCTTTGTTATTCCTTAGTGGTAGATATGCAGTATGTGATATATGATTATATGTATGTGTTCCCTTGCTGAGTATGAAGTACTCACCCCCTTGCCTTTCAGGTGGCTCGATGGATGCGGGATCCAGCGGGTCCCAAGACCAGGCTTAGGCGATGATGCTTTCGGATTGCTTAATTACTTTCCTTTTATTAATTAGAAAGAACATTGTGTTTATTTTGGATATTGTTTATCGTTGTGGATGACTGTACTAGCCACCTATTGCACTGTTGTGTTAACTGAACTTATGGCATCTTTTTTCTATTATGGTTGTTGATGCTTAGTAAAAAAAAAAAATATATATATTTGTCGGTAGTTTGGAATGTGTGATATCTCGGTTTAGTATCGGTAGTAACACGCCCGTTTCGGGATGGGGTGTTACACCTTGTGGGCGGGTGATGTGTGGGCAGGTGATGGATGAGCATAGGCTACCACACTGGCAGGCTACCTCATTGACAGGCTACGAGTGAGGGGTGAGGTTTTCACTAATCCCATATCAAGAGCAGATGAGTGAACGTGTTGTCTATAAAATGGATTGAGAGCATCACTGTACCAAGTGAATTGAGTCCTTGTGGAGTTTGATAGTGTGATAATTTACATTCTTTAGTTGGTTAAGTAGATGATCGAGTGCTTAAAACTATGAGGTATTGATGGATATGATGTTATGAGTATGATATTAAGATAGACACGTTTAGGTGAGTTATGCTGTGGTGTTCGTGTGTATGTTATTTATGTGATGTTGAATGGTGTTGGATATTCTGTCTTTTTATTGAATATTATTGTATGTGGGTTTCCTATTATTTATTTGTACACCTACTGAGCTGATGATCCATGGGCAAGTGAGGCTCCCTCCCTAACAGTTTTTCAGGTGATAGCTGAGAAGTGACGATTCAACTCTCGGAGGTGATGACGTAGTACTGAGTCAAGGATGGATATTTAATTTCTTAGCATAGTTGTAGATTCATGCGATTGAATTTATTTATTTGGTAATATTCATTTTTGAGATTTGATTAGTTTATTTGAATAAATTGTGAACTTTAAGGATATCGTTTTTGTTTTATTTTATAGAATGAGTTGTGAGTAGTGAGATTAAATTTGATGTTGCTAATAGATGTTATTTATTTTATATTGTGGATGACGTCAGAATTCGTGTGATGCATTAAGATGGGGCATGAAGGATTTGATGGCTTTGTTTATTTCAATTATAATCTTAATATATATATATATATATATATATATATTCATTTCCCCCCAGCCACAAATCTGTGATGTAAGGCCCGTTAGATGAGTTGTTACTTTGGGTGACGCCCGTTTAGCCTATAGTTAAACAGGCCACGACCCGTTTAGGCTGTAGAAAGGAGCGGGGCGTGACACAAGCTACCCCAACTCTTTCTTCCTTGTGGCACAACCCTCTACGTGCACTTCTAGACGAGGCTTAATATCTCATCGTCCATTGCACTATAACATGGCACGAATCCCAACGTGCACTTGTACGCATGGTTTAGCATCTCATCATCTATTCACCAATGAGTGGCACGAATCCCCACGTGCACTTTTGCACATGGTTTAGCATTTCATCCTATGCATGGCACGTCTCCGTGTGCACTTCTACACATAGTACAACTCTTACTTTCAGACTAACATGTCATGTGTCACGATGACTACTCATGTCCTTCTACGCTTCCCCCCACTCGAGATGGCATGTCACGGTGTCAAAGTGTATCCTTCGACGCAACTTGCGTATCCAAGCGAGAAATGTGTCACGATGACTACTCGTGTCCTTCTACGTTTCTCCCCACTTGGGATGCGGTGTCAAAGTGCCAGAGCGTGCCCTTCAACGTATCTGCAATTCCGGGAAACCACAAGTGATGCCCGTCCATCATACACACATCCTACCCAATCAACACCTCCCATCAGTCTCCACACTTAACACATTCCACCATTCAATCCACCCATGACACATTTTACATGTACTAAGCATGTTCTTTAACAAGTGCACCCCCCCATGTGTTATGCATGTAATTTAATTAAACACAACATGCATTCCATGCACAAATTTACATGTCTCATGCTCACACATCTCATTGAATCCCACACATGCTTCTACATGTTCCATGCACAATCATATTCTATAACACATACTCAATTTCATAAATTTGAACATAAATCATTCAACCCATTTCATACATGTAATCATAAGGGTGCAATAGGGTTGAAACATCTCTTTGTCTTTAGGGCACATTCAGCCCCACTCGTCTTTGTCCAACACTTTCACCCTTACAGCATCACTTTTCGTGCGAGCTCAGCTTATGCGCATTACATCACATCACATCAGGTATTCACACACCACATACATATGCACTTTCACTATATGGACCTGACCTGGGGTACCGGGTCAGTAGTGATGGGTAAAATTAATTTAGAAAATTATCTTAGTTTAAATTGATTTGTTAGTTAATTTGATAAATTTATTTGGGGCAAATACAATTGAATTTAGGGATTGAATATTAGACCCCGATTTCACACACTTTCCCCTCAATGAGAGTTTACAAATTTATCCCTTTCGAATTAAATTAAGGGAATGGAAAATAAATTATCAACTTAAATTTTAATTCCCCTAAGTTAGAATCTCGATTGGAAGTATTCAATTAAGAATGTGAAATCAATAAATAAATTCCAATTTTAAGTGTCTAGAATTTAATCGATGATTGACAAAATTAATAAAAGAGAATTAAAGGACAATTTATTAAAATCAATAATTTAAAGGGACCCACCATCTATAATTGAACTAACAATAGGAGTTAATTTTATAAAAAAAAAAATTCATTTTGAAAGTTTTTAGTTGAAGTTTTATTTTAAAAAAAAATTGTAAATAGGTGTCACAGGGATTGTGCCCAAAATCGTGTGGGCCTTTTAAGACCCACACCCCTTTTCTTTCTTTTATTTTTCCCTAAGTCTTCCTTATCTTTCTAGAATCCCTAAACTCAAGATAGAAAATAAAACCCATATGGGTTTCCTTTCATTCCTCTCCTTATCTCTTCCCTATCCACCGTATTCCTTGAGGAAAGTTTCCCAAACTGTTCTTCTCCCTTTCCTTTCTCGTTGGGGACTCAAATCCCTAAAATACCTCTCCGAAACGGAAGCAACCAGCCGACTTGATTCACTACAAATCCATGCGATGGCTGCCGGATTCTTCTCTTACCTTCGATCTTCATCGGTATCCCTCTCCCTCTTGAGTTCTGGTTCGAGTAGTAGAGTTCCAGACCAGCGTAGTTGCTCCAGAAGCTTCTCTTGGTTACAGGTATGTATCTACTTCTCAATTTCCATTTCATTTCTTCTTCTGCTTGCTTCTCTTTCCCTGTTGCTGCAACTCGAACCATGTAGAGCTTCTGTCAATCGAATCTTATTGATTTCGTGACCACTGTGCATCAGCCCAGAAATTGTTCTTAATTTAGGACTGATCTTAGTCCCCTTTGCTGCCAGCACCCTGACCAGTTTTTCTCTCCTCCCAAAGTATTTTTTTGTTTGTTTCTATTCATAGCCTTGATCTTAGAGTAACCTGTAGAGTATAGTTGGGGCAACAACTTATATTCACGCATATTTGATGTAGAAGTCTCAAGAGGCTCATTAATCACAATATTAATTACAATTGGAACCCTTAAAATATTATTCGCAAAAAATCTTGGATTACAAGGCTAATCATCACTTGGAAGCTACATGGACTTCCCATTCGCAATACGAAAACTTCTAGGTGAGGGAAACAATTCACTATATACCATGTATTCATATAATCTTCTATTTGATGGTGTGCAATGAAAAATATTGCATTATTTTGTATGTTATGATTATAATTGTTGGATCTAGAAAAGACTGGATGCATGTTAATGATGGTTATAATTCGGTGCTCACTCACAGTAATGTAAGGGAGATTTAGGCTAAATATTCTATTGGCCGTGAGGGGATCCAGTCCTCCCGGATTGTAGAAGCTAACCATAAATGTATTGAAAGATCCAATGATTTTATATTCATAGATTAATGATTAATTGTATGGTATTGTTGAATTTCAATATTGAGTGTACATGTTTGAATGTTGGTTTATATAATTCAAATCATTATGATGCTTGGATTATTACTATGTTTATTTCAAGGTATATGCATGCTATAGCAAATGAGATATCGATTATGATGTAATAATCTGCTTAGAGTGGAGATCATAATTCTATAAGTATGTCATGATAAATTAATCATGTTGAATTGGCATTGAGCATAGCATTCTCATATTCATAGCATTGGGTATGAGGGTGTGATCCATGATTGTCACGAAGACCACGATAGTAATAGTGTTGTTAACCTCACTTGAAGTGGGAAAACCATTATGGTAGAAGAAGTGTGATATCCGTGACAAGTCATGAGGGCTGTTATTTGGTGGTAAGTTGTATTATCCTCACTTTATATGGGAAGGCCATTAAGGCGATGTTGTGTTATCCTCGATTCGTCGGGAAGGCTAACAAATATCAGTAAATGTAATAATGGGTTGGAATATGACATTTGGCATTGAGCATTACATTTTGCAAAGGCATGAGTATGTAATAAACTGTTATTCTCGTTTATTTGAAATATCATTGATGAAGTAGGAATATCGTACTCTATGTTTGTGTTATTGTTTTCTTCACTGGGCATGGAGCTCATCCCTTATATTGTAGGCAATCCCTTGGACTTGGGTCTAAACGATAATCACAACTGAGCTTAGAAGACGAGGAGTCGATGAAGAATTCGTAGAAACGCTTAGTTAGTGCAGAATTTATTATTTGGATTATAAGTTGGTTATTTATTTGATTTGAGACTTTGAGAAAGTTGTTTATTCGTTTATTTTTTTAATTTTGTGGAAACTTGGATAATAAATTCAAGTATGGATTAATTTTGAGAATGCTTTAATTTGATTGTCATGGGAATGTGAGTAAGTGATGCGTTTAGAAATTTTTATGTGAGGGATTTTTATCCATTTAAGTTATTTGGAAGCTCAAATGAGATGTTGAGTCTTCTAGCAAGTTGTGGACTTGAGGAATCTTGGTGGCTTATGAATGTAATTATGTTTGTTTTGAATTTAGCCCTAGATTTTTTATATAAGACCCGTTTTGGGCAGTAGGTGATGTAATTTTTTATAGTCAGATCACACCCGTTTAGGTCTTGAAAGGCGGGGCGTGACATTCACATATCATGTTCAAGTATATCGTCATGTGTCCTCATTCACATCTTTCAAATGCATCATTCGACATGCCATAACATGCTTATTATAGCATGCAAACATATTGCATACAGCACAATTAAATCCAAACAAGTAAGCTAGGGTGGAGTTTCCTCACCTAGTAATCCAATGACGCGTTTGGATTTCTCACTGGACAAAGGTTATCTGTACGGGATGGGCTAGGTGCTGCCCAAAACAACAAACAATACATATAAAACACATACATGAGTTCTGATTCCAACAAGAGATTCCTAGTGCAATAATTGGGTCAAAACCCCAACTCTTAACACTCAATTTCATTAACATGAGGGAAATTTCACCATTTCCCCCAAATTCCTTTAATTTCATGAGTCTCATTTAAGCAATTCACCCTAATTGAAGTTTAGCCCCCAATTTAATTGGCCAACACCCCTCTCCACAAGTTTAGGGTTCATCCATACACAAATTAAAACCCTCTATTTCTTAAATTTCTCTCCCATTTCGAATCTCTCCATCAAAAGTTGGTCCCCCTGACAACATCACCTCTTCTCAAATCTCAATTCATTGCATCACTTTAGAGGAAAATATGAGTTGGGGGAAAGAGCATTTACCTCAAAGGAGTGAAACCCATAGGGAAGGGAGACACCTCAGGTAAAAGTCCTTAGATTTGGGCGAGTTGAGGTGATTAAACCCCTCTCCAAGCTCATGCAAGGGAAAAAAGGGAGAAGAGGAGGGAGAAAGGGGTCTTCCAAGTGATTTTTGGTTGAAAACGAAGAGGAATGTCTCTCTCACATTGGGGCTTTAATACCCATTTCAAAATCCGCGATATCCGATATTTAACTATCAGAACTTCGATATGTAACTATCAGACCTCCGACACTTCCATATTGGACTTCCGATACTGCTCGGCAATAGTGGCTAATTCCAGAATTTCTGCTCTTGAGTCTGAGTTCCGATAGTCCCCTATCAGAACTCCGATACTGTCGGACTTTCGACACTTCTATATCGGAACTCCGATACTGCTGTAATTCACAGGTTTTTCCTCCAAACCACTCTTTTGGAAATTTGGGGTCCCCCAGTTTAGTCAAAAGCGTGAGAAAATACACTCTCACATTGATTCTCACCCGCACACCCATGAAATTTCTCAAAACACAAATTAAATAAGAGTTGGGTCATCACATAGTGTTTTACAAAAATTATTTACAATGTTGTCATCCTTAGATAGTTGGTATGCGTCACCTACTTAAATTCAAATACATCTCATCTATTGATTACATAAAAAAATAGTTGCCACATACTTTGCAAAATAGACCACACCTGGCTACATAGTTACCTTTGGGACCACCTCTTATGCAAAAAGTCCTCTCACTTTTCTCTCTCCTAAACACATGGGTCTATAAATTAGTATTTGAGCATGCAAACACCTTAAATGGGTCTTTGGGTCTATATGCTATGTTTACACGCTTTAATTTCATGAATTTAGTGGTCATTTGAAGAGATATTCTCCATCTTTGAGCTCATAAAAATTCACAAAATATTGTAGGACTAATTGAACAATTTTTTCATACATATCTTCATTGATATCTCCATTATAGTTTATACCATTGATCGTTAGTGTTCCATACAATAGGGATATCCTTACAAGAAGTTAAAGCACAACAATAATTCTCTAAAGTTTTGGACCAACTTTTAAGCATAGCTTAAAAACTTGAAATTTGAAGTCGACAAAAAAAAAAATCTATTAATTAGAGTGAGTTTTTGGATTTAACTTAAAAAAATTTAGTAAAATAATTTGAAATCACTATGGAGTCGAGTTAATTAGGACCATCTGTTTTTTAGGGCATTATCATAGGATATCACCATCTTGTATTGGAGGTGATACTAATCTTCATGTATATACGAAGACACTCAAAAGCCTCTTGTATTAAGATAAACTCAGGAGGAATCAAATACGAGACTTTAATCTAATCTTAGAGCATTAAGTCAAGTGAGCAACCTATATAGTTTAACTAGGATCGACTTGTCCAAGTTTTTTCAAAATTTTAACTTATACTTTTGAGAGATTTGACTAGCCATTCCCTAAGAGAAGCTAATCATCTTTGATGTCGTAATATCTTTTTGTCATAAATGATTAAAATAATAATATATAATAAATAGATTTTAAAGTCTAAAATTAAGATAAATTATAGAAATCACTAATCATTTAAAATCAAAATTATAGAATTAAAAAGTGAGATTTTAGTCAACTGATAATGATAACAATGTTCAGTTGTAAACTAGTTTGTATGAAATTTAGTGCAAATTTTGATGTGTAAGACCAACAATAGATCCAATAGATCCATTCTCGCTCTCACACTAACTAATATGAATACACCCCTATCTAATTTGACTTTTAAAATTCATCAATTTAATATGACGAATTTCTACTATTAGATAATATAAACTTTTATAGATCTTAAAAAATATAATTGAATAAAGATAAAATTTTACAGATCTTATATACATATCAAAATCTTTTAAAAGACTGATTCATATAGCGTCACGTGAGATCATTGAGCTATTTACACTAAAATTTGGTTGGTGCATTCTAGTTTATGAGCGATTGCTAGTACTGATATCATGTTTTACATGATGAATAAAAAATATGTTACTGAAAAATAAAAATATGAGATTTAATTAAAATTGACCACTGTTAGAGACACTCTAAGGATAGCCTCCATCCAAGATAACAACAATTAAATATAATTTTGACTTTAAATTGATAGAAAAAAGAAATACCTTTCACATTTTGCTTAAGGTAGAATCTTGACACGAGTGTTTTGTGTATATAGACACGAGTTTTACTATGTTTTTCACTTTTCCCTTGAAAATCGGCTTGCTGAACCAGTGATTCTAGTGTTATAAGGGTTCGTCAAGCCGATTCAAAGGGTTTGACAAGCCGATTTCCAAAGGCAAAATAGGAATCACAATAAAACTCGTGTACGTATACACAATCCTCCGTTGGCCTTTGCTTAAAAATTAAAAATAATTAATTAAAAATTAATAAACATCTTTTTAATATAATAACTTGAGGGAGTTTTTGTTGTTTCTGAGACTGCACTGGCTCCAGGGTGGCCTAACCAGAGTGGGTCCGTTGGATAGCGCAATAAGTGACATCTGATGAACATTGGAATAACAATTCCAAAAAATTCCACACAAATAAGAAATTCCAAGCCACCAAACAGGGCCCATCATGTCTCATTTCTCAAATCTCAATCCCATGAAAATAGAAAAAACCCCGTTTCAAAACCTCCCTTGAGTTTACTCTTGGATGTGAGTTAGCTTGCTTCCTTCCTTCCCTCCTTTCTTCCTTCCTCTGTTATTGGTTTTTGAGAGAGAGAGAGATGAAAGAGATAGGATTCGAGAGGAATGCGTCGTCGCCTTCTCCACCTCCTCAAGCGCTGCTGGAGAGGCTCAAGGACTATGGTCAAGAGGACGCTTTTGCTCTTTGGGATGAGCTCTCCCCCGAAGAACGTGACCTCCTCGTCAAGGACATTGAGGTCATTTCTCTCTCCCCCTCCCCGTCGGGATCTACCCTTTTCTCTTCAGATCACATCACCCAATTGCCATTTCAAGTTTTCAACCCCCCAATAATTCAAACCAATTTTTTTTTTCTGTTACTTCTTTTTAATTTTCTTCATTTCTGTAGCCTTTGTCTTCTTGAAGAGGAATTTGTTCTGTTTGATTCGATTTGTTGGTTTTTTTTCTTATGAAATTCAGAGCTTGGATCTTCCCAGAGTGGATCGGATCATTCGGTGCTCACTTCGATCTCAAGGTGATTTGGGTCTCCTTTTTATCTTTTTATTTTCTTTGACAGTTGCACAATTGGAATGCTTTTGGGGGTTGTCATTTTCTTGAGACTTAAACCATTTTTTTTTATAATTATAACAGGGGTCCCAGTGCCTGTGATTGAGCCGGTGCCGGAGGCTAGTGTCTCGACAGTGGAAGAGCGGACTCCAGAAGAAAGAGAGAGATGGTGGAAAATGGGGCTCAAGGCTATCTCTGAAGGAAAGCTGGCTGTCTTGCTTCTCTCTGGTGGCCAGGTATATAATCATTTCTACTGCTGGTGTTACTATTAATTATGAAGTAGTTGTCATTGTTATTATTTTATTATTATTCTTTTTATAAGAATGCATTACTTTTGTTTGAATTCTTCTACATTTAATTAATTGTATATGCAGGAGAATATTTCCTTCTCAATTTGAATCTTGATAGTTAGCAGCATTACTTGTTCATATTGAATTCAGATAAGATCTAATGTTACCTAACGGTTATCTGATAAGATCTAGATTCCTTTATTCTGTTAGATCTGTTTTATATTAATACGTCTATTACAAATTTAACTTTTTGGCAAAGGATTTGATGCTTCTTGCCTAGAACATTCATTATTATCATTGTTATTGAAAAGTTTCACCATCATTGTTGTTTATAATATTTTATCATTTTCTGTTTTGTGTTTATGTTCCTATGGTTATTCGGTCTATGTTTTGTCTCTTTTTTTTTTCATCATCATCACTCTTTTGGAGGGGCAAGAGGTGGGGGTTGAGATTTCTATACTTGTGGCTCATGTGCATGAGATCTATGACCCTACATAGATAGGCCATATTGGGAAGTTTTGGACTCAGATGATCCTAGCTTCCAATTGGAGGACTTCATCCCATTAAATGTTGGGTAGCTGTTGGAAAATTTTCTCTTATTTTTTTCAATTTTCATTTGTAATAACGATATGCCTTCCAAACTGGTGCGTGAGGTCATGCAGTTGGTTTATTAATATTGATATCAGGTTCAATCCCTATTTCACCCTCGAAAGCGACAAATGGATTAATGGTTTAGAAAAGATCTTGTAGTTGTGTACCATCTACACAATGATGACTGCTTAATGACTAGCAGCTTAAAATATTTTGCTCATTTATATTTGCATACTGTATTTCCCTCATCTTCAACATCTACTGTATGTGGTTTGTCTTTATCAATTATTGACTAATATCAACTTGATCAAAGGACTGAGGAAGTGCTTATGGACCAGTGTGTAGATCTTAAAATCATTTTAAGACCAGTTTCCTTCAAGTTGTTTTGTCCCACACAGTTAATCCCACTGTGAAGATGCTTGCTGCATACGAGACACTTCCTAAAGATGTGGCTTTTGGTTGATTTGTTCCTTAACATAATGTGGCTTGTTTTAAATTTGCTCCTTTTGATTGTTCATGAAATTGGTACTTGTTATCTTTATCAACAGTGATTTGTTGATTTCATTTTTCTTCATCAACTCAATGCATGTTTCACCAATGGATGTTATTATTTTTGTGAGTTGTTCACTCCTTGTCCAATGTTCTGAAAACGAACATTTTATTTAAATCATTTTGGGCATCAAATTGCATTGAATCTTAAATCATATTGTAAATCATGAGATCTTTTATTGTTTTCGCAATGGAGAAGATGTTTAAAAACTTAAGTAACAAAGGAGATTTTCACAATAAATGCATTTTATATTCAAATCATCACTAGAAATGACCAAAAAATGATTGGATATTATAAAGGTTTGCCAAACTTTACATGGTTCTTACAAATTGTGATTTATGTTGCATGGACACTTCAAAATGTATGACGTACCCATGTCGGACACTTGTAGAGACTCATGCATGTTCTTCATGGACTATTTTATTATTTTTTAACATTGTTTCCTAAGATGACTAAACTATTACAACATCTTGCCCCTCTTAAAACCTAATTAAAGTATCAATATATTTGCCACCTAGATTTTAGAGTAAACTATTATATTATTTTTTATTGATGTCATTTTCGCATCTTATTTTCATTTAAAATAAAGTTAGATTTAATTTTATTTTCCGTTCAAAAAAATATTTAATTTTATTTAAATATGGTGCCATGCCCTCATGTCCTATTTTTTTAGGCTCGCTGTGTCTGATACGTAGTACCTGTGTCAGACACTGAACACTCTTACTGGTACCCATGCAATTTAGATCATGATTCAAGCATGAGATTTGATTTGTATATGAAAAAGTCATATAAAATTACAAGATTTAATTTGTAATTGTAAGATTTTCAAACTATGTTTATAAGTCGCTCTTAAAGCCAAAATATCCCCTCAATATAGTCATAACTTTCAAGTTGGAGGCTTTTGGTAAATACAAATGGAGATAATGAATCACCTGGTTTGATGGTGATCCATTTGCCAAAACTGAGAATGACATTGATGAGATGCATTCCCAAATGCCACCTCTCCATTTTTCCCAAAACCCTTTTTTCCCGTATCGTAAGCAACACCACTCCAAATAATCACTTGCTTTTTCCATATAAATATTCTAAATGGCACCCTTGATTTCCTTATTAACTTCCTCAAATGGATGAGTTTATTAGCATTGAGAAACCCATCCAAAATCTATGTATCTTTCACTAATGCCCCTTGAGTAAAAAACAAATAATATGAAAAGAATTTCTTCTGGTCATCAAAAAAATAAATTAATAAATAAAGAATGTCTTCTTAATCTATTACACAACTTTCCAACCAGTGTGTTCACACTTCCCACTAAGCTTATGGATCCTAGTGGGCAAGGTCTTTTGGACCTTCCCTTTTAGGGATCGACATTATAAAGTTGCATTCAATTATTTGTTAGATGTTCCTTTTTGTGAAATTCCTTTTTTTTTGAACGATAACTAAAATTTCATTAAAAAGAAAAATATGTACACAGGAAAGAAAAAGGGTCCCCATGTTCAAGAGTAATGAACCCAAGGAAGCAAGATACAAGATCACCCGCCCCACTATATGTCGTATAACCAAAACCAACAAACATAATCTTGAAAAAAGTATCCTGTCCCAAAAGTACTATTCCTATGAGTTACAAATAGTAGACACGCTGACTTGTAGAGTCAATTCCTTGTTTTGCAAAAAAATCTGCGACTCCATTGGGCAATCTGCTGACTTTCATTAAATGAAATTTCTTGCCCCTTAAGTAGTGCCTTAATCTCCATAACCATTGTTACCAATTTCCACGGTGGTTTTTCACTTCCGATACCCATTTGATTGCATTTGCCGAGTCATTTTTGATAACCAGTTTACCTAACCCTAAGGTGTGCCAAATACTCAAAGCTTTCCTAATACTAACCAGTTCCGCCTCATTCAACTCTTTTCTGCAGATCGCTTCTAGGAAGATGACTAAAGGTTCTCGTGTATGATCTTGTAGGACTACTCCAATTCTTGCTGGTCCCGATTTTCCCGTAGCAGCCCCATCCACATTGAACTTAAAGCATCCCTGTTGTGGTGGTACCAAGGTCTGCTTTCTTGGTCTTTTTAGGGATTTCCATCATAGATCCTTCCCAAGATTGATAGAAATCTATCACCTTGGATCCTATGAAGCCTTTTCCTGATAAGAGCTATGTGCACAATCTCCATTTGGCTTTCTGGAATAATTCCTCAACTTCTAGCTCCTTTGATTGAAAAATTCTGGCATTCCTCTCCTTCCAAATGGTCCAAAGGATTGCTACGGGAATAGTATTCCAGGTCGTCTTTCTTTTGGGACCGAGGCGTAGAACGGACCATGAGCGCATTACAAGGTATTGTCAAGTTCCCACGGCATTCCCATGAGATTTAGAAAATTTTCCCACAATTGATCTGTGACCAGGCACTTTAGAAATAGGTGGTCTGCTTCCTCTGTTTGATTGCATAGGGGACATTGGAGATCGTTTTCCGAATTGAGTAGACCACTCCAGACCATAGAAAGGCCTGTACTCTTGGGGGTGCTAAGTTCTTCCGTGCAAATCTCAGGAGTGGAGCCTCATTTCATGGGTTAGTAATTCTCCCCATCATCGATCTGATTGAAAAGACTCCCGAGGATTCTCCTTTTCTAATTATGTCATTTTCCTCCTCGATGGACAGAGGAAAATCTCTCAATAGGGATTGCAGCCCTTCTAAACTTTCCTGTTCAAAGCCCCTAAGGTGTTTTCTAAAGTCAAAGTGCCATCGAGCTCGATCACTCTCTAGCTTATACCGATCGCTCACGAACGCATCCTTCTCCTTTGCCGCCCTGTACAATCTAAAAAAGACATCCTTTAAGGGTCTATCCCCTTGCCATACCTCTTTCCAAAAGAGGGTTTCGTTTCCATTCCCCACCAGGCGTCTTGTATTGTTTCTAAATACTTCACCCACCCGGCCCTCACCCTTTCCTTACTTCCACCAACTTTTTACAAGCTGAGAGCCCTCCTTTTTCACTGTCTCCAAGGGACCATCCGCCTCTCTCCCCTTTCCCATATCTAGGTGTAAGCACTCTTGCCCGTAATGCATCCCTTTCTTCCCCAAACCTCCAGTTCCACTTGCATAATAACGCTTGATTCCTTAATTGGAGGGGAGCTATGCCAAGGCCGGCTCTATCCTTGGGGTTGGTCACGTTAGGCCATGATACTAGATGGACCTTCTTTTTGTCTTGTGTTTCACCCCCATAGGAATCTCCTAAAACATTGTTCCAGTTTCCGTGAAAATTCCTTTTGAAAATGAACATGTAATAGGTTGGAGGTTCATTAGTACGATCTAATTAGAGTGTCTCTCGCCTAACGAAAGATACCTCCAACTCCAGCCGTCTAATCTCTTCTCCATCTTTTCTACGACCATTGACCAAAAGGATTTCGACCTTGGGTTGCTGCCCACCAATAGCCCTAGATATTTAAAGGGCAAGTTCCCGTGGAGAACCCAACCATGTCCTCCATACTCCTAACCATATGTTCCTCCACCCCAACTCCTATCAGTGTGTTCTTTCCCAAATTTATACACAACCTTGACACCAGCTCGAAGCACCTGAGGTTTGCCTTAAATCCAATGATTTCTTCTATAGATGGGTCACGGAAGAACATAGTGTCGTTTGCGAATTGCAGATGCGTTACTGTCGGGCCTTGATTTGAAACTTGAAATCCTTTTACTAAGCCTAAGTCCTTGGTCTTGTCAATCAATCTGTTCAGTCCTTCCCCTACCAAGGTGAAGATAAAGGAGGATAATGGGTCTCTTTGCCTTAGGCCCCTATTAGCTGCTATGGGGCTATGGGTGTGGCTGGTGAACCGTTAACCAAGATGGAGTAAATGGTGTCCTCTACGCATGATTTCATCCACTACTTTCACTTAGGTCTGAAGCCCATTTTATCGAAGAGGTAACTCACAAAAGACCAATCAACGTAATTGTATGCCTTTTCCATGTCTATTTTGAATAGCAACTTGGGCTTTTTGTCTCTAAGGCGCATGTGCGCCAGTTTATTTGCGACTAGTACACCATCTAGGATCTGTCTATCCTCAACAAATGCACCTTGAGATTCCCCAATGATCTTCATTACAACCTCTTTTAGTCTTCCTGCCAGAACTTTCGCGATAAGTTTATAGATGCATCTAATTAGGCTAATTGGTCTAAAGTATGTTATTTCTAACGTGCCTTCCTTTTTCGGTATGAGAGTGACAAAGGAATTCTTAAGGCCTTTATTTAAGACACCTGTCTCATAGAATTCTTAATGAAATCTGGCCCCACCACCTCCCAACATGCTTTTATAAATTTGAAATTAAAACCATTTGGCCTAGGAGCCTTGTCACCCTCGATATCTTCTAGGGCTGCCAAAATTTCTTGCTCTGGAAATTTCTTTTCTAATCACATTGCCTTCCCCTCACTAATAATTCTAAATTGAATGCCATCCATGACTGGGCAGGCCGGCCCTACTCTCGTCTACTGAGGCTGAACTGAGTCTCATAAGAGGAGAAAATGACTAAAGGGTGCCTCTGGGAAGGGAATGTCTCAAAAGGAACTTGGCAAATGCAGGCCAACATGAGTTAGGGGAGAAGAAAAAAAATCAAGCAAGCAGTAACAATGATAGAAAGAGAAAGGACTCAGGGATGAAGGAACCTCGAACATGCGGGAGGGCTGAAAATCGAACCGAGCCGGGCAAGGACAACAAGATGCTTTGACAAATTGACGTGCAGAGAGAAGCGAGGAGAGCTGAATGTCGAAGATGGGTGCTGAAGGAGGATCCACACTAGAAACGACATCAAGAAGGCATTGAGATGGCCCCCAAGAATCAATTAAAGTCGACACCCAATGCCGAGAAGAAGGCGCTCGAAACACAGGTGCTGCAAGAGAAGTTGGTTGAGGGTCTGCTGAAGAGACGGCAACCTGAATGCTGAAACCGATGATGGAACTGCTGCAACGCCCGAGAAGGATGCTGGATAAAGACGGGGAGAAGATCCAGTGAATGCTGCTAGTCTGCTATCACTTTGAAAGTGTAAACTCAAGTGTAAGTAGCGAAATAGTAAAATTACTCGGGTGAGTCCGAGGTCAAACCACTGGGACTAAAGGTATTAAGAACATTGATTTATGCGTTGAAAGTCAAATTCGGACTCCACATAGAGTATGGAGTAAAAGATATGATGATGAATTTAAAAACAACAATTAAAGACACTAAGGTTTTGGGGATCCATTTAATAATTCATAGGATATTTATTCAACTTGTCTCGGTTGATTCGAAAAATGTTTCTATCAAACCGGATGATATGGCAATTAATTCAATAATAATCTTCAAATAATTGGTTTGAATAATTGACGGGTAAAAGCTATTCAGCACCTATAGCATGTCACAGGGATTCCTCAAGCATTTACTATATTCGGAAATCACTGTAAATCAAGAGAAATATAGACATGGAATGAAGAGTAAATGTTATTCTTTTGTGAAGTTGTTTTTGAAACAAAGTTTTCAGAAAGATAAGCCACACATTTTGAAAGCAAAAGACCTTTTCTAAACATTCTTTTGAATGCCACGTGGTCCTTTTTTTTTTTTTTTAACATTTCGAAAAGAAAATAATCTTTATATGATTTTCAAAAAGTAACGTGATTCAAGAGAGTCATGGTCAAGAGGTTTGTGCTTGGTCAGAGGCCTGCAGTCCTTTTCTTGTAGGAAACGAAGTATGAAGAGCCTATGGAATCTTTTGTTCGATCCATTTGGGGGACTGGTAATATAGGTTGGGCAAGAAAAGCCTTTGTTGGGGCCTCGGGTGGCTTGTGGACAGTCTGGGATGCTTCTAAAATGAGGTTAATTTTTGTTCAGGTTAATTCTTTTTCCATAACAGTGGTTTTGGAGGAGATCTCAGCTGGAAAGTCATTTATGTTCACGAATGTTTATGGGCCTAATTCTGATGACATTAGAGACCAGTTTTTGGAGGAGGTGGCTTCTATCAAGGGTCTTCTATTTTGCCTTGGTGTGTGCGAGGGGATTTTAACATAGTGTTGGAGGATGTCGGAGCAAAAAGGGTGCAGTAGGATTTCTTCTCAGATGCATCGTTTTAGCAGCTGGATAGATGAGTTGGAATTGATTGATTTGCCCTCGGGTGGTGCAGCCTTTACCTGGTCTAGTATGCAAGATAATTCGAGACTTGCCTGGTTGGACAGATTTCTTATTGATTCTAGGTGGGAGGATTGTTTCCATCTTACTTCATAGCGCGCGGTTCCCAATCAGGTTTTTGATCACTCCTATTATTCTTGATTCTTCTTTGGACTTGTGGGGTCCTACCCCTTTTCGTTGAGTTGGCCTGGCTTAAGGTTGATGGCCTTAAGGAGTTAGTTGAACTTTGGTGGAGGGAATATCAGCTTGTGGGCTGGAAGGGTTTCTGTTTGTTGCAAAAGTTGAAATTTGTTAAAGAGAAGCTGAAGCAGTGGGCCACATCTCGGAGGGCGGAAGAATCTATTGAGGAACAAAGTTGGTTAGATGAGCTGCTTATTCTCCATCGGGATGAGGTCAGTCCTCTCTCCTAGGATAAGTTGTTGAGGAGAAAAGAATTAAAATTATGTCTTAAAAAGAAAGCATTGATGGAAGAAATCAAATGGAAGCAACGTTCTCATATTAGATGGCTGAAAGAAGAGGATAAGAATACAATTTTTTTTCATCAGATGGCTAGTGCTAGACGGAGGAAGAATTTTATTCTCTCTTCAAGTTGATGGGGAAGGTCTGGACTCGAAGGGAGACATTTGTGAGGAGATTGTGCATTATTTAAGCGTCTTTTTAAGGCCCCGAGTGGAGACTTTCCTCTCCCTACTTTGCTTCCGTTCAATGAACTTAGCGAGACTCAAAGGATTTCTCTTGAGTGCCCTTTTATTGAATTAGAGTTGAAAGATGTTGTTTGGCAGTAAGGTGAGGATAAAGCTCCTAGCCTGGATGGTTTTTCTGTTATGTTCTTTAAGTTTTTTTGGGATCCGGTCAAGCCAGATTTACTTGCTTTTGTCTTGGAGTTCTACGAGAGAGGCTTTATTTCTAAAGATTTGGGGGCGGGCTTTATTACTTTGGTCCCAAAGAAACCAGGTGCTTCTACATTAAATGATTATCGTCCTATCTCTTTGCTTGGTAGCCCGTATAAGATTTTGGCTAAAATTTTGTCTAACCGAATGCAATTGGTGCTCCCCACTCTTATTTCCTCCTCCCAAAGTGCCTTTCTTGAAGGTAGGCAGATTGTGGACTTAATTGTGGTAGCTCATAAATGTTTGGACTCCAAATTTGTGTCAGGGGAAGTTGGTGTGGTTTGTAAACTGGATTTCCAAAAAGCTTATGATAATGTGAGTTGGTCCTTCCTTGATTTTGTGTTGCATAGAATGGGGTTTGGTGTTCGTTGGCGTAGGTGGATGTTCTCTTGCTTATCTTCGGCTCATTTGTTTGTGTTGGTGAATGGGAGCCCTAAAGGGTTTTTTCAGATGGAAAAAGGAGTTCGTCAGGGTGACCCTCTATCTTCTTATCTTTATGTTGTTGTGGCTGAGGCTCTCCATCTTATGTTCCATGTGGTGTCTTCTCAGGGTTGGCTTCAGGGTTTTCGTATTGCAAACGCTGATATTGAGGTTATCCATTTACAATATGCTGATGATACTATTCTATTCCTTAAGGTGGATAAGGAAGTTTTCAAGGTGGTCCATGCCGTTCTTAGATGGTTTCAAATTTGTTCAGGGTTGAAGGTAAACTTTGATAAAAGTGAATTGATGGGAGTGAATGTTGAGTATTCTAGTGTCTGGAGTTGGCTTCTGTGTTGGAATGTAAGGTCTCTTCGTTCCCTGCTTTGTACCTTGGGATTCCTCTTTGTAAAGGAAAGCCTTGTTGGGATAAGATTATCGAAAAAATGGAGAGACGGCTATCCACTTGGAAAGGTAAACATCTATCTGTCTATTGGAGGCAGAATCATCTTGTGAAAGGCAATTCTCTCTAGTCTTTCAATATATTTCATAAGTGTCTTCCAATGCTCAGCGGCTATAGTGGATAAGCTAGAAAGGATTCAACGGCAATTCCTTTGGAATGATGACAGAGACAAACGGAAATTTCACTTGGTCAGTTGGTCTCAAGTTTGCAAACCGAAGGAAGAAGGTGGAACGCCCCACCCTTTCTCACCTTTCACAAAACAGAGTATATATATATTTTTTTAAATAAGTTAGAGAGCGGGTCGTCACGACACGAGTCAAGTCCGAGTTTCCAAAACTTGACCCTTAACTGACCACCATTACGTGTGCGTGGACTATGTCCACTTAAACATTTCACACGCTTTTCTGAATACTTACGGAATAATCTACATGAATAAGATACTATTCATATTCATGCCATCAATAGGCAAGGAAAGCCAATCACCATATAACTTCAATAAAAACTTAAGATTGTCAAACCATAGCAAATAAGTTCTAAGGTGTCCCAAAATAGTCTAAATTATTACAATCCAGAATGCAAGTCTCCGAATACATCATTGAAACAAAACTAAGTAATTTAAACTTCAATCTCCCAAGCTCCTACGCTTGGCTCCCTTCCGGTTCTACATCCTTCTCCTTGGCATTTCATATTCCATCATCTATAGGGTAGAAGTAGGGCATTAGTCAACATGCCCAGTAGGTGTTCCAATTAGGGTTAGGGTACATATAGGAGTAATATAAATCAATGGTATATATATCATTGTCATATTTGTAAAACATTTCATAAGTAGTAAAAACAATGCATGATGTGCATATCATAATCATGCTTACATATGTGTCATGTCATAGGTGTCAATGCCAAATGAACTCTCACCTAATATCCATATCCATATCCAATCATAAATCAATCAATAAACGGTTTCCTTGGCCAATTATGTCCACAGTGTTTGGGGCGACAACCACCAGGGCACTGTATATTCATCTACAAATTAATCGGGATTACCGATGAGTGCGAACTCCTCCCACTGCGCAGGGTTTCGGGACCGCCTACCCAGGAGATCTTTGGCCCAATAAGCCGTACCTTTCTATCAACTGGACGATGCCAAATCTCAATAGTTCCTATAGCTTCACATAAGCTAATCTCAAGCTCAAGTTATGTCCGGATCGCTCAGAACTTGGCTTGCTACTCATATATGTTCCCTCCTATGCCATGCATGAGGTAATGTATGCAATAATGCCATATCATTTAAAATACATCATATCATTTGAAAATCAATCCATAATCATATACAATTTGTTAATATCAAAGTAATCATCATATTCGGAATAAAAACCAGTGTTATATTATACTCCATGGTGTTCACAATAAGGTAGGAATCCTACCAATGTACGATATACTATCTTGTAAGGATAACGCCAACGGTCACGTGAGACGAATCGCAATCCTTTTGCGAACCTCTTTACCTCATCAAATTCAAACATACATATTAGTTTGATTTTTCATTTCAATTTCATCATCCCTATCTTCATCTAAGTTCCATGTTCGTTTCCCAATGCATTTATGCATTCCTTGTCCTTAACCCGTTTAAGACCCTCAATGGGGTTTGGCCATACAATATGGCCGAACCCTACTGTCCCATTTCCTTTTAAGTGTATTAATGTTCAACAAAAATCCCTCAATGGGGTTTGGCCATGTTGGCCATACAACATGGCCGAAGCCTATTGTCCCATTTCTTTCCTTTAAATGTGTTTATGTCCATAGAAAACCATCAATGGGGTTCGGCCATACAATATGGCTGAACTCTATGGTCCCATTTTCTTTCCCTTAAATGTGTTTATGTCCATAGAAAACCATCAATGGAGTTCAGCCATACAACATGGCCGAACCCTATGGTCCCATTTTCTTTCCCTTAAATGTGTTTATGTCCATAGAAAACCATCAATGGGGTTCGGCCATATTATGGTCCCATTTTCTTTCCCTTAAATGTGTTTATGTCCATAGAAAACCATCAATGGGATTCGGCCATACAACATGGCCGAACCTTATGGTCCCATTTTCTTATAAAATGTTTATATTACACCAAAAATCCATCAAGGGGGTTTGGCCATATAATATGGCTGAACTTTATCTTTGGTTTTTGATCCTCTTTTTAATCCATATGTTATTTTAAACAAAGTGATCCATAAAAATCATCCATAGGGTTTGGCCATACAACATGGCCGAACCCATTGTTCTTCATTTTTCATCTTCTTTCCATCCTATATTACCTTGAGGATGGGTTCTTCTTTTAAAATATTCATCAACCATATTTTAGGTCACTTGATGGGGTTCGGCCATACAACGTGGCTGAACCTCATCTAGCACCATTTTTAGTCCTCAAATGGTTTCCATATAAAATTAGGGTTCGGCCATATTGTTCTTTGATTCTTTCTCCTTGAAATCCATCCTTAATCACATTAAAACATGGATTCCATCTTTAGTACTTAACCTAATGAATTTATCCTACCCACTAGCCAAGGCTAGGGTTCGGCCATAGAACATGGCCGAACCACGATGGTGGGTTTTTTCATGATCCATTTCAATTACATTATCATCATAGCATGGGTTTTGGATTTAATCTTATGATTGTTTCCTTTGGATGGATTTTCCAACTCCATGGCCTTAAAACATTTTTGGCCACTCAATCCAACCAACATGGAACCCATGGGTTTGGCCACACCATGGCCAAACCTATGGTTTCTTCAGATTAATCCCCATTGATTCTTTATTAAGTTTAGGTATACCTTTCTTCCAATAAGTTGCGCCTCCTTTTTCTTTAATAGTCCCCAACTATGGCAGGTTTTTACTAGCCCAAACAGTCCCCAAAATCAACGATTTGAAGACTGAAAATCAGCCCCAACAACTCAGCAACTGATTCAAAATCAGCCAGTAATTGGTCTTAAGATCAGTCAATAACCAGTCCTAAATTTAGTGATTTGGAAACATTAAAATTAATCCCCATTGATTCTTTATTAAGTTTAGGCATACCTTTCTTCCAATAAGTTGCTCCTCTTTTCTTTTGATTTTCCCCTTCTTCTTTATTTCTTCTTCTCCTTTCTTTGCTCTTCAAAAGCTTTTAGTGTATGGAGGTAGATATGGAGAGAGAGAGGAGAGGAGTGGAGAGAAATCTCTTGTCCATGAGAGGAGGGATCGGCCAAGGGGTTTGGAGTGCCCCTTGGTTTGGGTTTTTATGTTTAAGACTAAAACTATTCCTTTCCTCTCATTATGGTTTGTTTTAACGAATGAGGCTCTTGGTTTAACCAAGGAGACCCTTGGCTTAAACCAAAGAGACCCCTTGGCTTCCCAATGAGTCTTTTGGCTTCCCTAGTGTCTAAGTACAATGTACTTAGACAAGCCATCCATCTCATCCCTTCACCTTCCCAACTCAAGCAAAACTTAATTCAAGACTTGACTCACTAGTGTTTGACCAAGTCAACCCATGACATGGTCGGCCATGCATGTGGTACATGGCACTTGGGTCCCACCTAGCCATGTCACTTGATGATGTGGCATTCTTGCGTAGTTGGCTCATGTGATGACATGTACGCCACTTGGCAATGCCACCTCACTTGATGAGGTGGACTTTGATGCATTAAATGCATTAATTTATTCAATTCAACTAATTTAATTAAACTTACCCAATTACTTTAAAATCCAGCTCACCCATGACCCATTGGGTCATAATTGGGTAATTGACCCATTTCCTTGCCCATCTAGTGCCCATTTCAACTTTTAATTTCAAATTCCATTAAATCGCAATCCAAATGGGCCAATCCAATATATTTATAATCTAAGGAAAATTCGGGGTGTTACAGAACACGGTTTGGGAATTCGTCCTATTCGTAAGGTCAATGATGCTTTGTTTGGTAAGTGGTTATGGCCGTTGGGGGATTCTACGAGTGGCTTATGGAAGGATATTCTGTGCAGAAAGTATCAGTTGCTTGGTAATGGGTGGTAGGTAGGAAATGTTTATAGGAGAGCTTCTGGTTTTTGGAAGGGTGTTACTTTCATTACAGGGGCATTTGATACCCATATTCAATACCGCCCCTATTCAGGTGACGATATTCTCTTTTGGAAAGATAAATAGTTGGGTGAGGTTTCACTGGCTTTGCAATTTCCAGTGCTTTTATCCCTTGTTGCTAATAATGAGGCTTCTATTAAGGACTGTTATAGTGTTATTCAAAATGAGGTTGTTTGGGGGCCAGAATCCGTAGGCATTTGGAGGATTGGATGGTGCATGAATGGGTGTCTCTCATGAATTTGTAGTGGGCTATGGAAAGGATCGTAGAATCGGGGATTTAGATTCTTATGGTATATTCTCTATTAAGTCGTTTTGTTAAAGTCTGATTAGGGTTGGTGATATTCCTTCTGTTCACCCTAAAGTTTAGGAGGGGGTTGCTCCTTTTAAGGTGAAGGTGTTTGGTTGGCTTGAAGGGTTGGGTAAAATTTTGACTATTGATAATCTGAGAAGGGGGAAGATGCTCATTGTTAATGCTTGTCCTTGTGCTTGACTGATGAGGAATCGGTGAATCACTTGCTTCTTCATTGTAGCTTCTCTAATAGCATTTGGAAGCATTTCTTGCAGTTGTTGGGTGTCTCATATTGTCTTCCTTGATCTTGGTGTGATTTGTTTAACGAAGAACTTGTGATGTGTGGGAGTTCCTTTCGGTGAAATCTTTGGAAAGTTGTTTGTTCTATTTGGTTGGAAAGAAATCACAGGATCTTTCAAGGGACGGTTGGTTCTTTCGTCAATTAAGCTTCGTATAGCTTGGTGGATGGTTGGTTCAACCTAGGTCCAAGGTATCTTTGCATCAGATGTTTGCAGGGAGTGGGCTTCGGTGGATTCCTTAATGTGTCATGTTCTTCTAAGGACTCCTGCTCCTTGGTCTCCTCCTCCTGTTGGGCTTCTAAAGCTCAATTTTGATGGTAGTTGTATGCATGAGATCGATTGTGTTGGTTATGGTGGGGTGATTACCAATGAGTTAGGGTCTATCTTGAGATCTTTTGCTGGCCTGCTTCCTAATGGGACGGTAATAGAGGCGGAATTGTTTGCATTATGGAGGGGTATCTTGGAGCTGGAAAAGTTAGGGGTTCGAGGAAGCTTGGTGGAAGGAGACTCTAAGGTGGTGGTGGGTTGGATGGCGGGATCTCTTTGTCCTTGGCTTTATCTAGACAAAGTTGAGAGGATCTGTCATTTTATTGATTATTTTGACTTTAAGATTGCGTGGGTTCCTCAGTCAGCTAAGTCAACTGCAGATGCAATGGCCAAGCAGGGGCTCTCGCTGGGTTTAGAACTTATTAATTCTCTTATGTAATTGGGGTGTTGCCTTTTGTATTTTCTCTTGTTGGGCTCTTGTTATTTAGCCTTGTTGTGTTCCTTTTTCTCTATCAATGTAGTTACCTTTCAAAAAAAAGGAAAAAAAAGTAATGTGATTCAGCTGGTATCTCGTCCCTAGTTCTTTCAGAGTAAGTGGATTTGAGAGACTAAAACGAGGTAGAGCTTTTAGAGATTAGGAGATATTTGACCTTGTGGACTACTTTGGGTCTGGGGAAACTAATTACTGAAGGAGATTCGAAAAATGCAATTAAGTGTGTGAAGGGGCTGAAACTGACCTCTTTGGAAATTGGTTTCAATTGTCAAGGAGATTAAGACATTGTGTTTGGGTCATGAGGTCTCTTTTGGTTTGGTTAGGAGATCAGCTAATGGAGTGGTTGACTTCTTCGCAAAGCACGGGGTGGACTCAATGAACGAGGGCGTGTTTTTCCTTTAATTTTTGTGGTGTCGAATTGGGAAGTAATGGGAGTTTCCTCTATTGGAGACCATTGATGTTTTATACCTTTTGTTTTGGGTAGCTAATGGTTTTGTTGTATTTTTTTCTTTTTTGCTTGGGTTTAAGTTTCATATTTTATTTTTTTGTTCTATCTTTCCTCTATTAATGTCTTTTTTTTTTTTTTTACTGCTCAAAAAAAAAAAAAAGGGTAACAATAGATCACTGCCTCTCCTCTAATCTTCCACCCACATCTATCTTCTTAAAACTGGATGGATTTCAACAAGCAATTATGTAACGTCCCGTCCCGCTACGGGCGCGTTATCTCCGAAATATCTAAAAAGTCGCAAAAGACAGATACTGGGTGGATATTTTTTTTTTTTTGAAACTGGGTAGCTACCGCCCGCTCAACAAACCATAAGTCCGCAGTGCTAAGAAAACATAACCAACAACCATATACTAATCAATTATGGTTATACAGTCATCCAAACAAGCATTCAATAACAAGTGCATGCAACTAGAGTCTCAAATTTAGAACATAAGTATGAACACATATATGTCTAACTACTAGTACTCCTCCTCAGGTGTTTGCTCATGGGGCCCGCCCGGCCCTTTCACGATCGGGGTACCTGAAAGGTAAGGGGTGAGCTATCCAGTCCCAGTGTAGGGATAAAAGATATCACATATCAACCATATAACATGTATCGCATGTATGAAATGTAGTGGACATAATAATATAAATAATGCTTCTGTACAAGAGTGCCCAAAAATATTACTAACTAATGGTCCCACTGACCAGTCCAAGACATCACCACCTCATAACTCATAATAGTCCTCCAACAACTCCAGTCTCCCTACCAATAGCAACTGGGAGACCATACAATATACAACTGCCTCAACCGCCGGAATGCAACGGGGAAACCCGCATCTCTTATGGGGGTCTCGACCGCCGGAACATAACGGGAAAGGCAATCTCAAAGGAAGGTACCTCAACTGTTGGTACGCAATGGGGAAACCCGCATCTCCTATGGGGGTCTCGACCGCCGGAGCGTAACGGGGAAATCCTCCCAACACTTAAACCATCATATCATTGTGAACATATACACATGTAAATAACTCATCCATCTCAACACCTAACGGCACATCGTCCGAGGTGGGTTACCTCCCATGCATGTACATGACATCAAGGTGATATCTAACAATATAATCATGCCTTGATATAATTAATCAAGATCAACGACACATGCATCGTGCGTAACAAGGACATATAACAGGGTATCTAGACATATATCTCCATGCTCATCATGATCATGTTCATATGTTGTAATTAAACACACAATATTTTATCAATAAACTTTCAAGCATCGTACTTAATATCCGACGCACATCTCATTCCATCATGAATTCACATACACGTTATGATTGAACGCAAACATTTATCTGCAATTTTCGAACATCATGTCCAATATCCAACACTTACTTTACTCATTATAAGTTCATTCCCATGTAATAATTAAACAAAATATGTTATCAGCAAGTTTCCAAATTCAAATAATCCTCCATCCGATTACAATTCTCCGTTAATCGCTTATAGTTGACATGAGTGCACCCGAACGGATCCCTTGCCACATGTTTATTTTGACAGTTCCCTTACTGAGTGGCTTAACAAAGGAAGGGTCACATTCAAAGTCACTACATATCCAAGTCTAAAGGTTAAATAGATTGGAATGCATGTTAAAACAGTGATAAATCCCCTCACAGTGTAGAGTCGAAAATCCGAAGCAAATAAGCGGCTTGGTGGATTGAAGGGAACTCACCCTGTTAAAATAAAGCGGAACGAATGAGTAAAAAGGCAAAACGGGCTAAAAAGAGGCCGAATAGAAAACGGGCCTACAACTGGGTCGGGTCCCAAACGGGCTGAAAACGGGCCGGGCCGAAAGGGCTGGGTCCACTAGAAAAGGGCTGGTCAAGTCCGGTTGGGCCGGGTCCAAGACTGGCTGGGCCAGATCAAGGACTGGGCCCACGGTTGGGCTAGACCCAGTAGGACTCTAGATCGGGTCTGGGCCTCAACTGGGCCTACTAGAGCTGGGTCGGGCTAGGCCAGGGGTTGGGTCGACTCAGAAATCTCATCCGAGTTGACTCGGCTTAGTAACTCGATCACCCGGATGAGTCAGAGAAGAGGGAAAGGAGAGGGAAAAACTTGAAAAAACAGGAAAAAAATTGAGGAAAAGGGAAAGGGGGAAACTAGAGAGCAGGAGGAGAGAGGGAGAAGAAGAGGGTACCTGATGGAAGGGCTGGAAGGGAAGGAAATCCGGTTGCTGCGAGTTGAAATCGAATCCAGACTGCGTTAGGCTCGGTCAACTGGAGCGGCTGCTTGCGCCGACCGAGAGGAAGGAGATGGGAGAAGGAAGAAACTGAGAGGGAGAGAGAGAGGTCGCGAAGAGAGGAAGGACATGGGGAGGGACACGGCAGCTGGTGCAAAAGGAAGAGAAGGGGGGGGGGGTCTCCTCGGGTTTTCAAAGAGAGGGATGAGAGAGGAGAAGAACCGGGAAGAGAGGGTTGCGGCACTGTAGCAATTCGCTACAGTGCTGTGGGAAAAAAAAAAAAGGGGTAGATTTAGGGGGGTTAGGGTTTAAGGGGAAAAGGGGCTTTAGTTTTTTTTTTTTTTTTTGGGGAATAAATTAAATACCAAGGTCTTGAAATAATCCATTTTTTTTTTTAAATAAAGAAATCAAAAGCCCGAACAAAATCTCGAGTGTCAAACGTCGAGTGAGAAAATGTGTGATTTTCAACAATCCCTTTTTTTTTTTTTTCTTTCTTTTCATGACAACTTATATGATAATTTACAAAATTTCCAAAACGTCCTTTGAGTTTCCGAACTCGAAATAATGTAAACTGGGGCCCACCACAGCACCCACACTCTCTTCACCGCTACCAAGGTCTCGAAGACAACTCGGAGATTAAAAAAAATCTCTCCAAAATCGGGTAAATCGGAACGGGTCATTACAAATTAATACCATGTTGTCCTTCTTCCTTCACATCATCATCATCATCATCTCTATATCATCACCAATAACCTTTTTTCCAATCTATCTAGAGTCAGCTTTTTGAGTCTAATGCTTCCGTTTGCTCCTATCAAAGACCATATTCGCTGAAACTCTACATTCAACCACGTTCTTCCATCTCTTTTCCACTCTCTTCTCCCAACCAAACCCCTTACTGTCTAACCATCCAAATGCACCATTCCTACTCTCACATTTTTCTTTCTTTTGCAAAAAGATAACAAGAGCCACTTCCATTTATGGAAACAAAAACATAGCTCCTATTTCAATTTTCAATCAGCTCCATCTCTTAACTCTTTCTTGGTGCTAAAGAATCTCATTTAAACCTTAGAGGCTAAGATGCTCAGATTTGTCTCCCCTTTGCTAATGTGGCTACCACTTGGATCGTCCTTGTTGTTTCAATGCATCTTTCAACACTCCACCTCTTTTATTTTTGTTTTCACATATTTTGAAAGGCAAAGCTTAGGGAAAGGAAGGCTTTGAACTGAGCTAGGTTGACAACTTACTTGACCCAACCTTGAGATAAAATTGGGCTTGGGTTGGGCCATGTTGGGATCTTCTTATAGATTTGTTTAAAACTATCAACCTGACTCAAAGTTAGAGAGGGCTTGGATTGAGCCTAAATCCCACCTACCCCACCTAAGATGCGATCTAAGTGCTTCTACTTATCTAATACTTCCATATTGTACCATTTTGCTTTGTTGATGAGACATTGTCTAATGCACATTTTATAGTATTGGAGTATATATTGCTATTACTTATGGTCACTATTGTGCCTTATCATTTAGTTGGAAGAAATGAATCTTTCAATTATTTTCTCATGATTGGCGTTGAACACAGGGCACTAGACTTGGAAGTTCAGACCCCAAGGGATGTTTTAGTAAGTTACAACTCTATGCACTTGATGGTGCATTGTACATTTTATTTCTCATTGTTATCTTTCATCTTTATAATCTTTCAAACAAATTATCTTTCATCTTATTTAGCTATTTATTATGTTATTCATCAATTATCCATTCTTTATGAGGATGATTTGACAAGTTGTCTTCTCTCTTCAACACTAGCCTCTCCTTGTAATGCATTATTATTACTCTTGCTAGTGCTCGTAAAAGAGAGAAATAAAGACTATCGATAAAAGATTTAGGTCGAAGTACAAGATGTGAATAAAAGGCTTGTGACAAGAGAGCATAGATGTTTCATGCTTTCACACTCCTAATAACCCCATAGTTCTATTATTTATACGAATCGTAAGATTTGTTAATAGATATGATCATATCATATGAATCGTAAGATACAAATCATGTATCTTATGATTCTAACAATGATCAATGCCTTATCCTGTTGACATGGAGTCAGATTCTTGGGTCCACTCATCATTTTGAAGGTTGATACAGTCTAAATTTATCCTCATGTCTTGAACTAGCAAGCTGCTCTTTAAATATGTTTTCTCTTTCCTTTGTTTTTTTTTTTTTTTGAAATGGTAATTGTATTAATAGAAGGGCAGGGCACCAGAGGTGTGCATACAAAAGAACAAGGCAAAGAAAACCAGAAAAGCCCGGAACCCGTTACACCCAATAGTAAAAACATGTAGAAGCAAAACAACTAACGATTATGTCAGAAATGGAAAAAATCCTGGAATCCCTCAAGAGAGGAGGCCTAAGCAGCACATTTGGCCTTAATATTGCAACAAAATTCTTTGGGGCTTTTTGCAATTCCTAAACACCTTATTGTTGCACTACTACCACATGCTCCATGTGCTGGCGAAAATAGCAAGATTCCACATAATCGAACATCTGGAGGAGACCTTAGAAATCTCCAAAGCATAAGAAAGTTGAGCAACCGAAGAAGGCGTAGGCTGCTGAATGCCAAATTGCTCCAAGATTAAACTTCAAACTGACGACGAAAAGGGACAATGGATGAGGAGATGAGCCACATCTTCAGAGGCCTATAGGCAAAAAAGACAAGTATTGACCAATATTCCTCCCCTCTTATGCAGATTGTCTTGGGTGTGGACTTCTCCAAGCCTTCAGTGTAGAAAATGTAGAAAAGGAATATGAAAAATAAGGAAAAAGGACTAAAGAAAGAATGTAGAAGCAGAGAATTATCTCTGTCAATATATTGATCATGCATTCCTCTTAGAGGATATAGTGTTTAAATAGAAAATATAGAGACAATCTATGGAACAAAAAAGGAAATACAATTAGTGTATCCTAATTACAATCTATTTGTGTTGACCTTCAATAGTAGAATGAATCTAGACATTAACTGGGGCCCACATCACTAGACTTGTGACGTGTGGGTCCCACAACACTCCCCCTCAAGCTGGTTTGAAGATGTCTAGTAGACCCAGCTTGCTAACGACGGAATCGAGCTAAGTTCGAGAAACTGACTTGGTGAAGATATCGGCTAGCTGATCCTTAGATTGCAGATAAGGAGTGAAAATTCGCTCTTCTGAAATACGCTGACGAAAAAAGTGGCAATCAACCTCAATGTGCTTAGTCCGCTCATGAAAGACTGGGTTGGAGGCAATATGGATGGCCGTTTGATTGTCACAGAACATGATGAGTGGATCAGCAGGAGCAAACCCACAACAATTCAGAAGCAGTATTTGCCATGAACCGATATTCAGCCCCAGCACTAGAACGAGCAACAACGGACTGCTTCTTTTTTCTCCAGGCAATTAAATGAGAGCCCAATAAAACACAATAGCCAGACGTAGAGCGGCGATCATTTGGAGAACTGGCCCAATTAGCATCTGAATAACTACGAACCGGATAAGTAGGTTGGTGTGCATAGAACAAACCATGGCCGGGATGAACCTTAATATATCATAGGATTCTAAACACGGCATGAAGGTGAGTGTCCTGTGGTTCGTGCATGAACTGACTGACGACACCAACAACATACGATAAGTCTGGTCTTGTGATGGTCAGATATATGAGCTTGCCAACTATTTTCTGATAAAAACTTGGTGTGTCAATGAGAGTTCCATCAGAGCAAATGACTTGGTGTTCACATTCAGCAGAGTATCTGCAGGTTTGCAGCCAGAATAGCCAGTTTCTTGGAGAAGATCCAGGGCATACTTTTGCTGAGAGAGATAAAGGCCACGACAGGACCGAGCAACTTCAATTCCAAGAAAGTACCGGAGATGCCCCAAATCCTTAATATCAAAAGTCTGTTGAAGATATTGTTTGAATGAAGAAATGGCTTCATCATTGTTACCGGTGAGTACAACGTCATCAACATAGACTATCAAAATCATCACAACAGAGTGGAGACGGTAAATGAAGACTGAGTGATCTGACTGACATCGGGTAAAATCATAAGGTAGCAAGGCAATGCTAAACTTCTCAAACCAGGCACGTGGAGACTGCTTAAGACCATAATCTGCAAACAGACTGAGACTCCCCCTGCTTGACAAATCCCGAAGGAGGAAGCATATAAACTTCTTCCTGAAGATCACTGTCACGCCCCGCCTTCCAACACCTAGGCGGGCGTGATCTGACTGTACAAATTTAAATCACCTGCTGCCATAAACGGGTCTTATATTCAAAATCTGTGGCTAAATTCAGAACAAACATAATTACATGCACAAGCCACCAAGATTCCTCAAGTCCACAACCTGCTTGAAGACTTAACATCTCATTTGAGCTTCCAAATAACTTAAAGGGATAAAAATCACTCACATAGAGATTTCTAAACGCATCACTTACTCACATTCCTATGACAATCAAATTAAAGCATTCTCAAAATTAATCAATACTTGAATTTATTATCCAAGTTTCCACAAAATTAAAAAAATAAACGAATGAACAACTTTCTCAAAGTCTCAAATCAAATAAACAACCAACTTATAATCTAAATAATAAATTCTGCACTAACTAAGCGTTTATATGAATTCTTCATCGACTCCTCGTCTTCTAAGCTCAGTTGTGATTATCGTTCAGACCCAAGTCCAAGGGATTGCCTGCAATGTAAGGGATGAGCTCCATGCGCAGTGAAGAAAATAATAACACAAACATAGCGTATGATATTCCTACTTCCTCAATGATATTTCATATAAGCGAGAATAACAATTTATTACATGCTCATGCCTTTGCAAAATGTAATGCTCAATGCCAAATGCCATATTCCAGCCCATTATTACATTTACTGATATTTGGTGGCCTTCCCGACTGAATCGAGGATAACACAACATCGCCTTAATAGCCTTTCCACATAAAGTGAGGATAATACAACCTACCACCAAATACCAACCCTCATGATTTGTCACGGATATCACACCTCTTCTACCATAATGGTCTTCCTACTTAAAGTGAGGTTAACAACACTACCATCGTCGTGGTCTTCGTGACAATCATGGATCGCACCCTTCATACCCAATGCTATGAATATGAGAATACTATGCTCTATGCCAATTCAACATGCTTAATTAATCATGACATACTTATAGAATTATGATCTCCATTCTAAGCAGATTATTGCACCACATCGATATCTCATTTACTATAGCATGCATATACCTTGAAATAAACATAGCAACAATTCACGCATCATAATGATTTGAATCATATAGACCAACATTCAAACATGTACCATCAAGATTAAAATTCAACAATACCATACAATTAATCATTAATGTACTAATATAAAATCATTGGATCTTTCAATATATTAATGGTTAGATTTCACAATCTTGGCGGACTGGATCTCCTCACGCCAAATAGAATGTTTAGCCAAAACCTCCCTTCCATTACTGTGAGTGAGTACCGGATTATAACCATCATTAACATGCATCCAGTCTTTTCTAGATCTGACAATTATATTCATGACATACAAAACAATGCAATATTTTTCATTGCACAACAACAAATATAAGATTATATGAATACATGGTATGTAGTGAATTGTTTCCCTCACCTAGAAGTTTGTGAAGTGCCAACAATGAACTCAACCGCTTTCCAAGAGATAACTAGCCTTGAGGACCCAAGTTTGCTGCGAATACGATTTAAAGATTTCACGTGTTATTAAAATGAGGATTATTTATTTTCTTCGGTAATTTTCATTAAGGTGAAGTATGTTGCTGCCTCAACTTTAGTCTATGGGTTATCTAAAGGTCCATGGTTAAGGGTAAAGGTTGAGTCCATACACTACATGGGTGAGCCATGCCTAATCCCACTTAACACTGACAAGTTAATGGAACATTGTTTATAAAACTAGTCACTTTAACCAAATAAAATAAATACATAAATATCTAGGGCTATAGTCTTTAAACATAAATACTCTATCTAAAAGAAATACTAACAATCTTAAAAAAAACAGTAACTGAATATATGAAGTGAGAATAAAACTGTCTTGTAAAAATAGATACTTACTTTTTAAAATCCTTGGTCATTCTAAATACAAGAATAAGTGAAATCATCAAACATTTTTTTTTTTTTTGAAAAAGTAAATGACTCCGTAGAAAAGACCAACCATTAAGTGGTTTTGAGTTTGAACAGTCCTAACTTTAGAATAATTTATAGACACTGATTAGAGAACCTTTTCTCAAAGGAGTTTAGGTAAAGCTATAAGAAAGTGGTAACGTAAACTTGAAATCTGGAGTTCCTCTTATATATGTAAACATATTTTTGAAACTCCTTGCATTACTAATGGAAAATAAATTATCAACTTAGACTTTTAAATTCCCCTAAGTTAGAATTTCAATTGGAAATATTCTATTTACAATTTTAAAATCAATAAATGAGTTCCAAATTTTATGTATCTAGAATTTAATTGATGCATGACAAATCAATTCAAGGGAACCCGACCCTAAAACCCGAGTGTCATGCTAAGTCGTGTGGGCCTTAGGAACCCATACCCAGTTTCGCTTCCTTTTTATCCCTTAACCCACGATGGAAACATTAGGTTCCACCACCACACCCGTGAGGAAGTTTCCCCAAAATCGATTTCCTTTTCTTTCCTTGCTTATTTGGGATTCTAAATCCCTACCTTCTTTTTGAAAGCAGAAACTACAAAAATCCCAAATCTTCAAATCCCTTCCTCTACGACTGTTTTCCTCTTCCTTCGCTTTCGGGAGGCAAACCCAGGATTTTCTCACCGATCTCTTTCCCTTCCCCTTTCCTTTAAGATGACCGTGCGAAGCCTTCTCTTCCTTTACCCTTTCGAAACGGCGACCGCATGACCCTGGTGTCTCCCTTCTCCGATCGACATCTTCTTCGCCCTCTTTCATAGTCAACGAAAGTAGCTGCCTGCATATATAACAACAGTTATCAGTCAAGCATCAAGATGGCACCATTTGAGGCACTTTATGGCAGACCGTGCAGATCACCCCTATGTTGGGAAGAGGCTAGTGATAAGGCAACCATAAGACCCGATTGGGTGTGAGAAACAGTGGAAAAGATTAAGATAGTCCGCCAAAGGTTGCAAACAGCGCAGAGCCGTCAGAAAAGTTACGCAAACCATAGGCGTAGACCTTTGGAGTTTGCAGTGGGAGACCATGTGTTTCTTCGTGCATCACCTCGCAGAGGCATTCAGCGGTTTGGGAGAAAAGGGAAGTTAGCTCTTCGGTTCATCGGACCATTTGAGATCTTGAGTCGTGTGGGGGAGGTGGCATACACACTTGCGCTTCCACCCAAGCTTGCTCGAGTTCACAATGCCATCCATGTATCAATGCTTAGGAAGTATCATGCAGACCCTTCCCATGTGCTAAATTGGCAAGATTTGGACATCAACGAGGATGCCGCATATGAAGAGAAGCCTATTAAAATTTTAGATTCAAGAGATCAAGTACTCCGCACAAAGACCATTTCCTTGGTCCAAGTGCTTTGGCAATATCATGGGCTAGATTGTAATACCCTGCCCCAAAAAGTCCCACATTGCTAGTGGCATTGAAAATTCTTTGGTATATAAGTAGTAGCATTCCTCCTGATAGCATAAGGCCTTTTGGGATCAACAGTGGGTTGGCTCGCCAAAGCAAAGCCGTGCGGGTCTGTGCGTAAGCCCAAAGTGGACAATATTGTGCTAGTGGGATGGGTCATTACAAATAGTATCAGAGCATGGTTCAACTCTCTGCCTGAGGGTGTGGGCTTGGTTGTTGTATGTGCAGAGCAGGGGACGGCTTTGGCTTTAAGGGGGGTAGATTGTAATACCCTGCCCTAAAAAGTCCCACATTGCTAGTGGCATTGGAAATTCTCTGGTATATAAGTAGTAGCATTTCTACTTCTAGCACAAGGCCTTTTGGGAGCAATAGTGGGTTGACTCGTCAAAGCAAAGCTGTGCGGGTCCTTGTGTAGGTCCAAAGCGGACAATATTGTGCTAGCGGGACGGGTCATTACAATCACCATGAAGCAAAGCATTCTTCAAATCTAAATGGTGTAAGGGCCAAGCATGAGTGGTGGCAAGAGATAGCAAAATGTGCACAGAGTTAATCTTGGCGACAGGTGAAAAAGTGTCCTGGTAGTCAACTCCATAAGTCTGTATGAAGCCTCTGGCTATGAGACGTGCCTTATAATGGGCAATAGAGCCATCAGGATTATGCTTCAAATCAAAGACCCATTTGCACCCAACTGGGGTTTTGCTTGGAGGTAAGGAAACCATCTCCCATGTATTGTTCTTCTCAAGGGCAGCTAACTCTTATCTATGGCTACTTTCCAGGAGGGATTTTTCAAGGCTGTGTCGATCCTCTTTGGTATCTTAATGTTGTCCAATGCTATGAGAAAACTATGATTGGAGGGTGAAACAACATGATAGGAGACAAAACAATCAATGGGATGACTGGTAGTACAAGAACGCTTACCTTTGCGAAGCACAATATGAAAATCAAACAGGTCAGAGACTGATGGATCTGAAGCACTTACAGATGGATGGGTGGAGTCAGTCGCAGATAGCACGCGAGACTGTCGGCGTTGATACACCATAAGAGGCTTAGGTGGACTAGGGGAAGGAAGATTGTCAAGGACAAGAGGAAGAGCCGGAGAAGGAGAAGATGTAGAGGGAGCTGAAAAATATGGGTCCTGCTCAAAGAAAGTGACATCCATGGATATGTATGTCTTCCCAGTGACAGGATCAAGGCACCTGTAACCTTTGTGAAAAGGTGTGTATCCTAAAAAAACCACATCGCACAGCCCGATGAGAAAGCTTATGGCCAGAAAAGTTGTGAACAAAATAAACACACCCAAAGACATGTAAAGGAATGTGAGGAATGACTTTATGTAAAGACAGATGATATATGGGGGACTGATTTTGTAAAATGCGAGTAGGCATTCTATTAATTAGATAACAAGTAGTTAATACGGCTTCTGACCAATAGGACGAGGGGACGTGCATAGTAAAAAGAAGAGATCTGGCCACCTCAAGAAGGTGACGGTTCTTTCGCTTAGCTATACCATTCTGTTGAGGCGTGGAAGGACAAGAGAACTGAGAATCAATGCCATGTTTTTCCAAAGAAGTAAGAAAGGAGTGAGACAAATATTCTCCCCCGTTATCACTCCGTAGAACTTGAATTTTACACCAAAATTGATTTTGAACCCACTAGTAAAATTTTTGGAAATGATCAAAAGCCTCAGATTTCTGTTTCATTAAATATGTCCATGTCATGCTAGAGAAATCATCAATAAAGGTAGCAAAATAAAGAAAACCAGTGTGAGAAACAGTTGGAGATTTCCAAACATCAAAATGGATGAGTGAAAATAAAGTGGATGAACTTTTATTCATAGATGAGGAAAAATGATGTCTAACATGTTTGCCATATTGGCAAGGTTCATATTCAAAATGAGTAAAAGATAAACTAGGCACAAGTTGTTTGAGAACAGAGTTGGCAGGATGTCCTAAATGGAAATGCCATAGCCACACATCTAAAGACAAAGAGGTCGAACATGCCTCAGCACTACCGTAGCGAGAATCAAGAAGATAGAGACCACCTACTTCACGCCCACCATCCAACACCTGCTTCGTGTTCAGATCCTGGAAAACAAAATGAGAAGGAAAAAAGGTGACTGAGCAATTCAAATGTTTAGTCAAGGCACTAACAGATAACAAATTGCGGGATAGATGTGGAACATGCAAAACAGAGTGAAGGTCCAAATTATGAGAAACAAGAACAATTCCTTTCCCAATAATATTAGTGAATGAGCCATTGACTAATTTGACCTGACCACTAGAAATAAGAGAAAGGAAAGAGAAGAGGGTGGACATACCAGCCACATGATCGGTAGCACCAGAATCGACAATCCAGGAAGTAGGAGAGGCATGATGGGCAGATGATTCATTACCTGAATGAGAGGAAACAACATTGGATACCTCAGAGGACTGAAGGTGCTCAAGGCGTTGCAGTATGAAGTTAAGATCCTGATGAGTCACAGGAGCATTATCATTAACCACATCAGAGGAAGGAGGAGCAACAGAGAGATGGGCTTGCTTAGGGCGTCCATGAAGCTTGTAGCATGAATCAATGTTGTGGTTAGTCATCTTGCAGTAGGTGCAGAACCAAGGGCCCTTCTTCCATGGACCTTTGGTGTCCCGTCGAGGATCAGATGAGAAATCCTTGCCATGAGAAGCAGGGTGCCCATGAGCCAGAGACGGCATAGAAGAATGGGTGGTGACCAGTGTAGATCGCTCAGCGGGTAGAGGAGTCATAACAAGACGATGGCGATCTTCTCGACGTAAGGCGGAGTAAACCTCATTGAGAGATGGGAGAGGTCATTGTCCAAGAATCTGGGCCCTGGTGGGCTCAAATTCAGGGGTAAGTCCAGCTAAAAAAACAAAGATATGTTGTTGTTTGACATACTTGTGGAATGTTAGAGTATCTGCTGGATCCTTAAAAACAGGGATTGAAGTTGATCAAGCTCCAACCAACTGGATTGCAGAGTTGAATAGTACTGGATGAGAGATAACTCCCCCTGACAGAGAGTAGCAGCAATCTGATATAATTCATATATTCGAGCAAAATTATCACCATCAGAATACAAAGTCTTTATAGTGTCCCATACAACTTTGGCGGTGGGAAGAGTATAAACGAGATGCCACACATGGGCTTCCATAGAATGAAGAAGCCAAACCTGGACTAGAAAGTTATTTGCAGTCCAAGTGGGGAATGTTGGATCCGTCTTAGCTGGTTGGGGAGTAGTACCATCAAGATAGTAATAGAATTGCTTTGCAGTTAAAAACATTGTGGCGGAACGGGACCACTCAAAATAATTCGTCTCATTAAGCAATACTGTCGTGATCCGACCAATCTAGGGAGAGCCTGAAGAGGCGACATCCGGAAGAGAAGAACTAGAAGTTGATGCAGCAGCCATAACGTCAATCAGAGAGTAATAGTAGTAAAGACAAGCCAAATAAAACGACCCAAAACCAAGGCTGGCGTGAAATCGAAGAAGACGTAGCCGTATGGGGTTTCCACAAGTGACGAAGCAAGGCGAAGGCCTTGTAGATGCTGAGAGACGACTGTAGTAGAGTAATAGCCAACCAGATTCACCCAAAAAAGCTCCCAGATGAGGAAGAAAGTCGTCCCGGACAGCAAATATGACGAGAAAACAGCAGACAGAGGGGCCCATCAGTGATGAAAGAAGGGACCTATGAGTGTGATTGAATCCTGCTGAAGGGGCGACTGTGATGGAGTGGAATCAGTATGTGCTGGTTTGATCAGCAACCAAATCGAAGGAATAAACCAAAAAAGAGAGGCTGCAGACGTCCCAAGACGCAGATCTGTAGAACAGCAAATAGAGGGGCCCACTTGAGATGAAAGGTGGGACTTTCCAGTTTGTTGAGGGCCTAAGATAAGGACGAAACCAGAAGGTAAAGATCCGTTAGTGGTTTCAGCAAATTGCAGTAGATCGAAGTAGAAATCCGCAAAAAAAAAAAAAATTCCCAGGTAGAAGCAGCAGCGAGAAGAAGAACAGATGAGGGGGCCCCACCGTTGACCGAAACAGTAGGTCAACCTTATGCGATGGAAGGTGGGCCAGGGGCTACACCAATGGTAGAGATCCGAGGGGCAGCAGAGCTAGATCCACGCAGATCCAAACCAGAAATCGAAAACAGTGAGTTTCTGGTCGTGAACTGTGAAAAAAACCACGGAGCCACGAAACAGAAATCTAACCTTACTGATGGATTCCTCTGTAAAAAACGACAGGGAAGGAGGGATTTCGGGTGACGGAACCTTCGCCGGTGACAATGATGGTTGCCGGGGAAAAAAAATTTCTAAGAAGGAATTGAAAACGGAGGTTAAGGACCTTCCTTGGCTGATACCATGTAAAAAAGGAATATAAAAAAGAAGGAAAAAGGACAGAGATAGAATGTAGAAGCAGAGAATTATCTCTGTCAATATATTGATCATGTATTCCTCTTAGGGGATATAGTGTTTAAATAGAAAATTTAGAGACAATCTAGGGAACAAAAAAGGAAATACAATAAGTGTATCCTAATTACAATCTATTTGTGTTGACCTTCAATATACAATAAATTTAGACATTAACTGGGGCCCACATCACTAGACGTGTGACGTGTGGTCCCACAATAGAAAAAGCTGATGGCTCAAGGCGGAGCTTTGGAAGACTAGATGGTCGGATCCACTAAAGGGACAGAAACACAATGGTTACTCCAAATATAAAAGGACTTCACTGTAAAATGCCAGAAGAATCTGGCCTTTAAAGTGGGGTATCATCCTTGAGGACACGAATTCGAGCACTAAGAAGAAGTAGAGGATGCAAATAGTCATCCGTTTCCACGTTGGATAGGTTCTGATAGAAGTGGATATCACACACAACCTGGTCATTAGGAACAATATAAACTAGAAATGTACCGTTGGGAAAGAGAGAGAAGCAATAGAGGGAAGGGAACCTGGGAGCTAAGGGGATGGAATCACACCAAATATCAGTCCAAAACCTGAATCTGTCACCTTGATCCCCTTTAAACCGAATACCTTGCTTGAATTTGTCCACACAAGAACTGATGGCCCTCCACATTCTTTAAGCCCTATGGTTAGCAGGATTGATGTCCCAACCACTATTTCCAATTTTTTACTTAGCAATGAGTAAAGACTTCCAGGGGGCTTCTTCGTCAGACCCAATCCGCCACAGCCATTGGGTAAGAAGAACAACATTTACCTCCTTGATGTTTTGGACACCAAGACCACCTGCATCGATGGTGAGAAAAACTTGTTTCCAACTAACTAGATGCTCCTTTATTTTTTCCTCATAATCTTCCCAATCCCTCATGCTTCTCTTTAGGGAACAATGACCTTCTTGGGGCACTTGAAAGCATACATAAAGTAAATAGGCAGAGCTGAGAGAACAAACTTCAATAAGGTGATCCAACTACCAAAGAAAAGATACTTTTCCCTCCACGAGTAAAACACTTGCTAAATTTGTCAATGACTGGCTCCCAAAGAGAGTAACTTGGAATACCAATGCCAAGGGGGACACCCTGATAAGTAGAAGAGAGGTTGATTTGACATCCCAAATGCTCTGCCAAGCTAGATAACTCATTACCTTCAAGGTTGATACCAAAAATCTCTCTCTTGTGATGGTTGATGTGCAAGGAAGGGAAAGTTCAAACCATGTAAGTAAGGATCTTAAATTCCCCTCCTCATTAGGTTCACAAAAAATATGGTGTCTAAAATGGTGAAACTCAAGAGAGGAGTGGTCTATACTGAAGTGTCAAATAAGAGCGAAGTTTGTAGCTTTACAGATGAATTTGCCTGGTGACATTAGATTCCTAGATAACTTTTTTGACATGCATTTAGGTGATGATTTTGCTCGAAAAGCCATACATTTCTTTGGTCAACTAACTCTTCTCTCCTTGATATAAAATACCAGATGGTGGGGTATAAGTCCTTTTTCTTGCAATTTTAAATTCAGAAGTGCATTCTTTACATCAAATTGATATTGGTGCTTGAAATGGTGGGGTTTTTTAAAATGTTTAGATTCGTCAAAAGGTGGGCCCCACCATTTGATGTGGCTAGTCAGAAATTACAAGTGCATGAACAACTAGGCTGATATGAGATCCATCATATGTTATATGGTTCAGATAGATTTGTAATGATCTTAATGACCTTCTAGTTCTCAAATGTCCCCACGACTATGATTACCTTGAAGTACTTATTTGAAGTATTTATTTACCTAAGATGATGTAGATCTACTGCACTTGCATATCAAGAAATTTTCACTCCACACAGCCTTGTAATAGCAGCTAATATTTATGTACTTTGAAAAAAATTGTCTTTTAGATTCTTTGTAATTTTGTTTTATTTTTTCTGGATAGAACAATTATATTAATATAGAAAAAATGAGTAAAAAGGTAGGTGTAGAAGACTTACACCTAGGAGAACAAGAGAAACATATAGTTACAAAGCAATGCCCACAACTATTACTACTAGACAAAGAAAAACCCCGATAAAGAAACATAAAACTAGGGGTGAAACTTGGGTTGGGTTTTGACCCAACCCACATGACCCGACCCGAATTTTTTGTGGGTTGGGTTATACTTTTTTCAAACTTGGGTTGGGTTGAGTTAAAGAAAAATAAGCCGCATGAAATTCGGGTTGGGTTGGGCTGAGAATTTTAAAATTCAACCGACCCAACCCGATTTCTTTGACTTAAAGTGTAAAAGCTAAAAACTCTAATCCTAACATTAGTTGCCGTTCCTATGTCCCTCTCCCGCCGTAGCTCTCTCTCTCTCGCCTGCTCTCTCCCTCTCTCTCTCTCTCGCCTGCTCTCTCCCTCTCTCTCTTGCCCACCCTCTCTTTCTCGCCTTCCCTTTCAAGCCTCACCTGAAACGCGTGAACCGAGCCACAAATCTTTTCACCTAGGCAGATCCGTGGCCACAGCCATGGCTGTGCGCCCTTGCCTAAGCAGCGTCACTGGTGGATGTTCGATCAGATCCAACAGATCTAGTAGACCCAAGAGGCATGCAGGCTTAGATTTTGGACGATGATCTAGTAGGTTCTCTCTCTTTCTTCCCCCCCTCTCTCTTTCTCTCCAACTTGGATTGATTCTCGGGTTCAAGGTTGGGTCAGGTCGGGTTCAGTCATTTTTGACATGGGTTAGGGTTGAGTTTATCAAAACCCGGCCCGACCCGCCTGAGTTTCAGCCTTACATAAAACCACCAATCTACAAAATCCTTGTCAAAATTCCATAAGGAAAGTTCTCTCATTTCCCCCTTTCACCCTACGTTTTGTTAGGAAGTTCGCCACACTGTTTGCTAATCTTTTAACTTGCACATTTACTGTCCCATTGCCTATTTTATTACATTTGCTGAATCCCCCTCAATAATTAGCTTTTCCTGGCCAAAATTCACCCACAAAGACAAGGATTTCCTAATCCCAATCCCTGACGCCCATAGACTCCCAAAAGGCTAAGGAGAGAACTCCGATCGAATCACGCAAACAACCACCCGCCCCCCCAAAGAAAAAAAAAAAAATCCTTGCAAGTTCCAGTTCACCTCTCACCGCATCATCTACATTGAATTTAAAGAGACCATTCGGAGGAGGGGACCAAGCCAACTTGATTTCTTCATTTCTAGCTTTGCCACTCAAACAACCCTCCCATGATCTATAGAAATCCAACATTTTGCACCCCTTAAAACTCTTTGCTTGCTACAACCCAAGCCCAAAGCCTCCATTTAGCCGATTGAAATATCTCATCTTCCATATTGACCACAAGATAACCCCCAGAATAGGATTCCATACTACCTTCCTTATAGGCCCTAATCTTGAAGTACTCCAACTCTCCACTATTCCGATGCGTTGAGTGTTATCGAGGATCCACAACACTCCCATCAAATTAGAAAATATAGACCAAATGGATCCAACTACTGTTGTAACGCCCCGCCCCTTTCTACAGCCTAAACGGGTCATGGCCCGCTTAACTGCAGATTGAACGGGCGTCACCCAACGCTTCACAAATCTAACGGGTCTTACATCACAGATTTGTGGTCAGGGAAAATAAGTGTATATATATATATATATATATATATATATATATATATATATATATATATATATATATATATATATTTTAAGATTATAATTGAAATAATGAAGCCATCAAATCCTTCAAGCCCAATTTACACATTGCATAAATCATAATGTTATCGACAATATAAAATAAATAACATCTATCATCGACATCACATTTAATCTCACTACTCACATCTCAATCCATAAAATAAAATAAAATCAATATCCTCAAGGTTCTCAATTATTTCAAACTAACCAATCAATCTCTCAAAATACGTAATATCAAATAAAGTAAATTCAATCACACGAATCCACGACTATACTAAGAAATTAAATATTCATCCTTGAGTCTCTAAACATCAGTTGTCTCTTCCAATCCTAAGTCCAGAGGATTACCTGCAATGTAAGGGGTGTGAGCTCCAAGCCCAGTAAAGGAATACAATAATTCATACCCAACATAATATCACTATTATTCTCTATAAATATGAACTTAAAACATAATTAAATAATATGCTTTTAATATCCATGCATTATGCCATGCAATGCACAATGCTCAATGCAATGTTCAATGTCTCATTCTTCCACAACATACCCACTGTATTTGGTGGCCATCCCGCCGAAGCGAGGCCTATAACTTACCACAAAGTGGTACTTCCCATATCAAATGGGGCCTACATAACACAACTACCACCAAATATCAGTCTTCGTGATCTTTCATGCCTAAAAACCAAACCTACCACATGTGTGGTATTTCTCACTAAAAGTGAGGTCTGAAACTACCACCGTCGTGGTCATCATAAAAGATCACGGCCAACACCTCCATACCCATCCCATGAATATAAAGATGACATGCTCAATGACATATCCACTATGTATCATCTATATCATCATGTCACATGTAATGAATCATATTGACATGTCATAAATAAAATCATTGCCATCATTCCAAACATGATTAAAATCTCAATTTAATATAAACATCATGTACATATTTTAAGCATCAAACTAACTACAATAATATCACAAGCACAAAGGAATAAACTATATTACAGCCTTATCATTAAGATAACAATATTATAAATCAACCTCAAGAACATCACTTATCACATCATAATAATTAACATAACATTCAACCAATTCGAACACAATTATTGGATCTTTCAATGAGGCTAGTAATTGATTTCCATTTGTCCGGGCAAACTGAGTCCGCTCACGGCCATTGGAACGCTTAGCCAAATCCCTTACATTACTGTGAGTGAGCACCAGACTACAACCACTATTCTAAAATATAGTTGAGAGTAACCTTTATAAGACTATTTACTGTCGGGTTTGGTCGGCCAAAAGAAAGCCTGAATTTTAAATATGATTAACCCAGATCCAGCTACAAAACCAAAATGTGATATTTCCTCGTTACGTCAATTTTAATCACCTGTTATTAAATGGTGATTTGAAAATATCTTTCCAGCTTCTGAGTTTGTGCAAACTTTTTGCATGGAGAGGTACTGATGTTGAGAATGTCACATTCAGTAATCGGTATCTTCTAAGTATATTATCTAAATGTAGGAACCATACCTTTGGAGTAATGGATCTGAGAGGTCTTGTAAGTGGTAGCAGGAAAATCAGACCAAGGGACGGTGATCTGCAGCAGGAAGAAGGCTGCCAAACAGTGGCAGACAGCAGCCGAAGATGTTGTTTAGAACAGCAGAGTACTGCTGTGCTTCTTGGCGAAAGGGAGGGAGAAAATGAGTGAAGAGAAACAATAGAGACCCTCAAAAATACCTTCAACTTCGGCCAAGGCTGGTGGACACAATGATTTTCGTATGTATCACCGAAGAGGAAAAGAAACGAAAAGATCTTGCCGTGGATTTATAGGAAGTATGTTCGGCTGCCCAAACTAAGAAAGAATAGGAAAAGGAAGTAAGGGTTTCAATGGAAGGAAGGGATTTGAGTCCCAATCGATAAAGGAAAGGGATTTTAATGGAGATAGGGGAGAAGAAGAAAAGGAATCAATTTGGGGAAATCTCCATTTAGGGATTTGGAAGCACCGTTGGAGAGGGGAGAAGGAAAAGGGAAGAAAAGAAAAGGAAAGCAAGAGAGGGATACGGTGGGGAAATTTGGTTTCCATCGTGGGTTTCATACAAAAGGGATATCGATGGGTAATTTCTAATTTCGGTAAAAAAAAACTGATATTTATTTATTTTATTTTATTTTTATTTGTACGATAAAAATCCCATCATACAAATCTCAAGGTGAAGGAATTTTGGATAATTAATTTCGACTAGAGAAGGTGAGTCCCTTTAAATTATTGATTTTTAATAAATTGTTATTTATTTCTCTTTTATTAATTTGTCAATCATCGATTAAATTCAAGTTAATTAAAGTTAGAACTCATTCATTGATTTTAAATTATTAAGAGAATAATTCTAATTAAAATTCTAACTTAGGGGAATTTAAAAGTCTAAGTTGATAATTTATTTTCCGGTCACTTAATTTCAACTTGAAGGGGACAAATTTGAAAATTCTAATTAAGGGAAAATGTGTGTGCATTGGCGAATCTAAATTAATAAAATTCTAGATTTTTGTGTGTTTATTTATTTTATTTTAAATAATAAAAATAAAAGAAAAAATAATATATAATTTCACACAACACAATCAAGAGACTCATTTGCTATTTTAGTTTTACCCGATTCGATTGACCCGCTATTCCGGGTCGGGTCATCACAACTGTACATTTCCGAAATAAGTGGTTGACATCTGCCTTCAAGTCTCCACAAAGAACACAAGAAAGATCATCACAATCTTTTAAAATTCCCCTCCGATTTAATTCCATTCTGGATAGTATTTTCTTTTTAAGAGCATACCACACGAATGTTTGAACACTCAGGGGGGCAACCCCAGACCAAGCTGAAAGGCTAGGACAATACTCATTCAGATGTCCATTGAGGGCCAGGTCAATCCCTACCTTGACTGAAAATAAACCTAGCGAGTCACCATACCAAATACATTTGTTATCCTCTTTTCAGCTCATCCCAACTCTCCTATTCAAAAGCCCTGAGATTTCTTCTATAAACAACCTCCCATTTTGTGACTCTCGCTTCCACCACATAAAAATCTGAAACCTTAGCATGCCTATTGCTAGCAATCCTATATAGTATAGGAAATATGTCTTTGAGAGGTATCTCTCTGAACCAGAGATCAGTCCAAATAAGGGTTATATTCCCTTTCCCAACTAACACTCTCAACTTCTCCTTGTATAAGCTCCCCACCTTTCCTTTTCCTTTGCCAATTCTCCACCAAGCCTTGACAAGCGATGAGCCCTGCTTCTCAACCTTATCCCCTAGTCTCCATCCTCCTATATCTTCCACTCCATACCTAGCAACTAAAATTTTCCTCCACAAGGCCTCCCTTTCCCTACCCATTCTCCAACTCTATTTACATAACAAAGCTTGCACCTCTAACCTCCCTACAGATTTAGGTTTGATAACTTCTAACCAACCTACAAGGTGCACTTTTTTCCTATGTTCCTTGTCCCCCAGTAAGAAATTCTTGAAAGTTGTTCCAATCTATTGACAACTCCCCTTGGCATTTCATATATGGACAGAGAGTGCAAAGGGGGATTAGCCAAAACTGATTTAATGAGGGTCATCCTACCACCTAAGAAGAGATAATTTCTCCCCCAACCCACAAGCCTTTTCTCCACTTTTTCTAAAACTGGGGCCCAAAATCGCTTAGGCCTAGGATTCCTTCCAATTGGTAATCTCAGGTAATTGAATGGGAGTTTTCCAACTCGAGAACCCATTCTGATTGCTAAGCTCGCAGGCAAATCTTCCTGCACCCTTATCCCAATCAGGGTACTCTTACCTAGGTTAATTCTTAATCCAAAAAACAACTCAAAACACCTCATCACCACCTTATACCCTGAAACTTCTTTCCTAGAAGCCTCACATAAGAAGAGGATGTCATCTGTAAGTGGCAAATGGGAAACCACTGGTTCATTTTCTGATATTAAAAATCCTCGAATGATGCCCAAATCCCTAGCCTTCTCCATTATTTTGTTTAGGCCTTCTCTCACCAAAGTAAAGATGAAAAGGGATAGAGGATCACCTTTGTAAGTCCTCTATGAGCCACAATAGGGTCAATAGAAAGACCCATTTACTAATACTGAGTAGGATATGTCCTCTACACATCCTTTTATCCATTTCTTCCATCATAATCTAAATCTCATCTTATCAAACATGATTTAATGAATCTAAAATTAAAATTGTCTGGCCCCAATGCCTTATCCTCTGTAATTTTATTTTTGGAGAGAATTTTTGCAGATTATGCAATTACTGAATGCTACTTTAGCACATACTTATATCGTTTCTTCTTCAGATATTGGACTTCCATCAGGGAAATCATTGTTTCAACTTCAAGCCGAGCGAATATTATGTCTTCAAAGACTTGCAGCACAGTCTGTGAGTGATGGTAAGTTTATTTGTGCTACTTTATACGATAGGTTCATCAAATATGCTAGTGTAACTCCTTTTCTATTTGTAGGTACACTTGCTCCAATACACTGGTATATAATGACTAGCCCATTTACTGATGAAGCTACCCACAAGTTCTTTGAAAGTCATAAATATTTTGGCTTGGAAGCTGATCAAGTAATGTCATCTAATATTTTTGCCTCCTTTCTTTTTTGTTTTTGTTTTTGATGCCTTTTAACTTTACTTGATTTATTTTCTTTAAAACAGGTCACTTTCTTCCAACAAGGTACAATACCTTGCGTTTCGAAGGACGGTAGGTTTATCATGGAGACTTCATACAGAGTAGGATAACCTTTCCTTCCATCTCTGTGACATGGTTTTCTATTTGTTTCGCAAAATTGATAAAATTGACTATATTGTCTAACCATATTTGGGCTTAAATTTTTCACATGGTGTTTTATATACCTTCTTAATTTTTTTAAGAAAATGTAGTTTTATAATTTCTCTTTGTACTTGTAGTGAGTGCAAAGTGATAACATCATTATACAAATGGATTTGTATTATAAATGTCTGCTTTCCATGGAAGTTGGATACAATTTGTGAGAATTTCAGGCCTGAGATGAACTTATATACATGGGCGCAGCTTGCTGAGAACTATCATGTGACAAAGTCTAGTATAGCCTTCTCCATGAAGCCCCTATCCTTTTTCAAGATGTTTGTTGAACCTTTTATTTGATTGGAAGCCACAAACTCTAAACTGACTTTAGTAAAGGTGTTATATTGCCATCTAAGGGCCATTATTAGCGTGGTTCATAATCAAGTCAACTTTAAAATTTTAAGATCTTTCTTCATGTGAGTAAATTATGACAACATATTCATTTAAGAAAGAAGGTTTTAACCGAAGTTTCATGAGTTCAGTTTTGCATGTTGAAACTTTTTAGTAGTATGTGTGGTGCAATATTCATCAATTCATGAGCTATAGGTTTTGTCAATTTGTCATAATGTTCATATAAATCTTACTTTTTTTTTTGTCTTCAAAGTTAAAAAAAAAAAAATGAAAATATCACCATTAAAATTGATGTACAAATCGTCAAGTGTTGCTTTAATGCATCAAGTAATTGGCATATTGAGGTCTATAAAACCACTGGGCTTTAAGTTTGGATTCTTTCCTAGGGAACATTCCTATCCCCATAGATGAAGATGATGATCGTATATGGATAGGTGATCCATCATGAGGATATTTGGTCAAGGTAGGGGTGAATTTGGCAATAAGAAATCTTAGCAATGGATCTGAGGTTAGTTTTTTAGCTTGGATGGGAGTACCCCCTTGTGTTCAGACTCGTATGGTGTGTTTTGAAGGGTAAAGTTCTCACTAGGTTTGGGCTTAGGCACAGAGGCATCGTAAGTGGTGATGATGATCTATCCTGTGTTTTATCTGAGGCCCAAGAAAAGGATTTCAATCATTGTTTTAATAATTGTCGCATGGACAGTGCTCTTTGGTATAAGTTTGCGCACCTGATGGGGTTCTGTTGGGTGATTGGGAAGCTACGCAATTGCTCTTTGGTCAATTGGCATATTCAGAAGGTAGGGAGGAGGACAAAAGTCACTTTAAATACCATTCCTGTGGCAACTTTTTTGGTCCATTTGGAAATAAAGAAATTTTAGGTTGTATGATGACATGAGTAATAACGTGGAGGAGGTCTTTGACTGGCTAAATGGAGATTATTTACAGGGTCGTCGGTTAGCAAGGAGTTCAACGGTATTTCAATGTCAGAGCTCTATAGGTCCTGGGTGGAGTGTATGTCTAGGAGGCCTAAGAAGGAATCGATAAGGGAAGTTTGGTGTCTGCCCCTCAATAGGGGTTTTTAAGTTCAATGTAGACGGAGCAGCAAGAGGCAAATCTAGACCAACTTGAATTGGGGGTGTTCTATGCAGTTCGAACAGTGCAATACTCTTGTTTTTCATGGAGTCAATAGGTGTTAAAGACTCGAATGAGGCAGAATTGGTAGAATTAGGAGAGCATTGGGTTTGTGGGTTCATTTTGGTCAAAGTAAACTGATAATTGAAGGAGATTTTGTGAATTCCATTAAGTGGGCAAGAGGAAGCAAAAGACCGCCCTTAAATTATTATCATTGGTTAGGGAAATCAAAGCTTTAGCATCGAAGGTGGATGTTTCCTTTCAGCATGTGAGACGATCGACGAACGGTGTAGCAGACTTCCTTGCTGAATTGGGGGTGGACATGATAGTGTTGTGTTTATTAAAGCATTGGTTTATTTCACCTCTTTGTAATTGACGTTGGGGAATGGGAGCGTGGTTTTGGAGGATCTTTTGTATTTGTTGTATTTGTGGGTGGGTATAAGTATTTTATACCTTGGTACCTTGCATCTCCTTTTCAATATATCTATTTTTTGTGACTGTTCAAAAAAAAAATTGGATTGTTTGACTTTCCATGTCATAGGGTTGGCCACTTGGCCCTATGATCAATATGGCCGGTGGATGTTATGGAAGCACGTAGGTTATTAGATTGTCAAAAGTGAGGTGCATCAGATGATTCCGACCCTTAATTTTTTGTCACCAAAGTTAAACCCTTGGATATCTTATACTTTGGTATTTGACCTAATGGAGAAGATGAATTACTGGCCATCAACATAAGGCAAAGTTGAATTTAGAGGGTTGAGTGTTGTGCACCACTGTTTGGATTGATCTTTTTGGCCCAATGTAGAGACTGTCTACTTAGGAGGGAATCCCACCCAAGTTTTCTGTAGTTCTATCCACCAAGTCTATCCATGTTTTAGTGAGACAAGAAATTAGCTAAACAATAAGTTGAAATGTGGAGGGCAACATTTTAGACAGAGATTTGAAAAGTAGTAGAAGGACAATGTACATGGAGTGTAAGTTTAATGAATCTAAAAGTAGGGAGGATGAATTACTTCAAATTTAAAATGATTTTTTTTAAACGGTATTAAATGTATTAAAAATGAAAGAAAGTATACAAATGCACAATATAAGAGGTATAGAATGAAGGTAGTACAAAAATCAATAAGCAGTAGAATTATAAAAGAAGAGAAAAGAAACACTAAAATTTGTATGTCTCTTGACTCCTGCTTTAGTAAAAAAAAACCCTAATCTCATTGGCTGATTTTTTCACATGTCTGTAAGAAATATCCAATCCCCTCCCCAAGTTATTGATCTCCTGAACAATTGTTATTAGTCTCCATGGTGGTTTCTTCTTGCATGTTACCCACCTGACAGCATTTCCTGAGTCACTTTCAATAATTGACTTCACCAATCTCCTTCCACATCACCACAACTTATTTACCGGCGTCGAGAAATGCATTTTCATTGCCCTACTTCATCATGTAGTACTCATATCCTTGTTGGCCCCTATTTTCCCCTAGCTGTACCATCAATGTTAACTTTAACAATGCTCTCTGGAGGACACTTCCATTTTTGCACAACCTTTTGTTTTGAACATTACCATGAATGTATTCCATCCACCTTCTTACAAAGTCATCATAGGAGTAACCCTTCACAATGACTTATTTACACAATGTTGAGAAATTGTGGTACTTAAGTGGAGATGTAAAACTAAAAAGAGAACCTAGTTTGGATATATCTAGTAGGATGGTGTAGGATGGACCATCTAGGAAGGTTAGTGTAATGTTGTGCAGTAGAAGAGTGTCATGTTTATTTAAGGGGTGTTTCTACAAGACAACAATGAGACTTGTAATGTTATATGGAGTCAACTGTTAGACAATGAAGAAAGGGCAAGTAGATAAAATCATGGAGATGGATTTGCATATGTTATGATGGATGTGTGTAATAACAATAAAAGATAAACCTAGAAGATGTTTAGAGTAGAAGTAAATGTAGTAGGTATGTTTCAAACATGCCAACTTGCCATAGGAAGATTAACCCGTGTCTGTGATATCTTTTTGTTTTTAAATTACTTTCTATCTTCCAAGTTTCATTTTTTCCCCATCAAGTGGAAACGTATTTTTGACTCATGGTACAAATCACAACTTTAATAACTCAAGGACTTGAGCAATTTGTAAATATCTCATATTCTTATAGAAGGGGATCATAGCGTCATTTTGCCATTCTTCATGCATCCCTCTTGTAAATAGGGTTTTCTTAATAATTTGGTTAACCTTCCAACACTAATTTCTCCTAGTAAAACCCATACTTAGATATGTATACTTTATGGTCTTAATACTTTGTGAATGTGCATGTGTGCATATGATCACACTCATATTAGCTAAAGCTATATCTTCTTGTATTATTTGTTTTGGGAACCATTCTCCATTTGCTTCTACTTCAAGAGTGACTCCATTCGCATGTTCAAGCAATCAATGAGTCTTTAGAATACGTCCTTGGATATCCTTTTTTGGTTTTTGTTCTTTTGTTATATGTCACAAAGACCCTCAAATCTGTCTTTAATACACCTTTCATAACAATGTCTCTAGTAATATTAGTTATCTTAGAAAGCTTATTTATATGCTTTTCCATCTCCTTTTCCCAATTGGGATATAAATTATCACATGCTTCTGTTGTTTTCAATTGATAATTTGAAAATTAGCAGAAGTTTGAATAACTACCTTGCAACAGTGTAATTAAAGCTAAGAACAAAAAATATGAAAATTTGTGTAGTCAATTTTTTTTTTTTTTTGAGGTCCGGAGGTGTCCAAGCGTCGCACCCCGCACCCGACTAGTCCCCTGGGGTGTGTGAAAACCCCCCTATCTGCACACATTGGGTAATTTGATGGGACCTTACTCTATACATATTCCCATGGGAAGTGGCCCTTCATTGGGGCTCCAATGGTTTGAACCCAAGACCTCCCTCTAGAGATCTTGCTCCCAAATCAATTGGGATAATCCCTTGGGGTTATTTGTGTAGTCAATTATGAACATAGGAATGGCAAAAGAGTATTTACAAGCTTGCTAAAACAAGTGACAAGTTCTAGAGACCTTGATCATGTAAAATGTGTTAAAGATGAAAAATCAATAGCCCTTGGTGAATGAAAGAAATAAAGGATCAGTGGGAAATATATTTTAGAGATAGATAAATTATGGAATATGTGTGACAATATGGAAGCAAAAGAAAATGAGGATGGCGATATGGATTATTGGGTGCATGTCTCTTGTGCTCCTTTTTGTACTGTTTTTTCTTTTGATAATATATTTATTCTTGTGTTTGCTCAAAATTTAAAATTAATAAAATATCCTATACAAAAGTAGCCTAGCCCAAGTGAAGAAAGAGAAGGCATTAGTACTAGATGGTATCCTGATAGAAGTATAGATATTCCGTAAGAAAAAGAAGGCTGTCATTTGTACTTTTTTGGTTCAATAAAATTTGCTTCCATAATCTCCAAAGATGCTTGCCCAACATAGCAATATTGATATCTTCGATGGGTTTGAAGCTCAAGACACCCTTCATAAGCTTACAAACCTTTGCCCATTCACCAAATGAAACCTCCTATTCTGAGGACACTGATACCAACAAAATTGCATTCAATCATACCCAACTTTTTAAGCACTTCCATTGGGCACTTGAACACAAATATAACTTATATTGGAAGACTTTGCATATTGATTTGATTAGGGTAATTCTTCCTCCTAAATAGATTTGAACTCTTCCAAGTAGAAAGTCTACTTTCAAACCTTTCAATGATCGTATCCCACATAGATTTCCTCGGTTAAGGGGATGGCCTAGATTTCTTTTCCCTTTTTTTGTCTTCTATAGTCTTGCAATGAACAAAACTAACCCCCATTTCCTATTGCCCTGTTGGTAGGAGTCTAGCAGTCGAATACCATGCCAGCAATGCTAGAGTCCCAAACCAAGTCTCCAATTCCTCATTGTGGAATTTTCCACAAACAGTAAGAGGCTCTCCTTCCACCAAATTCTATATCCCCTTTTTAGAATCTTAGGCATTTTTTGAAAATTTATGAGTAATTTACTATTAGAAGTTACCTAGGAGTAGGGTAGAATGCTTCTCTTTTTAACTTTTGGGATGAGGTAAGGAGGGACGTCATAAATTGTGATGGAGAATATGATTTTTTTATTAGGTGGATGGGAATGAAAAACTCAAAAATGTGACCCTGGATAGATGGTACAATGGTTGATATGATTTAATTTTATTATTATGAAAGATACCACAATGCTCGTCCACCGTTCTTAAACATTCTTTCTGTAAGGAAGATCTTGTTAAACCATTGATCTATGAAATTATAACATGACTCAAGCCCACAACATTGTTGGTTGGAACTATGAGCGGTCACCAATTGTGCTATAGGCTCTTAGTTTTTATTTTTTTTTTATTTTTATTTTTTGAAAGGATAGGCTTGTGTTAGATCTTGTTAAATAATCAGCGTTTTCAATTTTTTTAAAAATGCTTGTAAATAGTCTAGTTAATCAACGAATCCAATTTCACCCATCAAAACCTAAACCGCCTACAAGTTAACATGAAACTTGTTCTGGATTTAAGTTCAGTAGTTGTTAAGCTTGTTGTTGTATTTACCATCAATATAATGCATAGACCTAAATCCTAATTTTGTAAAACCAGGTAGCAAAGGCTCCAGATGGAAATGGAGGTGTTTATTCAGGTAAATTTTTAATTATGTTAAAATAGAAGTAGCAATAACTGTGTTAGACTTCATCATTCGAAAAAAAGAACTGTGTTAGAGTTTATTTTCGTTTTGAAGATAATACTTGCACTTATTCAACTTATTTTTTCTTTTTATATCAGCTTTGAAAGCTTCAAGATTATTGGAAGATATGGCCATGAGAGGTGTGAGATATTTGGATGTTTATGGAGTTGACAATGCTCTGGTAAGGATTTTCTTTTCCCCTTAACTATTTTCTGACTTCCTCCCATTTCGTTTATAGCTATTTATCTCTTGAAAGCAGGTCCGTGTTGCAGATCCAAGTTTCTTGGGATTTTTTATTGATAAAGGTGTAGTTGCTGCAGCAAAAGTTGTTCGTAAGGTGAAAATAATGAACAACACTTTGTCACTTCATATTATGTTACACTTTGTTGTTTTCATTCCAAATTGTGTTTTGCTCTGCTGCTAGGGTAGAGAATGGCAGCATTATTGTGCTCAATAGATTCCTTAAGGCTTTCTCCGTCTTTTAGATCCTTCTTGTTTCCTTGAAGGCTTCTAATAAAGGATGGTGTTCGGGGCCATTCCCTAAGAAGGTCCAAATTCTATGAAAAATGGTACCTCTGGCAATCAGGGGATAGTTTGAAGGACTGTAAAGATGTTTTTGAAGATAAATCTTTTTTGGACGATAAATCTTTATTTTGCTGGTCAACTATTGAGCATTTTAAAGTTTGTATTATTCCATGGGCTTCAATAACAAATGACTTTGTGGGGCATTCGTGTTTCACCTACGGGAAGAGTTATCTGTCTAGGCTGTAAGTGGTTGTTATAGTGTGTTTTTATTTTTTTGACAGTAACAAAAGTCATTAAAATTTATAATAACGGAAATACATGGGAGAGAATAAGGGGGCATAAGAGGCTTACACCACTGTACAAAGAGATACATACAAAACCATCCCTAAAAAGAAAACCAAGCAATACCACCCATACAAAAAAGAAGCCTCGAACAATCAGAAGTCAACCATAGCGAAATTCCTGTTTACTCCTGTCTTTGACAAGAAAATAGCCACTCCATTAGGAGACCTCCTGACGTGATTGAAGACCGCATTTATCAAAGAACATAAATCCCAAATCTCCTTTACCATGGGTATCATCCTCCAAGGACTCCCAGCTTACCAACACTGCCCCATCCACATTAAACTTAAAAACTCCCTTAGGAGGGTAGAGGGGAGGGGAGAGAGGGACGAAACTACCTTAGAATTATTCTCCTTGTAACCATCTTTCATGTAAACCCCACCACCCACCACCTCCCCCCCCCCCCCCCCCCCCCCCCCCCCCCCCCCCCCTGCCCGCCGCACTAGAAAAAATCTGCTAAAGACTTTATTCACTTGCAACCAAGTAAAAAGCCATTGCAGTCCAACCAAGTTTTTAATGGTCTGGTCGTTGTTGGTGGCCGTTTTGTTCTCTCAGGTCGCATATTTGCTCAATCCCTTTTTGGGCTATTTCTCCCTTTGTATCTTTTGTACCTTGATAAAATTGTTACCCCTTAGGAGGGGAGAGAAGCCAAACTACCTTAGAATTATTCTCCTTGTAACCTTCTCTCATGCAACCCTTCCATGACAGAAAAATCTGCCAATGACACTTTGCTAAAGACTTTATTCACTTGCAACCAAGTAAAAAGTCGTCGCAATCCAACCAAGTTTTCAATGGTCTGGTTTTAGTTGGTGGCCATTTTGTTCTCTCAGGTCACAGATTTGCCCAATCCCTTTTTGAGCCAATTCTCCCTTTTGTATCTTTTATGCCTTAATAAATTTTTTTTTTTTTGAAATGGTTCATATATAATAAAAGATAGAGAGCACCAGAGGTGCAAAACAACATACAAAAGAAAGTCTGAAAAAGGAAAAATTGTCCAAAGGTTGTTGAATATATCGGGGGAAGGGGATATGTGCATTGCTATATAGGCACAATCATATGAATCACGATATGTTTTCATGGGTCAATCCAGTGGAGTGTCGGTGGGGGACCCATTTCTTCTCATACCTTGTTCATTATACTGCTTTATTCCATGTATCTTGGATGTGTGTTCTGAATTCTTTGTTTCCACTCATTCTTATTAAAACCCATGTTCTCTAAAGTTCTCTCTGTTTTTTTTTTTTTTTTGAATGGATACAATCCCCCCCACTTATTGGATTACACTTAAAACAACCTTGTGAATTCAATCCGTAGGAAGCCCACACCCAATAAACAACTCTTACTCCTTCCGTTTTTCTTTTCCTTTTTAAACCCTTTTCCTTTAAAATTAAAGAAGAAACCTACATCCTTCCTTGCCCAAAATTCCTCTTATAAAGATGGAAAAGAGTTCATCTTGCTTAGCCTTAAAATATCTGCTTTTTTGTTTTATAGTGCCCCTTTTCTCCTGGAGGCCAAAGCCCTTTATGTTCCAAATTAAAGTCTTCATTTACAACCCTTATACGCCCGAGGACACCTCCCCAACCCTCTCTTCCACCTGCATTGAATTTTGAAGAATCTACCTCTTCCCATCAACAATGAAGGGGCAGTACCTCTTCGGAATCCACGAGATGAGGATCTATCCCTTTCCTCGACCCACTTCAAGGCTGCTTCAACTCTATCCCCATTGTAAAACTGCATACCAAGGACCTTTCATATTCTCGAGATTTCTTCCCCGTCTTCCTTAGAGTAACCACATCTACACAAAGCTTCCAGTCTACATGTAGCACGAATTTCCTTGCCACCATTGTCAACCACACAGCCTCCATCCTCTGCCAAACACTAACTTGCCCTTGACAACCCTTGGAGAGATCCATCCCTCTCTGTTGCTTCTTCGATAATACTATTGTCTTCAAATTCATATTTTAGGGATGCAGAAGCAAAAACAGATTTATTTTTCTCCGTTATCCCACCAGTGACAGCCTCAACGTGATTGAAGTGGTCTACGCCTTCATCGTCGTTGTCAAAAGCCCTCTCTAATGTCTCAACACTTGGGAGGTTTTCTTTACTGTTTTCGTCAATCTCACAACCACCATTTCCTTTTCCTTCTTCCTGCCTCATTGATGTTGCCTTCTTTCTCTCCCTTTGCTAAATGCACGAGTCCCGTGCAGGCATTAATAAGCCCCTGCGAGGATGACCGAAGGTCATATCCTGGGCTTGGGTGTTAAATGGAACTCCAAGTCCACCCTTTTGATTGCCAGGCTTGTGACATGGCATGCCTAAGGTTTGCTGGTTTATTTGAGTGGTTGGACCAAGCTCGGATCTATGTTGTCCAGATCCTGTAACGCCCCGCCCTTTTTCACTTGCCACAAATCAGAGTATAATTTTTTTTTTTTAAGTGAGAGAGAACGGGTCGTCACGACACGAGTCAAGTCTGAGTTTCCAAACCCGACCCTTAACTGGCCACTATTACGTGTGCGTGGACTAAGTCACTAAAACATTTACACACGCTTATCTCATTGCTTGCAGAATAATTTATATGAATGAGATGCTAATCATTCTCTTAACATCGTTAGGCAAGGAAGCCAATCACCATAAAATTTCAATAAAAACTTAAGGATTATCAAACCATAGCAAATAAGTTCTAAGGTGTCCCAAAAATAGTCTAAGTTATTATAATCCAAAATGCAAGTCCCCAAATACATCATTGAAATCAAAACTAAGTAATTTAAATTTCAATCTCCCAAGCTCCTACGCTTGGCTCCCTTCCGGTTCTACATCCTTCTCCTTGGCATTTCCTGTTCCATCATCTATAGGGTAGAAGTAGGGCATTAGTCAACATGCCCAATAGGTATTCCAATTAGGGTTAGGGTACACATAGGAGTAATATTAGCATATCATATATCAAGGGTTTAAACATCATTAATGGTATATTTGTAAATACATCTTGTAAGTAATAAAAATAATGCATGATGTCCATATCATAATCATGCTAAAATGAGTGTCATGTCATGGGTGTCAATACCAAATGAGATCCCACCCAATGTCTATACCCAATCACACCATACATCAATCAATGGTTTCCTTGGCCAATTATGTCCATAGTGTTTCAGGCGGCAACCACTGAGGCACTGTATACCCATCCACAAATTAACCGGGATTACCGATGGAGTGTGGACGCCTTCCCTCTGCGCAGGGTTTCGAGGCTAACTACCCATGAGCTCTTTGGCCCAATAAGCCGTACTTTTCTATCAACTAGACGCGGCCATAACTCAACAGTTCATATAGCTTCACATAAGCTAATCTCAAGCCCAAGTTATGTTCAGACCGCTCAGAACTTGACTTGCTGGTCATATATGTTCCCTCCCATGCCATGCATGAGATAATGTATGCAATAATGCCATATCATTTAAAATACATCATATCATATGAAAATCAGTTCATAATCGTACACAATTTGTATAACCAAAGTAATCATCATATTTTGAATATAAACCAGTGTCATAATTATACTCACAGTGTTCTCAACAAGGTAGGAATCCTACCAATGTATGATATACTATCTTGCAAGGATAATGCTAACGGTCACGTGAGACGAATCGCAATCCTTTTACGAACCTCTTTACCTTATCAAATTCAATCATACATATTAATTTGATTTTCCATTTCAATTTTATCATCCCTATCTCCATCTAAGTTCCATGTTCATTTTCCAACGCATTTATGCATTCCTTGTCCTTAACGCATTTAAGACCTTCAATAAGGTTTGGCCATTTACCATGGCCGAACCCTATTTCCCATTTCCCTTTAAATGTATTCATGTTCAACAAAAATCCCTCAATTGGGTTCGGCCATGTTGCCCATTTCCCTTTAAAGGTATTCATGTTCAACAAAAATCCCTCAATGGGGTTCGGCCATGCTATTGTCTCATTTCCCTTTAAAGGTATTCATGTTCAACAAAAAATCCCTCAATGGGGTTCGGCCATATTGTATGGCTGAACCCCATTGTCCCATTTCTTTCCTTTAAATGTGTTCATATCCATAGAAAACCATCAATGGGGTTCGGCCATATTATTGTCCCATTTTCTTTTAAAATGTGTTTATATTACACCAAAAACCCATAAAGGGGGTTCGGCCATACAATATGGCTGAACCTTATCTTTTGGTTTTTGGCCCTCTTTTTAATCCTTATGTTATTTTAAACAAAGTGATCCATAGAAATCATCCATGGGTTTGGCCATACAACATGGCCGAACCCATTGTTCTTCCTTCTTTCGTCTCCTTTCCATCCTATATTACTTTTAGGATGGGTTCTTCTTTAAAAATATTCATCAACCATGTTTTAGGTCACTTGATGGGGTTCGGCCATACAACGTGGCTGAACCTCATCTAGTACCATTTTTAGTCCTCAAATGGTCTCCATACAAAATTAGGGTTCGGTCATACAACATGGCCGAACCTTGTTCTTTGATTCTTTCTACTTGAAATCCATCCTTAATCATATTTAACATGGATTCCATCCTTAATACTCAACCTAATAAATTTATCCTACCCACTAACCAAGGCTAGGGTTCGGCCATGATGGTGGGTTTTTCATGATCCATTCAATCATACATCATCATAGCATGGGTTCTTTTGTTTCAATCCCATAACCATCCTTTGGATGGATTTTCCAACTCCATGGCCTTATAACATTTTTGGCCACTCAATCCAACCAACATGGAACCCATGGGTTTGGCCATACCATGGCCGAACCTATGGTTCCCTAGATTAATCCCCATTGATTCTTTATTAAGTTTAGGCATACCTTTCTTCCAATAAGTTGCTCCTCCTCTTTTCTTTTGATTTTCCCCTTCTTCTTTATTTCTTCTTCTCCTTTCTTTGTTCTTCAAAAGCTTTAAGTGTATGGAGGTAGAGATGGGAGAGAGGAGAGGAGTGGAGAGAAATCTCTTGTTCAAGAGAGGAGGGATCGGCCGAAGGGGTTTTGAGTGCCCCTTGGTTTGGGTTTTTATGTTTAAGACTAAAACTATTCCTTTCCTCTCATTATGGTTTGTCTTAACCGAATGAGGCTCTTGGCTTAACCAAGGAGACCTTGGCTTAAACCAAAGAGACCCCTTGGCTTCCCTAGTGTCTAAGTACAATGTACTTAGACAAGCCAACCATCTCATCCCTTCACCTTCTCAACTCGTGTAAAACTTACTCAAGATTTGAACTCACTAGTGGTTGACCAAGTCAACCCATGACATGGTAGGCCATGCATGTGGTGACTTGGTCACTAGGGTCCCACTTGGCCATGTCACTTGATGATGTGGCATTCTTGCTTAGTTGGCTCTCATGTGATGACATGTATGCCACTTGGCAATGCCACATCACTCACATGCCACCTCACTTGATAAGGTGGACCTTAATGCATTAAATGCATTAATTTATCCAATTCAACTAATTTAATTAAACTTACCCAATTACTTTAAAATCCAGCTCACCCATGACCCATTGGTCATAATTGGGTAATTGACCCATTTCCTTGCCCATCTAGTGCCCATTTCAACTTTTAATTTCAAATTCCATTAAATCGCAATCCAAATGGACCAATCCAATATATTTATAATCTAAGGAAAATCCAGGATGTTACAGATCCAGATCCAAGTGGCTCATTATCAAAAGCAGCCCACCAATCCATGCTCGTATGCTTCTCACGTGCAAACATTTGATAAGAGGGTTTCTCTCGAGACGCTGGTTCAAATCGATGCCCCTTCCCAAAGTCGTCTTCGTTTGTGTTTCCTTTTCCACTTCCTCTCCTACCCTATCCTTCTCTGCCACGCCAACCAAGCAGTGGCCCTTTCCTCTTCCACCATTGACAGTCTTGCCAACAGCTGCATGTTTGCTATGTGTATTCGTCTCCAATGGTTGTGAGAAATCCTCCTTCGGGGGAAAGGTTTGATTTTCAGACGAGGATTCCAATGGGAAAACGAATCTGGTGAAGAGTTGACCGGCGAGGCTTCCTTGATTAGCTCCCTAAAGACTTCACCGTTGAGGCTCAGAGCTACTACTGACGAAATGTGTTCAGTAGCCCTAATTTCTAGCAATATCTTCAATACCGAGCAATCCGTCCTCGTGAGGTTCCTTTTGTCTATCTCCACACACACACACATTCTGCTGCCGAAGGTTCTAAGCAATTACTTCATCCAGCTCTGGAGTGAAAAGCCATTGCAATGGATCCACACCCTTCTCGTGTATTGGAATAGATTTGGACGCCATCTCCCCAAAAATTGTAGCTTTCTAGTAGCTAGGTTGGAATCCTTGAGCTTCTTTGCCGCCTCCGGTGTTTTCACAGTCACTAGGTAATAGTTGTCAACAATGAGACAAACCTGTGAATTTGAAAATCCAGCTTCCTTAAGGATTTTTTCCTGAGACAAACACCCCAACGGGCACACCACTAGAGAGCAAGAGAGCCAAGTTTTGATCCCATTCTCCTCTTCTATGCTTTTTTTAACAGTAACAAAGGCTTATTATAGACTTAAATCCAACACAAAGTTAAACAAATAAAAGAAATACATCCACAAAACTAAAAGAAAAATACATTTGAGTACCATCCAATAAGACAAAGATGGAAGACCGCCGCTCCCCAGATCATCCAGCCACTTGCCTCAATGATAGAAAACGCCTGTGGTTGGGGAGTCGTCTACACTTTTAGCAAAAAAGTTTGTCACTCTATTAGCAGATCTTCTGACTAGAGCGAAGGAAATCTCATGACACGAACAGAGCCCTCATCTCCCTTACGTCAGTAATCAGTCTCCAAGGAGGCCAATTCAACCCCTTAGCCCAACTGCTTGCATTTGTTGAATCTCCTTCAATGACTAGTTTCCCTCGCATAACTGAGTTCCAGATGGTCAAGGCTCTTGTGACGACCCGACTCCCCCAGCAAGATATTGTCCTCTTTGGGCCCACCTGACCTGCACTGTTTTGTATTTGGGCCCGGCTCACTTCCAAACCTAAAAGGCCTCTTGCTTGGGAGAGGGGCTCTCCCCTCTTAAATCCACCGACACACCCTCCTCCCTAGGCGATGTGGAACACTTTCCCACATAGCCTAGGTGAGCAGGGGCGTTACAATCCACACCTCTTAAGCTCAGAGCCGTCCTCGGCTCCACCGCAACACAAAGGCTATAGGGCCCACACAGGCAGAGGGTTAAACCTGTCTCTGATACCATTTATAACGGCCTATCCTTCTAGTACAATGTTTTCCGCTTTGGGCCCACGAACCCCCACAGCTTTGCGACTTGGGCCCAAAAGGCCTTGTGCTTAGATGGGAGGGAGTACCCTCTTAAATCTCTCTTCTAATTGAAGCTCTTGGGCGATGTAGGACTTCTCCCACATGCCCAGGTGGTGGGTATTACAGTTCTCCTAATACTAAGAAGTTCTGCCTTGTTTGAGTCTCTTTGCCCTTCCGGCTTAGAGAAGACTATAGAACTTTTTCCGTTATGATCTCGAAGAACACCTCTTATTCCCGTCGGTCCCAGTTTTCCCCTTATTGCCCCGTCAACATTGAATTTATGGACACCTAGCTATGGAGGAGACCAAATAACTAGGGTTTTTGTCTTTCTTGGATTCCCACTCAAATAACCCTCCCATGAGTAATAGAAATCAGTTATTTTCTTGGATTCTCCTCTTCTTTGCTGACCATAATTTCAATCAACTTGACACACATATCCGAGCAATTACATCTATGGTTGTTCAAACTTACTTCCTTCCTTGAGGTCTCTCCCACAACATCTGTTCATGTTCTTCCAACCATCATCTTTTCCTTGCCCTTAGACACAGGTATGTTTCTGAGATTATTATTTATTTGATTTGTGGGAATATCCTTTCTTGGGGGAAGAAGCTTCTGATTTCTTCTGAAGTGGGCGTGATTCACATTCAGTCTACATACTGCCTTCAAGCATGGTCCCATTGAGGTCTCTGATAACTCTTTCTGCTTGTAGACCATTCATCATCCTGACGAAGCTGAAGACCCTCCCTTCAGCATCCTTCTTCCTTGGAATGAAGACATCAGTTACCATCCGCCATCGCTTGAAAAACCCCTGTGACCAGCTTCTTGTGTTTGGCTCCAGTAAGTTAGCAACAAATGAGGTAATTGAGGCTATGCCCATCGGAGAATGTCACCTTCTTCTTGTCAATTGTTGCCATCTCCCTTCCTTCCCCTTCTCCCACGCCCCTTGCTTGTCCCATCGCTCGCCTGTGCCTCCTCCCAGGTTTCCTTTCTCCTCAGTCATCGCCTCCCAATGGATTTACACTAAAATTCTCATGTAATTCAAACTTGAAATCCTATAGTTCTTCATACAGGATATTGTATGTTTATCTCATTCTCATACAATATTTGGGTAAGTGACTAGATGAGTATGAGCTCACATTGGCAATTTCTTTTCAACTGCAGCACAATTGATCATTTTTCAAACTTAAAGAAAGGAAAAGTATTGCTTTTCAAAAAAAAAAAGCAACAGAAAAGTAAAGAAAATTGCAATATTGTAACTGTTTATTGGATGATATGGTCATCAACGAAGTGCACCTAGTTGGTGCCATTCACTAATGTGGCAACCATTAAGGAGCAACTCAGTATACACTTAAACTCCTAGTCTAAATACGAATGAAGGTTGTCATTTTATTGGCCCAGTCTATTAATCATATGGGTTGATTTAGATTTTTGTATTTCCCTTATTTCCTTGAATGTATTGTAAGATTGTAAGATTCTTTGGTTTTGTTATCTGCCACTAATAGCTAGGTACTTTTACCTTTAACTTCATTTCTATCCTTGGATACAGGCATATCCTCAAGAGAAGGTTGGTGTGTTTGTCCGTCGGGGAAAAGGTGGGCCTCTTTCTGTATTAGAATACAGTGAAATGGATCCATCAATGACTTCTGTTATCAATCAGGAGACTGGACGCCTTCGCTTTTGTTGGAGTAATGTATTGTTTACTGAACCTTCATTTATTTTCATCTTCACCTAATGTAATATCTCCATCTACCAAAATTTATTAAAAGAAAAAAGTTGTTATTTCAGCCTGAGACTGTTAAACCAATGCGCTCCTTGTTGAATGAGGTTTTCTTTTACTTGTTTCAAGAGCAATGCTCAAACCGCCTGTCATATCACTTGTCTACAGCACTGTTTATTAATCCATTTATTAAGAAGATCTGATTAGATATCATAGGGTCATTTCATGACTAGGTTAATATGTTCCATTTTAGGAGCTAAAAGCATTTTCTCATCATTTTGGGAAATCAACCAGTTGAGGGAAGCCCAAAACATCTAGATAGAGTTTCTTTTTTTCTGGAAAAATGGAAGAATTCCATTAGTTACTAAAATAGGAAGAGCTAAACACGCCCTTAAACAATAATCTGATTTTTGCTTTTTTATTTTATCTATCATTTGGATTTTAAGGCACACATTTGAGTTTTTAGCTAGAGCTATCTTTTTAGTTTCCTTGCATTCAAACACACACAAATCTGGCAGTGTCCTTTTAACTACTGGAGTTCTAGTATGTGTTAGTTGGCTGTTAATTTTTTATTTTTGAAAATTTGTTGGCTGTTTATTTTGTTGTGCTCTTAAATGTCACTCTCTCCATATTCATCCCTTGTGTTCTTCTTGGGATTCAAATTACTTTCGTTTTCTTGCTGCCAGAGTTGCAATAAATGCTCTGATCTATTTCTCTTCAAACATTTCCTCTTTCAATCATTCTTTCTTTCTTTTTAAAGTCTCTTTATAACATTTCATGCCCATGACTTGTTACTTCTCCATGATTCATCATGGCTAACTCTGATGCAAATAAAACCTTAACTTAAAGACCAACATGAAACAATACAAGCTCAATTACGTCATCATCATCACCATCACCATCACCATCATTGCTGTCTTCATCATCAGCAAAGCTTTATCCCACAAATGTTGGGTTGACTTGAAAGCTTTACTTTACCATGCATCCCTACTCAGGTTACATTCTATAGATTTGTTTTTCCAGTCTATTGTTAGTGGAAACCATATTCTTCAACTTTTCTCCTGCTACTTTTCACAGATTTGTTTTCCAGAGTGTTTTTTAGTGACTTAATTATGCTTTTATTCTCATGTTCTCTAGTTTGTTTCTTTCAGGTATGTTTACATATGTTCACCCTGGATTTCTTGAATCAAGTGGCAAATGGCCTTGAAAAGGACAGCATGTTAGTAAACATCCTCTTTTTTAATCTTTTTTCTTTCCTGTTTTGGGAAAATGTGAACAAAATATTTAAACAATTTATACACTTTTTGTCATATAACTATTGTGTCACTACATATTCATGGTTTATTGTGATGGAAATGTGTCGAATTTATTTTGGAATTACTGCAATTTGCACCTCTTTTGCATTATCTACTTCATTCAGATCTCATATTACATACAAAATATGGCTGCTATCCAAAATCATGAAAATTGACCTATATCTAAAATTATGGCCCATTGCTTGTAGACTGTGGTAGCTCCTTCATCAGTTTCTCATACATTTGGGTTCATGTGCTAAACCTAGAAAAAAAGGCTCATGAGGATTTTGCCGGAGTTTGCAACCTTTAGGTAGTTGACCTGTGGTTGATTCAAGCCCATTGCACTAACCTCACCCTGGATACAAATCCTGCGTGGTCCAACACTCTTTCTTAAGAGACAATCGTACTAATCCTACTTGTTGGAATGGCAATGAATAAGTTCTATGTCAACCTTTAGACACCAAGAACAAGTAACTTGATTGCCAATTTGGGCATCCCCTTAGTCCTTATACTGTGTCAGTCCCTCCAATCTGGTATGGTAAAATGGTAGACTGCATTGACACTCCTTGTTAGAAGAATTAGTTGAACTGCACCCATGCCTGATGAGGACATCATGGGACGCCAATGAAGAAAGATGCATCGGAATCAAGAGTTTTCCTAAACATGTTTGGATGATGATTGTTTGCTTATTTCTAATATATTTGACCATGGATAGAGACAAATCCAGCCATGGATAGCCCAGATTGTACGTTGATCAAGTAGGGATTTGAACATTTGCTTGACATACATTTACATCATTTGAACTGTTCATATATGGATTGGACCGATCTGACCGTTGATCCAGCACCATCTAGGCATTTGTTTTTATTATATTCTATTAGTGTCATGTAGTTTTAATTTATGTGTTTCAAGATTGTTATTGAAAGTTCCCAGTGTGCTAAACACGATTGTCTTAGAGAGAGAGAGAGAGAGGGTGAATAGGACAATCCCAATTTTACGGTACTTTGCAAATATCTTGATTAATAGAAATCAAAAGTGGAATAACACTATTAATCAAATTGCAAAGGTGTTGTGTGAAAAGAGAGTGCACAAGTTAAAGTATCAATCACACAAGCAAAGACCAAAACACCCATAACACCTGATGTATAGTGGTTCGGTTTAAACAAACCTACATCCACTTATAGACTCACCTAACCTTGGGCTATCCCAAATTCACTGTGTGGGGAATTACGCCATCACTAATAGAGAAGGAATTACACCTTAGTTAAATAGAGTGGGGCTTTCACCCAACTCAAATCCTAGTTTTGAATGGTTCGACCTACCCCATTCTACTTCTTATCCCTCTATTTTTTATACTAGTTCAAGTACTTTGCTTTAATCCACTGTACAATGATGGTTTAAATAAAAATCAAACACTAAGAAGCATTTGCCTTTTGAAAGCTCTCTTGATGTAGATGTTGTGCTTCTTGAAGATTCTCCCTACTTGACTTTTGTCAATGACGAAGATATACCACACTCTATGCTCAATCACAAGTTTGGAATACTAGACTAGTTTTCTCTCTCTTTCTATCCCAATCAAAAGATTGGATCTCAAATTATTCACCAATATTTAGTGCATAGAGAGAAATTGAGATCTCTGGGAATACCTTGGCTGCGTTTGGATGGGGGGTAAGAGGGGGTAACCCCCTGTTACCCCTTGTTACCCTCGGGGGTAAGGGTAAAAATTTAAATTTTTACCCCTCTTGTCACCATTTTGAATACCCCCATGGGGCTTAGGGGTATTCATTCTTGCATAGCCCTCCTTACCCTCCCTTTTGCTCTTTTATGAGATTTTTTTTTTTTACATTTTATTTATTTATTTATTTTGGTGAGTACTTGGCTTTTATTTTTTTTTTTAAAAGCACTCCATTATTTCTTTTTGATGAATTTCATAACACCGAACAACAAATTATATTTTTTTTATGAAGAGATGTAGAATTTTTTTATTTATTTATTGAAATTTAAAATAATAATAGTGGTTTTTTATTTATTTTTTATTTTTTAAGAAAACATTTCCCCTATTTATCCCGTGCCTTCCTTTATTTTTCAATTATATATTATATAATTGAAAATTTAATAGATTGCAAATAATTTTTATATTATAGATTTTCAACATGATGCATTTGGATGAGGAGTAATTTTTTACAGGGGTTACTTCAGGTTACCCTTGAGTAGGGGTAATTGTAAGTAGGGTAACCTGACATATTAACAATTTTAGAATAATTAATAATTTTATTTAATCCATATAATATAAAAATAAAAATAAAATTTTCTTAAACGTATTTGTCAAAATATTCTATTTTTAACGGGTGATTCTGTCGAAATTTCGATAGGGTCTCAAAACTCTGAAAAAGTTTGAGGTTCATGATAATCTCTTTCAGGATAATTGACAATTTATACTATTAGAAGATTATTTTAAAAATGTGTCAACATTTTCAACGTGGATGCATTTGGGTCAGGGGTAAATTTTTACAAGGGTTACCCTTGAGTAGGGTAATTCTAAGTAGGGGTAAACTGACATATTAACAATTTTATGAGAATTAATAATCTTATTAAATCTACATAATATAAAAATAAAATTCTACAACATTTTCAACGTGATGCATTTGGGTGGGGGGTAAATTTTTACAGGGGTTACCCTTGAGTAGGGGTAATTGTAAGTAAGGGTAAACTGACATATTGACAATTTTATGAGAATTAATAATCTTATTAAATCTATATAATATAAAAATAAAATTTATGCACCATTTTCAACGTGATGCATTTGGGTGGGGGGTAAATTTTTACATGGGTTACCCTTGAGTAGGGGTAATTGTAAGTAGGGGATAAACTGACATATTAACAATTTTATGAGAATTAATAATCTTATTAAATCTATATAATATAAAAAAAAAAAAAATTCTGCAGCATTTTCAACGTGATGCATTTGGGTGGGGTAAATTTTTACAGGGGTTACCCTTTAGTAGAGGTAATTGTAAGTAGGAGTAAAACTGACATATTAACAATTTTATGAGAATTAATAATTTTATTAAATCTATATAATATAAAAAAAAAATTCTAGCAGCATTTTCAACGTGATGCATTTGGGTGAGGGGTAAATTTTTACAGGGGTTACCTATTGAATAGGGGTAATTGTAAGGAGAGGTAAAGTGACATATTAACAATTTTATGAGAATTAATAATTTTATCATATCTATATAATATAAAAATAAAAATAAAATTTTCTGAAACATATTTGTCAAAATATTCTATTTTTAAGGAGTTCACCCGTGACAATTTTTAATATTAATTTTATATTTGTTGTGATTTATTAAACTATTATAATAGTTTATTATATTATATATTTCATGTTACCAATGAACAAATTATAATTTTTTTATAAAGAAATATGTTGATTTTTTTATTCATTTATTGGGATTTAAAATAATAATATCTATTTTTTCTTTATTTATTTTTTTACTGTTAGAATGCAAGTGTTCATTTTAAATTATAAGTTATAAAAAAAAAATCTATAAAAATTGGATAATATTAGATTTACTTAATGAATATTATTTAATAATTATGTTTTATAAAATTTCTCATAAAATGGTTAATATATCAGGTTATCCCTATTAATAGGTACCAAATAAGATTTTTTACCCTTAGGATAAGTTCTTATTTTACCACTGCAATTACCAAACAAGATAAGGGTAACTCCTTTTCAAAGGTGACCCCTACTCAAGGGTGACCCCTACTCAAAGGTGACCCCTATAAAAATTACCCCCCATCCAAACGCAGCCCTTAGGATTTTCCTGTGTGTAATGATTCCTAGGTGTCCAACCAATTATAGGCATCCAGAAAAATCCAACTCGAGGTCACCGATGGGTCAATACTTGAATAATGTTGTTGCATTGTGATCGGTAATATTTAATGCACTTCCACCTGATATAAAATGGTCACTACCGATAGGTCGTTGAACCTATCGTCGATGTGTCGACACTGACAATGTATCGCCCTGAGGCTAACTCAAACATACAGAGTTTCATATTCAGAAACATGTCTGACCCTGATTGACATATCGATCTAACCGATGGGTCGGTTCTGTTACTCTCGATGGGTCGATGGCCACGATCATATCGATCAGAGAGTAACACCAAAATACAGAGTCTTCCCAACCAGTACTCTGTAAACCCAAGTGGACATGTCGTGCTCACCGATGGGTCTATAATGTCCATATCGATGGGTTGGTGTGCACGATACTATCAATCTGAGAGTGACCTAATATGACAGTGTCTTCCAACCAGAACCTTCGTCATTCCAGTCGATGTATCGAAGACCTCGATGGGTCTGTTCTGTCTGCACCGATAGGTCGGCAGACTCGATGTATCGACCTGACGGATTTACAAGTTAAGATACATTTTAGGTTCTGATCACTGTCAAAGCTCACTTAGGCTAGATTATAATTTACCAATGTGATATCTAAGCCTAGACAAGGTCGGCCTAAGGGTGTGGGTTCCAACCTAAAGTCATCTATGGCCAATTTACCTTTGGTGATTGTCATACACTTGATGATGCTTGAATCTTCAACTTGATCTTCCATCTTGAGGTCTTGATTCAATCTTCACACCACTCTTTAGTCTTGTTCATTGCTTCATTCTTCTAAGGCAATGCTCATGTAGGTTATGGAATTGACAAACATGTGACTCTGTCAAATAGGGGCACTAACAGTTATAAACTTGTATTTATTTTTTTTTTAATTGTTTTAGATCGTCTACTTGTGTGCCTTAAGTCACATGTGTTTAGGGTTTTACGAGTCTCCATTTTTTTATAAATAGTTGTAAGAGGCACTTTTGAGGAATGAATGAAGAAATCCATATTTTTCCTATCTGTAGATCTAGTATGACTCCTTCTGCCTCATTGGTCTGAGATCAAGGAACCTTTTGTGACTCAAGGTACAAATCTTTCTTGTTCTTCTACTTCTTCTCTCTCTCTTTTTCTTTCATTTCCTTTTCTTTTCTCTTTTTCCCCACTTTTTCCTCTTTCTACACCTTATTTTTGTCCCTTTTTTCATCCAAACCCTAACCAAACCAGGACGCAACCCCACCATCGGGCACCAAATACCCGTTAGGATCCACCAGTCTGTACTGACGTCCGTATATGTCAATACGACTTGATCGACAGGCTCGTTTTGGGCATGTTTTACATTCCAACCTCCGAATCTGATGTAGGACACGCAGCAGAGACCCAATTAGTATTTCTTATTTTCGCATATTTTTATTTTTAGAATTCTTGTTTAGCAAGGAAGCTAGGGCGGTGGCTTTCCTAGTTTGTTTAAGAGTCTAAGATGAGTTTAGAAGTTGTAAACGGAATGGAAACCACTCACGTGGCCTTCCAAATTCATCTAGGAAAGTCAGTTCTAGAGTCCTATGCTATTTTGAGTTATTTGTTTTTCTATATAAATGATGCATGTAACAGAGGAACCTCACCTTTTTTGAAATTATGAAATAAACAAGATTTGATTCTCTCTTTTTGCCTTCAAGCACTTATCCTCCATCTTTTGCCTTAGTTGCAGACGAATATCCTTTGTTGGCTCGTTCCAGTCTTCACATCATCGGATCTTGGGCTTCATCCCAAGAGAAATCACCACTGCAAGCAAAACTTGGGCTTTATCCCAAACTATCACCATTGCCTCCATCTTCTTCTCACCACTGCTACTCAAAGTTTTCCCCTAATCGCAACAGATTCGCCTCGTCTCCTTCACTAACCCAGGTACCATCCTTTAAGACAAGCCACAACCTTCCTTTGCATCCTTCTTCCTTCCTTTAGCCTTCTTCTTCGATCTCTCCTCCAGCTCCTCTTCCTCTCCACCCTATTCCTGCTTCTGCCGCAGCCTCTCTTTCGTTTCCCCTTTTTCTTTTTCTATCCCAATCGTATTTTACCATAAGTTAACCCTAAACCCCATTGCATCACCCATGCCCCACCCAACCATTTAAGTTATTGTCCACAAGTGTGACGAGTTTAAGTGAGTGGTCCAACTTTCGTCGAGACTGACTTGTTTTGATTTCTTTCCCGCTTCCGCTACATCAAAATCCCTATCTTAGACTTGTAGATCCAATCCTAACCTATTGTTTCTCCCTATTTGAGACCTAGTTTTTCCCAAGAATTGATAAAAAATAACAAACCCTAATTCCTTTGGCATACCCTAGGTGATCCCATAGCCCTACTTCATCCCTTGGGTGACTGATTTTTAAATCTAGAAGACCTAGGACAAGGTTTGGTATGATTTAACTAGTCTTTTGAGGGATTTTGCATTGAAAGCAGCAATACAACCTTGAGAGCTTTAAGTGTATATGTCATTCTTCTTTTTGAATCTCTTTGGTTAATTGCGAGTGTGAATTTGCCTTAACATTTGATTTATGCTTTGTTTGATATTAATATTTCTCTAACATGTAGCCAATGTCCTAGCTGAGAGACTTGACTTTACCACTGGGAGATAATTGGAGAGTCTCAGGCAGCATTCATAGAAGGGAGACAAATTCTTGATGGGGTGCTGATAGCCAATGAGATAATTAATGCTTGACTTAAGGAGACATCCAAAGCACCTCCCCGTGCAATATGTTTCCTTTGGACAGAAGGAATGAATAAAATTCTAACTCAGGACAACTTACAGAAAATAGGAAGAATCATTGTTAGTGCTTATCCTTTTTGTCTCCAAGCTTCGGAAGGGACGAACCACCTCATTATTGATTGCCCTTTCTCCTATTCAGTATGGAATTCTGTGCCGGAAAAGTTTGGTGTTCATTGGGTTATGTCTTCTACGGTGGCTGAGTTATCTTATTCTTGGAACATTGCTTCAGTCTCCCCAAAATGCTCCTCTTTATGGCGCTTGGCATGTTTATCCATTGTTTGGAGTTTGTAGGGGGAACACGACAACAAAATTTTCAAAGATAGTGACGAATCTTCTGATGTTGTTTCCACTAGAGTTTTTGCCAAATGTGCATCTTGGGCCTCTTTGTTAGAATATATTTAGATTATCTTCTTAATTAATAGTTTCCAATATTGTATTTGCCTAGTTTATTTGATTTTATCTTCCATATTTGTATTACAATTTCTCCATAAATAATATTTCTGAGTCTCTCCTTAATTTACAAGGAAGACACACCCTAAATTCTGTGTCTTATTTTCACATAGTAGTCAAAGCCAAATCTCGATCTAATTTAAGCCGTTCATAGAGTCTTTCTCTCTCCCTCTGTCGGAGGAGACCTATCCACGACAGAGGGAGGTACCAGCTACAGTACCCTCCGGTCCCATCTCTAAAACAAAAAAATAAAAATAAAATTCTCCCATCCCTGATTTCTTCTCCGTAGATTCTTATAAGTAAAAAATGTTAACAACATCCCTCTAAGATCTGGTTCTCTCAGGACAGTGATGCCTCCCCAGATCTGCTTTCTTCCATGCGCCGGTTCCACCCCTGATCTTGTCCAACCCATTTGGCCAAGATCTACAGCGTCTGCATCTCTGCATCATCTTTCTGTAGCACCCAACGCAGCGCCACTTAGCATTACAGATTTCTTACCACAACGAGCAGTAGATGTTGTGGCTTGTGTAATCTTTGCTCACCCCTGATTCAGTTTCAACGTCAGATCTGCAAGCACCCACTAGTTCAAACGCTCCCTACTGCTCCACTGAGATCGCTTTCTTCTCTAGCGTTCACAGCCCCGATCCGACTTCATCCACCAGATCTGGACGGCTGTTTCGCCCGATCAGATTTGCTGCTGTTATGAAGTTTGCTGTTTCTTAGATATGAGATGAACTGTTTTGGACACATGTCCATTTGTTGTAGAATTCATCCACTCCTTTTATTTGGAGGACTCTAATATTTCCTCCCTCTTTGATGGCCTTTATGGCTTCAGCCTTTTTGCTGGCCTTTCCGATCGGATTGATCGATGTGATGGTTTTAGCCTTTTTTGGCATGGACTATGCCCTTATTTTTTCAAGCCGCCATTTGTGTTCGCGGCCTATCATTTTGCAGTCAATCAATGTGCTGTCTTTTCAACAAATTTTACAGCCAGTCAGTGTGCTGCTAGTTAGTAGTCAACCAATGTACTGCTTCTTCAACAAATCTTCGTGGCTAGTCGGTGTACCACTGTTGCAGTTCACATGCCGTTTCTTCACGTTCCAAGCTTCGCGTTCATCCACGCTTCAGCTTGCGGGGGCGTATTAGAATATATTTAGATTATCTTCTTAATTAATAGTTTCCAATATTGTATTTGCCTAGTTTATTTGATTTTATCTTCCATATTTGTATTACAATTTCTCTATAAATAATATTTCTGAGTCTCTCCTTAATTTACAAGGAAGACACACCCTAAATTCTGTGTCTTATTTTCACACTCTTCTCTTGAGCAATTCAAGAATATCTCTACGAATGACATTTTGCGTACTTGAAAAGAAAGCATTGATTTAGCCTAGGTGTTTCATTCTGTTGGGCTTTTCATGGATTTTCTCGGGATGCGGGCTGATTGCAACGTTGTTTTGTTTATTTTAATTTTGTTGTATTTGCACCTCTGGTGCCTTTTTTTTCCTAATATATTAACCTTTTCAAAAAAAATGCTAGACGTAAGGATGGCCTGAGTGGTGTGTTACTGAAACTAGACATGGAGAAGGCTTATGACCCCGTTAGGTGGGAATTCTTGGATTACCTATTTTTGGGAATGGGTTTCGGCCCCAAGTGAAGGGGTTGGTTAATGCATGCGTCCAAGGCTCCTCCTATTCCATCATGGTGAATGGTTCACCAACTGACCCAATTACAGCTACTAGGGGTTTAAGGCAAGGTGATCCACTATCCCCATCCCTCATCACCATGGTAGTTGAGGCCCTTAATGGCCTAATGTTGAGAGCCAAGGAGTTAGAATTTATTAAAGGCCTTGACCTCTACATGAGCAACCTTTCAATTAGCCACCTTCAGTTTGCAGATGATACTCTTCTATTTTATGAACCTTCTAGAGAGCAGCTATTTGGGGTGAAAGTTGTTTTGAGGTGTTTCGAGTTAGTATCGGGACTTTAGGATAAACCTGGGTAAAGCAGCATAATCGGTTTGGGCTTGGAAACTAACGAGGTGGATTTGTTAGCAAGGGAAATGGGTTGTGGGAGTGGGTAAAATCCCATTCACTTATCTGGGTTTGTCGGTCGGTGGCAATCTAGATCCAAATCCTTTTGGAATCCTATCATAGAAAGGGTAGCCAAGAGGCTGAATGCCTGGAGAAAATCCTACCTCTTTTGTCGGAGGTAGGTTGACTCTAATCAAATCAATCTTTGTGATCCTTCCCACATATTTCCTATCCTTATTTGAAATCCCCAAGGGCGTAGTGAAGAATATAGAAAAACTTCAGAGAGATTTTCTATGGGAGGGTAAGGGAGAGCTTAGGAGAATCCATTTGGTGATGTGGGAAGAGGTCAGGGATATTAAGGAGTAAGGTGGGCTGGGGACATATAGCATCAGAGATAGGAATCATGCTTTGTTATGCAGGCTATGGAGATTCTTATTAAAAAAGGACGCTTTGTGGAGAAAGGTACTGGTAGCTTGGGAAGGTGAGGAAGATTTGGGGAGATGGAGATTAAGCCATAGGGGCAGCTAGTGAAGGCTCCTCGGTGGTGAAAGCCTTTGTTAGGTTAGAGAATGGGGAGGGAAGGATAGGTGAGGCCTTCCAGAACAGGATTCAGATTTTGGTGGGTAAAGAAGATAGAATTTCCTTTTAGGAAGGCATCTGGGCAAGGGAGAGACCCCTTATGGAAGTGTTCCCTAGGTTCTATAGAGCAACTTTGAATCAGGACGCCCTAGTTAATGAATACTATAATGAGATCAATAGTGTGCTGCAATGGTCCATCTCTTTCAGATGGACCTTAAGGGATTTTGAAGAGGACCTCCACCGAACTAAGACTCCTAGGGGACAATCATATGTGGCTTGAGGAGGAAGACAAATGGATTTGGTCCAAGGATTTGTCAGGGTCCTTTTTCGGTAAAATTTATTCTTAAAACAATATATTCTTCAGCCAAATCCCCCATCTGCATGTAATTTTGCCTGGAACAATAAGATTACCCCTAGGATTTGGTTCTTTATGTGGGCAGCTTTGAAAGAGAAGATTTCAGTGAGACATAATCTCCGGAGTTTCGGAAGTGTGTCCCCTATCTGAGGAAAAAGTTGAAACTGTAGACCGCTTGTTATGTAGATGCCGGTTTACGATGGACGTTTGCCGTCGTTTCCTGAACCTATGTAGATGCCGGTTTATGATGGACGTTTGCCTGTCGTTTCCTGAACCTATTTGGTTGCTCGTGGGCCCTAGGGGAGTGGCATGGGGGATGTTTTTTGAAAGTGGTGTGGGGGCTCCTTTAGAGGTAGGCATAGGGTGGCGTGGAGACTGGTTCCAACTGCTGTCCTTTGGGCAGTTTTGAAAGAGAGAGATGAGAGAATTTTTTAAGGTAAGGCGGGGCCTATTGGAGAAATTTTTGAAAAGGCTAACGTTATCTCCTACGCAGGTAATAGACACCCCACCGCACCCCACCCCCAGACAAATTGGTAAATATTGTTAGGGACAACCATCATCATCTTTGACTGTCTCCTGTCTATTTGGTGTAGGTTTTCAGTTCTATATTTTCATGCTAGCAGTGATTATCCATTCATCATCATCTTATTATCCATGGTTCCACAATATATCATGTGTAATATTGTATGATATAATGTAATATAATTCTCATATAGGCAACTGCTTCTTCTATAAACATAGGCTGCAATCTCCTGGGCCCATAGGCCTACTATAGCCCATTTATCCTCGTGCCTGTTGGCCCTATGAACTGGATTCCTTCCCAGCTTGATCCCCATGCATAATCATTTGAGTTAATAATAATGTTCATCCTTTTTTTGGGAAGACACGTGATACCTGCTGAAGAAGTTCAAATTGAATAGCTTAAATTCCTATACTTACCTGTTTTAACCTTTCTATTTATGAATTCAGTAGTTAATCCTGAAATGAGTATGTAATATGAGTGCAGTTACCACCTTGCTGAGAAGAAAATCCCCTCTATTCATGGGTACACCATGGGCTTCAAGTTGGAACAGTTCATATTTGATGCCTTCCCTTATGCACCATCTACTGCTCTCTATGAGGTTTGTATCTCGATCTTCTAATTACTGGTAAAATGAAAAAGTGGTCCAGTTATTTTATAGGTCAAACTTTCTCCATTTTTTTTGTTAATTAGGAGAAGAGTTCTCATAAATTGTTTCATTGAAGCTTCTCTTGTGTATGATTCTGATTAGGCTCTGCGTGAAGAGGAGTTTGCACCAGTTAAAAATGCAAATGGTTCAAATTTTGACACCCCTGACAGTGCTCGTCTTCTTGTTCTACGCCTGCACTCTCGTTGGGTGGTTGCTGCAGGCGGCTTCATCACACATTCAGTGCCATTGTACTTAACTGGTAATCTTCACAATCCAGGTGACATTCAGGTTTGTCTGCATTAGTAAAATACTAGTAATGAGGCATGGACCAATTTCAGCTCGACATTTATTTCTGAATTGGTTTCATGATGCACATGATCATTCCCATCTCTTGATGGTGCAGTGCAGAAAACAGAAATCACATAACATGGATAACATTTTTAACACTATGCTGCCCATAATCAACAATGATTCCGAAAACTACATCCAGCTAATGTGATTTCTATTTTCTGCATTGTCCTGGACCTGTGAAGTAGTTTAGTTACCCATGCAATCGCCGTCTAAAGAATTTATCATCTTGTGGATCAATCCTAACATCATTTTGGGGTTTGGACCAAATATTTATTTCAGGTGTTGAGATCTCACCACTTTGTTCTTATGCTGGTGAAAATCTGGAAGCTATATGTCGTGGAAGAACTTTTCATGCACCATGTGAAATTAGTTTCTAATTTAAACAAATCAATCACCATTTTGGGGTGTCTTCTAGTGTTAGTAAATCCATCAACAATCTTGTTTGCTGGTGTGTGTTATCTTTTGCTTTTTAAGATGATTTGGGTGTAATTTTGTAACCCCTTCGATTTCACCCCCATTTGCATTCCAATATTTTATTGCAAACACTGCATTATATTGTTAATTTAACCCATATTGTTACTTAAAAATGTAGTATCATGTTGAGGTTGTGACTGAGGCATTCCCTTCTTTTATAGTAGATGCTCCTTGTATTATTCTTCACCGTTTAAATTATTAGTCAAGCACCTCTGCTTGATGAGCTCCACTTTAATAGCAATGTTCGAATCAACAAGGATGTATTTACCTCGTGGCTGGCTGTGCTATGGTGTGCAAATTTTGGTAGGCAGTTATTTCCTTAACACAAAATATAAAGAGATTTTAAAATCATCACTTTTGAAATTGGGATTGAGCCATAGTAGGTTGATCAAAAAGTTCGACAGGTCAACCCGAAGGGGATAGAGTGATGGTCAGGACTTCATTTCAAAAGTGAAAATTTTGAATTTAATTCACTCCACTCTAAAGGGCCATTCCCGGTAGAATTATTCAGTGTATGAGTAGGAAATTTTGTATCTGTTTTGAGAATTAGTCAGATGTTTCAAGAGATTTGAACACCTTGATCATAAAAAGGTTAGATGTGTTCAAATTTTTATTTTATTTTTTGACTGGAGCTTGGTACATCATTGGGTTGGTCAACCAGCCAACTTTAGTTCAATTCATATAATAGATTAATCAAATCTATATACAAATAAGGTACTAAATCTGAAATCTATAAAACATTACCATGAAGCCATTACACTTAGAAATTGCGAAATTTCAAACTACACTATAATTAATTAGTCAAAACATCATAAGTCCAGGCAAATGTTAACACTAGCATCTCAAGTTCTGACAAGTAGCTGTTCTGTTTCTTCTATGATTATCAATTAATTCAAATGATTCAATCAGCACGAGACATCAAAATCCGCTTGAAGAGACTGAAGTGGACTTCTACCCAAGAACTCGGTTTAATCAAGATCTCCTGTGACCCAGTATATGATTGGCTTGGGTAGATATGAATCAAAATTAAATTTCTTCTAGTCGAGAAAGGTTACCCACGTGCATGCGTGACATGGCACAGGTAGATCTGTGGGGCTCACTTAGGTGAGGGCCCAAGAGATAGGTTAGGCCGATTCCAAAAGTATGTTGCTCATAAAATATTAGGTCCATTGAATATCATAAGTACTAAAATAACTCTAAAATTGAGAGAGTTTTATATGGATTTTAATCTAATAGTGAGATTAACTGAAAAAGGTTTCTAAAGGTAGGGATCGAGTTCACAAGATAGAGTAGGGTGTAAGAGGGGGTAAAGGGTTCAAGAGGGGCCTAGGTGGGCCCACATTGGAGGTAAAAGAATTTTGTTGCCTATGTGCCAATGTTGTGCGAGTGAAGTTGAGGTTCATTTATACAAAAAAATTATGCTTAAAATAAAAATCTCTTGTAATCTCTTACAAGAGGATGTCAATGGAAGAGTGAGTGCATTTTGCACTTCAAATATAATGTATCTAAATTTAATGGTCAGGAACCCGTATTAAGAAGTAGAAGTCTTGATTTCGATTCTCATTCTATCTTAAAAGGTTAATAGAGAGGTTGACATATATTTTAAAGATTTGTTCGAGTACTCTAAGAGGCCTAAATAGTTTAATCATTAAAAAAAAAAAAAATCTAATTTATCTAGGAACCTTGCAAGCCTGTATAACTGAGTTGCAAGAACTTTGTGACTCAAATTGAATTACATTACATCTGATGATAAGGTGAAGTTCAACTACTCTACAAACTCAAATTAACAATTGTTTATATAAGAATAAAATATATTAATTTCATTAAATATATCTACTATCCATTTTATATTAGATGAAATATACAGCTGGGGTGGAACTACCCACCAACTTTTCATTTCATGTACTAAATAAAATAAACAAAATATACTTAAATAAAATTTATTTCTCATCGTTTCTATATTTGTAGTTCCATCAATAATCTTAGTTGATATATGCTATCAAATTAAAATTAGATCATAGAAATCCATTTATTTATTTTTAAACATTGATGATTTAATTTATTAAAAAACAAAGAGAAGGTACAAAGAGAGAGTACAAAAGGAGGATCAAAGTATAGGAGAGATATAACTAGATATAAAAAGAAGAAAAAAAGGAAAAGAAAAATCTGTAAAAAATAGGAAAAACCATGAAGTAAAAGAAAAGATACAACAATACATCCCTCCCCATATAAAAAGTGCAGAGTCCCCAACTCTCCAAACTCCCAATACAAAAATGCATTTATTTTGATGATTCAATTATTATGTCCTAGTTTGTTTATCTTATTCCCACTTCACAATAGTCAAACTTATTAAAGATAGAATATTTTAAGATCATGGGCACATGAATGTCAGTTATAAACCCACTAAAGCACTAAGCCACTAACTTGTTGGTGACTTGTGACGCATGATGAGGGGAAAAAAATTCTAAAATGACATTGCCGAGTCATGAGCAGTTGTAATTCAGTTTTATTAAACAAAAATATAAATCGTTAATATATTAATTACAATAACTTTTATTTATTTGATTTAACTAAATAAAATAGATAATTTATCAGAAAATTCCACTTTACTTAATCCATTGGAGTTGGAGTGAGTGCTAGAAATCCGTCTTAAGAAGTGATTGTCACCTCACTCTAAATTCTAAAGGGCCTAAAATTACTCGATGTATGTAGATAGGAAGGCTTGCCACTTGCCCAGAGAATTAGTGTAGTCCTCTAAGAGTCTTGGACACCTTGATCATAAAAAAATTATACATTTTATTTATTTTAAATCAAATGGCCATATATTTTATTTATAACTTTCCCCAATTTTTTTAGATGCAACTATTTATTTGATTACAGTAAAACCCCTATAAAATAACACTCTTGGGACCAAGAGAAAATATTATCTTAGCGGGGTTATTGATTTATCGATAAATGAATAATTATTAATTTAGAGAGAGCATTATGTTCCTACTATTTGTACATGTATGGCTTATAAATACAAAAACAATAGGATGTGGTCAAAAGTTAATACATAGAAGCCCAAAAAACTCTAAAAAAGAAGAGATGATTATTAATTATAAAAGATAGAAAGACTCCAAAAAATAAGAATGTGATGTCAAAACTTAATGCCCTAGGAGATAAAGAGGTTTCAAGTAGAAGTGACGAAGGATAAGATAAAAGGTAACCCTAAATGCCTAAATGCGATTATGATGTAACAAAAGATTAATATGAACAGAAAATATGAGGCTGAAATTAAATCTAAATTAATAATTGCAATTCAAAATAATAAAATCCATCACATATAATTCAGAACTTCAAGGAATTCAATGTAAATAATTATATCACAACCCAAATCAAGTAATAACTCAAAATAGAAGGCATTTCAGAACGAAGGGGCTTATCAGATCTCACCAACACATAGAACCAACATCAAATAGAGGTAAGTCTGACAATTAGGTTTCAAATTTATAACAAACAAGTAGGGGAACAACAGTATATAGGTGAAAGGTGCATAACAACAGTAATATGGGCTAAGGAGATGGCTATATCAAAAGGACAACCGCAAGAATGAGGGAAAAACAGGTAGGTATGGCTATATGGGTTAAAGGAAAGGTGCAGCAAGGACTGTTTGGTTAGGTAAGGGGTGCCAAAGAGTTTAGGACATAAGTATGGTGGTCTGTTTCGACTGTATTTGGATATAGGAAAATCAAATAGGGCTTGGGACAGAGTTGGAAGGCTATGATCGGGCTGGAAAGCATAACATATGTAAAGGAGGGCCAAGGAAAGGTTAAGGAAAACAGTACATGTGGAATTTAGGGTATGTATAGGAGGGACAAACTGGTAAGAAGGTGTTTTGGAACAGTTCAAAAGCCTAGATAGGGTTAGCATGGGGAAACTAAAAAAATAGATGGGAGTTTTGTGTTTTAAGGCAGATTTGGAGGGTTTAAAGAGGTGTAAGGCAGCAAGAGAATTCAGTTTTAGGTGGGGTGAAACTGGTTTGGAGGGCTGTAAGGAGTGGCAACACTAATAGGAGGGGTTTTAGGGGTGGACGAAAGTAAAGGAAGGGATCTGGAGAGGGGGCGAAGGTTTGGGATGTAGTTTGGGAGAGCGAAATGTCAAAAAAGGTTTTGGTTGGTTGTTGCAGCAGGTAAAGGAAAAATAAACAAAGAAGAAGAGGAGAAGAGAAGAGAGAAAAAGAAGAGAGGAGAGAAGAAGATTAAGTACCTCGAGATTGAAGGAGGAGGACTTCAAACCAAGAGCTACGGCTTCTAGCCAAACCAAAACACCAATTGCATATGGAATAAAAAAAAATGATTCTATTGCATTCAATTGTGTATGCCTCCAAAGGGCTACAATTTATAATTTTCATCTTACTAAATTAAAAAAAAAAAAAAACAAAAGACCAAACTGTCCTTACTAAAATAAAAATACACAAAATACCAAACTGCACTTACTGAAAATAAAACAAAACATGAAAAGGAAACTTGTGCATGGGGATGCGTCGCTTCAATCCTCCCATCTGGAAAAAAAAAAAACTCGACATCAAGTTCAAACAGATGAGAAGACACAAATCTTCTCAGGCACGAGTCTTCCCAATGTGGGGTCTTCAAGGTGCAAAACACGCGCATGTGAGGTTTTCAATGTCAACCAAGCGAATCATCGTCAAGCCAAATGATGGAGTTGGAGTGGCTTCTTCTGTCATCGGTGATACACTCGGAAACATGTTCTGTCATCGTTGTCATTTTTTGCTGAATGAGAAGAAGGCACCTCTGACCAGACAAAACTCCTATGTCTTTCAAGAAGATTTGGATCAAGTCACTTTAGTTCGTTCTCTATCAACCATACGGCATCTGTAATCAGTCTGTCTTTCCACTTCACAAGATATTCACGATAACCTCCGGCACGTGTATAAACCACTTCTCATCCAAGATAGATTCTACTTCATCTCTCTTAGATGGCAAGAAAGGTAAAGTAGGTAAAGGCTGTGAAGGTTGGGTAGGTTTATTCCATAGGTCATGAAGTGGGTCAAGTAGGCCAGTAGAATGATTAAGGTGATGATGTGAGGTTGGACTTGCAGGTGTAGCTGTTGGGCTTTTGAAATGGGTTAAATCTTCCAAATTGAAAGTAGGACTAAAACACATATCTAATGGAAGGTCTACAATATATGCATTGGATCTAACTCGCCTACAATGTATGAATTGGATCTAACTCACCTCAAAATTTTGAAAGGCCCTACACTACGAGCATATAATTTTTTCACAGTCTCTTGTGGAAACCGTTCAGATCTTATACGGATCATCACATAATCACCCACATTAAATTCTTTAAATCTATGATGAATATCTGCAGCAGACTTATATACTTAATTGCTCATTAATTCTTCTCTTAATTTTAGCATGCAATATATGTATGCGATGTACAAATGATGATGCAGACTCAGATGGCCTATGTGACATAGACATGGGAATGAGATCTATAAGCTTCATAGGCTTATAACCATGCATGACTTCGAATGGACTCATACCCATAGATCTATTGACCAAACTATTATACGCGAACTCAGCAATCAGTAGAACAACATTCCACATTCGTGTCTGCTCTCCAACCAGACAACGCAACAAATTTCTAAGGCTACAATTAACTACCTCAGTCTGACCATCGGTCTAAGGATGATATGCAAACGAAAACTATAACCTATTACCCATCATGTGCCATAGGGTTTTCCAAAAATACCTCAATGAACCTGACATCCCTATCTGACACAATAGTTTTTGGCAACCCATGGAGTCTCACCATGTAAAGACCCAACTCGAAAAATTTGGGCTTAGGGATTGGCTCAGCAAGAAATTAGTCCGTTTTGGGCCCTTACGGGTTTGGATTGGGGCTTAAGCCTAACTGGTAAGGCCCTAAAATGCGTCTTGCTGAGTAAGGAAGGGCTGCCACTTATAAACCCCTCATGAAATTCCCTCATGTCCGATGTGGGACAACACAAATCATGCCAACCCACTGCTGGGAGTGATACAACCCAATTTTTCACTTGTCTGAGTCAATATCATAGGCTCGGCTTCCTTCTTGGGCTCACAAGGTCAGGGTCTCACAATCCACCTCCCTAAAGCCAAGAGCCGCCCTCTGTTCGACCTATCGAAACCAATGGAAGGCAAAAGACATACACAGCCCAAGTGCTGAACTCTGCTCTGATACAATTTGTAAAGACCCGACCCAAAAAATTTGGGCTTAAGGCTTGGCTCAGCAAGAAGTTGTCCACTTTAGGGCCACACAAGTGAGTTCGCACGGGTTTGGATTGGGGTTTGGCCCAATTGGTAGGCCCCAAAACACGTCTTGTTGAGTAATGAAGGATTGCCACATATAAACCCCTCATGAAATTCACTCATTTCCGATGTGGGACAACACAAATCACGCCAACCCACTGGTGGGAGTGATAAAACCCAGTTTTTCACTTGTCCGAGTCAATATTATGGGTTCAGCTTCCTCCTTGGGCTCACAAGGTCAGGGTCTCACACACCACTTCTCTGACAAAATTTTGGCAATGTTAGAAGCATCGAAAGTCTTAAAACATGGAAGTAAATGGGTCATTTTAGAAAAACGGTCCACAACCACCAAAATGGAATCGTACTTCTTAATAGTCTTTGGAAGTCCAAATACGAAGTCCATACTGATATCCTCAAAGGAGCATGGGGAATTGGTAAATGTGCATACAATCCTGCGTTCTGTTTCCTTTGCTTTGCCAGTTGACAAGTTCGACATTCACCAATGATTTTGGCCACATCTTTCTTCAGACTAGACCAATAAAACCTGTCTTCAACCAAGACAATCGTCTTGTCTCTCCAAAATGTCCGACCGTACCTTCGCCATGTAATTCCCATACAAGAAAATCACGCAGGGAAGTTTAAGGAATTCAAAGCTTACCTTCTTTAAACAACAAATTATCCACCATGAGAAACTCTTTATTACTCCTCTCTTGGTCATTCAAGAGTGAAGCATACAACTCTCCAAAATCCAGGCATGTGGGATATCCATCCTTCAACTGCTCAAACTCGGTCACCTCTACACTCATGGAGTGTACTAGTGCAACCCTACGACTCAATGCACTAATAGGAGAGGTTTTAGGGGTGGTCGAAAGTAAAGGAAGGGATCTGGAAAGGGGGCGAAGGTTTGGAAAGCAGTTTGGGAGAGCTGAAGGTCATAAAAGGTTCTGGCTGGTTGTTGCAGCAGGGTAAAGGAAAAACAAACAAAGAAAAGAGCAGAAGAGAAAGAGGAGAGAAGAAGATCGAGTACCTAAAGATTGGAGAAGAAGGTCTTCACGCCAAAAGCTACGGATTCTCACCAAACTAAAACACCAATCCATATGGAGGAAAAAATTGATTCTATTGCATTCAATTGTGTATGCCTCTAAAGGGCTACAATTTATAACTTTCATCTTACTAAATTAAAAAAAAAAAAAAAAAAAGACCATACTACTCTTACTAAAATAAAAACACACAAAATACCAAACTACCTTTACTGAAAATAAAGCAAAACATGAAAATGAAACTTTGGCATGGGGATGCGCCGCATCAAGAAGATAAAGATGTTTTAAGTACATATAAGATAAACTCTATAAATAGTCATTGATTTTAGACTCTTACACTCTAAATCTTTACAATTCCAGATCTTTCTCCTCTGTGGTGTCTCATTTGAAATGAGTAAAAAAATCTACATTCACAGACGAGATAAGGAGAGCATTATGAGAGTACAAAAAAGAACATGCCTCTTCTAGTAAAAAAGATTTGCAACAATGGATTGAACAAAAGTTTTCCTGTGTCCATCAGCCAATCAACAATATCAAACACTCTTAAAAAGTCAACAGAATATTTTGTCAGATGAAATGAAAAATAGCAATGTTAAGAGATGCAAATCAGCAAAATACCCAGAGTTAGAAAAAAGTTACTCAATATTGTATTATGAATTTTTCTTTATTATTTTTTTATATACTCTATCAATTATTAATTTATATTTTGTTGGGCTCTTAACGATTCCTAAAAATTATTATCTTATGCATTTAGCGAGGATTATTAATTAGTACACTAGGCCCGAGTTGAGACCAGAAAAATTTATTATTTAAGTGAGGCTATTAATTTATAGAACATTTATTTATTGAGGTTTTAGTGTATATAAGATTTTTTAACTCAATCCTATTATAAAATATTAATTAATTTAAATTAAATTATGAAAACTACGTGACAGAGTCCTATGAGGTTAACATTCTCCCAAAAAAAGTCCACAAGGTATTATCGCGTTAGACACTTAGACGTTAGACGTATCTTTTATTACTTATTGCAGTATTTTTGTAACTTCCCGACCCGGAGGTGGGCTCGGAACGCTACTAATTTTTTTTCTTTTTTTATATATAATTCTTAACTGGGCTAGATCAAAAGAGTAGGCCAGAATAAATGTCACACATGCTCTTTACATATGTACTCAAACATGTACCATATATCTACCCGTTATAAGCATACGTCATACAAACAAATATTTCCATCATAAAAAAGGTAGTCTTATTCATAACAGAGTTATTAACAGTAACATGGTGATTCATACATGATTACAAATTAAGTACCACAAGAGGTACTTTATAAAATATGGTTTAAAAAACAAATAATCAAAATAAATGAAATTCTCATCCATAGAATTCCAAGTAACCACAACAACTTATCCATCCTTAAGCTTGAAATGAAGGTCCATCCTCCTTAGGTACAACTCCTGAAATGTGAATGGTATAAGCTAACCAGCCCAGTGAAAAGAACATAACAATGTAGTGTAATGATTATCAGGTTAGCCAAAAATCAACATTTTCATCATAATATATTTATCATGCAAAAATATTAAATCATCTTCATAACTGCTGACATCCAACGTAACACATAGACACTACACTGATTATAAGCATTTAAGTCCCGACACGGTCAAAAAGTAAAATCTTACAAGTACATCTTCGACACACTTGTACCGGTACTGACACACCTGTGCCAGTAGACGCAAACCGACACACTTGGGCAGATAATCGACACAACTGGGCCGATAATAGTTCAGTAGTTAAGGGTACGTAGAAACAGTATCAATATAATCTTAGCTCATAAGCATTTTATCATCATAATCACAATATACGATAAACATTGTTAATATCAATAAGCACTTTTCACAATAGTGCATCATGTCTAGGCATATAAGTGGGTTTATTAAGTTTGATGCATTGAAACCACTCCTTGCACTAGATCATCTTAACCTGATTTAATCCTTCTGCAATGTTAAGTCTCCTCACCGAATGTGTAGGGATATCGAAGTATCTGTCAAATATGCAAACAAATATACAAGTCAATAATCAATCAATATACACAGATACAATACAACACACACTCATAGTATTTCAAGTCCCTCTATCCTATTTTCTAGAAAAATTCCAAGGGAAATGGATCTGAGTCTCCTAAATGGGTTCTTATCCATTTTAAAATTACAATAATCAGCAATATATAATAATGTGCTTAGGCCACTACATGTATTGCCTCCTGAAAATTACCATGGAGACATATTGAGTTAGGTCTAGAGATATAAGATGCTCAGGCCACTACTCACATATTGAGTTAGACCTAGAGATATAAGATGCTCAGACTACTACTCGTATAGCGAGTTCGGCCTAGAGATCACTCAGTGCCCAAACCCTTCTTTTCTACTGAGCAACGAAGTTAATCGCTCAGCTACTGATAGCTATCGGGTTGTATCAGCCACAGATAGAGAGTATCGGCCTAAAAGTGAATACATAATATATATGTATACATATAATAATACAAAAAAAAGTGTTAGTATCATTTTTAATTTAATGGCCTTCAAGATAAATTACTGAAACAAATAATATTTAAATTTTACAATTTTAGAAAAAAAAAAAAAAACCAATCTTCTCATTCTAAATAATTTCATAATATTTTCATAGACTAAAATCAATAAAATATTTTGATTTAATATAATTATATATATATATATATATATATATATATATATATATATATATATATATATATATATATATATATATATGTATGTATGTATACTAAACAATATAGTTTCATAATTAAATAAATACCAAGGTCATGAATAATCATTTTAAATCAGCAATAAAAATAGAATGAAAACATATTAGAAAGCCTAAAGTAGTGAATTAGCAATTTAATAGAATAAACAAAAGAAAGAGGAGGAGCAGTGGGTGTTATTGGAATTATGGCTTAATTCATCAACATGCAAGTGAGGTCCACGTGAAAAAAAAATTCAAGTAGGACTAAGGCTGGTTTAATTCGAAGATATCCAGCATGGGTTTAGGCAAGAAGTTTGATTTAGAATGGTGGTAATCTCTATAGCAACATGCATATACAGTTCTAAGTGGGGTCTTGGTCAATTTATAAAGTCCTAAAATTGTAAAACTAAAATAAAAGAAAACTTAACTTTCATTCAAAATAATCATACTAAAAATAACAAAACATAAATTAAGTTAAACAAAATAACATTTCTTTAATAAAATCAATCAAGGTAAATGAGTGAAAGTAAGATACCTGCAGATGGTGCTACTGGCCAAAAAGGTGGTGAAAAGTGAGAGTTAAGTAAGGGTCAAGAGAGAGAAGGTAGGGACAGTGGGTTGAGAAAGGTTGGAAAAAAAAAGAGTAAAGGCAGCAAAGCTTTGTAAAATCTTGCTTCTCATCTTCTCCTTAAATAGGAAAAAATCAAAAAGGCTATGTGGCTGCATGAGAAGCCACGTAGCTACCTATGAAAATAGCTTTGATGAATCATTGTAGTAGATTTGATGATTCAATGCATAGTAACAACTTGTGAGCATCATGTTGTTGTAGCTATAGTAGCTTTCACTATTCATAGCCTATATAATATTATTTTATCAGAATTATATTTCTATTTCATTTTCTCATTAATATTTAACTAAAATGATTTATTCAATTTGATCTATCTTATCCAAAATGTTGAGTTTTTAAAATTTTTAAATACCATATAATTTTGGAAAGTTATAACCCATTAAACTTAATTTATTTAAATAAAAATCACTTTTTAACACTATTCTCTTAAATTAAGTTGTATTTATTTAAAGGGTTTAAAACCTTATTTTTTAGATCTAGAAAAATAAAATTCGGGTAATTTTAATAACAGTTTTCTAAAATAATGAAATAAAGATACTTATAAATTTCAGAATCTAAATCCCCAATAAATAAATTGATATCACTCAAATAATAATAAACAAACAATTGTTCAAAAAATAAATACACTGTTAATGATAAATTACCATTTTGCCCCTCTAACTTAAATGAGTTGGATCAATGAGCTATCGAGCTCTGATTGAGCCAATTCTGAACTTTTCACAAATTCATCATTGTAATCTACGTGATTAACAAGTTAAATCATATTATTTAAGCCTAATTTAGGTCAGGGTATTACAATTTTTAAACTATCGCATTTTCATATATTTATCGTTATTAATGGTAATATTATCATGATACTTATTGTTTTAAAAAGGTTATGCTTTACACTATAAATATCCAAAACCATGAAAACAAAATTATTTAACTATTTATATTTAAAATTATGTTATATTTTTAAATTATATAAATTTTGATTAGTTTAAATTATTTTAAAAAAATTATACTTTAAACAATAAAAATCCAAAACAATGAAAACAAAATTATTTAACTAATCTTATTTAAAATTATAAGTTATATTTTTAAATTAAATAAGTTTTGATTAGTTTAAATTATTTGTAATGTTTAAATTTTATGTTTATAAAAACGTGAGTTGTATGATTCAATTAAACTCATTTTGGTGGGCTAAATATTCAAATAAAAACTTTTTTTAATAGATCCTTCACCACTCATTTAGTGGATTTCATGCCTAGGCTAATAAGGTGTACACACTAAGTGGGCCGATGATTATTTTACTTTACTTTTTCATTATTTGTGAATTGACTATTGTGCCATTCTTTATAATTTTTTGTATTTTATGTAAGTTCACTTTGAATCATTTGATAGGTTTATTCAAAAGTTTTAAAGATGAATATAAGATCTAAAAAAATATCTTAATTAGATCATTGAAGATATATTTTAAAAACTTTTAAATGAAAGAAAAAGGGCACAAGAGGAATTTAGTTATGAGAGATCATTCCATGGGCATATTAAAATATAGAATTTAGGGGCCAACATTCTATGCCATATTATATTTAAGATTTTGAGCTTCTTTATAACAAAAATTAGAGTCAAAATGTCATTTCTAGTAATCAAATTAAAATATTTTAAAATCAAAGGTAACTAAGTGGCCTTTTGAAGTAGAGGAGAATCAAATCCAAACCCCCGCTTCGAAATAAAATAAATCATATCGACAATATATCAACAATAAGTATTGTCTTGGTGATGTTTTACTCTAATATTAATGTTGCATGTTCAAATCAACTAAATAAATTTGAAAAAGTTTTAGTAAAAGAAAAAAAGTCGATTGTACCAATGATATATTTATGATATATAGATAATACATATTGTTTTGACGAAATCTCTTTCTAATTGGTTTGGGAGCAATATTTCTAGAGGGAGGTCTTGGGTTCAAACCATGGGAGCCCCAATGAAGGGCCACTTTCCATGGGAATATGTATAGAGTAAGATCTCATTGACTTATCCGGTGTGTGCGGATAGGAGGTTTTCACACACCTTTGAGAACTAGTAGGGTGCAATGCCTGGGCACCTCCGAACCTCAAAAAAAAAATATATGAATAATGTGTGAATAAATTTATAGTATAAAATACATATTAATCAAACTTGTACAAGTAGCTCAGTTGGTTTCAGCTTTTAACATTAAACTAGAGATCTTGAAATCAACTCCTCTTAAAATTACCTAATACACGAGGCTTGCAGGTGATATATCCATGAAATTAGTCTCAACTCCATTATAAGACAGAAATATCCATGTTATAAAAAAAACATATTAATCAAAATATATTAAAGAGTTACGAAATGGGAGCCCATACAGACACCTGGGAAATCTTTCCCTACACACCCGTTTTCAAAAGTTGATGGAAATTACCCTTTTGTCCTTCTACTTAAAAACGCCACATTGTCCGAACGAGTGATCCACCGAATGAAAAAAAATTGTTTGGATGAATTCAAAAATTCATTCGAATGAAGTAGAAATTCCTTCGTTCGAAGGAAGTGGGCTGTGGAGTGGGATTTCAAACGAAAACGTTTCTCGACTGATTTTTATAAACAAGGTTTTTACTTAAAATCAGTTCTGGAGTTCATAAAATTCAGAATAGATGAATTTTGATACCTTATTTGTAAAAATTAGTCGAGAAACATTTTCGTTTGAAAATCTCACTCCACAGCCCACTTCATTCGAATGGATTTTTTCATTTGGAGAATCACTCTTTCGGAGGATGCGGCGTTTTTTAAGTGGAAGAGTAAAATGGTAATTCCCATCAATTTTTAAAAAATGAGTGTATAAATTTTTTTTTCCAAGTGTCTATATCGCTCCCTTACAAAATAATCTCATCTTGTCGAAATAATCTCATCTTGTCGACATAGTAATGCTCAAGCCATTATCAAAAGTAAAAACAGTCGCACCAATCTGGCTGATACCCATTTAGTTCAAAAATTAATTATGACGAATAAGTAGTAGAGAAGAACGAAAGCATGCATTGTATTTGTCCCGAGGGTGCACTGAAACTATGCCAAACAAGGAATGTATGCCTTTGTTGCATTTCTCGTTGTCTGACACTTGCAAACCCACTCACATGCGCTTTCAATGTATCATTATCCAGAGTCGTTTTCGTCTTCGCAGCCTCGCCCCTACCACAGTCTCACTCCAAATTTGTCCTCTTCCGCATACACTTGGACACCACTTAATTTTATGTTACCTTCGTTCTAGTGGGGCTCAATTATAAATTTCGATCGAAATTTAAAAATATGAATTAAATTAAAATATATACTTTTTGAAATCATTAGTCAATACATACACATCCTTTTTTTATTTTATGGTGAAATTATCATTCTGCCCTTATATTTTTCACTCATTCGAACAAATTATCAGCTCATTTCGACATTCGGTCGAATAAATCATTCATTCGAACGAATGGCGAAGTTCATTCGAACGATGCTACAGTAGTGCATTCATCCGAACGAATGGCGAAGTTCATTCGTAGTTCATTCTAATAGTGCTACAGTGTTACATTACTTAAATAATAAAATTTCCTTTAAAACTTTAAAATTATTTTTTAAGCACTATTTATTTCTAAAATTTCTAAAATTGAATATCCGGACTAATTACAATAACCTGATAAAAATACTTTAAAACTTCAAAGTCTTTTGACACTCAAATTTAAGGGTATCCCTCAGCTGTGCTGAAACACATTTGGGAGTGTCAAAAGACCTTAAAGTCTTAAAATATTTTTATCAGGTTATCGTAATTCGTCCGGATATTCAATTTGAGAAATTTTGAAAACACACAGTGCTTAAAAAATAACTTTAAAGGAGATTTTATTATTTAACTAATGCACTGTGCATTAGTGTAGCATATGAAAGATAGACTGTAATGACCCGACCTGATATTTAGGAGTTTTGGGGTCTTGGTAGCAGTGGGGAAAGTGTGGGCCCCGCGTTGGGTCCTGGTTTGCCCGATTTTGAGTTCGGACACTCGAAGGGCACTTTGGTAATTTTGAATCATTGAATATTTTATCATGTAAAATTTTTGAAAATCACACGTTATCTTCCTCGATGTTCAACGTTGATTTTTAATGAGTTTTAAAATATTTATTTATTTTTGGAATTTATAAAAAAAAAAAAAAAAACCCCTAACCTTTACCCTTTCCGCGCAGCACTATAGCGAGTTGCTACAGTGCCGGCGCATCTCTTTCAACCCCCTTTTCTTCTTCTCCCCCTTTCTTCTAACCCTAAACTCCCTCCCCCCTTGCGTGCCGCCGCCGCCACTCCCTTCTCTCCCCTCTCTCGACCTCTCCTCCCTCTTCTCTCTTTTCGATCTTTTTCATCTCTCTACTTTCTTTCTTTCTTCTTCCCTCTCCTCGGTAAACCATAATCCCTCTTTCCGCTGCCGCCCTTCCCTTGGCGTCCGTCTCTCCCTCGGCCCTATCTCCAACTCTCTGTCGTCGCCCCGAGCAGCCCCAGTTCTGTCAGATCTGCCGGATTCCAGATTCCTTGCCGCCGTCGGAGTCCGATCTCAGGTACCCCTCCTTTCTTCCTATCTCCTCATTCCTTTTTTCCATTTTTCCCTATTTTCCATGCTTTCCCTTCTTTTCCCCCTCTTTCCTTCAGTTTTCCAACTGGGTTGCTAAGCCGACTCGGTCGAGTCACCGAGTCGATTCGGCCAAGTTCAGTTTTGGGCAGAGCCAGCCCAATCAGGTTCGGCCCAGCTCGACTCGGCCCAGACCCAACTCGGCTAGTCAGGCCCGGTCCGATTTCAGGCCCGGCCCAGTTCGGTCCAGCTCTGGGCCCGACCCATCTTAAAGCCCAGTTTTCAGATCCAACCCATTTTAGATCCAGTTTTCAGTTTTAGGCCCAATCTAGAACCCGACCTAGTTTTGGATCTGGTTTTCAGTTTTGGGCCATGTTCGGCTCATTTTGGGGCCCGTTTGTGGCCCAGACTTGTTTTAGCTCGTTTTAGCCCGTTTTAACCCGTTCGCTAATCTTTGTATTTCTTTTGTCAGATCGAGCCCCCTTCAGCCCAGTGGACCCGGTTTCTCGAAGTTGATTTCAAAACGCACACACGGTGAGGGAACTTATCACCGCTTTTAGCATGCATCTATGCATATTACTACTCTATCAGATGTGTGAGTACAAAATGTGGCGAATGGGGTCCCCTGGTATTATAAGCCACTTGGCAAGGGAACTGTTGATATCGTTATGTGGCGGGGGTCTCATTCGGGTGTATTTGTACCCATTGCTCATGGAGCACGTATGAATAGTTTATCGGATGTCATGACTTGTTGATGGTATGATAACATGATTGGTCGACGTGTGATAACTTGCCATGTATGTGATTAATGTTTAATCAACATGCTTTAGAATTGCGTGCAGTAGATAGTAGATGATACCACTTTTTATGCTCGTATGGAACATGTAACGACCCGACCCGACAACAGGGCTTAGGGCTTGACTCAGTAAGATATTGTCCGCTTTGGGCCTCGCACACAGCTCAAACCCGCACGGTTCGTGGGCCTGCGCCCAAAAGGCCTCTTACATGAGTTACACACAGCTCAAACCCGCACGGTTGTTTCCCACCGATGTGGGACTCGAGAGGAGGGGAGGGGTATCACAGAACATGCCACGATTGATACCATATCTGAATGTTAATGTGTAGCATGTGATAGATGATGATGTATATACTTAATTATGTTGCGATATGTCATATTGACGGCATGCATAGAGATAATTTTGTATGCATGTAGCTAGTGTAAATAGAATGTCGGTGGGGGCATGTGTACTAGGCAACATTAGGATTTAGAGACTCCCCCTAGCTTGCGGGTGATTATGGTTAAGAGGTTATGAGAAACCACACTAGAAAACGTAGTTTGGTTGTGGATCAATAGATGACAGAGGTGTTCCCCCTAGTAGGGGTTGAGCTGTTAGGCCTACCGTTGGTGGTCTTCAGACACGCTTGTGGGTGAGGCGTTGTCTGGGTTAGAGAATGAGGTGCCCCGGAGTCTCGGTCGAGACCAGTGGTGAGGCAGTGATGGAATCTTCAGGGAAGCCATTGGGTTGGGTGTTGGTTGACCCTAGGCAGACTTGGAGGACCTGGTTGCTATGCTACCCGAGTACGTAGCAGATGAGACGTCCACAGTGGTCTAATGGGTTGAGTGGTTCGCCCGCGTGGAGACCAGAGGGTGGGATATTGACTTGTGATCTCGAATGACCGAGTAGGCTGAGGAGGTGCTCGCCTGGTCATTGGTCGAGGGATGATGCGGTGAGGGACAACTCCCGCCAGTATGCCTTGTGGTCCCCGGATGACCGGGTAGGCTGAGGAGGTGCTCGTCTAGATCGAGGGACGGAGCGGTGAGGGATAGCTCCCACTGGCATAGTTTGTGATCCCTAGATGACCGAGTAGGCTGAGGAGGTGCTCGCCTAGGTCGAGGGACGATGCGGTGAGGGACAGCTCCCGCTGGTATTGTTGTGATCCCCGGATGACAGAGTAGGCTGATGAGGTGCTTGCCTAGGTCGAGGGACGATGCGGTGAGGGACAGCTCCCGCTGGTATTGTTGTGATCCCCGGATGATCCAGTAGGCTGAGGATGTGCTCGCCCGCTCATTGGTTGAGGGATGATATGAAGAGATATTCCAGGCTAGGACACCTGTATGGTGGGGACAACCTGTGGTGGGATGTGATAGTGTGTTTACCTGCAGTTGACTTTGGGGTCCATTGTTGAGACTTGTGTTGTGTGTGTTGACTCACCAGGAATTTATGGGCGCCTAACGAGTGAGTTCGGCCGGCTCACTCGATAGAAGACCTATAGAATTCTGTGAGAGGTGGATACACCAGTCGTGCGGAGACCAGCATATGGGGTCCGAGATTATAGGTTTGACTATCGAGACTCTGGTACTTGGTTGATGAAACCATAGATGAGTCCGGTTGGCAGTTCGTTGAAGACTGGTGAAGTGGTTACTCCCGTGTGGCAATCAGTTTGGGACTCTAGTGAGTTCGACTCTTGGGTTGGTCGTGGTATGCGTGCGGGTTGTCATGAGAGGGTCATAGGTCTAGTTGAGGACTAGAGACCCCGATCCGACTGAGAATCAGTCTGCGTACCCGTGGATGGGTGGACTGTCGTGGTTGGGTACATAAGGGAGTTGCATTGCGTTGGTTATAGGATGTTTTAGAAACCCGGCTGACGTGGGTCCTGTGCTAGGGGTAGGGCATACGTTTGTATGGTCATGCATGTAGACATCTTAGACATTGTTGTGTTCATGTGATTATATGTCGTGTATGCTTGGTGACATATGGTGAATGTGTTATCCTCACTGGGCATGTAGAGCTCACCCCTTGCCTCATAGGTACTTCATAGAGGAAAGGGCAGGCGGGACCCTCAATCGAACATTGGGCGTGGAGTTGCAGCTTTGTACTTGTCTTGGTTTCATTTTGTACTTGAGGATCTGTTAATGTATTTGAGATATATGTACTTTTCACTGAGCCGGATGAATGTAATAATGGGTTGATGCTATCATTTGAAATTATAATTGCTGCTTATGATTTTTGGTTTATTAGTGGATTGCTATGATTAGTGCGGGTTGCGGGTGCGGTATTTCTTTTTTTTTTAAAAAAAAAGTACCCGAAATTGTATTGGAACGGTCTTAGGAGTCCGTATCAGTCTTAATGTGTCCGTAACGGGACGGGTCGTTACATAGACCGTTATTTTTTAAGCACTGTGTACTACTGTAGCATCGTTTGAATGAACTACGAATACACTTCGCCATTCGTTCGGATGAATGTACTACTGTAGCATCGTTTGAATGAACATGGCCATTCATTTGAATGAATGATTTACCTGAACGAATGTCGAAATGAAGTGACAGTTTGTTCGAATGAGTGAAAAATTCAGGGGTAGAATGGTAATTGTACCCTAAAATCCAAAAATGGATGTGTAGAGGCAGAAAAGTTAGGTGTCTCTAAGTCGCGCATACATATAATATTATTAACATTTTTAAATATTCAGTTCAAATAGAAAATAAAAATTTTCTCACATATTTTGCTTAATAGAGAAATAAATTATAAAGGCAAACATTTTGTGTTTTATTGTCACAAGAATTCAAGTTGAACTCAATTAATTACAATTTATACTGTTAATTGGAGACTGATTTACTATGTAACACGTAAATAAGTGTTAGTCTATTTTAATTAGAGGAAAGTTTTTGAAAGTACAAATATTCTTTGTTATAGTTTTCTTTAGCGATCAAGATGCGCTCACCTTCATAAAAGTAGTTAGACAATTAATTTTAGTATTTGTCGAAAATTTATTTGTATATTATTAGTTATTACAACAGATTCTCTATGTGGAATTAATGGAGTCTTTTATGAATGTTTTAAAGAATTCTATTTTTGAATATGAGACTCATAATTATATTTCTTAAATTTTTTTAATTAAAATTTTATAAAGTTTAAATTTATTTCTATCAAAATAATTTATTACTAATAAAAAATTTTCGATAAAATTATTGATATGGAAATATGTGGGTCATGCCACGGTGTGTGAACAGAGGAGGAAATCAATTTTCTATTTATCTTAACAAAAATTCAAATTTCTATTTTATCCACTGATATTCTATAAAGCTAAATGCATTTACTGCAGGTCTGGGCTGTGTATAAAGATCGTACAAACAATTGCTACAAATTTGAACAGATTTTTCTCCTGTACATGCTCAGACATGGCCACTGCTCTCCTGCAGCTTCCAGCGGTCGTTAATGGCGAATTTTCTAGGAGTCGTTTTCCCCTATTCGGTACTCCAAAAAGTCGAAAGTCACACTCCGCTAACATTCACACCTCCATTTTTCCAAAGAAACCGACTCGAACGAGGTTGGTTTTTTTCTCAAGTTCCCCCACTGTTTTTTTCATTCTCTCTCTCTCTCTCTCTCTCTCTCTCTCTCTCTCTCTCTCTCTTTCCTGATTTCAATTCTTTCTTTCGGGAATGAAGAGAATACGAGTTCCTATGTAAGAAGATTTATTTGAAATGGGTAGTGTCTTGTTTCCCCTCCTCCCCCCTTCTCTCTTCTCTGAAACAGATAAATAGTTGAAATGGGCAGTCTCTCATCTGTAAAGAGATAGAGAACATGGTCTGAGTTTATCCAGGATACCGAGTCTATCTCGGTGGGATGATGACTCTGCTCTAGCTTAGTCAAGAATAATGTGTGGTGGATGAGCTGCATTTATAATTATAAAATTTGATTGGGGAGCTATGATGAACGAAGTATCAGTCGATATGTATCTGAAACCTTGTTTGAGCTACATCACTAGAGTTATTGCTTAACTTGCTTTGGCGAAATATTTTGGACCCATTAAGCTAGGAACTTCATTGGAGATGAGAATCGGGGATGACTCTAAAATTAAATTTCTTGGTTATTTTTTCAGATTGCTATTTTTGGACTATTTTTTTTTTTTGGGTAAGTGTCTTTTTGATGAAGATAAAGCAACAGACTGTTTTTGATCATTCTCTTCCACCACAGGATCCTCAATTTTGATATGTGGATCGTCATACATTTATGTTCATGTCATGATTGAGATAATTCCTCTGCTTGTATAATTGTCTAGTTCATACTGTGGGTCAGTTTTTTGGAAGGCACGAGTTTACATACAAACCTTTTCTTATGCTATCTATTAGCGCGAATGAAGATTTAAGGGTCGTGTTCAATCTTTTAAATGTAGATACTCATTTACGACAAATGATCTTGAACTGATGACAAATCATTTTATGGTTTGATGTTGTGCTATTGGGTCATGTGAGACACCACATTGTTTTAACTTGAATCTGTTACCAACCATCATCATCCTATATAAATTGGTATATAATCCTCATCCAAGGAGGAAGCCATTCTTAAAGTTAAAATTTTATACCGCATAAAAAATTATTTAATGGTGGGGTTTGCAGCTGAATGGTGTCCAACACTGGGGCATGTGCCAATCCAGAGGAGAGATGATTACTAAAGGGTATGTATTTACAAAAGGTTGGGCTCACATGACCCTACCATTGAAATCTGAACCATAAAATGGTTTTGTCAAAATTTATTATTACTTCCCACCAGGTGTTCATATCATATGAAATGTATTTTATATAAGACCCTATAACATAGTTGATAGCTGTTCATTGTTGCAACAATAAATGTCGTGGGTAGGCATTGCCCATGGAAAACAATTTACCAAATCCAGTTGTTAGTCCCAATCCCAGATGATTGGGTAAACAGCTTTGACGGTGATGATGAAGAAAATATGTTACATATAACCATATTGGAATTTCTATTGCAAGGAGTTTACAAATAAGCCTGGTTCCATCATTGGTAGAACTTTGTTCTCAATAAAATTTTACACTTGCACATGTTTAGTACGGATTGCAATTGACATTCTATAAAACATCATCATCATCTTCAAGCCATTTATTCAATGAATACGGGGTTGGCATTTATATATAAATTTCACCAATTGTTTTCCATGGGACGGCTACCTATCTGTTGTACTAATCCCACTTGAACCTACAACCTTTAGGATGCAACAATGAGCCCTTACCAGTTTTGCTACATTCTACAGTACATGTTTATATAAAATGAATTTGGTTCCTTCTATCTTCTTTGAATCTATTGCCTCCTTCCACATATTTATTATCAATTAGGAATTCAAATATGGTTATTGAAACTCTAGAATTCGTTTATGTGAAGATTGTGAGTCCAACCTTATCATGTTCAACTTAATCTAATTCTAGAAATGCAATGGCCTTTTTCCTAGTTTGTGTCACAACTTATTTGTTTTATTTTTATTTTTGGAAAATTTCGGTGCTGCTCACATAATCGATCTTTTTTATTTTTGGGATGAGTTCAGCCATTGACTGTTCCGATTGAAATATTTAAACTTCTTTTATAATGGCAGATTTATCAATTCTATAGTACATCTAATTAATAATCAAATTTTTTATTTTAACTTAGATTTTTAATGTACTATAAGTAGTCAGTTTTTTTTTTTTGTCTCATTTTTATTTTGAGCACTATTGGTGCTTTTACAGATGTCAATCTACTAGTACAGAAGAGTCAAAAACTAGAAGAAATCTAGTTGATAACGCAAGCAACCTTCTTACTAATTTGTTAAGTGGAGGAACCTTGGGATCAATGCCAATTGCCGAAGGTGCTGTCTCTGATCTATTTGGGCGGCCGCTTTTCTTTTCTCTTTATGATTGGTTCTTAGAGGTGGATACTCCATTCCTTTATTTTGTTTCAATAGTCTAGTTTTTTTTTTTTTTTAATTCTTATTTTTGGTGTGTCGAATGATTTTTATATTTGTTGTGGCAATTAAAATTGTTTTTATGGAGGCATCTGTTGTATACATATTTTTAGAACTTTTTCATTTGATAGTTGGGCCATTTGCCAGAATATGGTTGGGAACTCTTCTCATGCTCAATCAAGGGTGAGCTCCATGAGGGAGCTTCCTTCCATGAATAGAATCCTTAAATCATAAGAACTCTTAACTCTAAAAATTTTGTACACAGAACAAAATCCTTTACAATCTATAACTCTTTTCAAACCCCTTCAATCATGCCTAGTGTGCCCTGCCAAAAAGAGAAATCATACAGTAGGGACATGTCTGCAAGAATCTTTACTTGATACCCTATCAGGGAAAGAGACTTAGCTACAAGTACAGTTGCAACTCAGTAAGCCATAGAACCCTCATTACATTCTCATATTCCTTCATCTCAATTTATATGATCCTATGGTAAGATGAAAAATTAAACTTTTCTCATGGGCATACATGATAGGTGGATGTAAATGCTGATATTGGGGCCTTCAATACTGTATGGTACTCAAAGGAACTAGTGTTTAAACAATATATTCATGTGGTTGTTACTGGAACAAAGGTTTCTAGTTTTGTATCGAATCTAGGAGAAACCTTTCTAATCATGAGCAAATGGGAAATGATAGAAATGGGTTGAACAATGGAAAGGAAATCAATAATTATATTTTCTCCATTCGTTGTATCTTGCATTAAATCATCCAGGCTCTAGAGTTCTCTCCCTTTTGTTTGTCTCCTAATCCAATTTGAGATGTATTTGCATCTATATTGTTTAAGGTTTCTTTATGTAATATTATCTTTACTTTTCAACTCACTTATCAATATTTTCCCATAGTGTATTTTTCTTTTCTTCGTAGTGTCAACTTACTCTATGTTCTTCCCTGTTGAAGTGTTTGGGCTCCCTTTATATAATTTATTTGCCTTTAATGCCCATTAATTTTTTTGAGCGTTAAACAAGAGAATAGATTAGAAATAAAAGAGTACAAATACAAGAAGGAAAATGTCTAAAAGAATTAGATCCAAAGAAGAAGGTCGGTGACTCCAAGTTTGGTAAAATAATCTGCCACTCCATTCGCTACTCAGCCGATCTGGACAAATGATACATCTATCCCCGAAGCTAACTCCCTAATCTCCCTAACCAAAGTGATCAGTTTCCAGGGCGGACATTTTTGTCCCTTAGCCCACTTAATTGCATTTGCTGAATCCCCCTCAATAATGAGTTTTCCTTGTCCATATGTTTTCCAGTTTAATGCTCATATTTTAATGTAATTTGGTATTTTAATGTGTCAGTCACTTCCCATACATCTTGATCCTAGCTTATTTTTTGTTATTATTACCATGATGGTGATGAGAGTAAAACAAATCATGTGGGGTTCCCTAAATAAGCTAATCATGACATGCTTTGAAGGTTCTCATTTTCTTTTTTTTTTTTTTAAGAGAGAGAGAACAATTATTAAAGAAAAATGCTATACAGTTAGAGGGCATCTGAAGAGATAATGACTACCAATTATACTCAGTTATTTACAATTGGAATAAACAACATACACAATATATGTGCGGTACAAAATTTGCGAAAATAATTTTCTATCTAAAGAATGGTTCATCCACCTTTTGTGAATATCTTGGGTTGACGGTCAACCTTCTCCTTATACTGTGAAGGCTCCATTGGATGTTGGAGGAGATTAAAGAAGTTATTAATGTTGAAAGATGCTTTGTCTTGAAACATCTTTTTTATTTCTCTCATTCCATACTTCCAAGTGATTAGCAACGGTAAACTAGGGATTCCTAGCTAAACTAGGGGTGGACAGGACTCAGGATTTATTGGTTTCTTTTTAATGTACATTTGTGTTTTCTTAGAGTTGCAATTCTACCCTATTGTCAACGTTTGTATTTTTTGGGGAGAATTGTATACTTAGAGTTGTCATTTTATATTTGTTCTTAGTGTTGTATTTGCTTCTTGTTGGGTATTAGGCTTGTATGCCCTTGTACTATTTTTTTATCAATGAATTTCTTTTTTGTGACTGCTCAAAAAATAAGTGATTACCAGCAGTTAACACTATCTGCAACACATTGCCTTTCCCATAAAGGGCCCTGAGCCTCATCCTCTCATAAGCAGGCACTAGAGCAGAATGATCTTGGGATGACCCAAGAAGTCGAAAATGTGCCTAAGAAAAATGACCAAGAAAGGACATTGTCGAAATGGGTTATTGATAGATTCTTTGTGGACTGACAAAGGTTGCAAACATTTTGAATGGCAAAGTTTTGGGCATGGAGTACGTCCAAGTTAAGTATTTTTGTAGACACAATAGTTAAAAAAAAAAAAAGGCTTGAATTCTTTAACTAAGGATCAGTCATGCGTTTCTACATTGACTTGAAGGGGAAAGAAGCAAATAAGTGTGGTATAATTATGAAGGAAGCAATTTGCTTGAAAAGAAACTTGAGGGATCCTTCACCCAAATTCTTCTATATTCTCCTTCCATTGATGGCATAAGTTTGTTGATTTTCCTCAATTGTTCTAGTTGTTTTTCCACCTCATATTCAATTAAGTTCCTGTTGAATGCCATCAGCATGCCCATTTTCCCTTTCTTCTTCTTGCTCCTCATTGAGGCTATAGTTTTGCATTGGTGTGGAATACATGTGGAGACCATCTTTTAATGGTTGATCCCCATCCATTTGTCATCCCAACATGCTATTTTTCCCCATTATCAATAAAAAATGGACTCCCTTCAAAATCATTACCACCTTATTTCCTTTTTTCCTCAACTTGAAAATATCTATAATTTTGAGCGTCCTCTCTAGAAACCACTTTTGGGTCACACGCTTCCAGGAATTGGTAATCTAAATCTAGGGTTTTGCGTTGGGGAAAAATGCCCAAACCAAATAAAATAATCACAAGGTTTGGTCGTCTGTCCTTATGTCTTGATAGTTACGACGTTTCAATGCAAAAGAAGAATTAATCACAATCCAAACTTTATTAAACAGCCTTTTACTTAAGTTTCTAGTTAACACCAAATTAAGACTAGCAAATTCCTAAAAATTAAGCTTGCGGCATCTAACATGTTCTACTGGTTCTGCATATCCGTGCTTATGGATCCTATGGGCATGAACAGGGAGACAATGCCTCATTTGTCAAGATCTAGGACATGGATATGGATATGAGTGCTATTCAAAATATTGTTTTTAGTTTTGTTATTTTTCTTGAAATATTTTGCTCATGAATTTGTTTCTTTTCTTTTTCTTAAATGCATTACTCTTTCAAGCGTGCTAATTGTCTCATGAAAGTCTATTGTATGAAGTTTATGATAGTGAAAAATCATTTTATACCCTTTATCATCTTAAAGCCTTTGTCCCATCTACCTTTTATGGGTTTTTGAAGTCCTATTTCTCCACACAACTCTATTGACAATTAATATTCTCCTTCACCTCTTGCCTTGTCTTACCACATTAATTGATGTTTTTAGTAGTCTTTCCCTTCAATACCTTCTATTTCTAACCTTTAACTCTTTGGATTAGGCCTATCTTTTTATACCCTTCCTTTTATGTATTTCTTATGAAAAAAAAGTGTAATAAAATCACGAGGAGTTCAAATATAACAAACTAAAGGCTACAAAATGAAAACATGGTTTTTTTCTTAGAGAATATTCTACAAAATATGTTACAAGTATTAGGATATCTAACATGGGAATCGGTGTTTGACAAAATTTTTTGAACGTATATAGTGTCTAAACCTCTAATACAGTTGGTAAATGCTCATTGTTCTGATCATAAAGGCTGTAGGTTGAAGTCATATGACATTAGATAGGAAATTGTCCCATGGAAAAAGAACTTGCTAAATCCAATTACATCTTCATAAGTGCTGAGCATTAGTAGGTTGAAGTCATATGACATTAGATAGGCAATTGTCCAATGGAAAAAGAACTTGCTAAATCCAATTACAACTTCATAAGTGCTGAGCATTAGTGATGATGATGATACAAGTGCCCAAGCATCTTAATATAGATCCTTCCTTAGATCCACCACCACAAATTTGTAATTGATGTGCCTCAGACCCAATTTGAAGAACTTTGGATTTGGATCTCTCAAACTGCTTTGGATAGTCAAGTGCCATCTCTTGGATGGGATTTCATCATTTGCTCCATGATCACGTCTGTTGCTAACGCTCATGCCAATCATTGGGGGTCTTTGGCCTTTATGTGGTAATCAATCTTTAGATAGTTCGGAAAGTGTGAATTTTTTTTAGATCTATTTTGCCAATGAAAGAGATGCTATTGAAACATTTTAATTTCTATGGTTTATTTTAATTGTATGGATGCTTTATTTGAATTCCTGTTGACTGGGATAAAAAAATTATTTAGGTGATACACCATTAATGATTTTTTTTGGCAATGTTGGCAGCATGGTTTTGAATTCCTGTTGACTGGGATAAAAAAATTATTTAGGTGATACACCATTAATCATTTTTTTTTGGCAATGTTGGCAGCATGGTTCGGTTTATAAGCTTGCATTTGGGCCAAAAGCATTTGTTGTTGTATCAGATCCCATTGTTGCAAGGCACATTCTTCGTGAAAATGCATTTTCTTATGACAAGGTAATATATCATATATCCAATTCACTGCCTTGTCTCATTGATTTTAGCTGTTTGAGTATTGCTAATGAAGGCTCAGTTTTGTATTGCTCCAACATGTAACAAGTGGAATATAGTTCCAAAAACGTTGGTCCCAGTATTTTGCTCTGGTTTTTGCATGAAATGAATTATTTTTGGTCTATGTTATTGAGATCTTCTTGGTATTTATATCATGTTGAATTAGTTGTTCAAAACAGATCTTTAAGGAATCTCTCTTTGCTTCTCTATGGAAGATTTCAGCTACATTGTCTACATTCTCAATTCATGTGAAAGCGATATATCCAATCTGCCACCTTGTGGCTCCAAATAGGGTGAAATGCCTGATTTTCAACCTTCTCCATCTTTGTTTCCTGATTTCTGAAGGCAAACAATGTCAATTTGAAGCTGATGCAAAAGGGCTTTAAGAAGTTAGCTATTAGATTGACCTCCACCCTTAAATATTTAGGAGAATCTTCTTGGGACTACAAAAAAAGGAACTTACAACTTGTTCCAGCAGCATACTAAATAAATGGCCATATTAAAGGTGCGCTGTTCTTGATTAGTACACCTCAACTGTAGTGTGCAGTATTTATTTAACTTATGACATGTAAGATAAGGATGGGTGGGTTAGGATGCGATGCACATGACTTGGATTGGGTTGTTTAGGTTCAGGTGGGATTTTACTCGGACAAAATAGCATAGTGTCATCATGTAGTGGCAGGGGGTATCTAGGAATTCTATTTTGTAGGGGCCAAGGTAAATTTTTTGTCAAGTCATTGAAAATTGGATGGATTTAGAACAAAATATTGACTAAGCTAAATCTATTGTTTCATTTACCAAATCTTAAAGTTAAATAATAAAAAAGTAAAAATATGAATTTTAATATAAAAATAAAAATATGAATTTTAATATAAACAATAAAAATTTAAGTTGTACTTGGCTATCCCTCACTAAATCAAAATCATCAATCATTGTTTCTTATGTAAAATATTGTTCATTCATCAAATAGCATTGACTAAATGTGAAAACAGTGCATTCATTCATTAATTAATAATGGTTTATAATGAAATAGGTAATTTAAAATTTGAAAAAAAGAAAAACTTAATTTCAAATTATTACTTTTTATTTTAAACACAATCTGATAACTCGAGCACTTTTTCTTCTTTAGTATTTGTCTTTTCTTTTTCTTCCATTTTCTTTGGAGAGATATACAGACTAGAGAGACCATGAAGGGACGGAGAGAGTGTTATAAGTGGGAGTTGAGAGAGAATGGATGGTTTGAGTAGCCGACAATTAGCAACTTAAAAGTGTCTAGGAAAGGGAGAAAGAGAGGGAGAGGCACTTTGTGGATTCTCTGAGTTGGGTAAAAATGATAAAAACAAGAAATCTCTAAAATTTGTGGTGGAACGAGGAAAAATGTCAGGATAGCAGAGGAAAAGACCAATATTAGGAAGTTGAGTAGCAAAATCTTAGGATGTTGAGTAGGATTGCTATCATAAGAATTTTTAAATTTTTTTAAGGGGCCCATGGCCAAAAAAAATCTGCCCATCTAGTGGGCTGGTGAGGACACTACTAATTGGGTGTCTACCCTGGACGTGATTGACTCGATGCACTGGCTTCATAGAGAGAGGATAGCTGGAGTATAAATAGATAGATTTCTGTAATTTGTGTTTAAAAAGTATCACTGAAATATATTGGCACAATATTTGTGCCCATGCATGTGCATCAACAAACCTACTCTTTTTTTTTTTTGTGAGCGGTAACAAAGAGAAATATATTAAAAAGAAAGGGTACAAGAACAAGAGAAGAGGGTTAGACCCTAACAAAAGGGAAAAACAAAAAATACAAAGAGAACAAAAGAAAACTCCTCTAATTAGAAAGGAGGAAGACTCCTGAAAAGAGATCCGTAACTTCAAGCTTGGCAAAATAATCTGCCACTCCATTCGTTGCTTTACCGATCTTGTTGAAGGAAACCACCAACCCCTCAGCTAGCAACTTAATCTCCCTAACCACAACGATCAATCTCCAGGGCGTTCTTCTTTGACCCTTTGGCCATTTAATTGCATTTGCCGAATCCCCCTCATTAATGAGCTTTCCTTGACCATATGACTTCTAGATGTGCAGAGCTTTCCTAATGCTAAGAATTTCTGTCTCATTGGATTCTTTAGTCCCCACAGACTTGTTGAAAACAATAGACGTGATACCGTCATGATTTCTAAGCACCCCACCAATCCCTGCCGGTCCAGGCTTTCCTCTTGCTCCCATGTCTACATTAAACTTCAAAACATTCTGTTGTGGAGGAACCCATTTATCTTTGAGCTTTGTCTTTCTATTAAAACCGTCCATACATTCGTACCAAGAAGAGATGAGATCCGTAAGATTAAGGCCACTAAATTCTTTGTTCGAAAGAAGCCAAACACAAAGCTTCTGCTTAACTGATTGAATGAGCTCATTGATGTTTGCTGTTTTTCCTTCAAAGACTTTTGAGTTTCTTTCTTTCCAATGGTCCATAAGATGGCAGCTGGGAGAGTATTCTATGCAAGTTTCCACCTTGGAGTTAAATCTCCGAGTCCAAACTCAACACATTTTAGCTGTTACATGTCACTGCAATGAATAATTTTTATTTGGTTTAATTAAATCATAACCTTAGAGGATGTGATTTCATGTACAGTCTTCTACTTCCATCTATTAAGCCTTTTCAGTAAGCTAAAAGTATGTCATTTACACTACTTTAGTTTCTTGCCCTGCACCACTTCCAATTCTGATCACTCTATGATAAAATGGTGGTTTGATTTAGGGAGTTCTTGCTGATATCTTGGAGCCAATAATGGGGAAAGGGCTTATACCTGCAGATCTTGACACTTGGAAGCAGAGAAGAAGAGGTGCTAGCATAAGTTTTGTGTATTAGAGATATTAATTATTTGGTTAGATCTTTCTCAGAGAACCATTTGTTCCCTTTTACACACATAGAATCCTAGTTGCCAGCTTCATTTAAGGAAAACAATTTTATTTTTTTATATTTCTGAATTGTTTATTGATGTAATTACAGAATGGTTATTATTCAGAACTGACATCTCAGTTTCCTTATCATATTGTAATTTCTGTTGCTATATCATATTCTGTTTTTGACATGTTCTTTTTTAAGGTATTTCTTTTGTGTAAATCCCATCTTGGTTTGCCCAGAAGTTTGGTTAGATCTTTCTCAGAGAACCATTCGTTCCTTTTAAACACAAAGAATCCTACTTGCCAGCTTCTTTTAAGGGAAAAGATATTATTTTTGATATTTCTGCATTGTTTATTGATGTAATTACAGAATGGTTATTATTCAGAACTGACACCTCAGTTTCCCTATCATATTGTAGTTTCTGTTGCAATATCATATTCTGTTTTTGCCATGTTCTATTTTAAGGTATTTCTGTCATGTAAATCCCATAAAATAAATTTCACTTTTTTGACTGGGAGGAAATATCCCATACTGGGATGAGCAAAGATTGTCTTGGTTTGCTTAGAAGTACTGGTGACCCTCACTCATCCTGACTTCATCTAGTAGGCTCCATCACAAGTCCTACCCACATCTGATTCATAGTAGTTGTTTCTTTCAAATGTTGATATTGTCAAAAACTGTACATTTGTAGGCAACTATCTTGCAACTAAGATTTTCCATGGAACAAAAACTTCTCAGTTTTCACCATGACTCTTCAAAAACGAGGCTTATGAGATCAATATGTCAAAAAAATAGAATAGAGAAAAGAGATTAGAGAAGAAATTCTCTGAATATTGTATTGATTCTTTGTCCTTTACACTGAATGGATACATGTATATATAAAAGAATGAGAGCTAATCTAGGGATCTATATTAGGAAACAATAACCCAATGGTTATCTACAATCAATTACAATCAATTACACCACTAATGGGATTTCGTCAACTGTGCTCCGATGTGGGGCCCACAACCCTTATGTGTTCTAACATGGGTCCCACAACACTTCCCCTCAAGCTGATTCGAAGATGTCAAGTAAATCCAACTTGCTAACAACCGAATCGAGCCGAGTTCGGGGAACGGACTTGGTGAAAATGTCTACCAGTTGATTCTTGTACTTCAGATGAGGAGTAAAAAGTCGGCCTTTTGAAATATGTTGACGAATAAAGTGACAATCAACTTCAATATGCTTAATTCGCTTATGAAATACTGAATTGGAGGCAATGTTGATGGCCACCTGATGGTCAGAGAATATGACGAGTGGATCGGTAGGAGCAAAGCCCAGTTCAGTAAGAATTGTTGAAACCACAACAATTTATAAGCAGTATTAGCCATGATACGATATTCGGCCTCAGCACTGGAACGAGCAACAATGGATTGCTTCTTGCTTCGTCAAACAACTAAATGAGAGCTCAAGAAAACATAATAACCAGTAGTAGAGTGGCGATCATCTGGAGAGCCGACCCAATCAACATTAAAATAACCGCGAACTGGAGAAATAGGCTGGTGTGCATAAAACAAGCTGTGGCCAGGATGAGCCTTAATATATCGAATGATGCAAAACACAACATGAAGGTGAGTGTCCCGTGATTCATGCATGAACTGGTTGACAACATAAGATAAGTCCGGTCTCGTGATGGTGAGATAAATTAGCTTGCCGACAAGTTTCTGATAGAAACTTGGTATGTCAAGAAGAGTTCCATCAAAGACAGATAATTTGGTATTCTCATCCAACAACGTATCCGCGGGTTTGCAGCCAGAATAGCCAACTTCCTGGAGGAGATGTATGGCATACTTTCGCTGAAAAAGATAGAGGCCACGAGAGGACTGAGCAACTTCAATGCCAAAAAAGTGCCTGAGAGGCCCAAGTCCTTAATATCAGAAGTCCGTTGAAGATACTGTTTGAAGGAAGAAATGACTTCATCATTGTTACCGGTGAGTACAATATCATCAACATAGACAACCAAAATCATCACAATGGAGTGGAGACGGTAGATGAAGATTGAGTGATCCGACTGACAATGGGTAAAACCATAAGGTAGCACGGCACTGCTAAACTTCTCAAACCATGTATGAGGAGACTGCTTAAGGCCATAGAGAGCATTCTTGAGTTGACAGATAGAGTGAGGATCCCCCTGCTGGACAACCCCGGATGAGGAAGATATAGACTTCTTATTGAATATCACCATGGAGAAAATCATTCCTTACATCTAACTGGTGTAGGGGCCAGGTATAAGTGGTTGGAAGGGAAAACAAAATGCGCACAAAGCTAATCTTGGTGACAAGTGAAAATGTGTCCTGGTAGTCAACTCCATAAGTCTGCGTGAAGGTTCTATCGATGAGGCGTGCCTTATAGCATGCAATAGATCCATCTGGATTATGCAATGTTTTAAAACCGACCCGTCTTGGAGGAAGGGTGGGTTAAATAAGGTTCAACCGGGTTGACCCGTAGTCAAACGCGGTCAAACCTGTGCCATCAATATAATACTATATAATAATATTAAATTATTAACTAAATTTATATTTCATAAAAAATATATTCTTGCTCTCACAAACATAATTATAAATACTTTAATAATCTAAAATTCATGCTCTAATATCATTCTAACAAAATATCATCTAACAACTCATTGTTAATTAATATCCAAAACACATCAAGATATTGGATATTAGATAAAAAATTCAAAACAATTTTTTTTCTTCGAATTTCTATCAAAATAAAAATATTACATAAATATCAATTGAAGTTTAATACCTTTATCAAATAATAAAAATAAATATATAATAACATAATATGTTGTTGACTAGACTCTATAAATATTGTCCCATAATCCAATACTAACTTAAAACTCCTTTACACATTTGAAAACAATTGTAAAACATTCTAGTTGGACTACTCTAAGAAAGCCATCATCCTCAAATAAATGAAATGACAGACTAAGGAGAGAGAAGAGAAGAAATCCATAGACAAGCCTTGGAAAATGGAAACCCCTTCTGCACGTGATTTGACTCCCATCAAGAGTTTGTCTAATCCATTCCAGATTTTCAGGGTTTAAAATTATTATGTTTTATATTTAAAAACGGGTCTTAAGTGGAAACGGGTCACGGGTTTAAATCAAAAACCTGGTTGAACCATGGTTGAGAAGGTTTTTTATGGGTTTTAAACCCACATGGGTTTTAAACCGACCCGACCCTTCTAGTAGACGGGTCTCGGTTCAACCCGGTTCAACCCGCGGGTCGGGTCGGGTTTGATAACATTGGGATTATGCTTTAAAGCAATTTGCACCCAACTAGAGTTTTGCCTGGTGGTAGAGAAACTATCTCCCATGTGTTTCTTCTCAGGGACAGCTAATTCTTCATCCATGACTTTTTTCCAGGAGGGATTTTTCAAGGTCGTGTTGATCCTCTTGGGTATCTTAATGTTGTCCAATGCTGTGAGAAAACTATGATAAGAAGGTGAAACAGCATGATATGAGACAAAACGATCAATGTGATGGTTAGTACAAGAATGCTTACTTTTGCGACTGGCAATAGGAAGATCAGACAGGTCAGAGATCAGTGGATCTAAATCATTGGCAGATGGATGGGTGGAGTCAGCCGCAAATGGCAGTCAAGACTTACCCTTATGTGGTCGGTGTGGGGCCCACAACGCAATCTGGGTTACTGATTAAAGACCCGCAACAGCTGAGTTGTTGACTCAATGAAACACACCATTTTGATGGGCCTGTTTGTTAGGTAGCCAGGCCAGCATGCATTCTCCATATCATTCTCTCGACTTTCTCAACTAAGTGGCCCCTTAGTGTCCCGCAATACTTAATTCATACATGCGTAAAATATACTCCTTTATGCATTTACTAATGAACACTTGGTTCTTTGTGATTAGGGATGCAATTTGGACAAATGGATCAGGTTGAGAGCCAAATTTTAGTCCGCCCGGTCACGTTTTTTCAATCCAACCCATGCTTGGGTCTCCTCCAATCCACCCATAACCAACCTATTTTTATGACCCCAAGCCCCCAACCTATTTTAAATTTGGGTCAAGTTAAATCGAGTCACAAGTCAATCCATACAATTAAATAGATAATTTGGTCTATATATATTGTATTTGATGTAGGACACGCAGCTCATGGATCAATTTTAGTATTTATTATTTTTGTATTTTCTCATTATTTTATTTTTAGAATTCTTATTTAGCAAGGAAGCCAGATCGGTGGCTTTCCCAATTTATTTAGGAGTCTAGGATAAAATTAGAAGTTCTATTTTCGTTTTAGAATAATTAGGAAGTTTCCTACTTTGATTAGGAGTGCTTTTCTATTTTTATCTCTTTGTTTTCTTATAAATATGATAGATGTAAGAGAGGGATACACCTCTATTCGAATAATTAATTAAAGATTCAGATTTATTTGGTTGATTTTTGTCTTCTCCTACTTCTGCCCAAGTTGCAGATGTTTCTATCTTCTTCATGTCTAGTTGCAGGTGATGCTCCCGCATCAAGTGGATCAGAGACAAGGGTTTTCTGTATCTCTGTTATACAGAGACATTCCTATCCTATTCAGAGACAGCCCCCTGCATTATCAGGGACGATCGTGGTCTCCATTTATCGGGGGGAAACAAAAAAAAAGAGGGTTTTGAAGAACCTATGCCTCTGCTGCATCTTCTTCAGCCATCCTCCATCCCCTCCTCCACCAGCTTCCGCCTTTGCTCACTCATTCGCCGCAAAACAGCCACCCTTCTGCCTCTCGGTTTCGTCTTTGCAGCCACCAGATTCGCCTCTTTTCCAACCAGGTACTGCTATAGACTTATTCTTCCCTTCCTTCTATCTTCTTCTTCGATTTCTTCTCCTTCTCTCATCTTTGCTTCCGCCGCTACAAGCTCTTCCATCGCTCCTTATTTTCCACCGCTTGCTGCTTCCGCCGCTCCACACCTCTTCCATTTTTTATCTTTTCTTCTTTCCACTGCCCATCGATTTCAAACCCTTTCCATCCTCCATGTGGCCAACCCACTTTACCCATCTCCTTTCATAAGTCTCATCCCACACTTACCCTAAACCATCGGTTGCCCATACCTTTTCTTATCCTTTCATCTATGCATTTACTGCCATCAAAAGCATCAATTTCTCTTTACCAAAATACCCCTTACCTTCCTTCTATTTAGCCACTTATACCATTTTTCCACCTTATTTTATTCCATTAACAATCCAAACCATCCTACACCAGTCGTTTCACTCTCTTACTCCCTTCACTAAAGCCATCCCACCTCCCAAGACAATTAATGCATTGTCTCCTTTACTTTTTCATCTACCTTTAATGCCCTTCACCTTTTCTCCAATTAACAAACCACTCCTTTAACTTATTTACCAAACCACCCTATTCCCATGTTCTTTACCACCTTTGACCAAACTCATACCTTAAACCGTGGGACCCACCCATTTTTGACCAGATTGACCTGTGTTGACCAAGTTTGACCTGGCATTTTAAGTCCGCAATGCTTCTGTTGTAGTGCCCCTCCCTTTTCTCCCTAATTTTCAGAGTATTTTTTTTTAAATTAACAACCTGAAGAAAGGGGAGAGTGCCACGACGCGAGTCAAGTCCGAATCCGAAGATTCGACCCTTAACTGGCCCAACCAGTGTGTGCACATGGAAAGATTCCACGTAAACCTAGCAACACACTAACTCACAATAATGCGGAAATAAGTACATCTATTTAAATTCATCATTCAATCTTTCTCAATCTAAGCAAAGCTTGACAATAATCATGATAACATGTACTTCTCAAATAAAGGTTCATTACACTAATTAAAACTTCTCAAAGTTACTCAATCAACTTAAATGTTCATTCTCTACTAATATTAACAAGTAGACTCTTCGCGCAATCCTCTCTTGCGCCATCCTCGTCTATGCATGACTGATGCTTGGTCCAGCCTCATCACATTTCTCCTTTCCTGTGTTAACTTCTAAAAGAATAGAATATTGTGGGCTTAGTCAACGCCCAGTAGGATTTCCCATCAAAGGGGGTATCAATATGACATGTATAAAATTAGGGAAAACATATACAGTTCTTCATATCATATGATTCAGTTGAAAACATTCCCACCCCATATTTCAAAATCAATTCATAATCAATATATATAAAGCATTTGAAATCAAACCATATTCATCTCATATATCAATTCATAATCAACATACTTTTGATAACTCATTAAATCAACATGATGCAAATGCCATGCTACATGAATCAATGCAAACCCCTCTCATGCCCATGCATTTCCTTCTATCACACTTTCCATTCAAACAGTTCTAATCGTTGGCCATTATATCCGTAGCTTTCCTGGGGCATCAGATGGGAGCTACTACCCAATTCCTAGTATTTAACCGGAATTACCGGGGGTATACCATCACCCATACTATCCTGCGCAGGCTTCGGGTCTCTCACCCAGGAGCTTTGAGCCCATCTTAATTGCCCAATTCATGTGTTCATGGACGCGGCCATACCGAATAGTTATGGTATTTTATATTTCTCATGTTAGAGTTTAACATCCTCTAATCATTATCTCAACTATTCTTATCCCCACCAGATGCATGCTTTCATGCTCATGCATCAATAAATCATTCAAAATATGCATTGAAATTAAATATAAACTCCACATACATAAGAGTCATGTGATACATCAAGAAAGTAGGAAAACCTACCTGATCTTAGCCGATCAGCGAATGAAGTTAATCCACAACTAGTTCGGTGCTACCGGGTTTGCTTTCGGTCCTTCGTTCATATACATATGTCAAGAACATAAATTCAAATATCACTAAGTTGTAATTTCTAGAAGTATTAGCATTAAGATTATTTATTATTTCCAACTGATCTAAATTATATGTTTTTACAGGAAGTATCTTCTTTATTTTAATTCTTATGAGTAAATTCTTCCCTTAGCCATATAAGTAGCAAATCCTATGCATTTCATAACTCACTTGTAAATAGCTTCCAAATATCTCCAAATAGAACTTGGTCATAAATTATAGGAAGTGTGTCTTGTGAATCCACTGTAACCACGTTCATGACCACACTTTGCATATGCATCCAGTAAAGAATTCAATACCAATTCATTCATCCTCAAAACCCCTTCTAAGTACAGCAATTTGGATACACTTGCACCACAAGGTGTCTCCAAGGTACTTACACGATTGAATAAGATTACCATAGTGATTTCATCTACTTTGACTCCTGCTTCTTTCATTTTCCATTCCATCAGAGAGCCCATAAAAAATCAGTAACTGCTTGGAACATAAACATCCTTTTTGAGCAACTTTCATTACTAAACTTTATTCATAAACCAACAGGTCAAAGGGTTAGTTTTATATCATGATGGGTTCAGCTGAGTTGCAGTGGCTTCTCAAGATTCAAAGACCCCAAAGTCACTGAACTTCCTTTCTTCCAATAACACTACCATGTTGCTGTCCACTACCAGGAACAACTACTATCTGTCCCAAATCCAATGGTGATTTCAGAACTTTTTTCAAGTAAGAGGTCCAAAGCCTCTACCCACATTAACCTCTAGAAATGAGAAAGGACAGCCAACCTTATATAATCTATCCAGAGAAAGTTAAACAACTGAAAATATTCTCTAATTTTATTCCCAAGGCCCACTGGTAACCATCACCAAAACATGAACCAGATGCTGTGACTTTTTTGTGGCAAAATCAGTCTAAACTCATTCCAACATGCCAAACAATAGGGAAGTAAACAACGGGGCAGCATTATTCTTAATTTAAATAAACTATGAAACACGGGACAACAATCAGTTATTTCAAACAGCAGATTTGCATCAGTGTAAAGCCAATATCCATCTAACATTGTGACAGCCAGTCAAAGATCTTCAGCGATTATTCAATCACAGACCCTGGCCTATACAGCCTCAACAAATCAGAAATTTTATGGACTTCTAGTGAAAGGGCAGTGCCTACAGCTTTCAAACTGTACACAGTTTTCTTGCCATAGTTGAATAAATCCATAAGCATCACCAATCAGGCAATTGATCAAACAGGTGGGGTGGTTTCGGCTGGTATTCTGAGGTGAGATACTTCAAAACCCATGACTTCTAATCTATAGAGAAAAGAAATAAAAGAAGCAAATGCCAAAGTAAAAAATATTACCATTCAGTCAAATCATCAAACAATTGGCGAACATTCTAAGCAACTTGTAATCAGTCCAAAACTCAAATGGAATGCCCACTTCCACTTTGTCCAAAACTCATCCAGTGAAGCGCCCAAATCAGTCCCTCTTCCTTTCAGACAGTTTCACAACCATATGGTAATCTCTCTCTGCTAAAATCCAAACACGATCGATATCCCAACCCATCCGGCTGCTTCCAAAACTCTGCCTTTCTGTCATCATCCTCATTGGATCCAAAACCCGAGAATCCTTCCTTTCCAGAGAAAAGGGCAAATCTCAGGAAGATTAGGAAGAGAAGGAAAAAATCTCTCTCTCTCTCTCCCTCTTTCTACTTTCTCCTTTCTCATTCTTTTTCTTTTTCTTTTTCTTTACCCTCTTCGTTCTCTTCACCCCTTTTTAATCTTTTAATATTCCATTCTTATAATTAATAAAGAAATCATTAACTATGATAAGAACAGTAATTAACAGTAGTTAAAAAAAAATGATATTTTCTTCACCACCTCTATTCCCTTTCCACAATCCCATTTTAATAAACAATTTCAGGGATTTGAACCTGATTCCTGAATTGGGGTGAATACCTGACAATTCCCGAATCAGTCCCATTTTCATTTAATTAATCCGAATTCGTCCAGGGTTGATTTTAAATCACCCTAGACTCTTATTTAAATCTAAATATTAGTTTAGAAAACTTTGTACCAATCTTTCAAGATGCTTTTCGTATTCCCTTTTCCTCTTTCCTTCTTCGCCTTCCCTTCTTTTCCTTTCTCGCTTGAGAGCAGCAGCGCAGGGTGTTCTCAGTGGAAGATATGGGAGATAGACTATTGCAGTGTAAAGAAAAGAGGGAAAAGAAGTGTCGTTCGTATATTAAGAAGAGAGGAAAAGACTGCTGTGTATGGAGTAGTGGAGAGTGGGTGGCGTGTGCATATGAAGTGGGAACAACCCACTGCCGTGCGCACGTAAGATGGAATTGGTTACTGTTCATGGCACTATTCACGGTACTGTTCACGCGGTTACTCTTCACGCGGTTACTATTCCACTTCCACCGTGTGACTTGGTCAAACACTTATCTTGGCTTTTCCATTCCTCTTATGCCCTTGAGTCTTTAAGGTATTCCATTCGAGTCCTTTTTGACGTGGCATGGTACGTCATCGAATCATATAAATCATATAAATTAATATCATGCATTTATTTTCCGACTGCAACATCCGACGATTAATTTATAGATTAATTTCTTCAATTAATCTTCCTCTTACTTTCTCTAATTAATTGATTAATTCACATTAATTTCAATTAATTAATACATTTTTATTTTCTTTAATATTTTCCAAAATTCGGGGCGTCACATCTGCTACATCAAATGGTATCACTATGATTTCCTATTGTGCCTACTCAAGTGACGGCGACAAGGCCTACGTCCCACCTTTTTGTGGTTAGTGGCACAATGAATACTTCCTCGATTGGCTCGTAAAAGTCGAACTCTTCTTCTTTTACACGAAGATTGAGGAAACGAGAAAGGTAGATTTTGTGGCATCTCATCTCGAATATGAAGCGTCTGCATGGTGGACAGAGTTGCAAATCAACCTCAGGTATTACAAACAGCCTCCTATTAGATCATGGACATTGATGAAAACGTTGCTACGTAATCATTTTCATTTGGTCGACTATAAGCAATTTATGTTCGAGCAATACCAAAATTGTTGGCAAAGAGATCGGACTGTTCGAGATTCTGTAGTTGAGTTCTTCTATCTTTCCGCGAGACACACTGAGACTGAGTCTCAACAGATCTCTAGAGTCCTCGGAGGACTCCATCCTGTGCTCTATGACTGCATCGTCTTCCACGACATCGTTACTTTAAGAGATGCATTCTGAATGGCCATACGAATCAAGGTTGTCAAAAACGAATCGTAACGTGAATCGGTCTAGGGGTCTGAACCGTAAATCGTGAATCGTAAATCGTAGAATCGTAAGATTCATAACATTTTCTTCAATTCTCATAATATATAAGTAAATATATACACATATAAATATATGACAAAATGTACCAACTCAAAATGATTTTAAATGCATTAAAAGTGAAGTTTTTACATTCCAAAATACAAAACATCTAATATTCTAAAGAATGTCATTGTCATCAATATCATCTAAAACATCTAAGTAGGATGAAGATAAATTGTCTCTTCCATCTTCCACATCTCCTTCACTAATTTCTTCAACGCTTTCCTCCTCTCCTTCAACTCTCTTTCGTTTTCTTGAATAAACCCATGTTAATAGAAAAATAAAATATTTTATAAATTTTGTATTCTAAAATCTAACTATAATATACCTATCTTCAAGAGTTTAAAAGGCTTACTCATTTCATCATTAAACATTTCGTCGGCTTGCAACCAAGAATTGTCTTCTGTAAGAGCTGGATCTTCTTTTTCAGTTATCCATTCATCATCAGATTCCACATTCGATAGGCAAATAGAATCATAATCTTTCTTTGAATCTCTTAAAGTTTGTCTCACTTGTAATTGTAAATTGTATTTTACAAATTCAAGGACATTCATCCTTTTTGCCTCTAACCTATTCCTCCTCTTCGTATGAATCTAAAAAACAATCAAAGTATCAAACATACAAGATTATTATCTCCACTTCTTAAACAAATGTTAAAAATTTGTATTTATTTAATTAAATCTAGAAATAAAATATACTTGGTCGAACACACTCTAGTTCCGCTCACACCCAGTTGCATTCCAAGTTAAACTCAAAATCCTTATCGTAACACGTTGCAATTCTTTATTTTCATCACCATAATCATCCCACCAAATGGCTATAAAATATGAGATAAAAAATCAAATTCCAAATTTAAATAATAAATGAGTAAATAGTAAATAACTAAATACTAAATACCAAATATCTGGTTGTTTTCTCATCCTTGTTGCTATGGCCATTTTATCCTCAAACAATCTTTTTCCAGTTTTGAAAATATGCAATTGTTCATCAATCTTAATCCTCTCATCCATGTCTATAGCCAACTTATTAAGACATTGATACAACCCCCTTTTAATTTCAACATCTGGGATAAATGATTCATCGTGGTGGAAAGAAGGATTCAAATAATAAGCAGTTACATGCAAAGGATGGTGGAGTCGTTGATTCCAACGAGCATCTATCAAGGCCCATTATGGCTCGTATTTCTTTTCATCATTATTCAATCTCTTTGCAATCTTCTCCTTGGCTCGATCCATACCCTCATATATATATATATATATATATATATATATATATCCCATTGCCGGTTTTTCATCTCCATCAACTAATCGAAGCAATTTTACAAGAGGCATTCCAACCTTGGTGCAAAATTTAACACGATTCCAAAACTTACTATCAAAAATCAAATCATTCACCTTTTTTCCCCCTTCAGTCTTGGACAGAGGCATTAAATCCCATTCATCCGAGCTAAACATTTTTCGTAGGCCAGATTTGCATTTTAGCATGCTCTTCAATGTAAGATAGCTTGTTGCAAATCTTGTTATTGCTGGCCTAACTAACTTCACGATTCTTCGTGAAATGTCCCATTAAATTTAGTACCAAACCATGACCATAAATGAATTTTGCAATTGATTTTGCATCAGAAATAGTAGAAGACTCCAACTTCCGCTTCCCTATATCTTCTAGCATAAGATCAATGCAATGTGCTGCACATGGAGTCCCAAAATAATTGTTTCCTTCTGTCCATCAAAATTTCACCGGCCCTTACATATGATGCTGCATAATCGGTGACAAGTTGCACAACATTTTCCTCGCCCACCTCTTCTATGACTGAATCTATGAGGTTGGATAAGTTCTCTGCATTCTTGGAAATTGAAGAGGTGTCAACACTTCTCAAAAACACGCTGCCCATTGGACTATTGACAAGGAAATTAGTAATAGACCGATTCTTCCCATCAGTCCAACCATTCGTCATAATTGTGCACCATTTTTTTGCCCATTCCTTTCTATGATTTTCCAACATTTTTCTCTACATTTTCAACTTCGATTTTGAGATAAGTATTTCTTATCTCATGATATGTTAGGGGTTTCAAACCCTTTCCAAAGCTCCCAATTGATTCACACCTGGGTTAAAAAAATGGACTCTTTACCAAATTGAAGGGGAGGGCAGTTTGCATAGAAGAGCTGACAAATATTAAGGCAAGCATTTGTTCTATCTTCTTTTTTCCAAACTCTATTAAGAGTTGTTTGCTTCTTGTCATATTCCAAATTCACAAAGTTTTCCATCAGTCCTTTCCCTTTTGTTGTGTCCTTATCATCAAAGTAAAATTCAGGTCTTCCAGCCTTCATTTGAGCCTCTCTTTTTCTCCTTTTTGTGTCCACATTGTGCCCCATCAACTCAAGACATTTTTGGGTCACCGATTCTGGACATTTGTCACATACCGATACGTCCTTATTTGTTTTTCCTAAATGATTTTTCATCCGATATATACCACCATACATTTTTTTTTTTTTACAAAAATTGCATTGCACATGCAAATGATTGCCCGATTCTACCCTAGTACAAAACTGCCATGTTTCATCTTGTCCGTCATTCCCACTGCCACTTCGTTGACCTCGGACCATTTTAACGGTTTTTAGTCTCTACAAATTTGTAAAGCCGCATCCAAAACAATATCATAAAAAAAAAAGGCATAAAAATATGTTAATATGATATTAAAATATATTTACAACATTATGTAAATGCTAAATAATAAAAACAGAGATTATAAAACAGCAATTATAAAACACAAAAAAAGAAAGAACGAAAAATAGAAAAGAGGAAGAAGAAAAAGAAGAGGAAGAGAAGAAGATGAAGAAGAGAAGATGAAGAGAAACAAAAGCAGAAGAAGAAGTAGAAGACGAAGAGAAGAAGAAAAAACCATGCAGAAGAAGAAGAAGAAGCATGTAGCAGCAGCAAAGAAACGAAAAGAACAAAGAAGAAGAAGAGAAGAAAGAAGAAAAGAGGAAGAAGAAAGAACGAAAAACAGAGGAAGAAGAAGAAGAGAAGAAAGAAGAAAAGAGGAAGAGAAGAAGAGAAGATGAAGAGAAACCATGCAGCAGCATCAATGAAAATAATGAAAAACTAGAGGAAGAAGAAGAAGAGAAGAAAGAAGAAAAGAGGAAGAAGAAAGAAAGAAAAACAGAGGAAGAGAAGATGACGAGGAGAAGATGAGGAGAAAAACGAAAATCAGAGCAAGAAGAAGAAGAGAAAAACGAAAATCAGAGAAAGAAGAAGAAGAGAAAAACGAAAATCAGATGAAGAAGAAGAAAGAAAAAGAAAAGAAAAACTGAAAAAAGGAGGAAGAATAAGAAGTAGAAGATAAACATACCTTGCACCTGCGAAGGGTTGCAGACGGAAATGGAGTTTTCGTTTCGGAAAGCTTGGAGATCCAGAAAACCAGCGACGAGCGCAGAGGAGGGAAGGAAGCAACGATTGTAGCAGAGTTCGGTAGGCAGTTTTCGTTTCAGTTTTCCTTGTAGCCGAAGACATGTAGAGGGAAGGGTAGGTGAAAGGTCTTTTCGAGACCATTTAAATATTATAATATTTCGATTTTTTTTAAAAAAAAATAGAATCCCCTTTCCCAGGTCTTCTGCGAATCGCACGATTTTGCGATTCGTGCGAGTTGACTCGCACGATTCGCGATTCGTATACAAATCGTAATTTTTTTAATTATTTCTGATTTTCTACCTATTCGAACCGTAAAACCTTCCGACTCGATACGAATCGTGCGATTCGACTCGCGAATTGCACGATTTTGACAACCTTGATACGAATAGAACGTGAGTTAGAACGACATACGGTAATTCATGCTCCTACAACTACTGATTTTGAACCTAGATTCAAGTCCAAAGTCATTCCTCAGAGTTCGTGCGTACTGCTCCCCAGTTAGACTCCAAGTTAATGCCGACTTCTCCAGACATCGTGACCCCTCAGACGGTGCCTATCTTGGAGAATGAACTAGTTGTGTTTCCAGCACCACAGTCGATGCAACCAACGAGTGTCGATCCACCTACAACCTCCATCACCTTCCCCACCGCCACTGCAACTTACCCAACCTTCTCCATTACCCAAGTCTGATCCCATTATGGATACCAACAATTCCTCTTTGGTTATTCATCCACTCTCATGCCCGCTTCCTATCCTCTCATTGGAACCTCGTCCGACAGGCCATTGAGACCGTGTGCTTACTCCAGTGCCATATGAAGACCCCTTGGCCATCAGCTTGGTTCGTCCATGCCTGAGCCCGTTTGCAGTCCTTGGCTTCTTCGCTCCACCGAAGGAAAGCTCTCATCGTCTGTGCATTGAAGTTTGTACAGTTTACAGCTTCATCATTCACATCTTCGGCCTTGGACTTCATCTTTGTTTGGTGCGTTGTGATTTTGCTGATTTCAACTCGAGGACGAGTTCTTTTCAAGAGAGGGGGAATGATGTAGGACACGCAGCTCATAGGCCCAATTTTAGTATTTATTATTTTTGTATTTTCGCATTATTTTATTTTTAGAATTCTTATTTAGCAAGGAAGCCAGGTCGGTGGCTTTCCCAATTTATTTAGGAGTCTGGGATAAGATTAAAAGTTCTATTTTCGTTTTTAGAATAATTAGGAAGTTTCTTACTTTGATTAGGAGTGCTTTTCTATTTTTATCACTTTGTTTTCTTATAAATATGATAGATGTAAGAGAGGGATATACCTCTATTCGAATAATGAGTTAAAGATTCAGATTTATGTGGTTGTTTTTTGTCTTCTCCTACTTCTGCCCAAGTTGCAAACATTTCTATCTTTTTCCTGCCCAGTTGCAGGTTGTGCTCCCGCATCAATATTGATATACTTTAAGTGAAGAGGCATCCATAAAAATTAGTCTTTACCACTAAAACATAATCATTGTAGAGAGTTAATTCTAAAAAAATCATCAAATAATGATATAAAATAAGAAGTGTGTTTATATATATATATATAAACGCACTTCTTATTAATTATATTTATATATATATAATTTAGGTAATTCGAGCAGCCGGGTTATACAAAGCATAACCTTAGCCTAACCCAAATTAAAAATAGGTCAAACTTTCTCGGCCCGTGCCAATCCATATTTTAAATGGGTTGGGTTAGCCCACCCATATTTTTGGGTTGGGTCTACTGAGTTTGGGTTGACCCTAACTCAAGTTGCACCCCTATTTGTGACATATTTGCTACATGATGAAAATGTTCTTTGACACATTGTACTATGTAAATAACTTTGAGGCATTGAGTGATGCATCAATGCTTCGGGTTAATTGTTCCAATGGTGGTGGTTCAAAAATTTTATAAGGAAAAATATTCATACAAATCTCATCCCACAGACATGTCACCTTCTGGAAGGGAGGTCTCACTATAGGCCAAATCAGTTTATATGATTCGTCAGTGAATAATGAGTTATGACTTCAAAAATCAAACCATGAGCTGGTGTCATGTGTACTATCATCGGTGCCATGTGTACTATCAATATAAATTTTCTTGAATGATATGGTACATAAATGCCTAATATGTCAATGGTATAGATCTTGAGTGACAGAGATTAAATAAGCAACTTGGAATGGATGCCATTATGAAATTACTAGTTGTAGTAGGTCTCATTAATATGCATGCATAGAGGCAGCCAAACCTCCAATCATATGGTAACGTTGTAGCTTGAATCTCACAGAAAATCACTAATAGATGGTTATGGGAAGGTTCTGAATCTTTGATTTACTTGTTAATTGTAGCTTTCACATTTTGCAATGTAGATCGATTGGTAAACCCACGGTAACTAGTTTCAAGATCATGGGATCTAGGTTCTGAATCCCACCAAAAAACCAAATAACAAGAAGACTGTAACAACTCGACCCGACCTGAGATTTCGGGATTTTAGGGAGATTTACAGATCTCCAAGACATTTTCAGGGGTTTGGTAATAGTGGGTAGCGTGTGGGCTCCCTGATGAGCCCCGGTTGCCTAGTTTCAAGCTCGGGAGCTCGAAGGACATTTTGATAATTTTGACTTATTTAATGATCTGTCATGAAAAGTGTTTGAAAAATCACAAAGATTTTCCCACTCGACGTTTGGTATTCGATTTCTTCATAGGTTTTAAATTGGATTTGAAAACACTTCGGAAAATCAAGTTTCAAAATTGAAAACGGTCGGAGATCCGTAAATCTCCCTAAAATCCCAAAATCTCGAAATCTCAGTTCGGGTCATTACAATAAAAATCTGGGTGATTTTTCAAATACTTTGCATGACGGATAATTAAATAAGTCAAAATTATCAAAATGCCCTTCGAGCTCCCGAGTTCGAAACTAGGCAACTGGGGCTCATCAGGGAGCCCACATGCTACCCACTGTTACCAAATCCCTAAAAACGTCTTGGAGATCTGTAAATCTCCCTAAAATCCCGAAATCTCGGGTTGGGTCGTTACAAAGACAACCTTCTCAATGTTCTTTTCTTTAAAGAAATCCCAAAACTCTACTAAAGTTCTTCTCTTGCTTGCTTTAAATGCAGAACTGAAACTCCTTAAAACCTAGCACGTATTAAGCAAAGTTATTTATAAATGAGACTCTTAACTCTTCAAATGATTATAGAGATAAGAGATTTAATTGAACAAATAGGATTGGCTAAAACCCCAAGGGGTTATCCCAATTGGTTTGGGAGCAAGATCTCTAAAGGGAGGTCTTGGGTTCAAACCATGGGAGCCCCAATGAGCCACTTCCTGTGGGAATATGTATAGAGTAAGATCCCATCGACTTACCCAGTGTGTGCGGATATGGGGGTTTTCACACACCCCGGAGGACTAGTTGGGTGTGACGCCTGGACACCTCTGGACCTCAAAAAAGAAAAAATGAAAAAAGAAAAAAGGATTGGCTAGAACATGAGACAAGACCTGAATTTGGGCCCTATCAAGGTTGGGGCTTATCTGTCACTTGTATGGGCTTGGTCAGACTTGGGCCAACTTCTAGGCTTCATATGAGCAGTCCTTGCATCAGTAAGCCTATCTGCGTTATAAGTCCTAAAGCAAATATATCTTTCATAACATAATCCGAGTGATATAATTATTGCATCAATAAATGATTTACTTTTTTCAATCTGGAATGATAAGATAGGAAGTCACGGGCGCTTTTGCTCATAATGTTGAGTCAGCTGCCACAAACCGATTAATTTGTTCAGCTAGTCTTTAGCAAAATAAAACAACTTATTTCTTCGTAGCATCCCCTATTTATCCAAAGAAACCAAAAAATACGCTAAATTTTAAGTTGTGTGGAACCTGTTGATACCTAATTCATATAGCTGAAGTGAAATACCTATTAAAAGCCTAAAATACTAATTATCTGTGTTTTTTTTTATAACATAGTTATCCCCACCCCACATTGGAGGTGAAATTAATCCCACGTGCATGTGTGAACCTCCCAATCGACACACACTGGTTAAGTCTACGGGGAGTGGCCCGTTGGAGTTGAGCGTGAATCGAACTCAAGATCCCGCTTCATGAGGCGGGCTTCTTGTCCAGTCAGGCCAACCTCTTGGGGTTACATATCTATGTTACTTATGTGATAACTAACGTTTCTTGGTTGAAGCCATTGATGACTCAAACTCATTATCTCACATAGTTGACCTAGAACACTAACCAAACTGTTAATGACCAAGAGTAAGTAATTAGGTTTGATGCTAAGCAATACCTTGGAACTAGTAAATCTTTCTAAAATGTTACAGGCTGTAAGTGGTTCTTAATGAAAAATTCCATAGTTAATGGAATCGTAGACAAGCATAATGCTTATTTAGTTGTTACAACCCTAACCCGACTCCCCGTGCATATATTGTCCTCTTTGGGTTCTCAGTCCAACCCATTACTCGTTGACCGAGTCAACCCTCAAGGTTTTGCTTTGGGCCCAACCCACTTGACCAGGCTAAAAAAGCCTCATGATAGGGAGAGGGGGCTCCTCTCATAAATCCACCCACACCTCCATCTCCCTGGGCGATGTGGGACGATTGCCCACATGCCCTAGGTGGGTACTGGGCGTCACATTAGTAGCAAAGGTTTTGCTTAGAAAGAGGGCATGAACAAATCCTCTCCTATTGTGAAATTCTGATTCATGGGGATTTTGGAATTACACCAAAGGAATGTCTTGTTGAATGATGATTTGGATTGAAGGATAATTTAATGAATAACCAAGGGATTTTGCCATTAAAGAGTCAAGAAGGAGAAGTGTTCAAGTTATATAAAATTCTATAAGGTATAATTGTGGACTTCAAATTAGGAGGTTATAATTGTGATTGGTAGTTTCCCAATGAAACGAGACATTTGTTGAAACTGTGAGAGTCATGAATTTTGTTGCTAATACGCCGATAACATTTGGCATGCTACTATGGCTGTTCAAGATCAAAAGCATCTCTAATGGTATCTTATATGATAATCCTGATCTATGTTGCACAGACACTTCAATATAGGCAGCGTGTCTGTGTCAGCCACTTACATATCCATGTTAGACACTTCATTTTATGTGTAAAATCCATGTTCTTGCCGTATCAATGACGTGTCCTTCCGTGTCCATGCTGTGTCTGTGCATCATAGATCCTGATCAGGATCAAGTGTCAGAAGTTCTCATTTATGTGAACCTTTTAGGTGATTATTTTCATGTAAAACCTATTCCCTTTCTTTAATTTTTCTTTTGCTATGCTTTTCATGGTATGAATGGGTTGCAGTTATTGCTCCTGGATTTCATTCTTTGTTCTTGGAAGCTATGGCTAGAGTATTTAATGATTGTTCAGAAAGAACAATATCAAAATTTGAGAAGTTATTCAAAAATGAAAGCTTTGGCGAGACGAAAGAAATTGAGTTGGATCTTGAAGCAGAGTTTTCAAGTTTGGCACTTGATATTATTGGGCTCAGTGTATTCAACTATGACTTTGGTTCTGTCACTAAAGAATCTCCTGTGATTAAGGTATGGAAATATGAACCTTTGATCGATTTATGTTACATGAAGCCATTACTTTATGCATCAGTATTTGATCTATTTATCCTTCTTTCTAGTGATATGGTTATTGATGTGTGAGCCTTTTACTTTTCTAGTGTTTATTGTTTAAAACCAATCTTCATAAGGTTTAGTTCAACCTTATATGTGAAACAACACTACAGTAGTCCCACTAGGCCCATTGTTGGTCAGAGGAGGGAGATGAAAGTTATATATGGATTGGGAAGCCTCATATATTAACTTGATGATCATAGTTATCAGTCTTAGGCCCTAGATATGAAAGTGAGAAAGCAAGATGATGTTCTAATCCAATAGTGATTGTAACTCCAATCCAAATCAAAGTTGGTATATTCTCAATTGTATGAGGGCAGTCGTTGTGAGGGGGATGGTTGCAAGTGCTCCATGTTGGCTCACGAGTGTTAGACTTAGAGACTTGGTTGTGCCTCTCTTAGAGATAATATGTGAATTGCTAGGAATTGGGAGGGACTTAGAGTTATGGTGTAGACATGGTTGTAGTAGTTTGGTGGTTGAGGGAGTAGTTGACTGTTTGGTGAAAGCTAGTGCAGGGAGACATGACTGCTGTTGTTGAGTTGATGTAATTTCGTACATGGGGTTTGAGGTTGTTCAATATTGGCTTCTATGTTAGCCATTTTTTTTTTTCTCTTTCCTTTTTTTTTTTCCCTTTTGTCATAGTATAGTTCTCCTATACTATTTTGACTTATTCTAGTTTTTTTTTTTTTCAATTTCTTTGTACCTCTATTTCTCCTTATTACATTTTTTTTTGTTTTTTTTTGTTTTTGAACAGTAACAAGTGAGAATTGTATTAACGAAGAGAGAATGTACAATAGGGTCGACAAGGATTATACCCTAGAAAAATACATGTAGAAATATACAAGAAAGAAGAAATCAAAGAACAATAAAAAAGTAAGTTACAAATCGATAAAATTTGAACATCCTTGTGATACTGTTCTCTATAAGCAATTAGTTGATCTATGACAGACATTTGATTTATTGGCCGGACTAAACTCGGAATTTGAGCATATATGGGCCCAACTGCTTGGACAATGACCTCTCTCCTCTTTAGATGAGGTTTACTCTGCCTTACTTCGGGATGAAAGGCGTTGCCTTGTTATTAATCCTTCTATGCTGGATGGACGCTCCGTATTGGTAATGGCTCACATCTTCCGTTACCTCCTACTTCTCATGGGTGTCCTTCCTGTGGAAAGGATCCATCTTCTGACACTCGCAGGGACACCAGAGGCCCACGAAAGAAAGGTAACCATTTTTGCACTTATTGTAAGACGACCAATCATTATGTTGATTCGTGCTACAAGCTTATAGTCGACCGAAGCAAGCTCATCTCACAGATGCCCCTCCTGTTACTTCCTCTGATGCGACTAGTGCCAATGCCCAGTGACTCGATAGGAGTTTGCCTTATTGCAACAACTGCAACGCCTTCAATCTTCTGAGGTTTCTAATGTTGTCTCCTCCCTATCAGTTACTGAGCACCTTGCACACCATATCTCTCATCATTCCTGGATTATCGATTCTGGTGCTACTGACCGTATGGCTGGTATATCCACCCTCTTTTCTTCTCTTTCACCTGTTTCATGTGTAAGGTTAAATTAGCTAATGGATCATCTACTGATATTGTTGTGAAAGGGACAATTCCAATTTCTCTTACTTTGGACCTATCTTTTGTTTTGCATGTTCCCAAGTTAACCCGCAATTTATTATCTGTTAGTGCCTTGTTACCATATATTTTTGCTCGTTGTTAGGCAAATCATTCAATATTTATCTATAGGCTCAACTCTGTTCTGATGATTTTGGTGGTATATGTTGATGGTATTGTCCTTATAGTTAATAATGATGCTTCCATTTCTACCTTCAAACATTATCTTCGATGCACATTTTTTATTTTATTTTTGAGCGGTAATAGAAAAGATTAAAATAAAAAGCACCAGTTCAAAAGATACAAAAGGCCTATGAGGATTAGGCCACAACACCAAATAAAGAGAAAAATCTAAAATACATCAAAGCTTCCACTAAATAGCAAAAGAACTAATCTCCAGGAATGTGAAAGACTCCGGTAATCATCCCTTCGACTCCATTTTTAGCAAAGAAGTCCGCCACTGTTAGCTGTCCTGCTGATGTGCATAAAGGAGATCTCCCTACTAGAAACCAGTTCCTTAATCTCCCTTGCTAAGGTGATAAATCCATGGAGGACGCTTCACTCCCTTGCCCATTTAATGGCATTAGAAGAATCACTTTCGATAACTAATTTGGTTCCCCCAAGACTCGCTCCTATAGTCAAGGCTCTCCTAATACTTAACAGTTCCGCCTCACTGGAATCCTTTATTCCCACAAACTCCGAAAAAACGACCCTTATGACTCCCCAGTCATCCCGAAGAACACCCCCTATCCCAGCTGGACCAGATTTACCCCTTGACGCTCCGTCTACGTTAAATTTCAAACAACCGTTAGGGGTAGGGGGCCACACTACCCAATTCTTCCGCTTCGGGGGAGAGACATTCATACAACCCTCCAAAGACTGTAAGAGGTCTCCAGCTTTCAAATCTAAGAAATCCTTGCTCGTGCAGAGCCAAACACACATGCTCCATTAGCTTTATCCAGAATCTCACTAAACTCTAGAGAAGTCCCCTCAAAGATTCTAGCATTCCTCTCCTTCCAAATGGCCCAAATGATCGCTGCTGGAATTGTAATTCAAGCTAACCTCCTTCTTGCACCAATGCAGGGAAACCTCGAAGACTCCATTAACGCATCCCATGAGTCGGGGCAAACCCAGGAGACTCCCATTAGGTTCAAGAAATAGCTCCAAAGTTTCCAAGATACGGGGCAGGAGACCAATGAAATTCCGCTACTAGACGTATGCACGACCTAGAGGGGGGGTGAATAGGTCGGTTTTCAATTTTAATTCCCTTTTAAAATTTTCTTACCAATTTATATGTTTGAGTAAACAAAACAATCAATCCATGCATTCAATCACATATAACACAAATATTTTATAGTGGTTCTGTTTCATCAAACCTACATCCACTGTTAGACTTCCCAACTCTAGGGTCGTCCCAAATATACTATGTAAGGGTCTCACACCCAAATAGTACAACCTAGTTTTTTATAGAGGTTCAACCCAATCGGTCTAATCCTCTACACCTATTTTTTAGAGTGGTTCGAACACACTGTTCTAATCCACTTTACAATGTTTAAAAATAAAACAAGAAGAAAACTTGCCTTGGGCCTTAACCGTTTTCCTTTTAGCTCTTTCTTCTTTACTGAATCTCTGTGCTCCTTTCCATCAACTCGGCATCAGCAGCGTATTTTGTAGGCATAGCAGTAGGACAAGGTATGACTGATTTTAGTCCTATGTAAACACCTTATTCTTCATCTTGATTACCCGAATATCATTAAGACGGATGATGAAGAATAATGTCTAGAGGGTAGGCCGAATGCTCTCTCACTGATAATCTTATTCCTCTGTTTTTTCTAAGTGGATTCGGTACATTAAACAACCCCCTTACTGTTATTTTATAAACAGTTTCAAACAGTGCTGTTAGTCACGCCTGCGAGGCCTCGTAGATTCTGATGAGGCCTCGCCAGCGTTAGAATCTGGAAAGACGGCACACGTATGTGCTGTGCAAGCTGACAAACACAATCCATATAGATACCAGCCAGCTCGTGTTTACTGTGCATGATTTGCAACACTTTCCTTAGCCATCAATCAAGGATTAGATGAAAGATTTTCAATATTTACCTTAGCTATCAATTAAGAATCAGATGGAAGTTTTTCAACATTTTCCTTAGACATGGAGGAGCCTTTCCATACTTCTCATGGACAGCTCCTCAAGGATATCCAAATTCAAATTTCAAACGAGGTGGCAATATCTCACAATGGGTTAATTTGTTTATCATAATAGATTTACCATAATTGGCTTCCAATAGATTTCCCATGATTTACCTCTTATTTAAACAGTCACATATTAGTCTGAGTCAACTCGACACAGGGTCAGCTGCACTCAACTCAGTATAGCTGGTTGCGAGGCCTCGGCAGATTACATGAGGCCTCGAGGCTGAAAGTCATTTATTTAATTTATTTTCCAATTGAATACTAGGTATAAGACTTAGCCTAAGGTCTCCTACGGGTCACTTACCTGTGTGCCAATACTGTATTTGATATAACCGCTTCAACTTCATAGTAGATCTTCTTATTCATCCAAGGCAAGTCCAACTGAGTCACGTAATTGACAATAAGGGTGACTCGGACGAACCGGGGCACTTACAACCAAGAGGTGGTCAATTGTTTCATCGGCCAACCCACAAAGGGCCAGCTAGAGTCTCCATCCAAACTAAACAAACCTCTTCTCGTAAGATCCATCCGAGTCAAGATCTTCCTTTTAGCACAACACAACAAAAACAATTGGACTCTAGGAGGGGTGAGATTCTTCCAAATGATAGCCTGGAACCCAGAAGAGCCCAAGTCATCCTGCGTTGCAACCTCAATCATGGATTTAATCGAGAATATCCCAGAAGATCACCCGTTCACACCATCTCGTCTTCACCTTCTAGATCCAACGGGAACTTCCCGAGTTGTGCTAGAAGATCATTTAAACTAACCTCTTCAAAAGACCTCAAAGTTCTTCTAAAATCGATATGCCAAGATATGCGCCAATCTACTTCTGAGTAGACATCTTGAATTAAAGCTAGTTTGTTCCTGGATGCTCTGAATAACCTTGGGTATTTCTCACAAAGAGGGCTGTCCCCCAGCCACAAGTCCTTCCAGAAAAAGTCCGACTACCTTTCCCTACCAGCATGCGAAGCCCCACTCTATAAAGCTCTCCAATCCTTGAACTACCCTGACAGACCCTCCACCAAGCTTTTAGAACAACATGAACTGGATTTATCAACTTCCCCACCCAAACTCCACCTGTTAGCATTTGAAGTTCCATATATAACGGTCAGCACACGTACCTAGAAAACATATACTTCTCTTCCAAAATGCCATCTCCACTTCCATAATAGAGCCTCATTTCTTAGTTTGATCGGGACCAAACCTAAACCACCTTTGGCTTTGGCTTTGATGACCTCAGACCAAGCCACTAGGTGAACTTTCATCTTATCCTCTTGGTCTCCCCATTAAAACCTCCTAAAAGGTTTTTCCATAGTATTTGCCACTCCCTTCAGTATCTCAAAGAGAGACATGAAGTAAGTGGGAAGGTTGATCAAGACCTATTTGATCAAAGTCACCCTACCCCCAAGGACAAATACTTCTTACCCTACCCAGCCAGTCTCTTTCTATCTTTTCCACTACCGGGGTCCAGAGCTTCTTAAATCTGGGGTTCCCACCAACTAGGAGACCAAGGTACGTAAAATGTAGCTTCCCCACTCCACACCCTAACATAACAAGCCCATTCTTTGATCTCCAAGCTCTCCCCCTTAACCACAATGATGGTACTTTTACCCAAATTGATCCGCAGCCCTATACCTAGTTCGAAGCATCTAAGGATTCGCACGGAAACCTAAGAGCTCCGATCTACTATGGTCATAGAAGAACAAGGTGTCATTTGCAAATTGCAAATGGGTGACCACTAGGCCGCTAGGGCCTTTGACAATACCCAAGTAGGCTGAACTGAGGTTGTAGAAAAGAGGGCCAAGACTATAAGAAAAAGAATGGGGAGAGAAAAAAGATATCAAAGAGAACCAACACAATGTATACGCCAAAGAGAGGAAGGATCACCCCATAGAGAAACACCCACAGAGGAAGAAACAAGAGAAGAAGGGAAGATAGTACCCAAGCCTCAGAAATAACTTCTTGCACAACCATAGCTGTTGCCGAAGACGTCAAGCGTTTCCACTGCAAAGGAGTCCAACCACCCGCCACCAAGATCTGAGAAGACAAGGAGACTTCTCAGCAAGCTAATGTCGAAGATGCCTCCGAAAGGCACTCGATTAGAGAGAGCAGGAGCCGCCTCCACGAACGTAGGCTGACCAAGAAACGCTTGAAGACCGACTCCACAAGGCGAATCTGGAACTGGTGAGCCTGGAGATCTCCAAGATAGACCCCAGTCAAGCCACCAAACATCCCAAGGTGCTGCAACAACACACGATAGAAGCAAAGTCGACGAGGATCACATTTGATATTAATGATCTGGGGCCCCTTCATCATTTTCGTGGCATTGAGGTTGCTCGGTTTTCACAAGGAATTTCTCTATCTCAACGGAAGTATGCCCTCGATTTCCTACATGATGCCGAATATTCTAGATGCAAACCTGCTGATACTCTGTCGGATGTTAACACCAAGTTATCAGCTTCAGTAGGGACCGTACCTTTTATCAGAAACTAGTGGACAAACTCATTTAGCTCACCATCACTAGACCGGATTTATCTTATGCAGTTGGTGTCGTAAGCCAGTTCATGCATGGTCCACTGAGACACACCTACATGTTGTATTACGTATTCTTCGGTATCTTAAGGCTCATCTTGGCCGCAACTTGTTCTATGCACATCAGACTACATGTCCGGTTCGTGGTTACTCAGATGCTAATTGGGTCGGGTCTCCTGACTGATCGTCATTTTACTACCGGCTATTGTGCCTTCTTGGGATCATATTTAGTTTCCTGGTGAAGCAAAAGCAGTCCATTTTTGCTCGGTCTAGAGTTGAGGCCGAATATCGTGCTATGGCTAATACTACATCCGAGGAGTTGTGGTTTTGACATTCTCAATAAGTTAGGGTTTGCTCCTACCGACCATTCATCATGTTCTGTGAGAATCAGGTGGCTATAAACATCGCCTCCAACCTAGTCTCTCATGAGAGGACTAAGCACATTAAAGTCGATTATCACTTCATTCGTTAGCGTATTTTTGAAGGTTGGCTATTTACTTTTATCTACACTCTAAAGACCAACTTGTGGATATGCTGACAAATGCAGTTCCTTAGAATCAACTCACTTTGGTTGTTAGCAAGTTGCGCTTACTAGATTTTTTTGAACTGGCTTGAGGGGGAGTGTTGTGTGACCTACTTCTGCTGTTGTAGGACCCACGTTTGCAAGAAGTTGATTAGAATCATCTAATTCTGGAAAGTCTACTCAATTTATGTATGATTGATTGTAATTAGCCATTCTTTTATTTCTTACCAAAATCAGCCACCTTGATTGGCTCGTTGTTTATTATTTATACATGTAATCTTTTATGGTTTAAGACAATTCAATATACTATATAGAGAAATTATTCTTCTCCATTATTCTCCAAATTATTTTCTACACTATCAAAGACCCAAGGAATATCAAAGAGGTTCGCAAAGATTAACCACAAATTTCGAGCGAAAGGGAAACTCACGAAAATATATACTACATCTTCCTTCGGAAAACCACAAAGAGAGCAACTAAATGTCTCCTCTTTATCTCAACAACCCTCTCCTCCTAAGATCCATTTTGGTGAGAGTCTTACCCTTAGGAGGACACTACACAAAAGTCCATGCTAAGCTAGAGGTAGAGTCCAAATTATGTTGTTGTTGAAGGAACAATTCTACCATTGACTTAACCAAGTAGGGGCCAAAAGAATCGCCCATCCAAATTAGTTCATCCTCATCACCTAAGGACAAAGGAAACTCCCCTAGTTGAGTTAACAAATCAGCCCTACTCCCACTCTCAAAAGATCTTAACTCGCCTAAAGTCGAAGTGCCAGAGGATCTAGTTGGCCTTCAACCGTATAGCAATCCTGCACTAAGGCACACTTGTTCGTAGAAATTCTGAAAAGCCTTAGGAACAATTCCTTTAAAGGCCTCTCTCTCATCCAGAGGTCCTTCCAAAAGAAAGTCCTATCGCCTCTACCAACCAATAACAGAGTGTTTCCTTTGTACAAACTCCCCACCACAAACCTGCCTAAATTTAACCTCCACCAGGCCCTGACTATCAGAGACCCGAATGTTTCAACGTGTTTATCTAAAGCCCACCCACTACTATCCTCCAATCCATATCTCCTGGTCAAGCTAATTCACTCTTATATTCACTTCATTTTCTTAATAATAACACAATTGTAATCAGACATATCCCATAATCTCTCACTCGTATCTAATCACTTACTAATCCAAGCTAATAGAGGATTCCTTGTTACGGTACTCATGAGTACATTGTTACACTACCATCCATGTGTGACATGTAAAATGGATTTAATACATGTTTATCTCTCTAGACATTCATGTTTCTAGTTGTTATTGTATACTGGTTGATGAACTCTACTACAACAATATTGAGTTCAAAGGCAGATTGGTGACTATTATTAACAATGGAATCCATAAAATTCAGACATTTTGAGCACCTGGTCACTTTAGGGATTGTATTATGGATTGTATTATGGTAACTCATGAATGGCTTTACAGACAACAGGCTATCTGAAGTGTCTTGGCTTTTATGTTTGACAGCCACAATAATCACTGCAATGTAGCAATTCGCCGTGTCTAAGTGGTCGCTCTTATACGTAGTCTGGTGTCAAAGATGGCCTAATTTGGTATAGGTGCAGGTTGGGCATATGTCAATCTTCACAGCTTAACTCAAAGACATTGATGTTACATATCACGATGAATATTGTTAATCAATTACTGTTAAGAAGCAACTGGTATATTACATGTACTGATCTTTGTGTAAAAGTTTTTTGATTGCTCAAAGAAATGGTAGAGAAACAGCTCAAAAAGTAGAATTAATTAATTTTCTGCAACTTCTTACCACTGACCCATTTATGAGGTGATATATTTGGTTGATCTACTATGAATGACATATGTGAAGCCCAGAAATTATAGAGTTGATCATTTAGGAGATGGTACTCAAAGTTCACAGTTTAGCTTCATATTTCTATATTTATAGGTATAGTTTTTTAATAAAATTGCCATATGGTGTTTAAACTTTATTTTGTGTTTGAAATTTGACAAATTGATGTCAATTTTTAGTTGGGAGAGTGATTACAATTTCAACTTGCTCCTGATTGATATATTACTTAAGATTTCAAGGCTGATTTTTACTAACTTGATATATTTTTTCTAGTAGTTTTTCATGCTAAGTGCCATCATAACAATGCCATGACATTTGATGTATTTGTTGTTAAAATACAATGCAGGCAGTATATGGAACTCTTTTTGAAGCTGAGCATAGATCAACTTTCTATATTCCATATTGGAAGCTGCCTTTTGCAAGATGGGTTGTTCCCAGGCAGCGGAAGTTTCACAATGACCTCAAGGTTATCAATGATTGTCTTGATGGACTTATTAGAAATGCCAAAGAGACTAGGGAGGTGAGGAGTAACATATATTGACTGGATGGTATATATGAACATTGTATAGTCTCCCTTTGCACTTTTCTTATCACTTCCACCCTAGCTAATTAAAACATCAATTATTTCAAAATTTGTTAATCTATTTACCTTTATAGGATTGTCGGGTGGTTATTTATGATTCTTGGTACTTGCATAGATACCTTTTTTTGGAACATTGATGACTTAATACCATTAAAATAAGAAGAAGTACAAGAGAAGGGGTCCGAGTATAGGAGATATATACTCCCAGCCAATGAGAAGGGGTCCGAGTACTTGCATAGATACTTGTTGGTTCAACTAGAAATTTGTGAACATGTATGTACTTTCAAAGTGGTATATGTAGCTGATGAGTGATTTAGTTAGTTTATTTTACATTGCTATTTATTATTATCGTAATCATTATCATCATCATCATTTTGTAATTCACAGTGCAAATTCACATAAATTTGGACTCCGTAGACCTTTATTAGTAAAAAAATTTTGTTTGATGTGATTTTCATCGAAGAGGATACAAGGGTAGAGAAGAAAGAAGAAATGGAACTAAGTTGAGGTGGTTGACCATAATGTCTTCCTCTCATTTTATTGGCATGGAGCTGCTTTATTTAACGGAGAGAAATCTTCAATGACAATTATCAATGATAGCCAATTAGAGGCTAATCACATCTATTCATATTCTAATTACAATCACATTTTTTTAGAGTTGTGTTGGCTGTATTAGGTGCTTTGGGAATGGATGTTTCTCTTTTTACCTTTTTTACCTTTTTTGTGCACCTCTTTATGAAGTTACCATTTCAAAAAAAAAAAAAAAAACCCTACCAAATATAATAATAAATTGTGCTCCTCATGAGTACTTGAGAGATAAAGCCCCTATGGTAATGTTGTTAGTTTGTATGCTAGAGTGTGCTGAAATGAAACACACAGAAGTAAAGATGAATTATGTTAACTGCTTAATTTCATTATGAGATTAGTAGGGTCATTTCAAAGAAATAATGAAGGGGTTTTATGTATGAATACATTCAATCATATTCCCTAATTTTTTCAACACTATCAAATATATATGAGGCAAAGATGTATGTTAACTATATAGCATTCTACAAGAATATTTTAAAATAGTACTCTCTCTATAAAACCCCTAAAGCTTGTACATAGACATCAATCATGCCAAGCTTGTATTTAGTAGACTGTAGCTGAGCTTGCATTAACTCTGAAGAGTAGGAGAAGACACATGCAACAAAGAAGAAACCTTGAAGGCTGAGAAGGCAAGACCTGAATTGGCCAAAAACTGGGTCTAAAAAGAAGTTGAGCTATCTCCAGTGATCATTAATATGATTGTGAAATTAAATAAGTTCGCAAAAAGGTCCCAATCCCAACCCTACTTGTCTGTATTTATTGGCTAGAGAAGGACCTAAAAAACATCCTATTACCAAAGTACAAACCCAAGTTGGTGCACCTCCAATCGCAACACCACCTTCTAAACTAGTCTCATTTGATTAATGTTGAGATGATGATGGCGTTGATCAACTCAAGCTCTTGGCCTACCCAAATCATCTCGTCATTTGATTCAAGAGATATATTTGCCTACATGGTTGGTCATTCATTACAAATTCAACAACAATTGGATGAAATCTATAGGAAGATGGATGAATACGAGTAGCAAATGCCAAAGCTTCAGGCAACTTGAAAGACCTTGTTAAAAAAATGATGAAAGCAAAACTGAGGAAGATGGTAGGTCTGTACAAGGTGAGAGCCCAAAAGTAGATGCCGTAAAGAACATGGCCCTAAAATGATGGAAGAAGTACAATAAACCAAGCATTTACCAATTTCTTCACCTTATTTATTATCAACAAACTCAGGTGTAATATTCACGCAATTTCAGGTATGCCACAATTCACTATGATGCCATTCTGTCATTGAGACAATCTCGTCCATTTCAAGGCTATCATTTTTTACCAAGTGGAGGATGACATCCTCAAAGTAAAGTTGTTTGTCCCTATATTCAAGAGAGTGAACTTCAAATAGTGGCATCAATTTCTAATAGGTCCAACAAGTGGGAAGAATTGGACGCAAAGTTCCCATATAATTTCTTTGATGATGATGGAACTATTATACTTCAAATTTTCATGGGTGAAGTATCAAAGGAGAATCAATTAGTGAAATACTACATAACATACTTAAAAAACTAGGTCATACAACTTAGACAACCTCTCCCACATGAGGCATTGATTTTTTTTGAGCAATAATAAGAAGAATTATATTAATAAGGACAAATAAAAGTACAAGTGATGGGTATAAGAGACTGTGGACCCCAAAAACAATAGTAAGAAATTTACAACATAACCCCTCAAATTCCAAAAGGATAGTGATGCATAGTCAGGCCCAGCAGCGAGGCCCAGCTTTGAAGGCCCAACTTCACCCTTTTGTTTTAAAAGGGGTCTTAACCCTAAGGCAGAGAAGAATGATAGAATGAAATGAAAGAAAGCTTGAAGCCTCAGCCTCCATGATGTGCATGGTGATGATTTCCCCTTGAGGGTTTGGTTTGAAGCCAATGGGAGCTCTTCCCTATCTTCTCCTTTTTCCACATCTTCTTCAAGTATTCCTCTTCTACTTCTCTCTTTCTTCTTCTTCTCTTCCTATCTCCTTTCTTCTATCTTCTCTTTTTTTCTTTAATCTATTTTCTCCCATAACCATGACCAAAACTTATACTATCCAAATCCCTTCCTACTACTTTCGTTTCCTCCAAATATCCCTCTAAGCCTTGCCGCCACCACTGCTATACACCCCACCAGCCATCGCCATCCTTCCCAACACCTTTCTGAACTTTCACCCCTCATATACCCTTCCTACTGTAGCCATATACCCTCTTGGTTCCTCCCCAAGCCATCCGCCCTTTCATACAGCTCCTACTGCCTCCAGATTTGCTGCCGCCCTTCCTTAGACTCCATTGTGGTGTCGCCATCTCCAGATAATCCTCCCTGTGCCTTCGTTTCCCCGCCACGGTTCCCCTCCTTGCTGCCGTTTTTCTTCCCAAGGTCCCTTCCTTGTTGCCGTGTCCTCCAAATTACCCTTCATTGCTGCCGTAATACGTATCCATCCTTTATGCCTTCCGTGACCCTACAAACCATTTCATACCTATCGTCCCAACCAACCATTAACTTATTTTATTATTTAAAACTATAGGTTCCTTTCATTTAAAGCTACATGCCTTTCACTTAAGTTCAAGTTCATGTACACACATGACATGCCGTTTAAAAATCTATTGACCCTTTTATTAGATCTTTCATGTATTTGTTTACATCATATTCCAGGTATATATATATATTTATTTATTTATTTTGAGGTACAGAGGTGTCCAGGCGTCGCACCCAACTAGTCCTCCGGGGTGTGTGAAAACCCCCTTATCCGCACACACCTGGTAAGTCGATGGGACTTTACTCTATGCATATTCCCATGGGAAGTGGCCCTTCATTGGGGCTCCCATGGTTTGAACCCAAGACCTTCCTCTAGAGATCTTGCTCCCAAACCAATTGGGATAACCCCTTGGGGTTAATTCCATGGATATTTTGCATGATTATTTTGTGTCAATTTTATATTATTCATTATTTATGTTAATTGATTAATTAATTTCAGCCCCCATTTTAGATTTAGGGTGCATTATTTTCATCCCTTTAACTTTAGGGAACCACATTTAGACATTTAGGGTTACCCTTAATCCATTTTTCCTGCATCAGATAAGACATCAACCAACACCAACAAAAAGTCCCAACACAATATTTCCATATTTCACTTCCCAAGATCAAAGGAGAAACCACCCTCATGCTCCATATCCACCCCGTACTTTGCTAAGAAGTCTGCCACACCATTTGGTGACCTCCTAACAAGCTCTAAAGAAACCTCTTGACCCAAGCACAATGCCCTGATCACCCTGGCCACTGAATCCAATTTCTTAGGAGGACGCTTAACCCATTGATCACATTCGCTGAATCCCCTCAATTATAGGTTTCCCCTTACCAAAACTCACCCACAAGGGCAATGCTCTCCTAATCCCTGGAAACATTGATTAAGGTCTAATGGGGGAACTTGCTCCAAAAAATTTGGTTCACAATCATGTCAATAAAGGCAAGAACTTGAACAATTGTGGAAATGGCTAAAAAAGCAGAATTAGTCCTAAATGCCCAGAAAGAATAGAGCCAACCGAAAGTGAACTCTTCAAACAAGGCAGGGGCAAGAAAAAAGGAAGTGAGTATTGCATATGTATCTCCTTGCCCCAAGAACGACACAAGCAGATTGCCATTAGCACAAAGGATTATAGTATCCATTCAAAGGTAGAATGGTAAAATAGTATCCATTCAATGGAGATCAATGCAAAACTGATGTAGGCTAAGTCTCCAAAGAATGAATTCTTGGACCACAACTTGAAGAACTGAAATTTAAGACCATCAATCACTGGATCTAAGGTTAATTTCAAACTCAGGCTCAAATTGAGCAAACCCCAAATTCAAAATTCACTCAGGATTTGAATATGAAATCCTCTGATCTCACTCAAATCTCACTCACTCCAATCGAATTTCACTCCTATGTAGAAAACTGAAATTCAAAGTGGCGACACCTAAGATCGGTTTTCTCAACGAAGAATTAATCTAAGGCTCAATTCTCATAGGGTGTTAAATCCAAACCGAAATTGAAAACATTATGCAATAATTTATAACTAGGAAATAAAATTGCAAGAAAACTAAATTGCAAAATTAAAACTAGAACATAAAACGAAAGGATAAAACTCACCAAGAGGAGAGAATAACTTGAACTTCAATTGATAACTGGGATGATTACAATGGGTGCCCAAGGCCTTTATTAGTAGTGTTTGTTGTGGAATAAACATAATAATAAAATCCCTACAATAGGGGTACACGCCCACCTCCTTCCCCAATTGGTATGTGTGAAAGGGATCTTAAATGTAGGTGGAGTCAAAGCAATCACTAAGATCTGTCCCTAGAAGATGGACCTTCTAAGTGGACTACAACAAGCCCGAAACACTTCTAACTAGGTCCTAACCCATATAAATATCATATGGGCCTCTTATTTCAACATGTTTGGTCCCTTTGGACTCAAAGGGCCCCGCTTGTGTCTTCAAATTTCTCGGGCATCTTGAGAGCAAGTTGGACAATCTTATCTTCTAAATCTTCATCATCTTGGGCCATGATGTCCACATCAAAAACAATCTTTTGCCATGGTTTAGGAGAAGGGTTTGATCGAGCCTTTGACTCAAGAAACCAGAAGAAGAGGAATGGACTTCAAGTCCAAATTACTTTATTTTTCATTACTTTGTCAGCTATCCAATCAACAAATTTGGATGTTCAAAGACAATGTGGAGAAATTATTGAAAAATGAAGTCCTTACTCATCTGACAATAAAGAACTACAACTAACTGAAGAACTGCAATCACCAAGTGAGGGATTGGCCCCATATTGACTAACTCTTTGATGGAAGGTTCACCACAACCCTGGGGACTTCCATTTTCTACTTCTTCTTATACATATTTGCATGACTAGAAAATGGAAACTACTTGCCGAGTAATGACACCAAAATAATAATAATCTCTCTCCTTCTTTGGGACCTTGTACAAGTGATAGGTATCCATGGGTAGCCATAGAGTATAGAGAAGTGCTTAACATTTTGAGATTCTCCATATGCATAGTGAGTGTTAAAAGATCCATATTGGATTTTTTTAGGGTCTTTTGAGTGAGAAATTCCAAGTTTGGCTGGGGGTTTTCTTTGTAATTATCATTATTTTGTTCGTGAAACCGTCTTCTCTTGAATTGGTGGATGTAGGCGGCATTATTGAGTCACATAAATTGCTATTGCTTTTTTTGGAATCTGATTTTATCACATTTTTCTTTTAAATTTTTCGAGTGAGTGATAATCTTTTGAAAATATCACGATAAACTCAAAATGCACTCCCCTGCCCCGCCCACCCACACCAAAAAAAAGGAGAAAAAAGGAGGAGGAGGAGCAGAAGAAAAGAGTAACAATGAATGTAGCATTGTGTACTGGATGACGTTTGTAACTCCTGGGATCTCAACAAGACACTTCCAAGTTATATTTATACTTATTTAACTGAAATTGGATAACATAAAATAGCATAAAGGTTTCATTGATTGTAAATTTATATACTACCCTTAAAAAAAACCCCTCATTATGGAGGTGGTGGATCAGGAGCGTGGGATATGCATGAGTGAGCTGGCAAAAAAGCATAAAGTGTGGTGAGGTAATTGTTAAATTGGGGTAGGATCAGAAAGAGATTAAGGAGTTATGCAAAAGGGATTTTAGATTTATTATGAGAGGGGGAGGATATGGTTTCAAGAGGATTCATGGATAGGCGATAGAAGTTTGAAGGATGTTTTCCATGGTTGTTTAGGGTGGCAGTAGATAAGAGAGCCAGAATATCAGATAATTATCACATTATTGGTGGTAACTGTTTGAGACTTTGAAGAACAATAAGATAATTGGAGATTGGGGAGTTTGAAAGCATGTTACTACTACTTAATGAGGTGTCTGTTTGTTGTGAGGACAAGGACATTAGGATGAGAAAAGGTGATCCTACAAGAGAGTTCAGTGTCAAATCATGTATTAAGACTGAACAACATAGGTTTAGCACCCCATCCTTGTGTCTTGGTGTTGAAAGAAAAGGTAATACCTGGAGTCCAAACATTTTTTTGGGTGTTCAATTAAGTGAGATTTTAACTAGAGGTCACCTACAGTGGAGAAATATCATTCATGGAGGCAAATATCTCTTGTATTGTGTTGGATGGATGAAGAAGATGTTCATCCTTTATTTTTTCCGGGTGCAAATTTGTAGCTAAATTGTGGTATTGCTTTATGGACTTGTTGGCTTATGCGTGGTTGTCGAATGGTGTAATTGAGGCAGTTGCATGGAGTTGAGAGGCAGGATTACTTATGTCACGCCCCGCCTTCCAACACCTGAACGGGCGTAATCTGACTGTACAAATTTAAATCGCCTTCTGCCCTAAACAGGTCTTACTTTCAAAATCTGTGGCTAAATTCAAAACAAACATAATTACATTCACAAGCCACCAAAATTCCTCAAGTTCACAACCTGCTTGAAGACATAACATCTCATTTGAGCTTCTAAATAACTTAAAGGGATAAATATCACTCACATAAGGATCTCTAAACGCATCACTTACTCACATTCCCATAAAAATCAAATTGAAGCGTTCTCAAAATTAATCCATACTTGAATTTATTATCCAAGTTTTCACAAATAAAAATAAAACAAATAAATAACTTTCTCAAAGTCTCAAACAAATAAACAGCCATCTTATAACCTAAATAATAAATTCTGCACTAAGCTTTTCTACGAATTCTTCATCTACTCCTCGCCTTCTAAACTCAATTGTGATTATCGTCCAGACCCAAGTCCAAGGGATTGCCTACAATGTAAGGGATGAGCTCCATGCCCAGTGAAGAAAACAATAACACAATCATAGCATATGATATTCCTACTTCCTCAATGATATTTCAAATAAGCAAGTATAACAATTTATTACATGCTTATGCCTTTGCAAAATGTAATGCTCAATGCCAAATGGCATATTCCAACCCGTTATTACATCTACTGATATTTGGTGGTCTTCTCGATGAATCGAGGATAACACATCGCCTTAATGGCCTTCCCACATAAAGTGAGGATAACACAACCTACCACCAAATAATAGCCCTCATGACTTGTCACGGATATCACATCTCATCTACCATAATGGTCTTCCCACTTAAAGTGAGGCTAACAACACTACCACCGTCGTGGTCTTCGTGACAATCATGGATCGCACCCTCATACCCAATGCTATGAAATATGAGAATGCTATGCTCAATGCCGACAAACATGCTTAAATATTCATAACATGCCTATGAAATTATAAATCTCAATCTAAGCAGATTATAACATCATACTAAATATCTCATTTGCCATAGCATGCATAAACCTTGAAATAAACGTAACAATAGTCCATGCGTCATAATATTTGGATTATATATACCAACATTCAGCCATGTCCAATCAAGGTTAATAATCAGACAATAACATACAAATAACCATCAATCTACAAATATAACTCATTGGATCTTTCAATAATATTAATGGTTAGACTCCACAATCCAGGCGGACTGAGTCTCCTCACGGCCCATAGAATGTTTAGCCAAATCTCTCTTACATTACTGTGAGTGAACACCGGATCTCAACCATTATTAACATACACTCAGTCTATTCTAGATCCAACAGTTATATTCTAGTCACACAACAAAATACAATATTCCATTGCCTAAACACATAAGAATATAAGGAATCATGTTTCAAAGTATCTAGTGAATTGTTTCCCTCACCTAGAAGCTTTCGTAATGCGAATGACGTGTTCACGAACTTCCAGGTAATAATTAGTCTCGAATACCAAGTTTTGCTGCGAATACGATTTAAAGGTTCCAAGTATTATTAATATGAGGATTTTTAGGTCTCTTTGGAAAAGTACATTAATTATAAGTAAGATGTGTTGCTGTCCCAACTCTAGTCTATAGGTCACGCTAAGGTCCAAGGTTAAGGGTGAAGTTTGAGTCCACAAACACTGCATGGGCTAACTATGCCTAAACCAACTTGACATCAATCAGTTGATGGAAACCTTGTACATGAAACTATTCACTTTACTTTAACCAACTAAAAATAAGTAAATACATATTTAGAGTCATATCTTTAAAAATACAAATATTCTTTCTAAATGGAATACTAACAAATTTTAAAACTCAACTGAATAAATGAAGTGAAAATCATATCCGTCTTGTAAAAATAATTGCTTACGTCTTAAAATCATTGGTCACATTAAATACATAAACAAGTAAAATCATCAAACACTTTTGGAAAATAAAAGACTCCATAGAAAAGACCAACTATGAAATGGTTTTGGGTTTATGAGATACTGAACTGAAAACCTCAGATCTAGTTATTATATTAAATCTCTAATCTTTTATGAACCAAATAAAATAGTAATAAACCACTAATAGTCTGCAAATAATGTTTTCATATTTTAGATTGTTTTCTCTTCTCAAAACGAATTTAAATAGCACTATATTGTAATGTAACCAACTGCTGCGTACAGTTTGAAAACATGAGCCAGCAACTACATATACCTACATATGATTTTAAATGATAATACGCTCTAGATAGAAAAAGATATATAAAACTGAATGGGAGAAAATCTGGTCATTGTTTATATATAAGGAAATATCAAACATAGCTCTTGGGATTGATAAAAGGGTAGGACAATCAAATCTTAAAGAGAATACGAACTGAGGGAAATAGGGGAATAATTAAATAAACATGGGTAAGATAACTAGCTGACCCCAAATCGATGGTTGGTTAAGGTAAACCATAACAAACGTAATGGAAGGATTCAGCCTACCAATAAACAAATTTATCATATACTATTACGATAGTTGAATTAAAAGGAGGACAGAAGGGTGCATAACCAAGATGGTAAAACCTATCAGCAGAAATATATACCAGTTGAAAGATACATACCTGTATCACGTTTGGTTTCTTAGGAGATTTTAAGTACCGATGTTAGGCGGTGACCTGTAGCAGGATGGAAAAGCTGTAAGACATCGGTGGGCAGCATCAGGAACAAAGGTGCAGACTGCAGGAAGTGCTGTTTGGAACAGCAGAGCACTGTTGTGCTGCTTGAGCAACAGTGAAGGCGAGAACGTGAGAATAGATGACTAAGAACGAGAGGGGAAGAACGAAAGAAGATACCTGAGTGAAGATTGTTTACACCCACTAGCAAAGTCCCACGATGCTTGGCTGGATTCTGCAGATGAAAATCACGCACCGGCGACGGAAGTAAAGGAGCTAGAAGGGGAAGAAAACAATCGATTTGTTGGTGATCGAAAATGGGAGAAGAGTTCGGCTGGATTTACATGCTTTAAAGGAAGAAAGTGTTGGCTGGTTGCTTCCGTTTCGGAGAGGTATTTTAGGGATTTGAGTCCCAAACGAGAAAGGAAAAGAAAAGAAGAAATCCATCGGGGAGGAGAGTCTTGCGTTTCCCTCGATCGGGATTTTCGGGATTTGATTAAGGAAGGAAGGAAAAGAAGGAAGGGAAGGAGTCTTGCCGTTCTTTCCCTTCAAAGGTTTAGGGATTTGGGGACCCTTTCCATCGAGACTAATGGGTTTTGGGAGAGGAAAGGGTAACTTAAGAAAAATAAAAGAAACAAAAAAAAAAGGGGGTGTGGGTCTTAAAAGCCCACACAATTTTGGGCAAAAAACCATGTGACACCTAATTACAATTTTAAAATAAGCCTTCAACTAAAAACTTTTAAAATAAATTTATTTATTTATTTATAAAATTCCCTCCTATGGTTAGTTCAATTATAGATGGTGGGTCCCTTCAAATTATTGATTAAAAAAAATTGTCCTTTATTAATTTTGTCAATCATCAATTTGAATTCTAGACACTTAAAAATTGGAATTTATTTATTGATTTTGAAATTTTAAATAAAATATTTCCAATTGAAATTCTAACTTAGGGGAATTTAAAGGTCGAAGTTGATAATTTATTTTCCATTCCCTTAATTTAATTCAAAAGGGGGTAAATTTGTAAACTCTCATTGAGGGGAAAGTGTGTGAAAGAGGGGTCTATTATTCAATCCCTAAATTAAATTGTGTTTACCCCAAATAAATTTATCAATTTAACTAATAAATCAATTTAGACTAAAATTAATTTTACCTGCCACTACTGACCCATTACTTCGGGTCGGGTCATTACAACTTAGAAGTAATGAAGTGGCTTGGTTATCCCCAATGGCTGTGATGTGGCCTGTGATGACCCGACGACCCGACCCCCATCACGATATTGTCCACTTGGGGCCCCACTTGGACCCGCACGGCGTTGGGCCCGACCCACTAGGCCAGGCCCAAAAGGCCTCGTGATGGGTGAGGGGCTGCCCCCTCTTATAATCCCTCTTATATGAGGGGGCTACCTCTCATCCATCACGAGGCCTTTTGGACCTGTCACGCCCCGAACCCGGAAGTGGGCCCGGAACCCGACTAATTTTTATTTTTTTTGAATACTTCATTAAGCATCCATAGTCCTACCTCCTCTTGGACCTTGGGCCTTTAGGTGGATCCAAACTGAGCCCAGAGGAGTAAAGTCTACTTCACTCGGGAATGGAGGGACTCAAACATGTACCATAAGTCCCCTCCCTCCAACCCATCCATCCACTCATAAAGTAGACCGAGGAGAGATATCTCAATTTGGAAAACACTCCTCCTACCGATTCAGTTGACTGATAGTCGATTGATAGGTCGACCGAATGGAACTTACATGTACTGAGAACAGTCGACTGATGGGTCGACCTAGTGGATTTATCGGTTGCGTATCAGTCGACTGATACTTTCAGAGACTAGATTATTTTGCAGACAGTCATCAGTTGATGCAATCGGTCACTGATGGTCGTCTGATACTTTCAGAGACCAGAGTGTATTTTCATATAGTCATTGATCGATACAATCAGTCGACTGATGGTCGACTAATACCTTTTATCAGTCGACTGATAGGGCCCAAAGCAAAACCGTGTGAGTCTAGGAGGGGCCCAAAGAGGACAATATCGTGATGGGGGTTGGGTCGGGTTGTCACATGGCCAATTTGGAAAAAAAATGCTAGAATATTCAAGTCAAAGGAATGATTGGAGGAAGTCTTTGAAATTGCTAAAGCAAGGTTAATAAGATGGATGGTGGAAACTAGAAGTTTTGATGGCTTTTAATGATTTCACAAGAAAGTGGAAAGAGTGTGTATTTAGGCTACGTTTGGATGAGAGGTAAATTCTGGAGTTTTTTTTATGCAGGGGTTTCCCTTAAATAGATTTCCCTTTACCAGAGGTTTCCCTTGAACGTGTGTTCTCTTATCTTGTTTGGTAATTACAATGAAAAAGGTATAAGAGGAAAAAAAAACTTACCCTAAGGAAGAGGTAAAGTGATTATCTCTTATAGCGAAGGGGTTTTTGGGGATTTTTCTCACCCCTCCCCTCGTTACCTAACGGGGATAAACAAGGGTTACCCTTGTTTTCAACCTTCTACTATATGCAGCCTTAGAATAATTGCGAAGAAAAAGACTTAGTCAAATTGGATTGCACCAACAAAGGAAGGATATTTTAAGTTAAATATGGATGGTGGATCCAGTGGAAAACCAGAATTGGCTTGTATACGGGGTGTGCTCCATAATGATAAAGATGATATGAAACTTCTTTCTGAACATCAATCATGGATATAGTTTCGAACTAGCATGGATCGAGAAGGTTGATTATAGACAGTGACTAGGCTTATGCGTTTGCTTGGACCAAGGGGAGGGGGGGAAAGCCCCTTGAAGATTGATGTCAATTGTTAGAGAGTTGCATTGTTGAGTAGGGATAGAGATTGTACATGTAAATGTGCTCCGCTAATGGAGTAGCTAATTTTTTGGTTAAAATAGGGGTGGAATGAGATGATGACTATTTTTATTTTTTGTGGGAAATAAAATGTTGTTTCTCGTCTTTCATAAGAGATTCATATGCCCTGTTTTATTGTATATTGCTTTCATTTAATATAGTTCTAAATGTTTCAAAAAAATATGTTTTTCAATAGAGAAATTATTTTCTTAAGGAAAATATATATTTAACCATTTAACTATGTATGATTCAGTGTAGATGCCACTGTAAAAATCATTATTGTTGAAAGATTTTCTAATAGCACCATTCTCTACCATTATCACTTGGTGATTGCATACTTTGTTACTGTCATCAACTCAAAGCTCTCATTTTTAGTTGTAACCTACAAAACACTTGTTAGTAGTTTTTCAAATCTGTAACTGTATTCTTCGTTCTGCCGAATACCATTTGTATATTGCAGCAAACTTGTCTGCAGTTTTTTCCTTTTAGTTAGGACGTGCTTATTTTGTTGTTTATTGGAATGTGTCCTGAAGCAAATACGAGATATGCCAGGTGACTAGCACATGTACATTGCAGCTACCTTTTCTGGCAGTTTTTATCTTTTTAGTCAATATGTGCTTATTTTAGTGGTCATTGGAATGTGTATTGGAAGCAAATATGAGATATGCCAACTATGATTATCTTTGCTTCCTCTCCTTTTTGCGTATTGCAGGAAACTGATGTTGAGAAACTACAACAAAGAGATTATTCAACTTTGAAGGTGGGTATAGATGGATATCTTAAGAAATGTTCTTACTAAGTTCTTGCTAAGTTTTAAATATGCTACTTTCAAGAACAAACGCTCCATCCCCTCTCCCGAATAAATAGATAAATGAAGGAAATGTTCTAAACGGGTAGCTAGTTTATCTGTTTATAAAGAGAGTCATGGGTAAATTGGAACCATATGTGCTGATTAATTTTGCAGGATACGAGTTTGCTGCGGTTTCTTGTCGATATGCGAGGTGCTGATGTCGATGATCGTCAAGTGAGTTTGATTACAAAGATTCTCATTAGTGATATTTAACGATCAAATGAATTTCTCAGAAGAACCTTCTCCATGCCTATGTGCTTGCGTCATCTGGTGGTTTGATGGAACATCTTAATACAAATTGATTTTGGTTTTTTTCCAGCTTAGGGATGACCTGATGACAATGCTTATAGCTGGGCATGAAACAACAGCAGCTGTTCTTACTTGGGCTGTTTTCCTACTTTCCCAAGTATGCTTCTACAAAACTTGACATTCTGAAGTTTCTCAGATCGATCTGGCTTATCTTACTGTCTTTCAGTGCATATGTTCCAATAATTACTTAATCCTAAATACCTTTTTTTTTTTTTTACTTTTTGGGGCAGAATCCTTTGAAAATGAAGAAAGCTCAAGCAGAGATTGATTCTGTACTTGGGCAGGGGAGAATAACTTTTGAATGTCTTAAGAAATTGGAGTAAGCCACAAACATGATCATATTTCATGAAATTATGTCATTGTTTGTACAAATAATTGATCACAAAAATGCTTGTTTGAAAATTTTATTTCTATATCTGCTGCATGTTTATAAATGTTCCATTGACTAATTGATAGTTCATTCACTGTAGGTGTATGGTGGATGATATGGTTGCCTACATTTTACACTATAAATCAGTTTTTGTATGTTATCATTTCTCATTACAAGTCTTGACATCTTTCAACCTGTGCCATGTCTAGTGCAGTTTCTTATCACAATTTACTCTAGGTCCTTGCCTATGTTGATGAGAAGCTCTTTTTGTTAGTATGGAGTTCGTTCATTACATCATTTGTCACCATTTGATTTGTTTGTGATCCATCCTTTCCCTATACATTGTGGGACCACTAGGATCCATATATGCCATTTTTTAACTATTTCCAGTGTATGGTAACATAATTCCATGCTGATGGCAGGTTTCCAAATAGACTATTGTCTCCATCTTAACAAACAGAAATATTTGTGTTGTGTGATCATTGTAAAATTTCGCAAGGTATTTTCTGGGTTATGTGCCTTTGTATGCATGCATGTATAAACCCTAAATAAATAATATACACAAGCACAACTATAGGGCTTCCAACTGCCAGAATGTAATCAATGAAAATGTATTCCTTGTTTGGACTCATGAGGGATCTAATGCACAGAAATGACGGATGTGCATGGATTCATTTGAATTGGAGAGGGTAAATTTTGGATACCCATCCTAACACAGGAAATATCTTTTAGCAGACACGGATAAAGTGGAATTCCCACCTTACCCTCCCCATTCCGTACAAAAATTTCAAAAAAATGAATGTCAGAAATAGGTGAACCGGCTCAGTACCAGTGTACCAATCTGTGTATACAAACATTATGCAGCAGCGTACCAATATACGTTCTCTCTTCTGTCAAAATCTTCTTACATATGCTCTTCTGTCACATCATTTTCAGTTCTGCCACGCCATTAAACAGCTTACCTTTTACCCTTTCCCTTTTCATCTCCCCTTCGACTTAATTCCCAAAGTAAAGGCGGACGTTCAAGTAAGGGTAAAAGGTCAGACAATTGGTGGAGGTTCAGGCATGGCCGAGAAGGTGAGATGGTCTGTGGCTGAATTTAGGCGTGAATGGTAATAGGCTGGCTGGGATTGGAACGATGAAAGGACAGAGAAATGGGTTTTGTTGGTAGGAACTGGGCCTCAGGCAGTGGTCTGGCGATGGGGATGCAGCAGCAAGTGGCAGGCGTTTCTGGGAAATGGAATGGTTGAGCTTGAATGAGCAGGGTGGTGCTTCAATAGACTCGGTCGTGCCTTGCCTGAACCTCCACCACTTGTCTGACCTGCCCAAAACGTCCCTGTCCAGATCCCTTTTCCTTACTTCCTTTCCTTTCCTTAACAATCGGTTCACCGCTTGTCTGACCTGCCCAAAACGTCCCTGTCCAGATCCCTTTTCCTTACTTCCTTTCCTTTCCTTAACAATCGGTTCACTGCACAATTGACTCGCCTCTGCTTTTCATCTTTTTAGCCTTAAGGCCAAAATGGCGAAGAATCGGTTCACCGCTCTCACGTTCCTTTTTTAAAGGGGATATGGAAGGATGAAGGGTAAGCTGGGAATTCCACTTTATCCCATGTCTGTTAAAAGAAAAATCCTGTGTTAGGATGGGCACCCTAAATTTTACTGAATTAGATCACTTTGATCCTTGATTTAGTTTCCCAAAGTTCTGATGGGCTTAAGTTCCAATCTCTATCCTCTGCTCTTTTTTTTATATCCAGTGTACTGGCAAAGGTCGAAATATTTCTCCACTGTGAACCGGTAGCAGCAAATTTAATAAAAGAAATGAAATGATGAGGATATCCTCTTGCTTTTAGAAGAACTAAAAGAAAATAAAGGAGAAATGGGAGATTAAGAGAGAATAATAAAATGAAAAAAAAAGACAGCTTAGATCATAGGAGGTTGTCAATCTTCTCTTATAGACTTCATTAGCATATATCTTGCCTTAACTACAGCTAAATAAAATGTCTTAATCAATCAAGTGCTAAAGGTTATATGCCTAAAAAGAAATAAGGGCACTAGTCCTTAGATCACACTCTACATTTTATGATGCTCTTCAGGAGTAACTGCAAAGATGTCTTTCATTCTTTAGATTCCCCTCAAGTTGGAGCACAAGTGTCTAACATGCATTACTTACCAAGTGTTGCATTGAAAATCAAACAATTAGTGGCTTTAACCAAGATGTTATTCAGATGATCATCGGAGTGAACATATGGAGTAGCTAATTCCTTGGAATTCATCTTTTCTTGTACAAATAAGTACTCAAGCTAAATATGTTTAGTCCTTTCATGAAAACTAGATAGGAGGCAATGCCAATGATTGTTTGATTGTCATAATGAAGGGACATAGGACTTGAAACGCAAAACCCTAGTCACTAGAAAAGAAAAGAAAGGTATATCATTTTATATGTGGCATGGGCCATAAAGCGGTTTTAAGCCTTGATGCTTGAGGGAACTGCCACCAATTGTTTCTTGCTCCTCTAGATGACAGGATTGCCACCAACAAAAGTACAGAAACTACTAGCGGATTGATGATCATTGAAAGAAGTCAAGAACTAGCCTAATCAACATGACAGTGGCCAACAATATCTGGAGAACCATTCTTTGTGTAAATAGGACCTTATCTTAGAGATGATTTAAGATGCCAAAGAATATAATGAATTACACCTGCATGAAGTTCACATGGAGCATGCATGATCTGGCTAGCTATAGAAATTAGCTTAGGCAATATGAGGTCATGTAATTGTTAGCTAGACAATTTTTCCTACAAGCTTCTAATACATGATGAAGATGACTATGACTTCCATGGGAGTATGAATAGGACTTCCTCTAAGTGATGAAGAGACCATGTATAGATTGATCAACCTTAGTGCACAAGAAAATACTTCAACTGCCCAAGATCCTTAAGCTCAATGACTTCACTCAACTATTTCATTGTAGTAGAGATCTAGCATAGTTGTTAAGTGCTCATGGTTGCGTTAGGTTTTTGATTCAAGTCCTATGGGCATAGCTAGGCAGCCAATCCATAGAAGAAAAAAAATTGCCAAATCCAATTGTAGATGCCAACCGCAAATTAATGGAATAAATGACTTCAATGATGACGATGATGATACCTATAGCTCTTTTCTACTTTCTCCAGTGTGGACAATATCATCAATCTAGACAACCAAGATAGTGGTGGAATTATCAATTTGCTCAATGAAAACAGAATGATGAGAGTGACTTCATTAAATTCAATATTGGAGATTGTTCAAGCCGATAAAACAAAGCACTAGGAGATTGCTTCAAGCCATAGATGGCATTTGTGAAAAAACTATGTAGTAAGGACATATAAACCTTTTTCCATGCAGCACCTATCTTATTTTGTTATTTTTCTTTCCGTCTTGTTTGGATCTAATTCTGTTATCCCCCTTTTCTTTCCTCTTGTATTTGTTCTCTTTTAATAAAATCTTTCAGTTACCGCTAAAAAAAAAAAAACACATTTTCCCATGCATCACCATGTAGAAAAATGTTCTTCACACGAAATTGATATAGAGGTCAAGACATGTTTGTAGCAATTCAGAGAAAAATGGAATTTAATTTTGTTTTGATAATGAACTCCATGTAATTGAGTAAATCCTTTTACAACAAGGCGAGTTTTGTATCATGCAATGGTTCCATCAGACTTGTGTTTTAGGGTGAAAATCCACTTGTAACCAACAATATTTTCACTAGGAAGCAGCTCAGCTAGATCCCAAGTGTTTTTTTTTAACTTTTAAATTAAAGCATCCATCTACAAAATCATGGCCTCTTTCTTTCCACTTAGGATGCTTTATAGGATCTGAAACTTTAATAAGAATGGGAACAAAATAAAAAAGGACAAGAAGGCATAAATGAAGGACATACAGATGCATAGGAAATGAAATGACTAATGGGATGATCGGTATATGTATCTGGGCTTTTGTAGAGCAATAAGAATATCAATAGAAGAAGAAAGAGTACCTACTGAATCAAAGGTAGATGATGATTATCATGATGCTGTCACCCCCCTCCTTCCAACACCTAAACAGGTGTGATTTGGCTACACAATTTTAGATCACCTGCTGCCCTAAACGGGTTTTACATCATAAATCCGTGGCTATATTTTTTTCCTTTCAAACAAACATAACTATATTCACAAGCCACCAAACTCCTCACGTCCAGAAATAACTTAAAGAGATAAAATATTAATCACATAAAGATTTCTAAATGCACCAACTTACTCATATTCCCATATCAATTAAATCATTGTGTTCTCAAATTTAATCCATACTTATATTTATTAACCAAGTTTCCACAAACTAAAAAAAAACGAATAAACAAATTCCTCAAAGTCTCAAATCAAATAAAAAACTAACTTATAATCTAAATGCTAAATTCTTCAATAAACTATGCGTTTCCAAGTATTCTTCATCGACTCCTCGCCTTCTAAGCTCAGTTTTGATTATCGTGCAGACCCAAGTCCAAGGGATTGTCTGCAATGTAAGGGATGAGCTCCATGCCTAGTGAAGAAAACAATGACACAAACATAGCATATGATATCCCTACTTCCTCACATGATATTTCAAATAAACATAAACAACAATTTATTTCATGCTCATGCCTTTGCAAAAATGTAATGCTCAATGCAAAATGCCATATTCCAACCCTATTATTCACATCTACTGATATTTGGTGGCCTTCCCGACGAATCGAGGATAACACAACATCGCCTTAGTGGCCTTCCCACCTAAAGTGAGGATAACACAACTTACCACCAAATAACAACCTTCATGATTTGTCACGGATATCACATCTCTTCACCGTAATGGTCTTCCCACTTAAAGTGAGGCTAACAACACTACTACCGTCGTGGTCTTCGTGACAATCATGATTGCACCCTCATACCCAATGCTATGCTCAATGCCAATCAACATGCTTTAATTAATCATAACATGCTTATACAATTGTAACTTCCATTCTAAACAGATTATTACATCACAATCAATATCTCATTTGCCATAGCATGCATATACCTTGAAATAGACGTAGCAATAGCCCAAGTATAATAATTATTTGAATTATATAAACCAACATTCAAACATGCCCAATCAAGATTGAAATTCAACAATACCATACAAATAATCATCAATTTATGAATATAAAATCATTGGATCTTTCAACAACATTAATGGTTAGATTCCACAATCTGGACGGAATGAGTCTCCTCATGGCCAATAGAATGTTTAGCCAAAATCTCCCTTACACTACTGTGAGTGAACACCGGATTTCTATCATTATTAACATACACTCAGTCTATTCTAGATCCAGGGCTGTCTAGACACAAGTTGGGGCTTAAGGCAAAAAATCTAAATGGGGCCTTTTTAATATTTAATATATTATTATAAATAATATTTAATTAAAATTTTAATTATATATATATATATATATAATTATCTAAAATCTACTTTTCTTGCTTTTTGAGATGCAAAATTACTAATTAAATTTTTGTATTCAAGTTTTGCTAAAATATCATTTTCAATTGATAATATGGCTAATTCACTTAATCTTTCTTGTGACATTGTTGATCGTAGATAAGATTTTATTAATTTTAGTTTTGAAAAACTTCTTTCTGCAGAAGCAACTGTTACAGGTATTGTCAATAATTTTCGGTATGCAATATCAGTATTTGCAAACGAATCTAGTTTTTTAATATAATTCAAAATTTCAATTGGAGTTATTTCTGTTTGTAAAATTTCTCTTAAGACTTTTAACTCTGAAAATAAATCTAAACCATCTATATCAGAAACCTCATTATATTTCAAAAGACATTCAAGATTAAGACAATATTTTTTCAAACTATCATTTAATGGTTTTAATTTTTTTGAAATCAAATAAAAAACCAAAAATATCTTCATATTTTTTAAATTGTTCAAACCTACTTTGAATTGAGGAAATCGCTTGATCTACTATATATAAAAAATAACTAACTTTAAAAGATTCTTTGGCTGATTATGTTGACTCATCATCGATATTTTCATCAAACTGTTTTTTTCTACGAATTTTACGCCTTTCATTAAATACAGGTTATATATCCATTTTAGTTGCAATCTCTTTCGTTGTAGTCCTAGCTGATGTAAATCCATTTTCTCTATACTTAATAAAAAAACTAATGAGACCTTCTAAGTGATCTATAACAATATCAATATGCATATTTTTAGATTGTAAAGTTTTACTAAGTTAACATCAAATAGTATATCATACCAAACAGTTATAGCTACTAAAAATTCAAAATTTCCGATCTCATAAATAGCTAAACTTTCAACTTCACTTCTTGTTTTAGGGTCTTCACTAGTTTCTGCTAATTGAAGTAGAGCATCTCTAATTTCTGGAGCTTGATATTTTATCGCTTTAACACTTTTAATACGACTTTCCCAACGTGTTTGTGGCACTGACTTTATAGTTAAAGTAGATACATTATCTTGAAAAATTTTCCACCGCTTTGTAGAAAAGAAAATAATGTATATATACGTTGTACTACTCCGAAAAAAGATATAGCTTTAGGACACGAGTTTGCCATATCACAAAGTACTAAGTTTAAATTATGAGAACCACATGGTGTATAGAAAGCTCTAGGATTTGTATCTAATAGTCTTTTTTGTACACCTTGTTGTTTTCCGTTCATATTTGATCCATTATCATACCCTTGTCCTCTTACATCATTAATATCAAGTCCTAAATTTTTTATTGCATTTAAAAGTTTATTAAAAAGCCATTTTCCAGATGTATCGTCTACTTTTAGAAATTCTAAAAAATATTCTTCAATTTTTATTGGATCTATTAAAACATTCACACAATGCAATATTAGAGTCATTTGTTCTTGATGATTTGCATCCGGAGTACAATCAAGTATAATTGAATAATATTTTGCCTCTTTAATTTTTTTAATAATTGTACTTTTAATTTCACATGCTAAAATATGTATTAATTCATTTTGTATATTATGTCCAAGATAATGATTATGGATTTCACCATTTTTAATACGACGAAGATGTTCTTGCATTATTGGATCAAATTTTGCAATCATTTCAATTAAATCTAGAAAATTCCCATTATTTTCTTCATATATCTTGCCATTATTTCCACTGAAATGGTATGTTATTTTTAGCAAGAGCTTCCACAACAATAATAATTCTTAAGAGTACTTTTTTCCAATGTTCTTTCCCTTTGTTAATCTGTTCTTGAATATTTTTATCGATTGTCTTATTTTTTAACAATCTTAATTCTAAATCAATCCAACTTTTCATATTCATAATATGCTTGTTTGTTAGTTCGTGATGTTTAAGCTTAGAATTAAGATTTTTCCCATATCTAGTTCCATTTGTAACTAACACACTTGTACTCGGTTTTGAATTAAACAATTTGCAACAAAAACAAAATACCAAATCCATCTCTTTTGAATATACTAGCCATTTTCTATTTTTCTTTTCTCCTATGTGATAATACTCTAGTATAATAGTTAGTAGAGAAATGCCTAGAGTCATTATCCATAGGAAATTTTATATTTTTATCTCTAGTATGACCTCTTTCTACTAATAAATCTCTTATTTTGGTATCTATAGTTTCCCATCGTCCTAGATCATAACTAATTGTAGAAATAGAATCGGTTATTTCATTTTCTTTTCTTATTTCTTTTTCTTCTAAATTTTTTTGAGTATCATTATGAATCTGTTCGTTGTCATTCTTTTCTACCGTTAGTTCATCATGTTCTAAATCTATTAAATGAATTGGTTGTTCATTTGTTAAATCTTCATTCAAATTACTTGTTAAATTTTGTTTATTGCCATTAATAAATTTATCAAGAGTCCCTCTTTGAGATTGAACTAGTTTTTCTATTCTTTTCTTTTTTTGAAGTTTTTAAAATCCAGATTCATATTTTCTAGTAGACATATTTATGATTAAAACACAATTATAAATAAGACGAAAACCTTTAAGATTACAAATAACTAAAATGAACTAAAATTGAAAGGTTAAAGAACAATAGAACCTGGCACCGTGAAAATACCGATAATTGCAAGGTCCTTTATAGCTCTATTACTCTACCAATTCACTAAAGATCTCTAAATTAAAAGTCACAACTTTATCTGCATGAAAAAACAAAGGAAAAAATAAAAGGTTTAGATTCAATAAGAATAAAGGTTTAAGTCGTTTAGATTCAATAATACATAAATGTAAGTGGAGAAGATCAAAGAAAAAAGTATCCACTCTATAGAAGACTTGCTTATCTAAAGAAGTAATCAATCATCATGACCCAAATAAAGTAGTAAAGAACCAATCTGAAGGTCAAGAAGGGATTTTTTGAATTTGATTCACGTTCAAACCCCTCTAGGCCACTTCTCATGGGGTTACTCTTCGTCAATTTAATTAGTGTGTGTAGATTGGGAGGTTTACACCTGCTCGTGGGATTAGTCACAGATACCCATGTTAAAAAAATCAGAAAATACAGAAGATGGATAAGAAGAATGGAAAGAATAGAAGAATCTGCCAGTTGGACGTTGGGAGTCAGTTTCCCATGGATGTAGAGATAAAGATGGAATGAACACACTGATATTCTTGCTCAGCTCATCTATTGCCTTCAATTCAAAGAGCCCTAGCATAATCCATGTTCCAATCCCATTTAGAGAATAAGGTTTTATCTTCTAAGTTCTAATCACCTGTCACAAGCATGCCACTTGTGAGAAACAGAGCAATCATAGAGATTGAAAGATCCAGCTTGGCCAGAGGGGCCTCTTCTCTCAATGGAGGATTTGCTTCCTCTTTTGTTCATCTCTACGGTATCTCTTATCATGTCTTTTGCAATGGAGTCGAGCATCATTCAGTATATCAAGTTCCAAACTCAGTCCTCACGGGAAGGCCTTGATTTACCCTTTCCAGAGTACTGACATTTTTCACTCTAAACTGCAGCAGTTCAGCTTTCAGCTGTGGTTGGCTTGCGTTTCACAGCCACAGAGGGATGAAAAAGTTCAATGGTTTGGGTAAAATCTGAGCAACATTCTAGATCTAGTTTTGACGCCACAAGTTTTTTTTTTTTTCAGATCTGAAAACCCATCTCAAATCTGAGAAAAACTGAAATAAAAAATCAACCCAAATAATTCTCAAACGGAATTATTTTTGTCCTTTTGATGTAAAGGCACAAAATAAAATTTTCAATTCAGGTTTTCCAAAATAATATCCTAAAACACTGTTAATCTATACCAATTGATTCAATTAATCCCTAACTTAAGATGGAAATATGGAATTAGGAATACCTAGGCTCCAAGTAGAGGGGCAGTCGGGCATATCAACGTTCGTCGAGAGAGAGCACTGAGAGAGGAGAGCGAGAGAGAAACCAGAGAGGAGAGTGAGAGAACCAGAGAGATGCAGTCAGAGAGCGAGACCGAGAGAGAGAGAGAGAGAGAGAGAGAGAGCAGTGTCGTGAGAGTCTTGAGGGTAGTGAGAGAAGAAGAGGAGAGCAGAGAGTAGCATAAGGTATGCTGCGGAAGGTTTTATCGAGGCTTTTTTTTTTTTTGTTTCCATTACCTATTTTGTAGGGTTTGTACTGCACAGCTCACCAGTGGGCCCCTAATTCGAGTGACTTTTTTTTTTTACGAGGCCTAACGCTAATGGTGTTTTTACGGGGGGCCTAAGGCGACCTCGCCTTATGGTGCAGACGGCACTGTCTAGATCCAACGATTATATTCCAAACATACAGCACATTGCAATATTTTCATTGCTTAAACACATAATATAAAGAATCTTGTCCAAAAAGTATGTAGTGAATTATTTCCCTCACCTAGAATTGCGTGAAATGTATGTGCTAGCAAGGAATCCAAAGCTTTCAAAAATACGCCTTTTTTAATGCAAGGTTGCTGCAGATCAAATTAAATGTTCTAAGTAAATAGCATTTGTTTATTGTTAACTCTCTTTAAATTAATCTTGTTTAAATGGCTTTACTGGCTCACTAAGGTCCTCTTTTTATGAAGTTCTTAGGATTGAAATCAGTCTTATTATCTGATCGATCTGGGATTAGAAATTAGTCCCTACTACTAATAATCTGGGCTGGCTTGCAAGCTTAATTTAGAGGAGTTCAAACCTGGTTCTGCTGGCTCGACCTAGGAAGGGTTTCTTGGTCCACAGCATGTCCAATAGGTATGAAATTTGGGATTGGTATCAGTCCAATTATTTGGCCGATCTTGGGACTGAAAATCAGTCTCCTCTCTCAATGGTTGGAATTTGGTTATTCTTGAATAGTCCCATAAAAGATAATAGTTTTGGCCTAAGTTAAAGGCCCAATTTGATAGTGTTTTGAACTGAATTTTGGACCCTAGTTTAGACCCAAATAAGGATTATTCCACAGTCCTAGTGGCACCTAGTTTTGGTTGGGTGATTGCCCATCTCGGCTGGAGTTCTAGCCAAATAAAATTTCAACATGGCTTTATTAACTTAAGTAGAGGTAGATAGAAAACTGATAGAAGAAGGGAAATAGGGGAATAATTAAATAAAAATGGGCAAGATAACCAACTATCCCTAAAAATTCAACAATCTGAAGACTGAAAAATCAGTCCCAGATATCACCAGCTACATCAATGGTTTGGCTAGTCGCTTGTGGTCTATTTATAACGCCCTTCCTTTTTCACTCGCCAAAAATCAGAGTTTATTTTTTTTTTTTTTATAAATAGAGAGAGAGAGAGAGAGAGAGAGAGAGAGGGGAAACGTCACAACGCGAGTCAAGTCCGAGTTTCCAAAATCCGACCCTTAACTGGCCACCTTTAGCTGTGCGTGGACCTAGTCCCCCAAAACATTTCACACACTAAAGGATATTTGCGGAATTATTATATGAATAAAATACTATTCATATCTATGTCATTAATAAGAAAGGAAGCCAATCACCATATAATTAACTGAAACTTAAATATCTAAAATATCATCAAACCATAGCAAAATAATCTAAGTTATTACAATCCCAAAATTAACAGTTCTCCCAATACATCAATTCAAAATCAATTAAGTAAAATAAGCATAAACTGCCCTATCTCCTATGCTTGGCTTTCTTCACGTCCCATGTTCTTTTCATTCCCTGTTACATCATCTATAGGGTAGAAGTAGGGCGTTCGTCAACGCGCCTAATAGGAATTTCAAATAGGGTTATGTACACATAAGATCAATATAAAATCAATATAGAAAACATCATATCATTTTTGTAAACCATTTCATAAGTAACAAAATACAAGGCATGATTTCCAAAACATAATCATGCTTACTTATGCATCATGCCATGGGTGTCAATGCCAAATGATCTCTCACCCAATTCCATATCCAGCCACATCATATACAGATAGTCTCCTTGATAAATCACCATATCAAGGTGTTCCCTTGGCCAATTACTTCCACAATGTTTTGTGATGTACCACCAGGTTACTGTTATATCTCCCCACATATGTTAATCGGAATTACCGAATGGAGTGTGGACTCCTCCCCACATATGTTGATCGGAATCACCGAATGGAGTGTGGACTTCTTCCCACATATGTTAATCGGAATTACCGAATGGAGTGTGGACTCCTTCCTTGTGTTCCCTCCCATGCCATGCATGAGATAATGAGTGCAAAATGCCATTTCATGTCAAGTTACATATATCATTGAAATTCTGTTCATAAAACATAACTATATGTTTAATCAAAGTAAATCATTATATTTAAGATAAAAACCAGTAACATAAATATAATCCACAGTGTCTCAATAAGGTAGGAATCCTACCAATGTACAATATACTATCTTGCAAGGGTAACGCCAATGGTCAAGTGAGACGAATCGTGATCATTTTGCGAACCTCTTTACCTTATCAAGTTCAAACATACATATTAGTTTGATTTTCCATCTCCATTTCATCATCCCTATCTCTATCTAAGTTCCATGTTCGTTTCCCAACGCATTTATGTATTCCTTGTCCTTAACCCGTTTAAGATCCTCAATGGAGTTTTTACTAGCCCAAAACAGTCCCCAAATTCAACCATTTAGAGACTGAAAAATCAGTCCCACTGTGGCAGATTTTACTAGCCAAATCAGTCTCCAAATTCAACCATTTAAATACTGAAAAATCAGTCCCAACTGTGGCAGATTTACTAGCTAAAACAGTTCCCAAATTCAATCATTTAAAGACTGAAAAATCAGTCCCAACTGTGGCAGATTTACAAGCCAAAACTGTCCCTGAATTTAACCATTTAAAGACTAAAATCAGTCCCAAAAACCGGCCATTAACTGATCCAAAATCAGCTAGCATCTGTCTTAAAATCAGACACTAAAATTAATAGTTTGAAGGCTGAAAACCAGTCCCAATACCAACCATCAACTAGTTCTAAAACTGATCCAAATCAGTCCTAAGATTCACTAGTTTGAAACCTTAAAATCAGTCCTAAGATTCACTAATTTGAAACCTTAAAATCAGTCCTAAGATTCACTGAATTAAAACTTTAAAATCAGTCTTAAGATTCACTAATTTGAAACCTTAACATCAAGTCCTAAGATTTTAACAATTTTAAACCTTAAAATCAGTCCTAAGACTTGATGATTTTGAAACCTAAAATCAGTCCCAAGGTTTACTGATTTTTTAACCTTAAAAACAGTCCCAACTGATCTTGGAACCTTAAAAACAGTCCCAAGGTTTACTGATTTTGAAATCTTTAAAATCAGTCACAACCTTATTCTATTTAATCATATTATTATCATGGCATGTGTTCTTTTGTTTAAATCCCATAACCATTCCTTGAATGGATTTCCATTTCCATGGCCTCAATACAATTTGGCCATTCCATTCCATCAATTATGGAATCCATAGATTTGGCCACACCATGGCCAAATCTATAGTTCACCCCTAATCTTAATTCTATATTGTTATATTGTTAAACTCATACATACCTTCTTTCCCGTCTCCTTCGTTTCTTTTTTATCTGAATTCCCTCCTTAATCCTTCTTTCTTTTCTTTGTTCTTCAGCAATTTTCCAAGTGTAGTGGTGTAGAGAGGGAGAAGAGGAGAGAAAAAAGAGAGGAGAAATCCTTTGCTCTCAATGGAGAATTCGGCCAAGGGGTGTGAGCAGCCCCTTGGTTTGTGTCTCTTTGTAATCAGCCCAAGCCTTTTCAAACTCCCTCATTAAGGTTTTGTCCAAATCAAGGTGTCCCTTGGTTTAATCAAGGCACCCCTTTGCTTCCCAACGTGTGCATGGGTTTCTTGTCCATTACGATGGAAACCCTCCATCTTCCCACTCAACTCACTTTGAGATGGAAGTCTCCTCAACTTCCATCTTAACTCATCTCCAACTCAAACATTATTTAACTCAATTGAACTCATTCATGTAACTCTTAAACTCAAGACTTGAATTCACCTCTTAATTAAATAAATCCTTAACTCAACTCAAATGAATTCACTTATGGTTGACTAAGTCGACCATGACATAGCCGGACATGCATGTGGTGACATGGCACGTGGTCCCATCCTTGCCATGTCACTTACATGTCACCTCACTTGATGAGGTGGATTAATGCATTGGGTCTTAATTGGATAGTTGACCCAATTAAATTAACCTTACCCATTTACCTTAAAATTAGCTCATCTATGAGTCATTGGGTCCCAATTGGGTAATTGACCCATTTAATTACATTTACCCAATTACTTTCAAAACAAATCCTATCCATGATCCATTGGGTCTTAATTGGGTTATTGACCCAACTCCTTACCCATCTAAGGTCCATTTCAACCATTAATCTTAAATTCAATCAATTTGTAATTCAAAATAGACCAAATCCAATATATTGTAAGTGATGAAAATCCGGGGTGTTACAATATTATCCTCTTTTGAAATTTTTGTCCCGAAAATCAAACGAAGTAGGGTTTCAAATAACTTATACAAAAAGCTCAGGATGAGCTGCTCTCATTTCTGATTCAAGTTCCCAGGTGGCTTCCTCATTATCATGCCGGTCCCATACCACCTTGACGAATTGAATTGCTCGGTTCGGTAACACCCTTTGTTCCATCTCAATCACTCTGACAGGCCTTTCGACGTAGGTCACGTCGCTTTGCACTTCCATATCTTGTACGTTCAGTACATGCGAGGGGTCAGGATTGTACTTCCTCAACGTGGAAACATGGAACACATCGTGCAGTGTCAGACAATAAGCTACTTCCCCCACCCTCTTTTGGATTGGAAAGGGTCCCACAAATCTGGGTGACAACTTCCCTTTCTTTCCAAATCGCATGTGTCCCTTTCGTGGCGAGACCTTCAAGAACACTAAGTCTCCCACTTCAAACTCAAGGAATCTCCTTGTCTTGTCCTCGTAGCTCTTCTGACGACTCTGTGCAGTGAGTAGATGTTGTCGTATCACCTTAATTTGTTCCGTGGTCTCTGCAACTAGCTCAGGCCCAATAAGAGCAAGCTCACCGGCCTCTGTCCAACACACTGGAGTTCTGCACAGTCTACCATACCTTGCCTCAAATGGAGCCATCTTGAAGCTTGCTTGGTAACTGTTGTTGTATGAGAACTCAACCAGTGGTAGATGATCTTCCCAACCACCCTTGAAGTCTAACATGCAAGCTCTCAGCACTATCCTCCAAGGTTTGTATTCTGCGTTCCGACTGCCCTTCAGTCTGTGGATGGAAAGCTTGTGCTGATTAATAAACTTGTTCCCATGGCCGACTGCATGCTTTGCCACTCTGCCAGTGAATCGGCCATCTCTCTCGGACACAACAGTCCTGAGGATACCATGTAGCCTAATGATATCCTTGATATACCGCCAGTCCCAAGGTCTCAGACGAGTTTGTCATCTTGATTGGGAGAAAATGTGCAGACTTGATCAGACGATCTACCACAACCCATATTGCATCGTTACCTTTTTGAAGACCTTGGCAACCCTGTCACAAAATCCATGGAAATATGTTCCCATTTCCATTCAGGCACAGGTAAAGGTTTGAGCAGTTCTGGCGGCTTCTGATGTTCGGTCTTGACTTGTTGACAAGTAAGACAATGAGAGACAAAGTCATTTACGTCTCTTTTAAGTCCATGCCACTAATAATGTCTTTTCAAATCATGGTACATTTTGGTGCTACCCGGATGAATAGAGAGTTTTGTTTGATGAGTTTCGATCAACAACTCTCTTTTGCAGCTTTTAAGGCACATATGTCCTGCCTCGGAATGAGAGATCTTGTCCAGGTCGTAATTCCCATTCAGGTATGACCTCACCAGTAGACATCTTAGCCCATATTTCTTCCACTTCCGGATCTGTCCACTGTTCTTGCTCAATCTTGGTAACCATAATAGACCGTACCATTAGATTACACATGCTCCTACGGTCCTTGATGTACAAATTGAATTCCCAAATGGTTGTCAACATTTCCCATTCCTTCATGATCAAACTAGCCACCGTTGCATGTGACATGCGGCTGAGGGCATCTGCCACTTTGTTCGCCTTGCTAGGATGATATCATAGTGCAAATTCATAATCTTGCAGATATTTCATCCATCTGCGCTGCCTCATGTTGAGTTCCTTTTGATCAAACAGATACTTTAAATTCTTATGGTCAGAAAATACTTCAAATTTCTCACCTATATAGATAGTGTCTCCAGCTTTTGAGAGCGAAAACCACTGCAGGTAATTCCAGATCATGAGTGGGATAGTTGCGTTCATGAATTTTCATTGCCTTGAACCGTATGGCACTACATGATGACTTTGAGTGAGAGAGCACCCAAGTCCTTCTCTTGAAGCATCACAATATCCTTCATATCCCTTGCATCTTTCCGGCAAAGCCAGAATAGGAGCAGTTGTAAGCTTCTGTTCCAGGTCTTCGAACCTTCGGTTGCACACATCAGACCATTCAAATTTGACTCCTTTCTGAGTGAGTCGGGCGAGTGGAGCTGCAATCTTGGAGAAGTCCATAATAAACTTCCGATAGTAGCCAGCCAGTCCCAAAAGCTGCGGATTTCGGTCACATTCTTCGGAGTTTTCCAGTCTCTAACTGCTGCCACTTTAGTCGGGTCCACGGCTATTCCTTCTGCTGATATGACATGTCCTAAGAAGTTAACCTCAGATAGTCAGAACTCGCACTTGCTTGCTTTAGCATATAATTGATTCTTCTTTAGGGTGTCCAGAGCTATCCGCAAGTGTTCAGCATGCGCCTCCCGACTGTTGGAATAAATCAGGATATCGTTAATGAAGACAATTACAAACTTGTCCAGATAAGGACGGAATATTTTGTTCATCAGATCCATGAACACAGCTGGTGTATTGGTGAGTCCAAAAGGCATGACCACATATTCATATAGTTCATACCGAGTTCTGAAAGCCGTCTTTTCTATGTCCTCATCTCTGACACGGATTTGATGGTAGCCTGACATCAGATCAATTTTGGAGAAATGGTTGGAGCCTCTGAGTTGATCAAACAGATCATTAATTCTGGGTAGAGGGTACTTGTTCCTGACCGTCAGCTGATTCAACTCCTGTAATCTACACACATCCCAAGAGTACCATCCTTCTTCACAAATAATACTGGTGCTCCCTAGGATGAAGTGTTGTTCCGGATGCATCCTAGTCTGAGCAACTCATTAATTTGTTTCTTCTGCTCAGACATTTCTGCTGGGGCCATCCGGTAATGCTGTAATGATACAGGAGTAGTGCCAAGATAAAGTTTGATCGCGAAGTCAATCTCCCTTCTTGGAGGCAAACCAAGGAGTTCTGTCGGAAATACCTTTGCGTAGTCTTTCACTACCGCAGGTAGTTCAGCCATCGGTGCCTTGTCTGGTCTGATGTTGTTCAATACAAGATGGTTCAATTCTTCATATAGTCTCCTGGTCATAGGGATGCTCTATCTGTTGGCATGTACTACAAACAGTTTTCCCTCGAGTGACCAAAATATCACCCTGCGAAGATGACAATCAATGCCGGCCTGGAAGGTAGCCAACCAATCCATGCCAAATATGATGTCGTACTCTGTCATCTCGAGTACTAGATAGTTGAACTCAAATCTGAACCCAACAAGTTCAGTATTTACGGAGGTGTAGATTAGACCCAGTGATGTGTCTCCAATAGGGGATACAATAGTAAGTCAATGGACAATTGTTGTACTAAGGTGCCAGTAGCAGATATAAAGGAGTGGGATGCTCCTGAATCAAATAATGCAAAGGCATAAGAACTACCAACTACTACCATACCTTGAATCACCGAGTGATCCACTTCTCTGGAGGAGGAGCCAAAGTATACAGTCGTCTAAATCCTGTCGAAATAGGTGCCCGTCTTGTCTGGTTATGTGCTCTGGATGCTTGTGACTGAGCTTGTCGAGCTGGAGGACGAAAAGAACCCCTGGAGTGCGAAGGTCTACTGTTCTGCGGACACTCCCTCTTGAAATGGCCCTGTTGGGCACAATGGAAACAGGTGCTTACACCTCGAGGAACCTGAGAGACTGGTCCTGATGTGGAGGGCTGATTGGGACGAAAACCTCCAGTGGATCCAGTAGAAGGTGAGGGTCTTCCAAAGTTGAGTCTGAATCTCTTGTTAGGGCGAAAAGTACTTCCCCCACTCTGACCTCATCGGTTATCCACAAATCTAACTGTCTCCGCCAGCTCTTATTCAGTTATGCTGGCTTGACTGACCACTTCTGCCAAAGTAGCTGCTTTGAAAATTGTGACTTTGGTCCTGATGCTTGGTCCTAAACCTCGCTCAAACTTTCAAGCCTTCTTATATTCCGTGTCCACCATATATAGTGCATAACATGATAGACGGAGGAATTCTTGATAATATTCGGCAACAGTCATGGTGACCTGGACCAAAGATATGAATGCTTGGGTCTGACGCTCTTTCTCTTCCTCTGGAAAGTAATGGCCCAGAAACATCCCAGCAAACTGGTCCCAGGTCATCTCTGTCCTATCTGCCGCTGGAATCTGTGCTTGTTGAAGTTCTATGACTCTCCACCATTTACCGGCATCGTCTACCAATTGTGAAGTAGCCAGCAGTATTCTGTCCTCATCACTGGTGATCTTAAGTAGCTTCAAGATCTTTGTGATATTTTCTATCCAATTCTCTGCTCCTGCAGGTCCCTCCTTCCCCTTGAAATATGGGGGACGCTGTTGTTAGAAGTCTCTGACCATTGTTCGGTCCTGGGATTCATTGGTAGTAATAGTAGTGCCTCCGTTGCCATTCTGATGTTGCTGTAACACGGAGGTAACTACTGCCTGCACTAAGTTCTGCAACTCGGGAGGTACCACAGGAATATTCACGCTGTTCTCTCCATCTTCCCGATTCGGGTTCCGTCGGACACTTCTCTTTCTTCGTAGAGGCATTTTCCTAAGTCATCAAAACATTGGTTGACTTAGTTTTCTACTAAGGATTTGTGTTCAAATATTTTGAAATTAAAATTGATTCGATCATCATAGGGAGGGGAAGATTCTGTTTAATTCTCCTATATGTCACTTTGTGTTTCTTTCATGGGGAAATTGCTTAAGTATCATCTTATACTTCTTGTTTTGGAGAGATTTTCTAGATATCACATGATGTTTCTTGTTCGAGGGAGGGACAACCTATTTCGTTATATTTGATAAATCTACAATTTATGGTGATTGTCCTTGCCTTGCTGTTGTTTTCCTCATCAATGGTTGTTCTCAGATTGAATGCTTACAGTCTGATTCTCATCAAAGTGAATTAATCCGTCCCCCGTGCAGCAGACTCCGAAGAGTCGGTCAGTTGGGATTCTTATCTGTCAGTGAGACATGATACCGTATTAATCTTACTTTGTGAGACTCAACACTTTCGATTTCGCTCTGATACCAACTGTAACGCCCCGGCTTTTTTCACTCATCAAAAATCAGAGTTTATTTTTTTTTTTTTTATAAATAAAGAGAGAGAGAGAGAGAGAGAGCGGGGAAACGTCACGATACGAGTCAAGTCCAAGTTTCCAAAACCCGACCCTTAATTGGCCACCTTTACGTGTGTGTACCAAGTCCATCCAAAACATTTCACACACTAAAGGATATTGCGGAATTATTATATGAATAAAATACTATTCATATCCATGTCATTAATAAGCAAGGAAGCCAATCACCATATAATTAACTGAAACTTAAATATCCAAAATATCATCAAACCATACTAAAATAATCTAAGTTATTACAGTCCCAAAATTAACAGTTCTTCGAATACATCAATTCAAAATCAATTAAGTAAAATAAGCATAAACTGCCCAAGCTCTTATGCTTGGCTTTCTTCATGTCCCATGTTCTTTCCATTCCCTGTTCCATCATTTATAGGGTAGAAGTAGGGTGTTAGTCAACGCGCCCAGTAGGAATTCCAAATAGGGTTATGTACACATAAGATCAATATAAAATCAATATAGAAAACATCACATCATGTTTGTAAACCATTTCATAAGTAACAAAATACAAGGCATGATTTCCAAAACGTAATATGCTTACTTATGCATCATGCCATGGGTGTCAATGCCAAATGATCCCTCACCCAATTCCATATCCAGCCCCATCATATACAGATAGTCTCCTTGATAAATCACCATATCAAGGTGTTCCCTTGGCCAATTACTTCCACAGTGTTTTGTGATGTACCACCAGGTCACTGTTATACCTCCCCACGTATGTTAATCGGAATTACCGAATGGAGTGTGGACTCCTCTCCACATATGTTAATCGAAATCACCGAATGGAGTGTGGACTCCTCCCCATATATGTTAATTGGAATTACCGAATAGAGTGTGAACTCCTCGCTTGTGTTCCCTCCCATGCCATGCATGAGATAATGAGTGCAAAATGCCATTTCATGTCAAGTTACATATATCATTGAAATTCTGTTCATAAAACATAACCATATGTTTAACCAAAGTAGATCATCATATTTAAGATAAAAACCAGTAACATAAATATAATCCACAGTGTCTCAATAAGGTAGGAATTCTACCAATGTACGATATACTATCTTGCATGGGTAACGCCAATGGTCACGTGAGACGAATCGCGATCATTTTGCGAACCTCTTTACTTTATCAAGTTCAAACATACATATTAGTTTGGTTTTCCATCTCCATTTCATCATCCCTATCTCTATCTAAGTTCCATGCTTGTTTCCCAACGCATTTATGCATTCTTTGTCCTTAACCTGTTTAAGATCCTCAATGGGGTTTTTACTAGCCCAAAATAGTCCCCAAATTCAACCATTTAGAGACTGAAAAATCAGTCCCACTGTGGCAGATTTTACTAGCCAAATCAGTCCCCAAATTCAACCATTTAAAGACTGAAAAATCAGTCACAACTGTGGTAGATTTACTAGCCAAAACAGTTCACAAATTCAATCATTTAAAGACTGAAAAATCAGTCCCAACTGTGGCAGATTTACAAGCCAAAATAGTCTCCGAATTATGGAAAGTTATCAAGGCCCTACATTACACATATTTGGCAATCTTGATTTATCATACATTTTATCATAGTTCAACACATCACAAATCTATGAATTCTCAATTATAGTAAACATCTAATCATAGGGAACTTGGGAAACTCATACATATGTATCTGATACAATATATTCACATCAATCACACATAGGCATAAGGAGTTCAAACCATAACCTTACCCAACTATGCATTGGAATGTGCACAAGGCAACACTCACTCAAACATATTATCACAGCATGAAATTTTACAAATATTCTCAATGCTCTAAGTGTATGACATTCTCCAATTTTACCCAATGTTATCAAACTCGAATTGTATTGAAATTGGTCTAGGGGTGTGAATCGTGAATCTAAAATCGTAAAATCATATGGTTCATATATCCTCTTATTCCCATAATCATTTTATTGACCTGAGCCATTACACCAACCTTAAAATGTAGACAAGATCCTCTGGATATTTATACTAAATCACCAGCTCAAGGAAGTGATCTAGTTTTTGTTACAATTCTTTGTTTTCTGACATGGGCATCACCATTAAACCATTTCCTGCTCTCATTGCAACTTATTCATAATCTTGGTTGTTAATTTTGGGGATTCCAATCATATCACTTGTTTAACATCATTTACAAGCACCAAAGTCCCTTCCATGGTGGCAAACAATTTTTTGCTACAAATGGTGAGAAACACCTATATGAAGAATTGGCTCTATCCTTTTTTCTACCCTATCAAAATAATTATTCCTCCATTCTTCCCAACATGGAAGCTACATGCCAATTTCATTAGTGTTGGTCAATTAGCTGTTTTTTTGCTGACCTTTGCAAACCTCATAATAGTGGTTCAGTCAATTTTTGAGATATCTTTGGGACTGTACGTCGGAGTCTGTTTTACTCTTCGTTATCACCTTAACTTCAGTTGGGCATACTGATGCTGATTGTGCAGATTGTCCCACTCCACTTGAATAGTGTATGTTTTTAGGCACTTCATCATTTCATAAAGAAGAAGAAAGCAATTGTGAAATTATCAGCTGAAGCATGTTATTCTTATGTCCTCCACTGTGAGAGAAATTTGGCTTCATTACATTCTTGAACAATTTGGTGTTTCCTCTCCAAATACCGCCCATCATATGTACACACCACAAGTGCTATCCAAATAACCTTTAATTCAATCTTTCTTGAGCACAAGAAGCAAATCAAAGTGGATTGTCATTTGATACGAGATCATTTCACCAGTAGGAATATCAAGCTACCTCATGTATCCTTCAATTCCAGTTAGTGGGCATTCTAACCAATGCCATGCCAACGCCTTGCCATGATTTTATTTTTTTTGAGCAAATTGATGTCACATGATGCTCCACATCAATTAGAGGGAACATTGATGGAATCAGTTCATCTAATTCAAGTAGTCATGGGGACTGTAGGATCTAATTCAAAGTTACACCACTTTGTGTGCTCCTTCATTGTGCTTGGTACAATGTGCACATTTGTTAGGGATTTTACTTTCAATGCTAGAGATTGTGATTAGGATCAAAGTGCTCGCAGTTAATTTCCTCGTGAGAATTTTAATGATGCATATTGTTCGTACCTAGGTATCCATCCCAAAAGCCTAGCCTGTTAGGTGGAGTGAGCTAAGTCCTTTATAAATCCCTAAATCTCCTTCTAGACTTCCAATGTGGAACTCGTTCTCAGACAGTCCCAACAATCCCCCCTAGAACGAGGCTAACCAATTCATCTGCCTAGAGGATCTCTTGAGTCCACATGAGGTAGCTTGAGACCTGGCTCTGATAGCACTTGTTAGGACCTTGAGTCTCCATCCCAAAAGACTAGCTTGTTAGGTGGAGTGACCCAAGTCCTTTATAAATCCCTAGATTTCCCTCTATACTTCCAATGTGGGACTCGTTCGTCTCCAGTCCCAACACATGCAATAGTGCTCTTGATATTATATTGATATTGTATATTTGACCAATCTACCAGAGGATCATTGAGTCTTCTCCTTTACTTGCATTCCATTTATCTGTACATTTGTAAGACTTCTTTATCTTTATCACAATTTACATAAATGCAATTTGCCAAATTTTTAGGTATGTGCGACTAATTGTTGTTGAAGCTCTACGTCTCTATCCTCAACCCCCACTACTCATCAGACGCTCTCTCACGCCAGATGTGTTGCCAGGTATTCAATATCTTCATTGAAATCACTTGGATTTTTTTTAAGTGATAAATCGGCTTGACTCAATATGTTACGCTGAATGTGTTCATAGGAATCAAAATTGTAATGGCCCGTCCCGCTAGCACAATATTATCCGCTTTGGGCCTACACACAGACCCGCACGGCTTTGCTTTGGCGAGTCAACCTACTATTGCTCCCAAAAGGCCTTGTGCTAGAAGGAGGAAGGCTACTACTTATATACCAGGGAATTTCCAACGCCACTAGCAATGTGGGACTTTTTGGGGCAGGGTATTACAATCTACTCTCCTTAAAGCCAGAGCCGTCCCCGGCTCTGCACACACAACAACCAAGGCCACACCCTCAAGCAGAGAGTTGAACCATGCTCTGATACCATTTGTAACGACCCGTCCCGCTAGCACAATATTGTCTGCTTTGAACCTACACACGGACCCGCACCGCTTTTCTTTGGCGAGCCAACCCACTGTTGGTCCCAAAAGGCCTTGTCTGGGTATCAGAGTACACAGCGACACAATATTGTCCTCTTTGGGCGCTCGGGTAGAGCCTCGCTCCATACCCAACAATCCTCAAGGTTTTGTTCCTAGTACATGGCTTATACACGCCCATTCTAAACTAGGAGGCCTTGTGCTAAGGAGAGAGGAGTACCCTCTTTATAACCCCCACACCCCCTTCCCTTATGGGCGATGTGGGACTTTTTTCCCACACCCCCCATGTGGGTGAGGGGTTACAAAAATCCTATGGTGCAGTTGCTCCAAAGAAATCCTTGTGGTACCAAACAAATGCTGCCACGTAGGGCAGATTTAAGGGCATTCATGTCATTTTAAAAGATTTGAAATCTTCTAGATTTTTAAAGTTATATGAACACCCCACATTATGCTTATGTGGCAACATTAATTGATTCCACCAGGATTTGCATGAATTAAAACAGCAGTTATGCTTATCTTCTGATTTTGCAGTATCTATGAGTAAATCAATCCATGGACAGATAAAAAATCTTCTATGTTGACAGATATATGCCATTGAGTTTGTATCTAATTATGTTACTACATATTTCTTTTATGGGTGAGGATGTGATATCATTCACTGTTTAAAAATGCATGATATGCTTTTATAAAACTACTTTGCTTTCATGTCACGGTTGAAAAAATAAAAGAATGGTTGCTTTGAATTGAGAAAATGGAAAAGGAGGCAATAGGAAAAACAATCAAGGCAAATTTTCAAATTACAGTAAAACATTATGTTCAGAAAGCTATATTGTACCTCATTATCGATTAATTTCTATGTAATTTGGAAACTCTTAATAGGTTGATGCAAGAAAAAGAGAAGAGATGGGAACTATTTTTCTTAGTGAGATTTTTTCATCATAAAATAGAGGAATCGATACATGCTCAGGTTGTCAGAGAGACAATTACAATTGGTTTCTTTCACAGAGAGAGTCAAGGTGAGCGTGGATGCAAGAATTTACTAAACATTACTTGATAAACTGAACCCTTGATTAAGAAGTAGACATTATATCACAAGGATAAATGTGAAGACGTTTCATTTGAAATGTTGGACACGTGAATTGTGCAATGGGTTGATTATTATTATTTCTTTTGCATGTGCTCTTGAGGTTAAAATGTTAAATAATGATTTCAGTGTATCTTAGCTCTTCCAAGTATTATTACTGCTGTTTCTATATTGGCATCAAGTTATTTCTTTTATACATGCTCTGGAGGTGACTAATGATTGCATTTCATCTTAGCTCTCAGTTGTTAATGCTGTGAAATAATGTCAAACTTTGACTGTTAGTTCTGCATTGTATAATATTCATTTGAAATTTGTGCAACTGTGCATGTTGAACTCCCTCATGTAGGAGGATACAAAGGTTCCGATAATGGATATGCAATTCCTGCTGGGACTGACATCTTCATTTCTGTGAGTATTACTTGTTTTATGATTACTCTCTCTCTCTCTTTGGGGGGAAGGGGGGTGGGGACAATGAAAATTGTAAGACCATTGTTTTATTCATTGGCAGAAAATAAGAAAAGAGAAATAATAAGGAACATTTCAATGCTACCAACATGGAAAATTTTATAACAGATGCCAAAGCTTTCTAGAATTGAAGATCCAGTCATCCATTCTTTTGCCTTTCCTAACTACTGGCACCAAACTTTTCTATAAGAGTCTGCTTTTGGGTAGAAGGCTAAACACAAGGTTCTTCCAACGTTAAAAACTACTGTAAAGGTTCTTGGTGATAGTTATGAGGTTGACAAACGGATAGAGGAAATTACACAAAGAAAAAAAGAACCCCCTGATTTTGTAGTGTTAATATAATAATATAGAAGAATGTAACGACTCGTCCCGCTAGCACAATATTGTCCGCGTTGGGACTATACACTGACCTGCACGGCTTTACTTTGGCGAATCAATCCACTGTTGATCCCAAAAGGCGTTTTGCTAGAAAGAGGAAGGCTACTACTTATATACCAGAGAATTTCCAATGCCATTAGAAATGTGGGACTTTTTAGGACAGGGTATTACAATCTACCTCCCTTAAAGCCAGAGCCGTCCCCAGATCTGCACACACAACAATCAAGCTCACACCCTCAGACAGAGAGTTGAACCATGCTCTGATACCATTTGTAACGACTCGTCCCACTAGTACAATATTGTCCGCTTTGGGCGTACACATGGACCCGCACGGCTTTGATTTGGAAAGCCAATCCACTGTTGCTCCCACAAGGCCGAAGCAATAGTGGATTGGCTCGCCAAAGCAAGCCGTGCGGGTTCGTGTATAGGCCCAAAGCAGACAATATTGTGCTAGCGGGACGGGTCGTTACAACAACTCCGACTACAATCCTATGAATCCTTTTCTTCAAATGCAGAAAACGCCTTGAACAGAACCCTCTACACCAATTTTGGAATTTTGAGGCCTTAATTGTGTATTTTCTTATTGTAATCCTATTCAGGTGTTTGTTGGATGTTTCTAGATTTATGAATGTGTTCATATTCCCTAAAGTGGAATTATCATATTATGCTCATAATAAATGAAAGTGGGATGTTTCAAGTCATGCAGAAATGTAGATCATATTATATAATTGGTCTATTTCCAGGTGTACAATCTTCACAGATCTCCATATTTCTGGGATCGGCCTCATGAATTTGAACCAGAGAGGTTTTTAGTTCCAAAACAAAGCGAAGGAATCCTAGGATGGAGTGGTTTCGATCCATCCCGAAGTCCTGGAGCAATGTATCCAAATGAGGTGATCCTCTATTGTTTGTTGTCAACCACTTACACACTTTCTTTTGCACTGCTTTTAATGATTTAACACTTCTTTTTCCAGATAATTTCAGATTTTGCTTTTCTACCATTTGGTGGGGGGCCACGTAAGTGTGTGGGAGACCAATTTGCACTAATGGAATCAACTGTAGTTTTAGCAATGCTATTACAGAAGTTTGACGTGAAGTTGAAAGGATCACCAGATTCAGTAGAACTTGTTACTGGTGCTACAATCCATACAAAAAATGGTCTATGGTGCAGACTAACAAAGAGATCTTCATTGAGCTAAAGATTGGATTGCTTCTCCTTAATTGAAGCCCGAAAGTTGAGGACAATGAATGCTGACACTGCCTGCTTGTTTTTTTCTATAGAACCAATTTGCAGGTGCCAGCATTGCGGTAAAATGGTAAATGGGATTATGATTAAATGACTACAGCATATCACCAGAGTTATTATTGAATGATTTGGTAAAGGGGCCTTTAAAGTTTAAATGAAAGATATAAAAAAGGTATTTCGCAACTTTGTAATTATTGTTTTGAGTATTAGTCTATAGTTGTTAGAAAATCATCACTTGATAACATTCATGACATAGAACTCACTCTTAAAAATTAGTTGTTGAGAGAAAGGTACTTCAAGTGTTATATATTCATTGGTTTCATAAATAAACTAATGTGAGACTTTTTGTCAATTCACACCCGCTCTCATTTACAGCTGCGTTGCTACACATGAAAACTTCACACACGTGCAGCTGCGCCCTTTGGCTACACGTGAAAACTTCAAACCCGCCCTCATGTGGAACATGTTCTGATATCATATTAGAAAATCATGACTTGATAACATTTTTGAAGTAGAACTCACTCTAAAAAATTAGTCATTAAGAAAATGGTGTTTCAACTGTTATATAGGGTCATTGTTTTCACAAATTAACCGATGTAAGACTTTTTGTCATGACAGAATAGTCACCTTAGTTAAACTTGTACTTCGAAATATGCAGTGTTGGATGAAATCTATGTGCATTTCCGTCTAACATAAAATGGTTGAAGTCTAACTATGCTTTTCATTTACTTTTGTAACTGAGGCATGAAGTTTCGAGGGGAAATGATGATTCAGTGTTGGGTAGCTAAGAGTCCATGTAGTCTCCTGGTACGAACCTAGAGAGAAAAAAAAACACATTAATGGAAGTGATTTTCATTTCAATTAAGCTTATAAATAGAATTAGCATATAAGTTAAATGGAAGTTACAAATATAAAAATAAATCTCAAGATCTCTCTAAAATGTTTTATTGATTAGAATCCTATCACCCTACTTCGTAAGTTCGAACTCTCCCTCAATCACTCACTTGTTAACTGTATGATCTTTTACTGCGGTCTGTGTGGGCTGCACTGTTGAATTGATCATCTATGAAATTAAGAAGGTTAAACATAAGAATGCGCTAAAATCTGAAACACCAATGGTAGGGCCCACAGGTGAATGGGATCCAGTAAAGATCATATCTACTAATTTACGAAGGAAATGATTGATCAAGGGTTCAGCTAAAAGAAGATCGACAAACGTGTACTCCAAAACTGATTCAGATTGGATATGTGATCGTTTCCCTACTAGTGTTCCTTACGGTTGTTTGCAAATTTCCGGAATTACCTCTTCAACAAGTGTTCTTTTGAGACAATCCATGTTGTTCGGCACATGTTATAAACTCTGACATCGTTTTGAGCTATAAAAATCTAATATTTATTTTTTTGCGTAAAAGATCTTATTTTTATTAAAAAAAAAATGAAATGATTTCTTTTTAAGCGATGATTTTTTTCTCTTATTCTTGTTAAATTTTTTTTATCTCCACTCACAGGAAATTGATTCTTTGAAAGAAGAGAAAATATCTCATGTTGGTTTGGTAGCATAGTAGTGATGATAATTGAGATTCCGACTTCATGAGCTGCTGTTCGGCTTTTGCGAGCCAAGAACATTGACTCCATCTTTGTAAAATACATAGAATGAATTTTCTTTCATTGACAAGACGAGGGGAGCTTCATGACACAAGTCAAGGAGGGAGACAAAAAGGAGTAGCGAAAGTAGTAGAGCAGCGAGCGGTATATACATTTTCTTGCCAAAGAGACTTTGTTGTATGGAAAAAGAGAAAACACTCAGCGAAAGCAATAGAGTAGCAAGCAGTATATGCATTCTCTTGGCAAAGAGTCTGGTGTGACCCCATCAAGAATTCAGTCCTGGATTGATGATTGGGGATGCCTTGGCAAAGTATCTGTGAGCAGAATTGACTCCCAACTTGTCCTTCTTTCCTTTGAGGTGGTTGAAGAAGTAGCCAGATTACTCCATGAGCTACCTATCTTTCATGATGCTCCTTTTTCCAACCTTGCTTTTGGCCTGAAGATTGGGACACAAAGAGCTGTTGGGTTCGAATCACAGGCATTCCCCTCCGTGCTTGGTTTCCGGAAGCCATTCAGGCTATTGGGGAGTTTCTCGGTACAGTTATTGAAGTTGACCCATGCACTCTGGCTGGCAGTGATTTCCGGTGTGCAAGGTACCGAGTCTCTTGGTCACCGACAATCGAACAGATCAAAAGGATCCCTCTCAAAGTGGGAGATTGCTGGATGGAGCTGGGAGTAGAGATTGAAGGTGGATCGCCCTATCTTGAACCTCCTTTGAGTGCTCCGACGACCTCTGTTGTCGTTCCCGCTGCTCCACTACTTCGGGCGACAAATCTGAGTGCTACTGATGGTCAAAGTTTCTCCATGCCTCTCGCCACGTGAAGAATCCTGGCCGCCAATCCTCTGTGCAGTTACCGTCCTCTGGGCCAATCACTGTTCAGCAGGTTTTCCAGCCATCTTCTCATCTCAAGCACGCCTCCCCACTTAATTCTCCACTGAATCATGCTTCCTTTCACCTACTTTCTGACTTGCCCTTGCATCAGCTAAACCCTCAACCAACCTCCTGCTCAAAGCGTGCTCCTGCTGCAACCAACTCTGCTGGCCCACCTGTACAAGGTATTAGTGGAGAACCCATTATAACTGATAACCCTAATCCCTATTACCCCTCTTCTAGCCAAACTTCTCCCCCTTTTTGTGCCCGTGGGAGTGGGCCGGGTCCCTTTTCTAGACCTGGGCCTGTTTTAGCTTTTTTGGGCTCGAGCAATCAAGATCAGCCCTTGGCCCAAAACACCATGTGCCAGACCCAGCCTCTGACCTCTTTCTCTTCAACCCATGTCCATCCTATCTATTCCCTGTCCCAGTCCCAGTCCCAACCCTCTTACCCCAATGGATCTTGCCCAACCCTTATTGACCCAGCCTGTAAACCTGTTTTTTCTTCCACCACAAACCCAGTTGTTTCGTTGCAGGACTCTCCCTTAATCCATCTCATCCAACCTTCCTCCAATCTTGATCCACCTCCGTCCCCTCTGAGGCCAGCTTCTCCTTCTTCGCAGACCCTCCAGCTTTCGCCAACCTTGAGAAAGTCACGACATCAATCGCTGGGACCTGCTGCTGTTTCACCTGTTTCAGACGGACTCTCTTTGACTGTCAGAGCGCTGCTGCTGCCCGAGATAGTCCCTTTGGAGACTCATATTTTGGGCTTTAAGGAGATGGATCAACTTGATCCTCCCGGCAATTCTTGTCCCGATGAGGTTCATTCTCCCTCCCTAGCTCAGCTATCCACTTTGAATGACCATCAAAAGCAATATGAGACCAGTTTGAAAAGAATTTTAGAAGAGAATATCCAGCAGTGCAATGTAAGAATCCCTACTGCCTTGGGAGACCAGCGGGATCAACTTTCACCTGATTGGATCAACGATCGAATGCTTTTGGTTGGCAGGACTCTTGGTCTCATCTTGGATGGGCAGGAAGATAAATTTCTTTCATTCCTTGCCGCTTTCAAGAATCATCCCCCCTCAAGCTCCAGTAAAAAAGATAAGACTGCTAGAGAACTTCACCGTCTAAGTTCCTCTGTCAACTACAATCGTAGGAAAAAGGTTTCACTGGGTGATGTGTCAGCTGAAGCCACCACCAACCGGGTTAGCCTCTCGGTTTCCCCATGAAGATCATTTCTTGGAATGTTAGGGGTCTTGGAGATCCAAGGAAGTGAGCTACGCTGAAAAACTTCATCATGTCAATTTAACCAACCATTTTTTGTCTTCAAGAGTCTAAATTGGAAGAACCGTCAGATTCAATCATCCGGTCTTGTGGCTGTGGCAGCCATTTTCAGTGGGCTGCAAAACCTTCTGTTGGGGCTTCTGGAGGCATTATCATTTGTTGGGATTCTAGTATCTTCACCATGCTGGACTCTTTCGTTGGTGAGTTCTCTCTTTCAGTTTTATTTCAAGATCATGTCTCCGGATTGACTTGGACTTTAACCTGTGTCTATGGACCTTGTGATGATCCTAGAAAGATTGGGTTTCTTAACGAGATTGATTCTCTCAATGGTCGGTGGAGCAATCGTTAGTGTATTTGTGGGGATTTCAATCTCATCAGATTTCCCCATGAGAAAACTGGGGTGACCAGGCTCACACCCATTATGAGCCGATTCTCTAATTGCATCTCCTCCCTTGACCTAGTGGACTTACCAATTTCTGGTGCGGAATTTACCTGGTCCAATAGGCAAGAAAGGCCTATTCTCTCTCGGATTGATATGTTCTTGGTTTCGACTGAGTGGATGGATTTGTTCCCGGACTCGCACCTCTCTGCCTGCCCTCGTCCCTTCTCTGATCATTGGCCTTTGATTCTCGACACCTTTGATGAGTCTTGGGGACCTTCTCCCTTCAAGTTTGACCTTTGTTGGACTAAGGAAATCGGGTTCAAGGATCTCATTGCAAATTGGTGGAACGAATTCACTCCCTCCGGCAACAGATCCTTCATCCTTCATCGCAAATTGAAATTATTGAAGTCCAAGCTGAAGAGTTGGAGTGTATCTACCTATGGGTCCTTTTCGGAATCTCTTTCGTCTCTTCTTAATGGCATTGAGTTTATTGATCTTAGCGAGCAAGATGGGTCCATTTCTGAGGATGACTTGATTCTTCGTCACAACCTTCAGGATCAGTATCGCTCTAAGTGCATTCAGGATGAGATCAAGTGGCGACAGAGGTCAAGAGAAAAGTGGATCAAGGAAGGGGACAAAAATACCAAGTTCTTCCATGCCATGGCTTCTGCTCACAGAAGAATTAATAGAACCAGATCCCTTTCAGTTGATGGTTCGAACGTGACGGATAAGGAGGAGATCATTGCCACCATTCTCAATCACTTCAATCAGTTGTATTCTGCCAATCCGGTTGACAGATTGCCGATCTCTGGGCTTCCTTTTAAGTCCATCTCTCCTTCAGAGGCGTGCTCTTTAGAGCGTCCTTTCTCTGTGGATGAAATTCGGAAGGCTGTGTGGGACTTGGGTGAGGATAAGGCCCCTAGGCCTGACGGTTTTCCCATTGCTTTCTTTAAGATCTTTTGGGACATCGTGAAATTTGACCTCATTGTTTTCATTGAGGAATTCCACCAAAGAGGACAAATTCCAAAGGAAATTGGGGCAACTTTTCTTGTTTTGGTGCCTAAGAAAGACGGTTCTTCTGCTCTTTCGGACTTCCGGCCAATCAGTCTTCTTGGTAGCCCGTACAAGATTTTGTCCAAGATTATTGCCAACAGATTAAAGCACTTCCTTCACAAGATTATTTCTCCCTACCAGTCTGCTGTTATTGAGGGCCGGCAAATTATGCACGCGGTCATTACTGTGCATGAGTGTATTGACTCCCAGCACAAGTCTCGACAGAAAGGAATTATTTGTAAACTTGACTTGGAAAAAGCGTATGATATGGTGGACTGGCACTTCCTTCATTTTGTTCTTTCAAGCATGGGCTTCAGTCGAAGATGGTGTTTATAGATTCATGAGTGCATGTCCTCCGCCCACTTCTCTATCCTCATCAACTGATCTCCTAAAGGTTTTTTCAAGATCTCGCGGGGAATTCGTCAGGGTGACCCTCTCTCTCCTGCCCTTTTCATCATGGTTGCCGAGACTCTTGGCCTTCTGCTTTCCAAAGTGGCTAACTTCTCCCTGATTCATGGCTTCAGAACTGGTTCTTCTTTGCTTCAGATTAACCACTTACAGTTTGTGGATGATACTATTATTTTTTGTGAAGCTAATGTGGAGTCCGCTATGAACCTCCGCTCTCTGCTCAGATGGTTTGAATTGTCATCCTCCCTCCCCATCAACTATCAAAAAAGTGAAACCTATGGAATCAATTTGACTGATAATGAGCTCGGTTCTCTTTCAGCGATTTTGGGTTGTGTTTCATCTGCTCTTCCCTCCACTTATCTGGGGCTTCCTCTTTGCATTGGGTCTCCGAGCTTGTACCAGTGGGAGTCCATCATTCATAAGTTCAGTAAGCGTCTTGCATCGTTGAAAGGAAAATGTTTGTCTTTTTGTGGCAGGGTCACTCTCCTCAAGGCAGTTCTTGCAGCTCTCCCTATCTATTCCTATCCGCCTTTAGATGTCCAAGTAAAGTTATCAAGTCGTTAGAGAAAATCATGAGGAACTTCCTTTGGAGTGATCAAGAGGATAGAAGAAAATACCATTTAGTGAAGTGGGAGCAAGTCTGTCTTCCAGTTAGTGCGGGGGGTCTTGGAGTGCGGCCTATTAAGGAGGTTAATGTCACTTTGCTATCTAAGTGGCTTTGGTGGCTTGGGACTGAGGGTGATTTTCCTTGGAAGAACATCCTTATCCAAAAATATGGTGTGGGTAATCTGGGTTGGGACGTTCATCCTTCCCCTCGCAGTGCTTCTGGTATGTGGAGAGCTATTGCTAGCTGTGTTGACAAATTTAAAGACAGAATCATATTTAAGGTGGGGCGTGGCAATAGGGTTAAGTTTTGGACTGATCCTTGGTGTAACAACACTACTTTGGCTGTTCAGTTTCCATCGATTTATCGTCTCTCCCATTTGTTGACAAGGACTGTGTCTGATTTCTACTCCATCCACAATGGCCAGACCGTTTGGGATCTTCACATCCAGAGCAATCTTTCGGACCTAGAGTTTGATGAGATTTCCGAGCTTCTCCACTTGATCTCCTCTTACCGGATTCGATGCTCTACTGCGGACAATCTCCTTTGGGTGTACGACACGAGTGGTTGTTTTTCTGTCAAATCTTTCTTCATTGGCAACAATTAAGAGGCTCGGCTTGTCATTGTCAACCCAAATATTTGGGTCTCCAAAGCTCCACCTAGGGTCATTTGCTTCTTATGGACAGCTGGCCTGGGGAAAATTTTGACTCAAGACAACTTGCGCAATAGAGGAAAAATTATTGTCAGTGCTTGCCCTCTCTGCCTTCGGGCTTCTGAAGAGACAAGCCACCTTCTTCTCCATTGCCCTTTTTCTTCTGCAGTTTGGAACTCTGTGTTGGATCAGTTTGGCGTGCTTTGGATTATGCCTTCTTCAGTAGCCGAGCTATCTTATGCTTGGGACATATCTTTGGTCTCCACAAAATGCTCCTCTTTATGGCGTCTCTCCTTCTTCGCCACTGTGTGGAGTTTATGGTGGGAACGCAACAATAGAATCTTCAAAGATCGTGCTGAGCCGAGTGATGCAGTTTCGAGAAGAATTTTTTCCATGTGCGCCTCTTGGGCTTCTCCTCTTGCTGAATTCAGGAACATCTCTGCAAACGACATCCTCCGTGCTTGGAAAGAATGTATTGAATTAGCATAGTTTTATCTTTGTCAGTGATTGGTTGTCTCAGGTGTGTGTTTTTTCTTTGCCGTGGAATTTTTTCCCTCCCTTTGTATTTGCACTTCTGGTGCCTTTCTCTTTCTTAATATATTAACCTTTCAAAAAAAAATATATCGAAGAAGTGAAAAACACTCATTTTCTTTACCTTCACATTCCATAAGCTGGAAAAATGCAAAGAACCCTTAGGTATTGAAATTATCGATTTAGTTTAGTTACAACTTATGTTATTTAATGTGTAAGTTATCTGGGTTTCTGCTGTATAAATACATGAGAAATTGCATATGGATAGATTTCAAATGTTCTTGCACATGCCTATGTCCATATACAAATCTTTATTCTTGGGTGCTAATATTTCGTGTATGGTATTTTGTAAATATGCTAAATTTGAAAGTGCTAATGGAAGCACATCATTTAAGTTATTTTTTTTTTATAATTGAATTTGATAAATTGTATAATATTTAATAGAATGTAAACTATTAACTATTGGGTTATACAAAATTGTTAGAAATTGGAAACACAGCATCACCATTCATTATTTGTCACAAAAAAATAAAAAAAGGCCACGAGTATGATTATTCTATAACACAGTTAAATCTCTATAAAATAATACTCTTGGGACCAAAAGAAATTATTATCTTAGCAGGGTTATTGATTTATTGATAAATGGATAATTATTAATTTAGAAAGAGTATTATGTTTCTACTATTTGTACATGTATAGCTTATAAATTTAAAAACAATGAATGTGGTCAAAAATTAATACATAGAAGCCCAAGAGACTCTAAAAAAGAAGAGATGACATTTGTGTTTTACCAATTGTTTCTTCAAAAGAGGTCTTTCAAGCACTAGTAACTTTAAATAACTACTTGTTGCCCTTGTCACAAATATCGGCGGTATTTTCAAATTTACCTCTTTTTTATCGGCAAAATACCATTACCGCGTTAAAAACACATTTTTATCCCCACGACGATAAATTTTTGGTAAATTCCCGATAAAATCGGGTTAAAAACGCGATAAACGTTAATAACGCGATAATATCCGGGTAAATTGCCAGTAAATTCCCGATAAATTTCTGGTAAATTCCCTATATCATTTTTATTTCATTAATTTTTTTATTTATTCTATTTTTTTATTTTTTAAATATTATAATTTCCGCGAGATTTTTCCGTTAAATTCCCGGTAAAAATCTGAGAAGTTAAAAATATCCCGTTATTACAAATTGCCGTTAATATCCCGAGAACGGTATTTGTCACAATGCTTGTTACCACATGAAAAAAATATACCAGAGGTGGTGTATGCATTGCAAAAAATTAAGGAAGAGGTTGAGTTTAGTTTAGGTATAAAGAAAAGGCAGACAACTTTAGATGCATATTTTGAGAAAGAGTTGAATTGAGAAAATAAAAGTTGTCAAGTAAAAAGTTACTCAATATTGTATTATGAATTTTTGTTTGTTATTTTTTTATGTACTTCATCAATTATTAATTTATATTTCGTTGGGCCCTTAAGGATTTTTAAAAAATTATTATCTTATGCATTTAGCGGGGCCATTAATTTAGTACACTGGCCCGAGTTGGACTCAAAAGATTTTATTATTTAAGAGAGGTTATTAATTTATCGAGGTTTTAATGTATATTAATCTTACTATGGAGTGTGATTGTTCATATTCTTAATATTGCTTTATTCGCCTTCGATGAGCTTGACTATGGGATATGGTCCATGTCATCCCCTACTAGACATTATAGCCTAATCACCAGGGACTTTACTGTCTGAGACTGGTTCTTGGCCTTCATTATTGAGACCTTCAATTTTTCACCTGCTGCAAATAAGCTTTTTAACCTTAAAAGGGTATTTCTTATTATCCGAGATTTGATCGTGTCTGAGCTTGTGATGAACCAGTTGATGAATTAATTTGCTTGATCATTTTCCCTTGGGCTATGTTTGGATAGAGATATGAGGAGACTTCTCTTGATTTCTCCTGCGTTATTCTATTTGAATCTCTTTTGTAGGAGAAAGTGAGGCTACAAGATGTCATACTTCTCATCTTCTAGGAGAAGAGAAGATGGTGTTCTCCAGGAGTACATCCTCTTTAAGAGGAGAAGATTGTGTTACCATTTTAGTGGTTAGGATCACAAGACAAAAAATCTTAAAAACCTGATTCTAACCCATCGAACAAAAAAGATTTGTCGAAATCTGTGTATTTAAATTGAGCTCAGACAAATGAACACATCTTAATTATTATTCTTTTAGAAAAAAGATATCAACAAGATTCAAACCCAAGTCACTTATATGAGAAACAACTATATTTACTAATAGAGCACAGTAGCTTTCATATCTTTATTTATATATAGCGTCCGCATATAATTGTGGTGCCTCGCCCTTTTCCCAATATTTAAAATCAGAGTATAATTTTTTTTTTGAATAATACAATAAAGAAAATGGGACGGAGACGGCCATGACACGAGTCGATCCCGAAATCAAAGACTCCGACTTCGACTGGCCCAACACAGTGTGTACATGGATTAACACCCATGATAATTTTTACACACATACTTAGAACATTCAACAGAAATCAAATCATATTTATCCTAGATCTATATGAAAAATAAAGTATAGAGTCTCCCATGAGTCAACATATCAAACCATCAACAACATAGATGAAATCTAGGAATTATAATTATTAAATTCCCAAAATAATGCTCCTATGAATACATCTCATCTAATATCAAAATTAGCAAAATCAAAACATCATCTCTTTTCATCCAAACTGTTCATACTCTGCTGCTACTTGGTTCGACTCTATTCCCTTGTGTTGCACCTTTATCTAGAAGGGGAATTATGGGTTTAGTCAACGTGTCCAGTAGGTAATTCCGATCAAAAGGGGAAAGGGGGAAGTGGGGGGGGGGTGGGGTTCACATATTCATGCATTTTCCATGGTTATAAGTGCAATTCTCAATTCTTAATCAATATTGACAACTCATACTCATGTTTAATTACGAAATTTAGACATTTCATACTCAAATCATAATAAACATGTATGTCATGCCATGAATGTCATGATCAATGCAACCATCTCCATCTTCCATTCTCAACTATAGTTCCTGTCACATCAATGGTTTATATTCTGGCCAAACATAAGTCCGTAGCATTTTCGAGGGCAACCGATAGGGTGTTGTACCCTATATTGACATTTAACTGGGACTAATCGGAGGAGTGCCAATATCCCATACGCCTGCGTAGGTTTCGAGACTTCTTCTGACCCTAGAGCTCTTATGGCCCAAATCAATACCCATATTTTCTGAAACAGTGGACGCGGCCAATATACAACAGTTTGTTCAATTTCATCAATTTCCATCATTATTTCATACCCAAGTCCAAAGCTTGGTTCCTACTAATGCAAATCCTATCCCATGTCACATGCATGAGGTATATGAATGTAGGTGCCATTTTCATTTCATTTATACATCCTCAATTCTTTCCAAAACATGTATCATATGTTCAAAGGTAATTAAATCAAAATCACATGACATTTGCATGATCTCACTTATTAATACATCACTAGTATAGAATAGTTTACATTCCCAAGTATCACATTTAACCATTACTCTTCATATTATGGTCAAGTCCTTTCAAAGTAAATCAGTAATTCACATATTCCACATGCCATCATTTCATAAAATATATTTATCATCCAAATCATTATTCAGCATGCTCCAATAACCCAGAAGAATCTACTCATACAATTTCAAAGATTCCATTGCAATTCATAATTTTAAAGTATATCTATTGGCCATTCATAATAATAGAGGAAGTACACATAATATCACTCTAGTGCATTCAACAATGTAGGAACACCCACTTGATTGACGAAAATCAGTGAAGGGGTGGTTTGCGAAACGGCACGTACAACGCTTAAGTCACCCTCGAATCCTTCAGTCATTTTCATGTATGACAAAACATCACAACACTATTATTAAACTTAATTAAATCAATTGCACTTAGTTTCTAAATCTAATGGCGTTACTTCCATCAATGTGGTCTTGTTCAAAATCTAAAATTAGCTACTAAGTGATTAAAACTAAGTGTGTAAGTCTTTCCATTGTAACTTGAAAAACATTCCTAAAATCAATGGTTTTGAACTTAAAAAAATAGCCCTCAAATCAATGGTTTTCGAGAGTGAAAACCAATCCAAACAAAAAAAAACAGCCAGCTATTGGTCTTATGTTCAACCAACAAAGAGTCTTAATTTCAGCCAGCAATTGGTCTTAAGTTCAGCCAACAAACAGTCCTACCATGGCTCGTTTTTTAGACAGCAAGACAGCTTTATCATGATTGGTTTTGTAAAAATCATTCCGGGTTCCACCGATATCGGACTGACTCGAGTAAATACTCTTTGGAAAGATCTCTCATAGTAGAAGAACTTAAAAGTATTTATAAATATCCAGAAAATCATTTTGAAGTAATTACAAGTCCAACTTCAAGACTGTTATGTAAAGACAATTTTCTGTCTTAAAATTGTATTGTACCATTCTTACAAAAATTTCTGGTATCAGACTATATTAAATCAAGGTTCCATATTCAAACATTGGCTAGGTCTCAGAATAAGGATTCCAACGACATATGGTTCGACCCAAACGGACATTCCTAACCCGAGTTATGGTCAAAATACTCATAGTCACCGTTCGACAGTTTGCAATGTTAATAGAGATTCTGATTTACAGACTATAAAATTCTTAAATAATTCAAGAAGATAGATATCTTCATGAGCTCTAATTTAGGTACAAATTTTACATCACTCTAATCTCCAGAGGCCAAGATAAAAATTATACACCGAACTGCTGCAGAATTTCTATACAGTGACAGAACGAGTAGTCTGTCTTAATATTGTTTAGACTTAATATTTTAACTGGAAAAGATAACTCTGTCTAGATGGAAATAGACATAAATTTTACAGAAATACAATATTGGAAGATCAACTTATGAATCTTTTAGTGAAGAGAGCAAACTTGTCTCCAAACTTGAACCAGATATTTTGTCCGACTTTTAGGTTTTATTTGAGGCACCAAACTATATTATTTTGCTTTCAAATTCGGATAGAAATTAGATCTATCAGTGTAGCTTCCAACGAAACAAATTTCGTGGAAAACGACAACTGGAAACTCTAGTTATAATTTTTGTTACGACAACGCGGAAAAAATCATTGATCTGTCCAGAAATCCGAATTTCTCAAACTTAAGTTTTATTTACCTATTTTCATTCTAGATTTAAATCTCTCCTAAACCTTCAATCATAATAAAAGGATTATTTACATACCTCTACTTGAAGTCTTTGAATCTTCTTTTTCAACACTTTTCAATGGAGAAAATTTGATACAAGAATATGAAGTTTGGAGGAGAGGCCTTGATGCTTGTTTTCCTTAATGGACTTAGATGGAGATGAGAGATAGACTTGCGAGAGAAAGAGTTGCTTCAAATGTCAATGGGAGAGAAGAAATAAGAACAATGCAGGATGGGTTATTGCTGATTTCCAGCACCAAAAGTATGGACTTCCTGCTATTTTCAGAGAAGATGGGTTTTCCCTCTTTTCAGCTGAGAAAGACATTGTTGCAGTGCTTTCCCATCCCCTCTCAGTATGAAAAAGGAATCTAGTCTTTGTTTTTCAGTGGATTCACACAAGGGTTGGGTTAGCTGATAAGTTACACATGGGTGTTGTCCCTCTTTGCTAACTCATGTGGCCTAGTCACCACTTGATGGGGCCCTCTTTTCACCTCATCAGCTGAGGTATACTAAATTAATTTAGTTAATTAAACAATAATAATTCCATTAACTTAATTAATTTATCAAATTATTAAAATTCTCAATTAAATGCCAATGGTTCTTATAAATCTCATTAATTTTACCTAATAATAAAATTCCCATTAATGCCATTTAACATCAACATTCACATCAATTTTTTTTCAATAATTTTCAATTTGGATTTAAAATTCCAAATTCATTCAAAATACAATCAGAAAATGCATCGAGCATCGAGGTCGAATTCTCTGGTCGTTACAATAGTACCATCTTTTTCGAATTTTCGTCCCGAAAATTAGACAAAGTTGGGTCTAAAACAAAGATCACACAAATAATTCTGAATAATGAGTCCTCATCTCTGACTCTAATTCCCAGGTAGGCTCCTCGCTGCCATGTCTTTCCCATACCACTTTAACAAATGGTATTACTCTGTTTTTCAGAAATTTCTGTTGTGAATCTGTTATCCTGATGGGTCTCTCGACATATGACACGTTGCTTTGTACATCAAGTTTTTTCACTTCCAAGGCATGTCATGGATCAGGGTTATACTTCCGCAACATGGAGACATGAAAAACATTGTGCATACTAGACAACTGTGCAGGAAGTACTATCCGATATGTACCTCTCCGATCTTCTAGAGGATCGGAAACGGTCCAACAAATCTTGGAGACAAATTTCCCTTCTTTCTGAACCTCATTTGACCTTTACGCGGTGATACCTTCAGAAATACTAAGTTATCCACCTCAAACTCCAAAGCTTTTCTTCTCTTGTCTACGTAGCTCTTCTGTCGCATTTAGACAGTTAGCAGTAGATGTTGTCAAATGGTCTTGATCTGCTCTGCGGTCTCTGCCACTAACTCTGATCCAATCAGTGCAACCTCTCCTGCATCAGTCCAACAAATCGGAGATCTGCAAGGTCTACCGCACAACACTTCGAATGGAGCCATCTAGATAGCTATTGTTGTACGAGAACTCTACCAATGGAAGGTACTCTTCCCAGCTACCCTGGAAATCCAACATACAAGCCCTCAACATATCCTCCAATGTCTGTATAGTCCTTTCTGACTGTCCATCAGTCTGCAGATGAAATGTTGTGCTATACAGTAGGTTTGTACCCATGGCCATTTGTAAACTTTGTCACACCTTTCCAGTGAATCTTCCATCACGATCTGATAATCGTCTTAGGTATCCCATGTAGTCTAACAATATCCTTGATGTACCGCCTGCCCAACTTCTCAGATGAATTTGTCATCTTCATAGGCATGAAGTGTGCTGACTTGTTAAGACAGTCGATCACAACCCAAATAATATCATTGCCTTTAGATGATCTAGGCAATCCCGTCACAAAATCCATCTCAATGTGTTCCCACTTCCATTCTGGTACGGAAAGGGCCTTAAGCAAACCAGGGGGATTTTGATCTTCTGCTTTGAGTCGTTGACATGTTAGACAATTGGAGATGTAATCTGCACGTCTTTCTTGAGTCCACACCACCAATACTGACGCTTGAAATCTCTATACATCTTTGTGCTTATAGGGTGTATTGAAAATTTTGATTGGTGTGCTTTTGTCAGTATCTCTTTTCTGCATTCTTCTGGTACGTATACCCTGCCTTTGAACATGAGTCATTGTCTAGGTTGCAATTGCCAATCTTGGACTGTCTCTACTACAGATAACTTGGCCAAAATTTCTGACATTCTCGGATCTGTCTTTTGTGCCTGTTCTATTTTTTATGTCAACGTCGAATGTACCACCAAATTTCATATACATCCTCTGTTGGACATGTGCAAGTTCAATTCCGCAATGGCTAAGCGCATCTTCCACTCTTGCCTGATTAGGCTTGCTATGGCTTCATAAGGTTTGCGGCTAAGTGCATCCGCAACTTTGTTTGCCTTGCCTGGATGATAGTGAATAGCAAAATCATACTCATGGAGACACTCCATCCATAACCTCTGCCTCATGTTAAGTTCTTTCTGTTCGAACAGGTATTTCAAACTTTTGTGGTTAGAATAGACTTCGAACTTTTCTCCAAAGAGATAGTGCCTCCAGCTTTTGAGTGCAAACACTATAGCTACCAACTCCAAGTCATGAACGGGATAATCCCGCTCATGCACTTTCAACTATCGGGAGCCATAAGCTACTGGTCATGTCTCTTGGGTGAGAATACATCTCAGTCTTTCAACAAAAGTATCACAGTATACTGCATAGCCTGTACCCCTTTTTGGAAGAATTAGGATAGGGAATAATATAAGTCTTCGCTTCAGTTCTTCAAACCTCTCATTGCACTTTTCTCACCATTCATCATTTCTGAGTCAGACGGGTGAGTGGGCCTGCAATCTTGGAGAAGTCCACAATGAATTTGAGGGTAATGCGCCGCTAATCCCAGAAAGCTTTTGATTTCTATAACATTCCGAGGGGGTTTCCAATTCTAAACTACTTCTATATTTTCCACATCCATTGTTATTCCTCCTGCTGCTACTATGTGTCCAAGAAATTCACTTTTCATGGCCAGAATTCACATTTACTGACTTTACCAAACAACTTGTTGCAGAATTTCTATACAATCTGAGACAGAATGAGTAGTCTGTCTTACAGATATGTTTTGGGGTATCATTTTTTTAGCCTTGATATTTTAATTGGAAATAGATCACTCTGTCTATATGGAAATAGATATAAATTTTACAGAAATACGATATCGGAAGATCAACTTATGGATCTTTTAATGAAGAGCAGAAAACCTGTCCCCAAACCTGAACCAGATATTTGGTCCAACTTTTAGGTTTTATTTGGTGCATCAAACTATATTTTTTTGCTTTCAAATTCAGATAGCAACTAGATCTATCAGTATAGCTTCCAACAAAACAAATTTCGTTGAAAATGACATCTAGAAACTCTAGGTATGATTTTTGTTGCAACAACGCACAGAAAATCATTGACCTGTCTAGAAATTCGAATTTTCTCAACCTTAAGTTTTATTTTCCTATTTTCATTCTAGATTTAAATCTCTCCTAAACCTTCTTTGGATCTTCTTTATTCAACACTTTTTAATGGAGAAGATTTGATAGAAGAATATGATGTTTGCACATGGGTAATGGTCCCTCTTTGCTAACTGATGTGGCCTAGTCACCACTTGATGGGGCCCTCTTGTCACCTCATCAGCTGAGGTGTACTAAATTAATTTAGTTAATCAAATTATAATAATTCCATTAACTTAGTTAATTTATCAAATTATTAAAATTCTTAATTAAATACCAATGGTTTTCATAAATCTCATTAATTTTATTTAATACTAAAATCCCATTAATGCCATTATTTAACATCAACATTCACATCAAATTTTTTTCGATGATTTTCAATTCGGATTTAAAAATCCAAATTCATTCAAAATACAATCAGAAAATACATCGGGCATCGGGGTCGAATTCTCAGGTCGTTACAATAAGCGCTCATTTTTACCAGTGTTACATATACGCATTAGTAAACCTAACACCTTGTGTTGTGCATAGTCGTACTCATGAAAGGGCAGTCGCAACTGTTATATGCATGGTTGTACTTGTGATTCTGAAAATGTAGCAGTTGTCCTCTGTCACTTGGAGCATTTGGACCAAAAAATGGTTGACTGGGCGTAGGAGGCACCCTTATCCAATAATTTTTTTTTAAGGTATACTGACGTAAAATCGCAACATTTGAGATATTCCCATACACAAATCCATAAAATATAACAAAATACATAATTCATTTATTTAAATTTTCATATTTATTTCACATCACTTTTTTTCACATGTGCATACAAACATAAAAAATTCAATTTTATAGAAAATTATTTCTCATCTCAATTTTTTAAGAAACCTTTTCTTATAAAATTGACATTTTCTTTTCTAATGTGAAAATAAACAAACGCACCCTAAGTGAGGGCTCTTTCATTGGTAGAGTGTTGATTTGTACTTCCATCAAAGTTTAGATTTTCCTCTACAACGTAGAACCCAAAATTCAAAGGTTGCGTTTGGATGGGGGGTAAAAGGGGGTAACCCCCCCGTTACCCCTTGTTACCCTCGTTTGGTAACAAGGGGGAAGGGTAAAAATTCAAATTTTTACCCCTCTTGTCTCCCTTTTGAATACCCCCATGGGGCAAGGCGTATTCAAGAATGAATACTCCTCTTTACCCTCCCTTTTGCTCATGAGAAATTTTTTTTTTACATTTTATTTATTTATTTATTTTGGTAAGTACTTGGCTTTTATTTTTTTTTTAAAAGTACTCCATTATTTCCATTTGATAAATTTCATATCACCAAACAACAAATTATATTTTTTTATGAAGAGATATGAAGATTTTTTTTTTCATTTATTGAAATTTAAAATAATAATAGTGGTTTTTTATTTATTTATTATTTTTTAAGGAAATCTTTCCCCTATTTATCCTGTGCCTTCCTCTATTTTTTAATTATATATTATAATTTTTTGAAACGTATTTGTCAAAATGTTTTATTTTTAAAGGGTGATTCTGTCGAAATTTCGATAGGGTCTCAAAACTCTGAAAATTTTGAGATTCATGATAATCTCTTTCAGGATAATTAACAATTTATTCTGTTAGAAGATTGTTTAAAAAATGTGTCAACATTTTCAACGTGATGCATTTGTGTGGGGGGTAAATTTTTACAGGGGTTACCCTTGAGTAGGGGTAAACTGACATATTAACAATTTTATGAGAATTAATAATTTTATTAAATCTATATAATATAAAAATAAAATTTCTGCAACATTTTCAACGTGATGCATTTGGGTGAGGCGTAAATTTCTACAGGGGTTACCCTTGAGCAAGGGTAATTGTAAGTAGGGGTAAACTGACATATTAACAATTGTATGACAATTAATAATTTTATTAAATATATATAATATAAAAATAAAATTTCTCCAACATTTTCAATGTGATGCATTTGGGTGAGGGGTAAATTTTTACAGGAGTTACTCTTGAGTAGGGGTAATTGTAAGTAGGGATAAACTGACATATTAACAATTTTATGAGAATTAATAATTTTATTAAATCTATATAATATAAAAATAAAATTTCTGCAACATTTTCAATGTAATGCATTTGGGTGAGGGGTAAATTTTACAGGGGTTACCCTTGAGCAGGGATAATTGTAAGTAGGGGTAAACTGACATATTAACAATTTTATGAGAATTAATAATTTTATTAAATCTATATAATATAAAAATAAAATTTTTGCAACATTTTCAATGTGATGCATTTGGGTGGGGTAAATTTTTACAGGAGTTACCCTTGAGCAGGGTAAACTGACATATTAACAATTTTATAAGAATTAATAATTTTATTAAATCTATATAATATAAAAATAAAATTTCTGCAACATTTTCAACGTGATTCATTTCAGTGAGGGGTAAATTTTTACAGGGGTTACCTTTGAGTAGGGGTAATTGTACGTAGGGGTAAACTGACATATTAACAATTTTATTAAAATTAATAATTTTATTAAATCTATATAATATAAAAATAAAGTTTCTTATACCATTTTCAAAGTGATGCATTTGGATGAGGGGTAAATTTTTATAGGGGTTACCTTTGAATAGGGGTAAACTGACATATTAACAATTTTATGAGAATTAATATTTTTATTAAATTTATATAATATAAAAAATAATAATTATAATTTTTATGAAGAGATATGTTGATATTTTTTATTTATTTATTGGGATTTAAAATAGTAATATCAAAAAAAATCTTTATTTATTTTTTTAATATTAGAATGCAAGTGTTCATTTTAAATTATAATTATGAAAAATAATTTATAAAAATTAGGTAATATTATTAGAATTTACTTCATGAATATTATTTAATAATTATGTTTTATAAAAAAAAAAAAAAAATATATATATATATATATATATATATATATATATATATATATATATTAATATATCAGGGTACCCTTGCTTGTAGTTACCAAATACGATTTTTTTAACCTTAGGGTAAGGTGTTACTTTACCACTGCAATTACCAAACAAGATAAGGGTAATCTCAGTTCAAGGGTCACCCCTACTCAAGGGTGACCCCTACTTAGGGGTAACCCCTATAAAAATTACCCCCTATCCAAACACAACCAGAGTGATTGCTTGTGTTCTAAGGTTGTGTTTGGATGAAGGGGGTGTAAGGGTAACGGGGGGTTACCCCTCATTATCTTTGTTTGGTAATCAAAGGGTAAAAATAAAAATTCAAACTTTTACCTCTCCTTTCTCACTTTTGAAAATCCTTTCCTTTCAAGAGATTTTCGTATTACCTGGGGTAACTCCGATTAATAGTAACCCCAAATAACCCCTACAAAATTTACCCCTCATCCAAATATAGCCTAAAGTTCTAAATCAATTAACTATATAGAATTAGAATATGTTGTGGTTCTAAATTTATTGTTTTCTATTGGACGTGTAGAGGTTCAATGATTGTTTTTAGATACATAAAGGTCTAAAGAAGATTTAGGAAATGTACAAGGATTTTCTTTTTTCTTTTTTTTTTCAACGGCCACGTTACGGCCTAAGTTTTGTAGAACAAACGATGTTTCTAAAGATTCGATTTTTAAGTATTCAAGAGTTTCTATAGATATACAAGTGTCAATATTCATCATTATCAGAATAATTTATTTCATTATGTATGTTAACACTCATGATAACAAAAAAATTAAACAATTATCTAAATGTATAAGACTTAAAAACATAATCTACTAATTGCTACAATATATTTTTCATTTACGCTACAAGTTCTTGTCAATTTTTGTTGACAAAAAAGGGTCATTGCAGGATCAAACCCTTGTGACATCTTCATCCATTGAGGAAGTTTGCATGAGACTCTTTCTTTTCATTTTATCTTTGAATAATGAAATATACTAAAAAAATTGAAACATGAATTTAAGAAAAAAAAAGATAATGGTCATCACGTGTGTTTGAATCTGTAACTCCTTATTTGGACTAAAGCTTATTTCATGCACCTCCTTAAAATCATCCTTTTCTTCACATAATGTCTGCTGCGAAGGCACAAGTACACCTTCTGTCAGATATCTCCCTCATAACTTGGCATCCTTTTATATGAAGTGCATGAAACGGGTAATATAAAGTCTTGGGATCAAATCCTATTCAATACAAAAAGGGTTACTCTCTATTATTCTATATTTAGTGTCTGCAGATTGAGAGGTTTACACATACCTTAAAGATTAATCAGGTGAGATACTTGAATACCTTGATCTTCTTAGGAAAAAAAAAAAAACAAATAAAGATTTTATCTATTGCCATTAGTTCGGTCTTGGAGGACTAGATAGGCAGATTTGACCCAAATGCCATAGAGAAAAATGGGATTTTCTTGCAATTGTTTTAGAGATGGATAAGAATATAAGATGATCGAATCTAGAATTGTTGGAAAGGGCAACAAGAACATTGCCTTGTCAACTAGGTTTTTGCACATGTTTTGTATGTTAGGGCAATTGGCTTAGAATATACTCTCTCCGTCCCATTTTAATTATCTCATTTTAAATATTTGTGTTTTTTATGGAACTCTCTATACTAGGCTACCACTCTATGTGATATCATCTATGTTCATGATACTTTATACTACTCTAATATAAATAAGATAATTATTTTGGGACAATTTTAAAATCCATATAGGACAAATAATTTGGGACAGAGGAAATAATTAAGAAGATTTGAGAGCTAATGTGGAGACCTTGGATGGATTACTCACAAGTCCATTTCGACCCATTCCTAACCAAGTTAATGAATCAAGTAGCCTAGCTTTGAAGTTTAAGTTGATTTTTGAGTTTCAATTTTCATTCCACTTCAAAGGACCACTTTCTATAAAGTTACTCAATGTGTGTGGATAGGGAGACTTGCACATGCTCCGAAAATTAGTCAGGTTCTCTAAGAAGTTTAAACACTTTGATCATAAAAAAACAGAAAGTTGTTCTTTGGGTTTTGGTATATTAAGTTCCTCTATAATCCAACCTTCAAGTGATCCATTTACATCAATAACTTTGGTCCGCTCTTGAAATTATTCTTTCTAAATGGAACGAGTCTAATTAAAGAGGATAGAATAATATAACTAATAAAAAATTGGAATAGTTAAAGAGATTATCATCAACATCATCATTAGCACTTAAGGATGTAAGGAACAAAATTGGTATCTTCATATATAAAAAGCAAAAATTCCCCAATTTGTCTAGATTATCACTCTAAAGCACTTAAGAGAGATGTGAAGCAAACTTTGTTTTGTTGCGAGTTAAACAAAGATACAGTAAAATTTGTACCTGTTGTCATTCTATAACATTGAGAATGTGGTCCTATCTTAGTTAGGATTGACTTAGATTACAAGGCTAAAGCCTAAAACCACTGAACAAGTTTAAAAACTTCATGTAAGTTCTATCTTAGTGGGTCCATAAAATTTTCTTTGACAAGGCAGAAGTACTATAAAAATGGGTTGCCAATTGATGAATAACCACCAAAGCTTTACAGAAACATTTACAAACAATCTCAAAGAATTATTGAATGGATATTTTCAATTCAGAAATACAATGTTAAACTAATACATATAATAAATATTTCACCCTTCACATTAGAGAACGTTTATTGGCTATTCTTTCTTTACAATTGTAAGAAAGGATATTTACAATTATCTTTCAGTATAATCTTGTCAAGGGTAAATGCTTAAGATGAGAACAATTAGTAGGGTTGTAACCATTGCTCGCCTTCAATATAAGAAATATTGAGGAATGGAGAAGCTTGGGTTTCATTCAGTCTCTGAGCATAGGGCACTCTCATTGTTAGATTTGCTCCTCCACCAAAGCAGTTGTACTCGCCATAGAATATAGTCCTGATAATAAGGAACCATCATTGTTATTAATTCTCTCAACTCTAAACTATGCTAATGACTAGGGGTGAAATTTGGGTCAGATTTTAACTCGACTCTTATGACTCGATCTTAGAAATCAGTGGGTTTGGATTATGTATTTGTATATTTTGGATCGGATCGGGTTGGAAAAAAAAAACCCTCACAAAATTTAGGTTGAGTTGAGTTGAGATATTTAAAATCAAGCTGATCCGATTCGACGTAACGCGACACGACCTAAGTGCACCAAGTTATAAAATAGTAGCTATTAAGGCTGAAACTCAGGTCAGATTGGGTCAAGCCAACACTTGAGTTGAGTCAGATCATCAATTTGAGTCAAATCGGATTAAGTAATTCAGATCGGGTTCAGTAAGTTTTGACATGAGTTGGATTAGGTTTATGACCAAACAAAAATTCAAAATTTAGGTCTCACTTGGACCATAATTTAGTCATAATTTTTATCGTCGATTTCAGAATGGTCGATCCTTGTCCAAGCTGAGTCTCTCCTCTCATTTTGTATTGTATCAAGATGGGTCAGCTTTCCGAGTCGAATTGAATCTAAATGAATTTTTGAGTTATGGAATTACCAAAACTATTTAAATACGAGAGAGAATAATAAGAAGAAAAAGAGGGTGGTGAGTGTGGATTGGTACTGGTCTCTTTTTGGATCATTGAAGTCATTCCATCCCTCGGGGGATATGATCTCAGTCATGGAAACATAAGCAAAGATAACTCGTGAGAAGGGTCTCCAAGCTCGACCCAACCATATCCTTCCAGTCCCTCCTATGCTGCAGTTCATAAACACAAAACCAGTGTTCTCATTAGCAGCAGATCTCCCATGTGCTGTCACTGCCCCAGTTATCAACTTTGACCCTGTTGGTACCGAATTGGCGATTGAGATCAACTGACAGTTCTGAAGTCACAAATATAATAGTGTTGTTAGTATCATGGGCAACCTTTGTTTTCGGAAATAGGCAAAGAAAATCACTTTAAATTGCTTTCTCTCACTTTTTATTATCAACTATTGAGGATAACTTTGAAGTTTAAATAACATAGTTTATTTATATTTCTATCTTTCAATGTTACTCTATTCACCCATCAATTCGGGACAGTGCTTAGTAATCCAATTTATGCTCTAAATTCAAAGGAGTTGAAGTAATGGTCAGGAACCACTTTACGGAGCGGGAGTCCTGAGTTCAATTTTCACTCCACTTCAAAGGGTCACTCCTTGTTGAATTACCCAGTGTGTATGGGTACAAGGTTTTATATGTCCTGAGAATTAGTTGGGTGCTCTAAAAAGCCTCGAGACCTTTGTCATCTAAAAAACCCAATTTATGCTCTAGCTGATAAATTTTATCTATAGAATGCAGAATGTTATAAAAATGAGAGATATACTATTTTGACACGATATTATTTTAATTAGGTAAATAAGGAATTGAACTATCATGAGATAGGGTGGTTAGTGGAATCTACTACGCTTAATGTTGGAGTGTCCTGCGACTAAAAAATAAATTTAAAGTCATTGCTGATCATATGGTCAATATACAATGAACTATCATGGATTGAACTTGGATCACCTGGTACAAGGACCTTGCATTGCCAAAGATGAAATCAATAGAGCCCTGGATGAAGCATTCTCTGAAGTAATGCCGACCTCTATCATCATGAAGTGTATCTTGTGCTCCAAAGAATCCACAGCCCCAGAAAGCAGCTTGATCTCCGGCAATTCTCATGGCCACTGCCTGACCTCCGATATCGCCTGGGTTTGCAATCGGAGCTACATTCTGTTACAACTAAAATATTGGTAAATATTTTCGACATAACCTATACAATGTGAAGAAAATTATGTTAAAATTCTTAAAAGATGGTCATTGAGAGGAGAGTGTCTCAAGTGTTATATAGTCATTGGGTTTTCAGTCTAGGCAACGTGGGACTATTGTCAACTTCACACCCTCCCTCAGGTGCAACTGAGATGCTCACCCTCCCTTACTTGCAGCTGCTACACGTGTATCCATACATTCTTGAAATAAAACTCACTCTAAAAAACTAGCCATTGAGAGTAGAATACCTCAAGTATTATATAGAGTTGTTGGGTATTTAGTCTAGACGATGTGGGACTATTGTCAACTTCACACTGAAATATCTCATGAACTGATTTTTAAATATCGGGCAATGGTCCAAAAACCCAAAGTTATTGAAATTATATAAGTTTAATATGTGCTTCAGCTTTGAAACATGCTAGAAAACCTAACAAAAATCTTTTATAATTTTTATTTTACTTGAATTTTGGTTAAAAAGGAGCATCATCATTATTAACACAGTATTTTGCAAGAGAAAAATTAAGGAAAAAAAAAAAAGACTTTGATTACTCTCATCTTACCATGAAGCTGACATTCTTAGCCACGAAGTTGGAAGAGAAAACTTGGATTGTGGCACAGAAGAATGTTCCATGAGAAGAGTTGGCAGTGTCGTTCCACACAATTGATGTGGACTCCATCCCTTGCCCTTGAAGTGTTATATTGGGTTTTGTCCTTGGAATGATAACCTTCTCACTAATTTAAAGAACATTAATCAATAATCAAGTGGGAGCTTTTATCCAATGTTAATATAAATAAAAGGAAAAAATATGGGTTTAAGCCTCCATAAAGAGAAACTCAATAGTTTTCTAGGATAGGGCCAATTTATACTTTTCTTTCAAGCGAAGGAAATTAGAAATTATTAAATGGACAATTTGCATAGGTTTCTATGTTTTATTTTAATTGTAAATATATCTTTAGGTATTCAATAATTGTAATTCATTTTTAACATTTTCAAGTCATTTACAATTAAGTTCTTGTTGTGTCAATACATAACTAATATTTAGGAATAATGAAAATTTGATTTACTATAGGGCCACTTTTGCTAATACTACGAGAATGAGTTGGATGTCTAGATAGCCACACGAATAAGAATTAATTTAGCTTTATCTTTATTTAATCATATTATTTTTTGATTATTTTATAAAAATAAAGTTTTTATACCATTAATATTTATGATTCTTTTGACAAGACTATGAAGACAAAATAAAGGCAAAACTTTATCCATCGCCTATCCACATTTTCTTCAACATGTCTCTTACATTTTCATATATTGGCATTGGCCAAAGTGAACTTAATAGAAGTCATTGATTTATCTACTAAAACACCAGTCATACAATAGCATTATAAGAACTTAATTGCAAACAATCACTAAATGTGAAGAACAAATTGCAATAACCAAAATTACAAGGATCTTTCTATAATTAGTCGAACAATATAGGAATTTAATTATAAAATACCCTTCTTAAATTTAGCTTTCCAAAGAGCTAAGTATCATTATCATGAGTGTTACTCTTCCATTTATTTAGAGTTGAAATTCATAATCGACATAGAATATTGATTTTTATAAGTTAGACTGCCTATTTCATAGCTACATGACTCAAACCTATAGTCTATTATTTAATAATAAATACTTAGTTGTGTTATACACTCTTTCTAAATATGAGTTTTAATACCAAATGGGACAACATATATGTTTAAATTTCTAGGAGGGCTTTTCTATATAATTTTGGTCAAGCCATTCCCCATTTTGGTGGGCCTTTTTCCAGCTTAAGTAAACTAAGCATTCATGTCTAAAATTTAAATGGAAAACACCACTAAAGCTTTTTTCAGCGAGACTCTTTAATGAGATATGCTACTAAATGTATCTTGGAGCTACATAATTGAGTGTGATATAAGGAGAAAAGTATATTGTGTATAAAGTTTCACATCTATCTGATCGTCCAATCTCTTGATTTTAAACGTTTAAAAATCAATGGTCTATACTCATCAAAATTTTAAAGCCAAGATTATATAATTTGAAATAACAATTGATAATGAAACTTTATTTACTTCATATTCAATGTAGTAACCTATCAAATAAATCCAATTATATAAGATTCATTAGTCCATGTGCCCACATATCTTGTTAGAGCATCCCACTTGGTGTGTCTCGCTAGCGTAACTCAATTTAAATCGAGCCGAATGGTACCAAAGTTAGAATGTTGGGCGAGGCCTATCTAGTTGGGCTTTTAAAGAACACAAGCAAAGGTTAGTGCATTTTACTTCCAGAATAGAAGATTAGAGCAATACAACCACAGGCCCAAAATCTCAGCCCAAAATAAGCTGGGTCCAACCCATAGCCACCTCAAATAACAAGTAAATTATGGTAAAATGCCGGCTTACTAGTAAATGCCTGAAGTGATCCATATAATGGTCCTCTTCTGACTAGCAGCTCCAACTGCATCGATGGCTGATTGCACCGTCGTAAAATTACAGCACCCATTTTGATTGACACAAAGATTGGTGGTTGTGTTAGTGTCTGGAGGAGGAAAATAGGGAGGAAAGTCGTCGCAGATCGACTCCGAATTCTGACCTTTCGGGTGGTTGTCGTAGTGGTTATGATGTCCAAAATAGTTGAATATGGTTAACATTGACATGATAGTGGATGAAGAACTAGTGAATGGTAGATTGATGAAGTCATTGGGGAATGATGTGTTGGGGAGTAGAAGATGTGTAGATAGTAGAGCTGCAAGAATGGCAGACAGAAGTGTAAGAGAGAATCCTTTGGAAACCATGTTTGCTGTTGGAGAGAGCACAAGCTGAGCAAGGAAAGAAGAGGGATTAAATTCAAATTAGTAATTGAGATGCACTTAAAGCACAAGGCTGAATTGCATGTCTTGCAAATCACCCTTTCTCCAATCTTTGATAGGTTTTGTCAACCTACCAATCTTAACATGGGAGTTGCTTCAAGTAGGAAAGGCCATCTTAATCAGTCAAATGCCCCTCTTTACATTTCCTATGTTTAAAACCTGAAATAACTTTCACATAAGTCCAGCCATTTCCATGTGATCATGATAACCCTTTTTCAAAGATTAGTACCAAGAGAACAATTTTGCCTAGTAATCCCATCTTCTTCAAGGAATTAATGTCATCTTCACTTTCAATTTTATTTTAGATGATGATTGTGATGGAAATCTCATGATGGCGTATTTAAGAAGCTGAAACTAAATTCAAAACTCAGTCAAGTCTAATAATTTGAGCAACCTCTCAGGAAGCGGGAGTTCTAAGTTCGATTTCTACTCTACTCCAAAGGACCATATCCCATAGAGTTATCCTGGTGTGTATGGATAGAGAAGCTTGCACATGGCCCGACCGTTAACCGGGTGCTCTAAAAGACTTGGACACCTTATTGTAAAAAACAAAAAGGGTGTTGGTATGAGGGTTCCAGATACTCTCTCATGCAAGATAACATGACTAAGTCTTTCATTGGGCATTCTGTCTTCACCACCAATCTGATCTCAATGTCCTCCAATCTCTTCTTAAAGGTCACATTGTCTTTCATCCTCAACACCCATGACTTCCAGTCGAAGTCGTCCATTTTCTCAAGTAGCTCTATTTGTCAGTGATGGTGCATCTGATGCAAAGCAATTTCATGAAAAAAAAAAAAAATCTAGGTAGAAGAATAGGCCCATCCAAAAGGTTTTTGTCTCAAGAATGCATAAATATGTGGCTTAAAGGGTACATATATATGATTCAGGCTCTTATTCACTCAATTTGAGCTTGAAGATATCCATTTATGACTCATATATAAGGTGCAAGAAAAGTGATGAGATTGAATTTTCATCTTCTTAGAAGATTTCTTCTCCACCTCTTTTCTAAATTAAAAAAAAAAAAAACACAAGATCAGAAGAAGATCTCTCTAAGCTTTGGAAGCCACTTCATTTCCCTTTTCTTTTTTCCTATTTTGTTTTTAAGATAGGATACATGACACTTTAAAATTTATTAAAAAATTATGTAACTTTGAAAACTTATTTAATGTATCAAACAATATTGGATTTGAATGAAGTTAGATTTAGGCCTCAGGTTAATTCTTTGTTTGTGAGAGCTATCTTTGATGTCACCAATTGAATTTTCTTTTTTCTCCATTGGAGTGAAAATTTGTTGGATGTGTATTTGATTTGAGTGTGCATTCGAGTATTTCACATCAAACCTTTGAATTTGAGAGCAAGTCTGAATTTGTCCTCAGATTTGGTATAGTGACGGGTCTAAAATTCATATCTTAAGTTGTCGATTAAGAATTCAATCTTTTAGAGACTTAGCTTCCATCAGCATTTGATACCCAATGGTATTGTTGTTCAATGGTGAATATTACCCCTCCATTGAAGTGATGTCATGTAAATAGTAGGGTTATTCTCAGACCTATCCTTTTGAGACAAGGTATCCAAGGATGGACCAAAATAGACAACACCACCAAAAGGAAGTAGAAAGGATGTCATTCGCAAGAATGTAAAAATAATGAAAAGGAAGTAAGTAAAGAAAATTCAAAAAACTTGCAACAGAAGTAAAGATAGTAGAGGGATGTTTAAGTGAAAAATAAGGAAAGTGAAAATTTGTGTCAAAATGACAACATTCAATTTGGATGAGATGTTTTATGTTATTTTTTAATGACCCGACCCAAGGTTTTGCATTTTTTGAGGAAATTGGACTTCAAATTTGATAAAATTTCTTGTATGATTGGATAGCTTAGTCAAAGAGCTTTCCAACGATTCTAAGTTTACCCAAATATGAGCTTTGTAGCTGAAGTTATGGCCCTTTCTGTAAAAAGGTGCAAAACTGGAATTTAAGCAATTGGTCCTACTGATACATCTGTCTGACCAGAGATCAGTTTGACCGATACTTCATAGGTGCAAAAACCAAAGGCCGCAAGTTTACAAAAACTTTACTAACTCTAAAGGTTCGACCGACAGTGTGCATCTATCCGACTGAAGGGGCCACCGAGAGTTTTTTCGAGCTTATCTTGCTTGTCCAATCAAATCCTTTCATTTCTTTATAAAGCCTTCGGCCCTAGGGTTTTGAAAAAGGGTTTTCTCTGTTCTTTTTGTTAGTGCCCCTGCTTGCCGAATCACCTATTTATCAATTCTGCGACTTAGGTAAAACATTGCCTTAAAGGTTGACGCTTAAGAATCATGACTCAAGTGTTGGTTGAATCAAGTTCAAGATTGAAGATTCGATGGATCAACATGTGTATGGCAATCACGGAAGGTAATTAGTCATAGATGACTTTAGGATAGACCTCACACCTAAGGATGACCATGCCTAGGCTTAGATATCACATCTGGTTAATTAACAAAGCCTAGTTGATTGTTTGACACCAAATCAGAGCCAATGAACTTAATGCTCAAACCATTAAATTTGTTGTTATGGCGACATATCGTGTCAGCGACCTATCGCAATGACAGAGGACGATCAATCGTGGTATAGTGATACGTCGTCCTGGAAAACTAAGGTTCTGGTTGGAATGGTCAGTCAAACAACTCTAGTCTCAGGACGATACTATCATTGTCACGATCATCGCTGAGACAAGGCCGATCAATCGCACACACGATCAATAGGCTGGACTTAACCTTGTTCTGGTTTGAACAATGGCCAGTAAAAACAATCTGTTCTCAGGACGATACAATCATCAGGCAGCGACCCATCGTGAGGAACCTATCACGATCTATTGGACAGACGACCAATCGCTAGAGATAGGGCCGATACATCGGCACCACGAACCCATCACCCTAGGAAATATTTGATGTTTATCTTGACGAGCACAGTCAAGACAAGATAGCCTTAGGCTGATACAATCGCCAACCCACGATCCATCGCCTATGGATGTTCACAATCAATCGTGTGGCACGATCATTCATGCGTGAACGTTTTTGTGTCGTTATTATGCATTCAATCATGTGGCACGATCATTCGTGAGTGATCGTTTTTGTGCATTTAATGCACAAAGTTCAGGTTGGTGGAAAGCAGTTTAAAACACAGACGATCGATCGCCAGTGCACAATCAATCTTGCGTTACTATGTTTCGAAAAAAAATTGTTTGCCTCTATAAATAGTTCACTATTTGGAGAGTTCAAATAGACCTTGGAAAGCATTTAAGAGCCTCATCCACCAGTGTTAAACTCTCAAACACCAAAGGCAAATCAGTGGTTATTCTCTCTTGGCATTACATTTGCAAATCATTTAAGTATCCAATCTTTTATTGATTGAGATTAAGAGAGAAGGAAAAACCATTTTCTAGGATTGACAATGGACCTCCAATTTCCTAGATACCCTCCCAAGGATTGTGATTGCTCTACACTTCGCGCATCTACGTCTACGAACCAGATCACAATGGGAGAAAGACATCGGAAGCACATCATCACATTTGAAAAGCTTCAAAGGCAAGTGCTTTCTACTTTGATTTTACTTTTAAAATCATCTTGTATAGTGGACTAGATCGTTGGATCGAACCACTCTAAAAAATAGAGGGATAAGGATTAGACCTGGAGAGATCGAACCTTTCAAAATCTAGGGATTGGGTGAAATTCTCAGTCAATTGAGTAAGTGGAAGTCTTATTCTATTTGTGAGGGTGTAATTCCCCACTTAGTGAATGTAGGGATAGTCCAAGATTGGGTGAGTCTATCAATGGATGTAGGTTTGTTCAAACCAAACCACTATATATCGGGTGTTCATGGTGTTAGAGATAATTGTGTGGATTTTGTTATTTGAGCTATCTTATTCACACACACCTCACTTGATTAATATTGTTAATTCTACATTATTCATTGATATTAATCAAGCAAATTTGAAAAGCCACTAATTGGGAGATTATCCTATTCACCCCCCTCTAGGGATAATCGGGTTCTAGCACAAGGGAACTTTCACTTTTCTTTCTTTCTCTCCTATTGTCGCTGGTTTCTCTCAGCGATTGAAGCTCTCTCTTGCTTTTGTTCGGTTTTTCTACATAGTTGCCTCCCTCTCCTTCTATTGCCACCTGATTTGTTGTTTGGACTTCAGAGGACTCCAAGCTTTGTGATTTTGAGATAGGGAGTACGATACTATTTCGAAGTTTGATTTTGGTAATTTATGGAATTACCTTTGTTTGAATCGATATTTTCCTTGTGTTTCTTGAATGTTTTGATCATACTCTGACTATATGAATTTTTTTTAAGACCAAAGTGTCCAGACCTCTTAGAGCACCTGACTATTCCTTGGGGCAAGTACAAACCTCCATATCCACACACACCAGGTAACACTATGGGAAGTGGCTCTTTTATGTTGAGAGTGACTGGAATCCAAGACTTCCCACATCTCAAATGGGTTCTTGACTGTCAAACCAACTCTCACGGGTTTTGTATGATCGTTATTTGAATTCATGTGGAGAAGGGATGTATTGTTTTAAATGTGATTTGGGAAATTATAAGCAACGTGGATATGGACATGATCGAGACTAATTTTGTAGCAAATTATAGGAGAATTTGTATGCCTCGAAAAACCTGGTCGAGTCCATTTTCCTAATTGAGTGCCATTCTGATGCAGACATTTGTGGAGGTAGAGAAATTTTATTTTTGATCTAGGCAGGTAAGTGAGCAATTTGACAGATACGGGCTCCAAGTCGATGTCAAAGCCCAATTGAGATCAGTTGAGCCCATTTTGGACGTGCACATTGGTCCGAACCACTCCACAACGGGAACAAAGATAAAGCTCAACGAGCTGCTCAAAGGTCCAAGAAACGCACATGTGCCAAAGTCGGATTCAATTTCAAAAAAAAAAAAACTCAAACCAGTTGTCATTCAAGATTTTGATTGAAGTTCCATCGTTTTGGAGACTCAAGAATCCCAAACATAGTTGAATTGGGACACCGTGTAGGAATAGACAACCAGCTACCACGTTGGATAATCTTAGTTTAGGATTAGTTTATTTTTAGAATTTTATTTTTGATTCGTAAAGTGAGGGTCACCTCACTTAGGAGTTAGAATTAAGACTCTTTGTTTTGTTTTATAAATAAGATGTAATCTACGTTTTCAAAGACCAGAATGGAACAATAATATTGAATTTTTATTCAAATATAATTCTCGCGTGTTGAGACCAGATCAAACAAGGCTTGAAAAAAATCTCACTAAGTCAAGGGTTGGGTGAAGAGTTGAATGAGTTTTTCCTTTAAACCGAGTAAGTCCATTTTTTCTTAAGTTTGTGATTGATGCTTGGCGGTGGCTTCTATTTCACCGTGATTCTCTCCTCATGTCATGAACATGGGTTATTGTTCAGAGCTCTGAATCTCGGATTCAGAAGTTTGAACTGACGTTAGATGAGTTCTGATGACTTGTTATTCAGAAGTCTAAATTGGTGAATTCAGACCTCTGGATATGCGTGAGTGGTGACCAGTGCAAGGAGGAGAAAAATCAGGAGAAAAGATAGGCTGCCAGCAAGATGAGTAACAAAAAGGGAACGCGTGTATTTAATGATATACACTGCAAGCACTAGAGAGATTCTCTTTCTAGTGAGACATGGCATTGTTGCCGTGTGGATATACGTTGGCGAGGTTTCTTGAGCATCATGCCCTTTTTGTGGGGCCCCAACTTTTCTTTTTTGAATAATGAACATAGAGAAAAAGTAGGGCTGCAACTCGAGTCGGTCGCATCGGGTTCCTTAAAACCCCACCCGACCCGAGTTGATATTTATGGAACCCGCCCCCACCAGCCACGAACTATCGACCCAAACTTCACAACCTGACCCAACCCGAATTCTAACCCGACCCGCATTCTAAACCCATTTTAGCCTAATTTTAGCCAGATCGATCGGGTTAACTTGTAAAATTCTCAACTAGACCCGCTGTAAGGGCCCGGAATTTTTAAATTAATAAAAATGTGGATATAAGTTAATTTAATGATGAAAATTGGGAAATTGGTGGGATAAAAGGTAATGGGCCAAAATTTGGACAAAGGCCCAAGTATGGCCCAATAGACTAATGTTTGGATTTAAATTTATTTAAATGGTTAATGAGGGTTAAATGGGTTAAGAATGGTCAAATTTGGTCAAATACCCATTTGGGACCCAATGGGTCAAGATGGTTGTGCTCTAAGGTAAATGGGCTAGATGGAAGTGTAATTGGGCCATGGGCCCAATGGGGATCCATTTAGAGTGAATTCAATGAAATTAAATCACCTAAGTGGTTTAAAAAAATTAAACCAAGATGGTGTGGCCAAGTGGGACCCACCTTCACCTCATCAAGTGAGGTGGCGTGTGGGCCAATGATTGGTGGGGCCGGCCACCATGGTTGACTTGGTCAACCATCGGTGGAATAATTGGAATTAGGTTAAATACAAATGAATTAACCTAAGGTAATTATCAAATTAATTAAGTAATTAATTTATTAAATTGGTGGTCAAATGGGGTTAAAATTGGTCAAATGGAGACGAAGCTACCCCACCTCAAAATTTACACACGTTGGGCTTGGTGATGGTTTAGATGACCACCACCATAAAGCAAAGAAAAGATCTTAAAAATATCTCATAAGGTTGGTGAAACCAATTAATGTAAAGTAAAAGTCTTTAAGTCACCAAATGAGATAAGTTTTGTTGGTCCTCCCATTCTCATTTTCTTTTCACAAACTCCACCTCTTCCACTCTCCCATGGTCATCCCCTACATCCAAGTGAAGGAGAGAAAAAGAGCTAAGGAAAAGAGAAGAGAAGGAGAGAAGAAAGGAGTAGAAATTGGAGGGAAATCACTCTAAGGTGAGGGCTAACATCTTTCCTCTCATGATTTTTCCCTCTCCCTCTCTCACACAAATCCTACCTTGGCCGATCCTAAGGTTGGGGTTTGCCACCATGGATCAAGAATCTTGACCTACCAAAGATCAAGAGGAAGGAGAGAGGAGGCTAAGGAGACCGACGGGAGAGGCGGAAATCGGAGGAGACGTCGGATTGTGAGTATTTCTTAAACAAGAAATTTTGGATGTTTAGGGTCTAAGAATTGGAATTTATTTTTGTAGAATTTAATGGTGGTTATATAAACGTGTGTCATGGATGTTAAATCCCTCAAATGTGAGGGTGGAAGATGGAGGAAACCCTAAGTGGGAAAAATTAGGGTTAGGTTAAGAAAATAAATAAATGGGTTATGTGAATTATGTAAATTATGAGATTAAGCATAGAATGGGATGATTGGAAGAAAAAAATTATTGGCCATAGGGTTCGGCCATGTAACATGGCCGAACCCCATGGTGGGTGATTAGCCATTTGATGTAAAATGGTTAGGGTTAATGAATGGAAGATAATGAAGGTGGCTAATGGATTTTTGGGTTGTAAATGAATGAATGTGGATGAGTATTAAAATGGTTTTATGATGAAAAATGCAATGGGATTTTATGGCATTAAGAAGGCATAAAAGAGAAGGAATTGTGAACCATGGGTTCGGCCATGGTGCATGGCCGAACCCTAGGTTGTTATGTGTGAAATTGCTAGGGTTTTAGGGTTTAAAAAGCCATGGAAAATGGGAAGATGGGTGGATTTAATATTTTGGGTGAATATAGGTATTATGGAGCAATGAATGATGAATCATGAACCATGGGTTCGGCCATGGTATATGGCCGAACCCTATGGTGATGAAATGATGATTAAATGGTGGGTTTAAAGGATAATGTGTTGATGAATTTTGGGTTTCAAATGAACAAAAGTAATGATCCAAATGGGGCTAAGAATATGGTTTAGTTGCATGATGTAAACCCCTCAAAGAGGGATTATTGGTAGATCTAAAATGTAATAATGGACCCATGGCCCAATTGGGGAAAGGACACCATGGGTTCGGCCATGGTGTATGGCCGAACCCATGGCCCAATTGGGATCCATTTGGTGGGTTAAATTGGATGATGAATGGTGATTTAAATGCATGATGTGAACCTCTCATGGGAAGACTTGTGATAGATCTAAAATGTGCCAAAAGATTCAAGGAAAATGGGGAACAAGACATCATGGGTTCGGCCATGGTGTGTGGCCGAACCCATGACCCATTTTGTAGGTCATTGTATGAGCTAAGGTTGGGTCCATATTTGTGTTTAGATGATGGAGAATCTTATTAAATGAGATGGCTGATTGTGTTTCATGTTGAGTCATGGTTAGTGAATCCTTAATGGATCTAAGTTATGGATGAATTTTAGACTTAAAATATACATGAATAGAGGAGATATTAAACCATGGAAGTTTAGTGGCATAACCGTAATTATGAGTCACAATGAAGAACCATGGCTGAACCCCATGTATGTTGGACATGAACTTGGGTGCATTAAGATGACCTTATGAATGATTAAATTAAGCTTGGGGTTGATGCATTTTAGTTTCATAAATTAGAATGTTTAAAGGGCTAAAATTTGGAATTATCATGTGTTTAAATCAATGGAAATGAGGCTAAGTTAAGGGCTGATTTTTAATGATCTTGTAACGTGGTTAGGGATCATTAATGGACCTAGGTTGTGGATCAATTTTTGGACTTAATCATGCATGGATAAATGGGTGATTAACTATGGAAAATGAGGTAGTGGCAAAACCGTAATTAAATGCCAAATTCAAGAATTCCATGGAGATTGATTATGGAATGAGGGACTCTAATGTAATAACCTTATAAGTGGTTGATCAAGCCTAGGGTGGCCAAATTTTAAGACTTATGGGAGTAAAAGGTTTAATAGATGACATGGGACTGGACCCACAAAACCTAAATAGTGACCGGTTTTTCATATGGGCTTAGAAATGGTTAAAACATGGACTAATGATAAATGTGTAATAAGGTACTGGACATCGCAGGCAGTGCGCGATCGGCGACAGGGTTTATCAAACGGAAAGCGTAAAAGGACGCGAGTAGGTATTCGGTAGGATTCCTACATTTTTGTAAGCCATGGATTGGGTGATGTTTTCTTTAATTTATTTTGAAAAGCATGTGGTTGCCTTTAAGATGAGTTTTGGATTATGTATCTTGTGATGTTTTCCTTTAAATTATTTTGGAAATCATGTGAATGTCTTAAGATGGGTTTTGGATTACATATTATGGGATGTTTTTCCTTTTGATTTATTTGATAATCAAGTAATTGTTTTAAGATGGGTTTTTGTGTTACTATTGAACTACATATATTACATGGCACATGGCATCTACATCTCATGCATGGCATGGGAGGGATATGACAGGGGAAGGATGAAATAAAACCGGAGTCCATGCTTCGTCGGGGCGACCGATAAACGCATGGGGATGTTCATTATGTATTATTATACCTTGATGAGGCTTTTCCAGCAAGAGGATCATGGCACGATGATGGTATGGATTTTATTTGGAACACTGTGTATGGTTGAAAAAGGGGCATTATACGATGAGGATGAGATGGATGGGTGGGGTTCATGACATAGAACACCTATTGCATAACATTGCCCAAAGTGCATGGTTTTGCTATAATATTATCTGCATGCTGTTATTACTAATCCATGTGCTAGCCCTACTCGGAGTCCTACTGGGCGCGTGGTCTAACGCCCTACTTCTACCCTAGCTGACGATGCAGGAGATGGCGGAACGAAAGGAAAGGACGGGAGTCAAGCTTAGGAGCTTGGGAAGGCGGACTAATTATTTTGTTTAAGTTTATTTTGGGAAAATGTGTATTTGTAAAATTTAGCTTGTCAGAAATGTAATAACTTAGATGTCTTGTTATGTTTTATAAATTATTTTGGACAGTACAGTATGAGGGCATTTTAGTAATTTAATGGATATCTCTTCCCTGCTATCTGAAAATTGGTAGAATAGTGTCTATTATCATCTGCATTGATTTTTATGTGTTGCGAGCTTTCTTTCTACGCGTGAACCGTACTCGTGGATTTATGTTCCATGCACGCGTAGGGTTGGCCAGTTAAGGGCATGGCTTTAGAAGCTCGGAACTTAACTCGCGTCGTGACGTCCGCGCCCTTTGTCACTTTTCTTTTTTTAAAAAAAAAATAGACTCTGATATTTCGGTGAAAAGGGGCGGGCATTACAGTTTGTATCAGAGCGAATTCGGAAGAATGAATCTCTCGAAGTAAGATTAAGACGGTTGCATGTCTCACTGGCAGCTAAGAATCTCAACCGACCGACTCTTCGGAGTCTGCTGCACGGGGGCCGGGTTAATTTACTTCGATTGACTCAAACTAAAGTGTTTAGTCTGAGAACAACAGTTGACGGAAAGTAATGATAACAAGGGAAGAAAGATTCATTCTAGGAGAGATTTATTGAAACATAGCAAGATAGGGTTTACTTCCCCAGAAATGGGAAAACATCTAGGTTTTTTTTTCCCCCAAATTGATGAAACAGTACTAGATTTATCGGACATAGTAAAGTAGGATGTACTTCCCCGGTATCCCCAATTTGAACAATAGACAATAGGAATTAAGAGATTCCCCCCAGAAACAAAGGAAAAACAAGTGTACTTATTTGGCAACTTTTCCTAAACAAAATATATTGTGATATACATAAGAGATTCCCCAAAACCTAGATTGGTTTTATTGGTAATTGTTGTGGATGATTTTTGTGTTCAATTTATATTCTATGATACCGATATGTCAAGTGACAAGGAGTATACGAAATTATTGGATAAGAGAACCCCTAGCTGTCCCATAGATTTGGTGTCTGCTTCTAGTATAGCAGTTAGCCTGGACTTTCAGGAGGGACCTCCCGAGGAAGATGAAGAGGATTTTGCATCTCTTCCTAAGGAGAATATGGAAGACTTTCCAATGGTAAGAGTGTCGGAAGGGGGAAATGGAACCCGATTATATGCGCGAGTTGTACAACCAGGTTGGGCACAACTGCACATACTACCCCTACCCTCTTGAAGGGGTATATGTTGCATATGCTTATGAGTGAGGTAAAGGTGATATATGGGTATACTTGGGGGATGGTGTAATGGCTTTTAGAAATGGCTTTTATAATGGGGGATGATGTAAACACTTTGTGAAAGGGTGTAAGAGGTTCTTATGTGAACAAAGTGCCATTTGAGACATGTTGGATAAACGGTGTACTTGAAAGAGACCGGGATGCATGGATTAACTTGCCACATGAAACTTGTGAGAGGATGGCATTATGAGGAGAATGAGAAGGGTCTAGCTTGCAAAGACTAATATGTTATATGAAAAATCTTGTATGTATAATGAAATTGCATTCTTCCAATGTGTAGTACAGATTATGAACAAGTGATGGACCATGAAATTATGAAAATATTTTATTTAGTGATAGCATGAGGATTCCCTATGATGTTACTAAGTTGTGAATTATTAATCGTTGCAATGAGTTTATATAATGTTACTTTGATAATGGGTGGTATGCAATGAATGGTTATTGAGGAACAAGGATGTGTTATAGACTATGTGTATGGTGATGAGTTGATAAAGTGCCGGGAGTTGTGAATATGGAGTATGCATGAAGGGGCCGTGATATGCCAGTGCGTTTGGTTGGGAATCTAGGTGGGGCTGATGAATAATTCCAAAGTTTAGGGATTTATGGATGGTCATGGATGGTCTTCGAATGTATTGGGATGATTTGCTTGGGATGAGTAGGATTATTATTTTAAAATCTCTCGGTGTGTGTTGTAAATGGGGTAGGGTAACCTAATCATAATTATGTTGAATCACTAGATCTTCTTAAAGTGTTATTTCTTATGTTACCTCAAGTTGTTGTTTGATGTGAATGGAGGTGAAAGATCTGGCTACACATGAGTTGTGTTATTCGAAGATGGTATGTGATTTCAATTTTACGTGGCCTGCTAATGAAGGAATATGAACCGTATGATGTGGTAACCATTGATAACGTAGGCATGTAGGGTGGAATTTGGTGGTTGGTGGAATTGGTAATACTTGTGAATATTTTTTTTTAGTGATGAATGGGCACTATTTGACATAGTCTAAGTAAGCTTAGATATATCATTGTTTTTTTATGGAATCTATGAAAATATGTGGAATAATCTAGAAGGGTAGGAAGTTAGTATTTATGTGATTGGATTGATGTCGGGTATTGGTGTTGGAGGAGTTGTGAACAAAAAGGGTTAGTCCCATGGTGACTTATATGCAAATAAAAGGTATGATTGCTGTTGAGAGATGGACTTAAGGGAAAGGTTAAGAGTCTAGTGAAACTTGAATGGGAAGCTATGGGCGACTGCCGAGTGAGACTGATCACCTGACTCTGTAGTTGGCCGATGGAGTTCCATGAGGGTGAAGCTACAAACCTAGTTAAAATGGAATCAACAATGGACTTGAGCATAGGCTCGTATTGGCAGACTAACTCACACAGAGAGTAGGCGAAAGAACGTATTGAAGGAGTACGTATGGGAAATATCTTGGTAACAAATAAAGTGAAATAGAATACATTAATCTACATAAAATCGCAAATGGGTTCATAAGGAAAAGAGATAATATGAGACAGAGTAATTTCTGTAAGAATGGAACTCATAGGTCGATATGAGTGATATTGATGTAATTAAGAGATATTTAGCACAATTGAACGGGAACGGCGAATAAACCCAGAAATTGAGGAGATATGAATCAAGATATTTGCAGGCGAGGTAGTACCGGAATAAGAATTACGACCGGAATAGGGTCTTTTATTCCGAGGTAGGACATACGTACCTGAGAGCTGCAGAAGGGAGTTATTGGTTGAGGCACACCAAGCCAAGCTCTCTACCCATCCGGACAACGCCAAGATATACCATGATCTTAAGAGGCACTATGGGTGGCATGGACTCAAGAGAGATGTGGTTGAGTTTGTGCTCGTTGCAGTAACTTGTCGGCAGGTTAAGGCGGAACATCGGAAACCACCGGGTTTACTCAAACCCTTACCAATGCCGGAGTGGAGATGGAAACATGTAGCCATGGATTTTGTGACAGGGCTACTAAGGTCATCAAGGCGTAACGATGCAATATGAGCCGACGGTACATCCGAAATGTTATCAGACTACCTGGTGTACTTCGAACTATTGTGTCCGACAGAGTATGGTAGAGCGTGCAGTCGGCTATGGGGACCGACGTGTTGATCAGCACAGTATTCCACCCACACACTGATGGACAATCGGAGAGAACAATACAGATATTGGAGGATATGCTGAGAGCAGGTATGCTGGATTTCAAGGGTGGATGGGAGAATCGCCTGCCACTGGTGGAGTTCTCCTACAATAACAGTACCTCCAGATGGCTCCATTTGAGGCTTTATATGGTGGGCCGTGTAGATCTCCAGTGCGTTGGATAGAGGTCGGTGAGCCTGCGCTGATTGGACCGAAGTTGGTTGCGGAGACTACGGCGTAGATTAAATTTATACGGCAACCTTTACTCACTGCGCAAAGCCGTTATAAGAATTACGCCGACAAGAGGAGAAGTTTCCCCGAGTTTGAAGTGGGAGACTTGGTACTTTTGAAAGTTTTACCACAGAAGGGACACATGAGATTCGGAAAGAAGGGAAAACTGTCACCTGGATTTTGGGGCCGTTTCCAGTCCTAAAGAGGGTGGGGGAGGTGGCCTATTAGTTAGCACTTCCTCCACAGTTATCATCTTTACATGACGTATTCCATGTGTCCGTGTTGAGGAAGATACAACCCTGACCCTTCACATGTCTTGAGTGTACAAGACGTCGATAACAAAGCGACGTGATGTGTGTGGAGGTGCCGATCAGAGTAATCGGGAGCGAACAAAGGGTACTGCAGAACCGCGTTGTTCAGTTTGTCAAGGTGGTATGGGAACGACATTTCAATGAAGAGACCTCCTAGGAACTTGAGTCGGTGATGAGAGCCTCTCATCCAGAACTCTTTGTGTGAGATGTTTTGAACCTCTACTTCGCTCTAATTTTCGGGACGAAAATTTTAAAAAAGGATTGTATTGTAAGGGCCCGGAATTTTTAAATTAATAAAAATGTGGATATAAGTTAATTTAATGATGAAAATTGGGAAATTGGTGGGATAAAAGGTAATGGGCCAAAATTTGGACAAAGGCCCAAGTATGACCCAATAGACTAATGTTTGGATTTAAATTTATTTAAATGGTAAATGAGGGTTAAATGGGTTAAGAATGGTCAAATTGGGTCAAATACCCATTTGGGACCCAATGGGTCAAGATGGTTGTGCTCTAAGGTAAATGGGCTAGATGGAAGTGTAATTGGGCCATGGGCCCAATGGGGATCCATTTAGAGTGAATTCAATGAAATTAAATCACCTAAGTGGTTTAAAAAAAATTAAACCAAGATGGTGTGGCCAAGTGGGACCCACCTTCACCTCATCAAGTGAGGTGGCGTGTGGGCCAATGATTGGTGGGGCCGGCCACCATGGTTGACTTGATCAACCATCGGTGGAATAATGGGAATTAGGTTAACCTAAGGTAATTATCAAATTAATTAAGTAATTAATTTATTAAATTGGTGGCCAAATGGGGTTAAAATTGGTCAAATGGAGACCAAGATATCCCACCTCAAAATTTACACACGTTGGGCTTGGTGGTGGTTTAGATGACCACCACGATAAAGCAAAGAAAAGATCTTAAAAATATCTCAAAAGGTTGGTGAAACCAATTAATGTAAAGTAAAAGTCTTTAAGTCACCAAATGAGATAAGTTTTGTTGGTCCTCCCATTCTCATTTTCTTTTCACAAACTCCACCTCTTCCACTCTCCCATGGTCATCCCCTACATCCAAGTGAAGGAGAGAAAAAGAGCTAAGGAAAAGAGAAGAGAAGGAGAGAAGAAAGGAGTAGAAATTGGAGGGAAATCACTCTAAGGTGAGGGCTAACATCTTTCCTCTCATGATTTTTCCCTCTCCCTCTCTCACACAAACCCTACCTTGGCCGATCCTAATGTTGGGATTTGCCACCATGAATCAAGAATCTTGACCTACCAAAGATCAAGAGGAAGGAGAGAGGAGGCTAAGGAGACCGACGGGAGAGGCGGAAATCGGAGGAGACGTCGGATTGTGAGTATTTCTTAAACAAGAAATTTTGGATGTTTAGGGTCTAAGAATTGGAATTTATTTTTGTAGAATTTAATGGTGGTTATATAAACGTGTGTCATGGATGTTAAATCCCTCAAATGTGAGGGTGGAAGATGGAGGAAACCCTAAGTGGGAAAAATTAGGGTTAGGTTAAGAAAATAAATAAATGGGTTATGTGAATTATGTAAATTATGAGATTAAGCATAGAATGGGATGATTGGAAGAAAAAAATTATTGGCCATAGGGTTCGGCCATGTAGCATGGCCGAACCCCATGGTGGGTGATTAGCTATTTGATGTAAAATGGTTAGGGTTAATGAATGGAAGATAATGAAGGTGGCTAATGGATTTTTGAGTTGTAAATGAATGAATGTGGATGAGTATTAAAATGGTTTTATGATGAAAAATGCAATGGGATTTTATGGCATTAAGAAGGCATAAAAGAGAAGGAATTGTGAACCATGGGTTCGGCCATGGTGCATGGCCGAACCCTAGGTTGTTATGTGTGAAATTAGCTAGGGTTTTAGGGTTTAAAAAGCCATGGAAAATGGGAAGATGGGTGGATTTAATATTTTGGGTGAATATAGGTATTATGGAGCAATGAATGATGAATCATGAACCATGGGTTCGGCCATGGTATATGGCCGAATCCTATGGTGATGAAATGATGATTAAATGGTGGGTTTAAAAGATAATGTGTTGATGAATTTTGGGTTTCAAATGAACAAAAGTAATGATCCAAATGGGGCTAAGAATATGGTTTAGTTGCATGATGTAAACCCCTCAAAGAGGGATTATTGGTAGATCTAAAATGTAATAATGGACCCATGGCCCAATTGGGGAAAGGACACCATGGGTTCGGCCATGGTGTATGGCCGAACCCATGGCCCAATTGGGATCCATTTGGTGGGTTAAATTGGATGATGAATGGTGATTTAAATGCATGATGTGAACCTCTCATGGGAAGACTTGTGATAGATCTAAAATGTGCCAAAAGATTCAAGGAAAATGGGGAACAAGACATCATGGGTTCGGCCATGGTGTGTGGCCGAACCCATGACCCATTTTGTAGGTCATTGTATGAGCTAAGGTTGGGTCCATGTTTGTGTTTAGATGATGGAGAATCTTATTAAATGAGATGGCTGATTGTGTTTCATGTTGAGTCATGGTTAGTGAATCCTTAATGGATCTAAGTTATGGATGAATTTTAGACTTAAAATATACATGAATAGAGGAGATATTAAACCATGGAAGTTTAGTGGCATAACCGTAATTATAGGCCACAATGAAGAACCATGGCTGAACCCCATGTATGTTGGACATGAACTTGGGTGCATTAAGATGACCTTATGAATGATTAAATTAAGCTTGGGGTTGATGCATTTTAGTTTCATAAATTAGAATGCTTAAAGGGCTAAAATTTGGAATTATCATGTGTTAAATCAATGGAAATGAGGCTAAGTTAAGGGCTGATTTTTAATGATCTTGTAACGTGGTTAGGGATCATTAATGGACCTAGGTTGTGGATCAATTTTTGGACTTAATCATGCATGGATAAATGGGTGATTAACCATGGAAAATGAGGTAGTGGCAAAACCGTAATTAAATGCCAAATTCAAGAATTCCATGGAGATTGATTATGGAATGAGGGGCTCTAATGTAATAACCTTATACGTGGTTGATCAAGCCTAGGGTGGCCAAATTTTAAGACTTATGGGAGTAAAAGGTTTAATAGATGACATGGGACCGGACCCACAAAACCTAAATAGTGACCGGTTTTTCATATGGGCTTAGAAATGGTTAAAACATGGACTAATAATAAATGTGTAATAAGGTACTAGACATCGCAGGCGGTGCGCGATCGGCAACAGGGTTTATCGAACGGAAAGCGAAAAAGAACGCGAGTCGGTATTCGGTAGGATTCCTACATTTTTGTAAGCCATGGATTGGGTGATGTTTTCTTTAATTTATTTTGAAAAGCATGTGGTTGCCTTTAAGATGAGTTTTGGATTATGTATCTTGTGATGTTTTCCTTTAAATTATTTTGGAAATCATGTGAATGTCTTAAGATGGGTTTTGGATTACATATTATGGGATGTTTTTCCCTTTGATTTATTTGATAATCAAGTAATTGTTTTAAGATGGGTTTTTGTGTTACTATTGAACTACATATATTACATGGCACATGGCATCTACATCTCAAGCGTGGCATGGGAGGGATATGACAGGGGAAGGATGAAATGAAACCGGAGTCCATGCTTCGTCGGGGCGACCGATAAACGCATGGGGATGTTCATTATGTATTATTATACCTTGATGAGGTTTTTCCATCAAGAGGATCATGGCACGATGATGGTATGGATTTTATTTGGAACACTGTGTATGGTTGAAAAAGGGACATTATACGATGAGGATGAGATGGATGGGTGGGGTTCATGACATAGAACACCTATTGCATAACATTGCCCAAAGTGCATGGTTTTGCTATAATATTATCTGCATGCTGTTATTACTAATCCATGTGCTAGCCCTACTCGAAGTCCTACTGGGCGCGTGGTCTAACGCCCTACTTCTACCCTAGCTGACGATGCAGGAGATGGCGGAACGAAAGAAAAGGACGGGAGTCAAGCTTAGGAGCTTGGGAAGGCGGACTAATTATTTTGTTTAAATTTATTTTGGGAAAATGTGTATTTGTATAATTTAGCTTGTCGGAAATGTAATAACTTAGATGTCTTGCTATGTTTTATAAGTTATTTTGGACAGTACAGTATGAGGGCATTTTAGTAATTTAATGGATATCTCTTCCCTGCTATCTGAAAATTGGTAGAATAGTGTCTATTATCATCTGCATTGATTTTTATGTGTTGCGAGCTTTCTTTCTACGCGTGAACCGTACTCGTGGATTTATGTTCCATGCACGCGTAGAGTTGGCCTGTTAAGGGTCGGGCTTTAGAAGGTCGGAACTTAACTCGCGTCATGACGTCCGTGCCCTTTGTCACTTTTATGTAAAAAAAATAGACTCTGATTTTCTGTGAAAAGGGGCTGGCGTTACACCCGCTGTCCTGAAATTCTCGACCCAACTTGCATGATTTCTCGGGTCGGACCCGACCCGAGTTGCAGCCCTAAGAAAAAGGGACGAGGTTGCCACGACGCGAGTCAATTCTGAATCCAAAGGCTCAGATCTCGACTGGCCCAACACAGTGTGTGCATAGACTTCTGTCTATGATAATCTTTACACGTTTAATTAGAACAATCAGCGGAAATTTCAACATATTTATCCAAGATCTATAAGAATATCAAAGTATATGAAGTCTCTCTTGAGTCAACATGTCAAACCAACAACAAAGTAAATGAGTCTAGGAGTTATAATTACTACATTCCCAAAATAATGCTCCTATGAATACATCTCATCTAATATCAAAATCAGCAAAATCAAAACATCATCACTTTTCATCCAAGCTGCTCATACTCCGCTGCTACTTGATTTAGCTCCATTTCCTTGTGTTGCATTATCATCTAGAGGGGGAAATTATGGGATTAATCAACGCACCCAGTAGGTAAATCTGATCATAAGAGAAGGGAGTGCACATGAGTGTTATAGCAATTATATCATATACTTGCATAAAAGCACATACACATTCCTTCAAGATTAAAACCAAACATACATTTCACAAGTCATGTATTAATAAAGAAAATTCATAATCATAGTTATCTCAAAATTAAGATCTCATACATCAAATCATTAAGAATATGAATGTTATGCCATGCGTGTCATGATCCATGCATTCCCCTTCAAATTCCACTCTCAATCACCATCATTTCATTCAATGGTTCATATACTGGCCAACCATATGTGCCCGCAGCATTTCTGGGGGAAACCGACAGGGTGTAGTCCCTATACTGACATTTAACCGGGACTAACCAGGAGAGTGTCAATTTCTCATACTCCTGCGCAGGTTTCGGGACTTCTCTAACCCTAGAGCTTTTATGGCCCAATTTAATGCATTTTTCTTTGTAACCAATGGACATGGCCAATTCATAACAGTTTGTTCAATCAATCCAATCATCATATTAGATACAAACCCAAGGCTTGGTTCTAGTTAATGCCAGTCCCATCCCATGCCACATGCATGAGGTATGTGTGTGTAAGATGCCAAGTCAATTTCATTTGTATCTCCTCAATTCTTTCCAAAACATATCATTCATATGTCCAAAGGTAACTTAATCAAACCACATGTATTTGAAATAAACCAGTTCATCATTCATCATACCATAATCAGGTTCTTTCAAGATAAATCAGCACATCACATGTTCAATGTATCATCATTTCAGAAGTACACATCATTTAAACCATAAATTGTAAAGCCTCATTGGTATAAAGTATTCCACTTGCACAACTACACATATTTCATTGCAATTCATAAATTATAAGCAAGTCCAATGGTCATGCATAATGATAGGAAAAATAAACATAATATCACTCTTAGTGCTTCAACAAAGTAGGATCACCTACTTCTTTGATGGTATTCACCAAATGAGAGAATTACAAATCGACAGGTACAACGCCGGGGTCACTCTCGAATCGTTCGTTCATTTTTATGTATATCAAAACATCATAATCAAGTCATTACACTTAACCCAATTAATTGTCCTTAATTTCCAAATCAATCTTGTTACTTTCATTAATAAGGTCTTTGTTCAAAGTTTAGAGTCAGTTATTAAGTGATTAAAACTAAGTTTATCAGCTTATGAAATTCAGTCCCTAAGTTGTCTATAATGGACATAAATCTTAGTTTAAGAGTTGTCCAAAAACTGGGCCTGATATGTAACAAAAATGTGGTTGTTGGGTGTTAAGGATAGCAAAAACAGTCCTGCATTTTCAAATGTTTTAAGATATGAAAGTCAGTCCCATTTTCAAAGGTTTTAAGACACAACCAATAAATGGGTCTAAAATCAGCCAACAAAGAGCCCTAATTTCAGTCGATCATGGATTGAAAAATCAGTCCCAAGACATCCACTTATGCCCATCACTTCAGCATCTAGAAATTTACAGAAATCATAAAAATATAGTAATTTATTAACCTATCAATTCAAATGCAATGTCCCTGAACTTTTTACTGGAGGTTCCACTTTAGGTCATCTAATCCCAGTTAAAATTTTACGGAAATTCGAGACCTACAGATTAAGATAAAAATTCCTCATTGAACTGCTGTAAAATAAATTCACAGTTTTGGACTGTACATCCAGTCCACCTTGGCGACCACGGCTTGAGGCATCAGATGGCATTTCTTGGCCCTCAAAATTTTATAGCAGATATATCTATTTGTTTAGATGAACGAAGACAAAAAAAATTTATAGCAATACAATAGTTATTCACCGAGTTATAAATTTTGCAACATACGCTGATTGAAACTGTCTCAGATCTTAATTCAGATTTTAATCTCAAAAAGGGCCATTAACAAAGGTATTAAAACTGATCCAATTCCTTTGAAATTTTTACTGGAGTCTCATATGGTTGTGAACTACCTCCATAAACAATTTCACTGAGATCAGATGATCAGATACCAAGATATAGATTTTACATTGAAGAGCTGCAAAACTGTCCCAAAAGAAATCAGAGCCAAAATTTAGTATAAATCATAGTTTATCTAATCTTATAAGAGGGTTTTGTTTCTAAGCCACTTCTAAGCCTCAAATTCAGTTTTAATAGTAAGATTGAAGGGGAAACTAACCTCTTATGGAGCTTTTTCAAACAAAAATTCTCCATCAAGCTTTCCAAAACGAATCAAAGAGGAAGAATAAGAAGAAGGACTGTTGCTGTCACTAAACTTGATCTGTTGGTGTCTTCCTTTTGTTTGATTCGAATTTTTTTCTTGCTGGTTGAAGGTTAGGGAAAAGAGAATCGGTTGGAAAGAGAAGAGAAGTATCAGCTGAGAAGAGAATAAGAAGGGGCATCGGTTGCATGGGCTTTCTTTTTGTTGATTTCTAGCTCATGGAGTATGGGTTTCCTACTGTTTTCAGGCAAGATGGGTTTTCCCTCTTTTCTGTTGAGAAGGCCACTGTTGCAGTGATTTCCCATCCCCTCTCAGCGTGAGAAGGGGATCTTGCCTTCGCTTTTCGGTGGAGCAGCTCAAGGGAGGGTCGGGTAGTTTAGTTTACACATGGGTTTTGCCATGTCACCACTCGATGGGACCCAGTTGACATGAGACCATGCTAATGTAGCCCACTACATCAACTAATGTGTATTAAAACACCAATAATCTCCACCAATTTATTTAATTTATTTAAATTAAATTCTAATAACTCCGTTAACTTCTAATGTTACCATCAATTATATTTGACACCAAAATTCCCACATAACTTAATTAATTTGATTATTAACTTTCTACTCATCAAAATTTCTCAAAAATTCTCACCTTGGATATAAAATTCCAATTTTATGCAAAATACATCTTGAAAATACATCGGGCATCAGGGTCGAATTCTTGGGTCGTTACACTTTTGCCCTAAGTCCTTGGGCAGTTAGCTTTTCTGGTCATCTCTTTCTCAAGGTGAAGCAGCACATAAGAAAAGGGATATTTCAAGGAGGAGAGATGTTGAAACACACGGCATGGTATGTGTAGACGGCCTTTTGGCCATATCATGGAAGAGATTGTTGCCTCTGGCCGAGTGCAACATGGTGGAGGGCCATTGTGACCACCACAGGACTTCATTGATGAAGACCTAGGTCTTGCGGCGTGCATGCATAGCAGATGCATGATGATGGTGCGTGGTGATGGATGGATGATGCATGTGGACAGACATATGCATAGAGGCACTGAAGGTGTTGTGAAGACACTGAAAGGTGTTGTGTAGGAGACAAAGTAGGAAGCAAATTAGGGAGCAGGTTAGAAGAAAGGATTCTTCTAGAGATGGACAATGCAGAGAACAGCAAGTGTGATTCAATTGTGGTTGCGGGTAGCAATAGTCTTTCTGTACAAGGGTTTCAGGACTTGGGTTTCAAATGTGTATCTTGTATTGATGTTCTCTCTTGTCTCTCGTAATGGGTAATTGCTCCATGGACGTAGGCAAGTGTTTGCTGAACCACGTAAATCTCGCTATCCAGATTTATGGTGTGGCATCGTGTTTTGATTCATGTAAATCCGTTGACTGGTTGATTATTTCAAACATACTATTATTCCTAACAATTTATTGGGTTGATTTTATAAAGTTAATTAACTTGGATTCAGCAAGTAATTGTGCCATTAATTAACTGAGTTTGAACTGTTGAAACTTAACCTCATTGGTAATCGTTTTGATTCTAGGCGAGCAAAGTCAAGGACCATTTGAATTTACTGTTTTCAATGTCAAACCAAATTGTTACTGGACCTGAAACCAGCCATACAGTCCATATTTTTCAGACGTGTTCAAGCCCAAAATATTGACATATTTCGGGCCTGAAGCGCCCTCAAATCCAACTAAATTTGGCCAGATAAACCGTGTCAAGACTCAGTTTCTAGGCTTGGAAAAATTCAGCTTGCTGCTACTTACTTAAAGTCCTGCAGTACAAAATACAACCTCGTTTGCAGTCCATAAGGTCAATGTGAATGGAGCATTGAACCCACTATGTTCGATTTAGTCTTCAATCCAAGTAGACCCGATTTGGGCCTGAGTTTGTGTTAAAACTCGATGAGTTCAAGACTGTTTTGTCGATTTAATCGCCAGCAAGTTCAATACATTTTGCAACCGTGCAACATGATTTTAATGAATTGACCCAATTTGTCCAAATTAAGTAAAATTGGGGTTATTTTTTAGACCCAATGGTTGCTTAGACATCCCTTTTGGTTTCTTCCACTATCAGGGTATCTGGATCGTGTCAGAGTTTCCGCTAAGAGATTGAGGTTGGGTGCCCTACCCTACCCAGTATCCATCACATTCACATGTGATGTATTAACATAAGGTATGTTATGTTATTGTTGATTATGCATTGATTGAACATGCATGAATCTGAATTTGGTTGTGGATAGTTGATGTCGTACAGATACACAGTGGGTTTTGCTTGGACTTGTGAAATTATGTATAGCATATGAGGGGTTTCTCATATGCAAGGTCCATGAGTGAGATCTATGTGTTGGATGATTGATTTAGCCGAGGAAGAGAATGGATGCTCCTCGTGCTTATCTTTGAGTTCTGTTACTCTTAGATGGAGGAGTGTGTATCGGTTGGAGATGTATGGTTGATGTAAACCACGTGTTAAGCCGCCAATTGCAATGGCCGCATGTGTATGATATTATGATTCATGTGTTGAGCTGAATTACAACAGGTCAAACATCATGTTTGAGTAGTCGAACCTTTTGACAATTTTCCAAACATTTTTTTTCTTAGATCTGGGTTGGACTTGGGTTTTGGATCATCTTTAATTCAACACCTTAGATTCTAGATTTGGGTCTTAGTTGTGGTTTGGGTTCACCGTAAGATCCGATTTAAGGTCCATTTTACCTGTGGGTTTGCAGCACACTGGAGATGATCTGCATCAAGCTTCTATTCTTTTAATAATCTTCAGGCAATATCTTCTGACTTCCAAAAGCAATGTTCTGATACTTGTTACAAAATTGATAACACAGAGGTACGAATAAACTGGAGCTCTAACACTTTCTAGCTGACCCATTGTCTTACGAAAATTAGGCCCCATATAAGGTGTGCATGGAAGACCATTTTTACCTTGGGTGATGGTAGGGTTGAAACTTGGGTCGGGTCTGGTCAGATGTTAATAAATCCAACCCCAACACATGTCAAAACTTATTGAACACACCCCGACCCAACCCAAATTATTGACCTGAATTACTCAAGTCGACCCGACCTAAATTTCTGACCCGACTGAACCCGAGTGTTGTTTTATAACTCGGTGCACTCGGGTTGAGTCGGGTTACGTCGAGTCAAGTCAAATTGATTTTAAATTTCTCAACCCAATCCAACCTAAATTTCATGCGGGTTTCTTTTTTCCAATCTGTCTCGATCTGAAATATACAAATACATAACGCAAACACACTAACTTCTCGAGTCGGGTCATGTAAGCCGGGTTAAAACCTAACCCAAGTTTCACCCCTAGGTAATAGTCTCCTTTTGCTTCCCTTTTAAGAACATCTCATGCAACCCTCACCTTTTGATATCATTTATTTGGATTTTGGGTCCAATGCAAGTTTTGACTAGATCAATAGTCATATATTTTATCACTTGCATTCATTTTTTTTTATTTGGAGTTTTGAGGCCTTGATCGTGTATTTTCTTATTTGTAATCCTAATCAGGTTTTTGTTGGATGTTTCTAGAATTATGCATGTATTCATATTTCCTAAAGTGGAATTATCATATTATGCTTGTTATAAAAGAAAGTGGGATGTTTCAAATCATGCAGAAATGTAGATCATATTATATGATTGGTCTATTTCCAGGTGTACAATCTTCACAGATCTCCATAATTTTGGGATCGGCCTCATGAATTTGAACCAGAGAGGTTTTTAGTTGCAAGAGAAAGTGAAGGAATCCAACGATGGAGTGGTTTTGATCCATCCCGTAGTCATAGAGCAATGTATTCAAATGAGGTGATCCTCGATTGTTTGTTGCCAACCACTTACACAAACTTTCTTTTGTAATGCTTTCATTGACTAACATTGTCCTGTTGCCAGATAATTTCAGATTTTGCTTTTTTGCCCTTTGATAGAGGGCCATGCAAGTGTCTGGGAGACCAATTTGCGCTCATGGAATCAACTGTAACTTTGTCAATGCTATTTGCAGAAGTTTGACGTGAAGTTGAAAGGATCACCAGATTCTGTAGAACTTGTTATTGGTGCAACAATCCATACAAAAAATGGTATATGTGTTAAGAGTAGGCTCTCAGTCCAAAAGACTAGTTTAATAGTCTCACTTCAGATCTCGGTTGGATATGTCAAAAATTTATATTTCAACTGGGCTTAAGGTTGACAATTTTCTAACCCATTTCAGATTTGGATCGAAATTTGTTACTAAGCTCATACATAACAAAACCACTTGAATAGACATGCCTAAAATCAAATCTCTCATTAAATGTTACATTTAGCAGTGGCCAATGACCATAAAATTAATTATTCAGATGAACGGGAAAGAGACTTTGATATTCTTTTCAGTGTTCTTGTTTAGGTTTCTCCTTTCTTTTTATGATTTTTTCATGGGCCAAAATAAGCGATCGGTTGAGAGAGCCAATACAATCATCTTTTTGGAACAATGCATAATCTTGATACTTAAATCTTGCCATTGCCATGGTGTTGGATACATTCGGCAAAGCATTTATAAATCCATTTTTTAATAACCAACATCATGTAGATAACTGGAAGGTAAATTCGAAGTAGGAACACTTTATTCTCTTATTCAATCTTAGACCATCTCATAACTACATTGTACAAAATTGCATTATTGTAATGGAACAAGAGTTTTTTTATGACCAAAGGTATTTAGACGTCTCACACGTAGAGGACTTTTCTCGACTAAATCTTTTGGATCATGTACACATCTCCCTACACATACATATCCTATCCAAACAATAAAAAGTAACCCATGAAGAGTAGGCCAGAGGGGTTTTAGCGTTAAGGAAGAAGAGTTATTGGTCGTATTTTCTCACACTCCTCTTTGAAATGAAAGCATCTAGGTGGACCATCTATACCAGTGTGATCAGAACCGGACCGAACCGCAGTCTAACCCGCGGTTCGACATGAACCGCGGCGGCTGCGATTCGATTCTGGTTCAGAATTGGCTACGGGTCAAAGCCGCAGAAAACAGGTCAGAATCGCGGTTTTGACCCACAAACCGTGAGCCGTAGACCGCGGCTCACAAATTTTAAATTTTTTTAATTATTTTTTTTTATTTTTTTCCTTTCAAAATTAAATTAGAAAATGTATATATTTGAAATATAAATATTTATTACCATTTCTATCACATATCTTTCACCATTTTGATATATTATTCAGAGTTTAAATATTATTTTTAATATTTATATTAATATTATTGGTAAAAAATAGCTTACTTAATTTTATATGTAATATTTATGTTATATTACTACTTGACCGGCTTTTACCGGCTTTGACCGCGGTCGAATCCGGTTGAACCCAAAATGCCGACACATTCTTTCACACTCCTTTTTGAAACGATAGCATGTAGGTGGGCCATCTATACACCACCATGGGCATGGGTCACATCACATTTATTAAATAAGTAATTACATGGTAGGCAATTATCTTCAGGGTAAAAAATCACAAAATCTCATAAGTTCACAATTTACCTCCACTGGTCCATTTTGAAAAGGCTTCAATACTAAGATTAGATTGTCATGAAAATTAACAACAATTATCAATAATTTCGTGTAAAGGTTTACATTCTAAATAGTGGATCGCACAACATATGACACCCACCTATTTTGGTAGATGTGTTCTGATTTGGGAAGATTACCACATTGAGAATAATCTCATATTAAGAACATTACTCTTCCCTCTAAAAAATGCACACTCCACACAAATTAATTTTGTACACCATCCTGGCATTCCACCATCATGGTCAATGTATTTAGCACGTAATTGTGTATCAAAATAGAGTTTTCAAGTGTTGAAATGCATTTTACTTAACTGTTAATTTTTTTGAAAAATGAAAGATTATAAGAAAATTCACTTACATTGTCCAAGATAAGAGAGACTTGCAAGGAGGAAAAAAGGGTGGTCTGGACCTTTGCCATTAAATTTTGCCATGAAGTAGATTAGCAACGACGGATCTAAGAAACCCAAGGCCTTCTTCTTCATAGCCTTTTCAAATCGTTCTAGTGGCCGAATTCATATCACTCCATGCTGCCACAACCCACAGAGGCTGTCATTTTAAATTTTATTTTGTCTCTATTTGTTAAATCAGGCAAATATAATTAAAACCAGAGGTTTTCTTCTTCTTATTTAGCCTTTTCAAATCATTCAAAGGGCCAAATACACATCACTCCATGCTGCCACATCCCACAGTGGTTGGCATTTTAAATTTTATTTTTGTCTCTATTTGCTCAATTAGGAAAATATAATAAAACACAACCACATTGGTACCTAAATTGATTTCTTGCCAGCTACATAAGAGGACTTTCATGAATATTTTCATAAAAAGGTCTAATACTCTATCAAAATGTATCTTTCCTGACAAAAATATGTTCATTACAGGTTTTCATAAATTTCTATTTTTTCCATTTCTTCTGAAAGTTTTTTGATAAAATAGTGTTTTGCACTACATATCTGTCATTATACAGTGGATACATATGATGATGTGTCGTATCAATCGCTGTAATAACCTGACCCAAGATTTTAAGATTTTAGGAAAATTTGCAGATCTCCGAATTGGTTTTCGGGGTTCTGGTAGCTGTAGTTAGCGCATGGGCTCTCTGGCGAGCCTAAGTTTGCCTAGGCATTTTCATAATTTTGATTATTTAGAGATTTATCATGAGAAAATGTTTAAAAATTCACAGAACTCTAGAGTTCAATAATTAGACCTCCAAATTTGGCACACACAATCCTCTCAATTAGATACACCTGAGAAAAATATAAACCTGCACAAGTCCACGGTGGAAGTCATCCGTTTGTATTTTTGAGTAGTTTTCGAGATTTACTAGAAATTGAAAATGATTTATTAAAATTATTTCCCTTTGTTGTTTTTCGACAAGAATTTAACTACAAGCGTGATCCTAGAATTTATGAAAAATATCAAATACCCTTTTTTGGCCCAAAAGCCATGATTTTAAGCAAAGACCTGTTTACATACACAACACAACTTACTATAAATAGCAAGTGGCCTTAGCTTTCAACAAAGCATCCTCTCCTTTGCCATTCCCGATGAGAGAACCACAGTCATTCCATCTTATTTATCTCCTCCTTGCCATCGATCGCCATTGGTTGAGGGAGGGGAGCGATGGAGGGAGCCCCCCCTCTCCTCCCCACTCCCTCCCACCCCAAGAGACTCGATCTCGCCGCTCGTCAGAAATTCTTACGAGCGGACCTTTGGATTTGTTGATGCACTTTGGATTTGTTGTTTTTGCAGCCAAACACGACCGAATTTGGATATTTCTTCATTCTTTCTCTACCATTTGCTTTCCCTACTTTCACTTCGGTATATTGATTCGTTATTTTTAATGTATTTGAAGTTGGAAATGTTTTAGAAATGATTTTCCATCATAAAGTTGTAATACCCTGATCTAGATTAGGCGTAGTTTAACTTAATAAATCTTATTTAACCGGTTAATCTCAAAGATTAAGGTTAGGGCTTTGAGGGAAGCCCAGGTGTGGCTCAATCTGAGCTCAGAAGCTCAATGATCCAGCTCGTCCAGCTGGAGGGGCATTTTGGTAATTTACCGCTTCTAGTTATTATTTTTTTATAAATTATGTTGTTATGTGATTATTATTAGTTGATAATATTCTCCTTAGTCAAGGAATTGTATTTCTCAGTTTAAAATAATTTTTATTTTCAGAAATTAGTATTTAAAACCGCCCATCGAAACCCCGAAAGGGAGTAATGATTATTTTAAATGATTTTGGAAATGAGATAAATTTTGAAATAAGTATTTTATGTTAGACCATTTTAACTATGATCTAGTTATCCTTTGAACCCCAAAAATGAGGTTTCTAAATTGTTTTATTTAACATTTGTTTAATTAAGTAAATAGTATTAAATTATGGTTTTTAGTGAGAGATAAATCTCAAAATTTTTATGGTGAGTAAGGTTTTTAAAACCCAACTTATCTGTAAAGTTAGATTAAGATTTTGAGTTTTCAAAATCATGCTTTCAGTTTAAAATCGGTTTTTTATTAAAACTGGACTTAATTGCAAATTGGGAAAATGGGAGGGACTGATCTGCAATCAGTCCAAACAGTATGGTTACTATTTGGAACGTCATTGGTAGCTGCATGCAACCGCATGCAGTGGCTGTCTAGCCACCTTTCCTGGCTGAATTCCTATAAATTCAGCCCCCTAGCTCAGTTGTTAACTCCCTCAAACTTTTTTCTCTTCTCTATCCCAGCTGCCTGAAAACCAGACCAGCCGATCCCTTCCCTCTCTGTTTTTCCTGTTTCAGTCACCCGTAGCTTAAGAGGGAAAGATTTTCAAAAGACTGGATTTTAGCCCAGGAACTCCAGTGAAGGTAACCACTGTGTTCCTTTTCAAATTCTAGGTGGTTTAGAATCAAGAAAAAACTAGGTTTGGTTAAGTTTTGGGTGTGTAAAATGGTTTTGAAGTTTAAAGAAAATCTTGATTTTTAGTGTACCAGTGAGCTCTTCGTTTTAAAATCGGTTGGCCTACTGAGCTTCAAAGCTCCAAACTATTCCCTATGAAAAGAGGACTCCCAGAGAAGTCCATCGGACCGACTAGGTGTGGAAACCGAATCTAGGAAACCCACTATTTCCGGATTCACATTTCACAGTGTGGCTGTCGTCACTGTTTGTTGTTGCAGACAGTGGAGGAAAACGGCTCTCAGACGGTCCGAGAGCTGAGCTTCGGACGGTCCGAACCCTTCGGATGGTCCGAGAGGACCCTTTGGGCATCCTGAGCTTCACCCGAAGCCTAGAAGCGCCCGAGGCTAGCTTGACTCAACCGGACGATCTGAGCAGAGCTCGGAAGGACCGAACCCCACTCGGACGATCCGAGTCTCACTTCGGATGTTCCAAAGTGCATAGACCCACCGACACTTATTTTTCTCTGTTTTTCAGTTCGGATGGACTTCGGATGATCCGAGACCCAATCTTCAGACGATCCGAAGTCAGACCCATGATCCGAGGTCAGTGACTAGTTTAGGCGTGGTTTGGATGATCCGAAGCCATAGTACCTGATTCCGAGGCATGTTCCGATGGGCCCAGTTTTTGAAGTGTAAAATGTTCTTGTTTGATGGTTATTGATTGCATGTGATTTTAGTACCCCATTGTTAAATTAAAATGTGTACTAACCCTCTTCTCTTATTACTATAGTGTATATACTATTATATTCACTTCCAGTCCGACTCTATTGGTCGGGCACTGAGTGATCTCACTTTCAAGCCGACGCTATATTTGTTGGGCACTGAGTGACCTAAGAATCTATACCTAACTCAATAAGTCAATCTAGTTAATACTTAGAAGACAATATGAGTTTTGGAGTGAGCACTTTTTTATTTACTATACTGTGGATTATTGTAACTTAAAATGGTTAGACACTAAGTACTAGACTCAATTCCATGTACCTTGGATATTTTTGGGAAAACGTGGGATTTCGAAATACTACTTGTGTGTATGTATTTGATGCATGTATATTGATTGTGCACTTGTCTGTTTGTTTGAACAGAGACCGCGAAACCACACATATACGGTGAGGGAACTTGACTTTGCAGTAGATGTAAACAGGTTTTGTTACTTGAGATGGATTTTGAGCAATGAGTGGTTTCATGTTGATGAACCCACTCATGTGCCTAGACATGATGCACTATAGTAAGAGTGCTTATGATGATGGTGAATATTATGATATTGATCATATGAGATGTGATACTGCTTCCACGTACCTTTTACTATTGAACCATCGCCGAGCTGAAGTGTCGGTTACGTCTACTGGACCAGGTGGGTCGACAGTGACTGGCAATGTGTGTCAGTACCGGTTTGAGGTGCATACAGGAGATGTACTTGTAAGGATGTATTTTGACCGTGTCGGGACTTAATACTATTGGTGTCAAGATAGTATCTACGGGTAGCGGTGGATGACAGTAGTATTGGAAAAGAAATGATGAATTATGGGACTGATGATGATATTATGCTTATTTGTTATCAAGCATGAGATGTTATTACAACTGTTGATTATTGCTAACCTGTTATTTACTTTAAAACTGCACTGTTATATTTCCTTCACTGGGCTAGTTAGCTCACCCCACTCACCTTTCAGGAGATGAACTCGAGGAGGAGAACCTTCTATTTCAAGCTTACGGTGGATAAGCTGCGGCGTTGCTTTGGGATTCCCACTGAGGGGAATACCCTTGTATTTGCTTTTTGGTTCTTGGAACCATTTTCTTTTGTAAAGTACCGGGTGTGGTACTTGTTTTGTTTAAATGTGATGTATTGAAAACTACTATGCTTCTGTAGTTACTCTGATGTGATTTTTGAAATAATAATTCGATGGTTGGAATTATGTGATTATATATGTGTTGTTACTTTGGTGTCTATTGTTGGGTAGACTTATGCTATATGTCTGAGTCCACATGTTGGGATCATGTGTGACCTTTGAGCCCAACTATTGATCCGGCCTAATTAGAATGCTTGTATTAGTTTAGTTTCCAAAAAAAAAAAAATATCAATCGCGTTTTGGGCCCACCCTTCGGGTCGGAGCGTGACAAAAGCGACCTTAGATTGGACTGACGGACCAAAATTTCAAAAAAAAAAAAAAGATTTTCACTCGATTTTTCGAGTGGATTTTAGGTTTCTATTGATTCTCCCGTCACTAGGCAAATTGTACAGGCTTGAAAGATCGAGATTTATCTTGGAACTTCTGAGGTGAGAGAATATCTTACCCTTAGCTCAAAAAACACTTCAAAATGCTCTCCATACAAATAATGTCGCCAAAATTTTAAAACATACACCAGTGCGGCCAACTCTATAGCATGGGTCGAGTAGCTGTATTAGTTCGGCTTCAACTACCGGGAACCGTAGGCCACTAATCTGCCTTCCTGCATCCGAACACATCTCAGACCATCCCTAGATGCATCACAATACACCATGTTGACCTAAAAGTTAAATCTGTCTCCCCTGAGTCAAATTGAATTGTCAATTCCATGACTGAGTTCGAATGAGTCTTGAGTTACAAATTTCGTGACCGTGTTGTGACTGAGTTGTGATCGTGTTTGTGTGTCCAAGGTTGCGTGTTGAGACATGAAAGATGACATTTTTACCCTTGTTATTTGAACCAGTTAGCCTTTGTTTTTTTATATATTAGATACATTTAATGTTATTTTTAGCTTTGTAGGTAAAAATTGGAGAAATCAGGAAATTAGCTTAAAACCTGCAATAAATGCAAGTATTGAGCTTAATTTGGAAGAACTTGAAGTCTGATAATTATTTTAACATTTTAGGAAATTAATTGTAAATTGGTTAGTCTGGATCCAGTTATGAGAGTCCGGATTTGTAACACTCCGGATTTTCATTTCATAAATATATATTAGAATTGTCCATTTAATTTTTGAATTAATGGAATGGAAGTTAAATAATGGAAATGGGCCCTAAATGGGTAAGGTAATTGGGTCAATTACCCAATTAAGATCCAACGGGTCATGGATAAGGTTGAATTAAAAATAGATGGGTAAGCCTTAAATAAATGGGTCAATTGCTCAATGGGGATCCAATGGGTCATGATGAGCTAATTTGTAAGTAATTGGGTAAGGCCAATGTAATTGGGTCAAATACCCTTTTAAGACCAAGGCATGTAAATGAAATGGCTAAGTGGGACCCTAAATACCATGTGGTGCATGGTCGGCTAAGCCATGGTTGACTTGGTCAACCATGGGTGAGTTCAAATTGAGTTGAGTTGATGAATGAGTTCAATTGAGTTCAAAGGAAATGAGTTGTGGCTGAGTTGAATTGACTGAGTGATAAATGAGCCCGATTGATTTAAGTTGAGTTGAGTTGAGAAGAATTGAAATGAGTTGAATGGGTAGATGGAGAGGTTTCCATCTCAAGGGGTGTCAAACTCAAAGGACACAAACCCATGTACACGTTGGAAGATGGAGGGGTTTTCCATCTCAAAAGGTGCCTTGGTTAAGCCAATGGACACCTTGGAAAGACACAACATTAAAGAAGGGAATGAAAGGTCATGGACGGTTATACAAGAGATACCAGCCCAAGGGGCTGCTCACACCCCCTTTGGCCGAATTCCATCTTGAAAAACAAGAGGGTTCTTTCATCTCCTCTTCTCATCTCTCTCCCAATTCGTCTATACCTTAGAGAAATCAGTGAAGAACCAAGAAAGATTAAGGAAGGAGTTCAGATTAGAAGAAATGATGGAGACGAGGAAAAAGGTATGTTAATGTTTAACAAGATAGGAATGAGATTAAGGAAACCATAGGTTGGCCATGATGTGGCCGAACCTATGGGTTCCATGGTTGGATGAAATAGATGGCCAGTTAGTTATAAGACCAAGGAAATTAGGAATCCATCCAGAGAATGGTGATGGAATGAAACAAACATGAAATGATATTCGAATCCAAGTTGTAAACCAAGGATTGAATGAATGAGAGAAAAGACCTTAGCTTTGGCTAGTGGGTAGAGTATACTTATTAATTTTATATATGAATAATTAATACATGGATAGACATGATTAAGGAATGAATTTCATGGAGAAAAGCCAAACAGAACATACAAACAAAATAAGACTAAACAAGGGTTGTACTGTCCACGGGACGGGTTTTACCGTCCGCGGACTTGTTTCGACCATCCGTGGGACGGGTAATGGACGTGGACAGGGTGTTGTGGGCGCGGGACAGGTTGTGCTGTCCTTGGGACGGGTTTTACTATTCGCGAACATGTTTCGACTATCCGCGGGACGGGTAATGGACGGTAATCTGTTGAGTTCAGTCAACTGAATCCTTGATTCAGTCGACTAAATTTAAAAGTGAAAATTAAAAAAAAAAAAAAAAATCCAGAGGTTCAATTTATCTGGAATGATGTAGGGGATGATGAGAATTGAATGGATAATTAAATTAACATATGTGTATGATGGAATTAATTAAAGTAAAGAGTTTTTGCAAAAGGGGTTTGCAATTCGGTTTCAACGTGATCATTGAACGTGATCTTCACGAAAACAACAAGGATATTATCTTGGACGTTGGTAGGATTCCTACCTTGTTGAGATGCATATGGATCTTATATGTTATTGATTTTTATTTCAATACAATGTTTATTTTGGTAAATCAAATGGTGAAAGTTTTATGAACTGAATTTCAATATGATTTTGATACGATATGGTATTTCTGTATTCATGATCTCATGCATGGCATGGGAGGGAACATGAGGGAGGAGTCCATGCTCCATTCGGTGATTCCGATTAACATACATGGGGAGGAGTCCACGCTCCATCGGTATATCCGATTAGTATACGTGGGGAGGAGTCTACAATGATTCCGAGTAACTTATGTGGGAAGGAGTCCATGCTCCATTCGGTGATTCCGATTAACTTACATGGGGAGGAATCCACGCTCCATTCGGTGTTTCCGATTAATATACGTGGGGAGGTATACAGTGACCTGGTGGTACATCACGAAACACTATGGAAGTAATTGGCCAAGGAACACTTGATATGATTTGTATGGAATTTGATGTAGAGATTAGGTGAGGGATCATTGGCATATGATACCCATGACATGACACATACATTGCATGATTTGGATATGATGATCATGCGCTGTTTTTGGTACTATAATTTGTTACAATTTTTACTATGATATTCTTATTCTGATTTTATATGGATCCTTTGTGTATAACCCTATTTGGAACTCCTACTAGGCGCATTGGCTAACGCCCTACTTCTACCATTTTAGATGATGGAACAGGAAATGGAAAGAACAATGGATGTGAAGAGAGCCAAGCTTAGGAGCTTGGGCAGATTCTATTTATTTTGCTTAATTTATTTTGGAACAATGTATTTGAGATAATTAGCATTTGGGATTGTAATAATTAGATTTATTTTGCTATGGTTGAATGATGATTATTTGAGATTAAGTTAATTTATATTGATTGGCTTCCTTACATATAACATCATATTTATGGATGGTTTCCATTCATATAATATTTTCTGTAGTAAATCGTTAACGTGTGATCTATTTTGTGGACTTGGTCCACGCACACGTATTGTTGGCCTGTTAAGGGTCGGGTTTGGAAACTCAGACTTATTTCTCGTCGTGACGTTCCCGCTCTCTCTCACTCTTTAATTTATATATATATATATATATATATATATATATATATATATATATATATATATATATATATATATATATATGCTCTGATTTTCGGCGAGTGAAAAAAAAGGCGGGGCGTTACAGGATTAATCCAACATTTTAGACTAGTGGTGGATTAATTATTGGATTCTAGAAGGAGTCCATGCTCCATTCGGTGATTCTGATTAACATACATGGGGAGGAATCCACGCTCCATTCGGTGTTTCCGATTAATATACGTGGGGAGGTATACAGTGACCTGGTGGTACATCACGAAACACTATGGAAATAATTGGCCAAGGAACACTTGATATGATTTGTATGGAATTTGATATGGAGATTGGGTGAGGGATCATTGGCATATAATACCCATGACATGACACATACGTTGCATAAACACTTGCTGAAGTCTGAAGATACAAGTCCATGAGCCAGAAAGCCAATTCAATTGGGCCAAGCTTGAGCCCACAGTCCATGTTCCATGTGCATTTTAAAATGGGCCAAGCTTGGGAATCAAAGTCCAAGTCCACAGGGCAGAGTTCAAATCCATAAAGTCAAATGAGTCAAATGAGAGTTCTACGTGAAGCCCAATTGCTCCTAGTCCATGACCCATATCCATGATTCAAATCCGTTATCCCATGCGCATGCAATCCATACCACCCATTTCATGCATAAACTTTAGATCATCCATTCAATGAGGTAATGTGACCCTAAACCATTTATCCAACCATCCATTTAAAATCCCATGAGATCTCATACATTAAACACAACCCCAATCCTACACTCATGTACATGGCCAAATTCCCAACTCCTAAAATGTCTCTCCATCTCATCCACCTCATCATCCGCATACACCTATCCCTTCATACGATTTCTCTCCTAAATTCACTCTCTCCATGCGCAGCACATCTAAAATCCCTAAACTTTTGCTCCAAGTCCCCAAATCTAATCACCTTAGATCCTAAATCCTAGTTGCTTCCACACCATGCATGCGCATACCTCATCCCAAATTCATTTCATACGATTACAACTCCTAAAATTCCTCATTTCATGCACACAACCCTTGCTTGTCACACAACAAAATATCAATTCAAATCCCATTGCCACCTCACACAGTTTTGCAATCTTAGCCTCCACTACATTCGCATATCCCACCATGCCATACACGACACACCTCTTCCATAGCCTTAGGCTGATACACCTAGTTGCCCTCTCCTCAAGTCTTTCCACTTATCAACTTTTAATCCAAGCCATCCAATCACCCAACTTAATCTCATCCATCCATTCCTACCTTAGAACCTATAAATAGATGCATTAGGCTAAGGTAGAATTTGAATTTGACCTGGAATTTGAAAGGACCAAAGGTGGGAGGAAAAGACAAGAAGACATAAGCATTATTCGAATTTTACAAGTGAGAGTTATAAATTTTCATTTTTATAAATTAGCATCATTGAGGTGTATTGTCACTTTATTCGAGAGAATTTGCAAATTAATATCATTTATACTCCATTTGTTCGCAATGATCAACAATTAGCTAATATCTTCACAAAAAGTCTATCTACTACTAAATTCTAAGATATTTTGTTCAAGTTGAGTTCTATCGACATTTTCGCATCAACTTGAGGGGGAGTGTTGAATAAGGAAAAAGAGTTTTACTAGAACTCTCCCTTTTGAGTCCTCTAATGCAAATAGGACTCTTTCATCTTTCCTATATATGTGCGGCAGATGTAGCTTGTAAATGGAATTGTGAATAATAAAAAACTCAATCTCTCTTTCCCGTGATTTTTCCCATATTAGGTTTTCCACGTAATATCGTGTGTTATGAGTGATGGTTTTTTATTTCTACAAGAAGTTTAAGTAAGATAACATAATAGAATAAGCTCAAATTAAAACTAAGATGCAATTGCAATGTACCAAAGGCCCATATTCATACAAGAACCAAGCAAAATGAAAGAAAGAAATTAGACCTACATAAAATACATGTCTAGTGGCACCACCTTCTTGTTCCTTTCTTAAATGCTTGAATTTAGAATCTGAAATGTGAATACAAGCTTTGGTTTAGGTGAAATTCATCACTTTTATTGACCCTAAAATCATGGATTTACATGGATTTCAGTGAGAAAAAAAAACCTAAGATCCCATGTATGTTAGACCTTGGTCCATCATTTTATATTTTTGGCCCATTGGTCTCCGAATTGAAGCATTCTTTGAGCATTCAATTTTATTCATAAAATTCCAAGACAAGTTAATAATGTTGTCCTTATCTCCTGTGAGATGCACTACATCAGTCCCATATGTAACATAATCTATACTTTGAAACGTTAAAATCTTACATAAAAAATTGGTAAGAATAATGTACACATACATTTTTGCTATAAAATGAGAAGTTATTCACCTCATATCCTATAAAATAAAATATCCTAAGGATGTAAATGGATGTCTAAAAATCCGAAACATTAGACCCCATATAAATAGTTTGGATGTGAATTTTATATCACTTTAAAATTTTGGATCTAAACCTGAATCCAAGTTTAACCGTTGTTTGAATTCAGATGTAGATATAGATCCAAATATATCCGAATTCGATAACCCGCTAATTATGTAAATAACATATTTACTATTAATATACAGTTTATGTATTACTTTGTATGAAGAAAAAATCTTAAACCTTACCTTCTTGTCTTCATATCAGATGTCCATCAAATTTGAAGTTATGGGTTTGATTCACACTTCATGTTATGAGAAATATTTACTATTAGAAAAGAGAAAAAAACGGAGTCTTTGTCTAAAGAAATGGGTTGAGAAATGGCAGATGGATACAATCTTTCAACGAGATAGTCCTGTTTCAAGAGAGACTATTAGAAATAGGATATAGATTTCACCATTTGAGTTGTAGATTTTTCATTATCTATTTTGATATTTTTTGTACTTCTATTTGCATTTTTCTTTCTCTTAAGAATTTTGAGATTTTGAGATATCTCCTTTTAATTTTCATTAATTATGTGTTTTATGGGATTTGGATTCTCTTTTCGTATTGGAGCTTGAATATTTATTTAGTTATATTTTCCTTTTATTGAAGACAATGTCAAAAGAATTTAATTGTGCTGATTTGATCTAAATCCACCGATATAAACTTGGATGCGGATATGGATCTTAAATCTAAAAATCTAACCCAAATTTGAATCCTACAGATATTAAATAGATGTGGATGCAGACTATTATTTATATTTGATTTAAATTTAACCTGTTTACATCTATAAATTACCCAATCATTCTATACGAGTTCTTTTGCCATTTTTTAACTATCGAAAATAAGAAATATGAAAGATGAGATTCTTCTTCTTTTTTTTTTTTTTATTACATTAGCAAAAAAGCAAATTATTCTAATCTAAAAAATTATTTTTAAACTAACCACTTTCCCTTTGGAGGAGAGAGGGAAACGCCTTTTGGGAGTTGTTTGGCTTGAGTGGAATTGGTGAAAATGCACTCCATGTATTTCCTACTATTATAGTAAAGTATATTTACATTAAACTAAGGGGAGCCCAACAGACATCCGACTTTTCTACTACAAGACACCCGATTTCAAATTTTAGATGAAATTTACCCTTTTGTCCTCCCACTTAAAACCACCGCATCAGCCGAACGACTCTTCTTTTTTTTTTTCGTTCGGACTATACATCGAACAAATGGCTGGTTTGTGGTGTTCTTAGGCAGCGGATGGAAGAGGAGGGGACCCAACAGGTGAGATCGAAGCAAAGGCAGGGGCAACATCAGTAGTGTTCGTTTGATGGAGATACAGTCTCAAAGCCAGCCGATCTAGTTGAAAATGTCTCAAAAAATGGGTTATGGGCGGTGCGGTAGAGATGCACGGCAGAAAAACCAGTCAAAGGGGCCCTATCGTTGACTGAAACCCATTGTTTTTCTTAGGCGTAGATAGGTGGGCCAAGGGCAACCATGGTGGTGTCGATCCTAGGTGCAGAAGTGAAGTATCCCCTTGGATCTAAGGCTTTGAAGAAGATCTGGTGGGTCCCACCTTCTATCAACGATGGGCCCCTCCTCTTACTCTTTCATCCACTGCCTAAGAACACTACAAATCAGCCATTCGTTATTTATAGTCTGAACGGAAAAAATAAAATAGAGTCATTCGGCTGATGCGGTGGTTTTAAGTAGAAGGGCAAAAGGATAAATTCCATCTAAAATCTGAAATCGAGTGTCTTATAGTAGAAAAGTCGGGTGTTTGTATGGCTCCCCTAAACTAACAGTAAAAGACATGTCCTAGAAACACTAAAAAATTGTTTAAATGTATAGATTATAAAAGTTTATTTTTGTTTACATATTATTTATTTTTATCTAATCACGCAACATACACAAATGGTTGAAGCATGGAGTTATAATTAAATATTGACCGATATCTCATTATCGATCGGTATTTTTCTCTCTCTTATTTTTTTTCTTTTTTTAAAAAAAATTATATCAATATCCTGATACATATCAGCGGCCGATATTGGTCGTACAGGATAGGTCGATATCTCGACTCTTGGGTTGAAGTAGCGTCAGATTATACAAACGAGGTAGCTAAGGAAAATAAAATTCCTCTGAACGTGGCGCAAACCACGGAGAGCCATTATCACCGTTTCAGCTCTCTTGGGATGATATATTCAGCTCTCTTGTACAAAATGATGACTTTTGTATGAGGGCTAACAATATCGTGTGATACCGCGATATCAGCATAGTGGCGAATATTTCGGCGATACAATTTTCTCTTTTTATTTTATTTTTAAAGTATTGGCCTTTTTTATTTTTATTTTTTGAATTAAAAAAATTGAAAGAAGACTATTCTTAAAAAAAAAAATTCAGATGGCCGATATTTAACCAATATCGACTAGGCACATGAATGAATCAATTTTTTTAAGAAAAAATCATTGATATTTAATAATATTAGGCCAATATATATCGCTAATATTTAATGATATCGACCGGCAGATATCTATTGTATCAATCGAGATATCTAGATTCTTGAAATTGAGATATCTATCCTATCGATCGAGATTATAACCCTTATCCTCTACTACTATGCAAATATAAAGTTGAGGTTCACTAAATAAATATTTTAAATATGTGAACTATTAAAAATTTATTTTGATTGATTTAATCAAATTATGATTTTAAACTTTTTAATTTTTGATCAATTTAAATTATTTTAAATTTACAATTTTAAAAAATGATTTGATTGATTGATGCGATCGAAATAATTTTTTGATAAATTTTATCACCATATTATTTCTTGGATCTAGACCTAAATATGTGGAGGTAATTGATGCATTCGAGTGTGGCTGCTAGTGTCTTCTCAGCCCCTTTTCACTGGCCTATTGTGTCTTCTCCAAAGCATACAAGTATATTCTTTTTTGTATTTTTCAGTTTTTAAACTAATTCGAGTGCCCACTGTATTCGGCATTATCTCCTGATTGTCCTTTTCACTCTTCTTTTTGTCAATGACTAATTTAATTTAATCATGTACTACCCCACTTCTACCGACAAATTCGATGGTTGGCTGCAACCTTTAGTCCTGTGTCTGATCCATACATTTTGCCGAGCATTTTAAATTAATGAGTTTGAAGTAGGGTTGGAACTAGGCGGGGTTGAATTTTTTAAAATCTAGTTTGATTTGAATTGGTATTACATGAACCTCAACTCAACTCAATTTGAACTTTTGATCTTGATGTCTTGATCCGACTTGATTCGAATTATAATCTAACTCAATCTGAAACTCGACCTGACCAGCATTTTGAACTTCCCCTACTTCTTATCGGGTCAAGTCGGATTTGATTGGGTCGGATCGGGTTAACTTAACAATCTGCCAATGCAACTTGAATTAAATGTGGATTTCTGACTTTTCAACTCAATCCGACCCACATGATTTTCAGGTCGGATCATGCAGGTTCGGGCCTAAACTTGAGCAAGTTTCACCCCTACTTCTTGGCGATATGATAAAAAGAGGAATTTTGGGAACATAAAATTTGAGTTTTTTAGATAGATAATAATAAAAAAAACCATCGACAAAGATTGACCTTTATATTAGATTTTAGCAATTTTAGGATGACAAAGGTCTTAGTTTCCAACGGAGATTACTGTAAATCTATCATGAGTTAAGTTAAATTAATAGAAAACTGTATGAATGATATATAATTAAAAACACTTTTATTTAATTATCATAATTTTATGAAATAAATTACAAAAAATAATTAATTATAACAATAAAACTTTCAAAGTTCAAAATATATTCATTTATTTTCTTTGTTAATTGGAAATATATAACTTGCTTTAAATTTTAATATGCAATTTCTCTTAATAAGAAAATTTGAAGAGTCTCGTCAAGCCATTATTAGATTTGAAATTTTGAATAGATGAAAGATATGCATTTACAGAAAAAACATCTGATTTGAGAGAGAGTAAGTCTCTGTTTGGATGAGGGATAAATTTTGTAGAGGTTATATGGAGTTATCCCCTGATTAGAGCTACATTTGGATGAGGAGTAAATTTTAGAGGGGTCACCCCGAGAAGGAGTCACTCTTGAACTGAGATTATCCTTATTTTGTTTGGTAATTGGATTAGAAACTGATACGAATCTATATGTCGATCTATTATCTTGAACATCAAGATCTGAAATGGTATGTATTAGATACTTGAGGGTTCATGTTAACCATTCTCAATTCATTATTTATTTATTTTTTAAATGATTTAGTTAGATCAGGTCTATTTTGGGTTTGATTCACAAATTTTAAACTTGTACCCACTTAAAATACTTGATTCGGTTAAGTAATCATGTCGGATCAAATTTTCTATGTCTTATTCATGGTAGACCTCGTAATGGATTAATTTCGGGTTCGAGTCAATAACACTCAACTCATTACTTATTTATTTATTAAATAGGTAAGTCTATTTCAAGTTGGAGTCACAAAACGTTAAATTCATATTAATTTAAAATGCTCAATTTTAGTTCAAATAATTAGACTGGGTCAAACATGATAAATTGGGGAAAACATGATAAGTTGTCCCCTTTATCGGAGAAAACATGATAAATTGTCCCCTTTATCTAAGCAAGATAAAATCCTTTCTCAAAACCGTGGAATTGAATGTACTTGAGCTTGAATGCAACCACGAAGGGAGAAAGACTTGAGTAGAATTGAGGGTTTTATCTTAATCGATAATTAAGTGTTTTATCTCTATTTGATAATCTAATCCATTGATTTTAAACATTTATAAATCAATAGTCCATACTCATTAAAATTTAAAAGTTGAGATTATATGACTTGGATCATCAATTAAGAGTGAAATTTTATATATATTCTATATCCATATAATCATCTATCAAATAAACTTAAATTTGATGAACTCACATTCAGTTTAATGACATGTCTCGTTAGTGTTTTTTTGTGTTAGTCTAACTCTTTATGATATAAGGAGTGATAAGTGTTTTAAATATCAAAAATAATAAGATTAATTTTAAGTGATATGAAATTTAGAAATTATTTTTCAAAATAAAGCTATAAATTGATAGTGCATGAAATGATTAGTCATGGAGTTAGATTTAAAAAAAATTAATTTAAATTGTGAAATGTCTTACAACAATTAAAATTATAATTGAATATAATTTATCACTAAATCACAATGTTAATACTATTTTTCTATTAATATGAAGTAGGCATTTATAATTATATTTGAAAACTATTTGAAAACTATTTTACATTTAATAATTAAAACTAAATTAATTAATTAAAATATTTTTAAATAGACAAATAAAATATATAAATAATTCACAAAATTATAATGAGTAGAAAAAGGAAAATATAAATATATATGAAAATTAAGATCCTTGTTATTTATTTAAAGATTATGTTCGAATTTTTTATTTACTGGAGTTGATAGTTTATACACTTTTAATTAGATATTTAGAGAAAAGACAATAGATATAAAAAAATTAAACTCTATTTAATAATTTATTATTATATAATAGTATAACATAATTTTTATATCTCATATCCTGCTCATTTATAATCCGTACTGGCACACTGATCGTTGTGAAGTTCTAAATTCCTCAGAATCAAAGATGAGAGCCAGCGCCCCGCCCGCCCCTCAGCAGTGACATCCCTCTGCGTCTCCAAAGCGTTGGAAAGACTGAGGGTTTTCCAAACGGATGGAGAATCCAAAGCCGTCCATCAACGACTCGACTTCCAACTCGAACGGTGAAGTTGCAGAGAAGCCGATCCGTGTCTATGCCGACGGCATCTACGATCTCTTCCACTTCGGTCATGCTCGATCTCTTGAGCAGGCCAAAAAACTGTATTCTCATCTTTCTTTCCTTGATTGATTCTTCAATTCCCCTTTTTTTGTGGGTGTTCTATAATATTTAGGTTGAGGTTGGAAAATTTTCCTTGCAAAAATGTTTTTCTGATTAAGTTCATTTCTTCTTCCCTAACCCCTTCTATGTATAAATCTTTTCTAGGAAAATGGTAGGAAAGAATAACCGGATATTCAAACTTAAAAAGCAAGCATGTCCCTGGAAAAAAAATGCTATACAAAACAGATCCTTAATGATCCGTGTTTGTTTCTTGGTTTCTTTTAATACATCCTTTTAAGGTTCTTCCAAATCTCTGAATTCCCTTGGGTCTGAGATTTGATCTATTCTGCTCTCTCTCTGTCTCTCTCTCTCTCTCTTTCTGCGCTCGAATCGGGCTTTTGGACATTGATTCGATTTCTCCAATTCTTATATTACCTGGGTTCTTTTAGTTCTAGTATTTTCTCGTTTGTCTATTGTGTATTATTTCATCTTATCTAGGTTTCTTTTAATTGATGCACTTTTCTTTATCTATTATTTGAAAATGTATTATTTTTTTAGTTCTTATAGATTTTCTTTCGTTGTCTTTTTGTTAGATTTGGTGCATTGAATCAGATTCTTTCAGTACTCTTTCAATTTCCAGATGTATAATTCTTTTGCTTCTTTATTTGTTTATCTCAAAATGAATTGGTGTCACGCCAATCATTTCAAGCACCACACCTATTGCTGGACAGTTATCCCCAAGAATAGAATAAGGGTTTGATTCATTTTTCTTCAATTAGTATTTTGCTTCTTTATTTGTTTGTCTCAAAATGAATCGGTGTCACGCCAATCATTTCAAGCACCACACTTATTGCTGGACAGTTATCCCCAAGAATAGAATAAGGGCTTGATTCGTTTTTCTTCAACAGTATAAAGTCACTCCCATGTCCACTTTTTTGAAAGCAAAAGGGATACTAAAGCAAGGGACGACTTAAAGTATATCAGGTATGATGATTTTCTCATTTTCTGACAATTTGACGAAGGAAAACACATTTCCTTTGTTTTGGTTGTGGGCATGGTGAAACTTCAAGTTCTCTAAGGCAAAAGTGAACTGACCTTATTAGGATTAGGATTTTAAGGGGAATATATGTTTCTTGAGGAGCCTAGTTCTTCTGCTTGTTGCAGATTTTGAACCTCTTGCAAGGGTAGAAAATGTAGGCAAACTCCAGTTTTTGTGCTACTAATTTCCATTCAAGTCTAAGTTTTTCCACTAATCCTTCTGATGCAGCACATGAGGGAAAATTCCCCAGTGCCGCCTCCAATAACAGACGCGTGAATGGAAGGAGATCCTAAATGACTCGCGAGCGCCACCCTCAGATGCATGAAGATCCTTGAGGACACTTGAGGAGGAAGGAGGATTAGCAGAAACTTCCTATTGTGGATTTCCTCTTGATTTTCGGTTTCTTTTTCCCTTGTAATTTTTTTTTTTGCTTTCCTTATTTAGATTTTCGCTTTCTTTCTGTATGAATACACCAAAACTAGAATTGTAAAGGGACAGTGTTTTAGCTTGAAATTGATACCAGTTATTTTTCTGGAAACTCCCCTTCTTCTTCTTTTTCTCCTTCCCTGCTTGCAAGTTTCCTAGTGCTCCAGCTCCATTGACGGTGTGTCGCAGACGAAACCCTCTGTTTTCTACTGGGAGCATCAACAAGCAACCCAGTCGTCCTCTCTCGCTCACCTAGACTCTCTCTGTCTCCCTCTCTCGGTAGTTGTTCTTCAACTCTTGCCTCCTCCCTGCCCCTGTCTTTGCCTAATTTGGAGGGCCTTCAGCGATCTTCTCCTCTGTTTTGCCAGGTTTCACCAGACGACCTCCCTCTCTCAGCAGTTCTTCAACTGTTGCCTCCTCCCTGCCCCTTTCTGTCGGGTTTCGCTACGTGGCCTTTATTCTTCCATGAAATGGTATAAGAGCTTAGGTTGAGCAATAACCTTGAACGAAGGTCTTCCATTCTTCATTGTGAATGAGTGGAACATTTTCTTTGCTTCCAAGGCTTCCCATAGTGCAAGTAACAATGATAATGCCCTAGGAAATCGAGCTGTCACTCGAGCCGAGTTTGACGAACTGAGACAAACCATCAAATAGTTGCAGGCAACAGTGATGCAACTCACCATGATTTTTTTTTGTCCCAACTCAGACCATCCTAAGGATTAACATGTCCCACCCAAGGATGACGCTCGTGGCATTATGGGTAAGAGACCCCACACATCCCATTCTCGACTTGCTTATGAGGATTATTCAAGCGGCGATGAGGTGGAGGAACTTTTTGTACGATGTGAAGCAAGGAGATCAGATCGTGAGATATCATGATCACAACAGGGATTACTGCATGAAGGTAGACCTCCCACCTTTCAATGAGCAACTGCATATAGAAGACTTCCTCAATTGGATCTCAGAAGTCGAACCCTTCTTCAATTATATGGAGATCGATGTAGCAAAGAAGGTCACCTACAAACTCAAAGGTGGAGTATCTGCATGGTGGGAACAACTACAAACCACACGTTTGTAGGCAGAATAAGCCCCCCACTAGGACATGGCCTCGGATGAAGTAGTTGCTACGTACTTGTTTCCTTCTGGTCGACTATGACCGAGTTCTATCCCATCAATATCAGAACTGTCGATAAGGAAACCACTCAGTTCGTGACTATACAGCTGAGTTTTTCTGTTTCTTTGCACGAAATGACTTGGCCAAGACCGAATGTCGACAAGTCACAAGATTTTTAGGATGTCTTCATATGACGACCCATGACTGCATCATGTTCGAGCCAATCTTCCCGTTGAGTGTTTCGGTGCAGATGGCCACAAGAGCCGAGAGCCAGTTAGATTAACCATGGAGGAGGAATACAACTATGACCAGATTCACTCCTCCATTGACCTCCTCGGCTCCGCCACCAACCCAAGGGCGTATCCCTCAACAGGCTATACCCTCTCGACCGGTTCCATCATAGAATCCAGTTGCTGCCCTGCCAAAGCCTATTGAGGGCAAAGAAATAGGACGAAGCAACATCAAGTGCTATCATTGTAGAGAAGCAGGGCATCATTCAAATCATCTGCCATCAGCTGGTTAACCTCATCACCGACGAAGCCAAGCAGAGGAAGATGAATACGTGGAGGATCAAGGGGATGATGATGAGTGTCTTGTTACTCATAAGGATGAAGGAATCTCCTTGGTGGTTCGGAAGTTGCTGTACACACCAAAGCAAAGTCTTCCTTTGCAGCAGTACAACATCTTCAAGACCCGATGTACTGTCAACCAAAAGGTCTGCGATCTCATCATTGACAGTGGCAGTAGTGAAAACATCGTTTCACAGGTGATGGTTGACAAGTTGGGCCTGACGACGCAAGTGCGTTCTTCTCCCTATTCGATCAGGTGGATCAGAAGCGTGGGGAAGCAATGCCTCATCTCTTTTTCCAGTGTTCTTTTCGATGTTGTTGACATGGACGTATGCCACATGCTTCTTGGCTGACCATGGAAATACGATGTCAACTGTATCCACAAGTGTCATGAGAACACTTTCACTTTCTACAAGATGGAGTGAAAATTATCCTTGCTCCTGTGCGGGGAAAGGAATGCAGTCGATTGACACTTGAAACATGCAAAATTCTGGCTTTGGTCATGCATGAGACAAATTCAGGGCCAGTGCTTGTACCATCGGAAGTAAATCCAATACTGCCTGAATTTCGAGACTTAATACTTGATGAACTTCCAGATGGGTTACCCTTGACACGGGACATACAACATCACATCGACCTTGTCCTCGGTGCAAGCCTGCCAAACCTACCCCACTACAGGATGAGCCCCAAGGAGTTCAGGCATTTTGCTAGGCCAAGTGGAGGATCTACTATGCAGGGGCTTAATCCAAGCTAGCATGAACCCTTGTGTTGTTTCGGCATTATTGCCACTCAAAAAGGATGGGAGTTGGTGAATGTGCGTGGATAGTTGTGCTGTCAACAAGATTGCCTGTCAAGTACTGGTTTCCCATTCCTTGCCTAGATGACATGCTCGACATGCTTGAAGGTTCAAAAGTCTTCTCCAAACTTGATCTTAGAAGCTAAGGAATGACCCGTGGTTTGATTTAGGCATTCAACTCCGGTCCAATCCACGAAGTCCAAAAGATCAACGTGGCTTTTTGGAATTGTTTTTGTGGATTTTGCAAACATGGTGCTGAATTGAAACCCAAAGTTTGAGCTGAAGTACCGTACTATACTAGTGAAAGCAACAACCTAGAGAAAAACTGCATCAGACCATGAGATGAGTGAAAGACTGCGGTTTTTTTTTTTTTGAGTGGTAATAGAAAAACTTTTATTGAAAATAGAACAAATACAAAACAAAGTACACAACGCCTAAGGGAATTAGGCCCAAAAGAAAAACAAAGGAAAAACAACCGAAAAACAACAACTATAACAATAAAACTTCACTGAAACAGTATAAACTATCCTTGTAGTAACATGAAAGTGTCAGAAATCGAACCACCAACGCTATTCTTTGCAAAGAAGTTTGCCAATCCATTGGCTGTACGGCTGATAATCACAAAGGACACCTCCAAGTTCGAAACTAATTCATTGATCTCTCTAACTAAAGTGATTAACTTCCATGGAGGGCGCTTCAACCCCTTGGCCCATTTGATAGGCATTAGACGAGTCACTTTCAATCACTAACTTTTCTCCTCCTAAACCCGACTCCTAAGGTCAAAGCTCTCATAATACTAAGAAGTTCCGCCTCATTATATTTCATCATCCCTACTGATTCTGTAAAGACAACTCGTGTGGAGCCCAAATGATCTCTAAAGGATGCCCCCTATTCCAGTTGGATCAGGCTGATCTCATGAGGCCCCATCCACATTGAATTTCAACGTTCCACTTGGAGGAGAAGACCAGTCAACACATTTCTTCCGAATCCGAGATCTAAACGTCATACCTCCCAAGACTGAATGAGGTCTGAGGCTTTAATATCTCTCAATTCATTGTTGGAGCAAAGCCAAACACAGAGTCTCCATTTCACTTTTTGGAAGAGCTCGCTAACCTTCAATGTCTTGCCCTCAAAGATCATGGCGTTCTTCTCCTTCCATATAGTCCACAGCACTACAATTGGAATTGTGATCCAGTTTAGCCTCCTCCAGGGATTACGTTAGGAAGAGACCATGACCCCACCAAGCCCTCCCAAGAGCCAGAGCAAACCCATGAAACTCTCATCAAATCCAAGAAGTAACTCCAAAGCTTCCAAGTGAGAGGGCAAGTGGCTAAGTGATGATCGATAGTTTCATCAGCAGTCCCACAAAGGGGGCAACTAATGTCGCCCTATGGGCTCAACACTCCTCCTCTCTAAGGTCCATCATGGTAAAAAAATTCCCCTTCATGCAACACTAGATGAATAATTGAATTCTAGGTGGGGCAAGGCACTTCCAAACTAGAGACTGAGATGCTAATGAGCCATTGACTTTCTGATTCAATATCTCAATCAAAGACTTAACCGAGAAAATCCCTGATGGATCTCCCGTCCATGCTAACTCATTTTCTTCTTCTAGGTCAAATGGAAATTCCCCCAGTTGAGCTTTAAGTTCATTCAAGTTGTCGACCTCAAACGCCCTAATATCTCTCCTAAAGTCTAGATACCAAGAAATGCCTTGATCTCCCACACGAAAAACATCTTGTACCAAGGCCCGTTTATTTCGAGCTATTTTGAACAGTCGAGGGAACTTCTCTCTCAATGGTCTATCTCCAAGCCACAAATCCTCCCAAAAGAAAGTGTAAGTCACCCTTACCCACTAAAGACTGGAGTCACTCCTTAAATAGCTTTCCAACCTCCTTCCTCCCCTGACACACCCTTCACCATGCTTCAAGAATCCCTGAACCTGACTTGTCCACTTCCTCCCCCAAACTCCACCTGTTTACATCCTGACTTGGCTGTTAGGACTCGAACCCACAACGCATTTGTTTCTCTTCCGAAGTGCCATCCCCATTTACATAATAAGGCCTCATTCCTCAAACGTATGGGGACTATACTTGAACCACCTTTGGATTTGGCTTTGGTAACTTCCGTCCAAGCCACCAAATGAACTTTTCTATTCTCCACTTGATCTCCTCAAAGAAACCTCCTGAAAATTTTTTCTATCTTGTTAGCCAGTCTTTCGGTATTTCAAAAAGAGACAAGAAGTATGGAGGTTTGCCCTTGGCCGTTGCTAACGGTTGTTGCGCTACTCCATTTGACCCTAGCTTCTCGGTAGGTTTCTCTCCTTTCGGTTTGAAAGGGATTTTGGGATCAGCGAAGGGAGTCACGGTGCTTTAGGAGTGAGAAAAAGGGGATTCTGCGAATTTAGAGCTACAACTTGAAAGCTTTTAAGGAAGTCTTATTGGACCAGGGTCAGGCTAATTCCTAGAATTTAAAGTTCGGACTCCTCTGTGGGCCCTTTCCATGGGCTCTCAGCTTAAGCCCTGTTAAGAATAGGCTACCTCATTATTCTCATCTCGATCCCGTGGCTCCAAAGGGACATTCAACTCCTTCTTTCTCGCGAAAAGCTTTCACGCATCCCTTGACTAAGCGGACTTTTGACTCCTTTGTTGAAGAGAGGTTACCAGGACAATTTTTTATAGCTGTCCGAGCACCTGCCTCCATCTACTGAGCAGGGTCTCGTATCCAATGTTGGTGAGGACTTGCTTGCTTCTGATACTGAGGAGGTGGAACTACATCGTCAGTAGGAGGATGGGGGTAAGGAATCAATTGGTTGGTTTTCAATTGGAGGATGGTTCTATGGGGCGAGTAAATGTGGACATGGACAACAGAGGATAGACATCAGGACAGGTTCAGCCGGGGCCATCAGATTAGCCAGCGAGTACTGTTAGGTGGTCGAACTCTCTGGAGGGTTGAGGATTGTCTTCCATTAGCAGTGAGATCAGAGTTGGTGGACGAGAAAAATATGATAATCATAGGGAATATTCTTGGCATCACTTCTCCATGCTGGTCAGCTCAGTTGCAGGTCATTTTAAAGAACTTCTGTAAGTCAGTATGGAAAGATAAGGAGGATCAATGGTTGCACAGTAGTAGAAAACGGGATAGGGAGCTTTGAAAATTGCAGAGTTCGGTTAACTATGATAGAACGTTGGTTGTGGCTGGGTCCTCAGGTGTTCTGGATGGTGATTAATGAAAGTCATGTCTTGGAACGTGAGGGGGGTGGGGGCTGTACTGAAAAGGGTTTTGGTGAAGAGAGTGGTTATCTCTCAAAGACCAAATGTTCTGTTCCTTCAGGAGACCAAGTGTTTAGCGCCTGAGGAGGGGCTAGTTAAATCCTTATGGGGCCCAGGAAGTATGGGGTGGGTAGGAAAAGCCTCCGAAGGGGCATTCGACGGTCTATGGACTATATGGAATGCCTCTAAATTGAAGTTGTCATATGTGGCCATTAAACAATATTCTATTTTGGTGGTTTTGGAGGAGATGTCGTCTGGGCGATCTTTTCTTTTTACAAATGTCTATGGACCCAATCTAGATGCTGATAGAGGTCAATTTCTAGATGAGGTCGCTTTTGGCATAGGGATCTATCATCTTCCCTGGTGCATTGGAAGGGATTTCAATGTTGTTCATCGTATGTCGGAGAGGAAAAACTGTCACTGTATTCCGCCTCCATGCAGAGCTTTAGCTGTTGGATTGAAGATATGGAATTACTTGATTTACCTTTGGGTGGTGCCTCTTATACGTGGTCAAATTTGCAAGAAGACCCACGCCTAGCGCGTTTTGATAGATTCTTGATTGACTCTCAGTGGGCCGATTGTTTTCAACACACCTCGCAATATGCTCTTGCCAATCCTATCTCTGTCTCTCTGATCATGTTCGGATTATTCTAGACTCTAGTCTGGAATCTTGGGGCCCTACACCCTTTCGATTTAAGTTGGCATGGTTGAAGGTTGAGGGGTTTCATGAACTAGTGGCAACTTGGTGGAGGGAGGGATCGTCCTTCGGGTTGGAAGGGTAAGTGTTTGTTGCATAAATTGAGGTATTTGAAAGGGAAATTGAAAATTTGGGCTACTACTTGTCGGGAGGTAGAAAAATTGGAAGAACAGCGTTGGTGGGATGAATTACCAAAGCCTCCTCCAGTTGGAGGAGTTGGGGCTGCTATCTATAGATCGATTGTTGCGCCGCAAGGAGATAAAAGGTGAGTTCAAGAAGAAAGCTTTGATGGAGGAGAATAAATGGAGGCAGAGATCCCGAATTAGATGATTGAGAGAGGGGGACCAGAACACCAAATTTTTTCATCAGATGGTGAGTGCTAGATGACAAAAAATTTTCATTCATTCTCTTCATGAGGAGGGGGAAATTATAACTGAAAAGGAGGATATTTGTGATGAGATAGTGCACTAATTCCGTCGACTTTACGAGGTCCCCAAAAGGGAATTTCCTATTCCGTCTTTGCTTCTTTTTAAGGAATTGACGTCAGAGAAACGACTTCTAATCGAAAATCCTATTGGGGAGGAAGAGGTGAAAGACGCAATGTGGCTGTTAGGAGAGGATAAGGCTCCTGGCCCCGTTGGTTTTCCCATTATGTTCTTTGGTAGAGGTTTAAATCAAGATTCTAACAAAAATATCGGCCAACAAACTAAAATCGGTTCTTCAGGATTCTAATTTCTCTAGTGCAAAGTGTCCTTTTTGGAAGGTAGACAAATAATGGACTCTGTGGCTGGTGGCGCATGAATCCTTGATTCGAAATTCCTTTCAGGCGAGGCGGGTGTGGTTTGCAAGTTGGATTTCCAAAAGGCTTATGACAATGTGAACTGGTCTTTTCTGGACTTTGTCTGTGAGCAGATGAATTTTGGAGTTCGTTGGAGGAATTGGATATGTTCATGTTTATCTTTGGCTCATCTGTCAGTGTTGGTAAATGGGTGTCGGAAAGGTTTTTTCCAAATGGGGAAAGGGATTTGTCAAGGGGACCTGCTATCTCCATATCTTTATGTTCTCGTGGCTGAGGCACTACACCTCATATTTCAAATAGTGTCCACTAATGGCTGGCTACACTGGCGTCAGGATTAGTCAGTCTGATATCGTCATTTCGCATCTACAATACGCGGATGATACAATTCTTTTTCTTAAGGCAAAAGTGGAGGAATTAAAAACAATTAGAGTTGTTCTAAAGTGGTTCGAAATCTGTTTCAGATTGAAAATTAACTTTGACAAAAGTGAATTGATGGGGGGTAAACGTGGAACACAGTTAGTGTTTGGAGTTGGCAGCAGTATTGGGGTGTAAAGTATCTCCTCTTCCATCCACATACCTCGGTAATTCCTCTGTGCATCGACACTCCCCGTAAGGGATGTTGGGATAAGATTGTTGATAAAATGGAAATGCAACTTGCTTTATGGAAAGGAAAGTTGTTATCGCTTGGTGGGAGGCTCATCTTGCTCAAGGCAGTTATATCCTGTCTGCCAGTCTATTTTCTTAGTGTCTTCTAGTGTGCCGTGGCAGTTACGCAATAGTTAGAACGAATACAGAGACAATTCTTGTGGAATGATGCTAGAGAGAGGAGGAAGCTTCACCTGGTTAAATGGTCACAGTGTTTGTAAATTAAAAAGTAATGGTGGTTTAGGTATTCGTCCACTTCGTCAATTTAACAATGGTTTGATAGGGTTTGGTGACTCTTCTCCAGCTTATGGAAAGATATTTTACGACATAAGTATCGCCTATAGGGGCAAGGGTGGCGAATATCTCCTACTACTAGCAGTAGTGTCTGGTTTTTGGAACGATGTTTGTTTAGTGGCTTCGGTTTTTGACAACTATCTCAGGTACCGGGCATATTTAGGCTGATGCCGTTATGATTTGGAAGGATAAATGGTTGGGGGATGCCCCGTCGGAAACCTTGTTTCCCACGTTATTTTCTCTTGCGTATAATAAGGAAGCTACTGTGAAGGACTGTTTTGAAATTATTGAATGATAAGGTTGTTTGGGGACCAACATTTAGGCTACAAATGGATGATTGGATGGTGGAGGACATGATCTGGCTGTTGAAGTTATTGAGTAATGTTTTTGTAGTGGACAGGGGTATAGATCGACGTATCTGGGAGCTTGGATCCTCATGGTAATTTTTCAGTGAGCTCCTTCAGTAAGGTCCTGTTGACAACAAATGAAGTACCTAGTAGTTCACCTGTGAATCTGGGATGGGATCTCTCCAACGAAGGTGAAATTGTTTGGGTGGCTAGCTGGATTGCAGAAAGTCCTTACTATTGATAACCTGTGAGTACGAAAAATGAACATTGTTAATACTTGTCCTCTCTGTTTATTGGATGCTGAGTCGGTAGACCATCTACTTCTACATTGTAGGTTCTCCAATCAGATTTGGATGAACCTCCTACAACCGTTAGGAATCGATTTATGCTTGCCAAGAGATTGGTCAACATTGTTAAATGAAGAGGTGATGTTGTCAGGCAGTTCCTTTTGTCGATGCCTCTGGTCCACCACAGTACTGAGTATTGGTTGGTCTGTTTGGTTAGAATGGAACAAAAGAAATTTTCAAGATAAAGAAGTGTCAGTTTCGACTCTTGTGGCAGTTATTAAACTCCGAGTTGCTTGGTGGATGGTCGCGGTCTTCGAAGTTTCAGGATCTTTCTATTTCTGACTTGTGTCGGAACTGGTCATCAGTGGATTACATCTCACGACATTCAGACACTCAACCTTAAGTTCCATGGGATCCACCACCTCTTGGTCTGTTAAAACTTAATTTTGATGGGAGCTGCATGCGCGAGGTGGGGCTAGTCGGTTACAGGTGGGGTCATATGTGGTCATTCAGGATGTACTGCGCTTTCCTTCAATGGGCCTTTTCCCAATGGCTCAGTCATTGAGGTGGAATTATAGCACTATGGTGGGGTATTTTGGAGTTGGTCTCTTTAGAGGTCCCTGGGAGCATCGTCTAAGGGGATTATAAGGTGGTGGTGGAGTGGGTGTCCGGCTCTACATGCCCGTGGATTTTCTTAGATAAAATTGAGGAAATTCGGCATATGATTTCCGCCTATAATTTTCAGATTCTTGGAATCATCGGTTAGCAAACTCTGCTTGCAGATGATATGGCCCTACAGGGGGTACATTTATCTCTAGAAATAGGTCTTTGTAATCTGGGTGCCTTGGCTCTGCCTTAGTTTGGGGGCTATCTCTGGGACTCCTCTTATCCCTCTTGTATTTCTTTCTATTTATATATAAATAAAGTTAACATTCAAAAAAAAAAAAAAAAGAAGAGACAAGAAGTATGTGGGGAGATTGATTGAAACCGACTTAATCAGATTTACCTTGCTGCCCAAAGATAGGTACCTCTTACTCCACCCAACCAACCTTCTGTCAATCTTTTCCACTACCGGTGTCCAAAAATTCCTAAGCTTGGGATTTCCAATGATTGGAAGACCTAAGTACGTAAAGGGCAAACTTCCAACCCCACACCCGACCACATCGGCCCATTCCTTGACCCTCGAACTCTCCAACTCAACCCCAATAAGAGTACTTTTACCCAAATTGATCTGAAGACCTTGAGACTAGCCCAAAATATATGAGGGCTGCACGATATCCCAAAACCTCCGATCTGTTGGGGTCGCAAAAGAATAAAGTGTCATTTGCAAATTGAAGGTGTGTGACTACCGGCCCCTCCGGGCGCACCTCGAAGCCCCTTACAATTCCCAATTCCTCAGCCTTCAGCACCGACCTGCACCAACCTATTCAAGCTCTCTCCTACCATAGTGAAAATAAAAAGAGAGCAGATGCCCCTGTCTCAGTCCCCTATTTGCAGAAACTAGGGGCTTTGGTGAGCTATTCACCAAAACTGAGTACCTCGTATCCTCCATGCAAGCCTTCATCCACCTCCGCCATCTACTACCGAAATCCATCTTCTCAAACAAATAGCCCTCGAAGACCAATCTACACAAAACCCATATCTATCTTAAAGAGCAACCCTGACTTCTTCTCCTTTATCCTCATGTGAATCAATTCATTGGTGACCAAGACCCCATCCAATATCTGTCTATTTTCAATAATAGCCCCTTGAGATTCGTCAATCACCTCTGACAGTGCTTTTTTTCAGCCTTTCTGCTAGAACCTTGGCTAGCAATTTATAGATGCTACCCACGAGATTAATTGGGCGATAATGTCATAATTTAGAATGGCCATCCTTATTCAGAATGAGGGTAACAAAGGAGTTCTTCAGTCCTTTATTAGATGCCGTCTTGGTAAAATTCCTTAAAGAACCTTATTCAGAATGAGGGTAACAAAGGAGTTCTTCAGTCCTTTATTAATGATGCCGTCTTGGTAAAATTCCTTAAAGAACCTGATAACATCTGGGACAATTGTCTCCCAACAAGCTTTAAAGAAGGCGGAATTAAAGCCATCCGAGTCCAGGAGCCTTATCACCTTTCCAAACTCTCCAAAGCCTCCTTAATCTATTCCAAGGAAAATTCTCTCTCAAGCCAAACGCCTATCTCCCCACTAATCCGAGAAAATTCTATCCCATCCATCGTGTGCCACTGGAACCTTGGATCAATGTTGGAGGCTAAACTAAGATTAGAAAAAGGAGAGACAAGACACCTCAGTAGCGAGGGGGAGAGAAATTAAATAGAGGAAAGATAACAACCAACACACAAGCCAAAGAGAAAAAGGTAGATCCCCATAAGGAAACACCCAGATCGGAAGAAAAAGAAATATAAGGGAAAGAAAGTACCTGGGCCTCGAAGAAAAAAGACTGCATGTCGACGATCGACATCAAGGAGGCTGAGAGACTCCCTCGAGGACACACCTAGTTGGCTGTGACCAAATTTTGAGAAGGCAAGGAGAGGCTCCTAAAAAATCTGATATAAAAAAGAAGAGAACCTCCATCGTTGAAAGAGGAGGGAGCATGGGTGCAACATCGAAGCAACTACAACGGTAGGCCTGTGATCCAGGGTGACCAGCTTCGGCACCATCAACAACTGACGATGAGTCTAAGGAGCACCGTAGAAGACTGGGGTTGAGCCACCAAAGTCTCCACACGTTAGTAGAAGCAAAGGGCACCAAAGTAGGTGGGGAGAGAGGCTCACAACCACCTACTCGAACCAACCAAAGCCTGGGGAAAAGAAGAAGCAAATAAGTCGCGAGTTCCAAGCATCAAAATCAGACAAAGTAAAAGAAAAGAAGGGAAAGGGAATACCCAAATCCACAGGCTGCAACGAATGACAGAGTGGGAGGCGAGGGAGGCTGATCCAACAAAAAAGAGGAGGGAGGCGAAGGATCAGGATCCAGGTTGAAAAATAGCTGAAAGGTACCGCACTACAGCTTCCCTAATACTAGCCTTATCAGTAAGCCGTCTACCATTCACCACCACTGATCTAATAATGTTTATAGCTCTTCTATTAGAAGCACAAGAATGAAAGAATTTGGGTGTTCTTATCCCCCTTCTTTCAACCACAAGGCCCTTGACTTTTGTCTCCATTCCACTTCCTCTAGCCTCGAGCAATCCCAAATGATTGCTTGAGATTCTTTCTTGGAGGCTAGTTCTCCTTCATCAAGATTCTCTATCTGCTTCCAGTCTAGACCATAGCTCAAGCTCGCAGGAGCTATTTCTTTTATTTCCTTTATGGTTCCCCCATTTGCTGCAGCCCATTTTTTATTTTCAATTTCAACTTATGAAGCTTTTTAGAAAGAACAAAGCCTATCCAACCTTGGATATTGCAACTTTCCCACCAACTTTCACATTTTCCACAAATTTTGGATCAAGTAACCAAGCATTGCTAAACCGAAATGGCTTCAGTCCCCAATTAATCTCTTCTGAGTCATACAAAATCGAACAATGATCTGTTATTGGACAGAATAGTTTCACTTGACTAGCACAGGAGAAGAAAGCCTTCCAATCCGCCGAAGTAAGGAATCTATCGAGTCTGCTCCTTGCCCTTTTTAACTGCCGACTAGACCATGTGAATCGACCCCCAATAAGTAGAAGATCATTCAGCTCACATCTTTAAATAAAATTAGAGAATGCTTCCATTGCCCTTGTGTACCCCCTTCCACCCGTCCTTTCCGACGGGAATCGAATGACATTAAAATCTCCGCCCAAACACCACTTAGATGATACCCAAGCTTTGATATCCTCTTAACTCATTCCTGAAATTCTCTCTATCCCCTCTACGTTCGGACCATATACATTTGCTATGCCAATTTCGACTCCCTCACCCACCAATGTTCCTTTGATTGAGATTGAGCGATCATCCATTCTTTTGGCCGAGACCTTAAAGATCGACGGATTCCATATGATGAGCAGTCCCCCAGAATGCCCCGCTGCTGGTTTGCAAAAACTCCCACGGTCTCTAACACCCCCTATTTCCTTCGGCAACAAGTTTGCCATTTCTTCTCTTTTTGTTTTATGTAGGAGTAGGATATCCACCCTGTTCTTCCTTATAAACCAAGCAGATAGCACCTCGTTTCTCCTGGGGTTGGGTCCATTGAAAGGTATTTTATGTATGATGCTTCTTATAAATATCAGATCCATTGGGATTTCAAAAACCATCATTTTTAGGGTTCTAAAAATCAACAGTAAAAATGGGGGTAAATTTGCATGGATTTGAATCATGTGGTGAGATCAACTCAGAATGTGTTAAAATTGGTTTAGAGATCCAATTCAAGGGGTAGGGTTGGGTGTGAGGGCGTTTGGGATGGGAGTGGAGCCAAGTGGGCCCTAAAATGGGTTTCACTGCCCATGGGCACTCTCGCCTAGGAGATATTGGGTGTTGTTTGTTCTGGTTGAAATGTATCAAACTTGACTGAAATAGACGAAAAGAAGACTGAAAATTTACATGTGTATTTTGTTTCAAACTCATGTGGAAACAAAACATTTTGGCTGAAACGATATGAAATTAATAATTATGAAATAAAAACAATTGGCATTAAAATCACGTCTAATTATCATTCATGTATCCATTTCATATGATGTTCCATGAAAGGTTAGGCTCATGTTAGCACATTTAGGGCCAATGGATGGAAGTAACTAGAAATTCTGTTATAATGAGACTTTTGAAGACCATAGAAACGTCACCAGCAAAATCCTCATTGAAGTCTAAATGAAAAGGGAAACACCATGTCCCACATGGGTGTAGCTCAACTGGTTGTCTTCCGCCTCAGGAAGCAGGAGGTTGGAGGTTCGAGCCTCCATGGCCTAACCTTGGTATGCCCTAGGGGTAGTGGGCTCACCCTTGGGTTTTACGCTGGGTATCCCGCGGTTTCCCACCGTAAATTCAAAAAAAGGGGAAACACCACTTGAGGCTCCAATTATTGTGCCATTGCATGGAATTCTGTAGCCAAGTTTGCCAAATAATTTGATAACAAGTAGTTTCTTGTATGGTTTCCTAGGAGTAGAACAATAGTTGGGTTAATAACGTAGAATGCTTATGGTGATGATTCTATTGGAGGTAGCCCCCATGCCATGTTTGAGAACCACTTTCATGATGATGATGAAACATGCCCCTGCTTTTTAGTACTTATATGATCATAATTGATGATCGATGAAAGGGAGTGCCTGAAGTTCCCATTTTCATTGCAAGACTTTCCCAATGAGCACCTAGCTATGGACTCTTGATAGTCCTCGATGAATTATAGAAAATCTTTACCTCTCACAATGAACTCAATGAAACAATCCTTGTTTGTCATGCTTTTGACAATCCATCCCTGCTATGTGCTGAGATGAGATTGAGCTCCAACATTTTTTTTCAAGTATGCACACTTGATAAAGATCATTATTTTCTGCCATTACAATTGGGCCTGGCTTGTGTGTGGATTTGATGCTGCAATGTATAAGAAGCTTCCCTTAAAATTCAACCATTGTTGGTTAAAAAAAAAACCCAACAGAAAGGAGGGGACAGTGCAAATGAAATGGAGGAGACATCTAGAGATGCAATAACTTGAATCTTTCAGAAGACCATGGTGCTGTCAATTGGCATGACAAAGTAAAAAATATGGGTAGGAGCTGAAAGTACCATTAGATTGATTTCTGAACTAGAGAGATAGGTAGAGTGGGTTACAACTCTAAATGAATATTGTATGGGTCAAGCTAAAAGCAGGTCCGATAAGGGTAGTGTTGCTGGTGGGCTTGTAAGTTCATTAAAGGTCCAAGTCAACATGTTTGAAGGACCTGCTGAAACAGAGGTCGGGTTTCTAGTGGTAGAACTGCCACTAATGGTCATGGTCCACCTTTTATTTATTTATTATTTCAAAGAGAACAAGGTAAAATGACTTTCATTAAAAAAGATGATGTTAAGTACAGAGTTATCATTTGGGAGGCACCTGAAGAGCATGCCTTACTGAAATCTAAATAAAATGGCATCTTTATACCCAAATAAGAACAAGAATTAATACTGCTCTTCTGAACCCCATCTTTTACCAAAAAGTCTGTTCTTAATTAGCTGAATCCTCACATATCTGAAAGAAATATCCAAGTTGCTCTTACGATCCTTAATCTCTCTGACGAAGAAAAACAACTAATTCAAGTAAAGTCTATGAGAATATTGCTCCTCCCAATCCCATTTTTTCGCTAAGGATTTTGTATTCCACTAATGAATCTCCTTACCTGTTTGAGAGAAATATCCAAGTTGCTTGTGAGATCCCTTTTTCTTCTGTTCAGTCCAATTTAAAGTGTTGACCGAGCTACCCTTTATGATAAGCTTCCCTTGAAAGAACTCCTTAAGGATCTTCAAAGCCGCATCCTTAATTGAGAGAACTTCTATTCATTAGACTCCTTCCTTCCCACTGGACCCAAGAATAAAAGGAAGAACTTCCCCCTTGTAGTCATGCAAGATTCCACCAAACCCTGCTAGAATGTTGAAAATGAGTTGAAAGAAAGGAGAAACCAAACAAGTAGGCTCCATATCCCTTGATAACTTGCTGATAGATGACAGAGACTTTAACTCATTCAAGTGAAAAAGCGAGGACGGATTTTTCATATGTAAAAAGATGGAAACAAAATCAGTCATTTGAAATTTTAATTGTGATTGGGAAGTTTGATGTGTGAATCTGGATTGGAAGAGTTGGTGGAGGAAAGAACAATGTTCTTCACCATTGATGGAGGAAAATTCCAAGCATAATTTTATGGCCAAAATCGTATAAGTGTCATAATCAATTTTGACGATCACCAAATCCTTAATTAAATTGGTATTTTTTGCAGATTCACTGTTTCTGACAGTCTTGTTTACTCCATAGCACTTTAGAAATGAAAAAGGGAGACGACTAATGTGTAAAGTTCTTTGTGAATACTCAATACATCTCCTTCCAACAACCGCGAGCAAATAAGAGAGGGTGAAGGTCAAATTTATGGTGAGAGACTATTGGAAGCATCTGATGAAGGTGCAAAAGTCAAAAGCATCTAGCTTGAGTGAAGTCACAAGAACAAAGTGGAATGGAACAAAGTGAATTTAATAGATGGGCTCTAGTGAAGAAATGCTGAACCGTAATTGAAACCTTACTTTTAGCTGTCGATCAAATAAAATCAGAAGATAACTGCTTAATGTTTCTGCCTAAGAGATGATAAACATGTTTTTTTAAGACCAACCAGCCATTTATTTACCTTTTTTCTCCTTTGAGAGGAGAATTGCTGCCTGACAGATCTCCACAGTTGAGAAATGCTGGAAGCAATTCATTCCTTATTCATTAGGAAAAATTTGAAGAGCCTGGTTGATCAGCTAGTGTGAGGTTGTGCAAGTGAGAGCTCTTTTGGTTTCTTTGAGCCATGGCCATAGTTTTCCAGTCCAAAGATTTTATAAAAGTCTTGACTGTTTCCAAGAGGATGGAAAGGACCAGACAAAAAGTGAGTGAGAACATTTCCTTGACAGCATAAATAGAAGCCAATGGAAACAAAAGAGAGAAGAGAAAAAATATGAGAGTATATGGTGAAACCAATCTTGATTGTTCATCAGACCTTCCATATATATATGTGTTCTATTATTGTTTTTTTTTTTTTTTTCACTTTATTCTCCTTTCTTTAAAACGGTAGCTATTTTTTTAATCATTTGGTGCACAAGAATTAGAATTTCACAGTCCTTGATCTGAACCATTCATATGGGTGTAGTCACCTTGAGTTTGTTTTAAATTTTTAAGGAGAGGTAACAATTAATGTCCTCAGGAATGTCTAATTGGTGGGATGATTTTGACCTGGTACATTACAACAACCAGATTGCTGATAGTCCTGGTCTCCAAAAGTTTGGTAGTTATTGAGCAGGAAAATGCACCAAATTATCTTAGTCTTTCATTTTCAGACAGTGTCCACCTTTGTGGAATTCACACTATGAATGCTCCAGATCACTACACCGCACAATTAACATGATGCATATGTGCTACAGGAAGGTCCGAGACCCTATTTGATTTTTTATTTCAGGGAAGTGGCAAATACATCTGACCATGATTGTTGTTTTGTCTACTAGGTTTCCAAACACATATCTGCTTGTGGGTTGCTGCAGTGATGAAGTCACCCGCATGTATAAAGGGAAAACTGTCATGACTGAAGCTGAACGCTATGAGTCTCTTCGTCACTGCAGGTGTCTTCCCTATCTACTGCTATATTTGGTTTCTGTGATTACTTGATACAAATTCAAAGTTGCTTAGAATGTTTTGGCGATGGCTTATGAACAGTTTGCACTTGGAGGAGGGAATATATGGTGCTACGTCCCTGTTGACAGATATTATGTATTACATGTTTACTGAACATTTCCATACATAGTATCTCTACAAGCCCAACTTTCTGGCAATTTTTTATGCTGTTATCAGTGTATACTGGGACTCACTTCAGTCATCTGGACTCATTCTTCTAGATTTGGGTGCCTGCTGGTACCCAAATGAGTTAGCTAGCGAGACTTTATTGGCGAGACACTAGTGAGACATGCCACTAAATGGATCATGGGTCTCACAATTTAGGTTCATTTGATAGATAATTACATGGATATGACGTACTATAAAGTTTTACTACAAATGATGATCCCAACCATACAATCTTGGTCTTTAAATGTTGATAAACTATACAATCTCGGTCTTTAAATTTTGATGAGTATAGATCATTGATTTTTAAAAGTTTAAAATCAAGGGATGGGATCACAAGATGGAGGTGAAACTTCACACAAGAACTATTTATATGGTTCTCTTTATATCAGACCCAACAATGTGGGCTCTGAAAATCCATTTCATGGCATGTCTTGTTAGTGTGTCTCTCTCAAGGAAGTCTTCCTAGAGTTTTTGTACCCAAATTGGATAGGCAAGAAACTTGTACTGAAGGACCCACGAATCCAATTGGTTCTCCTTCAAATTGATGGCTAATACTGAATAGTAAATGGATGGTAGGTACTTAGGCACCAATTTTTTTATGATTTGGTCCTTTCACTGTGGTGGAAGGATATACTATTGTTGAACATAGGAGAATTTTGTCTCGTGTTCTCGCCGATCCAAGATGGGGCCTGCCAGATAAAGAATCTATTATTCCAAAAGATGCTAGATGGGATATCTGTATAAGTGCTTACTGGAAATTACAGTTAAATTCATGCAAGAATTGTGTACCACTATTCAAAAAATTGTATAGCACATGAGGAAGGCTATGTTTTCTTAATACTGTTGCCTCGTCTCTGAAAGAATAGCTTGAGATGTTGTTTTAGAAACTTGTGATTAAAATATCTAGGCATAGAAAATGATATTCCCTTGAAGTCAATCTCTCTGTTTATTTTGAATGTCTTGTGACCATAATTGTAATTTTTATCATCAGTGTATGTTTTTCCTCTGCAGGTGGGTTGATGAAGTTATTCCCTGATGCTCCATGGGTAATCACACAGGACTTCCTGGACAACTATAGGGTTGACTACGTTGCTCATGATTCTCTTCCGTAAGGTCAATCATCCCAATATATACCTTGAGATTTTATGCTGACAATAATAATATCTGATAGTTATGACCTTGGAAGTGAAAGTATGCCTTGATTTATACATTTACAATGATGTTTTTCTAATTGGGAATTGAGATTATCTTTAAATGTAAGAATTGGCTAATGCTTTTCTATTGGAAATGCATGCTCATTGAAATTATTTTATTGCAAACCTTTTGTTAATTACACATGAAGTTTCTTAATGCGGATATTTAACATGGTTTATTCTTCAGTATATTTATTGGTTTAGTATTCTCATTTTACTTCAATCATTCTAAAACTACAATTTGAATATTTTTGGATTAGACTATGTATATATTACTTCATTTTTTCTGCAGTTATCAACTGTTCTAGTTCAATGTAGAAGATCCAAGTTTATATTTTGGTGCAACTTATCATGGATGGGCCATAGCAAAAGAATATAGTCCATTCTTGATGTAGGATTATAGGCTGGGATGAATCTTTAGTGAAAGATATAACTTACACATTCTACGGTTGAGCCCACTAAATAAATTAAACAGTAGGTAAAGAAATTAACCCTTTTTTGTGGAAAAGGTAATTTGAAAAGGTACAATTATATGGTATAAAAATGCTATATTGAGAACATGTACAAGTAACCCATGCTGATGTAAAATCTGAAACATAAAAACCATTGTCAACACGTCATGCTTAACCAAGCCACTCTTGGCTGAAGCCATCCTCCTCTTTTCCATTCTCCCAAGCCTTTGGCCTGTCACACCATCTTCTGTTCGTAAATTTTGCAACTCTCTTCACTTCTTCCTTTTAACAAAGGCCATCTGATTGAAAGGCTTATCTATTCTTCTGAACTGTCTTATCTTTCTTCTCTTGGTATTCATCGAGTAATCTTAACTCTTTTCCTATGTTTTCCATGTTTCTTAATTTTGGGCAATGCAAATCTAGGCAATGGCTGATTTAACTTGGTTCTGTGAGTTCTTTCTTACTGTTGTTTGTGTAAAGATTGGTTGTGGTTTTGTGTTCTTTTGTGCTGGGCATCTATAGTTGCTGCCAAGCCTATCTAAAGTAGCTTGGACTGCATCATTTTTTCTTTAGAGCCATGCTTTTCATCTTTCAATTGGGCCATCCAGGTTTGCTTCAATGCATCAGACATTTTTGCATCCCACTACATGCCTTTTATCCATTCAATCAACCATGAAAAACATTCAGTTCTCACAAAACGACGACATATCTCTTCATAGGGGCAAAGGTTTCTTTATGCTCATCTCATACCAATACCTGAAGGTTTTTGTTGCAAAAGCCATGCTTTGCATCTTTCAATTGAATCATCCATCCCATTTCATCAACCATAGGTAAGAAAGGAGTTTCCTAGTATTCTCTCAATAACCTCCATACTATCATTCTCATTGTTCTCTCTCTCTCTCTCTCTCTCTCTCTTCTCTTTTTCGTTCCTTTCCTCATTATAACGTGTACCAATAAACTCAAGACCTGTTTGCTAGATTTAAGTATGCAACAATCTGGACAAGATCAATAAAAGTAAGTTCCTATCAAGGTTGAAGTAACGGAGACCTTAGGTTTTCTCTGGTTTCAATTATTTAATTTTTAAAGTATTATCATGTTTTTTTTTTCTATCTTAAAACTTCTGCTAGATGAAGCTTATTTTTCATGATGAGAACCTAAATAATCTTCACATTCATCAAACTTATGTAGATATGCTGATGCAAGTGGTGCTGGCAAGGATGTCTATGAATTTGTGAGTTCAAGCTACCAATGCATTCACTTTAATTGTGACTACTTTTGGTTCATCCATATTATGCAAGTCCCTTGATGCAGGTCAAGGCTATTGGAAAATTTAAGGAAACAAAGCGCACTGATGGAATCTCTACTTCAGATATTATAATGAGGATCCTTAAAGATTATAACCAGTATGTGATGCGTAACCTTGCCCGTGGGTATACACGAAAGGATCTTGGTGTTAGCTATGTGAAGGCAAGATCTCAGTCATATTCTCCTCATCCTTTCAGATATGATGGATCCATTGTCTGTTTCAGTTAAAAGCTCTAGTCTTGTCCTCTATATAGTCTGCTTACCTCTTAGTCATGTTTCCGAAACCCTGTCTCATCTTGACAGCCGAGCCACGTAAGAGAGAATATTTTATGGATTTGATGTGCCAACGTGAAAACTTATCCGAGTCTCAAAAGTTGGTCATTTTAGTCTAACAGGTCTACTACCTGTGTCTTCAATTGATTCATATTTTTTGTCAATATGGCTTCTCTTCGTCAGGAAAAACGGTTAAGGGTGAACATGGGACTGAAGAAGCTGCGTGAGAAGGTGAAGGAGCAACAAGAAAAAGTGGGGGAAAAGGTATATCTATATTTTCATAAAATCAATTTCTACACGCTTGTATAGGCTGGAGATTTACAGTAATAATCTAGTCTAGTCTGGAAAATTCCTGTTCATGCTTCAATACGGAATCTATATGCATTAAATGCTTAACTCATAGGTGCCATTTGAATTATCTCTTTTTGTCATCTTATCTAGACAATGGTGCTAGAAATTTGCAGTGTATACATACTACTATGCTTTGGAACTATATATTGAACTGAAATCTGTTTTGAGTTCCTGTTATGAAGGAACTGCAGTACCTCTACAGCATATAATGAGATTTGAATCCCGATGTCGAGATGGCCCAAAAATTCTCTTATGGAATTCCTTTTTGTATGCTTGGAAGAAAATGTTAGTAAGATAATAGAACTCTTCCTATTAAGTCACCAGCATTCATTTTTAAGAGCTTTGGGTTACATTAAGGCTTTTGTAGTACATGAGTGGAATTAAGGTCCTTGAAGATATAGAAATGTATGGGGTATACTTTGATTTATTTGTCGCCTTAAGAATTTGTTTCTCATGTATTAAGAGTGTCATTTAATGGATCTACATTATTGTGGTTGAATTGGTTAGAAGATGTATCTGAAAGTGGTAGCTATATTCAGGTTTGGTGTAGATTAAGCAATTCATGAAAAATATATGACTTCATCTTTTTTTTCAAAAATAGTTGACAAACAAATAACACCCATTAAGATGTAACTGCAGCAAACAATCTGCACAGAACCATATAAGCTCATTGAGCTTAGTAAAACTAAAGAGATTCGCTTCAGGCATTTAAGATGTTCTTCCAATAGTGTAGCTGACTTCTTTGCCAATACAGGATTTGAGAGATCTGGTGTTAAAAGATCCCCATAACTCATGATGTGTACTTTGAGTTGATACAGAGCCCTAGACCCGGATGGTTGTCCCATCATTTTCTTTAGACGTTTTTAGGAGCTGGTCAAGCCAGATGTGTTAGCTTTTGTGTATGAGTTTTTTGATAGGGCTGTTATTTCCAAAGACTTGGGTTCTTTTATTAATTTGATTTCGAAAAAACTTGGAGCTTCGGAGTTGAATGATTTTTGTCCTATTTCCTTGCTTGGAAGTCCTTATAAAATCTTAGCTAAAGCCTTGGCTACTCGTTTGAAGGTGGTGTTTCCTTGTCTTATTTCTCCTCACCAAAGTGCTTTTATTGAAGGAGCCAAATTGTGGATTCTGTGGTAGCGGCTCATGAGTGTTTGCATATGAGGTTTAGGTCAGGGGAGTCAGGTGTAGTATATAAGTTGGACTTTCTAAAAGCCTATGACAAGGTGGATTGATCGTGTCTTGATTATGTGCTGCTTCGTATGGGGTGTAGTGATCAGTGGAGAAGTTGGACACTGGTCTTGTGTTACTTCGGCCTATCTATCACTTTTGGTTAATGGAAGTCCTAAAGGTTTTTTAAGAATGCAAAAGGGAATCAGACAAGGGGATCATTTATCTCCTTATCTCTATGTTTTAGTTGCAGAGGCTCTCCATCTTATGCTTCATGCTGCATCTACACAGGGGTTGATTCATGTGTTTCATGTTGATCATACACAGGTTGATATTACTCATCTTCAGCATGTTGATGATACTATTTTGTTTCTCAAGGTCGAGGAAGAGGAGTTAGGGATGGTTCGGGCTATCCTTCTGTGGTTTCAAACGGTGCTCAGGGTTGAAGATTAATTTTTATAAGAGTGAATTGATGGGGGTAAATGTGGATCACAGCTTGTGTGTGGAGTTAGCTTCACTATTGGGCTGCAGAGTTGCTTCTTTTCTGTCTTCTTATCTTCGGTCTTCCTCTTTGTAAGGGTAAATCAAGTAAGTGCTGTTGGGATAAGGATATCGAGAAAATGGAGAGAAGGTTTATCTTTATGGAAAGTAAAGTATTTGTCTATTGGTGGTAGGATTACTGTAATTATGTCCTTTTTAGCCCCCTTGTTTATTTTCTGAGTGTGTTTAAATGCCTTGTTGTTGTTGTTGTTAAAAGATGGAGAACATTCAGAAAAAAATCTTGTGGAAGGATGTCAGGGACAAAAGAAAGTTTCATCTGGTCTCCTGGTCCCAGGTATGTAAGTCAGTGAAGGAAGGTGGGCTTGGAATTATGCCTATTCGACTTTTCAACATTGCTCTTTTGGGGAAGTAGTTGTGGAGATTAGGCAATTCTTCAGATGGTTTATGGAAGCTTATTTTTGTACGAAAGTATAGGTTTATGGAGAGAAGGTTATCTTTATGGAAAGTAAAGTATTTGTCCATTGGTGGTAGGATTACTTTAATTATGTCTTTTCTAGCCCCTTGTTTATTTTTTGAGTGTTTAAATGCCTAGTTGTTGTTGTTAAAAGATGGAGAATATTCAGAAAAAAAATCTTGTGGAAGGATGTCAGGGACGAATGAAAGTTTCTTTTGGTCTCCTGGTCCCAGGTATGTAAGTCAGTGAAGGAAGGTGGGCTTGGAATTAAGGCCTATTTGACTTTTCGAACATTGCTCCTTTGGTGAAGTAGTTTTGGAGATTAGGGAATTCTTCAGATGGTTTATGGAAGCTTATTTTTTTAACGAAAGTATAGGTTACATAGCTCGGGATGGTGGGTTACTGCTACCAACAGAAGGGTCTCTGTTTTTTTTGGAAGGGTGTATGTTCAATTTCATTGCTTTATGACTCTTGTATCAGGTATCGTGCCTACTTCGGGAAGGATGTTTTCTTCTGGAAGGTAGATATGGTTGGGTGATGCTCCCGTGGCTTCTACTTTTCCTGTTCTCTTTTCCATCGCTTCTAATAAGATGCTAAGGCTAGGGCGTGTTTTGATCTCCATCAGGGTAAGGTTGTTTGGTGTCCTCAGTTTAGAAGACCTTTGGAGGATTGGATGCTGGAGGAGTGGCTATCTTTAATGCCCCACTCAAATAATGTTTTTGTTGTTGGAGGTGGTGGTGATAGGAGGATCTGGGATCCCGACCGTCATGGGAGTTTTTCAGTTAAGTCTTTTTGTATTAAATTGATGTGTTGGTGATGTTTCATGGATGAATCTGGAAATTTGGAAAGGTGTTGCTCCTTTCGAGGTGAAGGTGTTCGGATGCTTGGCAGGTTTGGAGAAGATCTTGACAATCGATAATTTGCGATTGCATCGAATGCTTATTGTTAATGCATGTCTTCTCTGCTTGGCTGATAAAGAGACAGTGAATCATCTTCTGCTTCATTGTCGTTTTGCTTATCAGGTTTGGTGTCATTTTTTTCAATTGTTAGGGGTGGCTTTCTGTCTGCCGAAAGATTGGTTAGGTATGTTTAATGAAGAAGTTCTCCTGGTTGGTAGTTCTTTTATGAAGGACTATTTGGGCAGTACAGTTCTGAGTATTGTGTGGTCTATTTGATTGGAGAGAAATTCTAGGATCTTTAAAGGTAAATAGTCCTCTATCCCACATCTTATTGAAGTTATAAAGAGCAGAGTTGCTTGGTGGTTTGTGTGGTCAGAAAAGTTTCGTGGCATTAATATCTCAGATATTTGTAGGGTTTGAGAATCAGTGGATCATGTTACGCTTCAGTCAAATCCAACGAGGTTTGTTGCTTGGTCTCCTGAAGCTAAATTTTGTTGGAAGTTATGTGCTTGATCTTGGTTTAGCAGGTTAGGGGGGAGTTTCTCGAAATGGCTCTAGCGACACCTTGTTTTCTTTTGTGGGCCCTCTTCCGAATGGTTTTGTGCTTGAAGTGGAGTAATATGCTTTATGGAGAGGAGTTTTGGCGTTGGAAGAGTTAGGGACACTTGGGAGTATCTTAGAAAGTAACTCTAAGCTTGTTGTTGGTTGGGCTCAGGGTCTCTTTGTCTATGGTCTTATTTGGACAAAATTGATGGGATTTGTCATTCCATTGAAGCTTATGGTTATTCGGTCTCTTGGGTTCATCGATCTGCAAATTCTGATGTAGATGAGTTGGCTCGTCAAGGCGTGACACTGTCATCGATAATTGTAAATAATTTTATGTAATTTTAGGGGGTGGTCTTATGTCTTGGGTGGCAGATTTTTTGTGCCTGTTAAGGTTTTGTTAGTATGTGTTTTCCCTCTTTGTTGTTGAATGAAGTTACTTTTTTTAAAAAAAGGGCTTAAATTGGATGTCACAAGGAAGAATAAAAAAAGGAAGTTTCTTGAAAAAATGGAAGAATAAAAAGAAACAGATCTTGTCATGAAAATAATATTGAATAATTCATTAGATTGCCCAATCATAATAATATAGGGAAAGACCCACTAAATCCACGTGAAATCCTCATTACAATCAACTTATCAAAAAATAGTAGCATAGAGAATTGCTAATCTTCCTAAAACCACTAAAACATCCCTAAATGTAACTTACTAAGATTGGAAAATTTTACCTAGAATTGCTAATTTCATCTCCCGAAACAATGGAGTTTGGAGATCAAAATGACATGAAATGGTGAAGCAATTTGCCACGTCATAGAACTAGTTGTGTTGATTCCAACATTATCTTGCATAGGCAATTCTGACGGTCAGATTGAAACTTATGGTCAGTTTGATATACGTCCTAGCCCATTTATGAAGATCCAAATTCCAAGCAGTGTTTGTGACCTGCTCTATATCAGTCCACTATGACTGCATATGGATCGATGGCATTGTGTGCTTTTTATATTGTTTGATGACATTGGAAAAATCACTCTATGTGATGTATGATTTCAGTGGAAGTTACAGTGCCTGCTTTAGCCATTTTAGGGACTGGAAAGTTCCTCATAAGTATTCTTTATTGAAGTTTCTCGAAAATTATAATGGATCTATGGACCATGCTTGGAATTTTTCTCTAGGGGTGAAACTTGGGTTGGGTTTTGACCCAACCTGTGTGACCCGACCCGATTTTTTGTGGGCTGGGTTATATAACTTTGAAACTCGGGTCGGGCCAGGTTAAAAGGAAAAAAAAACCCACATAAAATTCGGGTCTGATCCGGGCTTAAAATTTTAACTTCAACCCGACTCGACTCGATTTCCATAACTTGATATAAAAATAAAAAACCCTAAAACAAATGAATCTGCCGTTTGGGTTCCTGCTCATACTGTGAAACCCCTTTCTTTGGTGCGTCTTCGTTTTGCCCCTCTCCCTCTCCCTCTCCCTCTCCCTCTCCCTCCGTCTCTCTCCTTCCCTCTCCCTCTATCTCTCCGTCTTTCTCTTTCTCGCTCTCTCTCTGCCTCTGTTGGGAAACATGGAGCCTCGCCTGAGCTAGATCCATGGTCGTCGTCGTGTGCCCCTTGTTGCCTTGCACCCCTCATCTGAGCAGCGCTGTGCGTAGCCTTGCTTGAGCATTGCATTGCCCTCTTGCTGTTGTCTGCAACGCCCAGGAAATGTTCAATTAGATCCAACCTCTACTAGCAGATCTAGTAGGTTCTCTCTTCCCCTCCTCTCTCTTTGAAATAATTCAGGTTGATTCTTGGGCTCGACGTCGGGTCGGGTTGGGTTTCTAAACTCAGGTTACCAATTTGGGTGGGGTCGGGTTCAACCATTTTTTACATGGGCTAGGGTTGGGTTTATGAAAACCCTGCCCGACCCCCTCGAGTTTCAGCCCTATTCTTCTCCATGCATATGGTGGCAATGATGTATCTCTGTCCGTCATACTTAAGGTTTGTTAAAAAATTATATTGAATCTCTTGTCAAGCTTAGGATTTATTCTTAGTGGACATGGCAGTAATGATGTCGTGCGAGTGTGTGGTGCCATCATGGCTGTGCAACCTGAGTTTGGCAGCAACATGTGTGTCAAATTGCTCTTGAAACCAACTTGGCTTAAGTCATGATTGGATCAAGTTGTCTTTGATCTAGGCCAATTTGGACTAGGCTCCATGGGCTGAGCCATTTTGTTTCAAGGTTCATATTCCAGTGTTTTGCTATCCTTTTTTTTTTTTCCGCTTCATTTTCATTGATGAGTGTGTAACTCCTATCTATTGGAGAATGGAGAGTTATATATATGCAATGTGGATGTTAAAGGTTGCACTTGGAACTTTAAGTTGGTTGAAAAATTCATTAAGAGAACTTATGTAGAAGTGGAGAACACCCGTCTCTACAAGGGTTACTTGGCCGGGATTGTAGAGTGTAGCCTTTTTACTAAGCACATTATCTCATTAAGATTTTTCCTATTCGTTTTCCTCCTGTCTTTTTTCATATATAATTTTCTTCCTAAGTTTTGACTTTTTGGGTGTGTAACTCCCTATCTGTTGGAGAGTGGCATATATGCTATGTGGTTCTTAAAGGTTGGATTGGATCTTCAAGGTGGTACAAAAATTCATTGGAGGAGAACCTTTATAGGGAGGAGAACACCAGTAGTCTCTACAAGGGCTTACTTGGTTAGGATTGCAGAGTGTAGTAATTACTAAGGACACTAATCAGATTTTTCCCATTTATTTTTCTTTCTTGTGGTGTATCTTATATAATTTTCTTCCTAAGTTTTGACTAATTTTTGAGGCAATGTGTTGTTATTGTTCTAATCTTTTCACTATAACAAGGACCTAGACTTGCTGAGGAGTCTTGTTTACCTCAGGCAATGAGTTCACTGAACCTGCAACCCTGTGCAGTAATTGGACTGGGTCAAAGTCTGGGGGTAAATTTTACCCTTAGGAGTGTATAAAGTATTGTGATTTGATTCTCTAGCCCAAATTCTACTTTATTTATATTATGTAGGTATGGAAAAAATACATATGTGAAAACATATTCAAAATATATTGGAAAATGTATGCAACATCTGTATTGCTACAAATTTATGAAGTGCATCTCCTTGATCAAAGTTGCACCTTTCAAATTGAGAGAACAAAGGGAGATATCTTCTAAAAGTCACAATATGAGAAAACAATCAAGACAAAAGACTATCAACAATTCAACCCATAATAACCAACTTTGCACTGTACTGAATGAGTCTCAAGGATATGGCTGAATGCCTGAACATATGAGACTCTTGTAACTTCATCAACCAATGAGTTTGCCTAAGCAACTTAGAACTCCCAGTTCATAACTAAAAACATACCAGCAACTTTTGAAGGGATTGGACCAAAAGTGCTAGATCACATGTTCATGAAGTCACAGTCACTCAATTTTTGCACCTCTGGTGCCTTATTCTTTATTAACACAATCACCATTCAATTTTTTTTTGCTTGAAGTTTACCTGAAGTTTAGGTGTGGATCTCATAACCTTTTCAATATAGTTATATAGGTAACCCCAAGGGGTTGGCTTGACGGCCAAGAACCCACCTTAGGAAGTGGGGGTCTTGTGTTCGATTCACGTTCAACCCTAAGGGGCCACTCCCCCGAGAAGAACCCGGTATGTGCAGATTGGGAGGTCTTCACATGCCCCGAAAGATTAGGTTGGGTGAGATGCCTAGACACCTTCAGTCATAAAAAAAGGCTATATAGGTAAAATATTTTTTTTTAATAATTTTCTTAGTTTTAGGCGACATGGGGATCCCGCCCTTACCAAATCTGATCTTATATCATATATTTCCTATTTCTAGTTATTTTTGTAGAATGTCCCAATTTTTTGGTGGTGTAACATGGCAAGGGTGAGCCGAATCACTAAATCCAATTGCAAAATCACTTTTCCTAGTTTTGGCCGTTTCTTGCACAAATTTTCCAATTTTCCAAATGCTTTCATGACTTTCCTAAACAAGCCCTTCCATGACATGGTATGCCAAACCTTCAAACTCATCGAATCCAATTTTAGAATCCCTCTTTTATTTTTAACCATTGTTTGCATATTTATCATATTTTTCAGGTATTAGAAAACTGAGCTAAACCCTTCCATTTCACGAAATCCAAACCTAACATGTATTAGAACATCTCTCTTGTAAACTTGTTTAAGAAATAGAAAGCTGTTTCATTCTGGCATCTTATTCTGGTATAGTTTCTTACTATTATATCAATTAATGCATTTTATTTGAGTTTCATTTTCTGAGTTATATTAAATTTCTTTTAAAATCTATCTCCATTATAGTACTGTTCAAACCTGCAAATTGAACAAGTATTTGGCATAGATATCTAGTTGTGATTGTGCCAACCATTACCCACCATCATAGTCCTGTCGATAGCCGTCTTTGGCGTTTTGTTGGACTTAAAATTGGGCATTGGAATCTTGGCCTTGAGCCTTGGTATTGGACTGTTACACTTCAGTGTTTCTTTCATTGACCGATATCATTGCTAAATAACTATTCAACATTGCCTCTTTGCACAAGAAATAATGAAAAAAGCTTTTAAATTTTTTTAAAAGAACAAAGAAAAAGAAATGATTCATCTAACATCTGCTTCTACTTCCAATTATAGAATTGCTAATGATAGTATGCCATCTAGCTCTTTTAATTCTGAATTTAATCCGAAACCAAGAACATCTGTTACAACTCAACTTGTTACAATGGATATAAAAAATTCTGAAGAAATAAATTTCTAAGATGTCGAAGAAGTCATAGAAAGATGGACTATTCCTAAAATCCCTTCTGAACAAATTTATATTGGAACATTTGAAGATGAATCAGATTATATGATTCAAACAGTTGAACGAACTTTTTTATCTCAAGATGAAGCTTTTCTCTTTCTCTTAGATGATCAAGAAAAATTCAACCGTTTAAAAATGAAATACAATTATTTACATATTGGTTTAGTTCAAATTGCTATCAAACCCTTAAATAGAAAAGGCCTAAACATACCCTGTTTAGCTTTTCTGAGGGATGCAAGACTGCACAATTTTGAACAAGCTCTTTATTGTTTAATCTCTTCTAATTTTGCTGAAGGACCAATATTTTTTAATTGTATTCCTGACATAACAATTCCCTTAACAGATAAAAAGATCTATAAAGCTGTTGAATTAGTTGTCAAATCTAAAGGATTCGATATGGATACAGGAAGTGAAAATATAGGAATAATGTATAGAGTTTACTATAAAGCTATGAAATCATTTAGACTAATATTGCTTATAGTAATTTGATAAAAAATGAGCCAACATTATTTCAAACAGACTTTAGAAATAAAGTTGTAATCCCTAGTAGACCAACACCTGGTCAAATCAAAATAATAAAAAATTGGAAATTAGAAGAATTATGTCAACCTGCTCCAAAGATAGAAACACAAGCTAGCAGTATAATTCAACATCCTGATGGAACTGTAGAAATTAACATAGGGGGAAAAGATGAAGAAAAACAACAACAATGACGGTCTAGAACACATGATACAATTCCACCAATTTATAGTACATATTCAAATTGTCAAAGTTATAATAGAGCTGGTGTAGCTCAACCCATTTATCAAAGAACAGACTCAACATTCAAATCCAGATACAGTAAAACTGTCTGATATGTTAGTTATAGAAAATACTGATTTAGAAAAATTATTAATAGAGGAAGATTTCAAATTAGACGAAGCCGTCTTAAAAGCTGAAATGATGTTTGATGATAGAATAGATGAATTATTTAAAAAATTCAACAGAACACAAGTTAAGCAATTACAAGAAGTTGTATAAAAGATTTAAAGGTTCTTAGAAAAAGAATGAGTTTCTTTAAATGGTACGATTATAAACTAAATCGTAATGAAGATGAACAAAGGTATATTCAAATGTTAAAAGCCAAAGAAAATGTTTGGACAACAACTAAAGGTGAAAAAATTAAAAGTATACATCCTCGTCAAGAAAATGTTCAATTAACATTAACAACAAAAGCTTCTCCTTATAAAGATGCCTCATCTATTAATGATAAAACTCCAATTAAAGCTGTACTATTTTACACATATTATAGAACAAAATAAGTTTACTAATATGTATTTACAAACAATTGCTGAACAAACAACTAGATTAGAAGAGAAGATTCAAGAAAATAAACCAAAAATTAAAGAACTAAAGAAAGACAAAGAACCTATAATAATAAAACCAAGTTTTAACAAATCAGTAAAAATTGACCCTAATGTTATCCTTGAAAAGAAAGCAATAAAGTTAGACCCTGATTCTTTAGATGAGTTAGTTTCTCAATTAAGAAAAAGATAAAAAATTTTAAATGAAAATCCTAGTATAAAAATGATAACATTCAAATCTTATGACGAAAAATTAGAAATAAACAAGATGAAATATAAAAAAGTAGATAAAAATGCAAATAGACCACCTTATTTAAGGATAGAGAAAACCTCAAACAATAACTCCAAATTCTTTTGATGGAAGTAGTATTTATGAATGGAATCTTGATGGATTGTCTATATGATGTAGGACACGGAAGATGCAGCACACAGATTTCACTTCTATTTATTTTTATTTATTTCTTAATTAGAAAGTAGGATTTGTTATTTTCGTTTGGGATCTTAGCAGTCCAACTTTAGTTAGTTTCCTATTTGATTTAGGAGTCTTTTTCCTATTTAATTTAGGAGTCTTTTTCCTATTTGATTTAGGAGTCCTTTTCCTATTTGATTTAGGAGTCTTTTTCCTATTTGATTTAGGAGTCCTTTTCTATTTTGATTTAGGAGTCCTTTTCTATTTTGATTTCTTAATTTTTCTTATAAATACAATGTATGTAAGAGAGGGATTCACCTCTTTCGAATATATGAATTGATATAGATTTACTATCTTATTTTCCTCTATCATCTCTGCCGAGTTGCAGACCTTACCTAAATTGCTGGTTTTGTTCTGGCCATCGCTGATTCTGGGCTTAATCCCGGAGGAGATACCCTGCTGTCGTTGCCTTGGGCTTTATCCCAAGCTTATCTCAGTTACAAGTCTTCTGCCCCCTGCCTAGTTGCAGGTTGTGGAGGATGGGGATTGAGATGGTAGATTCGTACCTAGGATAATGCCAGGATTTGGCAAAGATGGTGGGGATCGAGACCACTATCGTCCCTGATAACGCAGGAACCTGTCTCGGAACAGGAACGTCTCTGTATAACAGAGATACAGAGAAACTCGGCTCTGAACCAATTAATGTAGAACAACCTGCAACTAGGCAGGGGGCGGAAGACTTGTAACTGAGATAAGCTTGGGATAAAGCCCAAGGCAACGACAACAGGGTATCTCCTCCGGGATTAAGCCCAGAATCAGCAATGGCCAGAACAAAACCAGCAATTTAGGTAAGGTCTGCAACTCGGCAGAGATGATAGAGGAAAATAAGATAGTAAATCTATATCAATTCATATATTCGAAAGAGGTGAATCCCTCTCTTACATGCATTGTATTTATAAGAAAAATTAAGAAATCAAAATAGAAAAGGACTCCTAAATCAAATAGGAAAAAGACTCCTAAATTAAATAGGAAAAAGACTCCTAAATCAAATAGGAAACTAACTAAAGTTGGACTGCTAAGATCCCAAATGAAAATAACAAATCCTACTTTCTAATTAAGAAATAAATAAAAATAAATAGAAGTGAAATCTGTGTGCTGCATCTTCCGTGTCCTACATCACTATAAATCAAAAAACTTAAGTAGTTCAAAAAATGCAAATGTATGCTAATATTCTTAGATCAAACTTAAATTTAGAAAGTAACATCTGTGATTTAATAGTTGCTGGTTTTACTGGTCAATTATATGACTGGTGGATCAATTATTTAACACCTGAACAATCAGATTTAATTTTAAATGCAAAACAAACAGATGAATTAGGAAATGTAATTCTTGACCCTTTAGGAAAACCAATTTCTGATAGTGTTGAATGCTTAATAACAAACATAGCAAGACATTTCATAGGAAGATACCCTAGATTTGAGCAGAATATAAACGATTATTTACATAATTTAAGATGTAGATCTATGTCACAATTCTCAGAATATAATGATTATTTTATGAATTCTGTCTATAAAATAAATGACTCTCTAGTTGTTTATTGGCGAGAAAAATATATAGCCGGTTTACCTCCATTATTTGGTAAAAAAGTAAAAGAAAGATTAAGTAAAAATGATTGTGAAGAAATAAATTATCAACAATATACTTTTGCAGAATTACACCAAACGATAAATCAAGTAGGAATAGAAATATATAATAACATGAAATTAGAAAGAAAAATTAAAACGGAACAATATTTTAATAAAAAAGAAATGGGTAATTTCTGTGCTCAGTTTGACCCCTTTAAGGACGTAAAACGAAAAACATCTAAGTTAAGATATAAGAAATCAAGATATGAAAATGACCATGTTTCAAAGAAAAATAAACAAAAGTATAAACGAAATTGTAAAAATCTCCAACTCAAAATTTTAATAAAGACCACCTAAAAAAATTAATAAACCTGAATCTAGTCAAAAGAAACAAGTCCAAATGATGTTTGTTTTAAATGTGGTAAAAAAGGTCATTTTGCTAACAAATGCTATAAAATTATAAAAAAGGAATAAAAACACTTATTGAAGGATTAAATGAATTAAATTTATCAACAAGTGAAAGTGAAAGTGAAAATATGTCGTCAGAAAACTTAGAACAAACAAGTGATTCTGAAAGTGAAAAAATTAATTAATAATTAATGGATCAATTTGATATAGGAAAAACTAAAGAATGTGAAGATAACCCTAATTGTAGATGTAATATTTGTATGATAAGACTATATGAAGATTTTGATGATTATGAAAACATAAATTTAGATGATTCTGATTCTCCTCCCTCTATAAATGTTTTGAGTGAAAAAGATTAAATTACCTTAGACACAATAATGCAAATAGAAAATATCGAAAAACAAAAAGAAATGATATCTAGACTATTAGAATTAAGTAATAAAACAGAATAACCAATTCAAACAAGTCAAAAGCCAGTTCAAATGATAAACCTAAATAATCTATATAAAAATCTATCAAAAGATTTACAACAATTAGTACATCAATTAAATAATAAAATAAAAGAATTAAAGAAAGAGATTAGTCAACATAAAATGCGATTAGAAATTCTTGAATTAAATGCTAACATAAAAGTAAAAGATAGAGCCGAATCTTCTAATCCTGAAAATATAGGGAACATCTTATTAAATGAATTAACAACTATTACATAAAGAAAATAGCATGTTAATATAAAATTAAGGCTAACAAATGGTTATGAGAAAAAATTAGTTGCTCTATTAGACACTGGGGCAGATATAAATTGTATTAGTCAAGGAATTTTACCTTTACAATATTTTGAAGAGACTAAATATTCTGTAAATTCTGCGAATGGAAAAGAAATAAATTTAATTTATAAGCTTCCTGATGTAACAATTTTTAAAAAGGAAAAATGCATTCCTAACATTTTATTATTTCAAATGGATGGTATGACTAAAGATTAAATTTTAGGAAATCAATTTTTAATGCAAATTGCAACATATATAACAACAAAAGATGGAATTCTTACTACAATTGATAAAACAGAAGTTATATTTAAATTTATCTCAAAAGAAAAAATGAAAGAAATAGATCAAATAAATAGAATAATTATCCAAAAAGAAAAATTTTAAATTGATGTTCAATCTGCTATTAAAAATTTAAAAATTTCTAAACAAATTCAAGAAAGTTCCTTTTTAGCTAAGAAAGAACTTTACGAAAAAACACTCGCTTCATAACGCTGTTCAGATTTTCTGAGCGCATTATGGGGAGGAAAGAACATATTGTTTGTGTCCCCTACATAAAAGATTTCAAAGAAGAAAAAATCCCAACAAAAGCAAGAGCTGCTCAAATGTCACCTAAACAACAAGAAATGTGTAGAAAAGAAATAACAGATTTAAAAAATAAAAAGTTGATAAGAGACAGGCAACTCTCCCTGAAGCTGTACTGCTTTCTATGTCAATAATGCTGCTGAACGAGAACGTGGTGTACCTCGTTTTAGTAATAAATTTTAAACCCTTAGACAAGGTCTTGCAATCTATTAGGTTTCAATACCTAATATTCAAGACATTCTACGTAAAATTTATAATGCAAGAATCTTTTCAAAATTTGATTTAAAATCTGGATTTTGGCAAATTCGAATAAAAGAAGAAGACAAATACAAAACTGGATTCGTAGTTCCTTCGGGACATTACGAATGGAACGTGATGCCCGTTGGATTGAAGGATGCACCATCTGAATTCCAAGGAATTATCACTGATATATTTAATCCTTTCAATACGTTTATGCTTGTCTATATTGATGATATATTGATATTTTCTGATTCAATAAATCTATACTAGAGACATCTTGACATATTCAAAAGGATTGTTATAAAAAATGGCTTGGTTCTAAGTCAAAGAAAAATGAAATTATTTCAAACTGAAATAAATTTTGTAGGTTTTAAATTAAAAAACAATACAACCCAACCTATCAACCGAGTAATAGAATTTGGTAATAAATTTCAAGGTCCTTTTGACATCTGTCCTGGTGCTCCATCTTCTCTGAGACCAAGATTTTTAAGATTAAAGAAAAATCCAACACTTGCAAACAATTATGATTCAAGGTCCTTTTGACATCTGTCCTGGTGCTCCATCTTCTCTGAGACCAAGATTTTTTAGACCTAACATTTATGAGAAACATGCCCTCTGGGGATTTCCTTCTTCTTCTCAGTTGACATCTCCAACATCTGTTCCTATTTCTAGACCTGGTCCAACATCTGAATTTCAAACTATATTCAATCGCTACAACCAATTGGTTTATACTTTGCCTGACACTTGCCATCCTGAATCAATTTCTGTTCGTGACATTATTCCATACTGCTTTGCTCCTAACAATTATGTTAAAACATCCAGAGACCTTACAATTTCCATCTTGTAATCCTGATTGAGACACAAAGTTGTGCATTTGATCATTTTAGCAAAGATCAAAACAAAAGCCATTTTGAAGGTTATTTTCCAAACAATTGTGAAATTGGATATTAAAAATAAAGGTTTTGAAAGTTATTTCTAAAGAAAAATAGGGTGCTCCTCTATATCAACATATGACAATTTCTAAACCAGACATGCATGATTTAACATTCAACTATTGGGATTATATGGCTGCTTAGGAAAATATTTTATTTTACCAAAATTTTGTCTTTTTTACATTCTTGGTTTGTTCGTATAAAAATAGACAAAATTGATGAAATTCCTTTATGGTGGTTTAATAAATTTTGGTCACCTTTTGGTGCTCATAAAGAAGCCCTTCCAAAACCTGTTTTACCAACATTTCAAAAATATGCTTCTATTATGAAAGCCGAAAACAAAAAATTATTTGACACTATAACCTTTGCTTTTGATGAATGGATAACAATGATATTTTATTCTCATTTCAACATCCCTTGGATTTGCAAATGGGTTTTTGAAAAGCGAATGGATTTAACTCCTAATGTTTTATCTAGAAAAAATAAAATTCGAAATTGGGAAAAATTCAATTTTGATGAAATAATTTCTTTGGGGGCTGAAATTTACCAAACATCTGATACATCTGCAAATCCTATAGTGAGATCGAGTGTTAGTTTTATTGATCCACTTATTGCATCTTCAAAAGATGTAACACCTGCAACATCTGTTTCCCCTTTTTCCAAAAAAGCTGAAACATCTCCCTCTTCTTCTACCCTTTCTCCCAACATTTCAAAGAAGCTCTGGTTACTGCTGCTGATTTTCTCAAACTGAAAGATGACTGTATGAAAGAAGTTCTTACACAATTTGGTAGATCTCCTGAAACTTCCGGAGAATCATTTTCAACAAAAGCCAAAGGTCTGTTAGCTGAAAATCAGTTTGCTGCCCTCCAACAATTGTCCGAGACAGAAGAACAAATTCAGTTTGATGATGAAGCGGACAACATTTCACCTTTGAAATCAGATCCGTTCATAACCATCAAAAACAAGAAGAAAAATAAATACGTATGAACATTTGTACTTATATCGTATTTCTACAAAGGAGACAATTCTGCCTACCCATTATTAACATCTGCCTTCCTCGAAGTTTCTCTCAACAACCGATGATGACTTTTTCGACAAAGTCAAAAGTGTTTTTGTTTTGTCTTCTACATTTGCTACTTTTCAAGACTGTCGACAACATCTTAGCTGTTTATTTGAAGTCTGCACTCACCTACTGATCTACTAGCACCGAAAGTTGATTTGATAGTCTCCTGAAACTTCTGGAGAATCATTTTCAACAAAAGCCAAAGGTCTGTTAGCTGAAAATTAGTTTGCTGCCCTCCAACAATTGCCTGAGACAGAAGAACAAATTCAGTTTGATGATGAAGCGGATAACATTTCACTTTTGAAATCAGATCCGTTCATCACCATCAAAAACAAGAAGAAGAAGTAAATACGTATGAACATCTGTACTTATACCGTATTTCTACAAAGGAGACAATTCTGCTTACCCATTATTAACATCTGCCTTCCTCAAAGTTTCTCTCGACAACCGATGATGACTTTTTCGACAAAGTCAAAAGTGTTTTTGTTTTGTCCATTCACATGTGCTACTTTTCAAGACTGTCGGCAACATCTGAGCTGTTTATTTGAAGTCTGCACTCTCCTACTGATCTACTAGCACCGAAAGTTGATTTGATACTTTCAACATCTGCTGCCCATTTTGTCAAATATTCTAGACAAAAGCAATAATTGTTTTTTATCTTTTAATAGATGGATAACATCTGTCTTTACTTTTATTTCTTTAATTCAGATACAAACACCTATAATTCTGGATGTCTTAATGTCTTATAAATTGAGAACGATCCTCTCTCTGGAATTAAATAAAGGTAAAGACAGGTATTATCCATCCATTAAAAGATATAAACGTGGTGTACCTCGTTTAGTAATAAATTTTAAATCCTTAAAACAAGGCTTTGCAATCTATTAGGTTTCCAATACCTAATATTCAAGACATTCTACATAAAATTTATAATGCAAGAATCTTTTCAAAATTTGATTTAAAATTTGGATTTGACAAATTCAAATAAAAGAAGAAGACAAATATAAAACTGGATTCGTAGTTCCTTCGGGACATTACGAATGGAACGTGATGCCCTTTAGATTGAAGAATAGCATCATCTGAATTCCAAAGAATTATCACTGATATATTTAATCCTTTTAATACGTTTATGCTTGTCTACATTGATGATATATTGATCTTTTCTGATTCAATAAATCTATACTGGAGGACATCTTGACATATTCAAAAGGATTGTTATAAAAAATGGTTTGGTTCGTTCTCAATTATAAGACATTGAGACATAGCCATAATTACAAGTGTTTGTATCTGAATTAAAGAAATAAAAGTAAAGACAGGTGTTATCCATCCATTAAAAGATAAAAACAGCAGTTGTTGGTTTTATCTGAAATCTTTGACAAAATGGGCAGCAGATGTTGAAATATCAAATCAACTAGTGTAGACTTCAGATAAACGGCGCAGATGTTGCCGACAGTCTTGAAAAGTAGCACATGTGGAGGACAAAACAAAAACACTTTTGACTTTGTCGAAAAAGTCATCATCAGTTGTTGAGAGAAACTTCGACGAATGTAGATGTTAATAATGGGTAGGCAGAATTGTATCCTTTGTAGAAATACGGTATAAGTACAGATGTTCATACGTATTTACTTCTTTTTCTTGTTTTTGATGGTGATGAACGGATCTGATTTCAAAGGTGAAATGTTGTCCGCTTCATCATCAAACTGAATTTGTTCTTCTCTCTCGGGCAATTGTTAGAGGGCAGCAATCTGATTTTCAGTTAACTGACCTTTGGCTTTTGTTGAAAATGATTCTTTAGAAGTTTCAGGAGATCTACCAAATTGTATAAGAACTTCTTTCATCTAGTCACCTTTCAGTTTGAGAAAATCAGCAACAGTAACCAAAGCTTCTTTTGAAATGTTGAGAGAAAGGGTAGAAGAAAAGGGAGATGTTTCAGCTTTTTTGGAAAAAGGGGAAACAGATGTTGCAGGTGTTACATCTGTTGAAGATGCAATAAGTGGATCAATAAAACTAACACTAGATCTCACTATAGGATTTGCAGACGTTTTAGATGTTTGGTAAATTTCAGCTCCAAAAGAAATTATTTCATCAAAATTGAATTTTTCCCAATTTCGAATTTATTTTTTCTAGATAAAACATTAGGAGTTAAATCCATTCGCTTTTCAAAAACCCATTTGCAAATCCAAGGGATGTTGAAATGAGAATAAAATATCATTGTTATCCATTCATCAAAAGCAAAGGTTATAGTGTCAAATAATTTTTTGTTTTCAGGCTTTCATAATAGAAGCATATTTTTGAAATGTTGGTAAAACAGGTTTTGGAAGGGCTTCTTTATGAGCACCAAAAGGTGACCAAAATTATTAAACCACTATAAAGGAATTTCATCAATTTTGTCAATTTTTATACGAACAAACCAAGAATGTAAAAAGACAGAATTTTGGTAAAATAAAATATTTTCCTAAGAAGCCATATAATCCCAATAGTTGAATGTTAAATCATGCATGTCTGGTTTAGAAATTGTCATATGTTGATATAGAGGAGCACCCTATTTTTCTTCAGAAATAACTTTCAAAACCTTTATTTTTAATATCCAATTTCACAATTGTTTGGAAAATAACCTTCAAAATGGCTTTTGTTTTGATCTTTGCTAAAATGATCAAATGCACAACTTTGTGTCTCAATCAGGATTATAAGATGGAAATTGTAAGGTCTCTGGATGTTTTAACATAATTGTTAGGAGCAAAGCAGTATGGAATAATGTCACGAACATAAATTGATTCAGGATGGCAAGTGTCAGGCAAAGTATAAACCAATTGGTTGTAGCCATTGAATATAGTTTGAAATTCAGATGTTGGACTAGGTCTGGAAATAGGAACAGATGGTGGAGATGTCAATTGAGAAGAAGAGGGAGATCCTCAGAGGGCATGTTTCTCATAAATGTTAGGTCTAAAAAGTCTTGGTCTCGGAGAAGATGGAGCACTAGGACAGATGTCAAAAGGACCTTGATTCATAATTGTTTTCAAGTGTTGGATTTTTCTTTAATCTTTGTTGTAATGTTTTCCTTTCATGGGCTAAATCTTGATAGAAATTTGAACCACAATTTAAACATCCTAAAAATCTTTGCAAATGTTTTATGTATTTAATTTCATCAGGAAATTTATCACCAAATTTTATTACTCGGTTGATAGGTTGGACTGTATTTTTTTTTTCATTTAAAGCCTATAAAATTTATTTCAGTTTGAAATAGTTTCATTTTTCTTTGAATTAGAACCAAACCATTTTTTATAACAATCCTTTTGAATATGTCAAGATGTCTTCAATGTTGATTTATTGAATCAGAAAAGATAAATATATCATCAATGTAGACAAGTATAAACGTATTGAAAGGATTAAATATATCAATGATAATTCTTTGGAATTAGATGGTGCATTCTTCAATTCAAAGGGCATCACGTTCCATTCGTAATGTCCCGAAAGAACTACGAATCCAATTTTATATTTGTCTTCTTCTTTTATTTGAATTTGTCAAAATCTAGATTTTAAATCAAAATTTGAAAAGATTTTATGTAGAATGTCTTGAGTATTAGGTATTGGAAACCTAATATATTGCAAGACCTTGTTTAAGGGTTTAAAATTTATTACTAAACGAGGTACACCATGTTTATATCTTTTAATGGATGGATAACACCTATCTTTACCTTTATTTAATTCTAGAGTGAGGATCGTTTTCAATTTATAATACATTGAGGCATATTCAGAATTACAGGTGTTTGTAATTGAATTAAGGAAATAAAAGTAAAAACAGGTGCTATCCATCCAGTAAAAGATAAAAAACAATTATTGCTTTTGTCTGCTAATCATATGCACAAGACTAAGAAAAGAGCGCTAGACTTGGCAAATATTTATATAGTTTTTTTTTTTTGTTTTCTTTGCCACTTATTAAAAATTGTTCATTATTTCATGTATCTAGGTGTGCCCATGTCTGATACAGCTACATGTATCTGGTACTCGTTTCATATGTATATATTTTGGGTTCTCACTGGATTTGTGTTGTGATATGCAGTTGGTCACTGTAGCCAAAACAGCTGGTGTGCATCCTGATGAATGGATGGAGAATGCTGATCGCTGGGTTGCAGGTTTTCTCGAGAAGTTTGAGGAAGGCTGTCATATAATGGTAAGTTTAATACTCTAAGCAGGTATTTTTTATTTTCTTCATCTTCCATGAAAAGTGGTCTTATTTCACTTGTACTCACAAGCATCTTACCCTGCAAATATGTTTGGCGGCATTTACCAGGGAACTGTCATCAAGGACAGAATTCAAGAGGGTCTCAAGAGGCAGCAGTCAAGGGCGCTTGCAGGTTTGTTGCAGGATAGTGAAGATGAATATGAAAATGCAGATGAAAATGAGAATGAAGACGAAGATGAAGATGATGATGAAGATGAATATGAATGATAAGAATAGATAGTCTTTATTTCCATGCATATTTATAACTTATTGTAAAGAGTCACATGGGATTCTTTAGCCTACTTTTTTTTTTTGTTAATATTAGGATCATAGAGAACTCTTTGGATCTATTTGCCTGTTTGTTCCAAGTGAATTGTTTGTTTTCTAATAGGTGTTTTCTCTCTAGCGGCTTGAACTGGGAAAGCCTTTGTTTTCTATTTGCCTGGTTTGGATTATGTTCAAGATGCCTTTTCCCCAATCTGTAGCAGCAGTTTGATTTCTCTTGGTTTTCATTTCCATTTACCAGACAAGTTACTGGATTTAGTATGAAGTTAGACCTTGCAAAATCTGACCCGACCTGTTATCTGACCATTTAAATAGGTAGTAACTTTGAGTTTTGGAAGCAACCAACACCCAAATCAATGGAGGCAATGTTCTGCTCTTGAATATACTGATTTATACTTTGGAATATTGGTCTCTCTGATGCCATTCCAAGTGTAATGCTATGAATGGGTCATTCCTCAATACCAGATTTTGTAGCCAAGAAATGAGTTATCTCCTAATTGCTTTTCCTGTATAACAAAAGCCATTGAACACTGTTGGCTCACTCAACGCCAGTGTCTCAATCTTGCATTTAAGCCAATTCATTAAGAGTATCGATACATTGCAAGCTTGCTATATCAGTGTCTTTTTTTTAGAAACATTGGTATCTCCACTCCATATTGGAGGTGAGATTAATCTCATCAGAATGTGTAAATCTCTCAATCTATACACTGGTAAGTAGATGAGGAGTAATTCCATAAGAAGTGACCAGGAAGGGTTTGAGCGCGAATCTATTACAGTGACGTTGCTGCCATGCAAATACAGAATCCTCCTTTGACCTCACCTTCTTTCTTGACAGGGCTCCACCAACCAACGATCCTGACCCATGATTAAGATATGTGACAAACAGTTTTTTTGACTTCGTATTTGATTTGTCTATTGATCTGCGGAGAGATATCTTGGATTTTGCTCGAACTGGATTCACCTGGAGGAAGATTCCAGCTACTAGCAATGAGAGGAGGGATGCTAGCAACATCATCATAAGAGCAAAAAGGAATCTGTTTTTAAATTTTAATGTCTTAGCATTTCATATGCCTAGACCAGCAGTAGATAACACTTCTGAAATAACCGGCGATTTCTCTCCTAATGTACCAAATCATTGCAGGAAAACAGAGTTTGAATAGAAATACTTTGTTTTCATTGAATCTCTGCAAAATATTATTAATCATGTGTTCAACTTATCTCACTTGCGGAATAGGCAAATTGAATCTATCCATAATCCTTGTCTCACATACAGACAATCTCGACCAAGATGCATATGGGATTCATCTTTAGGGATTCATCTTTAACAAGTCAGATCAGCCAATACAAAGAAAGAGGCTGGAGTGATGATCAAGAACCTATCTCGAGAAGCAAGAGTCTTAAGTTCGATTTCCTACTTCACTGAAAAGGGTCACTCTCTTTAGAGTTATCTGATGTGTGTGGATAGAAAGGTTTGCACATGCCTCGAGGATTAGTTGAACACTTGGATGCTCTAAAAGATCTGGACACCTTGGTCATAAAAAAAAAAATATTAGAAGCAGCTATAGTCGTCAATGGTTTACACCACTTTTAGAAATGATATCCTTCATCTTCAGTCCATTCATGCAGAACTTCGGTGCACAAACTGAATGTTGGAAGAAATCCTTTGAACCAAATAAGCCCCGCCCACTGCACTTGATCTATTGAGGTCAGAAGACTGCTAGACACAGATTTGAAGAACCGACCATTGAGGCGGGAGAGATCAGAGGTTATTATGTATCAATCGTGACTTTAGTCGCTCCTACCATGACATGTCCTCCAAATTTCAGTCCAAATGTCATCTCTAAATTTTGTGCAAATTTTTTTAGATTAAACTTAAATTTCAGCTTAAATTATCTGAATATTTTAGAATCATAAATTTTAAGTAACTTGAATCATAAATTTTATGTAACTTGAATCATACATTAATATTTTTCAGCCGAAATTTCTGTATTTCTTTTTTATTACTTCTTTAAACATCAATGAAAGAAATTACTTTTTCCCTTTTTTTGGGAAAACAGTCTAACTTTTGCCTAAAATTTCGGCCAAAATATTACAGGATTTTGACTTTGCACGTTGATGCTAATTTAAGCCGATCCATTCTACATGTTCAGCCCAATTTCGATGCTCGAATTACTGCTAAAATATGGTAATCACCCTTTAATCTACTTGAAATCAGGTCCCTTCATCGGATTTCTTTACCATGTAAATTCGGCAGACCCATATCCAATTGATGCACACCTGATCTGTTGGGTTTCTGAATTGTGCAATCGTTTTTTCTTTTAACTATGATTTTGCTGCTGTTATTATCACCCTTAAGGGCCTTCCTTACTTAATCCAAAACAGCAACACATGTTAATGCTAATCTTGCTAATATACATTCGACATTTACCCAACGGAATTTCAAGTCTAACATCAGTGACGTGACATGTAATAATCTGGCGCGCCAGATTTTCTGTAATGATTGAGAAGAAGAAATTTCGGGATATTGATAGTGGAATTTCCAAAATTTTGCTGACCAAAATTTCAATTAGAAATGGGTCAAAATTTCTATCTTCTTGTGACCCCACGTCAATTTTCTTTTATAAAAAATGCTGCAGAGATTGTCGTGAGTGCAATGGGCCGATACGGCACGGCCGAGACAATGCCCGTTGCACCGCAACAGTGTACAGATGCAATACATTGATGCGTTGCGGCTGATACATATTGGCCACCATTTGATCGATACATTGCATGAGTAATAGGCTTTTTCGCAATGAGATCTATCTATTCAGCGACGCTATTTAATTATGAAGGTTAATAGTGAGCTGGCCCCCTAATCTGTTCTTTCAACAGTAGAAGCATAATCTTTATATTTCTTAAATACCATTTACCCTGCTTAATGGGATCCCAAAAGGTATCGGAGGCATGCAAAGGTTTTCTCAGGCATGACAGAAGGGAGCTTGACTGCAAGACCTATCCGTCAAGTAGGGATGATAGTCGGACTTAGTGATCTAAGGGTGCTGAGTGGAAGGCTCGTCGCTGGATTTTTCAACTATGGCTGGGGCCAATTTAATTAAACTTTTTAAAAATATGTTTCTGAACTAAAATAAACCATTATTTATTGGCCATGTATAGGATTGTTGGTGTGGCCATCTAGATCAATGGTTGAGATTTTAAATTCAATTTTCACAATATTTATTAATACATATATCAATTGGAAACACAATGATCGACTGTTAGAACTTGAATTGCTTTTATTAAATCTAAAAGTAAATATAAATGGAGACAGAGTGTATACCTAACTAGATGTACAGTGTTATAAGGTTTTGATGGCATTCTTTGATGGGAAAGATTTGTCATGCAACCCGGCTCCCACAAGGTCAAACCATACAAAATTGTAGGAGTTAACATATTTTCATGTGGATTAATTTGTAAAACTTTTGCAAGCCTTCATAGGGATTAATTTATGAAGCTCTTGTATTGAATTTAGGAGAATAAATTCCATGTTATCGTGGAATCAAACAAGCTAGAATCAAGGTCAAAAAATAAAGCTCAGGAGGTTCACATGCATGCGCGCATGTGCAAATTTTGAGAGGATTTAAATTGACCAAGTCCCTCAAAATTTGCACTACAGCTCCACCCTACAGAGATAGGATTTACATTCACCAGCACTTCAGCTCCCAAATTAATTGACTTCATCCCCACCAACCCACAAAGTCATGGAATGCAAGTCTCAACAGAGCAGAGGGTTTAAGATAAGAAAGAATGATATAGACAAAATAAAGCTTTCTTGCCATGCCTTTGAAATGTGTCTAACATTTACATTCTGTAAGTACATTCAGTGGACTGGACATCTCATTGTGACAACTAGAGGAAAATGATTCGAGAGCAAAACTGATTTGAGGAAATCAAAAAGATAGTAGGGACGAATCCTAGAAATAGTTGTATTGGCGATGGATGTGTCCTAGTCCAATATAAAGGCATTTCTACTGTCAGATTCAGATGATTTCTTTCAGATCCTTTTGAATGTTTCTCTTTTTGCAGCCATTTTGACCCCTGCCCTGTTTTTTATGTTGTAAAAGGTGGGAACATGCATTAGGCTGTTGAAATGCAGTCAGAAAAGCTGCATGTAGACCATGCGACCTGTCAAATTGTAATGGAGGATCAGACTTTTGAATTTGATTCAAGCCATGCAACTCCTCTTCTACAGGAGGATGTTGAGGTTTTTTTTGTGGCCACACAGGCCAATTTCCTGTATAATGGTTGAATCTCTTTGTGATGCATAGTGTTCCATTGTTAGATATCTGTGTTGAAGGGTCTAGGCCATTCGAGCTCTCAAACCTTGTTGATGCCACTTGTAATGCTCCTTCTGGATTTGACCCAGAACCCAATTGCATAAAATTGGATGGAGGACAACAAGAAGCAGCTAGCAGAGCTGCAAGCCAAGGGTCCTCAGCATATGCTTTGTTAGCTCCTGTTGCTTTAGAGTAACACAGCCTTTTCGCTTGTGATGAATCATGGAATCGAAATCTTCTCTTTAGGTTCAATGCAGCATTGCAGGTTACCTTTCCTCCCCCAGCAAGAACAGCATCAGATCCAAACAAAAGTGCTTTCAATCTAGGTACCTGGATCCGACCCTTCATGAAAGATCGTATGTGATAAAGGGATATATGAATGGATTTATAGATCTTCTGCACCTCAGCTTTCCCGACTGATCTCGCGACATTTTGAGTTCGGTCTGTGAAATCCTCAACCTGGGAAAATAGGTAGAATGTCATTTCAGGATGCCCTATATTACCCATAAAGTGTTATACGAGAGAGTACTTTTGCATCCAAATAAAATAGCATATCTTACACTTATGTTGCCGACTTCAGAATTCCATGTCTTAGAAATCCAAGATCCTTCATATGTGCTAACACAGAGACCGTGGGGCCATAATGTTTCAACAGAAGACAACTGCAAAAACAGTGTCAGTAGTCGTGGGAAAGCTAAATAAAAAATATGCAGGCATATTACTGCTACATGTGTCAACCATATTATGGACCAACTCGGCAGTTGATATTATAATTAAAAGAGGGAAGCCCCATATGTGAACTCTGGCAGTAATTCAGTTACGAAACTATAGCTGATACACGTACTGAAGAAAACAAGGGTTCCAGGTATAACATTTTTTGGTGACATAAAAATGGCTGTAAATCTGGTACTGATGACTTATAGAGAGGATTCTATCTCCTGTTCATCTCGGATATCCCAGATAATTTCTCCAAACTCTACAATATTGTCCTCTTCAAATGAAGTTGCATATGATTTCATGTGCAATGATGGATTCTATAGGATCTTATTTTGAGCAATTAAGTTGAGAAAATTTGGGGTTCTGTTTTTTAGTTAAATTGTTTTGACCCATAGATCTTTTTGGATTCCGACCACCTCACTTTGCCATAAGAAATAGATAAAAAGAACAAAAAGATATTTATAATAAGACTATAAAATAATAAGTCAAATGACACTCAACATACTTGAAATATAAATTCATTTAATTAGAGAAATAATGAGATGGGTAAATTGTTTGAAGTAAAAAAAAAAAAAGAGCCTTCTAAATGGGACAACTATATCTATATTTGTGCTTCATTGAGCCCTTTAATAATCTTAATAATTGCCAATCCTGCCAAACTAACTCATTTTCTTTCTTCCTAGGCATTCACATATTGTTTGATGTTGTAGATTAAAAGAGATTAAACTACCTTAACCAATAGAGAAACAAAGAGTTCAGCCATGGAGTCCTTGTTTTCTTTCCCAAAATGTCGAAATCCTCGGACAACATTTTCCAAATTTGCAATATCAGTTCCATCTGAAAATGCCAAGTTAGTATAATACCACAGGCTGTTTTTATAAAAAAACAAATGTCTAACAATTAGCCTAGAAAGAGGAGCTCAAAGTACAACTACAAAGTGCTTATTGCACAACCTTAAATGATGTGGTTTGAGTGTGGTGTTATTATTTCAATTAAAAAAGGAAAGATACCATATAATATTGCAGCATGGTATTGATAATTGGTCCATTGTATGTAGGGATGGCAATTTAGGTCCAAAAACCCAAAAGCCCGACTTGAACAAAACAAGGCTTGGTTCTTAATTTTGAGCACGAATGGTAATCGGGCTTAGGCTTAGACATTTAACAAAACCTGTTTAAAACTAGGCTAGGCATGAACTTAGTTTAGGCCCAAAGCTCGAGGCTTGGCCCTAAATTGCATGCATGTGTAGGTTTACCCTCTCTTGGTCTTTTTACTTATTTGAAAAATACTTCTTCCAACCTAACCCCACTCTGCTGCTTCATTTCTCTTTTCCTTTCCTTTCCTTGTTTGTTAGTTACACCATCCAGGCATCTCTCTCTCTCTCTCTTCCACAATGTCCAAGGACTAGCCTTTCCACTACATTCTTCCCTCTTTTCACTACAACTATGAAACCTTACATTTTCTCTCTATCCATCACTCTCGTTGGTTTTTAGTGACAGAGCCCTTTTTGCTTTTATTTCGATTCTAACTTTGATGTTTTCATCTAAAAACCTGTAATTAAGGAGGATATTTGTGAATTATTGCATATAATACTAAACCTCTCATCTAAATATTCTTTAGATTTTTTTTCATTTCCTTTTGTGTTGATATGATTTGAGAAATTTTGCTGACTTCTTAGATGTTCCATGGGTCTTTGATAGAACATGTGGCAGGGCAGTGGAATCTTGATTCCTATCAAGACTTAGACCTAAGTTGAAGGCAACATGGAACACGATCCCAGCGGCAGTAATGTGGACCATATGAAAAGAAAGAAACTCTAGAATATAAGAAGGAAAATCAATTGAGGTTAGTGATAACGACAAATGGAGGCTTTGTATGTGGCTTCTCTTAGGTAATGAATTCAAGGGGCTCAAACCCGCTGATTTCCTATATTCTTGAGAAGGTTGCTTGAGTGAAAACTGTAGGAAATCGAGATCTTTCGTCATCCGAGACCCTCCTCAACGAGATGTCATGTAATTGAATACAAACGAAGCCTCTAGGGGAAAGCCGGGCACTGCAGGAATAGGTGGTTCCCTTAGGAATCATAGTGGTCTAACATCTTTAGTTTTCATTGAGTCAGTGGGGATTAAAGACTCAAATGAGGTGGAACTCTTCAGTATTAGGAGAGTTTTGACCATTTGGAAAGTTTATAGGCATGGTACACTAGTGATAGAGGGCGAGTAGGCAAATGCAATTAAATGGGCAAAGGGACTGAAGCAACCGCCCTGGAGACTAATTACCATATTTATGGAAATTAAGGGTCAAACTTGAAGTCTCCTTTGTCCAAGTCAGTAAAACTGCAAACGACGTGGCCGATTTTTCTCCAAAAATGGAATCGACACTTAGTTTCGTGAGTGCTTTTTCTTTGAGATAGGGGGCTGAGCATGGATTTTGCTTAGATGTTGATGGTTGTATTTGTTTTCGTTTGTTTTCTTGTATGCCCGTTTCATGTTATGTTCTTATGTTTTTGTTGGTCTAGCCCTTCTATACCCTTTTCTCAGTTGATGTAATTGTACTTGTTTCCCTATTAATATAAGTAGTATTGTTACCGCTCAAAAAAAGTTGTTGATGACCTGTTTCAGTTTCTCTACAATCAAGTCTTATTGCCGTCTTGAGTGGTGTTTACTATCAGGTAGTTCTGTTAAAATCGTCCGAGTTGAGAGTCAACTCCTATGAGTTGACTCGACTTGGATGGTCCAGCGAGTTAACTCGCAAGATAAATAGATAAATGCCATTAATCGTGCGATTTTTGGGTGAATCGTAGATCATCCGATGCAGCGGCAGTCAATTGTTACATCGTGCGATTGAGAAGAAGAAAAGGAAAGAAAAAAGGGAAAAAACAAGGGAAAAGGTTAGAGAGAGGAGGTCTGATTTCGCTAGAAGAGGAAAAAACGAAAAAGAAAAAGCTAGAGAAGAGGAAGAAGGGAACATATCGTTCGCCGTAGGCCTTTTTTTTTTTTTTTTTTTCTTCCCTTCGTTTCTTTCTTCTCTTCTCCTTCTGGTTGCAGGTGCTGTTGCTCTCTTAATGTTAGGGTTTCCGTGGTTTCTGTGGCTTTATTTCAATTTCCATGTGCGGCACGAGTCTAGCTATTTCTGTGGTTTCTGTCGCTTTAGTCGTTGTTTATATATATATATATATATATATATATATATATATATATATATATATATATATATATATATATATATATATATATATATATATATATAATACTAAATTACTAAGTCCAATATTGTAACTGTAAAAACCATATAGCTATATATTTCAGTTTTTTGCAATCTGTATAATATAATACCGTATTATATATTCATTATAAATATAAAAATATAGTTTTCTATTAATAGAAAACAATTTATGCACTTAATATTTAATTATGTATGTTTAAATCTCATATTGATATTTTTTTTGTCTTTTTTTTTTTTGTGGACGGTTATTTCCGATGGATGATAAATGACAAATATATGGAATACAATTTACATGTTTTGGAATTTTGGATAATACAATTTTATGAATTATTATGGTTTGAATTTTAGAATGTAAAAACTTAACTTCTAATACATTTTGATTTAAGTTTGCATCGGTACATTTTTGTCATATACTCATGTCTTACTAGTCACACCCCTAGACCGATTTACGATACGATTTGAGTTTGACAACATTGCTATCAGGTATGGTGGAGGGAACCAATCTCTGCCTTTATATGTTTTTCTAGTGTTGGAACATTGCTCATCTACTGATTTGTCTGTCCTTTGCACATAAAATCTTCCCCTGCCCAACAACCAACATAGATGGAAACAAAAATCTATGAATTTTCTTGAATGGGCTGACCTTAAAAAATATCTTGCCATATGATCAATCATTGGTAATGGATGTTTGCCATTTCTCCGGAATGCAAAAAGTGTGCATCTTCTCATTGCTCTTTCAATTTAGAACTTTGAAATTTCTCAAGATATTCTGAGTGCAATGCATCAACTCTATAGCACACGAGTTCTATCTTTTCTTTGCATAGTCATAGTGGTGCTCTTTTGGTATCAGTTGGAAATAGAGAAACAATTGTCCTTGATAAATAGAAAGCTTTCTATGGTCACTCAAAATTAGACAATCAACTTATATCTCGAGCTGCAATCAAAAGGAATTTGTAGGTACTTCAAATTTGCATCGTGTGTCGATGGAGTGCCTGCTCTCTCTCTCTCTCTCAATTGACCTTTTCTTGGAGATCCTTTCTTGGTGTCTCTGAGTTTGGTACTATGGGAATTAGCCCCTTTGTCCCTTACCTTTTCTTTCCCTCTAGTGTTAATTTATTTTTTTCTTAAAGTTTCTAGTATGATTTTAGCAATAAAAGCTAAGGAACTAAATGTCTGCATTAATACTCTATTCAAAGTTTGTAAGTGAAAACAAAAAACCTCTACGCCATGATACTTCTGTCTTATTTAAATGGTACAAAAATGTTTCCCTCTTGCAAAAGATACAAAGCATTCATTTAGAACTCAACAACGCAAGGCATGATAGATGGGCTTACCTTTAAATAGAACAGAAAAAGGAGGTAATATCGGAGGAGTTTGAGTCTGCATAGAAAAGTTGAAGCATATAAGCATGAAGATAATAATATAAAATATTCAAAACGAAACTTAAAACCTGTTAGTATTCTCTACTATGTAAATTTCACACATGAGTCATTTGCACAGACAAAATGTAGATAACAAAAGAAATAGTGATAATAACAAATATTGATTTACATTGCCTACCTAACAAATCCCCATTTTCAAGAAAAAAAGCAATGGTTAAAATGTTGATGATTAAACATAGAAACCAACTATGGTTAAAGGCACATCCAACTACATTAATTGAGATTATAGATTTGATTTTAATAAAGCATCAATTATAAGACTCCTAACTCAGCAAAGCCTTTATAACATAAGTATGGTGTTGTGTTTTGTAGCACCCCGCCCCGCCAGCACAATATTGTCCTCTTTGGGCCCATACGCTGGCCCGCACGGTTTTGCTTTGACAAGCCAACCCAAGGTTGCTCTCAAAAGGCCTTGTGCTAGAAGGAGGAGAGCTCCAACTTATATACCATTGAATAATTCCCTCTCCAGGCAGTATGGGACACTAAACACGCCTAACTGGCACTTTTTTAGGACCTATACATGCCTACACTATATGGGGGGTATTATAATCTACCCCCCTTGAGACCAGAGCTGTCTCCAGCTTTGACCACACCACATGCAGATAGTTGAATCATGCTCTGATACTATTTATAACACCCTGTCCCGCCAGCACAATATTGTGCTAACAGGATGGGGTGTACATGTTTCATGTTCCCTCTCTCTCTGTCTGTCTCTTCATGGGCTCCTTGATATTAGCAATGTACCAGTCTTAGATATATCTCCATGTTCCATTATCTGTAGATCCTTCCAAGACTATTTTAGCATTTTCAATGTTATGATACCATCACATTTCATAAACTTGAAATCTAGCAAACATAGAACATATTTATTTATTTTGAATGGTAACTTAAATTTATTGATAAAAAGCTATACGCTATGCAATACAACAAAAAATACAAACCCAAAAAGACATCAGATGACGTAGCGGTAGCGGTGCGGTTTAAAGGAGCCTAGTCAAACCCGAAAAGTTCTGGTCAAATAGTCAAATCCGGGTCAAGGTTGGTCTAATGGATGGGTCCACGACTATGGTGTTGGACTTTGGTCAAAGGTGGTGAGGAAATTAAAAAAAGAGGGGTGGTTTAGTAATTAGGAGAAAAAGGAGGGGACAATGAAATGACAAAGCTTACATGCATTGGGAAGTGGGATTCTCTTGTCTCGGGAGGTGAGATAAAAGGAGGAGGAAAACGTACGGAGTTGGAGAGGAAGATGAAAGGAGGAATAAAGGATGGAGAAATGGAAGAGGGATGGGGGAAGTTCATGCAGGGACTTGGGCAGCAACAACGGAACTTCCGGCGATGGAGTAGCTGGCAGCGACGGATATCTGATCTGGGATATTGCCCAGATACTGGTGGAACAAGGACAGTGTCTCACCTGGGATAAAGCCCAGGTTCAGCGACGACAGAGGCTGGAGCTTAGCCAGCAAGGGGATGTGGCCTGCAACAGAGGCAGGAAAAGATAGAGTCGTCTACAACTTGGGGCAGAGGTAGAATACAACCAATATTCTAAATAGGATATTTAGAGATCCCTCTTGTTTGGAATATAACCAATATATATATATATATATATAAATAAACAAACCTAACCTAAGCTAATAGGAAACAACAACTGTGTTTCCAACTATAACACGACTTCCTCATGGGACATACTAAATAAAAATAAAATAAAACTAAACTAAATAAAGAAATTTGCTAAATAGGAAAATAAAATATGATGGGTCCACATATGACATGTGAGACCTACATCATTTGGGTCTTAAAGGGTAGATCATACAAACTGATAAAAGAATTAAGACATTAAATTCCAACTATTAGTTGACTAAAAAGATGATACCCCCTAAAAAGGCTTTGATACCAAAGTCCATTGAATGAGGTTTACCCATCTACATACATCAAGATTGTTTGCTGACTTTTTTTTTTTAGCGGTAATTGAAAAGTTCCATTAAAAAATAAGAAAGTACATAAAGGATAAAAGAAAAAGGTTCAAGAGGTGTGAACCCAAAAAAGAAAAAGAAACAATAAGATACAAGGTATCCCACCCCTAGATAACAAAAGTAACAAAATCGTCATAACACCACACTGCCTAGCCCTTGGGAAATGCCGATAGTCAAAGCTCTCCTAATGCTCAATAGTTCCTCTTCATTGGACTCTCTTCTCCCTATCGATTTTGAGAAAACGACTAATGTCTTTCCAGTGTGATCACACAGGTCACCAGCAATTCTAGTCGGGCCCGACTTTCCCCTAGTCGTACCATCCACATTGAACTTGAGAAGGCCTCAATGCAGAGAGGTGGGGGGGGGGGGGGGGGGGTGAGGGGGGGGGGAGGAACAAGTGATTTGTTTCTTAGTTTTTGTAGGGGCTCCGGACATAGACCCTGGAAATCTATAATCTTATACCCCCTGAAGTCTTTTTCAGATAAAAGCCAAGTGCACAGTCTCCATTTGGCCTTTTGGACAATGTTTGCAGTCTCCGATTCATTCGAATGGAAAATTCTCGCATTCCTCCTTCCAAATAGTCCAAAGGATTGCTGTGGGAATTGTGTACCAGACCATCTTCCTCTTGGGGTTGAGGCATGAAGTGAACCATGATCGCATAACCGCCTCGCATGTCTTATCAAACACCCAAGGTATTCCCATTAGATTAATAAAACTCATCCACAATTGTTCCGCAACAAGACACCATAGAAAGAGGTGGTCCCCCTCTTCTTCCGTTGGACTGCAAAAGGGACATTAGAGCTCATCTTCCGAGCTGAGTAGGCCTCTCCTTCTCAAGGCTACCATGGTAACTATCTTTCCTTGAAGCACGCTCCACATGAAGGCATGTATTGTTGGTGGAGCCAAGTTCCTCCATGATAAGAAAAGTAAGAGAGGGGGGGGGGGGGGGTGGTCGCTAAACCCTTTCCACAACTAATTTGACCGAAAAATCTCCCAAGGAATCCCCTGTCCAAACAGTGGCGGGCAATAAGAGAAAGGGAGCCAATTAAGGTGGCAAAAAAGGAAAATACAACCAGTCAAACTTATCTACACTAAATTATACACCTATATAGTTGATTTGCCAAAATAGGCATAGTCGGATCAGTTTGTCCTGAGTTGGGTCCCATTGGGTCCCACAACAGTTGGGATTGGGCCTTTTATTGACAAACCCCAACAACATTCTTCTATCCAACATATCTCTTTAGGTTAGCTTTCTGGTGATAGTGTGATACTAATTACAAAAATACAACACCAGGCTTGGAAACAAACCAGACAATGGAGGAACATTATTGGTATGAAAATAGAACTCATATGAACAAAAATAAAACCACACAGCTAAGTTATTCTTGCAGTTAATAAAAACTCAATTACAATTTACAAGAAACTCATATAGATTTATATGCTATTTTTTTACTCAAGAAATATTAGATGAGAATTATTTATTTATTATATTTATTTTTATTATTTTTTAAATATTTATATTTTTCGCGAGATTTTCCCGTTAAATATCCGAGAATTTGAAAATATCCCATTATTAAAAGTTGTCGTTAATATCCCGAGAACGGTATTTGTGACAATGATGCTAATTAGGCCGATTCACCAGATGATTGTTAATCAAGCACTGGTTAATACATTTTTTTAGGATCTCATCTTGTCTCCTAGAGTAGCAAGAAACGTTGTTGCCCATTTTAGTGCGGAGGCTGAATATCATGTCATAGTTAATACTGCTTGTGAATTACTATACTTTCAGCAATTTCGAGCTGTGCTGGATTTTACCTCTTTTGAACCTTCATAGATATTTGATAATCAGGCAGCAATCAACATTGCCTTCAACTCGGTTTTCCATGAGCAAACAAAGCATATCGAAGTTGATTATCATTTTCTTCATCATATTTCGGTTCGCTGGTCATATTGTCACTACTTATGAAAAATTAGCTTGACTGAATGACTCTAACTATGAGATTGAACTTGATAAAATTGCACCCCTATTTATCATTGATTTTTGGTTCCATCAAAACAATGGGTAGAGTTCTTTAATTAAGTTGATCTTTTATAGACATTATAACACATAGATCTTTCAAACCCATCTAACCCCATGATCACAGGTGGGTTCCACATGTAACTCCATCATGAGAACACTTTGAGGTGTGTCTTTGGACTTTACCCTATCAATATGTGTGTGTGTATTGAATATTGGTGCACTTATGAACCATTGTCTAGGCTAATTCGGACATAGAACAACCCTAATTCTTGACAAGTCCACAATACCTCCTCTTGCCACTGTATGTTCTATGCTTATTCGGGATGAATGGCACAAGGCAGCCATGAATAGTGGTTCCTTTTCTATTGATAAATCAGAATTAGCCTCAACCAAAGCAATTGCTCCATTTGCTCCATTTGGATCTAATTCAACTCCTGCTCCTTCCTCTAGAAAGTCAGTTGGCACTGCTAATGATAAAGGTCTTGGTGGCAAAGGTCGTGGTAAGAATAACAGATTTTGTTCCATTGTAAAGGTAGTAATCAATATATCAACATCTACTAGTAATCACTATGTCAGGTGGATCCTCTTTATAGCTCAGGGCAGATTCAAATGATTGTATTAGGGTTCCTCAACATGAATATAGTACTCTCCACAAGTCTCAAAAGGTTCGTATCACCTATTTAATTAGTTCATCCTCACCACCCTCAAACCCAATAAAATTACACCATGTATTCTTTGTTTAAAAACCTTTGAACCTCCACAATTTATCGTTTAATTCACTTCCTATCTCACTAATCAGTACTACATCTGCACACAACATAGACTAAATAAAACTTAATGACAAATGAATTAAACAACAAAGTCACCAACCACATAATTGCAAGATTTCATTTAGTTCCCATTAATAAGCTTTCAATTATATAATATAACACTAATTTCAAAATAATTTGGTCCAATAACTAAGAAACCCTTGAAATGATTCTTTATTTGCTTATTACAAAATGTGATAAATAAACCCACACCTCATAGAGAGACGATTTTATAAAACAGTCATAAGATCAGCAATGCTCTGAGGAAGAGTGTTGGCTACAAAGAAAAGGCAAATAGATAGAATTAGACCAATAGAGACGCATATGCTACGATTGATGAGTGGTTTAACTCAAAAGGATAGAATGATTGGATAAGGGACAACTAAAAGTAACCCCAGAGACGACCTCAGTACGTAGAGTGGAAAGATTACAGATCACAAGCACAGGGAGAACAGGTAGACCACCTAAAATGTGGAGGGAAGGAATAAAAAAAGACATGTTAGATAGTGGAGTGATTGATAGTATGATTTACGATAGAGCCAAATAGAGAAGTAGAACACTGAAAAGTCGGCCCTAGATAATGCGATTTCGGCTTATGATGATTATCAGAACATATTAACTCACATGGAAGATACAAACATTCATGCAAATGTATGGCATCACTCACCTGCCTTCATTTAAAAAGAGAGTTTGCAATCTAAAACTTTCCTATAGTGAGTAATGTATTCAGGTACCTGCAAATGTAAAGCTACTAAGGATATTATGGACAAAGAGTTCAAGGTCCTGTCTTTTGAGCTATTAATGCCATATGCCTTTGCCCAAGCTTTCATCTGCAAAGTAGATATGATATTAAGATCATGGCATACAAAAAGACCCTAGAATACACACAAAATAGAAATAGCATTAACCAATTAGTTTAAATGAATAGTTCCAACAATAGACAAACAAGTTTCAAGAAGACGTGATTAATTCGTAAGCTAAAGAAACAATGTGACCAATACGAAATTTGGGGAGTCAACAACAAAGGGTGAGGGCTTGGCAATAATGCATTCTAGAAAAGGATGGAGAGAATAATTTAGAACATAATGAATCAACTTTCAAGAAAATGTGTAATCAATTAGGAGAAAATACTGGGAGAAGTCTACTACCCTGTTTTGTATCAAATAAATTTAGTGGGACCACTTCATTGTTGCCGACTTTGAGTAATCCTCCTATTGTAACTTATTTGATCCTATTGTAACTTATTTCTAGTTTAGCCAGGACTTTGAACGCTCGCTCTTCCAATGTGGGACTAATGACCACCACTAGGGACTTCTCCCAAGATATTGGCAAGCAAAAGCCACTCTCCACCGCTTGGGTATACGACCTGCAAGCCCGCATCATTCCTGCCACTTTAAGAGCAGAGACACCCTCGACTCTGATACCAATTGATGCAAGCACAGGTAGCATCAAAAGCCTTCCCGGTGCTCACCAGGATTTCAGGTCCAATAATCTTATGGTTAATGGATCCCCTAGTCGTTCGAGTATCTAAGAACAAACTACTTGCCGAAGGCCCAGTTAAAAATCAACCAACGATGACAAGTTTTCCATAAATCCAAGGTTTTTATGAATGAGTTAAGATAGTGTTTTCTCTAAATTAAATTATGAATTGAATTAAAAAGGAGAAAGTTCATGCGTGAAGTTCATAATCGAACTGAAACATAAAAACACAAAAATCATATTAACATGGTACCAACTTGTTTTGGATCTGAAGATAACAACCGAAGCCACGTCCCAAGTGTAGAATAGGAATATGAAAACTAAGGAAAAAGAACAGAGAAAGAATTTGGAAGAGAATTATCTCCGTCAAATATATTGATAATGTTTTCTTCTTAGACGATACAATGTTTAAATAGAAAATATAGAGACAATCTAAAGAACAAAAAAGGAAATACAATAAGTGTATCCTAATTACAATTTATTGTGTTGACCTTCAATATACAATGAATCTGGACATTAACTGGGGCCCTACATCACTAGACGTGTGACGTGTGGGTCCCACAACACCAAGAACAAACTCGAATTGAGCAAATAAAATAATTTTATTCCAAAAATTGAAGGATTGTCGAAATTGGCTACAATTAAGTCCTTAAATAAGTTTGCAATGTGCACAAAGGAAAACCCTTGCTTGATCGATCCTATTTGTAAATCCTTTTTTTTTTTTTTGAGTGGTAACAAAGAGATTTCATTAATATAAGAAAACCAAGTACACAAAAATAACGACATAAGAGAGAGATCTAAAAGAATTAGACTAGACACCAAAGAAAAAAAATAAAAGGAAAACAACATAAAGCAAAGACAATCAACCCCCCCAAGAAAGATACAATACAAGGGCCCTGATCAAGACTCGCCAAGCTCATAGAAAGAAAACCCCTGAGTCTGAGTTGTTGACTCCAAATTTAGCAAAGAAGTTTGCGACTCCATTTGCTGTGCGACTAACTTGGATGAAGGAGATGTGTAATCAATTTCTATGGAGGTCTTTTGAGTCCCTTAGCCCATTTAATAGCATTTGCTGAGTCCTCTTCAGATGTAGAACAACTTGCCGATAGGTTTTTAAAGAAGTATTCATGATGGGTCGACAAGAAGCATGGCCCATGAGCCTAATGTCGAGTTGGGTCTATTTCCTACTTTATTTAGTTGTTTTATTTTCCTTTTATTGTTCGATCCTATTTTGGGATCCTTAGTTGGTGTTGGTATTTTAGTTTCCTTGGAGTCTTAGACTAGAACATTAAGAGTTATATCAGTTTGGAAAGTTCCAAACATGAGGTCGCATGTAAGAGTCGCTTTTAGAGTCTTGTAATAGTCAATAGCTTTTGTTATAAATAATATTCGAAAGGTGGAGCAAGGACACACCTTATTTTCAAAAAAATACTGAATCAATCGAAAGAGAGTATTTCTCTTGTCTTCGCTGCTCCTCTGCCTTTGTTGCAGGTTTTTTTCGCTGGTTTTATTCCAGTCTTATCACATCCAGATTTCTGGGCATAATCCCAGGAAGGAGTCCTTTGCTGGTTGGGCTTTATCCCAATACATTATCGCTGCAAGTCTATCCTCTTCCTGCTGAATCGCAGCCAGCTCCAAGCAGAACAGTCAGATTTGAGATTTGTCTCTTCTTGCTGCCTTATTCCTTGTAGTTCAGGTACCATACGCAGCCGAGCCTCTCCTCCTTTCTGTCCTTCCATCCTCTTCTTCTTCTTTCCTTCGATTCCTTCTCCCCTCTTCTCCCTAGCTTCCGCCGCTGCCGTTTCCTCTTCCGCTGCCTCCCTTGTTTCATGTTTCCTTTTCCTTCTTTTCCTTTCGTATTTTACCCAAGTGCAGCCCTAATACCCCTTTCTCACTGTCACACGTGTTTAACTTAAAGCATTCACATGTGTGTGAATATTTCTTCACTTGTGTGACCCGATCATTCGTCGGGGTTGGCTTAACTTGATTTCTTCCCCGCTTCCGCTAAATTAAGTGGTATCAGAGCCAAGGTTCCCTGCATCCAATGACGATCCCCAACAATGATCAGTTTGTCACCACTACTCAGCTCGATACATTCAAAGCTGAGATGAAAACAGAGATGAAAGAATTGTTCATAGAGTTTCGTACAATCATGGTTAAAGATTTTGCGAATAGAGACGCTGCCAAGAATAAAAAAGAAGAGTCACCACATCGGGAAGATTGGGATGATGAGGACGTCGAACAACTAGTTCTCAACACCCATCCACCCAATCCCAATCCCAACTACTTCCCACATCTTCCGTAAAAACCAGTACAGTTTCCCCCCTATCATCCCCAAGTACTCCACCTATCCCTGCTGGCCCTGGCTTGGCCCTGGCAGCTCCATCAACATTAAATTTCATAACCTCACGTGGAGGAGGTATCCATTTGATGGTTGACTTTGATTCTTTAGTGCTTCCACTTATGCACCCTTCCCAAGATGAATCTCAAACAAATAGTAGGTAGGCAAGCTTGTCGACACTGATTTGATTAGGGTAAGGCGGCCCCCCAAGTGAAGGGATCTCCTCCCCCATCCCGCAAGCCTCCTTTCAATCTTTTCTACCATTGGAGCCCACAATCGTTTGAGTCTTGGATTCCCCCCTACAGGCAGTTCCAAGTAAATGAAAGGTAACCTTCCAATGCCACACCCAATCTCCTCTGCCAATTCCTTAAGGGTGTCTTCTTCCACATCAATGCCAATTAAGGAACTCTTCCTTATATTGATTCTTAGTCCCGAAACCACTTCAAAGCATCTCAGGATTGCCTTAAAGTCTCTTAGCTCATCCCTATTTGGTTCACAGAAGAAAAGAATATCATCCGCGAACTGGAGGTGGGTAACTACTGGTCCATTTGATTGCTTGTAAAGCCCCTAACTATCCCCAACTCCTTGGCTTTCTCTACAAGTCTATGTAGACTTTCTCCAATCAGGGTGAAAATGAAAGCAGATAAAGGGTTGCCTTGTCTCAAACCTCTTGAGGCTGAAGTAGGTTCAGTTGGAGATCCACTCACCAAAACAGAGTATGTAGTATCCTTTATTCACGACTTCATCCACTGTCTCCACTTCTGACTAAAACCCATTCTCTCAAAGAAATAACCGACAAAGGTCCAATTGACAAAATCATAAGCTTTTTCCATGTCTATCTTAAAAAGAAGACTCTGTTTCTTCTCCCTTCTTCTCATATGGACAAGTTCATTGTCTTACCTTCCACAAATGCCCTTGAGACTCACCTATTAACTCAGGTAGCACTTCTTTAGCCTATCCGCTAAGACCTTGGCCAAGAGTTTGTAAACACTACCCACCAGACTGATAGGTCTATAATGAGACAATTCTGACGGACCTTCCTTTTTAAGCACAAGGGTGATCAAAAGAATTTTCCAATCCTCTATTAATGATTCCATCCCTATGAAATTCCTTAAACACCCTCAAAAGGTCGGGACCAACCGTTTCCCGACAAGCTTTACCTAAGGCAAAGTTGAATCCTTCTGCACCTAGGGCTTTATCACCTTCCATGCTATCTAGCGCAGCCTTAATTTCCTCCATTGTAAACTCCCTTTCCAACCAGAACGCTCTCTCTTCCCCTATCCTGTTAAACTCAATCCCATCTAAGGTTGGCTGGGGGAACTTTCATCAATCAAAGAGGCTGCACTTAACTTGGTAAGAGGGGACTGTTGACTCCTAAGAACCTGTGCATAAGGTACACGAGGACTGGCACCTAGGCAAATGCAACAAATGGGCATCCGGGGCATCCACAAATCCCCCGGAAGGAAAACCATATGAAGGAAAAATAAAGGAGTGCAGAAACGAATGTATTCGAGAGGCGCCAACAGCTTGAAAGGGGAAGCTTTGCGAAAACTCGATGCTGTGAAACACCCCGAAAAGAGATGAAAGACAATGATAAAAGCCGCCAGTAGCTAGGTCTAGAAAACTCTTTGAAGCATGGCGCAAGCCCACCGGGGAATATCTCTAGTAAGCCTGATATAAAAATGGCGAGCACCTCATGATCTAGCATGAGAGAGGAAGACGTCCATCTTCGAACTTGGTGAAGAAGCTGAAGATCCCGCATAAGCTGCATCAAGTGATGAGACAACGATGCCCAGAAGGAACAAGAGGATGTCCTACATGTAAATCCTAATTCAAAATTCAAAACCATCTAAATTGTAGTTGCCAATCACCTATTTGCGGCTATCTCTCTTGTACTCTCCTCTTCATTTAATGAATCCATTTGTTACTGTTGCAAAAAAAAAATTGCGGCTTGCCAAAAGCTAATAAAATTCCTAATTCTATGCACTTACTTTGTACAATTTATTGGATTTGTGCATGGATGGGCCTTCTTAATGCTTGGACTGGCCATAGGAGAAGATTTAGGTCTTGCATTTATGGGACTTAGGGCTTTGGAATTTAGGGTTTGATTTTCCATTAATTGGGTCGACTAAGTCCAGGGTACATTTAATTGGGTCACCTCGGGGTAATTGAGTCGGCCAATAAAATGAGAAGTTTGTTAGCTAGTTTCCAATTACAGTTGCCACAATCAAAATTGTCCATGAAAGTTAGGGAAACTTCCTTAATATTATCCAAGTCCACATCATCGGTGTTGGTGTCCACATCATCACCTCATGAGCGTGCCGGGAACCTCCAATTAGGAGCCACAAAATTCCAAGTGGGCCTTGGGCCCATATGTGGGTCCGTATGCGCCGCATCGTCTAATTCGGGTTCCAAAACAGCGGGTTTGCCTCGTAATTGCCGCGGTCGAACACGAACCAAAATTTCACCCATTACTGGGAGTGATGTCTACATCACTTAGTAAGCCATTTCATTATATCTCATAAATGAAGAAGAAAAAGGCAGATAAAGATGTAGATGAAAAGGTGGAACATGAATGAGCAGACCTTGTTGTAAGGTGTTGATTGGGTAGAAGGCTTTAAGTTTGTGATTTTTATTTTCATTTTGAGTTTAGGCATACGCATTTGTCTTCAAATCTTTTATTGTTTTTATCTTGTTTCTGCCTTTTTGTAAAATTAATTTTACCATTTCAAAATAATTTAATATAATTATTAGCATTTTTACCTCAGACTAAAAATCAAGGTATTTACCAGAAAACTTAATTTTCGAAACCTCTCATCAATTTTAGAAATTATGACAAGAATCTTAGATCTCTCCATTCCATCCTTGTTTTCAACTGAAATGTCACATTGAATTCCCGTTCCACAATCCATAAGTCTTAAAATAGGCACCCTAGCTCTCATGATTGGTTGAACACCAAAGACATGTCCTCTCCCTGCAACAAAAGAATAAAACAGCTGAATCAAACACTCCTCATACTTCAGATTGAGGGCATACGTAGTTTAATATATATAATAAGAACTAAGGTATCAAATAAGCAACCCTTATGAATAACATTCAATCACAAGCCACCTTTGCGACACCAAGTGGCAGATAGCAAAGTGTGTTTTTTTTTTTTTGAAATATAGTATTAATACAATAACAGCAATGGAGTTATAGTAGTATTACAAATAAAACCAAGTGAAACCAAAAAGTAACGTTTATAAAATCCCACAAAAGGATCTTGTCTTTCAAAACAAAGTATTGCCAAAAAATCTGTAACTCCATTCTCCTCAATTCCTACAAGAACAGAAAAGAACATTCTAATTTCTCCCCTATTATCATATAAATTATCTCTGCTTCCCACATAGGACCCAATGTCCCATAGTCACTTCAGGATTTGTTGCTGGAATTTCCCGTCTAGATAAGCTTTCTTCTTTGGAACTCTCCCTTTCACACATCAAATTTTTCCTTTTTTTGAGCCAAAAACAATAAAATATATTAAAGAGAATTTGTACAAAGTAGAAAGCACAAAGTAAGAAAAACTTCGTAAAAGAGAATCATACAGACAGAAAATAACAGAAAGAACAAAAGTGAAATACAACGCAAAAACCTAGAACCCAATACACCCAATCCCAAGGACTCCACAAAGGCTTCTTCTTTCTCAGCACCTGCCTAGTACAAAAAAACTGCAATACTGTTAGTTGACCTCCTAACCTTTCTAAAGTGAACCATTCTCTGCATACCTTCCTAGTGTCCCTAACCACATTCATAAACCTCCTATGGGGACCTTTTTCTATCACTAGCCCATGCTAAAGCATTCATAAGTCCCCTTCAAGAATAAAGTTACCTAATCCATGGCTTTGCCATAGTTGGAGAGCCCTCCCGATGCCAGGATTCAGCCTCATTTGACTCCTAAATATCCACATGTTCTGAGGAAAATAAAACAGTAATCCCCTTATCATTATGGGCCACTCTGGTTTACCTCTAGCCACTTCGTTTACATTAAACTTGAAAACAGTTGTGATTTGGCCCACATCTCCCCAAGCACTCTTTTTGCCTCCCTCTTCTACCCCTCAAACACCCATCCCAAGAATTAACAGTCAGAGATGGAACACAACCTTCAAACTCAATACAAAGTTAACTGGCAAATCAATCTCCATTTGACCCCTTCCAACACCTCCTCTACCTCCACCACCTTCCTCTCAAAGATCTTCTGATTCATCTCCCTCCACACTAACCAAAACACAACAATCAGAATAAGTCTCAATGCCAGACCCCTTTAATCTTAGAAAGGATCCACGCCCCACTCCTCCATCACTCTCTCAACATTACCATCCAAAACCCACTACAACCCATTAGGTCCAAAAAGAAATCCCATAACCTACAAGTGAAAATACATCTACACAGCAAATGATTTACATGTTTCTCTTCTAAACCACACAAGATGCAATTCTTTGAAGCTCCAATCAGTAGGATACCTCTATTCCACAAGTTACAATGAACCACTATTTTGCCTTTAATCGTAACCCATGAAAAAACTTGAATATGAGGAGGAACCTTGCTATTCCAAACCGAGGCACGAGGAGATCTGGAACCTGAGAAAGATGGTAGACAACCTTTAGAGCCACTTTAATTGAAAACTGCCCTGTCAAGTTGCTAATCCAGATTATTTTATCTCATCTTCTACAGAGACAGGGGTATTAGGTACTCCAATTCAAAATCTCTTAACCTCCTCTAAACACTACTTACCATTCAACATTCCCCCTTGCACCTCACAATAATGACAGATGTAGTATTTTTATTCTCTGCAGACCCAAACAGGGGCAGAAGACATCTTTCAACACTCTTTATCTCCTACCCACTTGTTGCTCTAAATCGACTATTGCCTTTCCCACTAAGAACCTAAGAACACTTTTAAATGCTTCCCTATCCTTTTGATACCATTGCTTAACCTGCAAAACACCTTAACCATTGTAGAGCCCTCCCTTTCTACTTTTTCCCTAGATCAACCACCTGACCCCTCAACCCCATACACTGCACTCCAAATTTTACTCGTCAAGGCTTCATCCTTCCTAAAAAATCTCCACGACCACTTTGATAATTGGACGCAATGTTTTAAAACCCGGCCCGTGGAGCGACCCGCCTTGAAGGAAGGGTGGGTTAAATAAGGTTCAACCGGGTTGGCCCATAGTCAAACCCGGTCAAACCCATGCTATCAATATAATATTATAAATAATATTAAATTATTAACTAAAGTTATATTTCATAAAAATATTTTTTTCTTCTCACAAACCCAATTGTAAAAGCTAAAAGTTAATAATCCAAAAATCATATTCTCAAAAAAATCAAAATCTTCATCTTCATTTAAAGAAACCAAGGGTTTTTAAGGGTCAAGAGTCACAAGTTTATTAGAAAAACTGGGTTGACCCGCGGGTCGCAGAGAGTTTTTAATCCAAAAGGGTCTTAAAAGAGGGTTTTGATAACATTGATTGGATGTGTTCCTATCTTGTAATCTAGAAATGCCTAGACCCCCTTCCTCATAGGACTTTGTCACCTCCACCAACCTTACTAAATGAATTTTCTTTTTATCACCCTTTCCATCCCAAAGAAAGTCTATTTGGAGTTTCTCCCATTTCATAATGACCCCCTTTGACATCTAAAATAAAAATAAAATAAGTGGAAAGGTTCATCAACACTGACTTAATAAGGGTCAGCCTGCCATCCAAAGATAAGTACTTCTTACTACAGGAGGACAATTTATTTTCCACCCTTAACAATGCGATTCCAAATAGATTTCAGTCTCGGATTTGCTCCCACTGAAAGGCCTAAGTAGATGAACAAGATTTTGCCAACCCCACAACCCAACTCTTCTACCAAACTTAAAACACCTCGTCCCGCTAGGACAATATTGTATGCTTTAGGACCCGCACGGCTCTGCTTTGGCGAGCCAACCACAAGATTTCTCCCAAAAGGCCTTGCACTAGAAGGAGGGAGCATTCCAATTTATACACCCAAGCACACTCTCTACACTAGGCGATATGGGACCTTTCATGCCTTCAATGGTGACTTTAACGGATCCCCTTCTCGCCTCAAACACTGGGGTAATACAATCCACCCCATTAAAAGCAGAGTCGTCCTACCATCTCCCAGGTATGATTTCGATTCAATGAATCTAATTCCTCCTCCATTGAAGCTTTCCAAGAGGTACCCCTGAAGAGCAACATCAATCCTCTTAGGTATATGTCCCATGTCTAATGAAATGAGAAAGCTATGATAAGAAAGAGAAATAAATATATGACACAAATCAAGCAATAGGATGTTCAGTGCAAGCCCCTTTCTTTAAGCAATGGGAAGATCAAGAGAGGTGGATGCCTGATCTAGAGTGTCGGATGGCGAAGAAGTGGTGGGGGTGACACAGCAAACTCGTTGATACACATGCAAAGGTTTAGAGCTTGTTTAAGGCATGGAAGGAGGATTCTCATCTCGGAATATTGGTGCAACCAACGGTAGTAATACGGAAGGGCAGAGGACAATTTGGGAAAATAAGGTTGATGGTCAACGAATGTTTCATCCATGGATACATACAGCTCTCCAGGTTGATGGTCAACGAATGTTTCATCCATGGATACATACAGCTCTCCAGTTGTTGGATTGAAACAATTATACACATTTTGTTTTTTTTTTTTTTTTTTTAAGAATAACAAAGGTGAATTATATTAAAAGAAAGAGAAGATACAAAATGAGGTTTAAGAGGCTTAAACCACAAAAGAAATCACAAGTGTCAATATACAAGAAAGCAAGCAAAATAAATCCAAATACAACTAGAGCCAATGCTCTAAGAATACAATGTGGAAACCCCAAAGATGTGTTAACCCGTACAATCCCAAGAAAGAGTCTTGCCGTCATCTCTATCTATTCGCCATTTGGCTAAAAAGTCAGCTACTCTGTTTGCCGATCTCCTAACAAGAGAGGAGACCTCTCTTCCGGCACACAAGTACTAATCTCCTTGGCTACTGTTATCAGTTTCCAAGGTGGTCGTTTCGATCCCCTTGCCCGCTTGATTGCATTCTCCAAATCTCCTTCAATTATTAACTTACCATGACCGTCCACTCACGAAGTCAGGGCCCCCCTAATGGCTAACAACTCAGTTTCATTAGTCTCTAACCCCTATAGGTTCTAAAAAAACTAGCAAGGATGATCTATCAGAATCCTTCAAAACCCCGCCTATCCCTACAGGCCCTGGTTTGCCCCGAGATGCCCCATCTACGTTAAACTTAAACACTCCACTATACAGGGGCAACCAGACATCAAGTCTAATCATTTATTCTATGCGTTCCCGATAAGCACCCTTCCCAAGAAGTATAGAAATCCATTAACCTAGGGCCTTTAACTGCCAAACTAGTTGCCAATCAAGTACATAACCTCCATTTCGTTGTTTGGAATATTTCTTAGTTTTTTTGTTCTTGATGATTCTCTAATTTCTTTCCTTCCAAACTGACTAGAGGATAAGTGAGGGGATTGTGTCCCATGCCACCTTAAACTTAGGTCCCACTTTGGAGATGACCCAACTTTCCACGATTGTCATGAAGGATAAATGGATTACCCCTGGTACTCCCATCAATGAAGCAAATCTATTCCAAAGATTTCTCGTAATTAAACAACTTCCGAACAAATGGTCCAGATCTTCCCCATGCTCTCCACAAAGAGGGCAAGAAAAGTCGTCGCCAGACACACTGATTCCCTCCCATTAAGTTCTGCTTTGGAGAATATGTGTTTTTTTTAAAATGAACCAAGTAAAAGCTTGAACTTTTGGCAGAGCCATTCCATACCACACCATAAGACTAGGGCATCTCCTATTGATAGGCTCTTTTAGCTACAGAAGGTCTTGTCTCCCTTCTCTATTAGAATTCTCAACTGTTCCTTCAAAAGACCACTACCTTACCTTTGGCCAACCCTATCCTCCACCACACCTTTAGAATTTGTGATCATTTTCTTTCCACATCCTCAGAAAGTTTCCATTCATTTTCATCCTCCACCCCATATCTAGCTACGAAAGCCTTCCTCCATATGGTAGGTATTTCTAAGCTTTTTTCAACCCTTTTTCCTATCTCTCATGGTCATGTGAAACTAGCTAATAGCTCCTTTACTAACATTGCCGGTGAAGGGACCATTCCTTTGTCATCTCAACTTGGTCACTTTTCTGTCTTAGATTTGGGAGCATAGGTATTGTCCATTTTCAATTTATCTTTCTGCAGTCTCCGAATCTATAATCCAGGAATTGCCGAAAGAGACATTGAAAGCAGATGGCACAATACCTATCTGAACAGTAGCAGCAAAGGTGTCAGAGGACTAAATGTCCTAAGCTGCATGGATTCGAATTCATGACGAGGCACTTGGATAACATCAACAGGTGTAGATGGAGCCTCTGTATGATGTACTTGTTTAGTAAGCAGCTTCCCTGTAATTTATATAAGGAATCTATAATATGGTTGGTCATCTTAGAGTAGGTACCAAGCCAATTCCCTTTCTTAGGCTTCTGGCCTTTGGAAGGCAGGGTTTGTGGCCTATGGAAGATTGGGGAACTTTAGCAACAAGAGTAGATAGATCAATAGGTGAAAACTACATAACAATAGGGGTAGGCTGCATGACTTTCCACCATTTCTCATCTTGAAGGAAAATAGAATAGACCTTGGTAAGTGACAGAAGAGGCTTCTAGCCAAAAATTTGAGCTCGAACCGGCTCAAATTTGGGGTTTACACCCGCTAGGAGTTTGAAAATCTGTTGTTTTTTAATATATTTCTTGAAGAGTTGAATATCTTTTGAACAATCAAACTTAGGTTGTTTAAGGTGATTGATCTCAAGCCATAGACTACACATCTGAGAATATTATAAGTAATTGAAATCTTCCCTTGGCGAAGATGGGTGACGTCCTGATAAAGTCGATAGATGCAAGCATAATTGTCTTTTTAAGAATACATGTTACAGACCGTATGCCATAAATCTTTGGCAATGGGAAGCATATAGACCATGTGCCAGATATGGGATTCCATTCCTTCACCAGAATATTGACTTCCATTCCTTAACTGATGCATCTTTAGAATCAGGTTTCATACTAGTCCCATTAATATAATTCGTCTTACATTTGGCACCAATATGCGTTTAGGTAGAATGGGACCATTGGAGATAATTGTGCTCATTGAGAAGCTCACTAGTGATCTAACGAATATGGGTGGAATCAAAAGAGGCCCCTTAAGAACATCAGTCTTGTCCATAGATGACATAGTGAAGATAATATGCAAAAAGTGCAAAACAACCATTACAAACGAAAAAATATAGATTCACACACAAGGAACACGATGCAACAACGTTCAAAGAGTGTAGAAGAAGATTAAGATCCTAGATCTAAGAAACAAAGGTTTGCACGGTACCAACGCAAACCAGATCGGAGAAAGTGGGTTAAAAGTGGTTCCTACCAAACATCCTTTGGAATACAAAACACTTCTATTGCCAATTACAGTAGTGGTGGTGGATTGAAATGCAAACAGTAGAACATAAGCCAGATCGAAGGGAAAAACTCAAAAGAAAAGAAAAAGAACCATCCTTTGTACGGGTCTCCTGGCTACTCGCAGTGGGAGACCATTATTCACAGGTTTAGTAAGTGTCTGGCTATGTAGAAAGGAAAGTATTTGTCCTTTGGTGGCATAATCACACGACTTAAGTCAGTCTTATTAGAACTTCCTTTCGACATTTAGATGCCCCATCAAAGTTGTCTGCTCTTTGGAGAAAATTATGAGGATTTTTCTTTGGAGTGATCAGGAGGACAAGAGAAAAGACCACCTAGTGAGTTGGAGCAAGTTTGTCTCCCGATTGATGCTGGTGGATTGGGGGTCCGGCCTATTAAGGATGCCAATACTGCTCTTCTTTCCAAGTGCCTTTGGAGGTTAGGTACCGAGGATCAGTCCCCATGGAGGGTTTTTTTCATTTACGAGTATAGGGTGGGAAACGATGGATGGGACATTGATCCTTCCCCTCATAGAGCATGAGGCATGTGGAGAGCCATTTCAGCTAGTGCTGACAAATTTAAGGAAGGGATTAGGTTTAAAGCGGGGCGTGGAAATAGAATCAAGTTTTAAACAGAACCCTGGTGTGACAACTCTACTTTGGCCTCCTGGTTTCCCTCACTTTACCGCCTCTCTCAGTTTTCATCAGGGGTCATCTCAGATTTCTACTCAGTTAGCAATGATCAAGTTGTTTGGGATCTTGTCCTTCGGCAAAATATAACAGATTAGTTTTCGTACCTCCTCTAGATTATTAGCTCCTACCGGATCCAAGCCTCTAATGAAGACTATCTTGTGTGATGGCCCGGCCTTGCAAGTTGTTTCTCTATGAAGTCATCTTACACTTGGAGTAATCAGATTACCTCCCATGTTGTTGTTAACCCGAATATTTGGAATCCCAAAGCACGGCCTCTGGAAATTAGTTTCTGGATTGCTGGATTGGAGAAAATTTTACACAAGAAAATTTATGCAAAAGAGCAAGAGTAATGATCAATGCTTGCCCTTTTTGTCTCCAACCCTTGGAATAGTCGAATCATCTCCTCATTCATTACCCTTTTTCTTCTACTTCTTGGAATTCGGTTTTGGATCAATTTGGAGTTCAATGGGTTATGCCTCATTCGCTAGCTCAGTTATCTTATACTTGGGACATTGCTTCGGTTTCTCTTAAGTGTTTTTTTGTGTGGCGCCTTTTTTTCTTGCAACTATTTGGAGCCTCTGGTGGGGGGGGACGTAATAATAGGGTATTCAAAGATTTGGCTGAGCCTGCTCAGACTGTTTCTGGACGTGTGTTTGCCAAGTGTGCCTCTTGGGCTTCTTTTCTCGAGGAATTCAAGAATATTTCTACGATCGACATCCTGTGAGCCTAGAAAGAAAGCATTGATCTTGCATAAGTCTTTGTATTAGTGTTGCTTTCTCCCTGTTTTGTTTCCTATTTTTGTTCTCTTTGAGGTTGTATCGGGGTTCGGGGTTGTGCTTTGTTTTTCTAGCTTTGCTTGTGCTTTGTTGTATTTGCACCTCTCATGCTTCTCTTTTTTGTTGATATAGTAATCATTTCAAAAAAAAAAAAACACCTAGAGATGTCTAGACACAAATCCGAAAAACTGTTAAAAGGGCCCCACCTTAGATCAAACCCTCATGAGATTCGTACAATGAAAAGAAAGGTCAAAAACGACAAGGGTATGGTCTAGTTGCAAAAGTTGTGATACCCCGCCCCAAGTGGGGGTTGTTTGTGTAGGGGCATGAATGGGAGTGAAAGTTGACTTTAAAGGCATGAAAAAAGGTCCTGTACTGCCCAAGAGAGTGAATTGGTTGTGAAATATATGAGAGAACACCCCTCCCTTCTAGCACAAGGCCTTTTGGGCCCAAGGGTGAGACTTGGCCCAATGCAAAGCTGTGAGGGTTTTTCAAGCCCAAAGCAGACGATATTTTGCTAAAGAAACGGATAGTTACAAATGATATCAGAGAACGGTTCAACTCTCTGCCTATATCTTGTAGTAGAGCCAGAAATGACTCTGGTTTTTAGGGGGGTGGATTGTGATACCCCACCCCAAGTGGGGGTTGCTTGTGTAGGGGCATGTATGGGAGTGAAAGTTGCCCTCGAGGGCATGAAAAAAAGGTTACGTACTGCCCAAGAGAGTAAATTGGTTGTGGAATATATGAGAGAGCACCCCTCCCTTCTATCACAAGGCCTTTTGGGCCCAAGGGTGAAACTTGGGCCCAATGCAAAGCCATGAGGGTTTTTCAAGCCCAAAGCAGACAATATTGTATTAGAGGGACGGACTGTTACAAAAGTGGACTAGATTTCTACAGTTGAATAAAATCAAATAAATCTGTTTTTTTCCTTCTAGAGAAACACACCAGTGGGTGAGAAATGGAGGAGAGATCGTCAAGAACTGATCAATGAAAAATCAATATCACAATGAAAAGTTAGAGACCATTTGTCTTAATTGGAAAATATGGAAAAGATAATATAAAATGAAGATCGTGAGAAAAGAACAAATGAAGATGGAGAAAGAATATTGAAAGATAATGGATTTCTCTGATTTTTTGTATATTTAGATTGAACACAATCGAGTATTTAAATAGACATTGAAGAATACAAAAAGGGAAAGTCAATTTATCCTAAATATAATACACTGTTACACTATATAAAATAATACATCCCCTTGCCATTTTTAAACTATCTACATACATATCCGACAACAGTTGAGGCCACAGGACCAAATCCAGGAAAAGGCTCACCACAACTGAGCCACAGCCTCCACAACACAGGCCCAGTTGGTGACAAAGGATCCTTGATGCTCCTAAGCCCAATGTTGACCAACCCAAGTCACCAATACAGATGCTCCCTTAAAGAATGGACTACAATATCTCCTAATAAATCGCTGCCATTAACTTGTGATTTCTGGATCCTCGCCAACTCATTATCTCTCCCTTTATCTCCTAAAACAAAACTTCCACCGCACTCTCCATCCTCCTCCCATCCCTAACATTGCAGGTCTTCTTCACTCTACAACACGTAAGGAGGTTGCACCATTTTCGTGAGGCCACGTGTCACACAAAATGTCCTTGTCTAAACTCCCCGAAAACCCCATAAATTCACATTTTGAACTTCACCATTTTTGTGAGGCCACATGTCACACAAAATGTCCTTGTCTAAACTCCACAAAAAAACCCCATAAATTCACATTTTGAACTTCCAATTCACTTCCCCACCCGCAAGTGGCGAGCCAAAGTTCATCAGATTAAAGAAACCCATCTAAAAACTAGAATGTATTATTATTATGCCCTCCAAGATAAGACTCACCTCTTCTATGATTCACCACAATCAACCACCCCTTCTCGACATCGGGCACCACTGGTCTAATGAGAATCTGGTACCAAGAACCCCTTGAATTCATCGCAAGCACCTTTAATTACTCCAAAAAGTTTTCAACATCCACCAAAATCCTAACCTAGCTAAGATCCCGTAACGATAGATTAGCCAGGTCGACAAAGGCAACCTTACCCACTTTTTCACCTTTTTGTCTAATAACAGTCACTGTCCAAGCTACCAAGGGGATCTTTAGAGTTTTAATCCAAACCATTCTCCTTAATGGCACAAAATCAAGCCTCCACTCCCCCTAAGGAAACAAAAATCCTTCGGCATCACCAACCCCCTTTCCTCTCGAATACTTCATGCAACCTCAACTAATGGGCAACACACCCCGAAATAATTGCCCTCCATCCACCTAACATTTACACTTACCACACCGCGATAGAGGACAAAGGCCACCACAAACTCATTCGACGACACAACCTTTACACAATCAATAAGGGATTTCTCCAACCACTCCTTGTTTTCTTTCAAGAGAGCCTCTTCCACATAAACTTCAAACTCTGTCTTCTTAGAAGACTGATTCCTATCCTCACAGATTTTAAGCAGCTTTGCATAAGATGTAGAACCAAACCTCTTACGTCCCCCCATCCCCTCGCCCCCCCACCCCCCCCCGCCCCCCCCCATACCTATCCTTGTTATTACCGCTATGCTATTTTTGTTTTTAGTATATTGGGTTGTTTTAGTTTTTTTAAGTAAGAGTAATTATGTAATTTTCTCTTTTATTTTGGATTCTTTTTAGAGGTGCCATAGCTTATAAAAAGTCGTCTCTTGTAACTTATTACATGATTGATTGATGAATAAGAATTTGAGAAAGTTTTCGCAAATACCAATGAGTGGTGCGATTGATTGTTGGAGTGATTCCGAAGGGCGAGAGGCCTTGGCATGAGGCCACTATCTTCTTCAGGTTGTAGCACCCCACCCAAGTCCCACATCGGTTGTGGAGTTGGGTGGAGGGAGCTATATATGAGGAGGCAAAGCCCCCCTCCAACACAAGGCATTTTGGGCCTGGTCTTGTGGGCCAGGCCCAATGCAAAGCCGTGCGGGCCACCCCATGTAGGGCCCAAAGCAGACAATATTGTGCTGAAGGGACGGGTTGTTACATTTGGTATCAGAGCACGGTTCAACACTCGGACTGTGTGGGCTCCACTTGTGTGACGTTGCCTGCCTGTGTGTGTGGACCAGTGTTGTTAAAATCGTCCGAGTTGCGAGTCAACTCGGACTAGTCGACTCGGCTCGGATGGTCTAGCGAGTCAACTCGCTGGTTCAATCGAAAAAACTCATTAATCGGCCGAGTTTTGCGAAAATCGAAGATCGGGCAATTCCAAAATCGTGAATCGCACCATCGTGCGATGAAGAGGGAGGAAAAAAAAAAAGGAAGACACAAAGAAGGCGCACTTCACCTTTGCTAGAGACCCATCCTTCCTCTTCCTCTTCCTCTTTTCTTCTTCTTCATCGCCCCTCTCCATCGCCGTCGTGTTTCGAAAACCTCCTCTGCCCTTTCGTTTTCAACGAAATCAAATAAAACCCCGCTTTCCTTTCTTTTGTTAGTCGCTTTTAACCAAAGCAGAAATGACACGTGGACGGTAATGTGAAGGTAAAGTTACCGCAAGCTAGTGGACTTTTTTTACCTATTCGCATATTATATATATATATATATATGGTATATTTTTTTAACTTCAATAATCATTTATATATTATATAATATAATGTAATACTATAAATATTTTTTTAACATAATATAGTTTTCTAATAATAGAAAACAATTTATGCACTTAATATTTAATTATGTATGTTTAAATCTTGTATTGATAGTTTTTTATCCTTTTTTTTTTTGTGGATGATTATTTTTTTAATGGAACATTTACTGTTTCACTTTATTTAGACCTTATCCGAACGTACTTCTATGGAAAAGAAATAATAAATTAATTTCAGGGATTTGATAAGAAATGGAGTTTAAATAATAATAGTGCACTATCTATATTAATAATGCATTATGAAAAATAAGTTCAGCGTCTCAGTTTAGTTTTAATAAAATGTTAATTATTAAATATAATATCTTATCAAATTAAATTAGAATTTTTTACTATATTGACTCCAGAAATAAATTTTAATTTAACAATATTTATATATCTTATTAAATAAATAGAACTGATAGTAGAACTCCACTACAACCTTTAACATTATTAAACTAAATCAGTTATTTTAAATCATTAAATCAATAACTACATCAATAAATAATAATTATAGCAAAAAAAAGTAAAAAATGTTAAAACTCTTACGATTCTACGATTTATGATTTACGATTAACAAGTCACACTCCTAGATCGATTCACGATCCGAGTCGAGTTTGACAACATTGGTGTGGACCCCCTGTTAGTGTGACGTGACAGAGCCGGGGACGGCTCTGGTCTTAAGGGGGGTGGATTGTAACACCCGACCCAAATGGGGGTGTGGGAAAAAAGTCCCACATCGCCCATGAGGTGGAGGGGATGTGGGGTTATAAGAGGGTGCTCCCCTCTCCTTAGCACAAGGCCTTTTGGGCCTGATCTTATGGGCCAGGCCCAATACAAAGCCGTGCGGGCCGCCCACGTGGGGCCCAAAGCGGATAATATTGTGTTGAAGGGACGGGTTGTTACACATGTACTCTTTTATCTTCCTATGTCTCTCTTCTTCTCTCTTTTCCTTTTCTTTTCATACCACTGCCAACACCTTGTTTGGAGCCCAGATCTGTAGCCGAGACCCCTTACCATCCATCCTTACTACCGTAACCCTTCCATAACCTTCACCAGTTTCACTTTTCTCTAAAACTCGCCCTATCACTTTCGCCCCTCATCCAAAACCCCTTCCCTGTTGTCGCTAGCCTTTCTTTTACCCTCCTTTGTTTTCGCCAGTCCTAGATCCATCCCTTTTCTGAGCCTAAAGCCATCGCCACCTCCAAATCTTCTCTTTTCTGCTACTGTGACCTCCAAATACTCCTCCCTTTGCCTTCGTTTCTGCCTCCCACCTTCCTTCTTTTCGTTTAGACCATCTGTATTCCCTCTTTATGTGAAGCCCTAATTTTCACTAGTACCAACCATATCCCTCCTTTTATTTTCCTCTTTGAACCCATATGCAATTCACAACCATATCTTTATTCCATTTATAACCGTATGGCAATTCATTTAAATAAGCTATGCTCGTTTCATCCAAAACTATTCCTTTCTTTTGTATTTGCTTACACTTGATTCCACGGATATTTGCATTATTATCTGTGGTAAATTTTTTTATATTAATTAATTGCATTTATTAATTGAATTTTAATTTCAACCAATTTTATCTTAGGGTGCATTATTTTCATCCCTCCTAATATTTAGGAAACCAAATTTAGGCATTTAGGGTCACCCTATATCCCTTGCCCTACGTCAAATTGGTATCAGATCTTAAGTTGGGTTGTTTTCTTAAACACACACGGTCTTAAGTTGCATCGCATAAAAAAATAATAATTAATTAATTAATTATAAAAAAAATTACATTGTATCATTCTTAGAGTTGGTCATTTTAGCACATTCAACATGGACATTCATAGCTTCTTAAGATTCTTGAAGACATTAATACCAGTTTAATCAACATCGAAACCAAAATAGAGAAACATGCATTTTGCCTTCAATGCTAAATCTATGGGCATTTCACAGATAATTGTCCTATTCAGGTTAAGAAGTTAGGTGTGTCCCCATAACATCCCCACCCACAGATCCTATTTAGGTGTCAGTGTCACCCAGTCTATCTGAGTCTGTACATGCATCTGCACCGTACATTCATGAATCGCACGCTGAAATTAATAGTCACATTAATGGATGCGATGAAAAATATGAGTTTACTACATATTCTCAATGTGAGTCCAAGGAAATTAATGTGGTAGACCTTACACCCAATCCAGAACCAACACCTTCACCTCCAAGCCCCACTCCACATCAGCATGACCTGACCCACAGTCTGACATTCCCGACCCATCCCAGGACCCATGCTATGCACCTATCCATGATCCAATGGTTTTACCCACTAGCCTCACCCCACATCCGCCTCACCTTGTCCCAACTATGCATCCTTCACCGATTCGTCCTTCTTTGCCTTCCTTGTTTCCCAAAAGAGAAAATATAGAATTTATCTTAGTAGAGGAAGATGTTTCCATCACTGCAGAAGGACACCACCTATATCTTGTGACGCGGAATACCAAGTTCATGAATGGTGCCACTTGGTTGACCGCGAGAGAGCCTCAGCGACTTGCTCCAAATCTGCTAGAGAGATACCAGAGTCTTGTTTCATCAGAGGAGTATGTTGTTCACATTTTTCTGCTGCCAACACCCAGAGTTGCTCGTGACATCCGTTTTGGTTTCCAAGCATACCATCGATGGCGGAGGAGACTTTGACTGAAGACCTCATGCACGCATATATCACTTGAAGACCCCACTCTGGGAAGATGCGCATGTGGGTAGATTTGTCTCACGTGCGCAAGCTACACTTTGAAGACCTCACACTGGGAAGGTGCACGTGTGATTTTGCTCGCTTTCTGCTTGTCTGTTGGAACTCGAGGTCAAGTTCTTCTCAGACGGGGAGATTGATGCGGAGCATGCTTCGGTTCCTTGTTATTACCGCTATGCTATTTTCGATTTAGTATATTCAGTTGTTTTAGTTTTTTTTAGTAAGAGTATTTATGTAATTTTCTTCTTTTATTTTAGTTTCTTTTTAGAGGTGCCATAGCTTATAAAAAGCCCTCTCTTGTAACTTATTACACGATTGATTGATGAATAAGAATTTGAGAAAGTTTTCGCAAATACCAGTGAGTGATGCGGTTGATTGTTGGAGTGATTCCGAAGGGCGAGAAGCCTTGGCATGAGGCCACTTTCTTCTTCAGGTACTCTTTTGTCTTCCTCTGTCTCTCTTCTTCTCTCTTTTCCTTTTCTTTTCATACCACTGCCGACACCTTGTTTGGAGCCCAGATCTGTAGCCGAGACCCCTTACCATCCATCCTTACTGCCATAACCCTTCCATAACCTTCACCAGTTTCGCCTTTCTCTAAAACCCACCCTATCACTTTCGGCCCCCAGCCAAAACCCCTTCCCTGTTGTCGCCATCCTTTCTTTTACCCTTCTTTGTTTTCATCAGTCCTAGATCCATCCCTTTTCTGAGCCTAAAGCCATCGCCACCTCCAAATCTTCTCTTTGCTGCTACAGTGACCTCCAAATACTCCTCCCTCTGCCTTCGTTTCCGCCACCCACCTTCCTTCTTTTCGTTTAGACCATCTGTATCCCCTCTTTATGTGAAACCCAAATTTTCACTAGTTCCAGCCATATCCCTCCTTTTATGTTCCTCTTTAAACCCATGTGCAATTTACAACCATATCTTTATTCCATTTTAAACCATATGCCAATTCATTTTAATTAGCTATGCTCGTTTCATCCAAAACTATTCCTTTCTTTTGTATTTGCTTACACTTGATTCCAAGGATATTTGCATTATTATCTCTGGTAAATTTTTTTATATTAATTAATTGGATTTTAATTTCAGCCCATTTTAGTTTAGGGTGCATTATTTTCATCCCTCCTAAAATTTAGGAAACCAAATTTAGGCATTTAGAGTCACCCTATATCCCTTGTCCTACATCACCACCCTACCAAAAAAATCGAATTTCATACAACATATAGTTAGTAATTTTTTTTTAAAGGTAACATATAGTTAGTAAATATTATAAAGAAAAAACCTATAAAATACTCCTAAGAAATGTATTAAAAAAAAAAGGATAATGGAAAAGAAACCACAAAAAGGAAAAAATAAAGTAAGTGATAGAAACCTTCAATTCAAATGTAGGATCCAATTATATCTCAGATAAGATATTATATCCTAGTTCCAAGTAAGATAGATAGTATGGCAAGGACATATCAAGGTAAATGTTAGGGGTTATATCCTCACATAGCTTAACACATTAACATATTTAATGACAATAAATATATTTTTTACATGACCTGGCATTCAGGTTAGTGGGTTATGGGTTCAGATATGGCTAGATCGGAAACCCCATCCAAAAAAGGACAGATTTTAGATTTGGATTGGAACATGGATCCAAATGTTAAACAAATCTAAAGATTGCATCCTAACCCATTTATTTAAGGTTGAATGCTTTTGGGTTTTCAGATTTTGGATATCTATTTATATCCCTACCAATCATGACTCATAACATTTAAAAGTTATTCAGCAACCAGACCGCAAATTTACTTGTGCAAAACGGGTGGTTGTTTTCATGTGTTCTCCACAAAGCATTTTATTAATCAGCAATCAATGCAAAAGGAAAGAGCTCTGAAGGATGCCTTCCCTTGGCCTTTATGGCTTCTGAAAACAAAAGATCTATCGTGAGCGAGTAAGATGATGTAATTGCATGGAGGGTTGAATGATCGATTTTTTTAGAAGGCCCCTTAGAGTGTTTGAATTGAACAAATTGGAGGTTCTTAAAGGACTATTTGGGAAATCCCATATATCAATGGAAGAAAAACATCGTAGGATTTGGACGACTCCTCTGGGCAATTTTCTGTAAATGCAGGTTTAAAGGTGGCTCTGGGTGTGACGCAGGACAAGACAAAAGGTGACCCTAAAGGTGACCCTAAATGCCTAAATGCGATTTATGCAGTAATAAGAAACTAAATGAGGCTGAAATTAAAATTAAAATTAATAATAACAATTAGAATAATAAAGTCTACCACAAATAATCAATAAAATTCAGAGGATTCAATGTAAGTAATAAAATCACAATCCAAACCATGTCATAGCTCGAAGTAGAAGGTTTCAAAATCAAGAGGACAGGTGTAAGAAAGGTTCAATACAATAGGACAGCAATGATTAAGACCGTGTGGGATATCTGGGGGTCAGGAAAGGCCTAAGATGGATCCAGAACAGCAATAAAGGGGCTGTTCAAGGTAGGGGAGGGACTAAGAAGGGTATATGGCAGTAAAGGGGACAGGAAAATGAAATGGTAATGGCAGCAGAGATGGCAGTTTGGTTGTGGATGGGTATAGGAGGGTCAAAAGTCCTTGGGACAGGAGTTTAGGGACTGTATGGGCTGCAGAAAGAGGGGACGAAGGTAGTATGGTGGGTATAAGGGCTGGATAAAAGTAATGGCAGAAATCTGGGCAGCAGTTAAAGGGATTGGGGAACTTTGGAAGTAACGGCCAGTAAAGGAAAAGATTAAAAGGAAAGAAAAGAGAAGAGAGAAGAGGAAGAGGAAGAGGATCAAGTACCTAGAAGGGAGACAGCTTCACGCCAAACTCTCGGATTCGCTCCAAGATAATCACGGCAGAGGATTTGCAGAGAAATTCTCAATCTTGATTTTATTTCATTGTAAAAACTGTCTTTGCCCAAAGGGCTACAAAGCCTTATATAAAGAATCACTTACTTAAAATAAAATAAAGCAAAATTACAACACTACCCTTGCTTAAAATAAAACTAACTAAAACAAAAAATAGCAAGTAAAGAAAAAGGCAACCCTTGCTTAAAATAAAACTAACTAAATATAGCAATAAACAAAATAGAAACTAACTAAAACCAACCTCAAAGAAAATTAAGTACAACAACTACTAATTATGGAAAGCAACTACTAATTATGGAATCTGCAATGAATGCTCCGCATCAGGGTGCAAATAAAACAAGTAGTCCATCCTGCTCACAAGTCTTGAAAAGTAAGGCCCTCCAAGTGTTCAGTTCTATTCTTGGTAAGCAACAAAGGGTAAGAACCAGATAGGATGCAACTTAAGGATAAGGGCATATTATCAAATGGCGCTTCTTTGGATTGTGTATTGTGCAAGGAAGTAGAGGAAAATGTTGATCACCTATTTTGTAGGTACCCTTTTGCCCATAGGTTTTGGGCTATTTTTTTGAAGTTGTTGGATTGTATGTGGGTCCTAAGGCTTCATATGGAGAAATGGCACGGGAGCCATTTAAAGGGGAAAGAGTAGTAGCTTGGAATTAGATTGGATTGACAGTGTTGTGGTCAATTTGGAAGGAGAGACATAAATACTTAAGTTTATTAATACACATGGGATTAAGCAACAATTCAAGGTTTAACATTTTGAATAATACAAGATAGAAAAATGAAAGTAATACAGAATATTCAACATTTGGGAATTACTCTGAAGTGCATATAGGCGTTTTGCAAACTTCTTTAGAACACAAACTATCTGGTCTCGAGGAAAGGCAACTGCATCTTTACTGAAGTTAACAGATAAATCCAGATCACTTTCAGCAGTGAATACATCCATCACAAATGAACCAAATGCCTCCACGATAGGAAAACCATTGTCATTACCTGAAGAAATAGAAAATGAGTAACATGGTGAGCTTTCACATGGAGTTGAAGCAAAGCAAACTGTATTTCATAACATATTTAAAAGCAAAAATGTTAAAGAATAAAAAGGAATAATAAAAAAGCACAATAGAAGGAAGCCGCGTGAAAACATGCAACCATAACAACTGAATATCCAGACAAAAACTCCTAAATGGAAAGAATAGCAGCAATAATAGGGGTATCAAAAGAATTCTTTTTTTTCTGAGAATGATAACCATTTTTATATTAGATTTCTGAAATGGTAACCTGAATTGAACACATAATCAAACTGGCAAAATGATCTATACCAATATCCAAACCATTATTAGGGTCCAGAGTCAACAATGGGGTTGTGTGGGACTACTTTTTGTAAATCTAAACTGATTATCAACCATTTCCGCTATGAATTTGTACCCACCCCCCACCCCCGCCCGGATTCATATATAAAATTAACGTGTGTCCTCCATTGGATGAATCAATTTTAAGATCATAAAAGTTAAGTCTGAGAATCCTCACCCTCTGGATGGCTTGTAGGATCCATTCGTGGATGCAGAAGCTAAAAGTGGATAACCAAGCCATCTATCGGTGCCAAAAGGGAAAATTTTCTGTTTCAAGGTGGAAGGTGTTCTATGAGCCATCTATTTCAGCTGGAGGACCATACCACCAATCAGGTATATAACTTAACTACATGGAAACGGGGCTGCTCATGTTATGCAAGCAAAATTATCTGGTATGGCAGGGAGGAGAAACCAATCATAGTGTGTTTTTTTTGTTAATTTAACTCAACGTTATTAGATTCCCTTGAGAGAGAACTGGAGAAACTAGATTAGCAATTAAGTTATTTTCTGTATTTGTTTCAAGTTCATAGTCTTGTTGACTTGTTTACAGTGAAGCAGCACATTTATTTAACCGAATAAAAAGAACAATCCTACTCTATTAAGAATCAATAGGAGGGTCATTTGAACAATGGTTGGAAACTTACAAAAACACAAACATGAGTGTATCTGAGGCCAATTTCAGATCGCTGGCCTTTAATCCTCAACATCATTTAAGAATCTGGAAACCAATGCCTCTAAAGATTTGAACTTATGTAGCTTAAAGAACTTGGCTTCCATGATGAAGAGAATTCTTGATGGATTGAATACAACCCTCAGGGCTGAGTTGGTTTAAGATGTCTTAAAAATTGAAGCATCTAAAACATAGACAACACTGGAAGTAGATAACTTTTGGCACCACACTTAGTCAATGGCAACCATTTTTTTTATGTAGACCTATGTACCCAATAGATGAAGACCATAACCAGCCATTATTTGGAGAACCTTGAGAAATCCAATCAGGAATAAAATTGGAGGTTTTCCAAAGTCCCACTATTAAAAGACTGGTCTATAGTGTTTTCCACTCAATTGGACATGGTCCTATTGGTTGTAGGGTCAAATTAAGGGGTTCTAGGTTTCATAGGCTTGAGTTTTGGGCCTTTTCCAGCATTATTGGATTTTACTTGTTAATTTTGACAGTTCTTTTTGGCTGAAGTAGAGGGCAGCTAAGTAATTTTACATTTGTTTATGTGATAGTGGTTGAGATTATATTCTCTAGACATTCTATAAATGGTTTTAAAGATCCAGATGATGTGGACCTATTGGGCTTGCTTTAGAATTGTAAAACTTGTACATACTCATGTTTAATGGACTGATATAGCAGCATTATTGTAGAAAAACGAGATTGCAATTTAGGGTTATTTGTTTCCTTCAACAAAACTTCTTTAGAGTAGACCATAGAGGCTCTTATACAGGTAAGAGTGTGGTTTTCCTCTCTTTAATCATCAGCGTGCAGATCTAAAACCTTGAATGGCTAATTTCACATGGTTTTGTGAGTTCTCCTTTCTTACTACCACACGTGTGAAGATTGGTGGTGACTTTCTGTTCTATTAGCAATCTCTTTAACAGTAGTTAGTTGAGCATTTCAATTTGCTTGCTTCATAGAAACTTACCAAGATTAGATATTGATGCAGAGCACTACCAGATTGCATTAGTTTCGTTATTTTATCCAGTTATTTAGTTTATTTGTCATGAGTTGGATTATTTATTTATTTATTTCCTTATTCCATTCCATTGTTAGAGTTGTACTTTTGGACAAGGTAGTCAAAATCGCACGAGTCGCGAGTCGACTCTTTCTTCTTCTTCTTCTTCAATTTTCTTCTCTCTTTCATTTCGTCTCCACCCATTCTTCGTCGTCTTCTCTGTTCTTCTTCCCCTTTCTCTTCCTTTCGTTCACAGGTATCCACGAGGAGACCCTAAAACAGTAAAACTCCTCTTTAGTTTCCACTCCTCTTTAGTTTCGCAGCCCATGAGGAGTGGCAGGACTATGCTCACGCAACCCTCTTTAGTTTCCACTCCTTTAGTTACCGTGAGACTTTTTCGAGGAGCCCTTTTAGTTAACAGTCCTTTTTAGTTAGAGACTTTAAGTTTCGGCTTTTTTCGTTTTTTTCTATTCTTTTTCTTATTTCTTAATCTACTATTTTGAAAATCTTCTCTTCTTCTTCTTCCCTTTAACCACAGATCAATCACACACAAGACACAAGGATTTTACTTGGTTCCCTCCAATAAAAAATTTTGCTCGGGGGCTCCACCCCCTAGCCCCCGGACAAGGGGGCACTGCCCCCCTTTGACCCCACGCGAGCTCAGCGGGGAGCTCGAGCCCTGAACGTGGCCAGTGAGAATGGATCACCAATAAATATCTGACAATCAAGCTCAACAAACCTAACACAAGTACCCAACATTATTGTACAACATACTCTTATTGGACACCATATAGTATGTTGTATACTGTTATACAATATTTACATAATATTGTTTATTTATATTTAAATATCATATTAATATATTTTTATTCTTTTTATTGGATGATTATGCATATTTACATATATATATTATGAGGAATTGAACAAAATGTTATGAATCTTACGATTCTACGATTCACACCCCTACACCGATTCACAATACGATTCGTTTTTGACAACCTTGTTTTGAGTTTATTTATGGGTATTTTGGATATTATGATGTAAAAGGGCATTTTGGTCTTTCTTTACATTGTTTATTATAAATACTCTGTAAACCCACATTAGGGAATGTTTGATTAATGAAAAAACGAACGTTGCTTAAGGAACTTGTCTCTTGCGCATCTTGTGTTGGTGTGAAGCCTACGGAACCTTGGTGAGAAGCTGAGGGCAGCGAGAAGCCACTGGAATTGGTGAGAAGCGTCTTCCAAGGCAAGTACTTACCTATCTCTCTCTATCTTTCCCCTTCCCTTCTCCTTTTCCCTCTTCTTTCTTTCCCAGAGCTGCCGTGCACCCCATAAACCTTCCCTTTTTGTTGCTGCACTCCTATACTGCCCCATCTGTTTGCCAAAGACCTTTATCTCTTTGGCCGAACCTCTAGAAGAGGTCGTTGGCCTTATCGCCTATCCTTCTTGTGACCAAAACCACCCAGAAATCCCCCACCTTTGTCGCCAAGTGCTACCTGGTCCTTGTTCTTGGTCATTACCTGATACAGATCATCTATCCAGTGTCGCCAACCCATTCCCTATCCGCTACCAGTGCCGCCACACCCTGTTATCCCATCTGCACCTATCGCACCCTCTCTGGCCCTTGTACAGTGTACCCCCCCCCCCCCCCCCTCCCCCCTCCCTCTTCTTTCCTCCCTATATTGTGGTGCAAGGCCTTAACTCAACCCTCCAACACCTCTGTTTCTATCCCCTCTCGTGAATAACTGTGCTTCCGCTCATGGCTTTAGTCAATCCCTTCTTCTCCTTAATTACCATACTGCCGTTAGTCCTTTTACCCCCAGTTGAAGCCAATATCAGTTTAAATTACATTAATCTTAATTTGGTGATAGGCCTACACCTACGTGGGTCCTGACAAACCCGTTATTTTGAGAGATCCCCATTTTGAGCATCACTGGGCTTGGTAAGGCTTATTTATATGATTTAATTGTGATTATTAATTTAATTCTTGAATTTCAGCCCCATTTTAGATTTAGGTTTCATCTTTTAATCTTCTCATAACTGCTTTAGGCATTTAGGGTCACCCTTTGTCTTATCTTGCATCAGATATGCTACTTCATGTATACATGGTGGTCGTCCTCGGCTTTAATGTATACATTGCTCAATTCCTCAATGCCTCAGACCTCCACCTAAACCCATCTAAAGTCCAAAACTAATTTCTAGTTGCTATTATTTGTTGCCTACACTTCACATCTTTTCTTACTAAGATAAAAGAGAGATACATAGAGAAGGATGTTATTAGGAAAATAGGAAAAATGAAGAAAATAGTGGAAGAGAAGGGAAGAAAAGAGAGATGGGTTTTTTGTGTTGTATTCCTTGTCTTCAATCAAAAGTTTATTTTATCAATGGTCATATCTCATACGACTATTCTTTTGCTTCATTGTCTTCCTCATCAAGTTTATTATTTGTAACATGCTTTTTATGCCCTAAGCAAGATCCTCATGCATGGTTTGAGTTCAGTATTTTGCCTATGTTCACACAGCTAATAAAGTGCTCATGATCCCCATGAGTTCAGTAATTTGCCTATTTTCACACAGCTAATGAAGTGCTCGTGATCCAACACTTTTCTCCTTCACTTCATCCCACAGACACATTCTCTTGTTACTTTATGTGAATGACATGATTCTCCAAGTGATTATTGTGCTGGAATCACATAACTAGTGTTTTCTCCATCACAATTATGTAACTGAAGATTGTATATCCAACCAGGGACAGCACATTCATGGTGCACAAATGCCTCCACGAGCAACCACCATCACTGACTTTTGAATGATTAGAATTCCCATCATGGATGTCACTTCAAAGGCCTTCGAAATGGAAAGTGATTAATCAACATGCATCAAATGTATGGCATGCCACATTTTGGTGAGGCAGCACTTGATGATGTTTGTGACCACCCAATTGTGATTAAAAGATAGCCCGCACTCATCCACATTAAGATCTTCCCACCCCATAGTCACTTGAATGGTGGTTGACCAAGGTCGTGATGATTACTGCCTTAATAATGTAGATGAAGCAGGCTAAATAGTGCTGTAGTGCATTAATGTAGTGTTTACTGCAGTGCAAACTGCACACATTACTATAGCACATCTGACTCTTTGACTCACAATTGAGATCTTCCCTTTCATTGTCAAGGAGCTCATCGTCAGGTCAAGACCATACTGCAGTCCATGCTGCATTGTGGACCTGCCAGGTTGTTACCCTATTTAATCTCAATAAAAATATAAAGCACAAACCAGAATATCAGGCTGTTTGTGAGCATTTCAGTATGGCAAAATCAAATTGATACTTTCTAAAATGTTAACAAATGAATCAACTTTTTGAGGAAAAAAGACTTTAGGTTACCAAGGACCTCTGTCGCCAACAAATTAAAAATTCGAACCAAGTCTCCTCGGTGTTCATAATCACTTGGTTTTGGACGCAGTGCAAAATAAGCATCATTTAGCAGCATTTGAATTGCAGATATACATGCAGGAGTAATGGTACTTTTCTCTGATTCTTGTAATTCAAATTTCTTCACTCTCTTGCGCAAGGCTAGATCAAGACAAAAAAACACAAAAACTTAATTTAAAAATGTAATTCCAACAGTCAAACTGAGTAGACACGTAAGAAAATAGAAATACATTTCAAGCAAAATTCAACTTCTTTAGAGATCAGGAAATCTGGAAATGCACTGATCCTTAGATGATATGATTTACTCTGGAAAACATATGGAATATGTTTTCAGATTCTGTACACCAAAAATGAAGGCAATACCAAAAAACTTCCAAATTTGAATAGCTTCTCCTAATATTTAAAGATTTAGCTATTTTCAAGGTCATTTGTTTTTATATTTTCCTTTTTTTCTGGGAGAAGAAAAAAAAGAAGTTAATCAAACTATTTGGGGGACTATTTTCCTTCTTCACAATCACTAATACTTTGACCAGAGGATAACTTTTTCTATATATTTATCTATTACAGCCATTCATAGAAAAAGAAATCACTATAAAAGCCACTACCCATCTATCTGGGGTTAGCTTTGTGAGTTCTTTCCTTTCATTCTATCCTAACATAAACCAACCCTTGGTAACTCTACAATCCATCATGTCCTTTTACCCCTTCCAGCCAAATTTTAATGGTTACACGTACTTTCTACTAGAATCCTTTCAATTTTTCTCACAGGGACCATTCCTAGTCTCTCATTTACATGCCCAAACCACCTTAAACAACTTTTTTCTCATCTATTGCTTTCATTTTGACTCTATCTTTCATCATTATTCTACTTATCCATCTTAGAATATGCATTTTTTTGAAAGGTATTAGAATATGCATTTTTGTCACCATTACCTTGTCTACTTATATCTTATTAATTGCCCAACAATTAGCTCCCTAAAGAATTGTTGGCATATTTCTTTTTTATAACATACACTTTTTATCAGACAGCACTCCACTAACTTGCCTACGCTTTGCCCATACCACTCCATCATGTTGGGTATATGCCCCTATCTAGATCAATCCCTCCATTGGGTTCAACAATTGCACCTAAGTATCCAAATTTATCACAATACGAAACCAACTTATTCCCAATTTTAATTAATTCCCCTTCTATGCCCTCTAAACCATTAAAGATACAATTCCTATATTCTATCTTTGCTTTAGTCAATTTTAAACCAATTGGATTTTGGACTGGAGTACTTGAGTCGGTGGTGCAGAGCCTAGGTGAAAAAGGGTTGGTCGGATCCAAAGGGAAATACCCAAAAAATGGGTGCACAGATGTCACAGGCAGCAGCTGAAAAGGTTGGGCAAAAGTGGGTCCCACGCAGTCTAGATAGTTGATCAGTGGGCACAGATGCATAGACCCCTGAAAAACGACAAGGTAAAGGAGGTTTGAAGGTTGTTGAAATCAGAAGACAGCAGATCAAACCAAAAACAGGGATGTTGGACGTCCCAGACAGTAGGAGAGAACCAATGAAAAGGGGGCCACCGTTGACCAAAACCCTAGGTCAACCTTAGGCGTAGGTAGGTGCACCAAGGTTGATGAGGGTGGTGTGTAGCCGAGATGCAGAAGTGTTGTATCCACGCAGATTTTGAGAAAAAGGCCTCAAAACAGATTTTTGGGACAGGTATAGTCACAGTAGATAAAGGACTGAAAGCCAAATCTGCAGAAGGCAACGAAGAAATCTACCGTACAGATGCAGAGACCTGCCAAAAACGGCAAGGAAGTAGTGGGGTTCCGCCGGCAGAACTGCTCTGGTGGCCGAATCGAAAGACAGAAAGTCCAGGCAACAAGGAGGACTAACAACAAGTCCACTACCCAGATTTTCAGCCTGCTGGGAAAAAAAAAAAAACCATAACTACCCCCAATGATGTGGAGCATTGGATTGACATTGATTTATTTTTTATTTTATTTAGTCTGTATCTTGATATATATTTTTTTTAGGTTATTTGAGGGTATTTTAGTCTTTTTTTTTACATTTGAGGGTATTTTGGTCATTGTCATTGTCATTGTCAGTTTATTATAAATACTTTGTAATCCCTCATTGGGTTTGATTGATGTTGATTAATGAAGAAAATTTTCATAGACGGCGCATGAATTGTTGGAGAGAATCCACGGCAATTTGGAGAGAAGCCACGGAGAGTGAGAAGCCCTCTACACAGGTATCTTCTATCTTCTTCCTCTCTCTCTTCTTCCTCTTCTCTTTGTTTTCTTCTTTCTTCCCAAACCCTAATTCCTTACCCCATCTTCTTATCGTCATCACCCTTTAAATCCCATCCCTGTGCTTTTGTTTCCTTTTGAAAGCCCTTTCTCCTTACTGCCATGAAACCCCCACATCCCATTCCCTGCTGCCATGACCACCTATTTCCCTTACCCTGGCTGTCGCCTCTTCCTGTAGCTCTTCTCCTCTTTGTCGCCACCTCCAAGTCCATCCTTTGCTGCTTCCGAGACCCCATAATCCATTCCCCCTACTTGCCGCTACCACCACTCTGTTCCCCTGTGTTTCTCATGAACCACAAAACCCCTAACGACTTAGCCGGCAACCCTCTAAGGTCTCTTAGCCTTACCGCCTCTTCCCTTTGTCCTATCTGGCCTTACCGCACCTCCCTATAGACCTCTGCCATTGTCACCTGCCCTTTATTGGCTCCACAGCCTCACCGTCAACCCCCTTGAGTCATCTAACCTTGACGCCACTCATCCCCTGATCCATCTTGCTGTTGTAACCCTTAAGATTCCCCAACTTTGAACCCCTTTTCACCATAACCTACCTCTAAACCTATAAACCTTGCCTTCTTTCTTTTCCTGCCAACCATTACCTTACCCTTATTTTATTATTTCAAACCATATGCGCATTAAATCTCAATACATTCCACCCTTGACCATTGACCCATTTAATACATTATCTTTTGGACCCCATTATTCCCATTAAACACACTAGATTCTTAGTATTTGTGTGATGATCTGTGATAAATTTATATTAATTAATTGTACATATTAATTGATTGATTAATTTCATCCCATTTTAGATTTAGGAGGCATCATTTTAATCTTTTCATAACCACATTAGGCATTTAGGGTTACCTAATCCTCTGCCCTGTATCACCCAAACAATGAGAATGAGAATAAAGGAGAAGATCCGCTATAGACGTCCTTAGAGATCGGAATTGAAGATGACTCTGGATTCCGGTGAGGAACAGTAACGCAGGTGAGAAACAGTAAAATGAAAAAAAAATTATCCTTAAAAGATTGAGAAGATCGTTCTGACTATAAGAACGACCTTAAAAGCCCTCCATTAGTGCTTTAAAAGCCTATCTGCAACAGTCTTTTGATATTAAGGATCTTGGCTTACTTCATTATTTCTTGGGAATTCAGTTGCTCGGTCACCTAATGGTCTTGTACTCTCCCAACGGAAATATGCTTTAGATCTTCTTCATAATGCTAGATATTCTGGATGCAAGCCTGCAGATACCCCACTTGATGTTAATTCAAACTTTTCTGCATCTGATGGGGCTCTTCTTCCCAATCCTCGATTTTATCAGCAATTGGTAGGCAAACTCATTTATCTTACCATCACCCAACTTGACTTGGCTTATGTTGTTAGTGTGGTTAATCAATTCATGTATGCTCCTACGAATACTCATCTTCATGCGGTCTTCACATTTTACGATATATTAAGGCACATCCTGGTCATGAACTCTTTTATAAGAAACAATCTACCATTTAATATTCGAAGGTACTCCGATGCTGACTGGGTTGGTTCTCCTGATGATCGACGATCTACCTCCAGCTATTGTGTTCTATTAGGATCACATTTGGTTTCCTGGCGAAGCAAGAAACAAATTGTTGTTGCTCATTCCAGTATAGAAGCAGAATATAGGGCCATGGCCAATACAACATGTGAACTATTGTGGCTCAAATAGTTTCTTACTGAACTGGGCTTTCCTTCATCCGAGGCACTTATCATGTTCTGTGACAATCAAGTTGCAATCAATATCATTTCCAATCCAGTTTTCCAAAAGCGTACAAAGCATATCGAAATTGATTGTCATTTTATTCAACATCATGAATCCTCTGTTAATATTGTCACTCCATATTTGAAGTCCAAGGATCAATTAGCTGACATGATAACTAAATCTGTTTCTCGCTCTCAATTAGATGATGTTTTCAGCAAGCTGGGCTTGATTGATATCTTTGCACAAGCTTGAGGGGGAGTGTTGTAATGTTTTTCAAATGACTTAATTCATGGCTTGACTAACGATATTGTTAGGTGTACATATGAATTGTTAGCTGGTCTTAATACTAAGGATTTCCGCCTCATTCGAGTCTTTAGTTCCCACCAACTCATTGAAGACAATGGATGTGGTCCCCTCATGGTTCCTAAGCACCCCCCCCCCCCCCCCCCCCCCCCCCACCCCACAAATCCCAACAGGCCCTGGTTTCCCTCTCGCTGCACCATTTACATTGAACTTCAGGACATTCTGTTCTAGAGGTCTCCATTGTTCTTTGAGCTTCACTTTCCTCCTAAACCCATTCATGCATTCCTCCCAAGAAGATAAGAAATCTGTGAGTCTAAGTCCACTAAACTCTTTGCTTAAAGAATCCACACACAAAGTTTCCATTTTGCTAATTGGAAAAGTTCATTCATATCTTCTTAGTGAATGAACTTTTCCAAAATGTTGAAGGAAATCAAATCCACTTTCATTACCCTTATTCCTAAACGCATTGGTGCAGACCAACCTGACCAATTTAGACCCATCTCCTTCACAAATGAAATCTATAAAATCATCTCCAGAGTGATGATGAATAGACTAAAATGGGTTCTAACCAAAATCATTCATCCTGCCCAATCTGCTTTCATCCCACATGGTTATCAAAATGAATAGACACATTCTCTGACATATCAAATTCCATCTTGTTATCCAATGATCTCATTCATGGAATTCACTTGAAAAAAGGGCCTCCATGAATGTGTCTAAAGTGAACCTCAAAAAAGCTTTTGACAGTGTTAATTGGGACTTTCTTATGACTGCTATGAATGCTATGGGTTTTCCTACTACATGGTGCAACTGGATCAGAGAATGTGTCACAAATCCCAGATTTTCTATTCTGATAAATGGTTCTACAGCAGGATATTTCCAAAGTACAAAGGGCATAAGACAAGGAGATCCACTATCTCCTCTCCTCTTTACCATCTGCATGGAAATTTTTTCAACATCCATTGAGAAATGTGTTGAACAGGGTCTCATATCATCTCCATTCAAATATGAAAAGAAGTGCATCTCTCATATTCTTTTTGCTGATGATCTAATGATTTTTGTTCAGCTGATGTCAAGAATGCAGCAAATCTGAGGATATTGTTCGACCAATTTAGCAGTTTATCTGGAATTAATCTAAACCTCGCCAAAAGTGTTAAGTCTTTTTCTCAGGCTCTTGTATGAACAAAGAAGAAATCTCTCAAGTGCTGGGTATTTCTGAGGGCTCTCTTCCTGTTAAATATCTAGATCTCCCTCTCTTCTCCTCAAGACTCAGCCTAACAGATTGTGCAGAGATTGTAGAAAAAATTCAGTCAAAGCTAGCTGGATGGAAAGCAAAACAGTTATCCTTTGCTGCAAAATTAGAGCTTATAAACTCTGCTCTCCTATCCTACCATATGTATTGGTCCCATGCTTTTATACTACTACCCAAAGGCTGTATAGCTAATATTGAAAAAATCGTCAGAAGATTCTTGTGGAATGACCAAGGACAGAAAATGCACACAATCTCATGGGATTCCATATGCAAGCCAAAAGCAGAAGGAGGTCTTGGAATAACTCCAATCCAGATTTCAAATCAAGCAGCTATCATGAAACAAGTGTGGCTTTTAGCTAGTGGTGCAAAGAATCAATGGACTGATTGGGTGAGAGGTCTGCTGATTTTCCTTCAAAGATTTTGGAGTTTCTTTCTTTCCAAATGGTTCACAGGATTGCTACTAGAATAGTATTCCATGCGATTTTAAGCCTTGGATTAAGCCTTGAGATAGACCATGATTCCAAAGACCCAGCACAGGATCTATCAAATACCCAGGGCACCTTAAATAGATTTTCGAAATTAGTCCAGACGCAACGAGCCAGTGGGCATCCCATAAAGAGGTGATCAACATTTTCCTCTTCTGTCTCACATATTGGGCAAATGGGGTCCTCCTCCTGGTAGAACAAGCCTCTCCTTTTGAGTTTCTTTCTTGTTAACACTCTTCCTTTTAGAACACACCAAACAAAGATTTGGACCCTAGGGAGAGCAGTGCCTTTCCAAGCCATATTGGTTGTGGGTGCTTCATTGAACTGACGTTGTAAGACCAATTCAACCAATGCCTTGACCAAGAAAATGCCTGAGGAATCCCCAGTCCAGACAAGTTCATCCTCCACCCTTGGTGAGATGGGGAACTTCCCTAACTGACCTAAGAGATCCCTTCTACTTTCTTCTTCAAAAGTCTACAACTCTCTTCTAAACTACAAATGTTAGGATACTAGATGGCACTCCATTTTATAGCAATCATGTAATAGCCTTCTCTTATTCCTTGAAATCTTGTAGAGTCTTGGGAAAACTTCTTTTAAAGGCCTCTCTTCTAGCCAAAGATCTTTTCAAAACAAAGCCCCATCCCCATTTCCAACCAACAATCTAGTACTGTCCCTGAAAATCTTTCATGCCTCCTCTCCCCCTTGTCCCAATCTCCACCAAGATTTAATCATCATTGACCCTTTCTTTTCCACATTGTCACTTAGGAACCAAATATTGGTTTCCTCCAAACCATATCTTGATGATAAAATTCGAACACACAAAGCATCACGTTCTCTCCCAAATCTCATGCCCACTTGCACAACAAAGCGTGGTTCCTTAACCTAAGAGGGATTAATCCAAGATCCCCCTTTGCATTAGGTTTGATTATTTCTGACTATGCCACCAAGTGGACCTTCTTTTTTGTCTCTTTATCTCTCCACAGAAAATTCCTAAAAATCTGCTCAATTCTTCTCCCAACCCCTTTTGGTATTTCGAAAAGAGATAGATAGTAAATTGGGAGATTCATCAACACAAATTTGGTTAGGGTAACCCTCCCCCCATGAGAGATACTTCCGCCCCCACCTAGCCAATCTTCTTTCCACTTTTTCTATGACCGGGGACCAAAAGGTTTTGTTTCTTTGGTTTCCGCCCACAGGTAATTCAAGGTATGTAAAGGGGAGCTTTCCTATGTTAAAACCCATTCCTTCTGCAAGGTCCTTAAGGAGATCCTCGGCCAAATGGATCCCAATGATAGTACTTTTACCCAAGTTGATTCTAAGTCTCAATACCAATTCAAAACATCTAAGAATGGCCTTGTAACCCAATAACTCCTGATGAACTGGTTAGCAGAAAAACAATGTACCATCTACAAACTGTAGATGGGTAACTATGGAACCTTCCGATGCCACTGTAAAACCTTTGACTACTCCCATCTCTCTAGCTTTTTCCACCAGTTTGTTCAATCTTTCCCCAACTAGAGTGAAAATGAAGGGAGATAATGGATCTCCTTGCCTTAAACCTCTGTTTGCCTGTATTGGTTATGTTGGGAAACCGTTAACCATAATGGAGTATGAGGTGTCCTCAATAGATTCTTTCATCCACTTGCACCACAAACTCCTTGATGAGAAGCATACCTTCACAGAGTGCTTTGTTTCCGTGCTTTCTATGTAGTTTATTTTTAGTATTTTCTTTTTTTATTAAGGGTAGTTTAGGTACTTATTATAATTTTTTTAGTAAGGGCTGCAATATATATATATATATACCCCGTAATTCATACGAACGTTGACAATGAATAAGATTTGATATTTTTTTCGCAAATACCTCTATGCGATGGAAACTCTTGGTGGAATCCAAAGGAGGCATGAAGCTTCTTCTTTTTCCCAAATACTTCTTCTCTTTTTCCTTCTCTTTTTTCTTTCTCTTGCTGCCGAAACCCTTAGAACCTTCCCACTTCATTGCCTCCCCTCTACAACACCACCGTAGGCTTTCCCAAGCCCCTTGCCATCATTGCAGGCCATTCCCAGTCTCATACAGCCATTGCCACCCCTTCAAATCTCACTACCCTTGTCGCCTCTTCCTAATACCCATATCAGTGCTTTCGTCTCCCTCCAAAATCCTATTCCCTATTGCCGTAACGTATCCCAAGCCATATAGTGTTGCTGCATACCCCTCAGTCCCTCATTTACTTCCGTGACCCCATGCTACAATTACCGTAAACATCTTAACCTCCCTTACTGTCGTCCGTCCTTGATAAGCCTATTGACTTACTGTGACCCCCTTTGGCCCCTTCTATCCTTATTTTTTTGCCTTTCGTTAAGCCCTTTTGTTGTCTTTAACCCCTTTACCACCTTATCTTTACTGCCTAATAACCTGAATTAATCCCTTTGGGCGTTAGATCCACATATTTGTGGGAACTGGTAAGCCCCTTTGTTTTGAGGGATCCCACCGCGTTTGGTAACTAGACCTGGATCATGATTTAATTGTTTACATTAAATTTCTAAGACTCCCATGATTGTTTATAGCTTATTTATATTATTTAATTGCTCCATATTAATTGATTGATTAATTTTAGCCTATTTTAGATTTAGAGTACATTATTTTCATCCCTTTAGTCTTTTCACAACCTCATTAGACATTTAGGGTCTCCCTTAGTAGTGTCCTGCATTAAATTTTGTACCAGAGCAATAGATTGCATTTATTTTGTGTAAAAAAAATCATAAGTGATTAGATCATTACATCATTCATTGCATGTAGACCCTAGATCACAACATATAGTCAGAGTCCATCGCTTACTTTGTGATTCGATAGGTCTTCTAGTGCGTGTTTCCGTGCATGGTCACTAGGAGTGGGGTTAATTACCAAAGGGATTCTAAACACCCTAGAGATATGTTAGAAGAACAACCCCCAGCTTGGCTCAATCGGACCCTCGGCCAGTTGACTGTCCAGTTTGCTACCCAATTAGAGGGAATCCGTTATGATTTGGCCAACGTGAAAACAAGGGTATGAGTTCTAGAAACCCCTGAGAACAATGTTGATGGAGATGATAAGAATCTTAGGAATAGGAATCGAGGCCGTGGAGGCCGAGGATTTGGTCGTCGTATATTCAAACAACCACATAGGCAATGGGAACCTATTGAGAACAATGAACGTGCCTTGAAGAATGTTCACGTAGAAGCCCTTAGTTTTTATGGACGTCTAAATCCTAAGGTTTTCATAGATTGGTTGTCGGACATGGACCACTACTTTGGGTGGCATGACATGTCGGAAGCTTGTAAGATTCGTTTCGCCAAGATGAAGTTGGTGGGACAAGCTAGACTCTTCTAGACCACTACGGAACAAAAGAATAGGAGGTTAGGAGATGACCCCCTAGAATTGACGTGGAACGAGATGAAAGAATTTTTGAAGGAGAAGTACGTCCCCCACAAGTATCAGGAAAGACTGCATGATCAGTGAAATTCCTTGCGCCAAGGAAGTCAAACTGTGAAATCGAGGAGGATCATAGTCAAACCCTCTTCAGGTTCAAACTAGGTCTTCATCTCAAGTTCCATCGTGAGCTCATTTTGCAACGTATTGATACCTTGGAGGGAACATATCAATTCGTACGAAAACTTGAGCAAGACCAGGAACTGCAACCTCCAAGACAATTAGACTCCCGTGGTATCAATTTTGAGCCCACTCCGCCAGGAGCTTGGCAAAGTACGGTGAATCAACTTAGAAAATTCACTAGTGCTCCACCCAAGAACAAGAATCTAAGTGTTAAGGGAGCTTCTGGTGCGGCTCTTCCACAGATGGCCTACAGTGTTATTACTGTCAAGGCTTTAGGCATTTCACTCGCAAATGTCCTACAAAATCTAGAAATCAGGAGAGAGCTCTTTTGTTAGGTGAACAGTCTAAGGATGAGACTGGCCAGGAAGATGAGGATGAAGAGATCTTTAAAGGTGTAGAACCTCCCAGTGATGAAGAACCTGAGGAGACCTGATGCAAGACAACTAATAGGGTAAACCCCAAATGCCTAAATTGGTTCCCTAAAAGTTAAAAGGGATGAAAATAATGCACCTTAATTCTAAAATATGGGCTGAAATTAAATACCAATTAATATATGCAATTAATTAATATAAGCTAGCAATAAATAACGATGCAAATATGGAGAATTTAATGTGTGAATGAAAGGATGAGCTCAAAGTATTAAATGAATCAAATGAGCAAGGGGTTAATAACTTAAGTTAGGCACATGCGAAATTTGACTTAAAAAGGGAAAAGGGGGATACGAAAGGCAATAAGGAATAAAGACTTAGGGCAACCACCGTGTGATATGCGAAATAAGGTAAGGGCCACAAGAGGTAGGTGACACAAGGAAGGGTTTCCGGAAGCTATGGAAGCAAGGGAAGGGGATAGAAGGTCACGGAAAGGCTGGCGATGGGCATTAAGGGCTGCGGCAAAGGCTAGAGGGCTTACTTAGGGAGATGAAAGCACGAGAATGGGTATTATGAAGGGGCGAAAACTACAGGAAAGGAATCTGGGACTGAATGAAGACAAAAGAAGAGAAGAGAGAGAAAAGAAGAGAAGATGGGAAGAAAAGCACCTGAAGAAGAAGGTATGGCCTCACACAAGCCTCTCGCTCAAGGAATCACTCCCACAATCTGAAAATCGCACCTTTACACAGGTATCTTGCGAAAATCTCAATCTTTATTCATCAATTGTCTATAATAATGCTTACAAGAGGGGCTTTTATAAGAGATACCACCCTTAAATAAAGAAACTCCTAAAAATAGCCTAAACAAAAATAAACTCACTTAAAATAGGAAATCCTAATTTCTAATTACAACCAAATCAAAAATAGAAATAAACAATAAAAGAAACTCCACATAGATCTGTTGCTCCGCATCAAGACCGAGAAAACTTCTCTTGCTTTGGTTAGGTGTGCTCTCACTCCATCCCAGCCCATAGACCTCACCCCAGTGTCAGTGTCACCCAAGTCATCTGAGTCTGTACATGCATCTGCATTGCGCATTCATGATACGCACGCTGAAATTAAGAATTAAATTAATATAAGCAATGAAAAATATAAAGTTACTACAGATTCTCATTTCGGATTTAAGGAGTCTGATATGGGTAATTATGTGATGATCCACATAAGGCCAGAATGGTTCCACAAGGGATTGTTAAAGAGTTGCATGCTCGTAGTGCGGGGCCTTTGAAAATTTTGAGACGAGTTGTTCCAGTGCATGTGTTAGACCTTCCATCAAACATGGGCATTAGTCCTACTTTCAGTGTGGAGGATCTAGCTCCTTTTCATGGCCTGACAGCTTTACCCACCAGCCCCACCTCACATCAGCCTCACCTTGACCCACATACTGGCCTACCTGACCCACTTCATAACCCATGACGTACACCTACACAGCCTTTTCAACCTTTACTTTCCTTACCTTCCTTGTCACCCAAGAGAGATGAAAAAGTGCCTATTTTGGACGAGGAAGTGGTTCCCATACATTCCGGAGGCTACAGGAAATATCTTGTGAAGTGGAAGGATCGACCCATGACAGATGCTACTTGGGTGTTTGAGAGCAAGCTTCAGCAATTTGAACCGGATCTTTTGGAGAGATATCAAAGCTTTGTCTCGCTAGAGGTGCATTCTTCTCATCCAGGAAGAGATGGCAGTGCCGACAGACTAGGTTTCAAAGTATCCCAACGATGATAGAGGAGAGCCACTCCAGCAACATCTTTGTGGCTTAATGATGATTTCATTGGTTGACGTCTGAAGGCCTCATGTGAGTGTGATTGCACTTTGAAAACCCCACATTAGGAAGACGCGTGCATGGGAAGATTTGTATCTTCTCATCTGTTTGAACTCGAGGTCAAGTTTTCTTAGATGGGGGAATTGATTCAGAGCATACCTTCGCAAAGTGTTTTGTTTTCCTGCTTTCTATGAAGTTTATTTTTAGTATCTTCTTTTTTTATTAAGGGTAGTTTATGTACTTATTATTATTATTTTAGTAACGGCTGCAATATATAAATATATATACATGTAATTCATACGGTAGTTGACAATGAATAAGAATTGATATTTTTTTCGCAAATACCTCTGTGTGACGGAAACTCTTGGTGGAATCCAAGAGAGGCGTGAGTCTGCTTCTTCTTCCCAAGTACTTCTTCTTCTCTCTTTTTCCTTTTCTTTTTTCTTTCTCTTGCTGCCGAAACCCTTAGAACCTTCCCACTTGACTACCGCCTCTTTGCAACACCACCGCAGGCTTTCCCAAGCCCCTTGCCACCATCACAGGCCATTCCCAGTCTCATACAGCCATCGTCGCCCCTTCAAATCTCACTACCATTGTCGCCTCTTCCTAATACCCATCTCAGTGCTTTCGTCTCCCTCCAAAATCCTATTCCCTATTGTCGTAACCTATCCCAAGCCATACAGTGTTGCCGCATACCCCGCAGTCCTTCATTTATTTCCGTGAGCCCATACTACAATTACCGTAAACATCTTAACCACCCCCCCTCTCCTCTCTCTTCCCCCTTTACTGTCGTCCATCCCTGATAAGCCTATTGACTTACTGTGACCCCCTTTGGCCCCATCTATCCTTATTTTTTTGCCTTTCGTTAAGCCCTCTTGTTGTCTTTAACCCCTTTACCACCTTATCTTTAAGGCCTAATAGCCTGAATTAATCCCTTTGGGCGTTAGATCTACATATTTGTGGGAACTGGTAAGCCTCTTTGTTTTGAGGGATCCCGCCGCGTTTGGTAACTAGACCTGGATCATGATTTAATTGTTTACATTAAATTTCTGAGACTCCCATGATTGTTTATAGCTTATTTATATTATTTAATTGCTCCATATTAATTGATTGATTAATTCAGCCTATTTTAGATTTAGAGTGTATTATTTTCATCCCCTTTGGTCTTTTCACAACCTCTTTAGACATTTAGGGTCTCCCTTTGTAGTGTCCTGCATCACTCCCAAAGCCCATTCTAACGAAGAGGTAATCCACAAAATCATAAGCCTTCTCCATGTCAATTTTAAATAGGAGACCCAGTTTCTTCTCTTTGCGTCTCATGTGGACTAGTTCGTTGGCAATTAAAACACCATCCAAAATTTGTCTATCCTCCACAAACGCTCCTTGAGATTCACCTATGATTTCAGGCAACACTTTCTTTAGTCTTTCAGCTAAAACCTTTGCTACGAGCACTCCCAAGGAGACTAATTGGCCAGTAATGAGAGAGTTCCACAAGCCCTCCCTCTTTGGAATTCAGGTGATAAAGGCATTCTTCAAACTCTTATTGATAATTCCATTGCAATGAAATTCCTTAAAAACCCTAAGAAAATCCAGACCCACAGTCTCCCAACATGCTTTAAAGAAGTTAAAATTAAAACCATCCGGTCGAGGAGCCTTATACCCACCTAATTCTTCCAACGCATCTTTGATCTCTGTAGTGGTGAACTCCGCTTCCAAACTTGTGGAATTCTCTCTACTGATCCTCCTAAACTGAATTCCATTCAGAGTGGGTCTATGGGGACTGCTACTGGACAATGGGGTGGAAAAGAGCTTAGAAAAAGGGGAACTAGGACAACTAGGCAACTTGTAAAGTAGAGACCCATAGTAGGGGGTAGGCAAATGCAAATCAGATGAGAAAGGGGGTAAAACGAGACCTCAGAGAGGAACACCAAGGAAGGAAAGAAAGAAAGAAAGAGTTCAGGGAAGAAAACACCCGATCTGAAGAGAGGAGAGTCGAAACCTCGGTCGCCAATCTTGGAGAAAGGTGATGTGTCTGAAAGTGAGAACGAGCTGAACTACTACATGATCTAGGAATATGAAAGATCCGCAACTGATGGTCCTCAAAATCTGTCTTGGAGTGATCCAAATGAAACCAAGGAAACAAGAGGCCACTAATCACATGACGGGTACATCTCAATTATTTTCCTCTTTTGATCATTTTAAGTGAGAACATGTTCGACTTGCTAATGGTACATTTACAACTATATCTGGTAAAGGGGTTGTTTCAGTTTCTTCTAGCATTTTATATACCTTCCACCCTTCTCATTACCTAACTTATCTTCTAATCTTTTGTTTGTTAGTCGTCTTATCAAGAATCTCAATTGTTCTGTTACATCTTTTCCCTGATCATTGTGTTTTCTAGGGCTCAGAGACAAAAACAGTGATTGGTGGAGGTCGTGAGCACCACAAGTTCTACCTATTTGAGCATAGTGTCCAATCCTTTGCGACCATTTCTTCTTTGAATGATGACAGTTGTTATGGCATTGTCATCTTGGTCATCCCTCTTTGGCCATTTTAAAAACATTTATTCCTATTGTTGGTTTGCAATATTTTAGTTATAGGACATGTGAACTTTCTAATTGTCAAACTTCTTTCCTTACCTCTAATAAGCATATTTCTTCTTTATTTACATTGATTCATTTTGATGTATCATACCAGTGTTGTTAAAATCGTACGAGTTGCCTCGACTCAGATGGTCAATCGAGTCAACTCAAAAAATGCCATCAATCGTCCGAGTTTTTTTAAAATCGCAGATATTGTGATTCCAAACTCTTCAATCGCACCATCGTGCGATTTTGAAGAAAAAAGAAGAAAAGGGAAAATGAGCAAAAGAGGTAAAAAAAAAAAGAGGGAAAATCAACATAATAGGAAAAACGTGCATGGGAAATCGAAAGTCATCTTTTGATTACCTGAGAAGATCGAAAGTCTAAAAAGGGTTGATAAATACCTGGCCCTCTTACTTGTGTTTCTTTCAAGCAAACAAAGATAAACCCTTCTTCATCCATCGCTTCTCCTTCAAGCCGTGTCTGCAGAAGTCCTTCAAACCGTGGTGTCTGCGGAAGTCGTTCAAGCCTTCAACAATTCGAGAGTTATGATTCCCTCTTTTCTTCTTTTCCTCTTCTCCTCTCCATTCCTCCTCTCTGGTTTCGCCTCTGGTTTTTCTCTCCTCTGTCTTCGTTTTCCTCTTCTCGGCATTGTCGATTTCGCATTAGCTCTTTATTTTTTTTTCAAACTTAGATACTATACTATATTAGATATTTATTTGATTGGGTGTTACCATGGTTGTTAAAATTTTACGATACACGATTCGTATCTTATGATTCATAAGATATGATAAGAGGAACGATTCGTATCTATCAACAAATCTTACGATTCATATAAATAATAGAATTATGGGGTTATTAGGAGTGTGAAAGCATGAAACATTTCGTTTTAATGGTTTTTAAAGCTTGAGTTGATGAGCATTTAAGACCTTCCGATTTTTTTAGGGTCTTTTTAGTTCATTATTGACTTTTCACAGTATAATTGGATTATATACTGGTCTTCTACTTTTGGGAGTTAGAGCATTGAAATTTGAGCTCCAATGAACTAATTATATAGAATTCACTTAATACTAAAGAAAATTGGAGAAATGCTCATGTTATTACATTTTACATATATTTTACGTTATTTCATATATTAAATATTTTTTAGGGAAAACACTTATGAATCTTACGATTCTACGATTTACGATACACGATTTGTGATTCAAGATGTACTAACGATTTACGATACGATTCGATTTTCACAACATTAGGTGTTAGGTGTCCATGTCCTCGTACGAGGACATGGAAGTGCTTCCGTGTGTTTTTTTTTTATCGTGTGAGGTCTGTAAAAATAGACTATAAAAATATTTTATTGAAAAATATTTATATTTTATTTAAAATTTTAAATAAATAGAACTGATAGTGTTTAAGTATTAATTGATTATATTGACTATAAAATATTTTATTGAATATAGTGTTTTTTACTATATTATAAAAATATATTTTATTAAACTAAATCAGTTATTTTAAATCATTAAATGAATAACTAAAACTGTTTGAATTTTTTTAAGACTTAGACCTCATATTATTTTTTTTGGAAATGGTTGATATAATAGATAATAAGGGGCACCAGAGGTGTAAATACAAAGAAAGAAAGCAAATAAACAAGATACATAGACCTCATATTATTTTTTTACTATATTAATTTTTTTTTCTATATTGACTATAAAAATAAGTTCTAATTGAAAAATATTTATATTTTATTTAAAATTTTAAATAAATAGAACTAATAGTGCTTAAGTATTAATTGATTATATTGACTATAAAAATATTTTATTGAATATCGTATTTTTTACTATATTATAAAAATATATTTTATTAAACTAAATCAGTTATTTTAAATCATTAAATGAATAACTAAAACTGTTTGAATTTTTCTAAGATTTAGACCTCATATTATTTCATATTATTTTTTTACTATATTAAGTTTTTTTACAATATTGACTATAAAAATAAGTTCTAATTGAAAAATATTTATATTTTATTTAAAATTTTAAATAAATAGAACTGATAGTGCTTAAGTATTAATTGATTATATAGACTATAAAAATATTTTATTGAATATAGTATTTTTTACTAAATTATAAAAATATATTTTATTAAACTAAATCAGTTATTTTAAATCATTAAATGAATAACTAAAACTGTTTGAAATTTTTTAAGACTTAGATCTCATATTATTTCATATTATTTTTTTACTATATTCACTATAAAAATAAGTTTTAATTGAAAAATATTTATATTTTATTTAAAATTTTAAATAAATAGAATTGATAGTGCTTAAGTATTATTGAATATAGAACTGATAGTATTTTTGTAATGCATATTATTTCTAAGAGAGAGATAATGAAAATTCTGATATTAATATTTTTTTTGTCTTTTTTTTTTGTGGATGATCATTTACTATCAATAATAAATGGATGTTTCTTTTTAATTTGTAAAGATCGTTAAAATGGTTCGAGGCAATGGAAATGAGGGACAAGATGAAGCATGGCAGTTTTGCACTAGATTGGAACCGGGCGACTATGTGCGTGTACAATGCTACTATTTGTAAAAAAAATGAGTGGTGGTATTTATCGAATGAAACACCATCTAGGAAAAACAAAAAAATACGTAGCAGCATGAACTAAATGTCCCGAGTCGGTGACTCAAAAATGCCTTGAATTCATGGAGAACAATTTGGACACAAAAAGAAGAAAAAAAGATACACAAATACAGGCTGGGAGACATGATTATTACTTTGATGATCAAGACCCAAAAGGGAAGGGACCGATGGAAAAATTTATTAATGTGGATGATGGTAAGAAACAAGCAACTCTTAACAGAGTTTGGAAAAAAGAAGACAAAATCACAGTTTGCAAAGGTATTGCTCGTTTTTTCTATGCAAATGCACTCCCCTTCAATTTGGTGAAGAGTCCATTTTTCCAACCCATGTGTGAATTAATTACAAGATATGGAATTGGGTTGAAAACTCCATCATATCATGAGATGAGAAATACCTTACTCAAAAGTGAAGTTGAAGATGCGGAGAAAATGTTGGAAAAGCATAGGAAAGAATGGACCAAAAAAGGGTGCACAATAATGACAGATGGTTGGACAGATGGAAAGAATCGGTCCATTACTAATTTTCTTATAATAGTCCAATGGGGAGTGTATTTCTGAAAAGTGTTGACACATCTTCAATCTACAAAAATGGAGAGAACTTGGCCGACCTTACAGATTCGGTCGTAGAAGAGGTAGGTGTGGAGAATGTGGTGCAAATTGTTACTGATAACGCAGCACCATATGTAAAGGCTGGAAAAATCTTGATGGCGAGAAGAAAAAATTTATTTTGGACTCCATGTGCAGCACATTGCCTTGATCTCATGCTTGAAGATATAGGGAAAAGGAAATTGGAGTCATCTATTATTGCTGATGTAAAAGCAATTACAAAATTCATTTATAACTATGGTGTGTTGCTAAAGTTAATGAGAAAATTCACAAACAATCGTAAGTTAGTTAGATCGGCAATAACGAGATTTGCAACATGCTACGTTACATTGAAAAGCATACTGAGATGCAGAGTTGGTCTACGAAAAATGTTTAGTTAGGACGAATGGGATAGAATGCCGCTGTCTAAGACTGAAGAGGGGAAAAAAGTAAATGATCTAATTTTTTTATAATAAGTTTTGGAAACGTATTCAATTTTATACGAAGGTTGGAATGTCAATTGTAAAATTGCTTCGGTTAGTTGATGGATAGGACAAGCCAGCAATGGGATACATATACGAGGGCATGGATCAAGACAAGGAGAAATTGCAAAGAGATTGAACAAATATGAAAAGAAATACATGCCATATTGGAAGTTGATAGATGCTCGTTGGAATGATCAACTCCACCATCCATTGCATGTCGCTGCATATTATCTGAATCCTTCTTTCCACTACGAAGAATCATTTTATCCTGATGTTGAAATTAAAAGAGGGTTGTATACATGTCTTGATAAGTTGGCTATAGACATAGATGACAGGCTTAAAATCGATGAGCAATTGCTTGCATTCAAAACTGAAAGAGGATTCTTTGGGGATAACATGGCCAAACTAATAAGGAAAAGAAAACAGCCAGGTATTTAGTATTTAGTTATTTAATATTTACTTATTTAGTATCTAAACTTTCAATTTAATTTTTTTAATTTATTATCTCATGTTTTATAGCCATTTGGTGGGAAGATTATGGAGAGGATACTAAAGAATTGCAACGTGTTGCAATAAGGATTTTGAGTTTAACTTGCAGCGCAACGGGGTGTGAGCAGAATTGGAGTGTGTTTGAACAAGTATGTTTTATTTTTAAATTTAAATAATGCAATTTCTTAACATATGTTTAAGAAATGAAGTTATTAATATTTTATATTTTCTTTTATAGATTCATACGAAGAGGAGAAATAGGCTAGAGGCAAAGATGATGAATGCCCTTGTATATGTAAAATACAATTTACAACTACAAGTGAGACAGACATTAAGAGATTCAAAGCAAGATTATGATCCTATTTGCTTATCGGATGTGGAATCTGATGATGAATGAATCACGGAAAAGGAAGATCCAGCTCTTCCACAAGACAATTCTTAGTTGGATGCGGACGAGATATTTAATGAGGAAGAGACTAATCTTAGAAAAGAAACGAGTAAGCATTTTAAAATATAGAAGACCATTATATTATATTTAAAATTTAGAAGGCACAATTTATAAAAAATTTGAATTTTGTAATTAACAGGGATTTATTCGAGAAAGCGAAAAAGCGTTGAAGGAGAGGAAGGTGTTGAAGGAGAGGAAGAAAGCGTTGAAGAAATTAGCGATGGAAATATGGCAGATGAAGGAGACACTTTACCTTCATCTTACTTGGATGTTTTAGATGACATTGATGAGAATGATATTCTTTAGAGTTCAGATGTTTTGTAATTTTCGATAATACAATTTTGTGAATTATGATAATTTGAATTTTAGAATATAAAAACTTAACTTCTAATACATTTTGATTTAAGTTTGCATTGGTACATTTTGTCGTATACTCATATCTTTACATATTTACTTATATATTAGGAGGAATTGAACAAATCATCTATTATTCTATGTTATTTTATATGTAATTGTAGTATAAATAATAATTATAGCAAAAAAAGTCAAAAATGTTAAAACTCTTGCGATTTACGATTTAATATTCACGAGTCAAACCCCTAAACCAATTCACGATACGATTCGAGTTTGACAACATTATATCATACTATTATGTATGCAATCCTCTACCATTTCTCCGTATGGCTATCGCTATTTTGTTTCGTTTATAGATGATGCCTCTCAAATGGCTTGGGTTTGCCTTATGAAACATAAAGATGAAGTGTTTTCTATCTCCCAAGCATTTCATAAGTTGGTCCAAAATTATTTTTAACAAAATATTAAAGTTCTTTGCAATGATAATGCCGAGGAATAATGATCTAGACCTTTTTTTTCTTTGTATCTACAGAAGAATGGTATTGAATCTCAGACTACTTGTCCACATACTCCTCATCAAAATGGTGTGCCGAACAGAAAAATCATCATCTTCTTGATGTTTCTCGGTCTTTTCTCAAAGAAATGAAGGTACCTAAATCTTTATGGCCTGAAGCAATCTTAAATACATGTTATTTGATTAATTGTTTGCCTACACCTTCCTTAGACAAGAAATCTCGGATCTCCTATTAATTTATTTATTTTTTGACCAAGGTGTCCAAGTGTTTCACATGTATTGGAACAGGGGACAATTTTAACTTGACTAGTCCCTGGGGTGTGTGCAGTCCTCTGAATCCCACACACACTGGGTAAGCAACTATGGGAAGTGGCCCTTTGGGGCTAAGCGTGAATCGAACTGAGGACCCCACTTCTTGAGGTGGGCGCCTTGACCGTCAGGCCAGCCCCCTGGGGTTCTCCTATTGATATTTTTCCCTAACATTATCGTGTCTCTGCTCTTCCTCTTTGTGTGTTTGGATGTGTCTGTTTTCATAATTTTGTCACCAACACAAATTTTCTCACACATCTATTGAGTGTAATCTTGTGGGACATTCCTCAAGTCAAAAAGGATACAAATGTATTAACCCTCTCATTGATCAGAAATACATGCCAACAGATGTCACCTTTTTTGAGGACACTACCTATTTCTTAGACACACATAAACCTAATACTCCAAACCTTGTTCTTCCTCTTCCATTTGATAGTCCAGTTGTCCCAACCAGCCCTAAACCTCTTCCAAGTTTATGTACGATGCTCCAAACAGGATCAACATATAGGAACTACAATTAAAACCAGGTACTACTCCCACCTTTTTGATGACTTGCATCTTCCCATTGCCCTGCATAAAGATGCTTATTCTTGTACCTTTCATCCCATCTAGTCTAGTCTGGAGGATGTCGGAGCGAAAAGGGTGCAGTAGGATTTCCTATCAGATGCATCATTTTAGCAACTTGATAGATGAGTTGGAATTGATTGATTTGCCGTTTACTTGGTCTAATTTGCAAGATAATCCGAGTCTTGCCCGGTTGGACAGATTCTTGATTGACTCTAGGTGGGAGGATTGTTTTCATCTTACTTGGCAGCGTGCGGTCCCCAACCAGATCTCTGATCATACTTCCATTATCCTCGACTCTCTTTGGATTCTTGGGGTCCCATTCCATTTCGTTTTGAGTTGGCCTGGTTGAAGGTCGACGGGATTAAGGAGTTAGTAGAAAATTGGAGGAGGGAGGCTAGGCCTGTGAGTTGGAAGGTTACTGTTTGTTGCAGAAGTTGAAATTTGTTAAAGAGAAACTGAAGCTGTGGGCCCAATCTTGGAGAGCGGAAGAAATTGTCGAGGAACAGAGTTGGTTGGAAGAGTCCACTTTCTCGGGATCAGTTGTTGAGGAGAAAGGAAGTTAAATCATGTCTTAAAAAGAAAGCTTTGATGGAAGAAATTAAATGGAAGCAACGGTCTCGTATTAGGTGGTTGAAAGAAGGGATAAAAATACGAAAAAAATTCATATGATGGCTAGTGAGAGGAGAAGGAAAAATTTCATTCACTCTCTTCAAGTTGATGGGGAAAGACTGGATTTGGAAGAAAACATTTGTGAGGAGATTGTTCATTATTTGAAGCGTCTCTTCGAGGCCCCGAGAAGAGACTTTCCCATCCCTACGTTGCTTTCATTCAATCAGTTAAGTGAGGATCAAAGGACTTCTCTTGAATGCCCCTTTGATGAATCAGAGGTTAAAGATGTTGTTTGGCAGTTAGGTGATGATAAAGCCCCAGGTCCGGATGGTTTTCCTATTATGTTCTTTTAAGTTTTTTTGGGAGTTGGTCAAGTCGGATTTACTTGCCTTTGTTTCAGAGTTTTATGAGAGAGGCTATATATCCAAAGACTTGGAGGCTGGTTTTATTACTTTGGTCCCAAAAAAACAAGGTACGTCCACATTAAATGAGTATTGTCCAATTTTTTTGCTCGGTAGCCCCTATAAGATCTTGACTAAAATTCTGGCTAATTGTATGAAATTTGCTCTCCCTAATCTTATTTCCCTCTCTCAAAGTGCCTTCCTGGAAGGTAGACAGATTGTGGACTCAGTTGTGGTGGCTCATGAATGTCTGGACTCTAGATTTGTGTCAGGGGAAGCTGGTGTGATTTGTAAACTGGGCTTTCAAAAAGCTTATGATGATGTGAATTGGTCCTTCCTTGATTATGTGTTGCATCGGATGGGTTTTGGTGTGTGCTGGAGGAATTGGATGTTCACTTGTTTATCGTCGACTCATATGTCAGTGTTGGTGAATGGGAGTCCTAAAGGGTTTTCTAGAATGGAGAATGGAGAAAGGAGTTCGTCAAGGTGACCCTCTTTCTCCTTATCTCTATGTTGTTGTAGCAGAGGCTCTCCATCTTATGCTCCAAGTTGTTTCTTCTCAGGGTTGGATTCATGGATTCGGTATACAAACTCTGTTATTGAGATTACTCATTTGCAATATGTTGATGATATTGTTCTGTTCCTTAAGGCAGATAAGGAAGTTTTTTTAAGGTGGTTCATGCAGTTCTTGGTTGGTTTCAAATTTGTTCAGGATTGAAATCAACTATGATAAAAGTGAATTGATGGGTGTAAATGTTGAGTACTCCCAATGTGTGGAGTTGGCTTCTGTGCTGGGATGTAAGGTTGTTTCTTTCCCTGCTTTGTACCTTGGGATCCATTTTTATAAAGGTAAACCTCGGAAGGCTTGTTGGGATAAGATTATTGAAAAAATGCAAAGGCGGTTATCTATTTGGAAAGGAAAATATCTATCAATTGGGGGTAGAATCATTTTGTTAAAGGCGGTCTTGTCCATTCTTCCAACCTACTTTTTAAGTGTCTTCAAATGTCCAGTGGTTGTGGCGGATAAGCTTGAAAGGATTCAGAGACTATTCCTTTGGAATGATGACAGAGAAGAGCGAAAATTTCATTTGGTCAGTTGGGCTCACGTTTGTAAAGTTGAGGAAGGTGGTTTGGGTATTCGTCCAGTTTGTCAGGTTAATGTTTATAGGTTGGGGGAATCTTCGGGAGGTTTATGGAAGGATATTCTTTGTAGGAAATATCAGTTGCATGGTAATGGGTGGCGGGTAGGAAATGTTTATAAGAGAGCATCCGGATTTTGGAAGGGTGTTGCTTCCATTGTTGGGGCTTTTGATCATCATATTCGGTACCGGCCCTACTGAGGTGATGAAATTCTTTTTTGGAAGGATAAATGGTTGGGTGAGGTTCCTTTGGCTCAGCAGTTTCCAATGCTCTTCTCCCTTGCTGCTAATAAAGAGGCTACAATTAAGGACCGTTATAGTGTTATTCAGAATAAGGTTGTTTGGGAGCCGAAATTCCATCGGCAGTTGGAAGATTGGATGGTGGAAGGCTGGATGTCTCTCATGACCTTGTTGGAAAGTGTCTTTGTAGTGGGCCATGGGAAGGATCGTAGAATCTGGGATTTAGATTCTTACGGAATCTTTTCGGTTAAGTCTTTCAGTAAAAGACTGGTGAGGGTTGGTACCTCTCCTTCTGTCCACCCTAAAGTCTAGGAGGGTGTTGCTCCTTTTAAGGTGAAGGTGTTCGGTTGGCTTGCAGGGTTGGCTAAAATTTTGACTATTGATAATTTAAGATTGAGGAGGATGCTTATTGTTAATGCATGTCCTTTATGCTTGTCTAATGAAGACTCGGTGAACCATTTGCTTCTTCATTGTAGTTTCTCTAATAGCATTTGGAAGCATTTCTTACAGTTGTTGTATTTCTTTTTGTCTTCCTCGATCTTGGTGTGATCTTTTCAATGAAGAAATAGTGTTGTCAGATAGCTTTTTTCGACAGAATCTTTGGAAAGTGACGGTCCTAAGTATTGTTTGGTCTATATGGTTAGAAAGAAATCAAAGGGTTTTTCAAGGGAAGGTAGGTTCTCTTGTTAATCTCCTAGAGTTAATTAAGTTTCGACTTAGGTCCGAGGTATTTTTGTGTCAGAGGTTTGCAGGGAGTGAACTTCGGTGGATTCTTCTAGGTACTATTCCTATGCCACAGGTTCCATGGTCTCCTCCCCCCATTGGGCTACTCAAGCTACATTTTGATGGTAGTTGTATGAGAGAGATTGGTTGTGCCAGTTATGGACGGGTGATTACTAATGGCTTAGGGAATATTTTGAGATCTTTTGATGGTCTGCTTCCTAATGGGTTGGTAATTGAGGCTGAATTGTTTGCTCTGTGGAGAGGTATTTTGGAGCTGGAAAGGGTAGGGGTTCAAGGAAGTTTGGTGGAAGGAGATTCAAAGGTGGTGGTGGGTTGGGTGGTGGGATCCCTATGTCCTTGGCTTTTCCTTCATAAAGTCGAGAGGATCCATCATTCTATTGCTTCCTTTGATTTTCAGATTGCTTAGATTCTTCAGTTAGCTAACTCAGTTGTAGATGCGATGACCAAGCAGAGTTTGTCTTTGGATACGGAGATTTTTAATTCTGTTATGTAATTAGGGGGTGGTTCTTCTTTTTATTTTGGTGGTTTGTTTGTTTTTGTTTCGTTGTGTTCTCCTTTTTGCTATTAATGAAGTTACCTTTCAAAAAAAAAAATTGTTTCTTATTCGTACCAATCATTTCTTACTTCTATTAACTCTATGTCTATTTCAGAAATAATTGATACTACTATGAAGGATCCTCCTTAGCAAGAAACAATGGAGGAGAGATAGCTACTCTAGAAAAGAATGGTACATGGGAAATAGATTCTCTCCCCCTTGGAAAGACACCAGTTGGATGTAAATGGGGGTACACAGTGAAGAATAACCATGACGGCAATGTGGCTTGCTCTAGGGCTCATCTTATCGCTAAAGGTTACACCCAAACTTACAGTGTTAATTATGATGAGACTTTCCCCCGGTCGTGGAACTCAATTGTACGAATCATCATTTCTATTGCAACCAATCTTCCTAGGCCATTGTATCAACTAGACGTAAAAAAGTAAATGCTTTCTCTTTCCACAAAAAAATCATCATGAGTCTGCATTTTGTTAGTGGTGTGTGAAAAGAAGGGACTCGATGAAAGATTTGAAAATTCTAGGGTCGTGTTTGGATGAGGGAGAGTTAAAGCAGGGGGTTCCCTAGGGAACTTGGAATAGAGGGGGTTTCCTTGCATGTGGAACATTCTACTTCTTCTAACTCCACTACCTTTAAGTCACCCTATTTGGTGAATTCAAGGCAGAGAACTAGACATATTCTATGACACTAAAAATGTTATTTGATTCCCAAGTTGAGAATTGTGGAAGACTTCAACCTTTCTTTTCCTTTATGTTAAGTGTGGCGCAATACTCATGTACAACAATTCATGGTGACTCTATGCAATAAAAATTACTCAAATATATAGAAAAGAGAAGAAAAGAGAGAGAGAGAGAGAGAGAGAGAGACTCATCATAAGGGATTGGAAGTCTAGACAAGTTGACAATGGTTCATATGTATGTAGAACTCAATCAGCATAATCCAAAACGTGCAATGAAAAGATGTCTTGACAAGTTTACCTCGTTCACTTAATATCTTCTTTCTCCGAGCCATACATACATCACTTGGAATGGTTCAAAACCTAGAAATAAGAAAAAGACCAATCAGTAAATGTAAATGGCAATAAAAATCAAGCCTAAGTATAAAAATGGCACTTTTTGAATGTTCACTGATTTATGATAAATAAATATATCCATCAAAGCAAACACCAAAGGCAAGAGGAGATACGAAACTGCCAAATGATACATCAAAAGTAGGGGAAATCCTTTGACCTAAAAATTCAACCCAAGGTGATTTGCAGATCAAATCCTTCCACCCCAAATTCAACTAATCCTTCTACATCATCATTAGCCAAGCACTTTTTTTCAAAAGATTATAATTTTATTGATACAGGAAAAAGAATGCAGCCCAAAAAGACCACAAATTGGTAAAACAATACAGTCCACCTCTTCTTAGATACATAGATATCACCCATATATTATTCAGCTCCACTCCTTCCATCACTAACAGATCAGCCCTATCATTTGTTGATCTTGGGAGTTGCTTAACTAACAAACTTGTTTTCCTAATTACTTCTTTAATATCCTTTATTAGTCAAAGAGTCTCCAAGGCCCTTTTGTACCCCCGCGCCAATTTGACAACAATAGAGTCATCCCCTTTTTTGAAATAGTAACAAAAAAAAAAAATTCAAAGGATAAAAGATACAAAGTACAAAATATAATTGAATGATGGTCAAAATATGAAAGCGATATTAACACCATAACAGAAACCACCTAACATTAACTATTTTAGAACTAGAAGCAAGAGAAAGAAACACTCTGACTAAATTCCTTACATCAACTCACACAAGGCTCATGCCTATCAACTCCTACCTTAGCTAGAAAATCTCCAACCCCACTTGCAACCACTTTTAACATGCCTAAAGACTACCTCTCTCTCTCTCTCAACAAAGCCTCCTAATAACACCAACTTCTAATGTCAACTCCCATGATGGTTTCCTCAAACCTTCTACCTAGGCTATCATGTTAGCTAAGTCTCCCTCAATGACAAGTCTCCCACCATCCAAATCAACCCAAATCTACAATGTTCCCCTAATACTTAAGAATCCAATTCATTGAAGTCCCTAACTCCAACTAAAGCAGTGAAAAAAACTTTAGTCTCATTCCTACCATCATGCAACAATCCTCCCATCCCTGTTGGTCCTGGTTTACCCCTAGTTGTCCCATTTACATTAAATTTGAAAAATACGAAATATAATGATCACTTCTCCATGACTATCATCCCACTCTTTTAAACTCCAAAGAAACATGCTTTTGGTGGGTGTGAGGGGAAGATAATGAGAAAGGAGCTCATCTCCCAAATGATATGACAGTTAGAATGATCACCCAAAAGCAGGGCAATGTTCAGGGCAATGATCCACTCAATCGTCTAACAACCTTCAGGGCAATGTTCACCCAAAAGCAGTTCAGAACATGCAAGCACATATCTTGGATGCCCTGTTTCCATTCCATGCATGTTTTTTTTTTTGTTTTCTATTGTCATACATCCTCATGATGATGGTGGTTGTGGTGATTATGATGATGATGATGATCCACATTGTGATTTCTACTTCATAGGATTTGTTCTTCACAGTGCATACATCAGGGCTTACGTGCATAATCCTTTTATAGGATAAATAGACACATCTTACTACCTTACACACAATTAAAAGAGACAGTTGTAGTGTGACTATAAAATTAATCTTAACCGCTCAAATAATGGAGGGCTACTGAAGAGTCGTGATTTTATCTTCCTTGCCCCATCGTCGTAACTTTCATCCCTCATGTAAAAAGACGCCTCTCCCAATCCCCCTTCCTTTCTTGCACCTCTTCCTTCCATCCCCAACCGAAATATCTTCTCGTCGCAGTTTAAACCAACCGTGAAATGAAATCGTATGGAATCGCCATCCTAGTGGCGGAGATGTTTGAACGGAAAATGTGAATTGTCATCATTGCTGCGGTGCTTACTCTTAGAAATCTGAAATCAAAACTACCCTTAGAAATCCGAAATCGAAGCTCTTCCCACTGAAAATCCAAAGTCCAAACAAGGTTTCCATCATCTTCTATCATCGTCAATCTTCAACTTCCCACATTGATTTTCCAGGTATGTCTTTTATTCAAAATAAATAAATAAATGAAGAGTAGAGAAAATGAGGAATGAGGAGAACCGGAGAAGATGGAATTGTGACGATTGCAAAATAGGGACGGTTTCAGGAAGGCGTCTACGATTGCCGCGAGAGTGTTGCGCGTCAGGAATCGGATGTTCGTGACGGTTGGGCCTCTCTACTATGGAGGGTGGAGAGCCCTCTGCATGGTTCGACAGGCCGCGACCGATCACCTGCTTAAAATCATTCTAGCCATGGTTAAACCTTAAAAGTAGTGTTTAGTCTGCGTTGGGATGAGGGGTAATCCCAACGGGTAAATTTGACGGGGGTTATCCGGGGTTACATTGGTACTATAAATACTCGTTAGAAAGGACTTTAAAAAATGAGATGGAAGATACCCTTCAAAACCCCTGTTACCTCCGATCCAAACACAGTCTTTAACCTAGGCGTGGTTGGCCTGACGGTCTCACTCAAATTTCTCCAGTCGACTTTGCCTGAGATTACTCTTATTATTGGAACTCAATATTTGTGTAGGAATTTATGTGCTTCGTTAGTCGAGTAAAGTTCTCAAAAGTTAAGACAATTAGACACCTTAAAAAAAAAAGAATAGTATTTTAAATATCGAATCTAATTGTGCATTTGATGCAATATTTTGAAAATAACTCGTGATCAAACCTTCTCAGAAGAGGTGAAGTTTGATAAGATTGATTTCGAGTTTGAGGTTCAACTATAGTCAAATTTGTCAAATCTTACACAATGTGTATTTCCTTTCTTCATAATCATCTTTACATTGAGAAAGTACAGATAAATAAATAAGACTATCATCCCTATTTTGGTATATGCTACAATCATGGCATAGATCATTTCCTACCTTGTAGGAAATGATTCTATAAATCTGTCTACAGCTATACTTCCTATTTCATTTGGATTCTAACAGCTCACGCCAACACTCCTCCTCAAGTTGATGCATACAAGTCTTTGATGCACAACTTGTTAAGTGAGTTGTAAAACTCTTTGCTTGATACCGCCTTTGTGAGTACATCTGCTAGTTGGTCTTCAGACTTCACGAATGGAAATCGAATTATTTTCCCTTCCAAGTTCTCCTTGATAAAATGTCGATCCACTTCCACATGTTTTGTGCGGTCATGTTAGACAGGGTCATGGGATATTGCGATAGCAGCTTTGTTGTCACAAAAGAGATCCATTTCTGAAGTCGGGGCGAAACCAAGTTCAGTAAGTAGTCTCTTGATCCAGAGTAGTTCACAAAGCCCTTTTGCCATTCCACGGAATTCTGCTTCGGTACTGGAAAGTGCGACCACTTTTTGCTTTTTACTTCTCCATGTAACAAGATTCCCACCGACAAACATAAAGTAACCTGAAGTAGATTTTCTGTCTGAGATGTTTCCAGCCCAGCCTGCATCTGTGTAGCCATTAATTTTTAAATGGCTATTCTTTGAAAACATAAGACCCTTTCCAGGTGACGACTTCAAGTATCTTAGTATCCGGATTACAGCATCCATGTGATCTTCACTCGGATTATGCATGAATTGGCTAACCACGCTTACAGCGTATGCAATGTCTGGACGAGTGTGTGAGAGGTATATAAGTTTGCCAACTAACCTTTGGTACCTCCCTTTATTCGTTGGTGCTTGATCTGAATATTCTCCAAGTCTGTGATTTTGAACAATTGGGGTATCCACTGGCTTGCACTCTAGCATTCCTGCCTCAGTTAATAAGTCTAACACATACTTCCTTTGGGAAAGACAAATTCCTTGTCTGGACCTGGCAACTTCAATTCCCAGAAAGTACTTGAGTCCTCCCAAGTTCTTCATCTCAAATTCGGTGGCCAATTCCTTCTGTAGTCTTGATATTTCTTCTTCATCATCTCCTGTGATAATCATGTCATCCACATAAACTATCAACACAGTTACCTTGCCCAATTTATGTTTTATGAATAATGTATGATCAGAGTTGCTTTGCTTGAACCCGTATTTCCTCATTGCCATACTGAACCGACCAAACCATGCTCGAGGTGATTGTTTCAGTTCATACAGTGCTCGTTGTAGTTTGCACACAACCTTGGTTTCAGTGGATGCCGTGTATCCTGGAGGCAGGTCCATGTACACTTCTTCTTCAAGATTGCCGTGTAGAAAAGCATTCTTTACATCAAATTGATGTAGTGGCCAGTCAAGGTTGGCTGCAAGAGATAATAGTATCCTAACCGTGCTCAGTTTCGCAACTGGTGAAAACGTTTCTTGGTAGTCGACCCCATATGTTTGTGTATAGCCTTTTGCCACCAGTCTTGCTTTGTACCTTTCGATCGATCTATCTGCCTTGTGTTTGATGGAGAATACCCATTTGCATCCTACTGCTTTCTTCCCTTCCAGTAATGGAACTAAGGTCCATGTGTCATTCTTTAGAAGTGCCTCCATTTCCTCCTTTATTGCCTGAGTCCATTTCGAATCAGACAAGGCTTCCTGAATCCTAGCTGGAACTTGACTTGAGGAAAGTACGTGGACAAATGCTCTGAGAAGTTCGGTTAATCTCCTGGTAGACACATAGTTGGCAATTGGATACTTTGATCTTCGCTCTTCAGCATTAGGAGAGTATCGTTTTGGTGGCTTGCCACGATTTTGCCTGAAAGGTAATGTGTATCCAGCAGGAGTATTCAAGTTACTGATATCTGAATGTGTGTTAAGAGTGCTTACCTCAGGGATATTCTCAGGAGATGGGTCTGCAGGTACTGAGGAAGAGGGGGGGCTTGAAGGCGTGTCATGTTCTGACGATGCATCCTATTCTGTAGGCTCATCCATCCGTGAGGGCTCAACTGTAGGTCTTGTAGGCTCAACGAGCTCTGATTGTGGTACTGCATCTGCCACTGCTCCATTGTTTGGCCAGTCAAAGTACAACCAATTCTGCTCTTCATACAGAGAATGGCGACGGCGACGGCTCAGGTGTAATAGAGAGAGGGAAAGAGAAGTTTGGGTAGGTCAGCCACAACCGTCGGCCTTGCCAACAACTGAAGATCGGGAGCAGCAAAAATGGGCGGCGAGACACAGACGCCGGAAGGATAGGGCGGCAGTGAAACGAGCAGAATGAGGAAGAAGGAGGCTTGGTTTTTTTTTTTTTCCTTCGTTGGGTGTGCAGGAAGAGAAGGAAAAAACAAAAAAAAAAAATAATAATAATAACAATCAGATAATAATAATCAAGGATGATCCAAGCCAAGGATCGAAGGCCTAATGCTCTGATAGCATGTCAAATCTTACACAATGTGTATTTCCTTTCTTCATAATCATCTTTACATTGAGAAAGTACAGATAAATAAATAAGACTATCATCCCTATTTTGGTATATGCTACAATCATGGCATAGATCATTTCCTACCTTGTAGGAAATGATTCTATAAATCTGTCTACAGCTATACTTCCTATTTCATTTGGATTCTAACAGCTCATGCCAACAAAATTTAATTAAACTTGTCAAGTCAATATGATGTCCTATACTTTCTCTGTCTCAAATTAGTTATCTTATATAGATTTTAAAATTGTCTAAAAATAGTTATCTCATCTATATTGGAATAGCATAAAGTGTGTTGAAAATGGATGAGATCATATGGAGTGCTAGTTTTATATAGAGAGTTTTTTAAAAAATACGAATGTTTCAAATGAGACAACTAAAATAAGACGGAGAGAGTAATACTATTAATTAATTAATAAATAAATTTGTTAAAAATATTACAATAAACTAATAAATACAAAGTATAAAATAAATAGTATTTATTTTTTCATACAAATATCTTCTTTGCACTAATTATAAATATAGATAATAGAATAATCCAACAATCTAACATAATAAAGTCAAAAACTTTTAAGAATTATCGAGGGTCAATTGTACTAACCCTTTTGAACCGTAGGTCATTATGAAATTTTAAAAGTTTGAGCTTTGAAAAGGTATTTAAGACGACTGAACCGTATTTAGTAAAAATAAAGGTTGAATCAGGTTCAACCACTTAGAAGGGTGGGCTTTTAAAACGGCGTTTGGATGCACTTGGATTTGAATCGATTGCTATGGCTGTCTTTCAGGTAGTTTGATTTATTCAGAATTTTTTATTTATTTTAATTTTAATTTTTTATTGAAAATAACATTTTCATTCTTTTTATTAAGTATATGATTAATAAAATTTTGAATTTTCTAATAATTTGTTTTTAAATATAATAATTGTAATATATTATATTATTATGATATTATAATAGTATCACAATTTAAAATTGTTTAAGAGGTTTAATCAAACAATTAAACTTAATTAGATCAAAGTATTATCTAAAATATTTAATTAATTATTCAATTTAAAAGCATTGGTTGAAAACTCAAAACATAGCTTGTCAAGAAATATAATCGAATAGACATGCATTTGAATTGTTTGACTCTCCCTTTTTTTTTAAAAAAAAAAACCATTTCTTTTTCTATTCAATTCAATGTGGTGCTATATAATTGAGCATAGAAACTAAATATAATTTCTTCCTTAAAATGTTATTGTAGTTACGCTTTTCTACTTAAAGTAGAAGAGATAATAATAGAAAACATTCTTTATAAAAATTGAAAATATTTTTCATAGATTACTCAATGTACTCACATTTACTATGGAAATTATAGATTTTGAGCATCTTTTTTCCCTCTCATTTTTTATTAAATTTATTTTCTAATGGAGGCCAATTGAGTATCAAAAGAATTAAAATTTTACATTTTCGAACACTATTTCTATAATATTATATTTTAAAATTTTCTATATTTTAGATGATCTGGAGGCATTTTCATTTAATATTTCATAAATTAAGATTAGTAAGAAGTATGAGTTTTGCACGTATAATGGTTGAATTATATCTTGGGCTATTAAACGAGCATTTATAGTAGCTAAAATGTAATATAAGGTGAGAATGAATTAGAAAAGAATCTTAATCAAATTATAATTCACAAAACAACGTAGAAAACCTTGAATCAAAAGTATAATATTATAATTCCAAATGTTATAAATCTTAAATTTATTGCATTCACTATGTTGCCCAAAAGATGATCCAAGAGGGGCGTGAATTGGGTCTAATGATAAACTTTTCTACCTTCAAATGATTTACACAAGTTAAAAGTAATAATGAAATATAAAATAAGCACAAATAAATAAAAGGAAAAGATGAGAAGAAATAGAAAGTAGAACCCGTCGATTTAATGAGGTTCGACCTTACTTGCATACATCTTTGACTCAAAAGAGTCCCTTGAGATTCTCCATAAGGTGGAGAACGAACCAATACAATCTCACTTACAGGTGGAGTGTGACCCACAATAAATTTGAAGTAGAAGGCACGCTGCTTCTTCATTAAGATTATACTCACCCTTTACAAATATGATCTCAATCAAGGTGAAGATTACAATAGAGGCATTCTTGAATAACTCACAATTATTTGAAAGTGATTTGGCCTATGAGTTAATCAATTAATGATTAACAATAGCTCAAGCAAGTGATATGAAAGTGGTTTGGGGCTTTTTAAACAATAGGTAATATTGATTCAATTCTTTGATTTTCAAGTGGTTGGAGAGTATTCAATGGTAAAAAATTATCATTGTGATATCCTGACTCATGAGCTAGAGGTTAGGCCCTAGAAAGACTGATCCAAGTGAAACTGGGCCCTGTCGGTCGGACCAACAGTATGGGCTGGTAGGATCTGACAAGCCCAGCAAGTGGGAGTGCATATGAGAATTTCGGAGAGTCCCATATCTAAAGTTGAGAACTTCCGGATGGGGTTTATAAGTAGTTGCCCCTCCTTAACTCATGAGACGCGTTTTGGGCCTACCGGGTTGGGTCAGGCCCAAAGGCAAAACCGTGAGGGCACATTTTTAGGCCCAGAGCGAACAATTTCTTATTGAGTTGGACTCTAAGCTTTATTCAACGGTCGGGTCATTACAGTCGTATATATAAGAGGATTTGAATTCATAACCGTTTGAGGCTCATTTATTGCAAATAGTTGGGAACCGCATTTAATACTCTCAAAATAGAGGCGTTACCGAAAGATCAGTCAAGCAGTCAAACACATTCGTCAATCGAATGTTCTCAGTTTGAACATTCGAATCAAGCAAAACGATCGTCCGTTCTTTGTCATTGGTCGTCCACTTTTATCAAAGAGCATAAGCTCTTTCTGTTTTCAATATATCAGTTGACCGGACCAACTTATGGTTGTCCAATTTTATTTGAGACTTATGAATATCGGAATACAGAGAATCGGTCAACCGTCTTAATTTCGGTTCATTTGATTTTCAGTAACTTTGAATGTGCATTTTGTAAGTCTCAACAAGTCTAGAAATACTTCAATGAATCATGGGGACTTGCGTAATTTTCTAGGAGCCTATCAAAGTATGATCTATTAGTCACCTAACGTCTTAGAAGTGATACTTGAGCCATGATATTCAATTATTGAGTAACTTTACAAGTAATGCTATAACACTCATGCCCTAATACTATAGACACAGACTTTGGTCTTCAATGTCAATCTTCGGCTGCGTTTGGATGAGGATAAGAGGGGTTTATTTGGTAATGGAGGATTGAGGGTAAAAATTCAAATTTTTATCCCTTTCCCTCCCTTTTTGAAAACCCTTAGGACTATAAGGGTTTTCAGAAAACCCTTGCTCCTTTTTTACCCCTTTACCCCCTCTTTACATTTATGGAGCAAAATATTTTAAAATGTTTTTTAATTGATGAATATTATTCAATAATTATGTTTCATAAAATTTTATTTTTATTTTTTATATTATATAAATTTAATAAAAATATTAATTCTTATAAATTGTTAATATTTCATTTTACCCCTGCTTACAATTACCAAACAATTTTTTTTACCATTAGAGTAATTTTTTACTTTACCACCACAATTACCAAATAAGTAAAGGTAACCCCTTTCAAAGGTGACCCCAACTTAGGAGTAACTCATATAAAATCTACCCTTCATCCAAATGCAGCCTTCGTGTCTTGAGCCATTTGATCTTCAATATGCATCGACATGCTTCGCTTCCTTCTCCATAGTTGGCTTGTGTTAGATTGTCTTGATATTCAATAAATGTCTCCTACGGAACTTGGGAGGATTCTTTCAAGCCTATGCCTGTAATTATTATGCTTAAACAGAGAATGTTAGTACCATTCGTCAATGACTTTGTTATCAAAATTACCTAAGAACCATGGGTTGCAACCTTGGAGTTAACACACTATGCTTTTAATCATTTGCAACCTTGGCTTTCTATGTGGCAAACTATTGAAAATGATATTATAATTTTAAATATAAATGATATCTGTAAGATAAATAATAATATATAAATTGCAACTCAATTATAACATAAATCATCATATATCCAGAAAGATATTGACTTTGACTATTTAGCTATATGCAAAGTAAATTGAAAAAAAATTAAAAAGAATACCAAACAATATACATTGATCATATTTTAACATGATTCATAAAAAAATTAATGAACAATTTCAAGTTTAACTCAAATCTTTAATCACAAACAAAGAAAGAGAACAAAAAGTCAAATGAAAAAAAAAAAAAAAAAACTCAAAAAGTGATCCTATTATTAAAGTGGTGATGCATTTTACCTCTTAAGGACTTCTACCGTCTCATAATGCTCAATTTGACGAAGCAAATTTAGATTATTTTAATCATTTCAATATATTTGATAAATATTTAGATGTAGCATGTTTAAATATTTTTTTGCATATCCCACTAATCACTATTAATTTCAGTAATGATACAAGACACCTACTTATACATTTGTTTAAAAACTCAAAAAAAAAAAAAAATGATCACATCAATCTGAATTGACTTAACTCTACAATATCTCAGGTCGAGTGAATCAACGAGTTTTTTTTTTTTTTTTGAAATTTTCAATTTTTCTAAAAACTTTGCAAATTTCTCGTCCAAATTTTAAGTTTTCCAACATTGACTTATACTAAGTATAAGTTTGTGATTATTTATTATAGTTGAATTTTTCACTTGAGATAGGATTGAAAGAATATTGGAGAAAGCAAGTGAGGTACAGAAACATTTTTTCCTTGACAATATTTACAAAATAAAGACAACTTCATTTATTAATAGTAATGGACTAATAGGAGGTTTTTACTCCTTTTACCCCCAAAAAAAAAAAATTGCACACTTAAAAATGATATTAAATTAAATGGAGAGATATTTATGAGCTTGTCCACCATCTTCTCATGCTCATGCCCATATCTATCATATCAGGTGTGATCGGTCACAAGGCCATACCTGACACTATTTTCATTTTTTTAATCTTTCTTTCTCCACTTGAAAATCTAACCATATAGATTAAAAGTAAGTTTGATGAACTACCGCCGATTAAAATTTTATTCCAAAACTCCACTTGAACTTAATGGTCAAAATTATCAAACATCTTTGAATTTCTTTTCAAAGATACCCATCAACTTTGACTGTTAAAATCAAATAACTAAAAAATTGAACTTTAAGCTGAAATTTTAACTTGTGGTAGGTCTTCAAATCTACTTTCAATCTCTAAGATTTTTAAGAAAAGAAAGAAAAGTTAAAGATAATAATAAAAATAGTATTAGGTGCAATCTTGTGACTGGTTGTGTAGACACTATTTATTGGGTATAAATAAGGATGAAAAAACCCTCAATTATGTAATAGTATATATGATATGATGAGTAATGACTCCAATTGTATTATGTGATAGAAATTTGAAATAATTTTAAAATACCCAAGAAATATATACTTCTTTTTGAATTTGAGAATAATGCCTTTTATGTTTTTAAGACTTCTATTTGATAATTTATGTTTGAACATAAAAAAATAAGTATATTTTTCTTTTTAAATTATTTTTCCTAAATTTTCTACCAAGAGTAAAAGAAATATAATAAATGAATAAATCTTTATCAAAAGAGATATTTTCAAAAATTCTTGACAATATTCTATTCTGTTTGGATGCAATAAAGGATGAAAGTACTCTTAAAAATAATCATCTTTTTAAAAGAAAAGAAAGGCTCATTTTCCATTTTCCAGAAAAGAAAGAAAGTTTCTTTCCCTCAATCCAAGTAAAGTATTAAATTCAATTCAAATAGCATGAAATGTAGAAATCAATAAGAAAAAAAAAAATGTACAATTCTTTAAAAAATTGGGTGTGTTTTGCAACAGAAGGAACTCTAATCTGCCATCATGAATGGGAATCAATATTTTTTCTGTTTTTCACTCAAAGATCATTGATGAAAACCATTTCTTGATATCCTCGTGTTGATATGAGATATATTAAAATTTGAGAGGAGGTGTTGTCGATCTATCTTGTGAGAGAGGTGAGGAAAACTTGGTAAACATTTTGGCTTCGTTTGGATGAGGGATAAATTTTACATGAGTTATACGGAGTTATTTTTGAGCAGGGATTACTCGTGAACAGATATTACCCTTATGTAGGTGTTATTCTTATCTTGTTTGGTAACTGTAACTAAGAGTAACTTGACATATTAACAATTTTATGAGAATTAATAATTTCTATTAAATTTATATAATATAATAAATAAAAATATAATTTTATGAAATATAATTATTAAATAATATTCATCAATTAAAAATATTTTAAAATATTTTTGCTCCATACCTGCAAAGAACGGTAAGGAAGGATAATGAGGGGCAAGAGTTTCCTGAAAACTCTATGCTCCAAAAGATTTAAAAAAAGAGGGGAAGGATTTTTTACCCTCATCTCTTCATTACCAAAGAATGCTAACGGAGGTTTACCCCATTACCCCCTACTTCCCATCCAATTGCAGCCTTTATAGGACTTTATTATTTCCTTGTTATAAATTTCTAGAAAGTTGTTGGGCCTTTTATGCCAAGCCCAGTCCACACGCTTGCTGCAGCATGCCTGGCCTTGGCCGTGCTTAGCCGAAACCAAGCAATGAGGCCGAGGCAAGCAGGTTAGGATTAATGGGCTTAATGGCTCGGGCGTGCCTTAATAGGTCCATTGGGTCAAGCCTAGTAAGCATATTGGGCCTAAGCCCAATGGTAATAGTTAGTGGGACTTCAAGGCCCAGGTTTGTGATCCCTTTCATCTCTCTAAGATTAGAACTCTTCTGCAAACAGAGACCACAACCTAGTTTCTCCCAAAACCTTTTCATTTCTTCATTAATTTTCTAAAGGAAAATTAAAGTGCAATACAATACAGTCCAGAAGGTTTACAAGAGTGCACCACAGTTAGTAATGTGTTTGATATTAATCTTTATTTTATTTTTCTACTACTTGTAACTTTATTTTCCTGTTTAAATTATTCTCAACCATCACCATCTTCAAACCTTCTCTCATAATCCCTGTCTCTTCTTTTTCGTTTTAGTTCTTCATTAATGTTAGTAGATTCAATTGAAATGGAGCTATTGTACTTTTTATTATTGTGTGTTTTCTTGTTCCATCAAACTTTGATACCTTGGTCATGGATTAATTTATGAATCTGCTACATAGATTATCTTACAAGTTTCGAGAGTCACATCAATCTTGAGCATTTGTTAATTTTGAATCAATCATTTTGTGGCAATTGAGTGTGTGAAAAAGAATACTTGTAAATTGAATTCTTATCAAATTCAATCAAATAAGAATAAGAACCAAGTAGAATTCTAAATTCTAACTCTCTTAAGTTGATTTTAATAATCACCCAAATACACATAGTTGTATACGTTAAGAATATGATTTATACATTAAAAGTTCTAGAGTTGATCAAATGAAAAAAATCAGACCCTTTAAATCTATTCAATGCAAGATTGGTGCATACTCTAGAAGATTTCATTAACACTCTCTCACAATAATGATTTTTTATATAATAGACCACCACTATGATTATCTGCTAACCTCCTTTTATTGCATATTTTATAGTGGCGTTCACTCGAGACCAAGTAATCCTTTTCATTTTTATGACAACCATTACACTAGCACTAGGTACCCCTTTACCCAAATTGCCTTCATCGTGATTTTAAAAAAATCATGGTGTCGGTTCTGATATCACTTATTAAGGACTTGATCAATATGACAAAAGCTCTAGAGTAAGTACAATGTGAAAAATCACTCTTTAGATTTATCTCATGCTAGGTCGACTTACACTCCAAGTTGGACTTACCAATCACGTGACAACTCATCAATGAATCTCAACAATTTTATCAATCACTCTTTCTCTCTCTAATTTTATTAATATAGTTTTTTCTATCTATTTTTTTCTTTTTTTTATTATATTCTCAGCATAAATAGAATTGTGAAACATTAAAAAGAATTGAGAACAAAATGGCATAAGAAGCCAACAGTTGGATAATAAAAATAATTCCAATGGTTAGATTAAATATTAAACATATTTTAGTAAAATTAAATTATAAATTTAGGCACAGTTAATCAAGACAAGCAACACCACTCAACGCATCCCAAGTATGCGATTTATTAATACGTTTTCTACTTAAGCCAATTTAGACTGCAATATATAGGTCTGACAAGTGGATTCATGTTGGTACCCTTTGTCAATTGTATTTTGTTAATGAGCATGGTATGAGTCTAAAATATACATTTAAATTATATCATTGATTTCTTTTGAGTTCATTTTCTAAATAAATTGGTGGGCAGAAGTACTCAGTGACTAAATAAAAGTTTAGGTCGTTTAACTTTTTAAGAAAAATAGAAAATATAAATAAAAAAGAGTAGGTGTTTAGAATCACCTCTCTTATTGTGTGGATAATGATGCAGGTCTCCTTTCCTTGGTGGATAATGATACTAAATGAAATAAAGTTTGTCATTTGGAGTAAATGAAATTAATATACTTTCTTTACTTAAGATTAGTATTAATCTCAACTTTATCTATATTTATTATCTTTATCACGCAAAGTTTTAGTTCAAAAACAAAATAATCTATGAAGGGTGGATTTTTCTTTTTTTTTGGGAGGGGGGTCGGGGGGAGTGAGAGACGGGAGGAGGGAGACAATTTTTTTTTGGGAGGGGAGAGGAGGGGGGAGGGAGACATTTCTTTTGGGAGGAGAGAGGAGGGGGGGGGGAGAAGGGCGAGGAGGCGGAATAAGAGAAGGAGAAGGGGAGGGGAGAAGGAGTGCGAGATGGGAGGAAGGGGGAAAAGGTTGTGTCCCCTTCGAATAGAAATGTTTCTTATATTTTGTTGTATATTAATATGTTTGATGGTAATTTTAGAAAAATATCAATTGTTGGTTCCTACAATTAAAAAACATTTTTTTTTATTATGTCACCTTAATGTCTAAAGTTTTCTCAATTTTCAAAGATTGCCTTTAAATTCTTGAAGTTTAGTTTTCTCTCAGTTTTCTTATCTACAATACTCAACATTCTTTTTCGTACATGCTCTCTCTCTAAGTATGTATTGTGAAAATTGACCATTTAGTAAATGCTCTCTCTCAATATGTTACGACTCATGTTAGAAAACTTTAAAAAGAAAATAAGCTCCATTTGTTATTATTATGATACTTAAAACATTTTTAATATAGTCTTATTTTAATTATTATTATTCATATTTTATTGGGCCCATTGTCAAATTTATTTGTACTTAAATTTTATTTATTTATTATTTTAATAATTTTATCTCTAAGAAAATCTTTTAATATCTTCAAATATCATACAAAATAGAAATATCACAATACTCCATGATATTACAATGATACTTTGTTGAATACTTATTATCTCCATGCAATTTGAATTTATATTATAAATTTTAAATATATAAAGGGTTTTTTTCTTAAAAGACCCCTTCTTTTGAATTTATTTGATGAAGCCCCTATCAAGTTTCAAAATTTTATTCTGGCCCCTATTTTTGGTAAAATTCAAAAAAAAAAAAATTTCACTTTAGTTTAGTAATGGTAAATTGATTTTTTTTTTCTTTGAATTTTTCTTAGATGTATGTCATCTGGCTCACTTGGAGGTCAATACCACTTAGTGAGTAGCACAATTAGAAGATAGTTTTATGGATAAGTAGCATGTCAAAAGCCAATTAAATTAGACAATCTGAGTATTAGATTTTAAGATTAGAAATCAATGATGATAGGCATCCTCAATTTCAATCCAAGGGTGAGAGTAAATCTAATTATGATCAAATTAAGAGTATGCCAAGTGTATAACATTATTAATTTAACAATAGAAAATGAGTAGAAAGAACTCTCTCATGAGAGTTCCATAGAACACTTCAGATAGTGTAAGCTATGCGTTTTCAAAAGAAAGTTGACCTTTATTTGATATAGTAAAGGGGGCTTTTTAGAATTTTTATAATATCACCTTTTCAAACAGGCGTAAAAGATGGAGACCTTTTAGAAAAATCCTATATAAAATTATAGTTTTATATTTTAAATTTTTTCCTCTTCATTTTCTTGCAAATATAATAACAGAAGTTTTTTTTTCTTTTTTAGCGAAAAGGTAAGTTCATTGAAGAGGGGAAACTCCGCAAAATTTACAAAGATATAATGTATAGCTCGATTTGACCTACATAATGGTCAAAATAAAAAGATATATGAGGCCCAAAAATAGGCCAAGATACAAAGATCAATTAGTGCAAAAAACAAAAAAATGCCCTCTCTCTAGTAGGCAGATTGGTTCAGGGGGTGAGTAATGATCCAGTTAAGAAGGGTGGACCATAGAGGGTCCTCCTTTTAAAAAATGCTAACCACCACAGCATTGAAAGATGCCGAGAGGTCCCTTGAATCAAAAGTATTGACCTTAGTCTCTCATCTGCAGGAGATGGGATCAGCAATTTGATGACAGAAGTTTAATAATTTAAAAATATCTCAATATTTTCTCTCACAATATTATCCCTGCAGCAATATTTATCATGACACTTTACCCTCTTCAAGGCAAGATTTCTAAGTCTCTACATGAATGTGTTGATAATCACAAGCCATTGTAAGAAATATTTTATAGAAGAAAAAGAGGCTTAGCATTTAAACAATCAAAACTAAAATTTGAAAGCCAAAGAATAGTAGAAAATATATGAAAATTTTGGAAAAAATAAAATACAAAGAGTAGAATAAACTGGCGTTATAGAGGAGAAATTGCCGAGAAAATACAAAAAAGACAAAAAACTTGAAAAGAAAATAAAATAGAGATGGAAGTGACAAATGAAGTCACAGGCATCCATACCCAGTGATGGCTCTTACGCAGAGCCAAACAAATGAAGCTTCTGGCCTTCTATTCACTATTCTTATTTCGGTGAAATTAGAACACTTGGTACTTGTAGTCCACTTGTTTTTTTTTTTTTTATCATTCTACTGTTTTCTCCTCTTTATAAGAAAATTCAAATCTTTGAAACTGGGGTGTAAATATCGGATTTTAATGATATTGGCCCGGATATTGAATATCGGCCGATATTATTCTTTCTCCTTTTTTTTTTTTTGAAATGCAGTTGTTGTTTTTTTTTTTTTTTTGGCTTTTTTATTTAAAAAAACTGAAAATAAGAAAAGAAAATAATATCAGATGATATCGGCCGATATTTGAAATATCGGCAAAATGAAGCACCGATTTTTTTTTTTTTTAAATATCGGGTGATATTAATGATATTAACTGATATTTGACTTATATATATTGGCCATTTTGACCGATACTCAATCTAAATCGACCTTTAAAAAACCGATACATTATTGTATAGGCCAATACTTTTTACCTCAATTTAAAATATTTTTTTTCTCCCATTTGAAGTCTAAAAAAATTTCATCTTCTCAATCATTTTTGCAGTGTCATTAAGAAAGGAGATGGAGAGGTGGGTCTTAAAATTTCATTTAAATTTTGAATGTCAAATTAGAATGATAAAATAGGGAAAATTTAGTTGAGATGGTTTCGACATGTATATAGGAGACAACTTTAGTGTGTAGAGTTGATAGGATGAAAATGATAGGCACATGGAAAAAATGTAGAGATATCAAAATGTTAGATGAACAATTTGGCTGTTTTTTGAGCTCAAGCCAACAGGCTAGCATTACTCACGAAGTCCTCACCAGTTCTGCACCATGACTGAGTTTTACCATGTGGCAAAATCTGATTGGAACTAGACAGGGAAACTCTGCTGGTGGATATTTATTCTTCGAGCCCATCATTATTTCAATCTTTCTATAAATATAGTTTAGTCTTCACAATATATGGTCACACAACAAACATCCTTACTGATCGAGAGAGAGTCAAGTAGTTCTTAGTTGTTACTGGAAATAGCCAAGTTCTCTTGCTTTCCAATTCATGATTCCATTCAAATTGAGATTGTTCAATGGAGACGATCAATCATTTCCGATCTAAGTTTATGTGATTAGATGAACATTTTGAATTGCTCAAATACATGAAACATTGATTGCCCCTCCCCTCCCCTTTCCTCCACACTCCTCTCCCTCCTCCTCCACCTCTCTTCCTGCACACCCTCCCCTTCTTTAAGAAGAGCACCAGCTTCATCACAAAACTATTGTTAGAGCAAGTAAGCACAGATCTATGAATATAGAATATACAATGGCCATCTTATATTAATTCAATGTATGAAAAAAAGACTATTGTATGTAGTGGAGATATGGATGGAGAGATCCAAGGTGGAAACTTTTTAGCATGCCAAATATGGCTAAGAGAAGAAGATAGCTAACTCAACTCTTGGTTCATACCCATTCATAAGGTTTATACCTCCTTACGTAACTTACATCTTGAGGCACTTATCAACCAATAGTTATGAACAACCTCTATCATCTCTTTCTAGGTTGGAAAGTAGGGAGCTCCACTAGCTCAAATCTTGCAAAAGCTACTAGAAGCTTTCCCCCCAACCCACCCTCCACCCTATCCCCGACACACACCCGTTCATCACCAAACTATCTTCATAGAAAGTTCACACGGATCGATGAATATAGAGTATTCAAGGGCTACTTTTTATAAACTCTATGGTTGAATAAGGACTGATGGATTTGATAGTGATATGGATGAAAAAAATCCAAATTGGAGATTTTTTTTGCAAGCTTCATAAGGTGCCGTACATTGTTAGGGTTGAAAAATAGGATCTTGTATAATGATGGTGCACACTAACAAATGTATTTAGCCATTAACGGTTCTCTTTCTCTATCAACCTCTCCCCCCCACCCCCCACCCATTCCTCCACACTCCTCTCCCTCCTCCTCCACCTCCCCTCCTATTCTTTAAAAAGATCACCAGCTTCATCACAAAATTCTCTTTAGAACAGGTTAGCACAGACCTATGAATATATAGTATACAATAATTATCTTAAATTAATTCAATGTTTGAAAAAAAGACTATTGGATGTAATGGAGATATGGATGGAGAGAGCAAAGGTGGAGATTTTTTAGATGGCCAAATATGGCAAAGAGAACCCAAAACAAAGTCTGTCCACAGTCAAAGCGTGTTGGGTGCTCAGGCCCAGCCCTACACCACCTAAGGCCAAATTATTAGGGCCCCCAAGTATAGGTTCATTCATTGAGGCCCCAAATGGTTGGGCCCCAAAAAATTCAAATTTTTTTAAGTCACCTTAAACACGTGAAAATCCTAAATCGCTAGCTCTAAAATCACTCCTCTCTTTCATGAAAACCCTTTCCTTTTGCCGCTCCTCTCTATTCTCTAAGTTTCTCGCTCTCTGACTCTCTCGACTCTTGCCACTGGCGCAACTCTCTCCCTCAGAATCTCACTGCTCTCTCTCTCATAGTTTGATTCCTCATGGATTTTCCAAACTCTCTCTTTTGGAGATCCCTGCTTCTGCCCAACGGATTCTCTCTGGTAATTACTAATCAATTTCTTCTTTTTTTTATTAATTTAAATTATATTTAGGTAGATTCCTTTCGATTCCATTATGTTTCTTTATTCTGTGATTTCAGATTCATTTGATAATTTTTAATTTAGTTTGCTCTGTTATTGTTATTGAATTTGAATTTGAAATCTTCCCTTTTTCTTCTCTTGTATTTATTTGTTTGTCTGTTTTGGTTCCTTTTCCTCTGCGTTCAAGGTTAGTACGTAGAGATTGTGATAGGATGTCCTATTTGATTTGTTTGGGTTGTTTAGAAAAAAACCTGTTTTGATTGCTTCTGACTGTTTTCCCCCTTAGGCATGCTTGAGTCTTATTGATGTAATATGGGTTGTGATCTTCTTATGAAAATTTTGATTTGATGAGTTCTCTTTATGTTTTGACTAGGATGGAATACACTTGATCTTTTCATTTGCTTCGTCTTGTTCTATACTTGTTTAACACGGGATTGGCATGGAGATGGATTAGGGTAAAAGAGAATATTGAAACACCTTTTGACATGTTTTAACTTTTACCAATTCAGTCTTGTTCTGTACTTGTTTAACACGGGATTGGCATGGAGATGGATTAGGGTAAAAGAGAATATTGAAACACCTTTTGACATGTTTTAACTTTTACCAATTCAGCAATCAGTTTGGGGGCTACATTTCTTGCTTTCTTTTTTTCCCATCATTTTCATTGAAACCTTTCAATGTTGATCATATTTACTTATAATCTTTGCTATAATGATATTTTGCAGACTGTGATTAATCTTGTGTGGGCGAGGTGGCGGGCGTATGATCATTTCCAACTAGTTCTTGTTTATTCGCAAATTAAATCATATTTTATTGTTCTTTAATTTGGATTATTTAATTGTTAATTTTGTTTTGGTTATCACTATCATTATGTCTACTAGAAAATATCCTTCTGAACATGAAAAAAAAAAAAGAAAAAGGAAAAAACAAGTTCAAGAATTTATTCAATCTCAAACAGGATCTCTAATATTTTAGCAAATATAAACAAACAGAAAGTTCAATTGAAGACTTGGTTAATGACGAACATAATAATAATGAAGAAACTATGAATGAACATAATGATATTAATTTGGTGAATGAAGAATATATGGATGAGAGTGATAATAAAAACAAGAATGAGAATGAAGAAAATGAAAATTTCAATGAATATGTTCTTTAAACATTTATGATCCCGGTAATTGAAAAAATATTGACAAAAATTTGAGACACATATTAGTAAAAATAGGTCCCATAAGAGATACTAATATTAACTTTCCTAAATATTTAAATAATAGACATTTTTCTATCACATATTATATTAAATACTTACCAAATAGAGAAAAACATGATAGAATATGGTAGTTTACTCAACTACTTTAGATAAAATAATTTGTTTTTGCTGTAAATTGTTTATGAAAGATAGAAACAAAACTCAATTGTCAAATGAAGTAATTATTGACTAGAAAAATGTTGGTTATAGATTTAAGCTTCATGAAACTAGTAATAACTATATTACGAACCTGAGAAGATGGATATAAATGAAAGTAAGATTGCAAAAAAATGAAACAATTGCTAAAGCTGTGCAAGAACACATTAATAAAGATAGGAAACATTGGAGACAAGTACTATTTAGAAAAATTAGTGTTGTGAAAGCTCTTGCTAGAAACGATTTGACATTTCGTAGACACAATAAAAATATTTATGAAGAAAATAATAGAATTTTTTTAATTTTTATTAAAATGATCGCCGAATTCGACCCTATAATTTAAGAACATGTTCGACGTATTCAAGATAAAAAAATTAATTACCACTATTTTGGTCATAAAATTCAAAATAAATTAATACTTTTGTTAGCGGGTGAGATAAATAATGTAATAATTAAAAGGATCAAAGAATCAAAATGTTTTTCAATTATATTTCAAGATATAAGTCATCAAGAACAAATGTGTATCATGGTATGTTGTGCGGATATTTCAACAAGTCTAATAAAAGTAGAAGAGTTTTTCTTAGGATTTTTAAAAGTGGAAGATACATCGGGACTATGACTTTTTAATGAACTTATAGATGTTCTAAATACTCTTGAACTTAATATTGATGATATGAGGGGACAACAATATGATAATGGTTCTAATATGAAAGGGAAAAATAAAGGAGTACAAAATAGGGTAGTACAAATAAATCCTATAGCATTCTATACGCCTTGTGGTTGTCATAGCCTTAACTTGATACTTTGTGATATGGTAGATTCTTATTCTCAAGGTAAAATATTTTTTAAAATTATACAACGTATATATAATATATTTTCATCTTTTAAAAAGCGGTGGGCAGTTTTTAAAAATTATGTTAAAGGCATCACACTTAAGCCATTATCACAAACACGTTGGGAAAGTCATATTGAAAATGTATAAGCAATTGGATTCCAAACTTTACAAATTAGAGATGCTTTAACTTAACGAACACATGTGAAGATCCTAAGACAAAGAGTGATGCTGAAGACTTAGTAACATTAAAAATTGAAATTTTGAATTCTTATTTGGCATAGTTATTTGGTATGATATATTGTTTGCAGTTAATAACACCAACAAAATTTTACATGTAAAAGACATTGCTTTAAATTCTTTAAAAAGACTCTTTTTTTTTTTTTTTAAATCTGCCATGATTGATGCTAAAGAGATTGTTAGAGAAATAGAAATTGAACCTATATTTCATGAGAAACATATTATTCGTTGAAATTTTTTTTTTTTGATAAGAATGCTAGTGACGAGATAACACAATTACCTGAAGAATCTTTTAGAGTTAATTACTTCTTACATATATGATCAAGTTCTTATGTCACTTAAGACTAGATTTGAACAATTTCAAAGATATGAAGATACTTTTAGATTTTTGTTTGATTTGAAAAAGTTAAATTCTTTATATGATGATAGTTTAAAGAGTTCTTATAATAAGCTTGAAGATTTTCTAACACAAGACACGATTTCTGATATTGATGGTAGTGAATTGTTTTCAGAATTAAAAAATTTGAAAGTTGAAATACCAAAAAAAATAATTGAAGTACTAAATTATATAAAAAAGAATGAATTATTGTTTTCCAAATACATAAATTGCTTATAGAATAATGTTGACTATACCAATTACAGTTGCCTCTGTAGAAAGAAGTTTTTCTAAAGTTAAAACTTATAAAATCTTATTTTCGGTCTAAAATGTCACAAGAAAGATTGAATATATTACTTATCTTATCTATTAAAAAAGATATGTTAAAAAAAACTTTAATATAATAATTTAATTAGCAATTTTGCATCTCAAAATCTAAGAATAATAAATTTTAAATAATAATTTGTTATAAATTTGATTATGATATTTTATTTGGATATTTCACATTTTGTAAAAAAAATGTATGATTTTATTTGTTGTGAGTGTATATAAGGCAGAATGCCCTATCTTATGAGTTCGCTTAGGGCCCCTGAAATCTCAGGGCCAGCCCTGTGGGTGCTATACGGGTCGACGAAGGAAAGGTTGAAAAGAGAAAAAATGAAAAGAAAAGATATCTATGGGTAATGATACCTACACCGGAATATTTTTTTATATACACCATTTTTTCCGGTTTTTCTAATTTTATCCCTGACTTCTCTGTTTCCATGTGCACATCTGGAACCCCTCTCTGGTCTCTCCTTTCTGCCATATAAAATCAGCCATTTCCCTGACTCTCATTTCTTCTTCTCTCAATCTCCTCCCTTGCCCTCTGCCACCCTTATCAAACCATAGCCCGTCTACGCCAAAACATGTATAACAACAATAAAACAATCAATGGAATAATTTTCTTTCAATCTTTTGGAAACGTATTTGTAAGACAATAGACACTAAGAATTGAAGAAGTAGAAAAAATGGAGGATTATAAGTAGAAAATAATAACTCAATTTTGTGAAAAAGTTGGGGTGATTGAAATATAATCCAAGAAAAAAGAGAAATTCATGTAGGAGGGCCGCCTGAAGCCCTTGGCAGAAAGGGCAATCACCTTAGGCGTCCGTGTTTAAGAAGGTTTAATTTTTTAGTTATTGCATAGTATAAATGTATTTATTTATTTTGGTTCAATTGTTTCTCAGTTTTGTTTTTTTTTTTCCTTTCACCTCTCACCCGATGCCACATTTCTTTAATTCATGAAACCCAGCTGTTTACAATTCAGATTGAATGGAATGGTGTTTAAATCCCTTTCTATTTTTATTTATTCATTACAATTACTTAGATAAATTATTACTTATCGTTGTTAGTCTATTTTTGTGTTTTATTATCAAATTGTACACGAGCCATGGCCGACCTCTCTTTTCTCTCATGTCTTTCTCTTCCCTCTTTTATTTTAGATTTCATTTCGTCCGTCTAACTTCAAAATGCAGTTCTTGAAAAGAGTGTAGGATTTCAAAGAGGGAAAAGCCTTAAAGAGATTGATTTCATAAAGGTTTCATTTTGTAATTTTTTTTAAAACCTTGTTCTTCTGCTCTGTTGAATTTTCAGATTGTTTTCCCTTTATTTTTGTATGTTATTGATTTGTTATGATTTCATTTAAAAATCTTGTTTTGAAAATGAGACTTTGGTTTTGACGGATTTTTAAATGATAGAACAAGTCCTAATTTCTGAAAATTTGCTTGGGGTTTTCAAACCCATCTGCACTCCGTTTCTTGCTAAATGGGAGCCATTGTCCCAATTAGAATGCCAAACATCTCCGTTGAACAAGTTTACATCCCTGTTGAACTGAGAAACCATTGGTTTTCATTATTTTTTTTTAAACTGGTTATATGAGTTATTATATAGGTATTTCTGTTTTATATTTTTTATATGCTAAGTTCTAAGTCTGTCCTTCAAATTTTATTTGTTGTCATTTGTTTTTTCGTTGTAAGACTTGAATATCTGATTTATACTGGTTGATTTTAATTATAAATAGCTTAAATTTTAATAAATATTATTTATAATAATATGTTAAATACCAAAAAAACCCTATTTAAATTTTTTAACTTTAAGACTCAATTTATGTCGAGCTAGCCCTCATAGGTGCGATGATCAAGCCATAAGATTTTGCCCATCTTTTCCTCTCTGATTTCACTGGGAAAAATCCAGAGGAAGCCGAAACTGTAGCACATTGTTTTAAGCCAAGCAGTGGAAGTACCCATCTGCGTCTGGCATAGTGGCATATATGCGTTAGATCCAAACCGTTCATCTGCAGGATCATAAATTGATTGATCATGGGCTAGAAAATCAAATTTATCAGACAATCCTAACCATTCAACTATGGATTTCTTTATGGAAGAAGGGTTAAAAAACTGAAAAAAAGAAAGAAAAGAAGGTTGATGTGAAAATAATGTGTCTTTGTGTGAATTAAGGAGAGACACTCATTTATATAAAGGGAAATACAAATAAAGCAGATAAATTAAATAGAAGGGGAAAAACCTAAATGGAGAAATACAATATTATAGAATATCTACCTATATCTAAATATAAATCTAATTAGATTCTAACAGTTGAGAATCTAACCGTGTGATGCTGTCTGTCAATCGAATTCATCTTGCTGTAGTAATGGGTGTCAATCCAATACAACTTTTTGTAGTATTGGAGCTCCACAAACTCTTCCTGAACAAAGGTTGGATTCTCTGCAAAGTTGATTGACTGGAAAAAAGGAGGAAGAAGAAGAAAGGCCACAATACCAGCATTAGCAACTCAGCCAAAAACCAGAGATGGGTTGGCAGTGCATGCAGAGAAAGAGGAACTGACATGGGATTGAGATCGAAGTGATTGCAATTTATCAAGTTCAGGAATATTTTCAATGGAGGAGGAGGAGGAGATTGGAGCTTGGTCGTCCATGAAAGGGCCTTCGCTTCCGTTGGACAAGCACGTTGCAGGTGATGCCACAGAACGTGTAGGCAAATGCCACGTATTTTAAAAATAAAATTTATTATTAATATTAAATATAATTCTATGCCGTTATCTAATAATAATAAGTTTAAATGGCTTTATTTGAGATTAAATATACCTCTCATTAATTTAGGGTAGTGATCATCCCACATGCATTTTGTGTAACATGAGATGGATTTTACTGTATTGCTCATTTTGATCTTCGAGTTGGCTTGTTGGATCACTGACCAGCTCACTAGATCACTGATACTTCCACTGCGGTATAAATCGGCTCACTGATCTGCTCGCCGGATCACTAACTGGATCACTGACCGGGTCACTGAAATTTATCTAAGTGAGACTGTTTTTTTTATACAGAACAACAAATCGGATCATTGAAATTGGCTCACTCATCGAATCACTGATTTTTTTTAAATGCTTTCGTATGGCAGTGAAAGGGTAAAATGGGCAATACCTTAAATCCCGTGTCTCGTTATATAAAATGCCAGTGGGAGGATCGCTAACCTTAATTTAAATAATAAATTAACTTTTAAAAGAAAAATATATAGTTTTAGATCTTTTATGATGAAGGTCTCCGAGCCTTTAGAGTATTTGATTAATTCTCGAGACTAATCAGCGTTCTTACCAAAACACAGTGGGTTACTCAATAGAAAGTGGTCTTTTGAAGTAGAATGGGAATTGAACTCTAAACTCCCACTTCTTGAGGTAGGTTTATGACCATCACTCTAACTCTTTTGGATTATATCTTTTTAAATTTTATTCACTCTTAAATAAATCAAATAGGAGTAGCAATTTTTTTTATAATTTTATAATTAAATGTTTTAATTAATAATAAATTTAGTATTTTATAAAATTTGAAAATATATGTATTTTAAAATCTATAAATTGATAAATAATTTAAACTTTTAAATATAAACTCCAAAGAATCACCTTTTTTATTGTATTATATATTTTGTATATAATACTTTAATAAAATGGAAATAAAGTCTGTTTAAATTTATTTTAAATACAATTAATATTATTTACGTTTCTATAGTTTAATTTAGCATTATAGCAAAATACATTAGAGATCAATATTATCTACCATTCACGTTACCTATTCATTTTTAAATCAAAATGTATACATAATCTAAAGGTTAATGATAAACAAGTCTGAAGAAATTTATATTTTATCATTATATAAATATAATTCAGGACATATTTTGTTTTTTATTATCAAGAGGTTAAAAGAAAATGTTAAATAAACTCCAAAAAAGATATTCCTCTATGCTCTTTCTTGTCCACCTTCTAGCTACTTCTCAAATTAAAATTACCTTGGGCAGTTCTCATCCTTTAAGGTAAGGTGGTAATGCAACAAGATAAATAGAATAAGGGCAGCGATTCTCCTACATGTATCTTGTTTAATCCGATATGGGTTTTACTGTATTATCTATTTTAACCTTCGAATTAGCTCGTCGAACCCTTTGAATCACTTACAGCAAAGAGTTCAGCGAGCCAATTTGAAGGGCAAAATAGATAATACAGTAAAACCCGTATCGGATCGCTGTCCTAAAATAAATGCTTAATGGAAAATGATTGATGTAAGTCGCCACATAGTTGATGTAAGTGGCTACATACTTGTATCTACCCCTTAATGAAAAAGTAAAAAAAATTCAAAATTTAAGGACTACAGAGAAACATGGACCTCTCTTTTGATTGTTTAGATGCTTAAACTAACAAAAAGCTGAGCATAATTTCATTGAATTCATTAAGCATTTATAAAGAGGATGAGGGCAACAATGTAGGGACATTTAAGAATGCTGTTAGAATGAAAGAGGTCGTTCTCAAAAGTATATAATCTGAAAAAAGTAAATAAAAGTTTACACTAGTAAAACAACATTGAAGAATGTATGCAATATTGCATTCCACATTCTTTAGCGTGATTGGAAGATTTCTGCTTGAATTAAGAAAATAAATATAGGAGCAATTTCTTTATAACAAAAATCGTTATCTTACCTAAGAGACTGATGCAAACATGGGTAGGTGGATTTTGGGTCCAAGAAATGGATATAAGGCTTAAGCACATGGGACAACTCAATCTATTAATAATTTAGAAGTCTAATAGTCGGATTCTAATCAAAATTCAATCAAGTAAATAGACAAGAAAAATGGAATAAAGTCAGGGTGCCACTTAAGCACCCCCCGCTCCCTCAATGTAAGAGAAGATGATGGTGAACTAAACTCCGTGTAAAGTGCATATCTCGTCTTACTTAAGCACCCAAAAGCACTAATGTACGAAAAAGTAGTGAACACCTTATCCTCTATAGATTGGATTGAAGGGAGCTCTATTACCCCCAATCTTACAAAAAACGATTAGAAGTGCTCCCCCTCCTCTCCTCCACCCCTTCATCACAAAATTATCTTTAGAGCAAGTTAACACATATGAATATAGAGTATACAATGGCTATCTTATATTAACTCAAATGTTTGAAAAAAGACTATTGGATATAATGGAGATATAGATGGAGAGATCTAAGGTGGAGAATTTTTAGCTAGCCAAATATGAACAAGAGAAGAAGATCGCTAACTCAACTCTTAGTTCATGCCCACTCATAAAGTTTATACCTCCTCGTGTAACTTAGAGAGCTTGAGGCAATCACGAACCAACAATTATGAACACCCTCTATCCTTTCCTTTCTAGGTTGGAAAGAAGGGAATTCTACTAGCCCAAATCTTACAAAGCTTACTAGAAGCTTCCCCCTCCCCCTTCACCCCCTCCCCCTCCGGACACACACATCTTCATCACCAAATTATCTTCATAGCAAGTTAGCATTGACCGATGAATATAGAGTAATCAAGGGCTACTTTATATTAACTCTATGGTTGAATAAGAACTGATGGATTTGACGGAGATATGGATGAAGAGAATCCAATTTGGAGAGGTTTTAGCTAGCCTAAAAAGGTTGCTTACATTATTAGGGTTGAAAACTAACATCTTGTTCAATGATATGCACATTAGCAATTGTATCTCCCCTAAAGAAATCCTAAAGGGGAAGGATTCCTAGAATGTAGTGTATACAATGGCTTTGTTATATAAGTCCTATGGTTGAATAAGGACCAATTTATTTGATGGGGATACGGATGAAGAGAACCTAATATGGAGAGCCTTTAGGTAGTCAAATATGGGCAAATACATTGCCAGGGTGAAAAATAGAGTTTTTTTTTAATGGTGGTTCACACGAACAATTGTGTTGACTATGAAAAGTTCTCTCTCTCCTAGAGAAATCCGAAAAAGGATTCCTATTGCATGTGATTAAAAGAGTGTATTTTAGTCAACTTAGATTGGCATTAAGAATAATGTATCTTTACTCTAGAATTCACCTAGATGCATTCTAATTGTGGATGACAGTAGAAATAAGAAGTCTTCATGTGGATAATTTGTAGTATAAGAAGTAATCTCCATTTCAAAGGCTCTAAGCTATGAATTAAGTGGTCAAAAGTTCAACTATATTTGAGAGGAAATGTTATTTATATCTCAATTCAAGAGAATATAAGATTCTCATGAGTGTTAAATGTAGACAATAACAACTCATGGGGAAAGGTTGGGGAAGGATGGGGAAAGGTGGAGGAAGGGGGATGACAAAAGGAAGGCAGGGGAGAGGAGGAGGATCAATGTCTTTAATAGTTTGGATTGATTATAGGTAAGCTCTATTTTATTGTATAAAAATAGAATTTATCATAAATTTCACTTTTGAAGCTTATTGGAATTCCATCGAGCAAATGTTATATAAGAAAAGTTTCGATTTAAATAATAATATGAGTAGTCAGAGTCTTCCAAGACCAAGCAAATAATAATCGATCTCCTTTTTACCTTTTGGAGAAATGCAAACTATGCTTTATGAAGTCATCATAGACATTATGCTTGACAGATATAACCTATAGAGTAATTGGGTTGAGTGAAGTATTCATCCAATCACATTAGAAATGGACATAAAAAAAATAATCTTATTTCATGTATCTAGTGAAACACCTAGAATTTATTGACTTGAATAAAGTCATAGCCACTCTTTAGTAAATGGAACCACCCATTGAAGTTGATTGCCTTATCTAGGGGTGAAATTCGGATAGGGTTTTGGCCCTAACCCGCATGACCCGATCTGAAGATCATGTGGGTCGGGTTATGAAAGTCGGGTCAGTGGGTCAGATCAGGTTGAGAAGTCAAAAACCAACAATGAATTCGGGTCTGGTTGAGTTGAGAGATTTTTAAGTTAATCCGACCCGATCCGATCAAACCCGACTCGACTCGGTAAAAAGTAGACTAAAATATGTTCAAAATGCGGGTCAGGTCAGGTTTCGGGTTGAGTCGGGTTATAATTTAGGTTAAGTCGGGTCAAGACATTTGAGTCAAAAAGTCGGGTCAAAAAGTCGGGTTGGGTTTCATGTATTAGTAACACGAGCCGGGTTGGGTTTTAAAAAACCTGACCCGACCCGGCCCGATTTCAACCCTAGCATTATCAAAGTACATTAGGTTTTTGACAGTTTTGATTAATACTTTTTTTTTATTATTATTATGTTTCTCATCCAAGCCATTTAATTTCTGTAAATATTGAAGGCAGAAATAGTTCTGCTAAGAGTATTTAATGGAAATATTAAAACCCATGGCAAAGGGGAGTTCTCTTGCCTAATGAATTTATTACAAGTTCTCTCTCTTATGTTACATTTCGAGTCAATATCATGTCATGATAGTATGGTTGTCTCCTTCTATCAAGCTTGATGTTCTTAAATTACTCGTCTCTTCGATATACTTCCATTACTAGTGCACCTCACTATTGAGATTTATCCTTTAAATGAATTTTGGACCACACATAACTAAAAGTGTTGTACTGAAGATCACATGAACATGTGGTGGGTAAAGTTTGCCAACATTGATCAACCAACGTAGCACTTGTTTTGGCTTTTTAAATTTTGATAAATATAATTCATTGATTTATACAAGTCAAAAAAATATCAAAGGAGGACTGTTGGTGATGCCCAAAGTGGGAAAGAGATTAGGGTTTTTGCAAAGGGGCTTAGGGCACCCTTTCCTTTGCTATTTCTTAGTGTAAATGGGTAAGGTCTCCAGTAGGAGAAATTCGGATATTTCAAAACCAGGTTGCCAAAACATAACTTTTGAAGACTTAAATTTTTTTATAAATTCTATGATAAAACTTGAGTCTATAAATAACTTTCATCGGAAAACAACACTCGGGGAAAATTTTTAAAAAATAAACTTTTCAAATCGGCATAAATCCGGAAATCACTGAAATCAAATACGATTAAACATCATGGGGAGTTTGCACTGGTTCCTAAGTTATTCATGTGTATCTAGCTGAGGAGAAAGTGTGTGCAACTTTTGGAGGTCTAAAAGTTAAATTCTAAGTTTTTGTGAATTTTTAAAGAATTTTTCTGTAAATAATCTAATAAATACAAAATTATTAAAATGTCACAACTTAAGCTCCCAAGCTTGGATTTGAGCTACTTGGGACTCGTTGGAAAGCTCACACACCCAACTACGCTACTAAACCACATTCATCCGAATCGGAAACCTACAAATCTCCTCAAAACACAAAATCGGAAGTCAAATCATTATAATAGTTGCTAGTTGAAAAATGCATCTAGACATTTAACTGAGATAAGTACATACTAGATGGGTTCGGATGTACTAGGAGTTGAGGTAGCCATCTTCTTCTCTTTCTTAGAGTGAAGGGAGCTTAATGGCACTCCAACATTATGTATCTTTTTCTACTGTAATTAATTGATTGAATTTTTACAGTCTAACTATTAGAATTTTAAACCATGTTTAAAAATATTACAAACCGAGTTCTATCATTGTGCTTAGGCCTTTAAGTTCATAGTTTGGACCCAAGTCTTTTAGGGATACGTGGTTGTATCCACAATGAGGTTTTTGAGCATTATAATGATACATATGAGAGATAATTCTAAACAAAAGGTAAGGAATTAAATTTTGTCAATAATGCAGAATTTTTTTGAAGATTGACAAAATTTTAGACATTGAGGGGGGCATATAAAATTTTCTTTCTTTAATGTGGGCTAACAATTGAATTTTTTAAGAATGCCACTAGTTATACAAACATATAGTGCAATCTTACGATTTTTTTATTTATGGGAATTACCCCCGCTTGCCTGCACCCCTCCTCTCCACGGCTGCATTTGGATGAGGGTGTAAGGGTAATGGGGTTACCCCTCATTATCCTTGTTTGGTACCTAAAGGGTAAGGGTAAAAAAACATTTTTTTATCCCTCCCCCTATGGCTGCAATTCGGGTTAGGTTTTGGTCCAACCTGCATGACCCGACCCGAGAAATCATGAGGGTCGGGTTGAGAATTTTGAGTCAGTGGGTCGGGTCGGGTTCAGAAAATAAAAACTCACATGAAATTCGGGTCGGGTCAGATTGAGGATTTTACAAGTTAACCCGACTCAACCTGGCTAAAATTAGGCTAAGATGGGTTCAGAATGCGGGTTCGGTTGATTCAGGTTAGAATTCGGGTCGAGTCGGGTTGTGAAGTTCGGGTTGAGAATTCGGGTCACGTCGGGTCGGGTTCCATATATATCAACTTGGGTCGGGTTGGGTTTTAAGGAACCCAACCCGCCTGACCCAAGTTGCAGCTCTCTCCCTCCCTCCACTTTTGAAAACCCTTTCCTTGAGTTTTCATATTTCTTCAAATAACTTCTCGTCAAGAATAACCCAAAATTTACACCTCATTCAAATGCAGCCACAGCCACGTACCTCTCCCACACCAAAGAGAGACAGAGATGTACTAGATTCTAAGTTTTCCAGGCTATACAATCAATTTCTAAAAAGTAGAATGTTGAGAATTATTATGAGACAGATGAGAGGAACAAATCTAAATAAAAGTTAAAGGAATTAAAATTTGTCAACAATGTATAGAAATTTTTGAAATTTGACAAAATTTAAATCATTGAAAGGCCATATAAAAAAATTCTATTTTTAGTGAGGGCTAACATATGATTTTTTCTAAAATGCCACTAATTATAGCCAGCGATCCTCCCATGGGCACTTTGTGTATACAGACACGGATTTTACCGTGATGCCCATTTTGCCCTTCACCTGCCGGACCGAAAATTTAAAACAATAGGAATGTTAGAAATCGGATAACAAATCAGATCCCTTACTAGTTTTTGACGAGTCGGTTTACTGTTCACGGGTGATTCAGAGAGCTGATTTTACTATTCATGAGTGAGCTGATTTTACTCTTGGTGAGCTGAATTGTTTTACATTTTCGGTACTGCAAATGAAGGGCAAAATGGTTATCACGGTAAAATCTGTGTCTTTTTACACAAAGTGTTGGTGGGAACATCGCTCACCCTACTTATTCATATATCATGCAATCTTAAGATTTGTTTTTATTTATAAACATGACCCTGCTTGCCCGCAATCATTCTATCGAGTCTATCATTAAATTTAGAGAGGATGGACTTTACTAATGCCATTTAAGTGTATACTCTTGTATATGTAGATTGAAATGAACTGTAATCTATTCAAGAAATTTGGAAGAAATATCAAATCGATAATAGTCCAGTTTATTTCGGCACCAAATTTAGAGCGGAAGGAACTACCGAATAACCATAAACTTTCTAGCTTCAATTAAGTTTGTTTGAAGTCCACTGACCCAAATTTCGTGACTTCTCAACTAGTTTAACCAGGTCTGGTTTAGATCAATCTAATTGTTAATCAACCCATCAAGAAATCTACCCCTATTTTTTATGGTGAAGTTTGAGTAAGATTGGATTGATTGACTTAGATTTGGTTAAGATAGAGTTATGAATCGGATTTTATTGTAATTTGGGTCAAATTAGATCAAAGGTAAAATTGCGGGTCAATTTATTAGATAAGGACAAGGGTGTACTTTAATAAAATCGGCTGATATCACTAATATATCAGCGATATATATCGTCTGATATCGGCCGATTTTATAATATATAGTCTTTTTTTAAAAAAAAAAAAAATTGTTTCGGTGGTGGCCCAGGGCCGAGATTAATGATTTCAATTTTTTTTTTAAAAACTGAGCCTCCTTTCATTTTGTATTTTTATAAAAAAGAAAAATTATATAGATGACTATCTTTCATAACCGTGAAATTAATTTTTATAACTCAATTTTAAAAAAATATGTAAAGAACCATGCAATGCAGATATCATAAGAAATATGATGGGAGCATCATCATTGCACCCTTATCTTCCCTATATAATATGTAGTTTATCATAAACATACCAAAGTTACTAATCTAGATCATTAAACGACACTAGTTATCAGATTGTGTCACTATAATATAAATTAAAAATGAAATTGTGAGCACATGCAGACTGCAGAACATTTGTTTTTCATTCATTAAGAAAGAAAACTATATAATATCCTTTCATATAAAAATCGAACATAGATCCTGCCTTAGATTATTTAGTGTCACTATGTATCATCTATCTACCAGAATTGTGTTCCTGAAATTAAAAAAAAAATAACTTATATGTTCACTGGTCAAATTGATTATTTTAAGACCGAATTCGGGTCTACAAAGAGGAATGATCAATTGAAATCACAACGTGTGATAAAGTTGATTAGGACTCTATCATCATAGCACACCCTCCCTTTTATTTGTGGGATATAATCAAAGGGTATCCATAAAGACACCGCTGAAATTTGCCAGCAGACACCGAATTTGGATTTTTAACGGGAAATTACAATTCTGCCCCTTCTCCGTGTAATAGATCGCACGATTCTGTTTTACAAAACAAATCGTGCGATTAATATGTTCAGAAACAACCGATCGATTGATTCAGGTGCAGCTGCACCTTCGTTATCTTCGATCGATTGATCAATCGATCGATTTAGGTTGTATCTACAGTAATATAAAGATATTATTTAAATAATAAAATTTCCTTTAAAACTTTAACGTTATTTTTTAGGCACTGTGTATTTTCAAAATTTCTGAAATTGAATATCCGGACTAATTACGATAACCTGATAAAAATACTTTAAGACTTCAAGGTCTTTTGACACTCCCAAATGCTTAAAAGAGAGTGTTTTACAAATAAGGGTATTCCTAGGCTATGCAGAAAACACATTTAGGAGTGTCAAAAAACCTTAAAGTGTTAAAGTATTTTTATCATGTTATCGTAATTAGTCCGGATATTCAATTTGAGAAATTTTGAAAATACACAGTGCTTAAAAAAATAACGTTAAAGTTTTAAAGGAAATATAAAACTTTAACGTTATTTTTTAAGCACTGTGTATTTTCAAAATTTCTCAAATTGGATATCCGGACTAATTATGATAAAATGATAAAAATACTTTAAGACTTCAAGGTATTTTGACACTCCCAAATGCTTAAAATAAAGTATTTTACAAATAAAGGTATCCCTAGGCTGTGCAGAAAACACATTTGGGAGTGTCAAAAGACTTGAAGTCTTAAAGTATTTTTATCATGTTATCGTAATTAGTCCGGATATTCAATTTGAAAATTTTTGAAAATACACAGTGCTTAAAAAATAACGTTAAAGTTTTATATTTCCTTTAAAACTTTAACATTATTTTTTTAAGTACTGTGTATTTTCAAAATTTTTCAAATTGAATATCCAGACTAATTGCGATAATATGATAAAAATACTTTAACACTTCAAGGTCTTTTGACACTCCCAAATGTGTTTTCTGCATAGCCTAGGAATACCCTTATTTGTAAAACACTTTGTTTTAAGCATTTGGGAGTGTCAAAAGACCTTTAAATCTTAAAGTATTTTTATCAGGTTATCATAATTAGTCTGGATATTCAATTTCAGAAATTTTGAAAATACACAGTGCTTAAAAAATAATGTTAAAATTTTAAAGAAAATTTTATTATTTAAATAATATCTTTATATTACTGTAGATACAACCTAAATCGATCGATTGATCAATCGATCGAAGATAACGAAGGTGCAGCTGCACCTGAATCGATCAGTTGTTCCTGAACATATCAATCGCACGATTTGTTTTGTAAAACAGAATCATGCGATCTATTGCACGGAGAAGGGGCAGAATTGTAATTTCCCGTTAAAAATCCAAATTAGGTATCTGCTGGCAGGTTTCAGCGGTGTCTTTATGGGTACCCATAATCAAATACAAATTTAAAGATATTTTTTTTTTCGTGTGGAAATATCAGACAAAGTCCTACTAAAGTGGCCCCATCTAGAGGACAATAGAATGGCTCTAAGTTTCTTAATATAGTAGGCAAAGTGCAAAGTGCAATCAAAGCATCAAGGGAGCTTGATGTCTAAACCGCAAATCGTATGTTTAAACTCAAGCTTAATTTTGTTAGATGCACTCTACTTTAAAATATCTGGAACTTTGTAGATTTATACTCTTATTACATCAATATTAACAAAATACCACATAATCGTTTAAAAGTAAAAAAAAAATTGGATATTAAACTTCCAAGCATATTATGTAAGCACAGGTAACATACATGCACAAATTTATTGTCAAAAAACAGGTTTATTCTATAAAAAGAATCTAAAATAATTAGGTAAAGACCTAGACACAAAAAGCGTTAGACAAAGTACAAATTGGTCTCGAACTTAAGCAAGAACTTTCACTATTATAATTCTTCAATTAGTAAAAGTTACTTTGAACATTTAATATGTTATAATGAGTATTTATAATTATTAAAACTATATGTATACAATATAGCATTCCACATTCTTTAGCATGATGGCATGATTTCTACTTGAATTAAGAAAATCAATATAGAAGCAATTTATTTAGAAGGAAAATTGAGATCCTAACTAAGAGACTCATGCAAACTTGGGTAGTTGGATTTTGGGTTCAAGAAAGGGCCTAAGGGCCTAAGCACTGGGGACAACTCAATCTATTAATAGTTTAGAAGTTTAATAATCAAACTCTATTCAAAATTCAATCAAGTAAATAGAAAAGGAAAATGGGATAACTGTTATAATTTTCTTTTACTGGATTGACAACTTGGGTATGAATTTAATAATTAATTAATTTAGTTCATTATTTAATTCATACCCATTTATTAACATAAATCAATTCTCTATAATAAAATCACAAGATCTTGAATCATCAATGCTTTACAAAATTATCATAATCATAATATTAACATAATGTGGAAATAACATCATAATAATGTAAAATCATACCCGATGAATCCATCGCTACTATTACTGTAACAAAACATTTCACTGTACTGCTTTTGTTTCCTACTGCTTTCTTTTTGTTACGGTGCTTTCTTTCCTTTAGCCCTTTTGAAAGAAATCAAAACAAAGCAAAAGATAGATAAATGGAGATGCCTTTGGATTTCTCTCTCCTGCCCTTCCTTTAGTCTCAATGCTCTGTTATTCCTTCTGGTGATGGGATCCAATAATTGCAGAGAGAAAATAGTTATGGGAGAGAGAGGACCCTCAAGCGGTTATTAAAACTAAAGTCGCAACCCATCATAGTGACAACCGAATCCACCTCTTCATAACCGACACGTCCTTTCATTTGAAAATGGGTCCTATGTTTGACTCAAGTTAAATGGGTCATAATGATGTGGGTCATATTATTTTACATTCTCCCACTTGGCCCACATTAATTTCATCATAGAGTCAAAATAATGATAACGTAAGGTGCGCACATAATCCATATTCAAATAAACATAATACGGTTATCCTCATAATGCTAATACTAAATGACGCACAAGTGCGAGTAATGGCGGTTGCACATCATCTTATCCGGTATGGTCCCTTCCATCAACCACAACACAAGTGACCCACTCAATACAGCTCTTAAGTGAGGAATTTTACATAATTGTCCACATAAATGTCTTAATACAAAGACTATTCCTGTAAATGATAAATAATCATACATAATGTATACATATAAACATAATAAACAGGAATATAATGTCAGAAACGCTATCATGAGTACTCAAGTGTCAAAATCACAGATAGATATATAAATCAGTCCAAAATAATACATCATGATGGGTTACATTCAAGACCCATTCTATTGGCATGTTCCTTGAAGGTCTTTATAGGCAACCCCTTCGTTAATGGATCTACAATCATAAGTTGTGTGCTGATATGCTCAATTGACACTGTTCGTTTCTGAACCTCTTCTTTTACGACAAAGTACTTTAATTCCATGTGTTTCGATCCTTTAGAGTACTTGTCGTTCTTGGAGAAGAAAACTGCTGCGGAATTATCACAATGAATTCTCAGCGGCCTGGCAATACTGTCAACAATTACAAGTCCTGAGATAAAGTTCTGCAGCCACATTCCTTGAATAGTGGCCTCATAACACGCCACAAATTCTGCCTCCATGGTAGATGTTGCAATAATAGTCTGTTTGGCACTTTTCCATGAGATTGCTCCATTAACCATAAGGAACAAATAGCCAAACGTTGACTTTCTGCTATCAACGCATCCACCAAAGTCCGAATCCGAATAGCCAATGACTTCGAGATTCTCGGACCTCCTAAATGTGAGCATGAAGTCTTTAGTACCCTGTAAATATTTCATAACTTTCTTTGGAGCTTTCCAGTGATCCATTCCAGGGTTACTTTGATATCTGCCCAGCATACCGACAGCGAAGATGATGTCTGGTCTAGTACAGGTCTGTGCATACATGAGACTACCCACTGCTGAAGCATAAGGCATTTCCTCCATTTGTTTTCTTTCTAGTTCATTTTGCGGACATTGCTTAAGATTGAATTTGTCTCCTTTCTGAATAGGGGCATCTTGAGGGGAACAATTTTGCATTCCGAATCTCTCCAAAATTCTTTCTATATAGGCTTTCTGAGACAGGCCTAATAGCCCACGCATTCTTTCACAGAATATTTCTATTCCAATAACGTAGGATGCCTCTCCCATATCTTTCATTTCAAATTGTGTGGAGAGAAACTTCTTAGTTTCATGCATAAGACCAAGATCATTAGTGGCAAGCAAAATGTCATCAACGTACAATATCAAAAAGATATATTTGCTCCCACTGACCTTCAGATATATACACTGATCAACAGTGTTTTCTTTAAATCCGAAGGAAGTAATGGTATCATTGAACTTAAGGTACCATTGCCGAGAAGCTTGCTTAAGACCATAAATTGACTTCTTAAGTTTGCAAGCCAAATGTTCCCTACCCTTTATGGAGAAACCTTTAGGTTGATCCATATATACATCCTGAAGAATGTTGTAACTGTTGCCTCCATGGCCCTTCTCATTATACAGTGTATATATAGATGTATAGGTCTAAGTATGGAAGCCCTTAATTAGGGAACTTGACAAATATATAATAAGATATACATGGTAGGTCAACCCTTCTCTCTAATACTCCCCCACAAACTCGACGGTGGTAAAGCGATGAGGTTGGAACTAAGTTTGGAGAAGCGCGGCGACGATAACCCCTTGGTGAAGATATCCGCAAGTTGATCCTTAGAGCAGACAAACTGAATTCGATGAGTGCCAGCGGTGACACGTTCGCGGAGGAAATGATAATCGAGCTCAATGTGTTTAGTCCGAGCATGAAACACAGGATTAGCAGCCATATACGTGGCACTGAGATTATCGTAAAAAATGACAGTCGGAGAAGAGAGAGGAAAATCAAGCTCTCGAAAAAGATGTTGAATCCAGATTGTATCCACACAGGTATAGGCAAGGGCCCTATATTCAACTTCAGCACTAGACCGAGAGACTGTGGGTTGCTTCTTGGCAGATCAAGAAATTAAATTGGGACCCAAGAAGATACAGTAACCGGTAGTAGAGCGTCGACTATCAGGACAACCAGCCCAATCAGCATCAGAGTACGTAGTCAGGCGGAAAGGTTGTGTCGCACGCTTGAGATGTAGCCCACGTCCCAAAGAGCCTTTGAGATAATGGAGAATGCGCTTGACAGCGTCAAAATGAGACGTTCAGGACTGGCTCATGAACTGAGAGACAATATGCACCGCATAAGCAACATCCGGCCTGGTGAGTGTGAGATAGAGAAGAGTACCAACAATCTGACGATATGGAGAGGGGTCCGTCAGGAGATCACCTGTGGTAGAAGATAACTGAGTCTTGGCAGCAACAGGCGTGGAGCAAGGCTTACAGTCAAGCATTTGGCTGCGACGAAGAAGATCAAGGATATATTTGGTTTGAGACAAATGTAACCCGTTAGAATGCTGAGTCACCTCAAGGCCCAAGAAGTAATGCCAAGCGCCAAGGTCCTTGATTTCAAATTCAGTACCCAGGCTGCGAGTGAAAAACTGAAGAAGCGACGAAGAATTGCCAGCCAATAAGATGTCATCAACATAAAGAAGAAGAACCATAACACCTTTGTCATGTCGATATGTGAACATAGAGTTATCAGCTTTACTTTGAACAAAACCATGAGAGAGAATGAAGGAGTTGAACCGTTGAAACCACGCTCTAGGTGCTTGTTTCAAACCATAAATAGCTTTGTGTAATTTGCAGACATGATGAGGACGATGAGAATCGACGAAGCCAGGAGGTTGAGTCATATAAACTTCTTCTGTAAGATGGCCATGAAGAAAAGCATTCTTGACGTCCAGCTGGCGAATGGGCCAATTAGAAGTAACAGCAAGACTGAGAACAGTGCGAATAGTAGTCAGTTTGACAACAGGACTGAATGTCACATCATAATCGATACCAGCCTGTTGATGAAAGCCTTTAGCAACAAGTCGGGCTTTGTAACGCTCAATGCTACCATCAGAACGTCTTTTGATCTTGAAGACCCACTTACAACCGACATGGTTGAAATTTGGCTGCGGCGGAAGAAGAGACCAAGTTCGTTGCCAGAGAAGAGCATTGAATTCATCATTCATTGCTTGACGCCAGTCTGCAGAACGAGCAGCTTGAGTATAGCTAGTGGGCTCAAAGTCTGAGGAAATAAGGACCATAGAAGCAAGTACCTGAGGTAGTGGATGCCGTATAGAAAAATTGGCTCGTTGTTTGGGCTTGGAGATGCCGGCTTTTGCGCGAGTCACCATAAGATGATCATTAGCCGGCAGTGGTGGAGCAGTAGCTGGAGATGAGGTGACAGCAGAAGGCGTGGCTGGTCCGGGGAGTGAAGGCGGTGACACAACAAGTGGTGAAGCAGGTGGCACCAAAGGAGTAGTCGATGCTACTGTCGGAGAGGCAGGAAGGATTGCCGTGTCCTGTGAGATAGAGCTAACAAGAAGGAAGACCATATCAGAAGAGGGAGAAGTTGTATGTCGCACGGTTGAAAGACAGCTTCATTGAATAGCACATGTCTGGAGATGTAGACTCTGCCTGTAGAAGAGTGCAGACACCTGTAGCCCTTGTGATGATCACTATAACCAAGAAATACACACTCAACCGAACGAGGTTGGAGTTTGTTAGTAGTATAATCACCCAAGTAAGGGTAACATGCACATCCAAAGGTGTGCAGGGTCAGATAATCGGGGTTGGTGCCATAAAGCCTCTGGTAGGGGGAGGACCATTGAAGAAGGGTTGTGGGCAGTCGATTGACTAGATAGACAGCAGTTAACAATACCTCAACCCAGATATGATGAGGGAGATGAGAGGCAAGGAGGAGGGTGCGGCCCATTTCGGAGAGGTGACGGTGTTTGCATTCAGCAAGACCGTTTTGCTGTGGAGTGTGAGGACATGACAGACGGTGAATGATCCCTTTTTGCGCACAGAGGTTGTGAAAGGAGTGATTATCATACTCCTTACCACCATCACTTTGAAAAAATTTAATTGAAGTAGAAAAATGATTTTCAACAAACAGAAGAAAATGATGAAAATGAGTATAAACTGTAACGCCCCGCCCTTTTCACTCTAATTTTCAGAGTTTATTTTTTTTTTTATTTAAAATAATCATGTGATCGGGGCGGAGTGTCACGACGCGAGTTAAGTTCGGATCTCTAAATCCGACCCTTAACTGGCCAAACCCATGTGCGTATGAACTAAGTCCATAAAACTGATCCGCACATGGTATATTTATAACTTGCGGAATTAACTTAGTCTAGATCTAACTGAGGTTATAATAGAACCTATGATTAATCCAATTTCCATTTTTAGATAGCAAAGTACATAACTTATTTTCCAAAATCACATAACTAATCGTTTAATCCAAACATCCAACATAAAACAAACCATAGCATCTAATTAACTACATTATTACATGTCCACAACATCTAGCTAACAAATTACATTGTCCAAATAAATCAACTAACAAGTCCATAAACAATCCATTCATAGTCCATTCTAATCATTCAAATCGCCCAAGTTTTCGTGCTTGGTCCTCTTTTCCAACCACGTTCTTTCCTTTCCCTGCATCATCCACTAAGGATATAGATAGGGCGTTAGATCAACGCGCCTAGTAGTGTTTCCGAATAGGGCTACCACTTGGTTAGTCAAACATGCAAATAATATAATGATAGTACATGTGTAACAAAATTCAATAAAAACATGCTATGTATGAAATGAACATGTAATGAGTCCCACCCATCACCATTCAACATAGACATCACTTGACGGGATTCTCATCGTCAAGGTAACCCACAGTGGTCTTTCGGACGCCCCGACGGAGTGTGGCCTCCGAATTCCTCCTGATGAGATTCTCATCATCAGGGTACCCCACAATGGTCTTTCGGACGCCCCGACAGAGTGTGGCCTCCGGTTACTACACCATCATCCCATGCCATGCATGAGATGTCTATACAAACATGCCATTTGTAAATATAACATTTGATTCAAATAACTTATTCAAATAAACATAAAACAGCAAATAAGTTATGTGGTTACAACAAGGTAGGAAACCTACAATAGTTTACTTTGTTCGACCCTTCCTTTGGACCGTCTTTCGATCACGACTTTGTACACCGTTCTAGAAATCCGAATACCCTATGTACATGGCAGCAAGTTAATCATTTGACCATATGATTCTAATTTGATTTAAATCCCAAAAATCCACTTTGTGGGGTTCGGCCATACCCCATGGCCGAACCTCACCCATTTAAACTTTGATAAATCTTTTATTTACTTAATACCATCTAAGTATCCCAAACTTTTCAAATGACACTTGGTAGAGTTCGGCCATACTACATGGCCGAATCTTACCACCTTAGGTTTTGGCTCATAAGTCCATTCTTTTGATCATTTTATCTTTTCATCCTTATTTACAATAATGCCATTATACTATCCTTTGCCTAATTTTTCCTTAGACAACAAAGTCCATCACATGACAATTGGTGGGGTTCGGCCACATAACATGGCCGAGCCTCACCCTAAAGATTTTAATCCTATTTTCCATCATTACCTTAATACTAAATCCATAATTGATGTGATTTCCATCTTTTTGAAAGCCAAACCAAACAACCAAATACTTACATGGGGTTCGGCCATCCAAGGTGGCCGAACCCTATGTCCATGTTTTGGTCTTCTAAAACATGTTTTTGGTGTTAATTAAACATACAATATCAATATAATATTGCTGTCTTTATACCTCTTAAACACCATCTAAATCAGTTCATCTACTTGTCCCAAATGACCATATTATTTCATGAAATTCGGCCATCCAAAATGGCCGATCCAAATGGTCCATTTCATCAGTTTTGAACCACTGTTTTAAACCATGCTAACTTCAGTCCTTTGTCATACAGATCCATGTTTTTAACCCTTTCCAAAACATGTATTTGAATCTTAAATAATAACCCAAAACAGTCCACCAATTTCATGGTTTATATGTTTCAAATACATCAAAACCAAACCATTATTTGCATGGGGTTCGGCCCTCCATGGTGGCCGAACCCTATGACCTTTGGTTTTGAATTTCTTAATCATTCATCTATGTCCAAAACAAACTTCCTTATTTATGTTTTAACCTTTTTAAAACACACACTTAAAATCATCTAAAAACAGTCCCATATTTGTATGGTTTTAATTTCCAAAAACCATCTAAATAAATCAATTATTTCCATGGGGTTTGGCCATCCAATGGGGCCGAACCCTATGGTCCATCTTTTTATCTCATTCATGTACTTCTAACCAATATTTAACCTTTGTTAGATTCGGCCATCCAATGGCCGGATCATGATTTAAAAATTGTTCATCGAAAAACCTACCGTTTCCACGACTCCTCCACTTGATCTTCCCTCCGGCTTGTTCCTTGTCCTTTCTTAGCCTCTCCTTCTTCTTGATTCCTTGATGGTCAGGGACTGATTTAAACAACCAGCTGCTGCTCTTGGTAGAAAACGGCAAAGAGAGAAAGAGATAGAATTTTTGACTTTGGATGGAATACCTTGAGGCCAACTCTTTTGCTCAAGGTATGCTTTTGTCTTGGTGAAACAAATCAATCAAGGACTGATTTCATATCAATAACCAGCTGCTGCTCTTAGTGTTTGGGAAGATAAAGAACGACCAAGAGAGAGAGGTAGGAAGAGAAAAACTGAAACTTCTTTGGCTAAATTTCATTTAGCCCATGTGATCTCTTTGGTACCCAAAAATTGTAACTCCTATTGCATTTATCTTTAACTCTTATTTCATTTGGGGGTTTCATCCTTGAGATGAAACCCTCCAACGTTTTTAACCCTTGACCTTCCATCTAAGGTGGTTAATCCTCATGGTTCCAATGCATGTAACAATTTTGAATATGAAACATTTATGTAACCTTTATTTCTTAATACCTTCCTTGGGGGTTTCATCTTTGAGATGAGCCTCCAAGGGTACCCAATTGCCTATGCATATCCTTGTAATTGTTTGCATTCTCTCCTTTATTCATGCATTTGTAACTCTCAAAGCCACCACCCCTCATATCTCCTTAGTAGCCGTTACATGCATGAAATTGCTCATGCATGCAACCAACGTCCCTTGCAACCCTTGTAACTTCAAAAAGTAACTCCCATTTAAAATGTAACTCCCATTTTATTCATCACATAAATGGGAGTTACATGCATGGTAATGCCTCCCATGCACCAACGTTTTCCTAGTGTTTGAATTTAAATAACCTACAAACCCTCTATCTCTACATCTCACTCATTTAAAAAAATACATATTCATCCAACTCATTTGCCCAACTCACCCAACCTAACTCATTCATTTAATTTAACTTAACTAATAAATTCAACTCAACTAAACCCATCATTCATTTCAACTCAAACCAAACTCAAGCAATTAATAAACTTAAATTAACTAAGCTTGAACTCAATCCATGGTTAATCATGCCATTCACGACCCATTGGGTCCCATCTAGCCATTTAGACCCATTTATCAAAATTTGACCCAAATATGATTCTTGACCCGTTTAATTTCATCTTATCCATTTATTTATTTTGTAAACAAACTACCATCCTTTGGGTCTTGATTGAGCCATTGACCCATTTAAATTCAAATCAATTTTATCATAATGGCAATTTCGTAAATATGAATATTTTCATATAAAATGATAACTTTGAAATTCCAGGGTGTTACATAAACTTCTGATTTATGGCGCATTGGAAAAATCCAAGAGTAACGAGTGTAATCATCAGTAAATAAAACATAATAGCGAAACCAGAAACTGATATGACAGGAGACATCCAAACATCCGAATGAATTAAATAAAATGGTGTAGGAGTACAATGGGTACTAAGTGAAAAAGGGAGTCTCGTAGACTTGCCCAAAGCACAATCACTACAAAAAGGAGAACGAGAAAACTTAAAAGAAGAGCCTAAACATTTATTGGTGGCTAAAACTTGAAGCACTTTATTAGAGGGATGTCCAAGACGCTGGTGCCAAACTGACGAAGAAGAGCAGGATGCAGCTAAAGCATGGGTGGTGCGAGGAGTGGGCTTGATAGGGTAAAGGCCGACTTCACATTGGCCCTGAAACAAAGGAGCACCAGTACATAAGTCACGAATAACAAAACCCCAAGGGAAGAAAGTAAAACTAATAGAGTTATCTTTTGTGAATTGAGCAACAGATAACAAGTTTTTGTGCATGTGGGGAACATGGAGAAAATTGGAAAGATGAAAGGTAGAGGAGTCTGAGGAAAGAGACAAAATACGAGTGTGCGCAATTGGAAGGGAGTCACCATTACTCAGAAGAACTTGATCAGGACCACTGTAGGCAGACCGAAAGAGGAGTGAGTGGGTATCACCTGTCATATGATTGGTAGCGCCTGTATCAGGGTACCAATTGTGATCAGTTGGAGGAGCAATCTGCAGACCAACAAAGGAGGAGGGAAGATCAGTCCCAAACGGAGGCTCTTGCCGGTAGCGCTGATAGCAATTGGAAGCGCTATGTCTATGCTTGGAGCAGATCTGACACTGAAGGGCAGTAGATGGAGGATGTCCAAGGATACTGGAAGAGTTTGTAGAACGTCCTCGACCACGATTGCCACGACCCCCTCTACCATTGTCAGGGCGACCTCGACGACCACGATTACCACGAGCATAGGAGCCGCGCCCATGAGATGAGAGAAGAACAGTGTGAGATACGCCGCCAGGGCTATCAGATGGCGTATGCTGTCCCAAATGTGTGAGTTGGGACTCAAATAATAATAGTCGAGCGCAGAGATCTTGGAATAGCGGAAGTGGAGGGGTGAGGATGGTAGTAGTGTAAAACATGGAATAATCGGGGCCAAGACCACGTAGAACAGATGTAACGAGGTCATCATTGGAGACCGGCTGATTGATAGCGGCAAGGGCATCGACAATGGATTTGGCATGTTGCAAATACTCAGAAATGTTCTTTGTACCTTTAGAGAGAGTGAGTACTTGAATCCGCAAATGAGTGGCATTGGCAAGAGAATGCTGGGAAAAATTGCGTTGCAGACAGGTCCAAATCTCACGAGAGGTAGAGAGGCCAACAACCTGCGCAAGGACAGGCTCAGAGAGAGTCGCAATAAGAATGCCAACTAGGTTCTGATCCAATGCAATCCAGACGGTGTATGCTGGATTGATAGTAGATTTGGATTGGTCTTCAGTGGAAAGGTATGGAAGGGGACAGGGAATGGTGCCATCAATGTAAGGCCAATAATGTTGGCCAAGTAAGAAGGGTTTGATTTGGGCATGCCAAAGAAGGTAATTTGTCTCCGTTAGTTTGATAGAGACAAGATGAGAAAAGTTGGGAATGGTGATTGTCGGAATAAAGGAGGAAGAAGCAGCCATCAGGATAAAAAACCCTTTTTTTTTTTTTTTTTTCTGATGACTCGGGCTAAAGGGCAGGGGCTATTGGGACTGTCTCTGTTTGTGGTGAACAGCAAAGGGAAAGCTAATGAAAGCAGCAAACGGCTAGCAGCAGAGAGGCTGCTGTCGATCGTGCGGCGGCAGTTACTCCACCGTCGGCCCTGTCGTCACAGATCTGACGCACGCTAGGGGGACGGCCGGTTGTCTCTGCAAGAGACCAGAACTAGACCGGGAGAGGGAGGCAGCCGGTCGGTGCTACAAGAGGCCAGATCTGAATCTGGAAGGGTCTGCTGGCGTGGCGGAAAAACAGATCTGTGCCGGCGAGGGAAGAGGCGACAAGATCTCGCGCTAAGAAAACCCTGTTTTTTGCTTACAGATCGAGTACAGACCTGGCCTTTCTGCGGAGAGAAGAGCACACCCAGGCAGACTAATCGGAGAAGGGAAATTCCCAAGCTGGGCTGGAAAGGACTGTAAGGCACTGGGGGAGCATAGAAGACTGGCGGCGGAGAGGTACCGCAGCAGACTGGCAGCTGCTGTGAATCAGAGAAGACGGGCGGATCTGGAGAAGGAGCGCCGGAGAAGAGAAGAGATCTGATCTACGAATCAGATCTGAGAAAAGAAGGATTGTGCCGGCGAGGTCCGCGGGCAGAGCAGCAACAAGGAAGCAGTCGGAGATTAGGCCAGATCTGTGAAATCCGGCGAGAACTAGAGGGGTCGGCGATTGCGCAGATCCGGCGAGGAAAGATGCAGACCTGGTCGAGCCGGAGACCAGGGCAGGAGATCGTGGCCTGGAAAAGGACACAGAGAAGCTGTGGCAATAACCGCGCCGAAGAAAGACAGGGCGTCGGTGGCAGATCTGGCGAAGAGACACAAGGATCCAGTGGAGGGATCTGTGCCGGAGAAGATGCAGATCAAGCCGAACAAGAGAGGCAGGCGCGGGTGGGCAGATCTGGGGAGCAGCAGCCAACGGCAAACAGCAGAGAGCAGTCGGGAGGTGAAGAAGAGAAGGGGCTGGGAAGTTGCCACAGTGAACCGGGAAAAAAAATTATTGTGAAGGCCACGGTAAAAAAAAAAAGGATTTAGAAAATCGAGGTTTGGCTCTGTACCATGAAGAATGTTGTAACTGTTGGCTCCATGGCCCTTCTCATTATACAGTGTATATATAGATGTACAGGTCTAAGTATGGAAGCCCTTAATTAGGGAACTTGACAAATATATAATAAGATATACATGGTAGGTCAACCCTTCTCTCTAATACATCCTCATCTAGATTACCATTTAAAAATGCAGTTTTCACATCCATTTGGTGTAACTCTAAGTCATAATGAGCCACCAAAGCCATAATAATTCTGAAAGAGTCTTTCTTGGATACAGGGGAGAAAATCTCTTTATAATCAATGCCAGCCTTTTGAGTGAACCCTTTGGCTACAAGTCTGGCTTTATACCGTTCGATATTGCCCTTTGAGTCTCGTTTAGTCTTGAAGACCCATTTACATCCAACTTTCTTGTATCCATCGGGCAATTCTACTAAGTCCCAAACTTCATTCTGGTCCATGGATTTCAATTCATCTATCCATTCATCAGAATTTACACATTTTATGGCTTCTTCATAAGTGACCGGATCTTTAATAGCCCCTAGATCATATTCCGACTCTTGTAGATATACCACATAATCATTCGAAATAGCAGGTCTCTTTTGTCTCTGAGACCTTCTTAAGGCTACTTCTTGTGGTTGTTCTATTATCGGTTCATCAGTGGTGACAGTCTCTTCCTGTCGGAGTGATTGATCATCCAAATGTTGTGTTGTATCGTTAGGTCGTTCAATGACATTAGGAACAACTAACTTCTTGAAGTTATAGGTACAGGGACTTGTACCCTCACTTCTTGTATAGATACACTTCTCATAATATCACTCCCACTAACCTCACCATTCTCTATGAATCTTGCATTTTCGGTCTCAACTATCCTCATTTTATGGTTTGGACAATAAAACCTATACCCTTTGGATTTTTCAGGGTAACCGATAAAGTAACCACTGATCGTCCTCTCATCAAGTTTTCTTTCATGTGGATTATAAATTCTAGCTTCTGCAGGACAACCCCACACATGTAGGTGTCTCAAACTGGGTTTCCTTCCTGGCCATAGTTCATAAGGAGTTTTAAGAACTGACTTACTAGGAACCCTGTTAAGAATATACATTGCAGTTCTTAAGGCATACATCCACAACATAATGGGTACGGTAGTATTGCATAACATGCTCCTAACCATATCCATAAGTGTACGGTTGCGCCCTTCAACAACATCATTCTGTTGAGGCGTACCTGGCATCGTATATTGTGCCACTATACTGCGACTTTCTACTAATCTAGCAAATGGCCCCGAGTGTTGACCCGTCTCATCATACCTACCATAGTATTCACCACCTCTATCGGATCTAATGATTTTCACTTTTCTATGTAATTGCCTTTCTACTTCAGTGATAAAAATCTCTATGAAGTTAACCGCTTGAGATTTATCGTGCAACAGATATACATAACCATAACGTGAAAAATCATCTATGAAGGTGATGAAGTAGGATTCTCCACCAAAAGATGGAACATCAAATGGGCCACATATATCGGTATGGATCAGTTCAAGTAGCCCTTTACTTCTTGTGGCCCCTTTCTTAGTGTGTTTGGTCTGTTTACCCTTAATACATTCCACACACACTCCTAAGTCAGTAAAGTCGAGATTCGGAAGAATCTTGTTTTTAACCAGTCTTTCAATTCTTTCTCGGGAAATGTGTCCCAAACGTTTATGCTACAAATTTGAAGAGTTTTCATTAATCAACTCACGTTTAATACCAACATTATGATGCAGGGTTAGGACAGTATTTGCAAAGTCATTATCAAACTTAATACGATAAAGGCCATCAAATAATAAACCAGACCCAATAAAAGAAGAAGATTTAAACAAACTGCAATCATTACTACCAAATTTACAATGATAGCCATTAAGGTCCAACTTAGAAATAGAAATAAGGTCTCTAGTTACTGTACGTACATAAAGACAGTTAAATAAATCCAAATGACAACCGGTATCAAGGAAAAGGCGATAGGTTCCAATGGCTTCAACAGGTACTTTTTCCCGGTTACCTAAGTAAAGGGAGACTTCAGTTGGGTCGATGGTCTGGATTGTAAGGTATCCCTGCATTGTATTAGAAACATGAGTTGTTGCCCCAAAATCAAGCCACCAAGTGTTAGAGGATACTTCAGTTAAATTAGATTTGAAACATACTGAAATGTAATGAATACCTTTCTTTTTGAACCAAGCCTTCCTCTTATGGCAGTCCTTCTGAAAGTGCCCTTGCTTTCGACAGAAATGGCACCTCACACCACCCTTTCCCTTGTCATGAGTCTTGGAGGTCGTACTAGACTCGTGTGGCTTTGACATGAATTTCTTAAATTTCTTGGGCTTCTTTCCTTTCTTACTGGGCCCTTGAGTTGTTAAATGAACTGAGTGATGACCCATTTGCTTAAGTCTGGCCTCCTCTTGGCTTAACATGCTAGATAGCTCATTGATCTGCCATTTAACTTTCATGGTATTATAATTAATTTGGAATGGGCCATACTGAGGAGGTAACGAGTTCAGGATGAACTGTACCAGAAATGACTTATCTACAGTCATACCTAAGTTCTTCAATTGAGCAACGATATTGGTCATTTCAATCACATGCTCAGACATACCACGACTCCCATTGAACTTTATGGTGGTGAGTCTGGCCATAAGAGTCCCGGCTAGGGACTTGTTCGTAGATTTGAATTTGTCTTCTACATTCTTAAGAAAATCTTTTGTAATCTCGGAGGTGGGTAGAGAAGACCTGATGTTGCTGGCTATTGTCATACGCATGAACTTAAAGCTAAGCCTGTTTGACTTAACCTATAACTCATGGGCTGACTTCTCTGCAGCCGTACTAGTTTCAGTAATAGTAGGCCTGTCATCTATTAGTCTTTTGTTTAGATCAAGTATACCTAAGTTAAACTCAATCTGTTCTTTCCACTCAGAAAGTTTAACCCATTCAATATGGGGACAAAGTTAGCTTGCGTATGCAGTGTGACAGATGAAGATGCTGCAAGATATACATAATATCATGATCACTACTTAATGCTATGAGTTGTACTTAAATTGAAACACATAAATAATAACTTTAACAAATAGTGTTACTGGTGATCTACATTTGGGTAATCTAATAGTACACTATTTATAAACATTATGGTGATTCCCAGTCACCAATAGGACTAACTAATAAAATACAGGTGATTAAATATCACCGTCACCTTTGGGTGTCCAGATAAAATATCAACCACAAATACCTATCAATTATCCTATCCCAATCCGTTAACCATTTAGAACGGTGCACCTTTGGGCCAACCTAATATCTTTATGGCTAGGGATTATATTTTGTAAGTTCATTATTATCCAATACTTGGGAGGATTACTGATCTTATTTATAAGACTTGAAACTCGACTCATTCCGATTGGGCCAATTTGGTGACTACCAAATCGTATCTTTATGTGAATTTAAGTCAAGAATAATGACCTCACATCATAATTGAATCGAATTTTATTTATATTCAATTCATCGAACACATAGTATATCATTAGGTGTTCTTATAATAATAATAATATTATTATTATTATTATTTTAAATTTCATCATGATTGTATTTGTTTCTCTCATAAGAAACTTCACATAAATATTTTGACAAATCAAATAATCTTCACATAATATACTATTCAGACTTGGAACTGTTATGTACTTTCAAAAATTTATTTCATTATGTGATACTTGATAATGAATTTCTATCATCATACTTCATCATAAAGTATATCTCTTCCCTCTAAATTTTAAATATTTGAAAGTCTTCTGCTTCCTTGTTATCAAAAGATGCTTGACACGTGTCAAAAAATACATGCTCTTAATGTGATGGTTAAAATCAGTAATTTTTCTCTGGAAAATCAAAACCAGTTTGAGATTTGTGAGGTTTTCCGTACCATTTTGAATAATCTGTGTCTTTGTATCAGTGATGGATTTATGAAAATAAAATTCTCAAGCTCATTATTTCATAATTAATTAAATAATGAAAATAAAATTCTCAAGATCATTATTTTATAATTAATTAATGAAAATAAAATTCTTCATCATTTATCTTTAATGAAAGCATCATTGATTCATAGAACCTTGCCCTGATACCAATTGTTATAATTTTCTTTTACTGGATTGACAACTTGGGTATGAATTTAATAATTAATTAATTTAGTTCATTATTTAATTCATACCCATTTATTAACATAAATCAATCCTCTATAATAAAATCACAAGATCTTGAATCATCAATGCTTTACAAAATTATCATAATCATAATATTAACATAATGCGGAAATGACATCATAATAATGTAAAATCATACCCGATGAATCCATCGCTACTATTACTGTAACAAAACCTTTCACTGCACTGCTTTTGTTTCCTACTGCTTTCTTTCTGCTACGGTGCTTTCTTTCCTTTAGGCCTTTTGAAAGAAATCAAAACAAAGTAAAAGATAGATACATGGAGATGCCTTTGGATTTCTCTCTCCTGCCCTTCCTTTAGTCTCAATGCTCTGTTATTCCTTCTGGTGATGGGATCCAATAATTGCAGAGAGAAAATAGTTATGGGAGAGAGAGGACCCTCAGGCGGTTATTAAAACTAAAGTCACAACCCATCATAGTGACAACCGAATCCACCTCTTCATAACCGACACGTCCTTTCATTTGAAAATGGGTCATATGTTTGACTCAAGTTAAATGGGTCATAATGATGTGGGTCATATTATTTTACAATAACATCAAAGTGCCACTGAAGCTCCCCTCACTCAATGTAAGAGAAGAAGATGGCGAACTAAACTCCTTGTTCATGCCCACTTGTAAAGTGCATATCTTGTGTAACTTAAGCACCTAGAAGAACTAATGAACTAAAAAGTAGTTAAAACCTTATCCTCTTTAGATTGGATTGAAGGGAGCTCAATTATCCCATACCTTACAAAAACTATTAGAAGTTCTCCCCCTCCCCTCCCCAACCCACTCCTCTTCCTCCTCCTCCCCCTCCCCCTCTTTAAGAAGATCACCAACTTCATCGTAAAAATATCATTAGAGAAAGTTTGCACTAACCTATGAATATAGAGTATACAATTGTTATCTTATATTAACTCGATGTTTGAGAAAACACTATTACATCTAATGGAGAAATAGATGGAGAGATCCAAGGTGGAGAATTTTTAGCTGGCCAAATATGACCAAGAGAAGAAGATAGCTAACTCAACTCTTGGTTCATGCCCACTCATATGGTTCATACCTCATTGTGTAACTTAGACACCTTGAGGCACTCACGAACCAAAAGTTATGAACACCCTCTATCCTTTCTTTCTAGGCGGGAAAGAAAGGAGCTTCATTAGCTCAAATCTTGTAAAAGCTACTAGAAGTTTCCCCCTCCCTCTCTCGACACACATAACGTCATTATCAAACTATCTTCATAGCAAGTTAGCATTGCCTGATGATATAGAGTATTCAAGGGCTACTTTATATAAATTCTATAGTTGAATGAGGATTAATGGATTTGTTGGAGATATGAAGAGAGTCCAACTTGGAGAGTTTTTAGGCTATTGTATTTAACCAAGAAAGGTTCTCTCTCTCTACCATTCCCCCACCAACAAAAAAATAAAATAAAAGATAAAAAGAAAAGAGAAATACTAAAGGGAAAGGATTCCTAGTATATAGTGTATATAAGGGCTACGTTATAAAAGCCCTATGGTTGAATAAGGACCAATGGAATTTATGGGGATATGGATGAAGAGAATCTAACTTGGAGAGTTTTTAGCTAGCCTAATAAGGTGATATATATTGTTAAGGTTGAAAAATAGCATCTTGTTCAATGATGGTGCACACTAGCAACTGTATTTAACCAAAAAAGGTTCTCTCTCTACCAATTCCCTTCCCCCCTGAAAAAATACTAAAGGGAAAGGATTCCTAGTATATGGTATATACAAGGGCTATGTAATATAAGCCATATTGATGAATAAGGACTGATGGATTTGATGGAGATAAGGATAAAGAGAATCCAACGTGGAGAGCTTTTAGCTGGTCAAATATGGTCACATACATTGTTAGGGTTGAAAAATAGAATCTTGTTTAATGATGGTGCACACTAACAATTGTATTGACTATGACAGGTTCTCTCTCCCCCCAAAGAAATTATAAAGAGAAAGGATTCCTAATGCATGTGACAAACAAGGATGGCATTTTAGTAAAGTCAGATTGGCATTAAGAATAATATACTTTTACTGTAGAAATTCACCTAGATGACATTCATGTGAATGGTGTCTAGTATAAGAAGTCATCCCCATTTCAAAGGGTCTAAGTCATGAATTAAGTGGCGAAAATTTCATCAGTATTTGAGAGGAAAATGTTATTTTATGTCTCAATTTAAGGGAATATACCATTCTAATGGGTGTTAAATGTAAAGAAGGAGAGAGGAGGGGGGAAGGGGGTAGGGGGGGTGGGGGGTGGTGGGGAGAGAGCGGGGTGGGTTGGGGGTTGGGAGGATTTGGATTGATTATAGATGGGCTCTATTTTGCTATATAAATCTGGGATTTCTATTCTGAACAACAAGATGTTGTCATCTCCTTTAGTTAATCCTTTATTTTAATTTTTGTCTAAGATATTTAATAAAAAGATAATCAAAGAGGCTACTTAATGTAATTAGAATTATTATTATTTATTTATAATCTAAGTAGCTTAAAAGACATTGCTGAAAGACGGGATAAGATTTTAAATTTGGTACTTTTAAGTAATTTCTAATTGTTTGTTATATAATAAAAGTAGTAAGTAGCGTTTAAATGATAATATAAGTAGAGAGAGTTTTTTAGGACAAAGAAAATAATAATCTCTCTCTTTTATACTTTTCGAAAAACATGCAAACTATGCTTTATGAAGTCGTCATGGACATAATGCTTGACACATGTCACCTGCAAAGTAATGGTGTTGAACGGTAATCTTGTATCCTATATCTAGTGAAGGGAGCTTTTTAGATTTTTTACCAACCATAGAGCTTGTTTAAAATAATAAAAATCTTAAGGCTTTTTCAAATAAGCTTAAAAGATAGAGACCCATTTAGAAAAAATCCTATATAAAATTATAGTTTTATATTTTGAATTTTTTTTACTTCATTTTCTTGCAAATAAAATCATAGAAGTTTAATAATTTAAAAATATCTCAATATTATCTCTCACGGTATTATCCCTATTGCAATATAAATAGAATAAAACACTACATATTCTTGGAGTAAAAGTTTTTAAACAATGTAAGTCGCCATATACCTGTAGCTGCCCTTTAATGGAGAAGTGACTTCATCCTCTAAATCATGCATATACAAGGACTTTAGTTTTGTAAGTGTGCCCACATTTGAAAGCCAAATAATTTTAAGAAATTCACAATTTAAGGGCCATATTTTATGTTTTATTTGCATTAGGTACTGGTATGGTGTTTTGATATTTGTATTCAAGAATTTATACACTCATAAACAATTCTCTTAATAAAATAAGCACCCATATAGATACTTGAAAAATCTGCCTCTACACACCCGATTTCAAAAAATCGAGTGAAATTATCATTCTATCCCTCCGTGTATACTCATCCAAACGAACACATCAGTGTAATTTCAGTTTGTTCGGATGAGTATATTCATCCGAACTAACTGAAATACACTGATGTGTTCGTTCGAACTAGTGAACTTATATATGTTCATCCGTTCGAATGATCACTTAAGATCATTCGAACGCATGTGCCTTCTCATTCACTTCCTCAAGCTTGTCGCTGCATCCCCATATTCCTCAAGTTTTGTCCTCTTTAGACTTGGCCCATGCTTTTGTTGTATCCCCATATTCCTCTAGTTTCTCTTCTTCAGACTTGGCCCATATTTTGGCTGCATCCCCATATTCAGCTGCTCTGCTTTGAGATCTGCAAGCAAACATGGCACTGCTTTTCTTTTTCAAGGCAGAATCTGAAATAGCACACCAAGAACCTATACTGCAGAAGTTGTCAAAATTACTTTGAGGAATTGCTGACTAATACTTAGTATCTCCAGAACTAGCTCTCCATTGTGTCTTGTGCACTACATTTACTCCAGCATTCTTTGACATTTACCATGTCATATTGTGTGTCTTATGCACCACATTTACTCCAGCATTCTTTGATATTTACCATGTTCCATTGTGTGTCTTGTGCACCACATTTACTCCAGCATTCTTTGACATTTATCATGCCACATTGTGTCTTGTGCACCACATTTACTCTAGCATTCTTTGACATTTACCATGTCACATTGTGTATCTTGTGCACCACATTAACTCCAACATTCTTTGACATTTACTATGTCACATTGTTTACTCATCAAAGGAACATACTATTTTTAGGGTATATCGAAACTGATCATTTGAACGAATGAACCTATATAAGTTCATTCATCCGAAGGAACTGAAATTGCATTGTTCTGTTCGTTTGGATGAGTATATTCATCCGAACGAACTGAAATTAAACTGATCTATTTGTTCGGATGTGTCACGCCCCGACCCGAAGGGTGGGCCCGGAACGCGACTGATTTTTTTTTTTTTTTGAAAGATAAGTAAACTAAACCACAAGCATTCTTACTGCGCCGGATCAACAGTTAGGCCAAGCAGTTACACATTAGCCCATCATGTGGACTCAAATATGTACCATATGCTTCCCCCATAAAATAGATATAAACATATCAATAACATCCACTCATAATATGATCAAACAGAAACCAACATTGATTAATCATTCATTGTCACAACAAAAGGACTACAGCAACGTCGTAGTCTCGATACAATAATGATTTCAAAGAGTTAAGTACACAACCGGTACTTTACAAAACAGGGTTCCAAGAACCAGAAAGCACAAATAAGGGTATTCCCCTTTCAGGGGAATCCCAAACCACCATCGCAGCTTAACCATCTTAAGCCTGAAAGAGAGGGTCCTCCTCCTCGGGTTCATCGCCTGAAAGGTGAGTGGTGTGAGCTAACTAGCCCAGTGAAGGATAATTAACAATGTAAATTAAGTAAATATAAAACAGGTTAGCAACAGTTCAATATCACATGCTTGATAACAATAAGCATAATCTCAAATAATATAACAACATCATCAAACTACTGCCGTTATCCACCGTAACGCCTGCCGACTACACTGAGACCAGTATTAAGTCCCGACACGGTCAAAATACATCCTTACAAGTACATCTCCGGCTCTAACTTAGCCGATACTGACACCCTCAAGTCAGCAACTGACGACAGCATGGTCCGCCCATAGTCCAGTAGACATAAACCATCTCTCATATGGCTGATATTGGTTCAATAGCCCAGTTACGTGGAAGCAGTCTTAAATACACATACGATCAATATCGTAATATCACAATCATCATCAGCACTCTTACCATAGTGCATCATGTATAGGCACATGAGTGGGTTCATCAAAACCGAAATCACTCATTGCTCAATACTCATCTCATCATAAAGCCTGTTTATAAAATCTGCAGAGTTAAGTTCCCTCACCGTTATGTGTGGTTTACGCGGTCTCTGTTCAAACAACACACAAGTGCACAATCAATATACAGATCAAATACATACACAAGAGTAGTATTTTGAAATCTCACGTTTTTCTAAAAATATCCGAGGTATATGGAATTGAGTCTCCTACTGGGTTTCTATCCTTTTTAAATTATCATAATCCATAATATAATAATAAATAAAAAGGGGCTCAGTCCAAACTCATATTGTCTTCTGGGCATGGACCAGATTGACTTATTGAGTTAGGTCTAGATCCACGGGTCACTTCTCGGTTGTCTTCTGGATAGGACCAGATCTGACATTTTGAGTAGGCCTCGAGGTCACTCAGTGCCCGACTATATAGCGTCAGCCTGAAAGTGAATCACTCAGTGCCCGACCAATAGGGTCGACCTGGAAGCGGATACAATAGTATTTACACTATAAGTAATAAGAGAAGAGGGTTAGTACAATTTTAATTAACAAAAAGGGGTATTAATCATCACATCACATAATCTAACAAAATAAAAAAAAAAAATTAATAAAATAATAATATTTATTTATTTAATTATTTATTCATTCTTTTTTCAATGGGGACCAACATTAAAAATGACAAGCAACAATAATATCAAATAAAATATTTTTTTTTTCTTCTTCTTCTTCCCCGTTCACTGTCTGCAACAGCAGACAGTGAACGGCCGGAACAGTAAAACCGAAAATGGGAAAAGGGAGATTTTCTAGACTCGATTTTTACATCTGACCGGTCCGATGGATTCCTCCTGGAGTTCTCTTTCCATATGGAGAGGTTTGGAGCTTTGAAGCTCAGTAAGCCATCCGATCTTAACACCGGAAGCTCACTGATACGAGTAACCCTAAAATTTTCCCTAAATTTTGAAATCGTTTTTCTCACTGAAAACAGAGCCAAATTCAAAAAATTTTGATTCAAAACCGATCGAAATTGAAAGGGGAATGCAGTGGTTACCTTGGATTGAATTCCTGAGCTGAAAATCTAGATTTTTGAAAAATTTTCCTTCAAAACTTTAGTTTGACTGAAACAGAGAGGCACGGCAAGGGGTATCGGTCGGGTAACAGAGAGCAGAGAGGGAGAAGAGAAGATGCAAAACTTGCTGGGAGTTCAATCGATCAAAGAAGGCCTCAATTTATTAGTTTTTTGGTCGGAAATCAGATGGGACGGGACGACGGGAGATCTGATGATGACCGAAAATCCGGTCGAACGGCAGTGCACCCGCCTGCATGGCGTGTGCACAATTTCTCTGCTGTTTGCAGATCAGTCCCTTAACAATTTCTGAATTTCACATAAGCCCTGGTTTTAATAAAAACGGATTTTGAAACTAAAAGTAATAAATTAAAAACTCAAAAACCTGATCCAACCTTACAGATGGGTTAGGTTTTGAAAACCTTGGTCACCATAAAAATTTCAGATTTTATCTCTTATTAAAAATCATTTATTTAAATAAAACTCATAAATTTATACTATTTACTTAAATAAAGAATTGTTAAAATAAACAATTTAGAAACATCATTTTGAGATGAAATGAAATAACTAGACCATTCTTAAAATTTTCTACCATAAAATACTAATTTCAAATTTTATTTCATTTTCAAAACCCTTTAAAATAATTAATACTCCCTTTCGGGGTTTTGACGGGCAGAATTTAAATACCATTTTCTGAAAATAAATTCATTTTAAAATTAGAAATACAAATCCTTTATTTAGGAGAACATTATTTACCCATATTATACACATATCCACAATATTTATAAAAATATACACAACAAGTGGTAAATTACCAAAATACCCCTCCAGCTTGACGAGCTGAATCACTGAGTTTTCGGGCTCAGATCGGGCCAAACCTGGGCTTTCCTCGAAGCCCTAACCGTAATCTCCGAGATTAACCAGTTAAATAGGAATTAACGAGTCAAAGCACGCCTAATCTGGGGCAGGGTATTACAGGATGAGTATATTCGTTCAAACGCACAGAAATTACACTCACTGTTCGTCCGGACGACTATATTCATCCGAACGAACAGAAAATGAACTGACAGTTCGTTCGGGTGATGGAACACAGAGGGGTAGAATGGTAATTTCACCTAATTTTTTGAAATCAAGCGTGTAGAGGCAGAAAAACTGGGTGTCTATATGAGGCGCCGTAAAATAAGGCTAACATAATTCTTAATAAAGAAACATGGGCCTCTCATTTGATTGTTTCGATGCTTAAACTAATAAAAAGCTGAGCAAAGTTCATTGAATTCATTAAAAATTTAAAAAGAGGATGAGGGAAAAACTGTAGAGACATTTGAGAATGTTGTAAGAATGAAAGAGATGATAGAGCTTTTTTGGCTTTCACAGAAAAGAAGGTTATCAAAAGTATAAAATTTGAAAAAATAAAAAATAAAATAAAAATTTACGCTAGTAAAACAACATTGAAGAATGTATACAATATAGCATTCCACATTCTTTAGCATGATTGCATGATTTCTACCTGAATTAAGAAAATCAATATAGGAGCAATTTACTTACAAGGAAAATCGAGATCCTACAAAAGACTCATGCAAACTTGGGTAGATGGATTTTGGGTCCAAGAAATGGGCCTAAGAGCCTAAGCACAGGGGACAACTCAATCTATTAATAGTTTAGAAGTTTAATAATCAAACACTATTCAAAATTCACTCAAGTAAATAGACAAGGAAAATGGAATAAGGTCAAAGTGTCACTTAAGCTCCCCTCATTCAATGTAAGAGAAGAAGATGGTGAACTAAATTGCTTGTTCATGCCCACTTATAAAGTGCACATCTTGTCTAACTTAAGCACCTAGAAGCACTAATGAGCTAAAAACTAGTGAACACTTTATCCTCTTTAGATTGGATTCAAGGGAGCTCCATTATCCCAAATCCTACAAAAACTATTAGAAGTTGTCCCCCTCCCCTCGCCTCCAGACTCCTCTCTCTCCTCCCCTTATGCACCCCCCTCCTCTTCTTTAAGAAGAGCACCAACTTCATCACAAAATTATCTGTAGAGAAAGTTAGAAGTGGCCTATGAAAAAGGAGTTTACAATAGCTATGTTTGAAAGAATACTATTAGATATAATGGAAATATGGATGGAGAGATCCAAGGTGGAGAATTTTTAGCTGGCCAAATATGGCAAAGAGAAAAAGATAGCTAACTCAACTCTTGGTTCATGCCACTCACTGAGGTTCATACCTCCTCATGTAACTTAAATACCTTAAGGCACTCACAAGCCAACAGTTATGAATACCCCCTATCCTTTTCATTTTCGGTTGGAGAAGAGAGTTCCACTAGCGCAAATCTTGCAAAAGCTACTATAAGCATCCCCTTTCTGCCCCCGCCTGCCCCCACTCAACCCCCATTCCACCCCCCGAAACATACACCTTCATCACCAAATTATCTTCATAGCAAGTTAGCATTGACCGATGAATATAGAGTATTCAAGGGCTACTTTATATAAACTCTATGGTTGAATAAGGACTGATGGTTTTGATGGAGATATGGATGAAGAGAACCCAACTTGGAGAGTTCTTAACTAACCTAAAAAAGTGGCATACGTTGTTGGGGTTGCAAAATAGCATCTTGTTCAATGATGGTGCACAATAGCAATTGTATTCAACCCCTCCGATCCAACCAAAGATTTCCTAAAGGGAAAGGATTCCTAGAATATACTGTTTACAATGGCAATGTTATATAAACCCTATGGTTGAATAAGGACCCACAGATTTGATAGAGATAAGGATGAGGGGAATCCAATGTGGAGAGCTTGGAGCTGGTGTAATACGGCCGCATTCATTGCTAGGGTTGAAAAATAGAAACTTTTAATGATGGTGCACATGAGCAATTATATTGACTATGAAAGGTTTTCTTTCTCTCTTTGTCCCAAACAAATTCTAAAGAGAAAGGATTCCTATTGCAATGAGATAAGTAGAATAAAACACTGCATATTCTTGGAGTAAAAGTTTTTAAACAATGTAAGTCACCATATACCTTTAGCTGCCCTTTAATGGAGAATGGACTTCATCCTCTAAATCATGCATATACAAGTGCTTTAATTTTGCAAGTGAGCCCACATTTGAAAGCCAAAGAATAGTAAAAATTCACAATTTAAGGGCCATATTTTATGTTTTCTTTGCATTAGGTACTGGTATGGTGTTTTGATATTTGTATTCAAGAATTTATTCACTCATAAACACTTCTCTTAATAACATACGACTAAAAAAATTCTTAATAGAAAAACATGGACCTCTCATTTGATTGTTTCAATGCTTAAACTAATAAAACGCTGAGCAAAGTTCATTGAATTCATTAAAGATTTATAAAGAGGATGAGGGAAAAACTGTAGTGACATTTGAGAATGTTGCAAGAATGGAAGACATTATTAGAGCTTTTTTGGCTATCAAAAGTATAAAATTTGAAAAAATAAAAAATAAAATAAATGTTTACACTAGTATAACAACATTGAAGAATGTATACAATATAGCATTCCACATTCTTTATCACGATTTCTACTTGAATTAAGAAAATAAATATAGGAGCAATTTATTTAGAAGGAAACTCGAGATCCTACCTAAGAGACTCATGCAAACTTGGGTAGGTGGATTTTGGGTCCAGGAATTGGGTTTAAGGGCCTAAGCACAGGGTACAATTCAATCTATTAATAGTTTAGAAGTTTAATAATCAAATTCTATTCATAATTAATTCCAGTAAATAGATAAGGAAAATGGAATAAGGTCAAAGTGCCACTTAAGCTCCCCTCACTCAATGTAAGAGAAGAAGATGGCAAACTAAACTCCTTGTTCATGCCCACTTATAAATTCCACATCTCGTCTGACTTAAGCATCTAGAAGCAGAACTAAAAACTAGTGAACACCTTATCCTCTTTAGATTCGATTGAAGGGAGCTCCATTATCCCAAATCTTACAAAAACTATTAGAAGTTCTCCCCCTCCCCTCACCTCCACACTCCTCTCCCTCCTCCTCCTGTTAGCGCTTACAGCATGATAAACAAGAAAAATCGAATGGAAATAAAAACACAGCACAACACAATATTTTAACGTGGTTCGGCCCAACTGGCCTACGTCCACGGAGCGACAGAATATTCACTATAAATGAGAAAGAAATACATGTACAATAATGATGACTCCCTTGAGTCATGAGCCCAAACCAGAAGTCTCGAGCCTCTTGTACACCCCTTGTATATAACACATCAATGTCACCTCTCAGTTGATGTGAATCTCTCTCATACCCAGAATAGTGAACCCAACTTCTGTGTTCCTCCCTCTACGCTTCCTGCGTCCTACGAGCAACTCCCGATATGCTTCTCAAATGCGAGCGTCTCCGATGATGGTGTGTCCCACATACACACAGATCTCCACCTCTGCTCTGGAGAAAGGGCTTCGTCTCTCCAGCCGCACTCCTGCTGGCTGCCACTCACAGATCTGACAACCCAGATCTGCAGCGGTATTGCACTGTTGCTTACGCCCCTCTCCGACCATCGAGCTGTCCTCCAGACAGTATCAGATCTGCCGTTAATGGTGTGATCCCCCTCACACACCTCATATGGCCAAGGGGCCATTTCCAATGACCATGAGCCTCCTGCTAGGCACTCGGCTATGAGGCAATTTGATGCCTTCTCCCACGATGGCATGGGCCCCAAAGGCAAGGCTTCTATGAAGCCTATTCCAACATATATAGGTGTAGCTGGCTATTATTACAATAGCAGTTAGCCTTTCAAGTGGGAGACGATGGTAAGGATTCTAATCTTATTAGAATCCTATAGCCTTGATCGAATGAGACTCTTATTATGGAAAACATACAGCTGTAACAGAGAGGAATAAAAGGAAACTACTATTGTAATAATAGCCAGCTACACCTATATATGTTGGAATAGGCTTCATAGAAGTCTTGCCTTTGGGGCCCATGCCATCGTGGGAGAAGGCATCAAATTGCCTCATAGCCGAGTGCCTAGCAGGAGGCTCATGGTCGTTGGAAATGGCCCCTTGGCCATATGAGGTGTGTGAGGGGGATCACACCATTAACGACAGATCTGATACTGTCTGGAGGACAGCTCGATGTTCGGAGAGGGGCGTAAGCAACAGTGCAATACCCTTGCAGATCTGGGTTGTCAGATCTGTGGGTGGCAGCCAGCAGGAGTGCGGCTGGAGAGACGAAGCCCTTTCTCCAGAGCAGAGGTGGAGATCTGTGTGTATGTGGGACACACCATCATCGGAGATGCTCGTGTTTGAGAAGCATATAGGGAGTTGATCGTAGGACGTAGGAAGCGTAGAGGGAGGAACACAGAAATTGGGTTCACTATTCTGGGTATGAGAGAGATTCACATCAACTGAGAGGTGACGTTGATGTGTTATATACAAGGGGTGTACAAGAGGCTCGGGACTTCTGGTTTGGGCTCATGACTCAAGGGAGTCATCATTATTGTACATGTATTTCTTTCTCATTTATAGTGAATATTCTGTCGCTCCGTGGACATAGGCCAGGTGGGCCGAACCACGTTAAAATATTGTGTTGTGCTGTGTTTTTATTTCCGTTCGATTTTTCTTGTTTATCACGCTGTAAGCGCTAACAAGTAGTATCAGTAGCTTTGGTTGGAGACCAGGGACTCGTGGGTGATCGGAATACAACACAATAGGTGTGAGAGGAGTGCCGAGCACAAAGTTCAAGGTGGAGCCCTTTCGACGGGACAGACGGGGGCAACTGCAACACGATGCATCGCATACAAATGGGTATGCACTGCAGTTGACGTCGGAGAGAGGAAGCAGGTTCGCAAGAACATGCAGTTGGGAGCAGCAGCAGTAGTAGGCGCCAGAGCAAGCGCTGGCTGGAACAGTGAAGAGGCAGCAACATGAGGTGTACACAGACAGTATTGTGTGTGCTTGTGTACGTTGTAACTGCAAAGGGCTGGTTTCTGTGTTGATTGCTGTTAGGCTGCAAGCAATAGTGGGTGTATTGCTTAGAGGAAGGCTGCTGCAACGGTGAAATTGAGGCAGCAACTTGCTGTGTGAAGAGGAGGTCTCTTTTGGAAAGCCAGAAAGGGTGGAGTGGCTTGAAGACACGTAGCTGTCCAGGCCATCATCATGGAGGTAGCAGCCAGTATTAGATCGTGAGGGGATGTGCTATTGTGGTGGCTTGAAGGACGACTTGGGGGCTGACAAACAATCAGCTATAGTGAAGAAAGAGACGAGGGTGCAATTGAATATTGCATAAAGAGACAATTCAGATCTGTAAGTACATCGATGGGCCTTCAAGCAGAACAGTTTGTTCTCATTCTCTGAGAATAGACAAAGGAGAGAAGTTTGCCTAAGTGTATAGTGTATACACCAAATAGCATATTTGGGTGCTGCACTTAGCGAGCAGCAAGAAGAAGCTGTCGGGTTTTTCAGTCGGGAAAAACCAGCAAGAAACAGTTCTGCAGATTGAAGGAGGTGTGCTCCAAGAAGGTGGATCTGAGAACGCAGTTACACAGTGGAATGCTGTACAGATCTCTGCCAGTATTCTCACATCAGATTCAAGAGGATCTTTGAATTAAGTTTGATTTAAACTTATTTATCATTCTCTCTTGTATCTTGTGTTATATTATTTCTCTCTTAATAATATCTCTTTCACGCTCCGTGGACGTAGGCCGGGTGGGGCCGAACCACGTAAATTTACTTGTGTTGGATTGTGCTTATTTTGTTCCGTTCAATTATTCTTGTTTATTCCGCTGTAAGCGCTGACAAGTAGTATGCTATTTTCGTGTGGAGTGAATTGCCGTGTCTAAAACCTTTCCTAGATTTTCTACCACATAAAATCAATGATAGATTTGAGCCAATCCCAACACCTCCCCCTCCCGTTATGCACCCTCCTCCTCCTCTTCAAGAAGAGCACCGACTTCATCACAAAACTATCTTTAGACCAAGTTGGTAGTGGCCTATGAATAAAGAGTATACAATAGCTATGTTTGAAAGAATACTATTAGATATAATGGAGAAATGGATGGAGAGATCTAAGGTGGTGAATTTTTAGCTGGCCAAATATGGCAAAGAGAAAAGGATAGCTAACTCAACTCTTGGTTCATGCCCACTCACTAAGGTTCATACCTCCTCATGTAACTTAAATACCTTAAGGCACTCACGAGCCAACAGTTATGAACACCCTTTATCCTTTTCATTTTAGGTTGGAGAGGAGAGCTCCACTAGCCCAAATCTTGCAAAAGCTATTAGAAGCATCCCCTCTCCGCCCCCGCCTGCCCCCACCCAACCCCCATCCCACCCCCAACACATACTCCTTCATCACCAAACTATCTTCATAGCAAGTTAGCATTGACTGATGAATATAGAGTATTCAAGGGCTACTTTATATAAACTCTATGATTGAATAAGGACTAATGGATTTGATGGAGATATGGATGAAGAAAATTCAACTTGGAGAGTTTTTAACTAACCTAAAAAAGTGGCATACATTGTTAGGGTTGAAAAGTAGTATCTTTTTTAATGATGGTGTACACTACCCCAACCAAAGATGTCCTAAAAGGAAAGGATTCCTACAATATAGTGTATACAATGACTGTGTTATATAAACCCTATGGTTGAATAAGGACCGACAGATTTGATAGAGATAAAGATGAAGGGAATCCAACGTGGAGAGATTTTAGCTAGTCAAATACGGCTGCATACATTGCTATTGAAAAATAGAATCTTTTAATGATGGTGCACACGAGCAATTGTATTTATTATGAAAGGTTCTCACTCTTTCTCTCAAAGAAATTCTAAAGAGAAAGAATTCCTATTGCATGTGACAAACAAGAGTGGATTTTAGTCAACTCAGATTGGCATTAAGAATAATACACCTTTATTGTAGAATTCACCTAGATGCATTCTAATAGTGGGTGAGTGAAAATAAGAAGTCTTCATGTGAATGGTGCCTAGTATAAGAAGTCGTCCCCATTTCAAAGGCTCTAAGCTATGAATTAAGTGGTCAAAAGCTTAATGGCAGGGGTCAAAATATCGGCTAATATGTATTGTATCTGCCGTACATAGTATTATTTGACCGATATTCATAATATCGGTCTTTTAAAAAAAAAAATTAAAATGGTAGTGGGCCCGAGTTAATATCTCAGCCGTTATCGGCCGATATCAGACCAATATCGGCCCAAATAACGACCGATATTTTCGTTTTCAATTTTTTTTTAAAAAAAAAACCAGCTTCCTTTTTGGGTTAGTTATTTATTTATTTATTTAGAAAAAATAAAATAATAAAAATACCGATAGTTAAAAAAAAAAAAAAGATGAGAGAGAAATTTATCAACCGATATCTTGGGGTGGCCGATATTTGAGAGGAAATGCTAACTCATGGGGAAAGGTGGGGGAAAGGGGAAAGGGGAAAGGGCAAAGAGGGGGGGGGGGGGGGTGGGGGTGAATTATAGAAATGTTTTTATTAGTATTTTTTTTTTTAATTTTTGTATAAATTTAAATAAGATCAATAGTTAAAAAATTAAAATTGAATCAAATTGAGTTAGATAAAAATTGTTTTCAATCCCACTGGAACTGATATAATCGGACGTATTGCGACCCCTAAGTAGCGCCACCTAATGAAAAAGTTTAATCCGCTCATTTTTTAATTTTCTATTCTACCGCTCTTGTCCAGGCAATTGACAAGGATTTTAGTGGATTCCATAGAATTTTCTAGATTCCGTGCAGATTCATTTCATCTGATTCAACACCTACCGAAGGGGCGAATCTTTGAGAATCTTGGCTGCACAAGGAGCACCACATGTATTTGTGCAACTTATGTGCCAGGCACCGCGCCAATAACTTTATTTAATGATTAATTTGTCGAGAGGCTCTCTTCTATACTACTTTTTCTATCAAAATTTAATATTAAACCGGTTCTCTGAATAAGTTTTAAATTCTATACATATAGATGTTATGTAAAATGAATTATATGATCAAAGGTGTGGAATGAAATTATACTCCATCTTAAAATTTTATATTTTGCTTTTAAAATTTTAAAAGCAATAATTTATACGTATAAACTAAAGAATAAAGATTATATAATTTTATTTATCAATTGATGATTAAATTATACATACTTTATATTTACATGATCATCCATCAAATGAATTCAATTATATAGAATCGAATGATCTATTTTGTGACTTGTCTTAATAAAGAGTGTCAATTAAAATACTTGTTAGCCCAACTTTTTTTTTTCTTTTTAAAATATTTTTATGACGAGTAAATATTTGCTATATCTTTAAATATAGAAGAGTATAGTTGAAAAAACAAATTCTTTCATTTTTATCGCAACTTATGTTATAAAAAATTGGTGTTCATCCTCTTACGAGCATTGTCACAAATACCGTTCTCGGGATATTAACGGCAATTGGTAATATCAGGATATTTTTAAATTTCAAATTTTTTTCGAGAATTTAACAGGAAAATTTCGCGGAAATTATAATATTTAAAAATAATAAAAATAGAATAAATAAAAATATTAATAAAATAAAAATGGTAATTAGGAATTTACTGGGATATTATCGCGATATTACCATTTATAGCATTTTTAATACGATTTTACTGGGAATTTATCACCGTGCTGATAAAAACGTGTTTTTAACGCGGCAATGGTATTTTGTCGATAAAAATATGATAAATTTGAAAATACCAGCGATATTTGTGACAATGCTTACAAGTCATTGTCTGTTGTTAGTTAAAATGCCGATGTGTGGACCAAACTCAGTAAAAAGTTCATATGCATATGAAATTTATTTTATATTTTAACCAAGAGAGGGATGTTATCTTATTTCTTAAATTCTTATAGAAACGTAGTTAGATTTTGTTTCAATTTCAAAAATATTAAATATGAGTTCATGCAACATATTGATTAGAGCAGAAAAATAATTTTAAAACATTAAAAGGCTTTTTCTACAATTGAAGAAAATATTGAAACTTTTTAATATTTACTTATTATTTATTTGAAGTTTATTGGTGGACCACAACACCAATGCAGGGATATAAATATTTACTTCTCAAATTGGAGCTGATCATGAGAAAAGGGATTCCAACGTATAAATATTTGATGAGAAGCGGTGACATCTAAGATGTCTTAATTTGTTATTTCTTTGATGATTATAACCTTAATATTTACAAAGTTTTAAAAATCAATTATTAGCTTAATTAGATCATAAAATTATAATCTCTTATAAGTTCCACAAATCATCCATTATTATTTTCATAAACAACTATAATATATATATATATATATTTGTAGATTTTAACATTAGATGCATGTGATAAATAGAAATGATCTTATACTTTCATCCTAATTGTAAGGAATGACTTTGAATGACATCATTTGAGATATTTGGAATCAATTTTTTAAAAATCTAAGACATTCATTAATTTCTAGATGCAAGGATGTTATGTGTATTTTTGTTAGATTTTATGAAATTATTGGACCTATAATTGATTAGATCAATTGAAAATTACTTAATAAATTTTTTTTTGCACTCCTCTCATTTGATAAATATAATGGTGGACCCAACAATTTCACAAAATTGAAAAGAATATACATTTTGTTTCAAGTCCAAGATATCCATATCTCTTGGAGCACAAGGCTAAGTTCTTAGAGCACGTGCAAACCTTCCTTTTCGTACACACTGGATAAATTTAGAGTGAGTGACCCTTACATGTTAAGAGTAAGACTTGAACCAAGAACCTCCCACAGCTATTAAAGCTCTTAACCGTTAAATCAACCCTCATAGATTTAAAAGAATACACATATATGTTATTAGAATTAATAAATGATTTAAACTTTTAAGAGATGCGTCTCACATATCTCAATTAATACCATTTGATATCATTCTTACTATTAGGATTCCTCATTCACAAATATTAACTCTAACAATTTCTTTCCTTTAAATTTTGATCAAAAGTCACAACTAGACAAATCTTGCTACACACCCAACATTTTTACAAGACCTAACTTATGCCATTTTTCATAACTTTTTATTTTTACGTCAAAAGTTGATCTACAAAATAAATATTTATAATTTCAATATTCTATTCATCGGTAAAATAACATTAATAAAAATAAATTTATATTTAGAAAATTATACTCCCTCTATCCTAAATTAATTGTCCTATGTAGATTTTGAAATTGTCCCAAAACAGTTATCTCATTTATATTGAACTAGTATAAAGTATATTGGAAATAGATGAGATTACATGGAGTGCAACCCTTATATAGAGAGTTTCTTAAAAAAATATAAATATTTCAAATGAGATAACTAAAATGAGACGGAGGGAGTAATTAAGTAGTTTTATCATACTTAACCTTTCTTTTGTCCAATGAAACACAATTGGTTCACGAGTGAATTGTGATTTATATAGTCTGATTAAAATCTTAGTTAAAATTTAAGATATAAATATAGAGATACTATCAGAAAAAAAATGTAGATATTAAATTGTTCTGCTATTGATGAAATAAATATCAGCGTGGTTAATTTTTTTAAACTTTACCTCTACATATGATCTTTCAAATTGAGAAATGGTCTATTGGGTAGAATTAAAATCACTCATTACTAGTGCTGCAACTCGAGTCGGGTTCCATAAAACCCAACTCGACCCGACTCGAATTCACTGCTCGAACTTCACAACCCGACGCGACCCGAAATCTAACCCGAATCAACTCAAATTCTGACCCGATCGCTTTTTGAACCAATTTTAGTCTAATTTTTGCCGGATCGGATCCGATCGGATCAAGTTAACTTATAAAATCCTCAACCCAATCTGAATTTCATTCAAATTTTTATCTTCTGAATCCAACCCGATCCGTTGATCCAAAATTCTCAACTCAACTCGTATGATTTCTCAGATCAGGTCATACGGGTCTGAGAGTTGCAGCCCTACTCATTACTTTTAATTGAATATTTAAACATATATTATACAGAAAATTTGATTAAACTATTAAAACCATTATTATATCGATTGCATTATTTTTCTTCGTGGGACCCATGAAGGTGGCCTAAGTGTCCAAGTCCTCCGTGTTGCGTAAAAAGACAGTTCTTTGAAATAGAATTCACATGCGTCTCTCTCTCTCACCTCCACCTTTCTTTCTTTCCACTTGCCGCTTGTTTGCTGCAGCAATGGCTATGGCTGTGGTTCTTCCATCTCCGAGGTCTCCTCTCTCTCTCCGCCACTCCGGAAATTCCCAAATTGCTTTCTCTTCTTTTTTCTTCCTTTTCTTCCTCGTCTTCTCTCCTCTTACTCCAGGTTGGTTCTCTCTTTCTCTCTGTTTTCAATTTTTTTTTTTTTGTTTTTGCTTCTTTTGAATGGAAGATAGTTATGTTGTAGTCTTTTGTTTTGTTTATTCCTCTTATCACTGCGTTAGGACTACGGTTATACCTCCGGCGTTATTGCCACCGTGTCGCACGGGTGGGAAATCTGGACCCTTCATCAGGAAGGCCCAGGAAATTTCTTTGTGCATGCCCACCCTATTTGCTGCATTTGTACATGGAAATAAGTGGATGACCAGGATTTTGCACAGGTACTGGTCCATCTGATGAATGGTTTGCATTGTCGACATGTGATGCTCCAATCCTAGATGCAAGTGTAGAATTATTGCTTGCAACCCATCATTCAAGCTTTTTCCATTTATTTGGAGTTAGCTTTTCAAGTTTTTCTTTTCCATTTCTCGCCAATCATGCAACCCATGATAATATTAATTATTATTGTTTTTTATTAGTAATTTTTTAGAACTTTTTTGGTGCATAAAGCGGAGAGCTTTTCTGTGTAATTTAGCAGGAAGGGCGAAACAAGATGCGGGAGGCAGTGGAAATGGATTATTTCGGGAAATACTAAGGGATGAGGCGGTCGCCAGGCTTCATCAGCTTGGGCAGGTATAAAATTCAGCAAATTGTTAGCATTCAAAAAATAAAAAAAAGGCGCAAGATTTTCATTGTTCTTTAACTCTGTTTCTTCCTGCTTTATAATAAGTATGTTCAGATGGGTAAGTGCATAACTTGCTTAGTATTCACTAACGATGTTAAAAATTTGTTATGCTTCTTATTTAAAATATCAAGAATGTAACTTAGAATTCACAGATTGCATTTTGTGGTATTTTTTCATAATGGAAATGGAAAGTGTTTTTTACTGCTGCCTCTTGTTCGTAGAAATTACAAAGGCAAAAGTAACCAAATTCTGTTTGATGTCCATTTCTTGCAAATTGTTCAGACAAATTAATTTGTAGTTCAAGACCAGTTAGAATGAATGGGTAAATGTGCAGTAGACTTTAAATCTGAACAGGGTTCAAGCAGGACTCTGGAGTTGGGCCCCTGTTGGAATTGGTGTTTTCTTATGTTTAGGAGGCCTAGTCATCTTTTCTTTTGAGGGTCATGGAAAATGACATGATAGTCAAGATTATATTCCTACTCGTGGATTGAAATCTAGCTGTTGTCGGCATTTTCTGTTGAATGTGTCTCCTGGAGTGCAGTATGGTATTTAAGATAGATGACATGGAACTAAATCTGCAGAATACATGCTTGGACTGACAGAATTTAGTCCTAATAGGGGGATGGTTGGCAATATAGAACTCATACAGTGAACCTAAGATAGATGGAATTAGTCTTTGATGGTGATGATGATCATGATACTTGTTCATAAAGAATGAAAAAGGGTATTCAAGCAGTAGCATGAGTATATAGAAGGGGCTGTGACTAAAAACAATCATGGATATTTTCAATCACAGAATTGGTGCATTTATACTAGAAAAAAACTCAGACATGTCATAAAAATTTTCAAATTAGAGATTTTAAGGCTTCTCACTGATTTCAAAAATCCAAATGAAGTGCTAATGTTTTCCAGTTAGTTAAACAAATTGATGCAACAAATATCAATCACTCTAGCTTCTGATGTCAATCTTTCTCATCAGATTAGTGATGGCAATGGTTATCTTGAGCGGACATTCTTGAGTCCAGCTTCCATCAGAGCCAGCGATGCTATTCTCAGCTGGATGCAGGATGCGGGTTTGAGAACGTTAGCTTTTATATCCCAGTTTTGGTTTTTTTTTCATATAGTTTTCATCACCCAACAGATGCTGATTATGCTTCTTAGGTGGGTGGACCAAATGGGTAATGTACACGGTCGAACTGAATCAGTGAATACAAGTGCAGAGGCACTGTTAATTGGTTCTCACGTGGTATTGCCTAAACTTCTGTTTTCCCTTTTTTTTAAGCATATCTTTAGAGAAGTGTGGTTGAATGGCCAGCATTCCTGTATAGATGGATAGATGATTACACTAATATGTTGACACTTAACTGTTGTTCTGTGGTTCAAACAGGATACTGTCATAGATGCTGGAATATATGATGGATCATTAGGTATAGTTTGTGCAGTGTCTGCACTTAAGGCTTTGAAGATCAGTGGCAAATTGGAAAAACTTAAGCGGCCAGTGGAGGTCAGTGATGTTAACATTGATTCTTTTACAATATGTATTATTGGTGGCTGAATGAGTAATTCGGGTAATGTATTCTTCAATTTTGTCATAGCTTGGGATCTGATCCAAAGCTCTGTTACAGAAACAGATGCATTCATTATTACATATGCCAAGTTCTGAATCAGGCATGTAGTCTGATCTGAGAATTGCACAGAATGGTCCAGAAGGAATATAAAGGCATGTAGCATATAGTAGCTCAGTAGAGAAAAACAAATGCAGTAAGAAGGGATAACCAGATATTGTATGAATGAGTACGCTCACATAAGATGCTTATTTGCATGACATAATTAGTTTGTGGTGCAATCCTAGTCATTTGGATTGACCTGGAAACATCTTGGGAAGAATAAATAGCTAGTCAGTCTCATACAATAAAAATCACCACCAATCCTCACATAAACAGAAGTAGAAAAGGAAATTCAACTAACAAACCATCCTCTTAGTGCCTAGGTCCTCATGCCCAAGATAGGAGATTAGAAGCCATGCTCATACCTGGCATAAGGAAAGCAAGCAGTCTTCTTGATATTACTTCTGTATGACATAAGACCATTGTTTTCAACTTATATCATGTAACTAGAATTTTCTTTTTGAGTTCTACTTTTCTGCTATATACCATTCAAAACCATGGTTTCTTTCACTCCACAATCTACCGTATCTTCTCTTACCACATTAATCTAGATCCTTCTAATATCTTAGAACCTAAATTTCCATATTTGTTTTCTCCAATAATCCTTCCATAGAGGTGCATCATTGCATGTGCATATGTGTGATTTTTAAAATTCTAAAGTAAGTGATATGGACCTCACATCATCTTGTCCTTCTAAAAACTCTACCAAAAATGAAAACCCCTCCAAGCTAGTATAATCTCAACCTCAGACACCTATGAGAAGTAAAATTACTTGGGGACCTGTCAACTTAAGTAAAAACAGCTTAAATTCATATAGGATGGGATAAATTGGAAAATTCCTGAGAATCAGGCCATTGAAGCTGAAAGCCTCTTCTGTTGGTCCTATATGAAACGTGGTCATGTCTAATAGAGTGGGTACTATGATTTTTAACAATGGGGTTTAGTCCTCACAGTGTTGGAGCATTTGTAGTTCTTTGTGCCCCATATATATGTTGCAATATATCTAATAAAACAGTTATTAGATTGGCAATGCTTTATAGAGCAGAGTTTTGGACAGTGAAGAAATGAAAATAAACAAATTAGGACTGCGGAGAAGAATATGTTACGTTGGATGAGCGGTTTAACATTAAAGGATAAAGTTGGAAACAAATGCATTAGGGATAGTAAAAAAATTGCCTAGATAGATGACAAATTGAGAGAAACACATTTGAAGTAGTTTGGTCATCTTGGTAGAAGACCAAACACAACCCTAATACATAGAGTTGAGAAGTTACAGATCAAAGGAGCTAGGAGGAAAGGCGGCTGACCACTGAAAGCTTGGAGGGAGGGGATAGAGAAGAACATGCTGAATTGTAGAGTGATTGATGGTATGGTTTATGATAGGGTCAATTAAAGAAGAAGAACTCGTAAAGCTAACCTCATATAGATGAGATTCTTGCCTTTGATGATGATCATGATGATAAATTGCAATATGTATAGTGCTTAGGACTATCATAACTTAGAGGTTCTATTTTTGTATTCCATGTAGAGCAACAATCTTGTATTTTGAAATTCAACTTTTTTTTTGAATAAGAGGTTAGTATTCATTCAAAAGAAGGGAGCAAGTGCCCCAGAGAAAACAATAAAAGACCCAAAGCTTGGGTTGGGCAGCGATAGGACAAAACCTGTCCATAACAGAAACATCACCAAAAAAAAAATTATGGGCAACCCAGGCCCACAACACGGGCCCAGCCAAGCAAAACAACTAAGAGCAGAGCCCAGAAAGACGATCCCAGACCAGGCAATTCAACTCGGGATGAGAGGGGCAGAGCTGGCGAGAACTCCAGTAGCGCAAAAACTACCACTCTGAGTGGAAAAGACAGGGAAAAAATGGCAAAAGTTTTCATCAGACAAGCAGCAGAGAGCAATAGGATGGCATTGCAGGCGGCTAATCAAATGACAATATGCAGCGTAGTGGGTACAAAGACGCCAATAAGCAGGGGGCTTTCTTAAGGACTTGATAACCTCAGGGTTGTTGCAGATAATCTTTCTAAGAGGGAGGCTTCTATTGATAAGACCAAGAAGGGAATGTTGGATGCAGATGAGCATAGCAGCAAAATCAGAGTGACTTTGAAGGGGGTGCTCTCTACTTCCAGTAACCCTTCTCAGAGCATCCAAATAGATAGCAACAATCCCATCAGTTTGGATGATAAGAAGCAAACAACTATATATATCCACAAAGATATTTTCATTGGTTGAAACAACAACAATAGTGGATTGCTGGTTACGAGCAGGAAGGTCCCACAAAGTAGAGAAAATGCCTGGAGTATGAAGCAGGTCCACATTAGACATAAGAAAAGAACATCCTAGAGCGAATGTCCCTGCAAATGAAGGAATAGACTCTGATGGCATTGCTTGATCTGTGCTCGAACACCCTCAAATTTCCTTCCTTCCAACAGTGCCAAATCAATGCCGAAACAGAGAGCCTAGCAACCAAATGAGGAAGGTGATTTGGAGAGTCATCCAGTTGAGTAGCTTGCTCAAGAATGTTAATGTAGCTTGCTCAAGAATGTTAATGTTGTTAGAAGAAAGCCCAAATTTCGACATGAGGATTTGCCAAACTTCAAGGACATAGCTGCAAGATAAGAGATGTATGTTATCTTCCTGCTCAATCAGACATAGGGGGCAAAGCGTATCACAGATGATGCCCAAGCTATTGAGGAAGGCCTTAGTTTTCAAGCCAGCGTTGAAGTAAAACCAGCTCATGGTGGAGTGCTTATTTATGTTACCACTAAACCAAATGAGATTGACCCAGGCAAAAGCACTGGACTGAACCAAGGGAGCCATAGTGGAAGAAACACTAAAGTTGCCAGAGGAATCAGTGACCCATTTGATAGGAAAAATACATCTTCTCTAATCTGCATCTCCTTTTTTTGTATTTTTCCCTTCACAAACAATAACATGGTATCAAACACCATCAGGTTTTCTACATTTCTGGTTCATCTGACGACTGTCTTCCTCAACTGTGGGGCCCACCTTCTATCTTTACATCTTGAAGTGAAAATTGTATCTGTTGAACTGCATCTTATTGTCACAATCATCATATCCAAAAATCCATCTATTTAGGTCTGTTTTCAAGTTCAACTTCTCCATTTGACTATGTCATAAACCATGCAGTCAATCGTTCCATGATCTATCATGTCTCTCTTTATCCCTTCTTTTTATGTTTTTAGTGGTCTACCCCTATCCTCTCAACTCTATATGGCTATCTTCGGTCTTCTACTTACATGTTCAAACCACTTAAAATGAGTTTCTCTCATTTTTATTTTGAAATGGTAGCATTGTATTAATATAAAAAAAATAAAAATAAAAATCAGTAGAGAAGTTGTATGCGGAGGCTTGTACAAGATAACTAAAAGGTAATTTCCAAGTACTAAGAAAAGGAATTGATCTATCTATCTGCACCTTAGCCAATAAATCTGCAACACCATTGGCCAAGCGTGCCTTAAATGTTTGAAAATGACATCCATAGCATCTGCCAACCTCCTGATCTCCCTGTAAACACCAGTCAATCTCCATGGGACTCTAACATATTATATTTTTGTTCTTGGAACGAGGTAACAACTTTGCAAGTAATCTTTTAAATATCTTAATTCAATGAATCTTTCTTTTGTTAATTGAATAATGATTTGCACTATAACAAAAATCGTAATGTTGAATCACTCTTTCTTTTCATTTCTTAATTTCCATTGTTCATGTTCTTCTCATTTTCAAAAACATCTGGCCTCCAGCCCTTGTGTCATTCACAAATTGAGCATGGTGTTACACGTCAAGAATTCAATCAATGAGATGTGGCATATGAGGGGTACATGATTCCATCAAATGAGAAAATACTAGTCATCAAATGAAAAATAGTATTAATTTGGATAATTAAGCAAATGTACCTGATACATGTTAGATGTCTCCTTTTTAGACTTTTTTTTTTTTAGAAGTTATCTTTGAAACATAGATATGAATGAGGGAGGGAGGGAACGGAACTAGAGGACTTTTACGATTTGAAATGAAGAACGGAACTAGAGGACTTTCTCTCTTCTAGGACTCTAATTGCCCACATGATTCTCCAAGTAAAAATAGAACTCTGGAAACTGGACTTGTAGATTCTAAATATCATGTGTTAACTGGAATGACTTGGGAGGGCTGTTCATGCTTTATGCTTCTGCCCTACAATGTGGGCATATCAATCCATATATGCTCGCTTTCTCTCCATTTTACTTTGTTAGGATTTTATCATCTTTTTCTCCCTCCCTCCTTGCATCATTACTTCCTGGGCCAGACAATTCAAATTTTTTTTAAAAGCTAATTAAAAATACTGCAGATTATTTTTAGTTGTCTTTTTCATCCCTTGAATAGACACGGTGAATGATAGCGTATATTTATGTTAAGGAACGATCATGAAAAGGTAGGGATTATCGCGTGGCTGGACATGTTGAGAAAGGGAAGAAGCTTTCATATTCTTTAGATTATGCATTTGGTAGGTCATTAATCCACTGTTGTGATCAATTTTTAAAAGGAAAATCTAGAAGGAAAACTCTCTCCTTCCATTCTAATTTTTTTTTTTCAGGTGTCAACTATTGATTTGGCACCCACATGAATAATTACAACAATAAGGACTTACAAATTATAGTCTGTTATTTTAACAACAATAGTAGAGCCATATAAGACCAGCATAGAATAATTTTCAAAGGGGTTGAGGCCTAATGAGTTTGAAAAATACAATCATGTCACTCTAAACTTGCCGAGGAAGTTAGAAGCATATAATGGCTCAAAATCTGTCTTATGGATTTACATCAGATGAATCGAAAATTTGAAGGACCCAAAGTTTGAAATTAGGTAATCTATTTACATCTCTTTCAATTAGGTGGGGCTAGTCTTTCCCATATACATTCCACAAGTCTTTGGTGAGTGGTGTGTTGCATGATGAGAAAGAAGAGATTAGAATGTTTTTCTCTGCTCTGGCTGGAATTAAGGATTCCAAAGAACCAGAACTTTTGGGTGTTTTGAGGACTCCAGAGCCGTTGGCTGATATGGGAGGGGGGGATTTGTTGTCAAGCGAGACTCAATTAATGTGATAGCTTGGGTATGTGGCAAAAGGAATCCTCTATGAAAGCTGTCATTAGCGTTTGGATTATGAGGAGGCTATGTACCAAAACAGTGGTCATATTTAGACATGTAGGATGATTGGCAAGTGGGGTGGCAGATTTTCTGGGTAGGGAAGGAATAGATAGGAATGAGAGTTTTGTGGTTGTAATGGTCAGAGGGTTGAAGGGTTTTTCTATTGCTTTTACTAACTTGATTTAGTTTTGAGTGGAATGTTTGTGGTGTTTGTGTTAATATAAATCTCATTTACTGATGTTTTCTTTTCTTCTTTCTTTTTTTGAGAAGGGGTGGGGGGGACTTGTATTCTACCGATGAATTTTTTTCTTACTGGTTCAAAGAAAACAGATGATCCGCTACCATTCCATATTTCCCATGTAAATGCAAATGAAAGCATTTTGTATGTTGTATCAACCCATATTCTAATTAAGGTATTTATCTCGTCTTTGCTTGTCTCCTTTGAAACTCTTGCCAAAAGTTAAAGAAATGCTCTACACCTTTTAAACATCTTGGAAGGAATTAACAAAATGAGCCGGTCTTTCACTGCATTCTACGTGATGTGCATATGAGAGAATCTCAATTTATGATGCTGTGGATTGAATCTAAGAATGGAGTGTCGGTCCTCACACCCCAATGCAGGATGAAGATGCCATCAAATCTTCTTCTTTCAAGAATGACATTTGGAAAATAGAAAGGAAATATGGCACCTTGAGACGCCAATCCCTAATCTCTTTTAATGAAACTTTAAAAACAGAAGGAACTAAGGCACTTTCAGATGCCAAATTTCCGAACTTATTTCGAGAATTATATTCCATGTATGCCTGTTTCCTTAAGATATCTTTGTTTCTTCTAAGATGACATTCATTGCCACAATTGGAAGGCCTCTTTAAACACATCTTCTTCTTCCTCTCCTTTTTTTTTAATGCCATTCTCTCTGTTCTCAAGTCCATGTCTATCAATCAATCCAACAAGGGTACTTACTAGTAAGGCCACTTTGGATTAGATTAGGAATGATTTGACCTAATTTAGGAATGTCATTTGTATATGGACAGGATCTTCTGTTAGCATGACTTAATTTTGAAGTCCCTGTGTTACAATGAATCATAGTTCTTGCTCTAAAAAGAGATTCCTATTTTCTTATACCAAAATCGGAGACATCACAGTATGGCTTTAGAGCTAGTTTTTTTATTGTTTTGTAAGTCTCTTTCCCTTTGATCATGTTGTCACTATACTTTTTTTTTTTAAAGTAAGATTTCCCAGCATTTCTTTTTCAGCCCATCAAGTCATTTTTTTGTTGATTACAAGGTATGCACATTTTCATACTGATTTTATCCCATATTTCATATGTACGATATCTGGGATTCTTTTCATTTTCTTGTAAACCTTCAATAGGAGTTCATTTTAGAGGATCTTTTTGAAGCACCTAATTTTAGAAAATGCATCCTTTATGTTGGTGTCTAGAGCATTTTGGTAGTACATCTAGTGTCATGATTGATTTTTACTGTGAATCAGTAATTTCTTCCTTCGTTTATATTTTTGGATCTTGTTAACATTTAATTATGTAAACAATTGAAAATTCTGAGATATTATTGGGAGAATTTGATGTAAAAATTAATTACCTATGGGAGTTCTCTTTTGCAACTTTGTCCAAGTTAAAGAGTTGCAGGCCTTGTTCAATGATCTGATTCTAAACCAAAATTTAGGGACAATTCAAATAAAAGTTGGCTGGACACAATAAAAGGGCATAGTCAATCTTCTCTCGTACTACACCAGACCCTTTTCATTCAAGGTGGAAACTGAATGTACATTGCCTATTTCATCAAAATTGAGAGCGTAAGAGATTGTTATTGGGAGTTGAAAATTTGAGTTCTAGCTCTTATAGATGAAGGAAAAAATAGCTGGAGGGGACAAACTACCCTTTCTACATGAAATGCTGCAAATCACAAGATGATATTGTGAGTGTTTAAGGATTAAGATCATCACTTAATTTCCAGTACTGATGACAGGTAAGACTGGTTTTAAGGCCTACTTATGCCGTCATACTAAAGTAATTTTTTGACCCGAGATTTTAAGCTGAATCAAAGGATTTCAAGAATCCAAAATAAGACTCACCTCACTGGGGAGACCCAAAACAAGCTTAAAGCTTCAAATAAATCAACTGAATTGGACCTAATACAACCCTTGGCCTAAGCTTGAATTTATAGGCCTTTATTTTCAACTAAAAAGAAGAAGAAAAAATTAAAATAGAAAATATACCAAAAAAACCACTGAGCCCTAGTAACTCGCTCGCGTCTCTATCTTCCCTTTCTCGGCCTTCGTTTCTGGTTGCCTTTCCTCTTTCTGCTATTTCTGCTGCTTCTTCGATTTTCTTCCTCTCTCTATTTCCTCCTTTTATTTCTTTCTTTCTCTTTTCTTCTTTCCTTTTTCTTTCCTCCTTTTAAATTTGGGTTAGTATTGGTATTTCATGCCTTTTCTTTGCTTCAGTGAATTATTACAGCATAGATTTTGGTCGAGTATTGATTGTATATTTTGCTTGATATGTTACTTTTAATCTTTCACTTATTATTGTTATTTATCTTACTACAACCAGGTGATTGCATTTAGTGATGAAGAGGGGGTCAAGTTTCAAACCACCTTTTTAGGCAGTGCCGCTATTGCTGGTATTCTGCCAGTGTCAACATTGCAGTTAACTGACAGAAGGTTTCATCAATATTTCTGGCAATTTGTTTCAGTGACAACATTTGACGGTATATTTGATGTGTAAACTTTATGCAGTGGTGTAACAGTGCAAGATGTTCTTAAGAAGAATTCTTTTGAGGCTACTGAAGAGAGCTTTATTCAGCTCAAATATGATCCAAGGACACTCTGGGGTTATATTGAGGTAATATCTTCCAATGGTGGCTTATGGCTCTTTCTGTTTCTGTTAGTTTCTGCTTGCTGCATTTTATGAAACCAAATCCATGAAGTCACATGCCAATATGGTATCATGTGTCCAATCCAAATCCTTTTTTGGTGGTGCCCACTTCTTTATCATGGTGCCAAATTCAGACATGTCTACTCACTAGGTGGGCCACACTCTAGTGTTTGTAAACAACGGACATTTACAAAGATTGAAAAAGAAAAATGACGAAAAATCTAGATTAAATCTGCAAGTGTCCTGCCTAATCACCGAACCTGACTTATGTGTGGCAGGTGATCAAGACACCTAGATTTTGTGAAATGGACATGAAAGAGTGGTGCAATATACCACTGCACCTGATTTACCAAACTGAAAGTTTTGGGCCTCGTGTAATATAAGGTTTTGTATGACACAGGTTCACATTGAACAAGGACCTGTACTGGAATCCCTGGGTGAACCTCTTGGAGTGGTGGAAGGAATAGCTGGGCAGACACGGTTAAGGGTATGAAGCCTGTACTACCTTCTACTGTATCAGAGATTGTTTTGCTAATCTAAGAAAGAGGAGATTTAAGGCAAGCCTATGTTAGACGATTCTTTGAAATGAGTGACATACCCACGACTGGATTTGTCTTGATAGCAGATTATTCATGGATTCTACATGAGAACCTACACTGATTCAAACTACTAGCTTAATATTGTTTTCCAAGATGATAAAATATTATTATACTTTTTAGTTTCTCTCTAAAGATGGTGAAGAATATTTTGTTGATGATAACAAACCAAACAACAGCACAGAACCTAAAGTGAGCTTTGCTTTAAGTGAGAACACGGAACAAGAAATCATTCTTCTAAGAGATGTGTACAGAGACCCTAAAATGAAAGTGAAGATCAGGTTATTCATTGATGACCTCTCCTATGGAACTCAGTAACGAATTGAGAGTTCTTAAATATGCCTGATACCAATAATCTCTCCTCATAAACAGAATCACTGAATAACAATAGATGACTAGCTCCTATTCGAGACCAATTTACTGCATAAATAGAGTTCCCATCAATACACACATTAAAAATGCCAGGGTTGGCTAGATCTATTCATCTTTGAAACAACACTAGGATTTTTACTTCATTATATTAGAAACTGTGAGAGGATTAGAGAGAGAGAGAGAAGAACAACATTTCTCCATTTGAGTCATGGATAGTCTTCATGATGTGAATGCGAGCACATGAAATGTTAATTGAAAAACTTCCACAAAAATTTAATTAAACATGCTTGCCTTTGGAGGAAACTAAGGGCATGGTTTTTTTGTTAAGAGCCATTGACAAAAGGTCAGCCTTCTAGACTCCTCTCTACTCAAGGACAGAGCTCCAGAGAGTATGTTTGAATAAGCTGTATCTGTGGAGTAGGTGACACCACGATATTCTCTTTGATTTCTTTTGACCGAAGGCACCACAGACTAGCCATCAGCAAGAGCTTCAACAGAGAATATTCTTTCGCTGACATATTTTATACTCTGTTCACATGTTCTAAGTGCTCTGGCAGGACCAAGAAGATTAGAAAGTGCTCGAACAGGTCCACGCGGATTGGAAAATGGGCAGTAGATGGATCAATGATTCACTGATTCAGGGCCTATGAAATAACAAAATGTCAGTAATTATATGGTGCCTGCCATTTGGTGATTGATTAGTTATTAAGTTACACTATTGTCTTGATCAGCCATCCAGCAGAAAGCAGTAACTCTTGGCCTCTTGGGGGGTGCTTGGATGTTCCAAAAGGTGGGGTTAATTCTTATAGTAAGAGACTGAGAAAAACATGACTAGATTGAGAGATCTCATTTTATTTTGGCCACCAGGTGCAGAGGTGTTGTCCTTCTAATGGAATGCAAACTTCTAACAGCCCTCCTGGTAGAGATGCATGGTCTTCCAATTCTTCATTGTTTAATTTCTTCTAGAAACAGGTGCCCATATGATTCAATTTACTTCATATTTCCATGCATTGTTGAACATAGCAAAAATGATCAAATCATATTATGGAGGGAAGCTGGAGAAAGTGATTATTTCCCAGCCAGAGGTTCTGCACCCCATCCCAAACCTAGACAAAGAAAAGACACAAAGGAAGAAAAAGGAGAAAGATTTGGGCATTCTTCTAGTATCTAATCTGAACTCTTGATTAGACTGGTCACACACACTTGGGATTGATCTCCAAATGCCAAGGGCAGTTCTAGGAATTTGGATCAATTCTCTAAGGATTGGAAATGGAGAAAAGAAATAATTTTCCACTGGCTTTGCTCCTCTGTGAGACTTAGTCTCCATAACCATTTGCGTAGGAATGCTTGATTGATTTGAAGATTGGCCTGATACTAAGAAAAACCATCAAAAAAGGTTTGCGACTAGACACCTAAAAATGGAGAAGAAATACTTGGGCAACTAAATGGCAAAAGTTTGATTAAGGGGCTGTTTGTCATGTTCTAATGATGGAAATGAAGAGCATGTTCATTCTTTTCTCCCATGGCATAAGGGATCTTCCCTAAAAACAAACAAAATAAGAAATTTTCCTCTTCTTCTAAGGAATCCATTTCCCTTTTTTTTTTGTTCGTGGGGGAGGGGGAGTAGGATATTTAATGAGAAAAAGAAACATTTTATTCATTTTCCATGAAAATAATGGTTTTGATGACACAAAAAATTGTCATGTTTCCATAGCCTGGCATGAGGCCAGATTTCATAGCACTTGTTGGATGACATGAATAAAATCTAGACATAATTTTGACATGGAATTTCTTTCCTCAAGAAAATAGACACCAAAACTCTGAAGCAATCCACCCTCAGTGATTCCTCTGAAGATGAGTCTCTCATCTTCTAACATGCCATAGGTCTTCCATTGATACTTTCCATTTTTTTCATACAAAAAAAAGTATAATATGAACCACTGAACGTTAAAAATGTACTATAGTCCTAGCCATCTAAAGGAAGCATAAATTTAAATGCGTAGAATTCCCTTAACTTGCACCTATAATAACCTAGCAGAAAATAGACATCAATTGGATATCGTTTGGCATATGCTATAATCATTATTAGAAAAGATGAAAGTAACTCTAAATGATAAAAAAATGGCAATAGAATAATAGTAGGTTCTCTTTATTTCATTGACAAGTTGCAAGTTTCTCCTTCCTTTTCCTGTGCTTCCCTTTTTTCCCCTTTTGTCTATGATGAATCTTCATTTTCACCTTTGGCATAACAGGTAAGAGTCTAGTGGTTTAGTTATTGTCTGTTTCTGTGGTATCCACTTAGTTCTTCATGAAGAGAAAAATCTGATGGACCTAGTTATCAGGAGCAAGTTTGCCAAACTTTTAAAAAAAAAAAAAAAAATCCTTTTTAATAGTAGTAGATCACTTTAAACTAAACCATTCAAATTTTTTTAGAGATTACAACAATAATTTATTGAAAAAGAAGAAGAAATTACAAAGGGGAAAAATTATCAAAAGAGGAATTGAGCAAATCAACCAGAAGGAGATACACCCACTTTAACTGAACCATTTAATGTGATTCATTCATTCTAATCTATAGAATCTTGCTCTAGTTGTGTCCAAAGTGAAATGCTTTCTGATGATATGAATGGTTTACTTGATTTAAAAAAGATCGTGTATTTACTTAATGGAAGCATCATCTTTTGCCTCATGATTTTTGTTAAGATTAATTTTTATGTTCATAAAAGTTTTGGGTCCCAATGTGGTGTAAGATCTTTTTCCTCATATGATCTTTTGACAGTTTTAGAGAAATAATGGAGTTGGTTCAATGCAGCTAATGCCAGTCGGTCTTAGTGAGTTTATTTAGTTTTTCTTAATGTTGATTCCCATTCTCACCTCAGAACTGAGATTTTGACTGGAGGATTCATTTATGGGGAAAAAAGCACTCAGATCACTTGCAGTTTTGGTACATCTGAAACATGCCTTTAAGACCAATTTTGTGATAGCAAACAGTGATTGTCCAACCTCTTGGAAAGACGGAGTGCAATTAATTTTATTCTTGTTCCTTTGGGCAATCTGAGTAGTTTTTTTCCTTGCATTCATGTTATAGGTGACAGTGAGAGGTTCACAAGGGCATGCTGGTACAGTACCAATGTCTATGCGCCACGACCCGATGGCTGCCGCTGCTGAACTTATCGTATTGCTGGAGGACCTTTGTAAACAGCCTGAGAGTTATGTCACTTATGATGGTCAATGCAATGGCCTCTCAAACGAACCTCTTTCAGGATCTGTCGTCTGTACAGTTGGAGAAATATCTTCTTGGCCAAGTGCAAGTAATGTCATCCCAGGCCAGGTAATGCTCTTTGATCTTTCTTCTTTTTTTTTAATCTTTGTTCATCATTTTTTTCATGAACGTCATAGCTTCAATGGTACACCAGTATCCTGGGGCTATGAGCACACATGATCCTGCTGTTCAATGACGCTGATTGTTGATTTGATGGCCACAACTGGATAGAACATGTCCCAAGATACATCAGCATATTTTTCATCCTACATGGGCAGTTGTATCATCTCATTTTTGAGGGAAATTTGTTGTGTATAGGATTGTCCCATTGGACTAGAGATTTTGGGGTGTGGTCTATGTGTCCTTTCTCAAAATAGCTTTGGTTACCATTAAAAATGAATATGTATATATATATATATATATATATATATGATCATATAATCAATATTAAGGGTGTACTCGTATGGCTGTTGAAAAATTAAAACAATGTGTAGTCATATAATGGCTCCAATCTTATGTTCAATTTTCATGGTTTTAGACTGTTTAGGAAGGAATAAGAGAAACCTTAGAATATAAAATAGTAAAGAATACTGGTGTTTGGAGTTTTATTTGAAACCATTATGATATTGTCATTTTTTCATACCGTTGAAGTTCTCACAAGCTCGTCAATTTGGATTATTAAACTATGAATCCAACTCATTCCAACAAGATAAGAGGATACTTGCCTTGCCATGTTCTCAGTCTTAGAATCATATCTTCCTCCTTTCTTATCATTTTCAGATAATTTGTATATTTTCTTTTTATCCCCATGCTGATTGCAGGTAACCTTCACAGTGGATATACGTGCAATGGTTGACATGACACGTGAAGCTATTATTCTTGAGTTGTCAAACAGGATGTATCGAATATGTGACCGCCGCTCTATTTATTGCACTATTGAGCGTAAGGTTTGAGAGAGTTCCATCTCCATTTCAATTTTTTTGCCACTAGTACTTTCAATGACTTTGTTGGGCCAATTTGCAGCATAATGCAGAAGCGGTACACTGTGATCCAGAACTAAGTTCCCAACTGAAGTCTGCAGCTCGTTCAGCCTTCCAGAGAATGTCAGGTGTGATACAAGGTGATGTGTCTGTACTCATGAGTGGGGCAGGACATGATGCAATGGCTATGTCTCATTTAACGAAGGTAGATAGCATCTCCCTCTTCAATCAACGCAGGTTTTCTGATTCCTTTCATTGTCCATGCAAGGTTCATGTTTTGTGATATGACTGTTGATCTGATAGGTCCTGCCATGGATAGGGGATGCTGTTTTAGCATCCCAAATGTGAAAACCCTAACTATTCTATTAGTTATTGATAGATGAATGTTAGTCACATGGGAGATTTGGTGGAGAGAGATTCCAACATAGAATTCTTTTGCAGTATCTTCAAATTATTAGCTCCCTTGCACAAGCTAGGAACATTACAACTCTATGCTACATGTTCTTTGCATTAGAACCCTAACATTCTTATATGTGATTAAATCTATTGTTATCTTGTATTGGTTTCTGCTTGTATTGAAGCAGGTTGGTATGCTTTTTGTCCGTTGCCGTGGAGGAATTAGCCATTCACCTGAAGAGCATGTTTTGGATGATGATGTTTGGGCTGCAAGTTTGGCAGTATTGGCTTTTCTTGAGACGTTCTTGTAATTCCTTGCACACCATGACCAGATAAAGATCACTCTAGCCAAAGTTCTTTCATGTTCCGATTTCTCTTGTATCCATAACATGTATAGTAGCACTAGAGGTCAGATTTGAGATTAATGGGTCATCCATCTATTATGAAATGTATCATCAGCCAGAGGATATGCCAAGTATTCTCCTTTGAGTCTTCAGCCTGTATTTGTCCGGCCATATTACTGTTTTCTATTTCAAGGCCATTTACTCAATGGTAACAATTTTAATCAGACAGGTGCCTAGGCCTGGTACATTCTGAAGATTCAAGGTTTACATATCCTAGGTGAAGAAAGATCATAAAAATTCTCATATAATGAAGGAATAAGAGAATTCTGTAATCTGTCTATGGATGAGTGTTCATGTTGGATCTGATAATTCGCAGTTTCATATTCTCATAATGACATTTAGGAACAGTAGATGTTCAACCACTGTAACAACAAAGGTTATTGCTATATACTTCTAGAAATGCCATAGAACCTCATATATGTTTAGTTACTTGAATCTTTCAGCAATTCTCAAGATGTATTCAGATGCTGTTAGGTGACCCAAATTGCTCTTCATTTGGAACATGTGAAGCTTTTGCTAATGTTTATAGAATGTACACATTGTATCACAATCTTTCTTTAACATGGCAAAACTGCAAAATACACTATTGGTTATTGCTATTTTCACTTTGAATAATGTAAAGAGAATATGCTCTTCAATTGTTCAATTTTTTGTTCCTTTGAAGGGTAACAAAATTATATTAATGTTCAAATTAGAGAAAAAAAGGATAAGAGCTTGATGAGGGATTGGACCAAAGTCCAAAAACAATCTACTTAGACCTGCATAGTAAAATCACATCACGAAAAAAACATATCAAGAACACAAGACTAAGACACAGCTATCCAGTTTACCCTGAGATAGACTAAAACTCTATTAAATGGCTTGGTCACCAATGCCCATTGAATGAGGCAAAGCTTTTATCTTTGAACTGAAAAAAATTTAGTGAACTTAAAAGATGACACAACTTAATTGATTTAATCTAACGGGCAAATATCCAAGGATGGATTTTTTTCGATTCGAATTGATCGTCATCCTATTTTGTGGACTTCATATTTAGGTATACAAAATAATACCTCTAGCTACCCAACGTTGGGTAGTTTAACTAGGTTACTTCCTACCTCATGAAGCGAGATGTACCTAGTTCGAGTCCTAACAGTGTAAATTGGAGGCGTCATATGTTGGTGTGGGATGTTCCTTTGAGGGATTTATGGGGGCTCTTTCCTCCTGGTTCTCCTCGGTTAGAAAAAAAATTTATTACCTCCATGCACCAGTAAGGGATCAATTCACCTCTACTATAACCTCATTGTTAAACTGTTCAACACAGATTTTGAGTCTCCTTTTTTCCCTTTTATTTTAATATTCTCACATCTATTGACCTCATAAAAGAGAGTAAAAAAGTCCTTACGTCTATGCCATTTAGCGACAAAATCTTAGGATGTGTCTTATGTGTTCTCTCCCTTTAATGCTTATTTGAAATATTTCTTAAATTATTTTGATATAATTTTATGACAGTTTGTTTGAATCTAATAAGAACAATGTTTTTATGTTAGTTTGACATCAATATGATTTATTTTAATTTATTCATTTTCTTCTTTATATTTATTATTTAGCACTATGGATTTGGCATTAAGAAATTTACACAGAATTTAGTTCTCTTTTCTCCAATTTCAATACTTTTTTAACTATTTTTTGAATTTACTACTTATTCATTGTTCATGATCCTCTGATTCATTAATATAGGCATTGATAATGAACTTGATTCAGTGATCTGCCATCTTAATGGAGGCTTGACAAACTCACTGAACGCAATCGGTTAAAGTTGCCTGCCATCTTGTTGGACGCTTGATAAACTCACAAGTTTTGCGAGAGGATTTAAGAAAATGAAATTTCTAATCTATTGTCGCATTTTTTTTTTTTTTTGAATTTACATGTGGGAAATCGCGGGATACCGACTGTAAAATCCTTACCCCTAAGGCACACCAAGGTTAGGCCATGGGGGGCTCGAACCCGTGACCTCCTGCTTCTTGAGGTATATATCATTGATGATATAATATGGGTGGCTATTTAGACACCCCACTTTTCTTTTAAAAAACAGCTCATTTCAAAAGTTTATATAAAAATTACCATTTTACCCCTCAATTTTTTTAAAAAGATGATATCTCTACACAAAACTCAGGGACAAATGGTAATTTCACATAAAATTTTGAAATGAGGTGTCTCTTAAAAAAAAAGTTGGGTGTCTAAATGGCTACCAATATAATATATATTGATTGTATTTCAGATGATACATATAAAAAAGTCCATTCCAAAACGATTTTTCAATATTTCAAAGGTCCTTTTAGTATATATGGTATGATTTTGTTTATTTTTAATATAAAATGTCAAATTATAATTTTCTAAATTAATACAGTTGTATTTCTAAATCTACAAATTTTCAATATTTCAAATTATTTTTATCTCTAAATTTTGTTATTTCTAAAAATACGTCTTTGATTGATTTAATTAAATGATCTAGTAACCTAGATTTTTATAGAAGATCCATCTAGTAATACACTATACACCTGTCATTTAGTGATCATTTTTCTTTACATTCTACACCAGTAAATATTTTGTCTCATGATATTATTTTATCATTATCAATATTATTATTTATCAAAATTATGGATTATCATTTATTAAAATAATAATTTACTAACCTTAATTTGCAATCCCAATATCCCATGGATTATTATTTGCTAAGATTATTATGGTGTCTCACTGCCTCTCTGCTTGGTTTTGAAGATGCCTTCCGAAGCCAATAAACGTGTTGAGCACTATTTATTATTAATTTAATTATTTTTTCTTCTCAATTCATTAGAAAATATTAATTTATTTATCTGATTTTGGTCTATCATTTTATTCCTAAATACTATTTTTATTTTTTTTATTGATTATTTCATGATTTTAGGATAAATCACTATTTTATTAAGTTCTAGTTTTAATCATTAATTTTAATTTTTTTAAAATTAACGTTTTCTATTTTTTAATAATTAAATATAATAATCTGGGCAAGGTTGTCAAAACGTCAGGTCCGGTTGGTTGGTTGGTTGGTTCATGCCTCCATCACAGCGTCTTCCCAAGTTAGTTGGTTCATGCAAAGAAGTGTAGAAGAAATTTGTTGTCGGGTCTATAAAAGCGCCACATGTGATCTCTTTCTCTCTCATCATTCCTTCTCCACGTAGAGTTGTAGAAAACTTCCACCACCAACCCAACAAACTTCCATTTGCATGCTTCTAAAAGATTTTAGAATATTTCAAGTTTCTTTTCAAACAAAAGTTTGTAGTCCGTCTATAAAAGCGCCTCACATATGTGACCTCTTCTCCACTTAGAATTGTAGAAAGCTTTACTTTTTTTTCTTCATCATCATGAAAAGGATTCAGAGTCATCTCCCAACTCAACTCTTCTACTCTCTACTGCTTCCATCCATTGTCTTTGCAGACTGTGAATACAAGGCTGATACAGAAGATGGTGATAAAACAAAGACTTTACTTTAAAGTTAGCAGAAATCCCTTCAATCCTCACGACAAGTATGACCATAGTATGTCTCCCACTTTTGGGGAAATCGATTGATGCCCTCTGATATGAGAAAGACATGTTTTTCATGATCAAAACCTTATAATACCGACAATGGGCCACAACCATCCATGTGTTGTCGGATGCATTCGAAAGTCTAACATCCCCATGCCTAAAAAAGAACACATAGGAGGAAGTTCCCTTTTGAAGGATTCATTGCCACGTTATCGGCTATTGAGACATTTGCCAATGGTTATTATAAGCGACTCCACTTCAATGGGAGCAAACATGTAAGCATTGAAAACGTAGAGCAGGAGAGATCCGGCCTGCATGCAAACCATCTCCATATGTTTTGCAATCATGGCGAAACATTAATCCACTTCTGATGTTCTCCGGCACGAGTCATATCACAGGTATGTATGATCTACGATTTGAATCGAGTTATATTATTTTTCTTGAGTTTTAGAATAAATTTTCCTTTAATGTATTTGCAGGTTTTGGAATTGGATATCGTGGTTCATTCCATAATTATTGGAATTATTGGGTGTATTTGAAAGTCCATTCACAATAAGGCATCTTGGTGCTGCGTTTAGCTTCCATCGATTCCATCGGACTTCGAGGATGTATATGTAGGTATGAGAATAAATTATTACCATTCCATCTTAGTTTAAAAATTAAAAAAAAAAATTCAGATGTCAATTGACTCGACAAATTTTTCTAAGAGCAATATTTTTGGGCAACTAGTTTTTGTGAAAATTAAGTTTCTTGATGATTCTTATTTTTTATTAAAATTATTTGTTTGTCTCGTTATTTTACTCGACCTAACTTGAATTTATATACAAATTTTAAAAATTTAAACAATTAGAGAAACAATATTTTCAATAGAAATAAGTACAATGGAGAGAATCAAATTTCACAAAATATAGTTATGTAGAAACATGCTTTTTTAAAAAAAAATTGTAAAAGCAAACAACGATTTCAGGTCAGAATTTAAACATCAGAAAGCATCAGATGGACCAATGTGATCTAAAATTTGGATAGTTCTAAGATGAAATTTTAAGAAATGAAAAGCAGTATGAATTCAAACAACATAAATTTAATTTTAGAATTGATAAAAATATTTTTAATACAGAAATTGATTTGGGCATTGATACTTTTATCCTTCATTTAAAAAACGTAATATTTTTCTATTTTATCATTCATTTTAAAAACAAAATCAAAGTTAAATCTATTTTTTTTCGTTGTTATGTCCCCCAATTCCAATTAAAGAGAAAGTATCCATTTATAGATAAATAATATTTTAATATTTGGAAATAAACACTTTCTCAGAATTGCTCATTCCCATATAAAGTTGGAAGCGTCGGAAAAGGTCAATTATTCCGAAACTAGGATTTAGGACGCATAAATTAAAGAGATGCTTTCTACCATTTGTGTTGGTTGAAATTTAAACTCATTCATACGGCTTTAAAATTCCACACCTCACGGGAATATTGATATAAGATGCAAATTCATGGAAAGAATCTATAATTAATTCAATCATTTTTTTAATATGAACTTTTAAAAATTACTCTGATAGTCAAGGAAAAAATAATACAACTCGATTTGAATCGTCTAGATAAAAGATCAAGCCTACCTGCGATATGACTCATTGTCGGAGAAGATCGGAAGTGGATGAATCCTGTGTCATGATTGCAGAACCATGGGCATGCCCATGCGGTGTTTGGGTGTGCATATGGACACAGTTTGCATGCATCTCTCCTGCTCCACGTTCTCAATGCTCACTTGTTTACTCTCATTGAAGTGTAGTCCTTTATAATAACCAGTGGCAAAAGTATCAACCATCAACATCCCAATAGAACATAACATGGAAATGAATCTCGCAAAAACAAACTTCCCCTATGGGTTCTCTTTCATGCATGGGGATGTTAGACTTTCGAATGCATTCGACAACACATGTATGAGGCCCGTTGCCAGTATTACGCCAGCTACAAAGGTCTTGATCATGAAAAACATGTCTTTCTCAGGTTGGAGAGCATTAATCGACCTTCCAAAAATTGGAAAACACACAATGACTGTACTTCCGTGAGGATTGAAGCGATTGCTGCTAACTTCAAAGTAAAGTCTTTGTTTTATCACGATCTTCTGTATCAGCCTTGTATTCACAGTCCGTGGAGACAATGGATGGAAGGAGTAGAGAGTATAAGAGTTGAGTTGGGAGGTGACTCTGAATCCTCTTCAAGATGATGAAGAAAAAAAGTAAAGCTTTCTGCAATTCTAAGTGGAGAAGAGATCACATATGTGAGGAGCTTTTATAGACCGACTACAAACTTTTGTTTGAAAATATATTGGATCCATCGTACCATGTTAAAAGGACCTTTGAAATATTGTAAAATCTTTTAGTTGCATGCAAATGGAAGTTTGTTGGGTTGGTGGTGGAAAGTGAACAAGGACAAAATTTCATAGGGAATATTGTTGATCATGACTCATGAGTGCCAATCGTGTTCCTAATTGGATTTGGATTACACCCATTTTTAATTATTTTGAAAATAAATGGATAAATAAAAATGCACTTTCCAAATTGTTATGCTTTTTTTGAAAAAATAACAATTTGCCAAGTGCATTTTATCCACAATGTGAATTATATATCTGCTCGTAAAAAAAAATTATATATGTTTAATTTTGCACTTGGTTTGAATTAATTCCACCGTTAAATAAAAAATCCATTTAAATTCATTATTCATCTTTGAACCCATGAATTTTCAAATTGAGACCCTTAGTTCATTAGTTAATTTATCTTCTCCATCCCTCATTCTCTCTTTATATTTCGTTATACTGTTTACATATAAATTCTCCTTTACTTCTCAACGTATTTAAAAAATAGACTAAATTACAGTTTTCCACTTTAATAATACCTTCGACCTGTCATTAATCTAACAATGCACACGAGTTCTGTTACATTTTTGAATATTTTGAAATTCGAATTTAAACATAAATTTTGCAATTGCCATTCAATAAACATCCTTTTTGTCTCTAGCTTCTACTAAGTTCTCTGGTCATTACCTCAAACTAATGGTGAAATTTGGGTCCGGTTTTAACTCAATTTGTATGACTTGACTTAAGAAATCTATGGGTTTGGATTATGTATTTGTATATTTCGGATTAAGTTGGGTTGGAAAAAAATAAATCCGTATGAAATTTGGATTGGATTGTATTCAGAAATTTAAAATCAACTCGATCTGATTCGACATAACCTAATGCGACAAGAGTACATCAAGCTATAAAACAATACTTATGTTCAGTCAGGTCAAACATTCGGATCAAGTTGAGTAATTCAGGTCATATTAAGTCAGATTCAATAAATTTTAACATGAATTATATTGAATTTATTAAAACTGGACCTAACCCAACTCGAGTTTAAGATCTAACCCTACTTCAAACTCTCTGGCCATTCTTTACAGGGAACTTCTACCTATAAGTGTCAGTGTGTGACCCTCTAGGAAATGCAAAAAACCTCTTGAGGAACATGAGCACTAAGGAGCATTTAGATGCCCGAATGTGTGTGAAACCAGGTCTAAGCCTTGGCAGACCCAAATCCTATTATGGCCCATTAACTTATCAATTTGGATTTAAGCAGTGTCTTATATTTTATATATTAACTAAAGATACGTTTAATATTATTTTCTATTAAGACCTACGGTTTTCTAAAGAGTCATGTAACAGTAGTAAACTCTTATTCCATATTGAGCTAAACCTGACCCACAAAATTCATGTTGGAATATATCATTTTAAAATTGTAAACGTCTATTAGGCCTACATGGCCTGCAAATCTAAATTGAGTCAATGCTGACCCACAAATCCACCCTAGACTCATGTCGGGCACAAAATCATATTCAGAGGTCAAAACATGCTAAATTCATGACCCAACATTGAGTCAAAATTAGGCTCACAAGTCATGATAAACCCATATTTTTATACTTTCTTATTATAAATGTTTTATCCTTTAAAAGGTATTTTAATTTATTTATAATTCGATGTAGGTTAGGTGATCAGAAGCCCAGAAGAGGGTCCATGTCATTGGGCCGAAACTAGCAACGCATAGAATATAAGGGTCCATAGCTATTATTTTGTTTTTCAATAATTATTTCAATATATCTCAAAGATAAACGAGGACATCAACTAGAATTGAAGCTTAATCTTTTTTACTCATATTTCTAGAAGAAAAATTAGCTTTGAAACTTATTTTTTTAAAGAAAATTTTGCTCCTGTTAGGAAAAAGGTAAAATGAGATTTAAAAATTTCAACTCATTATTTTTTAAAAATAATTCAATTTATTGAACTCCATTATTGTCAAGAAAAAATAAAATTTTAAATTTTTTTATTAAAAATAAGCAAAAATTAAATATAAACGAAAATCATCATTTTAATCATTTATCCCATCAATCTAAAGATGTAACACGAAGACTTCTTATGAGGCCACCTATTCTAAATAGTATGAGAAACTTAAAGTTGCTAAGTATTAAGTTTGTTAATAAAGGAAACCAGTCCAACAAAATAAAAAATAATTTTTGAACAAGAAAAATAATATAACAACATATAAACCATGAAAAATAAAAAGAAAGAGTTGAAAATTCTTAAATTAAATATTGATATTAATGAATCAGAAGATCATGAGCAATGAATAAGTAGTAAATTTAAAAAGTAGTTAAAACGGTATTGAAATGGAAGTGAGAAAAGATATAACTAAATTCTTTGTGTAAATTCCTTAGGTCAATTCCGTACTGGAAAATTGGGTTTTGGGCTGTTACGTGCAGTGCAGATATACCCTTTTTCATTTTTCGACTTTTTTGGGGCCCACAGCTGATCTACGCTGTGATTCATATGATATAGTATGAATTTTTAATACCATTAGTTAAGAATAAAGAAATACATGAAGCATTAGATACCCTAAAATTATTAGAACCACTCACTGTTCAATAGATTATATGGGAAATATTTAATTAGAAAATTTATAATGTTCATCACACTTACTTAATTTGAATGATTAATTTTATACAATTTAAAATACTTGTAAATGTAGTTTTATATTTAAAAATTAAAAAAGAAAATTAGACATTTTAAGAAAAATTCTGTATATCATAAATGAGACTATTCAAAGTCATTCATTAGTTGAAATTAAATTGGATATTTCTAAGTGATTGCTTGTTCGAGTTGCACTTTTAGGCTAAAAGCCCAAGCTCCCTTATTGAAGCCCAGTTGTGATTAACATACTTGGATGAAGTATAAAGCCTACTTTAAAGCCTAATTTCACAAGTTAATGTCATGTTTGAGTGAAGGAGGGGATTACATTATATACATATATATTGTACTGTTTAATTATAATAATATGTAATTACTGTATATTTACATATAAATATATCATGGGCTAAATGAGCTAACAAATCTAACAAACTATTATGGGCTTTACGTAAAAGCCCACTTTTCCCATTTAAAAATTGGCTAAAAATGAGCCCGAGCCCAGTCATTACTAATACTTGCTGTTCATCTCCATTGCTGTACAATTGATTCATGCTAAGTTTGAGAACATAAAAAGGCAGTAAGTAGGAATTGTTAACTAATTGACTTTAATGGGTAAAAAATAAAGATATAAAAAAGAAAAAAAAAAGGAGCTTTAAATGGGGACGTTGAACTTTGTCCTTTTTAAATGAACGGGCTGAGTCAAGAGCATTAAAAATATAACGGACTTTTAAGAAAGTTAGGTCACTTCAAAAATAGATGGGCCAAAGCTCTTACAAAGGGAAGCCCAACCCATGACTAGCCTTTCTTTGTGCTTTTCATCTATGGAGTCCATGGGCTATCACGTATCATCATAATATGATTACAATTGCAACATGGTGTGGTTCATATAGTTTACAACAATTAAAACTTAGTAAGAGTTGTTGAAATTAGTAATTCTGATCATTATCACTAAGTACAATGTTGATTAGAATTTTTATAAATCATCAAGCTTCATCTCAGAAATATTCCATTTCAAAGAATCATATTTCAATTATGTGGCATTTGTAGTTGCAATTGTTGAGTGGGTAACATATATCATATATGAATAAATTTGAGAGTTTTCCTTTTAGGTATGAGATGATATTTGTCAAGCAGTATTATTATATAAAATTTGTGAAAACAGAAGGCCCATTTTCAAAATACTTTAAAGAAAAGAAAAGAAAAGTAATTCAAAGTTGAAAAATGACAAAGCCAAAGGGGGAGTCACTAAAAACCAGCCATTCTAATGAGATAGATAGAAATATGAGAAGCGATTGGTACACCAACACTTTCATCCTAGACGCACCAAAATAAAGTGAAATATGTATTGTGTCCCAATCCCTCCTCTTTTCATCTTCCCATTTGTTTGGATAGAATGAGTATTTTTTTTTTTGTGAATTTATGTGTGGAAAACCGCATAAAACCCATCGTAAAACTAAATGTTTCATTAGCTATAATTGAACATGAAATGGTTTGCATTAACTGTAATTGAACATGAAATGGCCTGCATTAGCTGTAATTGAACATGAAATGGACATTGCAGTTTGTTGTTTGTATCTGCCAAGTAATTTTGTGAAAATTTGATGATCAACTTGCAATAGACCTGGCTGGGATTTAAATATCACAACCACACCCTAATTATACAACATAAGTCAATATGCTATACATGGCTCAACAAATTACAAAATAACTTAGTATGATTTCCAACCATCGTAGAGGGATCTTCTACATCTTCCAGTCCATACTTGTATTGTAAGGGATGTGAGCTCCTAGCCCAGTAAAGATAGATCAACAGTTCAAAATGTTCACAAAATAGTTTAACAATAATTTAATGCAGGATTATAACAAAATAATGAATAAGGAACCATATTACCATTTGATCTTTCCTTTGATAAGATTTTACAATCTTAAGTCACATCGTGGTATCCCACTCAACCCTATTGAGGTATCCCACTCAACTTCAACTGTGTAACCCTGGTGAGGCATTCCACTCAACCTCATATGCATTAGGTCCCCACACGGACAAAATGCAGCATCTTGCAAGAGCTTTACACAAGTGTATACTTATAGTTATATACATTAACACGTATACAAATTACCCACTATCCATAAAATATGGAATAAAAATAAATCACAATTCCATCATTCTTCCTCCATATTTCCTTTCAACAAGGGTTAAACATTGGAGATACACTTACCATCCATAGGTATGATCCTGGTTTAACAACCTAGGATTTTTATATATATTGCCTGCATAATATATATATATATATATGTCATATGCGTATTCCACATAAACTGATTAATTTACATAATTAACATTTACTTAATTGAAGTAAACCGTAGTGAAAACAACTTAATCAATTTTGAAGGACAAATCTTCCACCATGTCTATGTCAGAAAAGTAATCATTGAAAATGATTAAAACTAAATAAATAACTAAAAGCTATAGTAATTAAAAATAAACACACATAAAAAATCTTTAGGTAGCAATGGAATGAAATCAGTACTTTGGGCATAGGGTCTCAACAAATCAACAAAGCCATTAAAACCCAACTAAATAAGTCAAAACCCATGGTTGTAAATGAGAATCTTGCAAACAACCATCTGTAAAAACACCCAAAAAGGGTGGTTGTTGGCTGCTTCTAGCGTCTGAACATTCCCAAATGTGGGGGTGTACATAAACCACTCCAGCCAAAAAGAGGAAAAGTAGTTGTAGAAAAGGGTTTTCCAAAAACTATTTTAAACCAAAAGTTATTAAACATGAAAACAATACAAATTGAAGATTAAACTAATATAAATTCCAACTAAGTCGAAACCACGAAACAATAGTCCTCCTAACTTTTCTTAATCATATATTTTAAATATTTGAAAACAAAATATCCAAGCCATTAATGTACTTAGTAAAAAAATAAATTAGAAAGCCTAAAATATTAAATCAAACAAAAATACTTTCAAAATTATTTTAACAAGAAAACCAGTTCTAGCATAATCAATGCTAATAATTTAAACTAACAACATAATTCAAAAAGAAAGATTACCAAGAAAACGAAATGGAGAGGTAGAAGTGCTACGAGGGCTTCTAGCCCAAAAAAGAGAAAGAAAAGAAGAGTATAAGAGCATGAGAGAGTTATTGTATAAGAAGGACAATTCTTTTTATAACTTTAAATTACTTGATTACCAAGAAACAAAGACAAAATAAGGCTGCAATGTTTTTTATCTTATCCTCATTTTTTATCTTTTATAATCTTTTTTTGGTATATGGTTTTTTTTCTCTCTGTGGTTTTTTTCTCCATATTATTTTTTCTCTATTGCAATGACCCGACCTGATTTTTTAGAATTTTAGGATTTTAGTAGTAGTGGAAAGAGTGTGGGCTCCATAGTGGGCCCCGACTACCCTTATCCGAGTTGAAGGGCATTTTGGTAATTTGGAATTATTAAATATTTAGATATATAAAATGTTTGAAAATCACACTTTTTCCTCCCTCGATGTTTGACACTCGATTTTTTGGGTTTTAGAATTATCTTTGAAAAGCACTGAGTCGATTTGAAATTTCAAATTTTACGCATTTTGGAACCCTAACCCTATATGTTTTTCCCCATTCTTGCAGCACTATAGCACCGCAGCTACAGTACCGCTTCCTCCTGCTCTCCATTTGCCTGACTGGAGTTCCTTTTTCTCCCTTCTCGTTGATCGAAACCACCTTGAAGCCGTTCGAGCCCCTCTGAGATCTCCTTTCAACCCTGACGCCCTTTGGTACGTCTCGAATATTTCTTTTCCTTTCTCCTTGATCTACTTCTTCTTCTTTTTTTCTCTCTCTCCCTCGCTGTTTTTTTTCTTTTTTTTCCCATTTCCTCCTTTTTTCTTTATTTTCCTTTTTTTTTTCTTCTTCTCATTTATTTTCTTTTCCTTTTTTCCTTTATTATCCTTCATTTTCTTTCTCTTTCCCATATTTTCCTCCTTCTTCTCAGCTGGGTTTTTTTCACATGTTTTTTTCATGTGGTTTTTTATAATGTGGGTTTTTTCCTTGTTTTTCTCTAATGTGATGTTTTTCTCTATGGCTTTTATCCATTGGTTTCTTTTTCTTTATATGGTTTTTTTATCCATGTGGATTGTTCTCAATTTATAATGATTTAGAAATACACTATTACATCATGAATTATTACATTTGAGACAGGTGTATGGATGAAAACAAAAGATGAAAAACATCTTCTTTTGCTTTTAGAAGTGGGCATCTACTCTTGGTCGATGGAGGCAACTATAACATCATTGGAATCATTACAAAAGAGACAAATGTTTAATAAAGAAAACTAGAAAAGTAATGACAGGTGTTTCTATCTAAATAAAAGTAGAAAAACTAATGTTACATCATAGTAGAAATAGCGGAAACATCATTGGAAATGAGGCAGCAGTAGGTAGACGTCGCTCTCAGCTTTTGGTGAATTGGAATTGTAGAAGACAGGTGACAGCAACAGATGAAAAACATCCCAAACTAAGCGATAAGATTTTGCCAACACTTGACAATAGAAATCAGTGGAAAATAGGATTGAATTATCTTTTGAATTTTCAGGCAATTTTGTCAGGCTGTCATAGTTGATGACGAATATATACTCAGCTGTCAATATATTTCATTTCTTTTTTCTTGATTTGACACTAATGAATGAACTTTTTCTTTTTTTGTCGGTTTCTTGAATCTCATCATCGGGCATGACTTGGAGAGCGGTGAAGGCATTATCAGACTCTAGATTTTGAATGCGAGTGCTGAAAGATTCAGCAGATGTTTCTAGAGATTTTCCCTTTTGTGCAAGAACTTCTTTCATCAGGTCTTCTTTTATTTTGAGAAGATCAGCAGCAGTAATCAATGATTGTTTTGAAATATCATGGGAAGGGGTAGAAGTACAAGAAGGGCATACTTTAGCTTTCTTAGAAGGAGAGGAGAAAGGGAATGACGAAACAGGATTTTGCTTAAAAGCAAGAGTGGGTCAGTATTGACATTTGTTACATTATTGACAGTATTGGAAGACGCATTAAGTGCATCAATGAAGCTAAAATTGGATTTTTTCACAGAATTTATAGATTTGTCAGAATATTCGGGATAAATAAGATTAATCCCATTGATAATAATATCAGACAAATGAAATTTTTCCTCATTTCGAATATCAATTTTTCTTGTTAAAACAGAAGGTGAAAGATCCTTTCTTTTTTCGAAATTCCATTTGCAAATCCAAGGAATATTAAATTGAGCATAAAATAACATTGTTATCCAATCTTCTGCAGCAAAACAAATTTTATCTATATGACTTTTGTTTTTTTTTTCGAATAATTGAAGAATATGTTTGAAAAGTATTTTGAACATTTGTTGGCAAAGCATCTTTATGAGAACCAAATGGAGACTAGAATTTAGCAAATCACCACATTGGAATTTCGTCAAGATTGTCAATTTTGATACGGATAAACCAGGAATGTAAAAACATATAGTTTTGGTAAAATAGAATATTTTCTTATGCAGAAATGTAATCCCAGTAATCAAAGATAATGTCATTTAAATCGGGGTTGGAAATGGTTTTGGGTAGATATAAAGGACAACCCCAATTTTCTTCAGAAAATATCTTTAAGATTTTCAGTTTGGAATATCCAATTTTAATATTTGGAGGAACGTATCCTTCATAATGAGTCTTATTTTGGTCTTTTCCAAAATGATGAAAGGCACAACTTCCCGTTTCAATTTAGATTGTAAGATAAAAAAAGTAAGAACGAGCAGTTTTAACGTAATTCTCTGGAAAGAAGCAATATGGAATAATTTCTTCAAGTGTTGCATTGTCTGGGAAGTAGGCTTCTGGTAATGGATATACCATTTGATTGTATCTGTTGAAAATAGTTTGGAAATTTGAGGGATTTGGTTTTGCAATTGGCGATTGAGGAGATTCAGGATTAGGATTTCTCAAGAATTAAGAGGGAGACGGAGATCCCCAAAGAGCATGTCCTTCGTAAATGTTTGGTCTCTGTTTTAGAATTTCAGGACGAATGTTAGTTATAATTTGTTTGGTTTTTCGGAATGGAGAGGAATGCCTCATAGGCCTAAGTGAAGGTTGCATAATTGAACGAAAAAATTACCAAAATTGCAATAAACAAAATTACTAAGAACTTGGTAAAAATGTCAAAGATCTCTTGTTTAATTTATAGAGCTCCTTTGATGTTTTCTGCATAAACTCTCGAGACAAAAAGTCAGAAAGAGAATTATCAATTCCATTTATCAATTTTATTTCTAAATCAAATATACTTAAGATAGTTTGCCATCTGGCAAAGATTTGTTTATTAGCCAAATTTTTAACATTTTTTTCTATTACCACTTTAGTAGATTTGCAATCAACTCTTAACAAAAATTTCTTGTTAAGAATATGTAATTGGAATTTTTGAATACTTAGTAAAATTGCTAGTATTTCTTTCTTAATCGTGGAGTATTTTTTATGCAGGACGTATGTGTCTACACGTGACACACACGACTTTGTAAAGGTTTTGTAAACAAAAGAGACACGGCAGGCAACCCTTTCCTTTTGTTTCTCCACTTTCCATTTTCCCCTTCTTTCCCTTATTTCCTCTCTACGTACACAAGCACCAACCAAGTGATGGAGATGCCGACGGTCCCCGATCCCGACGATTCAGGCACCTCTTTCTATCTTTCTCCTTTCCTTGTTTTCTTCTTCTTTCTTTGTTTATTTTCGTTCCTATTTTAGTGTTTAGGGTATGTATATAAATACCCCTTTCGTAGATTATAATAGACACGATTGATTGATTAATGAAATAGATTGAATTTCGTTTCAAGATTTTATTCTTGGATGGTTTGTTTGTTCCTCTTTGGATTTTGATCTTCACCAGTGTTTGGAGATCATTCCGGAGTCCCTGATTTTCTTCCATCTTGTGCCTGCAAGCAGAAGATAGAACCCTCTTTTGTAGGTCAGCCAGTGACGGCACAACCCACAGGTCAATCCGCCACTGCTTGTGTTTATAAGCATGTTGCCAAGCAGGTAGTTCCCTTCCCTGTTGGACTGCCCAACAACCACTCCCAATCTTACCCTACAGCCAGGTATTGGGCCACTACCCTCATCTTTCTCCCACCATTTCTTAACCTAAAACCATACAATCGATCCCCATTCTATTCCCAGTTACTGTTCACAGTAAACCCATCTAACGTTACCTTTGTTCCTTTATTTAAATTAGGTCCCTTATTCCCTTCAAATCCATTTAGCCACATCTAAATTCATTTAACCCGATCCTCGCTGCGTCAATTTTGCTTTAGTAGGATTCCATGTTCCAGAAATAAATCTAACAATTTTCTCATTACTGTTTTCTTTTTGAAATAGGATACCACCATAACCTATTTCAGACGCATCTGTTTGAGGAATTTTGAAGGCTTTAGGATTAGCAAGATTTAGACAAGGAAGAACTTTTATTTTGTGCTTAATTCTTTTAACAACCTCTGTATGATCGTTATTCCATGGGACAGGATTTTTCTTGAGTCTTTCTTGAAGAATTTTTCTATCTTTTGCAAGGTCTTTATAAAAAATTAAAACATAATTGAAGCATCCTAAAAATCTTTGCAATTGTTTTATATCTTTAATTTTATCAGGAAATTTATTAGCAAATTCAATAACTCTATTAATTGATTGGACAATATTATTTTTAATTTTAAATCCAACGAAGTTAATATCAGTTTCAAATAACTTTATTTTTCTTTGGCTTAAAACTAAACCATTTTTTATTACAATCCTTTTAAATATTTCTAAGTGCTTCCAATGTTGATTTATTGAATCAGAAAAGATCAATATATCATCAATGTAGACTAAAGAAAAAGTACTAAAGGGATTGAAGATTTCAGTCATAATTTTTTGAAATTCAGAAGGTGCATTTTTTAGTCTAAGAGGCATGACATTCCATTCATACTAACCAAAAGGTACTATAAAACCTGCTTTATAATTATCTTTTTCAGTAATATGTATTTGCCAAAAATCAGATTTTAGATCAAACTTTGAGAATATTTTAACATTGTGAATTTTATGAAGGATGTCTTGAATATTAGGTATAGGAAATCTAATAGATTATAAGACCTTATTTAGTTGTTTATAATTTATTGCTAAACGAGGAACACCACATTCTCGTTCAGCAGCATTATCGACATAGAAAGCAGCACAACTCCAAGGAGAAGCACTTTTTTCAAATTAAAGCTTTCTTTTCCAATTCTGTAATTTATTTTTTACACATTTCTTCTTGCTCAAGAGACATTTGAGTGGCACGAGCTTTTGTTGAGATTCTTTCTTCTTTAAAATCTTTTATATACGGAAGAGAAACAATATGTTCTTTTCTTTCCTAGAATGCGTTCGGGAGGATCAGAATAGCATTCTGAAACAAGGGTTTGGTCATAAATATCTTTCTTAGCAAAAAATTGGCTGCTAGTCAAATGTTCAGAGATTTTTTAATTTTTTATTTCTTCTTCGATGTCGAGTTTAAATTTTTCTTTCTTGGAAATGATTCTATTTAAACTATCTATCTATTTTATTTTGGGTTTTGATATGAAATCAAATTTTATATCTTTTCCGTCTATTCTAGTGATTAATCCATCTTTTGTTGTCATGTATGGAGTTATTAGCATTAAAATTTGATTTCCCAAAATTAAATCTTCAGACATACCAGACATTTGAAATAACAAAATATTATTAATATATTTTCCATCGTTGCATATTGTGACATGAGGTAATTTATATTCTAAATTGGTTTCTTTACCATTTGCAGCGTTTACCGAATGAGTTGTTGATTCAAAATATTTTAAGGGGATAATTCCTTGACTAATATAGTTTATGTCAGCGCCTGTATGTAACAAACATGTTACTTCCTTTTGAAAATTATTCTGTAATTTTAAATTTACTTTAACATGCCATTTTCTATAGCTTATTGTTGTTAATTGACTTAAAAGTTAACCTACAACATTTTTGTTTGAATTTTAAACTTCATCTACTACTTTGATATTAGCATTTGTTTCTAAAGTTTCTATTCTCATTTTATGTTCAGCTATAGTTCTTTTATTTCATCATTTGTTAGTTAGCTCTTGAATTTTGTATATATTATATAATTAATTGGATTTTTGAATTTTGCAAAAAAAATGGGGATTTTAAAGAAAAGAAATGAAAACGGAAGAAAAATCATGAAGTGGGGCCCAATTGTAGATAGCTGGCCCAATTAGAAAAAGTGGACAAGTTTGCTCTCCAAATTTATGCATAGTGGGAAGAGAGGACCCATTTTGAATGCCATGTCATCACAGTTGTGGTCCCATTTATTTTGGCATCATCAATCTTGTTATCCCAAAAGGTCCATTTTAACTTTTAGTAGGTGGTTTTTTATATTGTTTTATATTTTTGTTTATTTCTTTTAGAGACATGCTCATTATCTTCATAAGATTTCTTATATTTTTGTTAATAAGTTTTTCTTTTAATTTTTTCTTTGAAGGGATCAAATTGATTGCAAAAATCTCCCATTTCTTTATGTATTGTTCGTTTTGATTTGCTTATCTAAGTTCATATTATTACAGATTTCTAATCCTACTTGATTTATAATTTGATAAAGTTTAGCAAAAGTATAACCAAAATAATTTGTTTCTCCTAGATCATCTTCTTGTAGGACAGCTTTAACCTTTTTAGCAAATAGAGGAGGAAGACCAGATATATAATTTTCTTTCCAATATAATTCTTGGGAATCTGATATTTTATATATATTATTCATGAGTAAGTCATTATAAACAGTGAAATTTGACATTGATCTGCATTTTAATCTAAATAAGAATTCTTTTATTCCTTGTTCAAATTTAGGATATCTACCAATAAAATGTAATCCTATGTTGGTTAATAAAATAAAAATTTTAAACATTTTATATAAAAATAGGAAAAGATTAAATATGAACTAAAATCATCATCTTAATCATTTATCCCATCAATCTAAAGATGCAACACGAAGACTTGTTATGAGGCCACCCATTCTAATCAGACTCTTACCCAAGCAAACTTAACTTACAAAATTCTGATGAGACCCTACGCATTTGTGTAGATATGATGTCACCAGAAAATAAAAAACTAAGTTAAATAATTTGTGCCTTATACTTTATATTATAATATGATTATATGTAACAAAATATCTATAGAAAAATGTCAAATAAAAAATAAATACATTCCATATGAGTATAGTATTAGAAACTTAAAGTTGCTAAGTATTAAGTTTGTTAATAAAGGAAAACTGTCCAACAAAATAAAAATTAAATTTTGAACAAGAAAAATAATATAACAACAATAAACCATGAAAAATAAAAAGAAAGAGTTGAAAATTCTTAAATTAAATATTGATATTAATGAATCAGAAGATCATGAGCAATGAATAAGTAGTAAATTTAAAAAGTAGTTAAAACGGTATTGAAATTGAAGTGAGAAAAGATATAACTAAATTCTTTGTGTAAATTCCTTATGTCAATTCCGTGCTGGAAAATTGGATTTTGGGCTGTTAAGCGCAGTGCAGATGTTGCATAACCTTTTTTATTTTTCGACTTTTTTGGGGCCCACAACTGTAAAAACAATTATAAAAGGAACTCTATACAAACAATATCATAACCTATAAAGTCCATTAGCCAGTCAATCTTTTCTTTTCAATCTCTCCATATTTTCTTCTCAAATTTTTATTTTTTATATGTGTATTGTTTTACCATTTTCATTTAAACAAGTGACTTATCAATTATCAAACTTGAGTAAAGTTAAAAATAAAATCTACATCATAACATTTTAACTCTGAATTCCACTCTAATTTGGACCATCTTAATCTTAAATAAGAATGATCTAGGCTGTGATTCATATGATATAGTATGAATTTTTAATACCATTAGTTAAGAATAAAGAAATACATGAAGCATTAGATACAATTAGAACCACTCACTGTTCAATAGATTATATGGGAAATATTTAATTAGAAAATTTATGATGTTTATCACACTTACTTAATTTGAATGATTAATTTTATACAATTTAAAATACATGCAAATGTATTTTTATATTTAAAATTTAAAAAAGAAAATTAGACATTTTAAGAAAAATTCTATATATCATAAATGACAATATTCAAAGTCATTCATTAGTTGAAATTAAATTGGATATTTCTAAGCGACTGCTTGTTCGAGTTGCACTTTTAGGCTAAAAGCCCAAGCTCCCTTATTGAAGCCCAGTGTGATTAACATACTTGGATGAAATATAACCCTACTTTAAAGCCTAATTTCACAAGTTAATGTATGTTTGAGTGAAGGAGGGGATTACATTATATATATATATATATATATATAGTACTGTTTAATTATAATAATATGTAATTACTGTATATTTACATATAAATATATCATGGGCTAAATGAGCTAACAAATCCAACAAACTATCATGGGCTTTACCTAAAAGCCCACTTTGCCCATTTAAAAATGGGCTAACAATGAGCCCGAGCCCAGTCATTACTAATACTTGCTGTTCATGTCCATTGATGTACAATTGATTCATGCTAAGTTTGAGAACATAAAAAGGCAGTAAGGAGGAATTGTTAAATAATTGATTTTAATGGGTAAAAAATAAAGATATAAAAAAGAAAAAAAAGGAGCTTTAAAGGGGGACTTTGAACTTTGTCCTTTTTAAATGAACGGGTTGAGTCAAGAGCATTAAAAATATAATAGACTTTTAAGAAAGTTAGGTCACTTCAAAAATAGATGGGCCAAAGCTCTTACAAAGGGAAGCCCAACCCATAGCCTTTCTTTGTGCTTTTCATCTATGGAGTGCATGGGCTATCACGTATCATCATAACATGATAACAATTGCAACATGGTGTGGTTCATATAGTTTACAACAATTACAACTTAGTAAGAGTTGTTGAAATTAGTAATTTTGATCATAATCACTAAGTACAATGCTGATTAGAATTTTTATAAATCATCAAGCTTCATCTGAGAAAAATTCCATTTCAAAGAATCATATTTCAATTTTGTGGCATTTGTAGCTGCAATTGTTGAGTGGATAACATATCATATATGAATAAATTTGAGAGTTTGCTTTCTAGGTATGAGATACATTTGTCAAGCAATATTATCATATAAAATTTGAGAAAAAAGAAAGCCTATTTAAAAAAAAATTAAAGAAAAGAAAAGAAAAAGTAATTCAAAATTGAAAAACGACAAAGCCAAAGGCGGAGTAACTAAATACCAGCCATTCTAATGAGATAGATAAAAATAAGAGAAGCGATTACTGCACCAACACTTTCATCCTATGTGCACCAAAATAAAGTGAGAAACCTATTGTGTCCCAATCCATCCTCTTTTCCTCTTCCCATTTGTTTGGATAAAATGAGTATTTTTTTTTTTTGTGAATTTATGTGTGGGAAACCGCAGGAAACCCATCATAAAACTAAATGTTTCATTAGCTGTAATTGAACATGAAATGGCCTGCATCAGCTGCAATTGAACATGAAATGGACATTGCAGTTTGTTGTTTGCATTTGCAAGTTATTCTGTGAAAATTTGATGATCAACTTGCAATAGACTTGGCTGGGATTTGAGTGCTTGATCTCATGTCACGCCCTGAACCTGGATGCGGACCCGGAATGCGACTATTTTTTTTTTTTTTTTAAAAAAAACATATCTAAATCTACTATTCCATGGGGCCTTGAGTTCATCTATGCCCAACAAAGAAGTCACATATACTCATAAGATGTAAACTATCCCATAAGACAACTCAAGATATAACAAACACAACTTATATTTAAATATCACAACCACACCCTAATTATACATCATAAGTCAATATGCCATACATGGCTCAACAAATTACAAAATAACTTGGTATGATTCCCAACCATTGCAGACGGATCTTCTACATCTTCCAGTCCATAGCCTGTATTGTAAGGGATGTGAACTCCTAGCCCAATGAAGAGAGATCAACAATTCAAAATGTTCAAAGAATACTTTAACAATAATTCAATGCAGGATTATAACAAAATAATGAGGAAGTAAACATACTACCATTTGATCTTTCATTTGATAAGATTTTACAATCTTAAGTCACACCGGGGTATCCCACTCAACCCCATTGAGGTATCCTTTTCAACTTCAACTGTGTAGTTCCAAGGTATCTCACTCAACCCTGGTGAGGTATCCCACTCAATCTCATATGCATTAGGTCCCGACAAGGACAAAATGCAGTATCTTGCAAGAGCTTTACACAAGTGTATGCTTATAGTTATATACATTAACATGCATACTAATTACCCACTACCCATAAAACATGGAATAAAAATAAATCACAATTCCATCATTCTTTCTCCATATTTCCTTTCCACAAGGGTTAAACATTGGAGATACACTTACCATCCATAGGTATGATCTTGGTTTAACAACCTAAGATTTTACATATATCGCCTGCATAACCATGACAATACAGGAACATTCATAAATATATATATATATATATATCACATGTGTATTCCACATAAACTAATTAATTTACATAATTAACATTTACTCAATTGAAGTAGACTGTAGTGAAAACAACCCAATCAATTTTGAAGGACAAATCTTCCACCATGTCTATGTCAGAAAACTAATCATTGAAAATGATTAAAACTAAATAAATAACTAAAAGCTATAGTAATTAAAAATAAACACACATAAAAAATCTTAGCGTAGCAATGGAATAAAATCAGTACTTTTGGCATAGGGTCTCAACAAATCAACAAAACCATTAAAACCCAATTAAAAAAGCCAAAACCCATGGTTGTAAATGAGAATCTTGCAAACAACCATTTGTAAAAACACCCAAAAAGGGTGGTTGTTGGCTGCTTCTAGCGTCTTGACATTCCCAAATGTGGGGGTGTACATAAGCCACTCCAGCCAAAAGGAGGAAAAATAGTTGTAGAAAGGGGATTTCCAAAAACTATATTAAACCAAAAGTTATTAAACATGAAAACAATACCAATAAACTGCAGATTAAACTAATATAAATTCTAACTAAGTCAAAACCACAAAACAATAGTTCTCTTAACTTATCTTAATCATATGTTTTAAATATTTGAAAACAAAATATCCAAACCCATTAATATACTCAGTAAAAAAAATTTAGAAAGCCTAAAATATTAAATCAAACAAAAGTGCTTTCAAAATTAATTTAACAGGAAAACCAGTTCTAGCTTAATCAATGGTAATAATTTAAACTGACAAAATAATTCAAAGAGAAATATTACCTGGAAAACGAAATAGAAAGGAAGAAGTGTCACTGGGGCTTGTAGCCCAAAAGAGAGAAAGAAAAGAAGAGTACAAGAGCATGAGAGAAAGTGATTGTATAAGAGGGACAATTCTTTTTATAACTTTAAATTACTTGGTTACCAAGAAACAAAGATAAGATAAGGCTGCCACGTTTTTTTATCTTATCCTCATTTTTTATCTTTATAATATTTTTTCGGTATATGGTTTTTTTTTTCTTTCTGTGGTTTTTTTCTCCATGTTGTTTTTTCTTTATTGTAATGACCCGACCTAATTTTTTGGGATTTTAGGGTTTTAGTAGTAGTGGGAAGAGTGTGGGCTCCACAGTGGGCCCCGACTACCCTGTTCAGAGTTTGGGACTTGAAGGGCATTTTGGTAATTTGGAATTATTGAATATTTAGTTATACAAAATGTTTGAAAATCACACGTTTTTTCTCCCTCGATGTTCAACACCTGATTTTTTTGGGTTTTAGAATTATCTTTGAAAAGCAGTGACTCAATTTGAAATTTCGAATTTTACTCATTTTGGAGCCCTAACCCTATATGTTTTTCCCCATTCTCGCAGCACTGTAGCACCGCAGCTACAGCACCGCTTTCTCCTATTCTCCTTCTCTCTATTTGCCTGACTGGAGTTCATTTTTCTCCCTTCTCGCCTATCGAAACCACCTTGAAGTTATTCGAGCCCCTCTGAGATCTCCTTTCAACCCTGATGCCCGTTGGTACGTCTCGAATCTTTCTTCTCCTTTCTCCTTGATCTACTTCTTCTTCTTTTTTTTCCTCTCTCTCCCTCACTGTTTTTTTCTTCTTTTTCCTTTTTTTTCCCTTTCCTTCTTTTTCCTTTATATTCCTTATTTTTTCTTCTTCTCATTTATTTTCTTTTCTTTTTTTCCCTTTATTTTCCTTCATTTTCTTTCTCTGTCCCATCTTTTCCTTCTTTTTCTCGGCTGGGTTTTTTTTCACATGTTTTTTAAATGTGGTTTTTTTCCTTGTTTTTCTTTAATGTGATTTTTTTTTATGGCTTTTATCCATTGGTTTCTTTTTCTTTATATGGTTTTTTTATCCATGTCAATTGTTCTCAATTTATAATGATTTAGAAATACACTATTACATTGTGAGTTATTACATTTGAGATAGGTGTATGGATGAAAAGAAAAGATGAAAAACATCTTCTTTTACTTTTAGAAGTGGGCATCTACTCTCGGTCGATGGAGGCAGATATAACATCATTGGAATCATTACAAAAGAGACAGATGTTTAAATCTAAAGAAAAGTAGAAAAGTAATGACAAGTCTTTGTATCTAAATAAAAGTAGAAAAACTAATGTTACATCATAGTAGAAATGGCGGAAGCATATTTGAACATGAGGCAGCAGTAGGTAGATGTTGTGATATCCTGACCCATGAGCCAGAGGCCAAGCCCTAAAGAGGCTGATCCAAGGGAAACTGGGCCCTGTCGGACTGACCAATAGAGTGGGCCGGTCGGATCCGACAGCCTAGCAGTGGGTGGGAGTTGTGAAAATTCCCACATCGGAAGTTGATAAGTTTGAGAGGGGGTTTATAAGTAGCCTTGCTCTCTCAAACCTGTAAGACGTGTTTTAGACCTGGACTTGGGCCAAGTCTGATCCAAAAATCGTGCGGGCTTCCGCATATGCACGTGTGGGCCCAAAGAGAACAACATCTTGTTGGGGCGAGCCACAAGCCATTTTCATGGGTTGGGCTGTTACAAATGGTATCAGAGCTACGGGTTCTACACTCGGACTGTGTGGACTTACTACCTTCCACTGGGGTTCGTTGGGTCGAGCGGAGGGCGGCTCTGGGCTTTAGGGGGGTGGATTGTGATATCCTGACCCATGAGCCAGAGGTCAGGCCCGGTATGCATTATGCATAGGATTTATATACACTACTTCTCCCGCACCAAGTCACATCGCAAGTAGTCATGATCAATGGCATCCAGCGAATGGTCGGTCCCCCAATTCTTGTCATCGTCGAAATGGAACCTTCCATCAGTGGGTGCAAATGCTTGTGCAAGTGTGTTGCTCCCACTCCCATCAAACGGATAACCATCTCCATGATCTCAACGGAAGAATCCAGAGTCCACATTTTGAGTCTCCTCAAATGTGAATGGGCTGACACTAGCCCAGTTAACGAAAGCATTGGAGCAAACAGACCTCAAGGTTTGGAAGTCGACATGGGAATCCATAGGTGAGATGGTTCTTGAATGTATTTATTTGATGTCTTTTCCACTGAGTGTGCTCAACTCTCATATGTATTTGGACATCCTGATTTTCTTCTAAGTATTCAAAGGTCATTTGTCTTTCTAATTCTATTTTGAATCTAGGGTTGGAATCAAATTACTGAGCGGCAATGAAATTACGTAATAGCTACTTGAGGTAAAAGGTGGAGAATCATGCTTTATAAAACAAGAACAAATAAAAGAGGGATGTGTATTGAATGTGAAGTTTATACTACTTAAGTGGAACAGTTGCAATTACTAAGGTTTAATTCGAATTTCAAAATACTCAAAGATGTAACAGCACCCATGTACATTGTTAAAAGAATGACAAGTAGAAGGTGTTATTTGATGAGCACAGGAAAATGACTATTATACCCTTTTATTTAGACTAGTTAGCCCTTGTTTTGTTGTTTTAGGATATGTTTAATGGGATTTTGGAAGTTTTACAGGATTTACAAGGAAGTACAAGATATGAGAATTCAAATGGTGAATTTTGCAATTTATGAGCACAAGTTGATATTTTTGGAAAGTTGGAAGCTTTTAATAATTATTTTACCATAATTTAGGGTTTTATTGTAAACTAATTAATTCAAATCCATTTATGAGAGTTTAGATTAATTTAATACATTTTTAGAATTGAATGTAAGTGATAAAATTATTTATTAGATTTTTTATACTTTGAAAAGCCCAATTATTAAGCCCATTAAGAAAAGCCCATGAAGAAATTCACATGTGTGAAGTTTATTTTCATCATCTCAAGATACATATGAGGAAATTTGAAATTTACAAGTTGAGAGGATTTTTGAATTTGGCAAGTAGGCAAGTGGATTAAGGAAAAAGAAACAAAATAAGAAGTGGAGAAAACGAAAAAAAGGTTTGACACAACTTTAGTATTTTGACCATAACTTTTCATTCTAATGTCCGATTGTGTTTATTCTTGTTGCGTTGGAAATAAGACTTCAAGGGCTATAACTTTATAGTCTGAAAAATATTTGTGATTCGGACGTTAACTAGGTCAAAACTGAGTTGCAAAGTGGTATATATGTAAAAGACGGGATTTTGCACCCACTTTCTTTACACGAATTTTACTTTTTTTTTCTACCACATTACCTCCTTTAAGCCATTCCATGTTTGGCACAAACTATATCAACCCACCAAGTGTCCCTTGTTTTATTTAAATCTTTAAATACAAGCCATTCAGTTTACCTCCTTTCATCTATAGATACTATCCCTATCCCATTGAGAAAATTGAACTTGGGCCGAGAATTTCAAGGTTGGTTAAGCTTTGGGGAGGGATTAAAAAGAAGAAGAGAAGAATTTGACAATTTTGATTTTCACATTTGGTTCTTAAGGTTGGTGATTTTAATTTCCATTGAATTTTCTTGTTTTTTTTAAATTCAAAATTCTAATTGTATTGTAATTTTTATTCCAATGCATTAATCAATAAGAGAAGGTGAGAATTAAAATTATAGTTTTCCAATTGTTCTTTCATGCGTAATGAAAATTTCAATTTTATTTCCATTCTTTTCATGATTTTATGTTATTTATTTTTTCTATGAAATTCAAGAAAAGTGATATTATTTTAGGATTGGTAGAACTTGATTTTTCCAGTTTAAGACTCTTTTTAAGAGTGAGATTATTTTAGATTCAGAATTACAAGTAAAAATTTTACCTCAGTCTAAGGCCGAAAATGAATTTTCTTTACTAAATGGATTTCATAGATTTCATATTTAGAATTTTAATGAATGAGAAATTTGAATGCATGATTGGTAATTTATGTGAGCTTTGTAGTTTATGCTTTTGTTTTATTTTTAAAATATGGAAAATAATGTCTCCTTAATTCTTTGAGTTACTTCCACTGTAAATATGTACATATGTTGTTTTCAATTCTTATTTTTTTCTTTGTTTATAAATTCAAACTCTTTGAAAAATTGTGAACTAGATTGGTAATTAATTAATTGCATCTTAGTTTTGTGTTCTAAGTTAAGTTAAGATTATTTATAATTTTTAGATCAAATCTGTTATCTTAATTAAAATTAGATCTCTTTAATTGTTAAATTCTATTTTTAGATGTAGTTTCTAATTTTAGATCATGTTTTCTATTTTTAGAATGTTTCTAAATTAAAATTAAATTTCTTAGATTAGTTAATTAATTCCATATTTAAGATTTATTTCCATATTTCCTAAATTTCTTAAAATATATAATTCAATGGTATATTTTCATGGATATATTTTCCTAAGTTTGACCTCACATTCCAAAGGTATATTATAAATGGTTCGTGTGCTTGCGAGTATAAATTTAAAATTTGTAGAATATTATTAAAGTGAAAATGCTATTTAGTCTAAGTTTTATTTATGTAGAGACGTAAATATACGTCAAGAGATATAAACGAAATCCAGGGAGAGAATGAGGGGTGGAGAAGATCAATTAATTAATTAATGAACCAATCTTAAAAAAACTATCTAATGAACAATTATAAAATAATGTGGTATCTCCTTTATAAATTAAGGTGAGATAGATTTTATTCATAGAGAAAGCCAATCACAAATAAAGCAAGTGAATATAAATAAATGAGGAAATACAATATTATAGCAGGTCTTAATATATCTTAATATATCTAAATATATCTTAAAACCAACACTATAAAAGATTACAACGGATGACAGTTATTTGAAGACTGAAATCAGAGATTTAAAGATAGAATATACAAAAAAGGTTGAAATATATATTTGAAAACGTTACAAAGTAGGTAAAGACTTTCCGGACTGGTCCAACAAAATCAATATATATATATATATATATATATATATATATATATATATATATATATATCTTTAATATTAAAGATAAATGACATTTTATGAAATAGGTTTGTTAATAAGATGGTATATCAAGTTTTTTATTAGGAATAAATATGCGGAATAAAAGAACGGAACAATCCACAACATGAAATCAATCAAGCACTATAAATAATCATAACACCAATATTTACGTAGTGGACAAAATCCTACCTACATCCTCGGAACGTGTATTTTATATTAAAAGAGATCTATATACAAGAATAACTCTTTCGGAACGAAAGCAACTCCGGACATTGAGATATAATTTTCCCTTTCGTCTAACGTCTCACTCAAAATAGTGGAAAAGCCTAGCAAAGTGTGGCTGAAAACTGCTTGAAAAACCTAGCCAATTACCGCTGGAAACCTGCATAAAACCAGGCCCTTCTTATCGTGTTTGTTGATTTATAGTATATGGAATATCATCACTACTAGAAGTCACTACTCATGCCTTCTTCAGACTCGTTTCGTGATGCACATGCTGATATACCGTGTATTCCTATTGGAATTAAATAATTTGTAGTTCTTAGGAGGCACCTTGATGTATTTCTAGGTGACTCCTAGAAGCATGTTACCTTGGGTAGTGAATTAGTTCCATTGGATTTGATAATTTGTACTTTCCTAGAACATGAACCTAGGATAATTGAAAGTTGTGTTGGTTCAAGAAGGGATGTGTTGGTTCATTTCTTGAGTTGAGTTAATGGCAAGAATCCTATATAAAGAGGTGTTTGTAATCAAGTTTTCATTTAGAAAATTACAAAGAAAAGTTTATTTGTTTTGCACCTTCTCCTTTATGCTTTGTACAATCGTATGAAATTTATAAAATTATTTGAAGTGTGTCCACTTCATTCCGCTGCGCCAACAAATTTGGCATCAAGAGCCTTGCACATTTATCTCTATTCCATGGCCAACAGTCAAAGTACAAGTACTTTCAACTATGCACAAATCTAGTTCCAATCTTTGATGGACAAAACTATGATTTTTGGAGCCTACAAATGAAGACTCTTCTCATCTCTCAAGATCTTTGGGAGCTAGTTGAAGATGGCTATAATGAACCACCGGAATCACCGAAGTCTAGTTCGACATGGACTCAAGCAAAGCAAAAGGAGTACAAGGAAAACAAAAGGAAAGATACTAAGGCACTTCTCCTCATCCAACAAGAGGTAAACAAATCTATTTTTCCAAGAATGAATTTCAAGTTCAAAGAAAATCATCTCCATAAAACTCCAAACTTTATGGAGAGAATTTGACAATTTGGTCATGAAAGAAAGTGAATCAATTCAAGTTTTTTTCTCAAGAGTTTTCAGCATTATAAATCAAATTAGAAGCTTTGGAGATACTATTGAAAACAAGAAAATTGTTGAAAAAGTTTTGAGAAGCTTGCCAGTGAAATTTGAACATATTGTTGCTGCTATCGAAGAATCCAAAGATTTTTCTCAACTATTATTGCATGAATTAATGGGTTCTCTTGAAGCACTTGAAAAAAAAAAAATGAGCAAATTTCCAGAACAACTAGTTGAGCAAGCATTTCAATCAAAGGTGCAAGTGAAATACAGAAAAGATGAAGAGTTCGGAAGAGAAACTGAAATTAGGGGCTCATTTCGAGGAAAGAAAAGTTTCAGACGTGAAGGAAGCTCCAACCGTGGACGTGGAAGAGGAAATGATTTTAATAACCAAAGGTATGAGAGAAATTCTACTCCCAATCTCCAATGCAATGTTTGCAAAAAGTTGGCCATGCAAGTGAGAATTTCAAATTCAGATGCACTAGATGCCAGATATTAAATCACATGGAAAAAATATTGTTGGTTCCGACAAAAGAATGAAGCACATTACACAGAGAAAAATAATTCTTTGGACCAACTATTTTATTCTTGCTACAATTCACAACAAGATTCTCATGACATTTGGTACTTGGATAGTGGTTGTAGTAACCATATGACTGTAAATAGAAATTGTTTTGTGATCTTGGATGATAAAGTATTTTCTCAAGTCAAACTTGGAGATGGAAAGTTGCAAAATGTTGAAGGAAAAAAGAGTAATTTCTGTGAAAACAAAAAAGGGGACAAAATAAACTCATTCATGATGTTCTTTATGATCCTGGACTAGCTCAAAATTTGCTAAAGTGTTGGGCAACTTATTCAAAAGGGCTATACAGTGAATTTTGATGAAGATGCATGTACAATTTTAGACAAAATAAATAGAAAGTTGGTGGCTACGGTGAAAATGTCATCAAAATAAGTCTTTCCTCTAATTATGCCACCAAATGAAAATTGTGCTTTGAAAGTTGATGATATTGATGAAACTGTGATATGGCACCTAAGGTATGGTCATTTGAATCATAGATCCTTTCAATTTCTCAAAAAGAAAAATATGGTGATTAGCCTTCCTTTTCTTGAAGACAAAAACAAAGAATATGAAGGGTGTATCTATGGGAAGTTTCATAGACTTCAATTTGCTAAGAAATTATGGAGATCTAAAAGGCCACTCGAATTGGTTCATGCAGACATATGTGGGCCAGCTCGAACATCATCATTTAATAAGAAAAAAATGTTTTCTCTTATTTGTTGATGACTTTAGTAGAGTGATGTGGGTGCATTTTCTTGAACAAAAGTCAGAAGCATTCTCTGTATTTGTACAATTCAAAGCTTTTGTAGAAAAGCAAAGTGTCCATCAATTGAAAGTGTTCAGAACAGACTGTTGAGGCGAATTCACTTCTACAGAATTCTAAAATTTTTGTAAGGAGAAAGAATCAAAAGGGACTAAACTGTAAGGTATACTCCACAACAACTGGTGTCGTAGAACGGAAGAATCGAATAATTGCGGAGATGGCATGAAGCATGCTCAAAGGAAAAGGTCTTCCAAATAATTTTTGGGCTGAAGCTATTAGCACTGCCATCTATATTCTCAATAGAGCTCCAACAAAAGCAGTGTTGAATAAGACTCCCTTTGAAGCATGACACAATCAAAAGCCCGAGGTAAAGCCTCTTACAGTTTTTTGATGCATTGCATATGGCCATATCCCATCACAACATAGAGAAAATTTGATTAAAAATGAGAAAAGTAAATTTTTATTGGATATAGTGCAGAATCCAAAGGTTACAGGTTGCTCAATCCAAAGATCAATGATTTGGTTCTTTCAAGAGATGTGATTTTTGATGAGTTGAAAGCTTGGGACTCGGACAATGGTAATAACAATAAAGCACCACAAATTCTTGAAAAAGATGTAAGTCGTGAAGAGTCAAGCACTCCACCATTAAGTCCACAAGGTTCAAGAAGTAGTCCAAGCTCTTTAGAATCAAGTCCACCAAAAAAGGTACGATAATTGCAAGATATTTATGATTCATGTGATGTTGCTTTTATTGCTTATGAGCCTGAGAAATTTGAAGACGCTGGAAAAGATGAAAAATGGATTGGAGCCATGAATGAAGAAATGAATGTCATCATAAAAAACAACACATGGGATCTTGTTGATCGACCCCATAGGAAAGATGTTGTTGGATTGAAATGGGTTTATAAAACCAAATTTAATGAAGATGGCTCAATCCAAAAGCACAAATCCCATTTGGTTGCAAAGGGGTATTCTCAAAAGCCCGGAATAGACTACAATGAAACATTTGTTCCAGTTGCTAGGATGGAGACAATTTGAGTAATATTAGCCATTCAGCACAATTAAAGATGAAAGTTCATCAGTTGGATGTGAAATCTGCTTTCTTGAATGGAGAGCTCGAAAAGGAGGTTTATGTTGAACAACCTCAAGGCTATGTTATGAAAGGAAAAGAAGACAAAGTCTATTGGCTTAGCAAAAGCATTATATGGGCTAAAACAAGCACCATGTTCTTGGAATACCAAGATTGATCGGTATTTTCAAAAGAATGGTTTTGTGAGAAGCCCAAGTGAGCCATCAATTTATGTAAAAAAAGGTGTTCATGATTTTCTCATTGTTTGCTTGTATGTTGATGACTTGATTTATGCAAGCACAAAATCAAACATGGCTGAAGATTTCAAGAAAGCAATGATGAAATAATATGAAATGACAGATTTGGGCCTTATGAGATACTTTTTTGGGATACAAGTTAAACAATCTCAAGACGGTATTTTTCTTTGTCAAGAGAAATATGCAGAAGACCTCTTGAAGAAGTTTTCCATGACTAATTGCAAGCCAATTGCAACACCCATGGCGGTGAATGAAAAACTCTCAATAAATGATGGTGCTGAAAAAATGGATGTTTCACTTTATCGAAGCCTTTTTGGCTCACTTATTTATCTCACAAATACAAGGCCTGATATTGTTCATTTTGTAAGTGTGATTTCCAAATTTATGAACGATCCTAGCAAGCTTCATTATGCAGGAGCAAAAAGAATTCTCAGGTACATCAAAGGTACCAAGAATTTTGGGCTCATGTATGAGAAAAAAGATGATGATAGCCTAATTAGCTATACAGACAATGATTGGGATGGATCAATTGATGACAGGAAAAGTACTTCTGGGTACGTTTTCTATCTTGGCACAGAAGTCATTATATGTTCTTCAAAGAAGCAAAGCAAGTAGCATTGTCATCTGCCGAAGCAGAGTATGTTTCAACAACAAGTGCGGCATGTGAAGCAATTTGGCTCAAGAAGGTTCTAACTGATTTACATCAAAAGCAAGAGTCACCGACAACAATTTTTTGTGACAATATGTCCACAATTGCTATGACAAAAAATCCAATGTTTCATAGCAAGTCAAAGCACATCGAACTTTGACATCACTTCATCAGAGAACTTGTTGAAAGCAACATGATTGAATTGAAATTTTGCAGAACCGACGAGCACATTGCAGATATTTTTACCAAGCCAGTTCCAACAGAAAAGTTCAACTATTTTCAAAGTTGCATGAAAATTACAAATTAAGAGGGAGTATTGGAATTAAATGATTTGTAATTCCTAGGAGTCACCTTGATGTATTTCTAGGTGACTCCTAGAAGCATGTTACCTTGGATAGTGTAGTAGTCTCATTGGATTTGATAATTTGTATTTTCCTAGAACATGAACCTAGGATAATGAAAAGTTGTGTTGGTTCATTTCTTGAGATGAGTTAATGGCTAGAAGTCTATAAAAAGAGGTGTTTGCAATCAAGTTTTCATTTGGAAATTTACAAAGAAAATTTTATCTCTTTTGCATCTTCTCCTTTATGCTTTGTACAATCCTATCAAATTTATAAAAGCATTTGAAGTGTGTCCACTTCATTCAGCTGTGCCAACAATTCCAACATTAAATAAATACACCCACACTGTGTATTATCGTTTATAGGAAGTAGAGCAGGAGGCAAGAAAAAAAAAGCAGCGTGAAAAAAAACACCAGCAAGCTAACAGATTTAGCATCAATGAGAAAGAAAAGCAGTGTGGAAGAGGCAAGCAAGAATCGAAAAAAGGCAATCCAAACAACGAATTGCAATTTCAGAAAAAAAAAAAATACAGCAATTTGAAGCTGCTAACGTTGCAGTTAAAAAAATAAAATAAAGAGATGGTAGACAGATAAGAAAGGAAGGTGTTGTTAGAAAGTAAGAGTTGGTGAAGGAGGACAAACAGAGGCTAGATCTGATTTTTTTAAAAAAGAAGGTGCAAACATCAGCGTTGCAGTTGAAGAAAAAACCCAATCTTTGTACAGCAGTCTAGAAACACATTATTGGTTCTCTTACATTGCACTGATTCTATGCATATACATTTCCACATTTTCTTCTCAGCTCCAACTCATAGAAACCCTAAATCTTTTCACAAGCAGACTTCTATTCTTTTATATCATTTCACATATGGAAAAGCAATTTTCTCAGCACATCGCCCGTGTTGATTGAGTTAAATTTTATGGTTGACATGGATCAATTTTATTAAATTTTTCTAAAAATTATATGACTAAACTAATTTTTTTCCAAATCAAATTGGGTCGAACCAGAAATTGTGAAAACCATTTTATTTTTGTTAATGTAGTAGCATTTCCCAAATAAAATGAAACAATGTAAGAAGTGAGAGCTTGTTTTGTTTGTTTTGGTTTGTAGACCCTCAGGAGTTTGCACACAAGAAGGGGTCTTAAAAATGGTGTTTAAGAAATTTAATATAGCATTTGTTCTCCTCCTCTTCTTCTGTTGTTGCTTCTTCTTCTGCAAGTCTTGTTCTTCTCTATTTCTCTCCTTCCTTCTCTTCCTTTTCATGTCGCTGCCAATGCTGTAGCCCTCGCCCAACCACTGTCGCCCAGAGCCCATCTCATCTAGCCAGTGCAGCCTTCATCGAACCTGCTTCCTTGTAAAGTCCCGAGTGTCCACAACTCAGGTTCCGCGTTGTGAATACGAGTAGAAAAATAGATATCTCTGGCAACTGATTCCTTAACCTTCCTTTTTTTTCCCCATCGTCCAAAGCAATCCAACTGTTCCTGAAAATCCAAGAACACGTATCTGCTCCGAAAGAGAGGTTCACCTTCCTTTTTCTCCCCATCGTCCAAATCAATCCAGTTGTTCCTGCAAATCCCAGAACACATACCTTCATTTTTCTCCCCATCGTCCAAACCAATCCAGTTGTTCCAGCAAATCCCAAAACACATATCTGCTCTGAGAGAGAGGGTTCACCTTTTTTTTTTCTCCCCATCGTCCAAACCAATCCAACTATTCCTACAAATCCCAGAACACATATCTGCTATGAGAGAGAGGGTTCACCTAGGTCCGTCTAGACCGTAAAGCGAGTGAGGCGGTCGCCTTAGGCCCCTGTAAAAAATGCCCACTCATGAGGCCACTCGTATTACCGCAGTCCGCAGAACCCTAAAAAAAACAACTGTTTAGTTGTCGCTCCAAAACCCTAAAAAAAGGCCCCCATTTTTATGTTGCCGCATGCACTATGCTTTGGGCTCTCACCGTACTCTCTCACTCTCTCACTGCGAAACTGCTCTCTCTCCTTCGCTCTCTGAGTCTCTGACTACGACACTGTAAAACTACTTCTTGTAGATTCTCCGATAGACTTTCCCCTTTCCGATACTTTCTTGTGTTCTAAGGTACTTAGGTTTGTGAAAGTTTTTTGTTTTTCTTCATGGGTAACAAGTCTTTTAGATTTTGAGGTATGAAATGGAATATAAATAAGGTCATGATATCATGTCATGCTATCAATCTTATCAATGTGGACACACTGTCCACCCAAGAATACCAATCTAATCAACTTGAACACAGTGTCCACCCGAGGACACCAATCTCATCAACGTGAACACAATGTCCACCCAAGGACACTTCCATGGAACGGGCTGTCAAAACATCAAGATCTTTTAAGGGACATAGGCCATGACTTATAAGTGGAAGACCTCCATACAACATAGATAAGCAACCTCACTCCGTGTCCATTCACCATTCTGGTGATTAAGTCAGCTCTAAGGTGATCAATATATGACTTACCAAGTTATTACCGCTCTATTAGGGCTCACAAGTACCTAACCCTACGCAATACGCTTTACTAAGTTAGTACCGCCCAAATAGGGCTCACAAGTATTTAATCCCACGTAATACTGCACACCAAGTGTATAAATAGTCGTGAGAGAGACCTACAACGCGAAGCATGTGAGGGGCTATACTCCTCAACGACAACCACAAATAGCCGTGAGAGGGACCTACAACGTTAAACATGATAGGAGCTATATTCCTCGATGACAACCCTACAGGATCAAGTCTCACAGCCGATGCCACCGTTCCAATAGGGTTCCTTAAGCAAATCATCATCATGTCACACCAATCTCCTCATGTGAGTGGGGACTACTACCAGTGGGGCCCAAACAAGAGAACGGTACATCCTCAAGTCCTATAAACTCTTTGGGTCTCATCCCAACACTAGTAATTCTCAATCTCATCATGCCTATTACCACAACATCCCATACTCACCTCCTAGGTAACCTCCTAGGCACACAACAGTTAGTAATGCAAAAGGGATTATATTCACAATTACATGGTCAACATATATGGTATAATCACATCATGACCATAATTTCATAATGATAGCAGCATAACACATTCCATTATGTTTCATACATTCAACATAATTATCATATTGGGTTATTTTAGGGACATGGACTACATACCAACCCTGAGATACACATATCGAGTTTATTTTCACATATTCTTTATCCTTGAAATATATTCAACCTGTCTCACGGTGGTTTAAGATCCTAAGTCCAGTCACTTCCTTTTCACCACATGATCCCAATTAAATTTATCAATAAGTCATCTCAGCCCTTCATAAGGGTCTCCAATAATTATCACAAATTTTCCATCAACATAAAAAGATAATAAACATGCTACATATCACATAATAGGGAATTTATAACATCTCATACATAGCATAGGGCATCCTATTTATCATGCATTAAACACATTAATAACACAGTACATTTCCTAAATCAATGTAATAGCATTCTAGTATTCATACAATGTGTGTAACAATCTTCACCTCGAAAGTTACGATGTTTCAGGTTGATCTTCGGGTCGTACCTCAGCAGGTTCGGGGTTCGAAGGCTCTAATCATGCCAAAAGACCATAATATACCATTATTAGTTCATGGATTAGGTCTAAGCACAACTTAAAAGCAAAACCTCCAAATTTAGACCCCCCTTAATCTGGTTTAATCCTTTCAATATAAGGGAAATCCTCAAATCTCCTCCCATGAATCATATCGAAAAATTAGCATATACTATTTTCCCCAATTTACTTCCCTTTCTATGGTTCCAAGTTCAAAATCAAACCAAATCTACTCCCAAACAAAGTTCTATAACAAAATCCCCAATTACTTCCATGGATTCCTCTCCAAATAAGGCCTAAAAGTTATCACATACTCCATTCTCAACACATCCCATTAAGATCTCATCAAATAGGAAGAAATGGAAAGAGAATGATCATAGATCTTACCTTTATGGAAGAATGAACCATGCAAATGGGTGCTCCAAGTGTAGGAAATCCAAATCCAAAGCCTTTAGTGGGTGAAAATCAATAGAGGGAAGGTAGAAGAGGCAAGGGTTTGCTGTTAGGGAAGAAGAGTTGACTATTTGGAAGAGTAAGAAGGTGACATAAGCCCAGTTTCGTGCAAACACGGACTTATGTATGGACTTAATATTTTAATAATATTTTTTACTCTTTACTTTTATTATTATTTTTTAAGGGTCGGGTTATTACATTTTTAAATTTTTATCATTTTAATTTTTTCTATAAACTTTGTCAATGTGGATGGGATCCACCTTGGTCTTATATAATAGATTTATTGGACAGATGAGTGCTTAAATATGGGATCCACCAAAAATCACATGAACGAAATGATTGAATCCATATTCTTTAAGTTCTCATAATTGAGATTACTTCAGACTATTACTTTAATATGTACTCCGTTAGAGGACCATTTTAGCTCCATGTAATGGATTTGTAGGAGAATTTTAAGGGTTCAATAAAGTCATATTTGTTAAGTTTTTAAATGGCTTTGAGGAAATCATTGAGTATATATATTCTTTTAAGATCTCTAAATTTATATGACTTTAAGTAATGTGAAGACAGTTTAGGCTCCATGTAATGATTTCAGTTGAGAAATCTAAAGTTTAATAAAGCCATGTTTGTCAAGTTCTTCAAAAAATTATTATTTTAAATTATTTCTAATTTCTTAACTATGTATTACAGTATGAAAAAAGTTGGAACATTTTATGGGTCTCCATGAAAAGTATATATTTGAATATATTATTCACAATAAATTAATTTAATTAGACCAATGAAGTCATGTTTTTAATCTCTCCAATTGATAATTTTAAATTAATATTTTAATATCAAAAGACACCCAAAAAGAAGGCTTAAAACTTGAAGAATGCTTAAGAATGGAAATAAATGAAAAAGTTAATCTTGAAAACGAAGTAAGAAAAGTAAAACATGAACTTCACTCGTTAAAACAAGACTACAAAGGTTTGAAAATTGTGCTAAGTTGTGAAAAAGATGAAAATGCTAAAATTAAAAGTGAACTTAAAGAAGCTAAAGCTACTTCTCCTAATTCACAATCAAATCTAAAAACTGAAAATAAAAAATTGGCACAAGAAGTTAATGACTTACAGAGATACAAGGAAAAATTTGAGATGAAGTTCATAAGAGGAGAAAAGAAGCTTGAAATGCTTCTAAAAAAGCAAACCATTTGGAGACAAGAAAAATTATAGAAGACCCAAGAACCAAACCATCTTTGTTAAGCGTAAGTCTCCCTCAACTCCTCCAATGAAAATCATAAAACGCTTTTATTGTGGACAATCCGGGCATCTCATATTTGAATGCAAAGTAAGAAAAGAAAATGTTCACAAAGAAAATATTAAAAGGGGTAAGAGATATGAAAGTAAAAGAGTTATGCACCTAAATTTCAAAATCACAGTCAAAGGCATAATAACTTACAAGGAAATCTAAATCATGCCTTAACTCATAGAATGATTGAAGCCTTAAATGAATTCACAAGAATTTGTCAAACTAATAAGAACACTAAAAGGAGAAAATCGAATGTTCATGTGTTTGACACCAGTAGACCCCAGAGACCTTTTCCAGAGACCATATGGATACCCAAGGTGTTGGCATGTGGCTCGAATCGACAATCATAGAAATTGCTAACGTTAACATGAGAAGATGATAGAAAGAAAATCCTAACTAATTTAGGCAATGTCATTACACATATGAAATTGTAGCCAAATACTCGACAGTTTGTTTAATGGGAAGAGGTGAAATAAGAAGCTGAAAGTTTTTGTGAGAAGTTAAGATTCTAAATTGAGAAGGGCATCACCGAAAATAGCAACTAGATACTCGGTTGTATGGTCTGCTATTAAGACTTCGTTCCACTATAAGTATAGAGGTCTCTGCATGGTATTAGACCGTGATTGGAACACACGCAAAAAGAGATCGAGGGCTGGCTGCATACTGGTAGCGGTGAACATAGCAGAGACAGTCTACTAGACATACAGATCAACAGAGGTCTGATCTGTTTGTATTGAGACATCTCAGCAAGTAGTGTATGTGCTGACACTGCAACGTGGAGGCTTTGGAGCAGAAGTAGATAAGTCACATATTCGAAGCATCGTCCACTCTTAGGAGAAAATTGAGGAAGGGAAGGAGCTAAACTGTAGGAGATACATAACAGAGAGGGTTCTGACGTTGCAACAGAACAAGAGAGTGGGGTTTCCAATCAGTTGCAACATATTGGCGTGATCGAGACTTCACGCGTGTTCGGGTTTTGGTTATATTTAAGTCAATAAATATATCTCTTGTAACTCTGTGCCATATTTATCTCTCTTAATAAAATATTTTGACTATTCGTGGATGTAGACCAAGGGTTGGCCGAACCATGTAAAATCGTCGGTATTCTTGTGCTTATTTTTATTCCATTTATTTGGGTGTGTTTATTATTTCCACTAATAAACGTTAACAAGTGGTTTCAGTAGCTTTGGTTGGAGACCAAGGACTCATGGGTGAACGGAATACAGCACAGTGAGAGGCTTCGAGTTGTCGGAGGAGATGGAGATCAACATATCCCGCATGATTAACCTCAATGGCCCAAATTATTTAATTAGGAAAACAAAGATTGAAGACCTATTGTATTGTAAAGATCTCTACAAACCAACAGAAGGGAGACAGAAGATGCCTGAGCCAGAGTCTTCCCATGAGAAGGGGAAGGCGAAATGTCAGATGATGACTGGATAGCTCTTGATCGTAAGTGTCTCGAGTTTATTCGACAGTAGATGGATGACAGTGTGTTTCGTGTCGTGTCCACTGAAACGATGGCGCAATCTCTTTAGAAGAAATTGAAGGGATTGTATGTGAGAAAGATTGCATGTAACAAGCCGTTTTTAATTAGAAAGTTGATGAATTTGAAATACAACGAAGGTACTTCAATGGCAAAGCATCTGAATGAGATGCAGAGTATAGTAAATCAACTCTCATCCATGAAGATGGTGTTAGAAGGTGAGTTGTAGGATCTACTACTTCTCAATTCCCTAATTGACAGTTGGGAGACCTTGGTGGTGTCACTCAGCAATTCAGCTCCAGATGATGTTGTCACTATGAACTCCGTGACAAGTAGTTTGTTGAATGACAAAACGAGAAGAAAGTCTTTGGGTTCTTCTCCTTCTAAGACACAGTCTCAGACACAGGCTCTCTTTACAGAGAGTAGGGGAGAAACAAAAGCAGGAAACCTCAAGACCATGACAAACTCGACAAGACTAGGGGGTCGAGGTCAAAATCCAGAGTGAGAGGTGGTGGAAAGGTTAAATGTTTCTATTGTGAGAAAGAATGGTATAAAATGATGGATTACAACCAAAATAAGCGTGATCTAGAGTTCAGATCGCAAAGTTCCGATCATTCAAGCGACGCATAGGATATTTAAGCAGAGGTCGTTGTGTGTACAGTAACAAAAGGTATGGATAATCCAACTAATAGATGGATTCTATATTCTGGGTGTTCTTACCATATGTGTCCACGCGGAGAGTCGTTTGACACATACAAACCCTGTGATGGAGGACATCTCCATATGGGCAATGGTCAGAGTTGTAAAACCATTGGAGTTGGGACAGTCAAAATCAGGATGTTCAATGGTATGGTGAGAACGTTGGAGAATGTGCAGCATGTTCTTGACTTAAAGAAAAATTTAATTTCCATGGGGACACTTAATACTGATCGGTTTACCTTCAAGGCAAAGGATGGGGCTCCTAGAGTTACTAAAGGAGCCACGATTGTCATGAACAGAAAGAAGGAAAACAATCTATACACACTGGTGGAGAGTACAGTGCTCGACAGGCAAAGGGATCCTACTAGTTGGGCCGCATGAAAAAGGAAGAGAAGAAACAAAAAGTCAACAGACATGTATGACTTAAAAAGTAAAGTTTCTTTTATAGGTTGTGATGTTCCGTCCGAGTTCCATGGTGTTAGCGAAGATGGAAAAACGAAGGGGACGAAGAATCACATGGAGAAAAATGCGGCGGGTCCAAAAAAGTAGGTGACGGGCATCAAGTTCAAGCGAGGCTTGGGCTTGGCCAATTCTTCTAATTGAAGAAGACAGGTGGAGCATCCCAGAGCGTGGGGATGCATGCATCTCACACGGGGATGCAGAGGATTGCAGTTGTAGGTGGAGCAAGGCCGTGAGAGACAAATGTGCAGAGATATAGGTGGGGTCGAGGACGGTGTCTAAGATCGTCTCGGGAGATTGGTGAATTCTCGCCAAGGTGGAGATTGTTGGCATGTGGCTCGAACCCACAATGTTGGACATTGCTAACATTAACATGAGAAGATGATAGAAAGAAAATCCTAATTGATTTAGGCAATGTTTTTACATGCATGAAATTGTCAGTCAAATACTCGACAGTTTGTTTAATGGGAAGAGGTGTATTTTGGCAAGAGGTGAAATAAGAAGCTGAAAGTTTCTGTGACAAGTTAAGATTCTAAATTGAGAAGGGCATCATCGGAAATAGCAACTAGATACTCGGTTGTATGGTCTGCTATTAAGACTTCTTTCCACTATAAATATAGAGGTCTCTGCACAGTATCAGACATACAGATCAGCAGAGGTCTGATCTTTTTGTATTGAGACATCTCAGCAAGTAGTGTATGTGCTGACACTATAACGTTGAGGCTTTGGAGGATAAGCAGATCAGTCACCTATTGGAAGCACCATTCGTTCTTAGGAGAAAAGAGAGGAAGGGTAGGCGCTGAACTGTAGCAGAGACAGAACAGAGAGGGTTCTGACATTACAACAGTGCAAAAGAGAAAGGGTTTCCATTCAGTTGCAGCGGATTGGCGTGATCGGGATTTCACACGTGTTCTGGTTTGGGTTATATTCAACTCAACAAATATATCTCTTGAAACTCTGTCTCATATTTATCTCTCTTAATAAAATATTTTCACGCTCCGTGGACGTAGGCCAAGGGTGGGCCGAACCACATAAAATCGTCGGTGTTCTTGTGCTTGTTTTTATTCTGTTTATTTTGGTGTATTTATTATTTCTGCTAATAAACACTAACACAAGGTTAGGGAGTAGGTTAAATTGTGAGATGTTCATTGGTGTGAACTTTCGTAGGATTCTATATTTCCATCTTATGTATATGAACTAGAATCCATCATGGATGGAATACTTCTTGATTGTTTTGTTCATCCATGCTTTTGATATCTATATCTTGTTGATGATGTTTGCATTTGAAATCATGTTCCACTATGGTCCAAAATTGGGGCTAATAATATTATCAATGGACCAAAGTAGAAAACTTGTCTAGCATTTGAACTATTGGATCACCACTACCGTAGGCAAGTTCAAATGACTTATATGCTTTGGTATGGAACTCTTGACTCTTAATGTAATTGATAACATTCTTCTTGGTTGTTTATCATGCTTGTAGGGTCGCAAATTTGTGGACTTGAGTTGGTGAAGTCTCCCAAAGATTGTTTGAGATATGTTTGTTCAATCATGCTACCCTATAGTGATACAGACACAAAATGTTGAACCATCTTCCCATTATCTCCATCTTCATGATTTAATTGGAATAAATGCTTGGAATAGGGTTTAAGGCCAATTTATGACCTTGGGCTTGGGTTAAATGTTATTGTCAGTGATTTCATCAGCTACGGGCGTTGGGTGCTCCCCAGTCCTTCAACTCCATCTCTTACTGATATTTGGGGGCTCTTTACCCTGGTCTCTCCCCCCTCTATCTCTGTTGAACATGAAATCCTATGGAGTGCGAATCATAATGGGAAGTTCTCCATCTCTTACTCCATACAGATTACCTTCAACACCATGATGGAGCCTACTTGGGGTGACTCTGTTTGGTTCCCTGGATGTATCCCAAGCATTCAACCATCTGCTGGTTCTTCTTTCAACTCAGCACTTAAGAGTAAAGTGTTACTGTCCAATTTGGACATCATAAGGGATCGGGTTTGTGTTCTTTGTGGCTTGGAGGATGAGTCCCACCATCATCTCCTACATTGTTCCTTCACTTGGAGTGTCTGGCTGCTATTATTGGGAAAATTCCAGTTTCAATCTCTGTCGGGGAACATTGTTGATGACTGCATTGTCATGACTCATAGTAGGAAAAGGTGCCTTAAGAAGCTTGCATCCCGTCTGGTACTTCCTGGTTTGGTTTGGCACCTCTGGCATGAGCGGAATGGTAGGATCTTCTTAAATTCCTTCTGCAATCCTGTCAAGCTTTTTTGCAATATTATCATCGATATCAGGCAAAGAATTCTCTTTGTTCTCTCCAATTCTAACACTAGAAACATTGGTTGTGATTTCTTTGCACGATGGAATCTGCCTCCTGCTACTTATGCTCTTCCTTCACCTTCGGATGCTTCTGCCCATGGTCTTCTTAGCTCTTGCAATCTGATCATCTCGAAGTTCACTGGTAATGGCAATTGTTTTTTGGGGGCCAATTATAAATGTGATATCTCTAAGACTGGTGGCTTCTTTGCTACCCCACAGCTCTATCATGATGATACCATGTCACTGTTGTTGTTCACACAATGGACGTTGCTGCACCTTCTCTCCATGGACCTGCTTCTCCAAGTCTTGGACCCATCGTAGCCATCTTGTTGCGATCAACTCCTTGTTGGCTAGGTTCACCTCTGGGCACATTTTTGTTTACAGTTGTAAGGATGATTCTTCCTCTTCTCTATCAAATCTTCTGTATGCTGGGAATGCTACTGGTATCTTCTTTTGTGTTAATGACTATCCTCTTCATTGAGATTGGTTACTCCATTCTTTTTTGGTTAAGGAATATCTTAGGACAGTTTGTTCTTTTGACCCCATGGCCTCTTTTTGGGCCTGTTTTTTAACTTTTCTATGCCTGGCCCGGGTTGTGGGTTATATTGTATTCATCTGGGCTTCTTTTGATTGATATCTAACCTATTCATTCAAAAAAAAATGCTTGGAATAGATTCTAGGTAGCCATTGATTGACTTAATGTGATTGTGTTGCTTGTATGTATGAAAGTGACTTACATTATGTTTATTCCAACACTATATATGTGAATCATGCTTGATTTGAGTGTTTTTACTAAAATATAATGAATTCATGATTCTCTAATTTTTAGGACCTCAAAACCTTATAGTATCCATCTTGGATAGGTCCATATAGATTTCTGACCAAAAGATCAAACTGAAAGAGGGTCCAAAATTGCAATTCTCATGTTTCAGGATATTTTAGTTGACTAAACTTGTGAGTTGAGCCGACTGAACTACTCCCTGTTAATGTCTAACATATAACATTTTAAACTAAAAACCATGGTAAACATTGATTGACCATATATGTATCTGTTGCATGGTTATATTGAAAATTTATTCAGTTGATACATTTTGCAACATTGTTTTTGTGAATCATGTCTGAAATAATTATTTATCATATGTCCATTTCTCTCTTTCTTGGACCTTGAACAATCATAGTCATTGTAACGCCCCGCCCTTTTTCACTTGTCTAAAATCAGAGTATATTTTTAAAAAAAAAAATAAAGAGTGAGAGAGAGCAAGAACGTCAGGACGCGAGCTAAGTCCAAGTTTCCAAAACCCGACCCTTAACTGGCCACCATTACGTGTGCGTGGACCAAGTCCACTAAAACAGTTCACACGGTTATAATTATTTGTGGAATAAACGTATGGATAAGATTTCATCCATAACCATGACATCAATATTAAGCAAGGAAGTCAGTCACATAAAATTAATTGAAGTTTAAATATCCAAATATCATCAAACCATAGCAAAATAAACTAAGTTATTATAATCCCAAATGCCAGTTATCTCAATACATTGTTTCAAAATCAATTAAGTAAAATATACATAAACTGCACAAGCTCCTAAGTTTGGTTTCCTTCACGTCCCATGTCCTTTCCATTTCCTGTTCCATCATCTAAAGGGTAGAAGTAAGGCAATAGTCAACGCGCCTAGTAAGAATTCCAAATAGGGTTATGTACACATAGGATCAATATAAAATCAGAATAAGAACATTGAATCAAAACTGTAAAACATATCATAGTACAAAAAACAGCACATGATAATCGTATCCAAATCATGCTAATGTATGTGTCATGTCATGGGTGTCATATACCAATGATCCCTCACCCAATCTCCATATAAAAACACCATACAAATCATAACAACAGTTTCCTTGACATAATGAAGTCATATTAAGGTGTTCCCTTCGCCATTTACATCCGTAGTGTTTTGTGAAGGCACCAACAGGGCACTGTTATACCTCCCCACGTGTGTTAATCAGAATTACCGATGGAGCGTGGACTCCTCCCTCTGAGCAGGGTTTTTGGACTGGTTACCCCAGAGCTTTTTGCCCCAAATTACGCCGTACCCCTATCTAGCAATCCCGGACAAGGCCAACATATCAATGGTTCACATAGCTTCTTCCAACCTAGTTTTCAAGCCCTAAGTCATGTCCGGACAGCTCATAACTTGGCTTGTTGTCCCATATACTCCCTCCCATGCTATGCATGAGATCATGAATGCAATAATGCTTTTTCATTTCAAATCACATGTTACCATCAAAAACAGTTTCATAATCATTTACATTTATTTAATCAAACTAAGTCATCATCTTTGGAAATACAAATCAGTAACACAAAAGTATATATATATATATATATATATATATATATATATATATGTATTTCAATAAGATAGGAATCCTACCAAATCCCAGTATAATATTCTTGCTGTTTTGTGACGTGACGTGCAACGATTACGTCAAAACCAATCGCACACCCTTTTGCGAAATCTCTTTACCTAAATGAATTCAATCGTATACAAATAATCAATTTCATTATCCAATTAATTTAAATCATCCCTTATATCCTTCCAGATAGACTGAAATTTTTGGAAACATTATATAAAAATCAACCTTTCATTTCAGTCAATCAACCATGTTAAGCTACAGTTCTCTGCCTTACCGCAGACTTTCAGTCGACTGAAACCCAACTCAGTACTGTGTATTCCTTGACTTGCTACTTTTCAGTCGACTGAATCACAAATTCAGTCGGCTGACTCTGAGTCAAACCCTTTGTGTTCTCGATCAATCCTCTTTCAGTCGACTGAATCCATGATTCAGTCGCTGAATCCTCAACCAATAATTTTCGTGTTTGATAAGTAATCATTCAGTCGACTAAATCATAGATTCGGTCTGCTGAAACACGCCATATTCCTTTTCTTATTTGTTACGTCTGTGTTCAGTTGACTGAATCCTATATTCAATCGGCTGAACCCCATTAAATCCCATATATTTTATTCCAAACCTGGTTCAGTCGACTGAATCACAAGATTCAGTAGGTTGAAACTCCCAGAAACTGGTTTCTGTTTTGGCCAACATTAGTTCAGTCGACTGAATCCCAGATTCAGTCGACTGACTGTTTGTCAGTCTCTTTTATTTGATTATTTTGTACATCCTTTCTTCATAAAATCCATTCCTTAACATTCTTACATTTATATGTCATCATTCATATAACTTCTAGTGGATTTTCTCTACCCTCTAGCCAAAGCTAGAATCTTTTCATAACTATTCAATCTTTGTGTTAACACAAAGATTCGAATGTCACCATTCTTTCGTTTTCAAATCGAAACTAATCCTTAAATGGATTTCCATTCCATGGCCTTAAAACATTTTGGCCATTCCATTTCATCCATTATGAAATCCATAGATTCGGCCACTCCATGGCCAAGCTATGGTTTCCTCTTAATTTTAATCCTATATTATCCTCATACATTTTCCTGTCTCCTTCTTTCTTTTGCTCTGTCTTTACTCCTTACTCCTTCTCCTTCCTTGGTGCTTCACTGATCCCTAAGTGTAGAGATGGAGAGAGAGATAGAGAGAGAAGAGAGAAATCTCTTTGTTTCAATGAGATAGAGTCGGCCAAGGGGTGTGAGCAGCCCCTTGGTTGTGTCCCTTTGTATACCAGCCTAACCTTCCCAATTCCTGTAGCGACCCGACCCGATTTTTTCGGGATTTTAGGGTCTCAGTAGCAGTGGGGATGGGATGGATCCTGTTATAGGCCTTGTATCGCCCGATCCCGAGCTCAGAAGCTCGAAGGGCATTTTAGTCATTTAAATTTTTCATACCTTGTCATACCAAAATAATTGAAAATCACACACTTTTCCTCACCCAAGGTTTGACATCCGATTTTCCTTCTGATTTTGAAACACTGTTTTCGAAAAATTCTGATTTTATAAAAAATAAATAAATAAATAAAAGAGAAACCCTAAACCCTAAGTTCTCCCCCCTTACAAGCCTTCCTTTCACTGCGCACTGTAGCACGGAGCTACAGTGCCGCAGCACCATTGCCGCCGCCTCCTCTCTCGTTCTCCTTCTCCCTCTCCCGCCTCCGGCCCCTCTTTCCCCTTCGCTCTGACGACCGGCATCTCGGAGTCGCCATCACCGCCGACTGAGCAAGGTATCTTCTTCCCCTCCTCTTCCACCTTCCCTTTTCCCATCGGTTTTTCCCTCTTCCCCGAGCCCACCTCGGTTTTCATTGATTTTCCTTGTTTTTTTTCCTTCCTTTCTCTCCGATTTCCTCGGATTTTCCCGATTTTCCGATGGATTTCTTGATCCCCTCGGTTTTTTCCCTCTTCCCTCTTCTTCCTCTTTCTCCTGCATTTTCTTCCTCTTTCTTCTTCCCCCTTCGGCTGGGCAGCCGAGTCAACTCAGTTGGGCAGCCAAGTTGGCTCAGCTGGGCAGCCGAGTTAACTCGACTGAGTCCGAGTGTGGGCCCCGCTGGGCCGGGCCCAGCTCAGCTCGCCACTGATCCTTCTCGGGCCAGTCCATTTGGGCTCGGCCCAGTTTCAGGCCCAGCCCAGCTTTGGGCCCGGCCCATTTCGAGCCCAGTTTCAGGCCCGACCCATTTCGGGCCCATTTTCAGTTCGAGCTTAGTTTAACCTATTTTATCTCCTTTACTTATTCTGTGCTCTTGTTTCTTCAGATCAAGCCCCCTTCAAACCAACGGAACCGTCTTCTCACGATTGATTTTCAAACGCACACCGGTGAGGGAAATGTCACACTTTTAACATACGCATTTCTGCATTTATTTATCTTCAAATCATGTGGATGCGGAATGCGCAGAATGGGACCCCTTATATCTGGTTTTACCACCTGGCAAGGGAACCGTTCAGATAGGTATGTGACGAGGGGACCACTCTGTGTATTCGCGTCCGGCAATGATGAAAGAATAATAGATGGGCTTGATGTTGTACCAGTGGTGCATGATTAAGTAATTGGATGTGATTGATTGATAACATGATGAAATGTCAACATGCTAGTATGTGATAGACTGTGATATACATGATGGACTGGGATTTGATGTTGCTTTATTGAGAACATGTCTATTGTTGATTGTACCTGCACGTGCCTATTGTTAATCGTACATGCAATTGTTGGATGCGTAGAATGTCGAAGGGGCTTGGACGTTAAGTAACATTAGGGTTATGTGGGGCCATGCGGCGGATGCGTGATGGGATGTGTACTGCCTTGTGTTTGGATGTGGGTAGTAGTGCCCCTAGCTTGAATAAAATGGTCGATCTGTCTTGTGGTCACCAGATACACCTTTGGGGGAGGTGTAACCTGAGTTGGGGAACATGGTGCCTGGAAGTCCCCAATAGGGATCCGTTGGGGAAGTAGTCGTGTCAATCCTAGATAGGCTATCAGGCTGAATGTTGGTTCACCCAGGGTAACCTTAGAAGCCTTTTGTAGTTCTGATACCCGAATGTGGGACGAATGAGATGATCCCTGTGTGACCGAGTAGGCTGAGGAGGTGCTCGCCTAGGTCGAGGGATGAAGCGGTGAGGGGCAGCTCCCGCTGGCATAGGTTGTGATCCCTGTGGACAGAGTAGGCTGAGGAGGTGCTCGCCTAGGTCGAGGGACGAAGCGGTGAGGGGCAGCTCCCGCTGGTATGGGTTGTGATCCCTGTGTGACCGAGTAGGATGAGGAGGTGCTCGCCTAGGTCGAGGGACGGAGCGGTGAGGGACAGCTCCCGCCGGTATAGTTTGTGATCCCTAGATGACCGAATAGGCTGAGGGTGTGCTCGCCTGCTCACTGGTTAAGGAATTGAGGTTGTCTAGGTAAGGTGATTGTGGGTCATGTTGAGTTCCTACCGAATGGCCCGTACGGTGGGTCGAGTGCGTGTTGTGTGGGAACCATGTACGTGGACCTTTGTTATTCCTTAGTGGTAGATATGCAATGTGTGATTTATGTTGTGTGATTATATACATGTGTTCCCTTACTGAGTATGAAGTACTCACCCCCTTGCCTTTCAGGTGGCTCGATGGATGCGGGATCCAGCGGGTCCCAAGACCAGGCTTAGGCGATGATGCTTTCGGATTGCTTAATTACTTTCCTTTTATTAATTAGAAAGAACCTCGTGTTTATTTTGGATATTGTTTATCGTTGTGGATGACTGTACTAGCCACCTATTGCACTGTTGTGTTAACTGAACTTATGGTGTCTCTTTTCTCTTATGGTGATTGATGTTTAGTCAAAAAAAAAAAATATATGCCGGTAGTTTGGAATGTATGATATCTCGGTTTAGTATCGGTAGTAACACGCCCGTTTCGGGATGGGGTGTTACGATTCCCTCCTTTATGTTTTGTCCAACCAAGGTGTCCCTTGGTTTAACTAAGAGGACACTTGGCTTAAGCTTAAGGAGTCTTTCCATCTTCCCAATGTGTGCATGGGTTTCCTCTCTATTGAGATGGAAACTCTCCATCTTCCCACCTAACTCATTTTTAAATGGAAGTCTCCTCAACTTTCCCTTCAACTCAACTCAACTCAGTTATTAACTCAATCCTTTGAACTCACCCATCTGGACTCACTTGGCTCAAGCAATTTAATTCTTTTAAACTCAACACTTGGACTCAATTTAATTTAAACTTAACTGAGCTCACTCATTCATGGTTGACCAAGTCAACCCTGACTTAGCCAACCATGCATGTGATGACATGGTCACCACATGGCACGTCGGTCCTTGCCATGTCACTTACATGCCACCTCACTTGATAAGGTGGATTTATGCATTGGGTCTTAATTTGGATAGCTGACCCAATTAAATTATCCTTACCCATTTACTTACAATTAGTTCATCTATGACCCATTGGGTCCCAATTGGGTAATTGACCCATTTAATTACATTTACCCAATCATTTTCAAACAAACTCTATCCATGATCCATTGGATCTTAATTGGGTTATTGGCCCAATTCCTTACCCATTTAAGGTCCATTTCAACCATCAATATTAAATTCAAAAAATTTATAATTACCAAATCCATTATATTATATGTGATGAACATTCGAGTGTTACAGTCATATCTATTGTTGGTCCTTGAAACCTTTCCCGAGTCCCTCAACCATAGAAAATCATTTGTATGCACTTAGAATAGAGAAAAGACTGAAAAATTCAAATCTTGAAATTTTTTGGGTAGCCACAAGACTCACCCACCTACTAATCAGTCCTAGAACCATTAATATAAAAGGATCTTATTGTACAAAAACATTTTGAATGTTTGACCAATGTTATGGTCAAATTTGGGGTTATTAAACTCCTTTGTGGTTTATGTTTTGAATAATTCATCACTCATAGCACTTTATAGTTATATACTTTATATGATTGCTTACATTATTTATATTTGATTATCCCAATTCCACATGCTTGACCTTAACATGATTCTTATATGAAAACAACTCTCATGCTTTACAACTCATTCATATAAATCATTAGAATATTAACATGAAGAAAGGGGGAATGGCTTATTCAAATATGAAAGATGTTTGAACCCTTTATTAAGAGGAGAAATGTACATAAGTGATGTGTATTCCTTTATATAATGATCTTATGATTAAACTTTTTATTGTGGTCATGAATGATTGAATGGTAAGAGAAATACAAATCTGTAAGAAAGGTTGACTTTCTCATATGCCTTCATGAAAAATGAAATGATTGGTATATTCTTATTGCTAATAAATGCATTACATGTGTGCATGTGTTTGGATGAATATTGATAAATTATCAATTGTGCTCATATGGATTGTGATTGTAGTTATACTATTTTCATTTTGGCAATATGAGCTTCAAAGGTATGTTTCTCAAAATCTATTGTTATGCTTATCATTGTATCAATCAAAGCGGCCTCAAGTTAAATTTGCCCATCATTATTGTCATGTGGTGTCATTTGAAAGATAACTTAAAATTGCCATTGTCCTTTTGTCCTATGTGCCCTCTTTCCCCAAAGCTTATAGTTATATCTTATTTTCTCTTGATGTTCTTAAAACTGTTTAACAAGCTATATGCCATATCTTAAACATCAATTGGGATATTTGAGGAGATTTGTGCATTATTAGCCTCATTCATTGGAATTACTCGTCAAACAACAAATGTTTGAATGCATGATAATGCACTTTACTTTTGACCTCATATTTAAAGCATTGAATACTTTAAAAATATGTGTAAGTCCACAAATGGAAAACTCGGCCTCAGTTCATAACAATGAAACATTAAGAGAACTGTGTAAGACCATTAAAGTGAAATGCTTGATCATAGTGGGTATCAATAATGGGACTTAAAAGTTAAATCTTTATCCACATATGGTATCACTTGAAATGATCTTGAATTACCATTGGTTTCACTCTCTCTCCTTCCTCCTCCAATCCCCATGCTTATTGTCATTTCACATATCATTTGGGAAATATGGCATTGTCTTAGCATCACTAATTACATTTGCCCTTATATAGTTATAATTGTCTAAATGAATGATGGATTGCTATGACATGTACATCTAAACCTTTGTCACACTCCAATATTAAGGGAGAGTAAATATGGAAACTTAAATGACAAGGTTTATGATAACTTGGGGAAGTTATACTTTTTTAAATGACCCTCCACAACTTGTGCTCCACAAAAGGTACGTACAATGGCCCTTTGTCATTTTTTGACAAAAAGGGAGAGAAATATTGAAATACTGGAGACACAAATATTTTCATGGGGTAAAACTTTTGAAAGGGCCAACAATACATGAAGATTGGGGGAGAAAAGAAATTATAATTAAATATCGGTATCAAAGACAGGGGGAGAAATTGTGATTTTAAGACATGCTTTAAAATTGCACTCATATTATTTATTATCACTAACCATTGTGGAGATCACTTTCCACTAGAATATACCAGTTATGTTGTGCTTACATGAATATCACAGGCATATTCTAAAGGGGAACCGCCATGAGCCTTCAAGCCTTCAGACTTAGTGCAGTCATGTCCATGTTTATTGAGATTATTGTAATATTATATTTTTTGTACATAGCATGTATTTGAACTTGTCAAAGTCTGTAATTTGTATTTGACTCTGTATAGTGTATTCTCTAGGTTTTGTCATGAAATTGACAAAGGGGGAGATTGTTGGCCTAAAAGTTAAATCTGTCTCCCCTGACTCAGACTGAGTTGTCAATTCTGTGATTGTGTCCGATTGAGTACTAAGTTGTCAATTCCTTTGAATGAGTCGTGACCGTCTAGGAGTCAAAGACTGCACCTCTGGAAGACCTGCATAGTCAAATCAAGTTTGAAGCACCAGAAGACGTGTCATTTGGAAGACATCGCACTGAACCTTAAAGGACTTCATGAATGTCAATCAACACAGGTATTTGGACGTTAAGACTGACTTATAAGACTTAGACTTGCCTTTGGAATAAACCTTAAATCCATAACTTAGAATTTGATAGAACTAAATTGGATTTCTTAGGTTAGATTTGTTTTGCCCTACTTTGGAGAAGTTTTTGCTCCTATCAAATGTGCTCAAGTTGTAACGGCCTGGCCCAAAAATCCGGGCTTGAGGTTCATCTTAGCATAATATTGTTCGATCTAGGCCCACACGGGGGCCGCACGGTTTTGGCATTGGACTGACTCAACTGCAGGCCCAAAAAGTGTCTTGCTCAATAGAAGGGGAGTGGCCATTTATAAACACCCCCCCCCCCCCCCCCCCCTCTCTCCATTTTTCCTTCATTTCCGATGTGGGACTTCAAGCCCACATCCACACGCCCATGCAGCTGTTCACCATCGGTCGGACCGATAATGAACCATACAGCTCAATTTCTTTGCCTTTGGGCCTCCGGGCTGGGGCTGTTACACAAGTATTAGTAAAATCTTTATTATTTAATAGAGCACTCAAAGATCTTTCCAAAAAGTCTAAGAACACCCAATTCTGACATGTATAGCTCAAGTTATGAACATTTCAATGAAAATGTGCAAAACAAATCAAAACAGTTTTGTCATATACCCAAGTTATGATCGTTTTAATGGATGTGTACAAAACTGTCGAGATTCAGTCAATTGAATCTTACAATTCAGTCACTGTCGATTGAAAATGCGGCTGAATGGATTTTTCAGCCTCTAATGAGATTCATTCGACTGAATCTTTGAATTCAGCCGACTGAATTCCTCTTAGCTCATCAACTCACAGTTGTTGAGTTTTCAGTCGACTGAATCTTCAAGTTCAGTCGACTGAAATGTAACGGTAATATTTCAACGGCTCTTTTGTTGCGATTTCGACTTCCAACGGCCATATTTTTGAGTGGGCTTTAAACACATGACCTTAGGGAATTCCATGAGTTGATTCTTGATGAGCTAAATCGTCCCTAACATTCTGTAAGTCTCTCAATCATTTCAAGAGTACCAAAATTATATGGTTAAATCCCTAAAACTCTTGAACTTATTCTCTGAGACACTCAAAGCTTTCATAGGCAAATCTTGAGCATCTTAGGCTCACTCTTGAGTGTATATTTGGGAGAACTTTTAGGGATAGATTGTCCTCATGGGAAAATCATGGGAAAATCATTTATATTCCTTACACCTCTTCTCATAATCTTTCGTTTGGCATTCATTGGAGCATTCTCTCATCACCAAGGAGCTAAGTGGAGAAAGACATCTAAGGACAAGCCAAGGCTACTTCAAGTAACTAGAGGCTAGTGTTCGTGGTAAGACTCTCAAGTTCAATAAATTTCCATTATTCTTTGAGACAATTGTAAGGGTTGGTGTAACCCTTGTAAAATCCAAGAAAGGTGTTTTCTTGGTGTATGTAGAACTCACGGTTCGATCTACACCCTCGAACTAGATCAAAGGTTGTAAATGTTCGATCTCTACCCTTGAAAGAGATCAAAGGGTTGTAATAGATTCCTTCTCCACCCGTGAAGGAGAATGTTAGTGGAATCCTCAAGTGGTGTACTTGAGGTATGGAGTAGGCAAGTGTCGAACCACATAAAAATCTTTGTGTCAAGATTTTCCATCTCTCACCTCTTCACCTTACCTTGTTCATTTACATTCATCTCTTATGTTTCTTGCACATATACTTTGGTGAACTTGGGATTATTAAGATTCAATTTTATTCTCACTATATATTGTTAATCTAAATAATTAATCTTTAATATTGGCTAATTAATTTGAAACTAATATTTATTGACCAATATTTTAGAAAGAAATCAAAATTCCTATTAGTCCTATTCACACCCTTTCTAGGAATATTCTTGACATTTGGATAGCTTGACTAACAATCACAACTTTATAAACAAGAGATTTCAGATTTTAGTTCCCACAATGCACCAAACGAGTCCCAAGCCTATTTCGAAGACTTATATTTCAATGACATGAAATCATCTTATATTTTTTAAAATTTTGTAAGCTTATGTTGGATGATCACTGTGTTAGAAGGGTCTGCTTTTGTATTTGGGGTAAAAATAAATTATCTTGATTAAAAACATAAAGTCATATTTTTAGCTCTTAAAATTTTTAAATTATAATACTCAAAATATGACCTATCTTGAATTATTTCTAAATCTTAGCTTTGAAAAATATAGTTGGTTTTTTTTTTTATTAAAATACTTATATTTAATCTCACATTTATAGATAGACCATCTAGTAGATTCATTTCTATCATTGATATAAAGGGAACTTTTCATTCTTCTGTTTAATATCAGAGTCAGATGAATTATAGTTTGATGGTGGATTGAAGACACTTGAAAGTAACATCTCAATTGAGATGTTGAATAGGTTTTAGTAACCTTGAAAGTAACATCTCAATTGAGATGTTGAATAGGTTTTAGTAACCTTGCTTTAGAGCTCATGATCCATCATAAATGTACATTAAGATCCAAAGTTTCCACTTGACATAGCAATACAACAATTTGAACACTAATTGTGCTAAATTATAGCTAAAATACGATTGACACTATTGATTTTATTTTATAAAGAAGTGAACTAATGTATAAAGCTAGCTCAATTGTGTTACAAGAGAAATGTGATTGATCTTTATTTGATTAAGGTTCATTGAAATTCAAATGATTTATTCTATAAAAAAGTGAAATTGTATGTAAAACTAACTCCGAATCATCATGCAATTGAGATTGAAGACCTATAGTTGAATGAGAAAGTCATATGTAGGATTGTTTCTCATCCAAACTTAGTCTGAAACCCATCTAAATCCATCATACAAATGCTAGCCCGTTGGGTTAGGACTTAAGGTGTTAGGGAATTAGACCCAACCGACACCATCATTCAATCACAGATCAAGCACACAGGCACAAGAAGAACACATAATTTACGTGGTTTGGAAATACCGCCTACATCCACGGGAGAGTATAGATTTTATCCACATAGAAAGAAGAATACAACAAACAGATTAAGCATAAACTTGCTCAACTCAGGAACACCTGACCCATGATATGTTTTCCATATTCTTCTGATGCCTCTCTCTATCTTCCTTACTACACTTCTCTCTCCTCACAGCACTCACCACTAGAGCTTCCTTCTGGGATCCCCTCCTGGGATCCCCACTGGGATGGCCTCTTCAAGCTCCACCAAAGAAAACCCTACAGAAAGAAACAATATATAATGTTGCTTACAACTAACTGTGCCCAACAAACAACCTAAGCGTAAAAGGGTTTGAGCTATAAATCCAACAAACTCCACCTTGGCGAAAAAGTCCGACACCATGAAGATTGTTGCCCTGAGTTTATAACACCTCCACCTGCTGTGTAGCACCTGCAGTTCTGCATCTTCTACAAAACACCTATCCCAACGCCGTGTGATGATCCACCAGTCAAAGACTGATAAGCCCAACTGAGCTCCACCTCGAGCATTGTTGCCCGAGTCCCTTTCACTGCCGTTGACCACTCCTGACTCCTCCCAAATCCACACCAGTCGTTGTGTAGATCTCTCCGCCACGAGCACATAGGAGAAGACAGATCTCAATTCCGAGTTCGAATGATTCCAGAAACTGCAAAACAATTCTGACCGTTGATTTTTCCTACTGAAGAAGTATCTGAATCCGTGGTCCTGCAGATCACCCAAAACTATAGTCCTGCATACTACCATAAACACTCCTGTGATCCTCCCGACCACTGAAAACTTTTTTTTTTTTTTTGTTTTTTTTGCCTAACTGTGCACATCCGTGCGCACGTTTCCTCCTTCTCTACAATTGCCGCTTGCATCGCTGCTTCTGCTCAGGAAACCCCTTCTTCGTCGTCGATCCGTCGGACCTGCGTCAACCCTTCTTGGGTTCAGATCCGCAAGAGGCGTTGTTCATGTTCTGCCTGCAAACACCCCTCTTCCTCTCTTCCACGAGATCTGCAGATACCCGAGGTCGGCCCTCTCTCCAAAACTGAGAGAAACCAGATCTGGTCGCTGCTCGGCTTTCCTGCCTGCCGAGCTCCACCTTGCAACGTTGTCCACCTCTACTCCTCTCAGATCTGCAGAGTTAGACATGCTCACGGTTGGTTCTATGTCTTCCAAACCCCCTCCATGCAGATCTGATTTCCGTCTCTTTAGATCTGTTTTCTGCACTGGGTTTCTTCTTTGGTGATGGCTGCTGCTCCTTTGCTACAGCTCGTCTGTGCGTCACTAGCAGATCTGCCCATGCTCGCAGCAACCACTGTTGCTTTCTTTTGCACCGGCTACTCATTCGCAGCTCCACCTTCTTCTAGCAGTCTGCCACGTGGATGCTCGATGCTCCCTGCTCGTCGTTGCTGCCTTGTGCACGAGATCTGAACCGTTCTGCACTGTAGATCTGATCTGAACCGTTCTGCACTGTAGATCTGATCTGCAATGATTCCTCCTTTCGATCGTCTTGAGAGAAACAAATATGCACCGACGACCTATTGCCTTCTCTTTTTCCTCACGGCCCAGATCTGATCCTCTGTTATCAGATCTGAACCCCACATTCTCAGATCTAGTAAGATCTGGCTGCCACTACTCGGCCATCTGCACACTTGTTCAAGCCGATTCCTAACCGCACCAGTTGCTCTCCTTTTGGCTGCCTCTTGCTCGCTGCACATCTGCAACTACCGCAGCCACTTTGCTCAACCGGTATAGCACAAGCCACGGGTATAAAAATGGGCCATCGATATATCGGCCGAACTTTTTTTCTCTCCTGTCTTTTTTTTAAAAAAAAAAAATTCTAAAAAAATACAGTAAATGCAGATAATTATGGACTTATTGAATATGTAATTTTTTCATAAAATATCGGACATTTACATCTTCTAATATATTTATGAAGTTACGATAGTGGGAAATTATATAATTAGTAATAAAATGGTGAAAATTACAAGGAAAATGATATAAATGAGGAAAATTTGTAGTAATAATTTCATAATTTATTTTCTTAGTCAATGAGTGTTATTTTAAGTTATGAATTATAAAAATAAAAAATAAAATAAAAATGATTGAAAGTTAAATAATAATATAGAAAAAAATTTAGAAAATGAAACTAAAGGGGTCCTAATCACTTGAACTGATAACCACACAAATGTCATAGATTTTTAATTATAAGAAATTCCATTTAAATCATTAACTGAAGAGTTTTTAAAAATTAACTAAATGAAGAAACTTTCAAGATCTAAACTCAAAAGATAATTTTTTCTCGTGCATTTCAGCTACATTTAAAGACGAACATCAATATGGAGAATGTTCTTCAAACTCATAACTAGACCCAGAAATTGCAGATGCATAGATCGGGATTTTCTATATCCCTTGGTGGCCTGTGAATGTCTGCGAAGTATTTTGTCGCAGCCTTTCCAATGTCTTTTTTGACCTCGTCTTTTGTGGCCTGCTCTAATCTCCTCTGCATCAAAGAGGCGGACTTATCTCATGTTGGATCTGCGGGGCCGACGATTTCTGGATTGATATCATAGTGCGGATCAATGAGTGCATTTTGATTACCCATGCAAAATATAGTTTTCATTGATTTCCATGTAGCCTGTAATTCGGTATTCTTCTTCTTTGAACCAGATCCACTTGCACCACCATGGGGGGATAGATTAATAAAAATAAGTGGATTAGCATTTTTTTTCTAATTTCCGTCTCAATAAAATATATTTATGATTTTCTAAAAATATAATTTTTATATTACCTACACCACAAGGGACACCCATATGCATATCGCGACAACTCTCTCTCAAAGCCTGCCACAATAAAAAAAATAATTATAAAAAAGTTAGTACACAGTAAATAACAGCAAATAAATAAATTTCATTTATTATTTTAAAGGTTTTACCATTTTCCCACATTTATAACTCATAATCTACATTTTATGATGAAATAATTAAAAGAAAGATTAAATAAAAGAAAAAAATGTTGCTGGAAATTTTTACATTTTAGTAAACAGTAACTAAGAGAAAATTAAAAAAAATTAATTTATTAATTTATAGGTTTTATCATTTTCTAACATTTATAAGTAATAAACCATATTTTATGATGAAATAATTTTAAAAAAATGAGAGTAAATAAAAGAAACATGTTGCTGGAATTTTTGACATGTTAGTAAAAAGTAACTAAGAGCAAATAAAAAAATTTAATGTATTATGTTATAGGTTTTAGCATTTTCTAACATTTATAACTCATAAACAATATTTTATAATGAAATAATTAAAATAAAGAGTAAATGAAAGTAAAGAATGTTGTTGTAAATTTTGACATGTTAGCATCAGGGGCTGATATTTTTATCTCTCATCCCGATATCGGCATTTTCTCTCTCCTCCAATTCGGAACCTTGAAAAAACCATGAAAAACCGTGAAAAAATCGTGAAAACCATGAAAAACCTCAAAAAACCGCAAAAAACCGTGAAACCCGTGAAACCCTGAACCGTGAAAAACCGTCAAAAACCGTGAAAAACCGTCAAAAACCATGAAAAACCGTATCGGTGTTTTTAAAAAAAAAATAATAAATAATAATTAAATACCGATATTTATGAATATCGGCCGATATTGTGGCCGATATTTCTGACCGAATATCGGCCATATCGGCCGATATTCGGTATGTACGGCCGATACTTATCGTATCGGTCAATATTACTCGGTTTAAAAAAACCGATATATATCGGCCGATACGATATGTATCGGCCGATATTTAAACCTTAGACTAAGAGCAAATAAAAAAAATTATCTATTATTTTATAGGTTTTATCATTTTCTAACTTTTTTTTTCATTTATGCTATTTTATGTTGAAATAGTTAACAAAAATGAATAAATAATTGAAAAAAATAGTAACTAACAAAGTACACAAAAAATAACTACAGATACATACAGATGGAAAAAATTATAACACCTTAATAAAACTTTATTTCTTCATGTATTATTTTATAGGTTTTACCATTTACTAACATTTATATATCATAATCCATAGTAAATGATGAAATAATTAGAAAACGACAGAAAATAAAAGGAAAAAATTGTATCCATGTAAAAGAAGTTAGTATACATTTAATAACAGCAAATAAAAAAAAATTCATGTATTATTTTATAGGTTTTACCATTTTCTAACATTTATATGTCATAATCCATAGTTAATGATGAAATAATTACAAAAAGAAAGAAAATAAAAGGAAAAAATTGTATCCCTGTAAAAGAAGTTATTATACAGTAAATAACAGCAAATAAAAAAAATTCATGTATTATTTTATAGGTTTTACCATTTTCTAACATTTATATGTCATAATCCATAGTTAATGATGAAATAATTACAAAAAGAATTAAAATAAAAGGAAAAAATTGTATCCCTGTAAAAGAAGCAGTAAATTAAAAAATTTCATGTATTATTTTATTGGTTTTACCATTTTCTAACATTTATAAGTCATAATCCATATTTTATAATGAATTAATTAAAATAAAGAGTAAATGAAAGTAAAAAATGTTGCTGTAAATTTTGAAATGTTAGTAACAGTAACAAAGAGCAAATGAAAAATGTTCATCTATTATTTTATAAGCTTTATCATTTTCTAACTGTTTTTTTCATTTATGCTATTTTATGTTGAAATAGTTAACAAAAAGGATTAAATAAATGAAAAAAAATAGTAACTAACAAAGTACACAAAAAATAACTACAGATACATTTAGATGGAAAAATTATAACACCTTTATAAAGCTTTTATTTACTACATATGTTATTTAAGTTCAAGCATTTTTTAACAAATTATAACACTTTTACATTATTTTTGGCTAAAAAAATTAAAATAAAATACAGATAAGTCAAAATAAATTATAAAACTTACAAGATCAGTAGATCTATAAATGAAGAAAACTTTGAACGGTCTAGATCGTGCAGTTTCAACCAAATCTGGGTCCTTTAGAACTTATTTAGATCAAGTAATGAAAAGTGAAATTTTTTTTTGGAAGAGAAATGGTAAAATCTGGTTTTTTCCTTGAAAATAATGTGCGAAATTTGAAGTGTAGGTGAATGGTATTTATAGAAAAAAATTGGACCGGGTCGATTTGTCAGATTTAAAAAAATATTAAAATATTCACGCATGCTGGACCAGCCGAATCCTGCAGTCCGCCGTACACAGAGATTTGACTGGGAGAAATTGGTTGACAAGTGAGATCTCACCCAAGATCTCGCCCGATATATTGGACATTAGATATCGTCCGATATATCGGACATTTATCGGAAAAAATTGCGGGACTTGAGTTGGGCCCAGGCCCGACTTTTACTTTTTTTTTTTATGGAAAAAAAGGCCGATACGGCCCAAATTTGGCCCAGATTCGGCCCAGATTTTGACCAATATATCGGTCATCTCGGCAGATATTTAAAAAAAAAAAAAACAACCGAATTATTAAAATTCGGCTGATATCATGACCGATAATTCGATCAAAAATTCACTTATATCAGCCAAATTTTTTTTTGTACGGCCGATACTATACGTATCGGCCGATATAATTCGGTGGTCGAAAATCCGATATATGTCGGTCGATACGCACAGTATCGGCCGATATTTTGACCCTTGGCACAAGCTCCACCTGCAGCCAGGCCCAGCCCTAGGCGAACTAGGCCGTCGCCTAGGGCCCTCGAATAGATAGGCCCCCAAGTTGAGTTCAATTTTAAGTTACCACAGATTCATAGTATAAAATTATTTTAATGTTTATTTTATTAACGAATTGAATTGTGTCGTAATGGTAGCGTGTGATTTTAAATCTAAAGGTTCCATGTTCAAATCATGTATATTTCATTTTTCCAAATTTTTATATTGTCGTTAAGTCAACTCCTCCATGTTGTTAAACTTTTTGCAACAATTTTTTATAAATTTAAAGTATTTAAAATCAATTACTTATAAATTTAGACATAATTTCTCTTTAAGTAAAATAATTTAGAGAGTATTTAAAATTAACTTGACAAGACTTGTTAACTTTTTTTACTCGAATTCCTATCGAGTTTAGTCAACTCAGATTGATTTGGCCAATTTTTTTTTCCAAGTTTTAAATCTATAATTCTAATAAAATAAATTAAACATCATGATAAAAAGTATTTATCCTATAGTTTTATTTTTCTTTTAAAAATTAAGAATTGTGATGATTAATTGACTCTATTAAAAGATTAAAATGATTATATAAATTTTAAATTTTAACTTATCATTTTTTCAGAAATTTTAATAAAAAATGTGACCTAAACAAGTCCTTAAATGAGGAAACTTAATGTTCATTGTGATATAAGTAGTTGAATGGAAATAAAATGGATTTAAATTTGAATGACTGTTTTGTGCTTTATAGTTTAGAAATGAGTGATAATTTTTTAATCTAATTTTACTTTATAAGTTATTTTAAATGCATTATATACTTTAGCATGTCAACTACTCTTTTTAAATACAATAAAATAGTAATTAAAAATAATAAAAAAATCAACATACATGACACAAGTGGAAATTAAATTTGTCACAAGAAAGATACTAACTATTTTATCTATTGAAAAAGATATGTTAAAAAAACTAGAATATAGTAATTTAGTTAGTAATTTTGTATATCAAAATCCAAAAAAAAAAAAAAATTAAATAACAATTTGTTATAAATTTGATTATGATATTTTATTTGAATATTTCACACTTTGTAAAAAAATTATATAATTTTATTTTTTGTGTGTGCATAAAAGGCCTATTTTAAGAGTTCGTCTAGGGCCCCTGAAATCTCAGGGCCGGCCCTGCCTGCAGCCAGCACTTTCTGCTATGCAACATCTCTTCTCTTGATCTGTGGTTTTTTAGGCCTAAATCTGAACCTTCAACTCTGATACCAATTGTTAGGGAATTAGACCCAACCCACACCATCATTCAATCACAGATCAAGCACACAGGCACAAGAAAAACACATGATTTATGCGGTTCGGAAATACCGCCTACGTCCACGGGAGAGTGTAAATTTTATCTATAGAGAAAGAATAATACAACATACAGATTAAGCATAAACCTGCTCAATTCAGGAACCCCTGACCCATGATATGTTTCCCCTATTCTTATGATGCCTCTCACTACCTTCCTCACTATACTTCTCTCTCCTCACAGCGCTCACCATTAGAGATTCCTTCTGGGATCCTCTCCTGAGATCCCATTGGGATGAACACTTCGGGTTCCACCAAAGAAAACCCTACAGAAAAATATAATATATATTGTTGCTTACAACATACTGGGCCCATTGGGCTTGGGCCTAGGCCCAACTAATGACCTAAGTCCAATAGGGCTTTGAGCCATAAATCCAACATAAGGTTTATATCAACATTCGGTTTAAGACTTTTGCAAGATACTTGTGAAAGTCCAATGGACTTTTTTGTGGTTGGTTTAGTTATTATATGTATATATGATTGCACTTCAGTCAATTTTTTATTTTAGTTTGAAATTAGTTCGAAAATTGACTGTTCAAATTGAAAGATAAAAAAAAGATATTATGTGCTAAAAGATATCAAAGTTTAAACTCAATTTTTGATCATTTGTTCTTAGTGGTTGAAGTCACTAGATTTTGACTACTAAAATCAATTGACTAGAGATTGAATTTTGAACTCAAATTTGGTCCCCTTCATAATACCTATCTTCAATCCAAATAGTTATATTTTTTATGTTGTCAAACGATTATGCTCATGTTTAGTGTTTTCTAAATGGGTGGGCTCTAGCTTAACCTATAAAGCCCAATGGACTTGGGGCGGGCTTGAGCTGCCAGAGAGCATTGTCTTGCTCGGACCCAGCCCATGAAAACCCCTAGTCATATGCAATGTAACAAATATCTCCGATATTTTCATTTTTATCACGAAAATATCGGCAAAATAACTTTTGAGTGTTAAAAAGCCTAGTTTATCGCGTCTACTGTTTTTAACGGTAAATTCCCGTTAAAAATACGTTTTTATCGCAAGAGATGGTAAATTCCCACTAAAATCTCGAGATTTTACCGTTAAATTCCCGTTAAAAATGCTTGGGCCAAATATACATTTTTTTATTTCTAAAATATCATCTATATTTTCAAACTCCGGCCACATTATTTATTTTTATTATTTTTTAAATATTATTTTCTTTGAGATTTTCCCGTTAAATTACCGATAAAACTCTTAAAATTTAAAAATATCCCGCTATTAACAATTACCGCAAATATCCGAGAGATTTGTGACAATGGTCATATGCCATTTAACAATTCAAATCTATCATTTATTTTTTCAGGCAAAATTCAAGGCCCTGTCGACTGTTATTATGGTTGTATTTTCACCCTTGCCACTCCTGTGGTATTTCATTGGGTTTTGGAATATCATCTGTTTACAACGAAAATAGTCGGACGGCTTTGATCGTTCAAGGAGTTTTCAACTTTGCACCCATCTGGAATCTTGATATATATGGCACTAGTAGATCTTCTAGCGTCTGATTTCATGAACCCAAGGATGCAAAACAGTGGAAAGCTACAATTCTGGGCAAATGTCTCTCTACTTCTAGGGGCTGGCCTTATGTCAGTCATGGCTAAATGGGCTTGAATGTACTATATGTCTACTGTTGTCATTTCCAATTTTTAATTTTATTATTACATTTTTACTTTCATGATAAATTAATTCTTATACATGTCATTTCCTCTAATTTCTACATGGATCAATAGAAATATTCTACCATTATACCGTTACATAGAAAGCATATATTTTCTAAATAGGTGCGAGTGTGATTAAGATTGACATTGTCATGAACATTTTTATTGAAAAATGTTTGCCAAGAAATATTAGGATATTTTGTTCAGTGTTGTTTCCTAAGTTCGAGTTCCCTATCATCCTCTTCTTCCTCTCTCTCGAGTTCCATATTTTTCTCTTCTTCCATATTATGCTTTTATAGACTTCACCTTCAGCAGGAGTGTGATTATCCTTTGATCATTTCGTCAAGGATTGAATGTGTCTTCGCCAAATAATTTGTATAACTCTTTATGCCAACAAGTATTACTTAAGAGTCATTATCTAAGTCATTTATTCCATCAGTATAAAATTGACTTTATATTTAGATTTGAAAAATTATTTCTAAATGCCAACCGTCTCTCTAATATTCTTAGGACTTAAACCACAACCTTTAGACTATAAGTCTATAACAACAAGTCCTTATCAGTTGGGTTCTTAAATAAGTACTGGCTAAGAGTGTTATGATTTTAGTGGCTGTTTGAGGAATGGATTATATGATTATTATGAAACTAATCTCGTGTAATATATTTGTTTGTTTTCTAGAAATCACATCCAAAAGTCAGATGAAGGGTTTTGTTTTTCATTCCAAATGGAAATGACTTGAAGTCTTTAAAATTTACTATAACAACGACATAAACTTGCAGCCCTGACTTAAGGCCAAATCGGCGGCCGCCTAGGGCCTCCCAATTTAATGTGATTTGTCAAAAAATAATTTGATAATAGATAATAGTTTCTCCGCTTCACAAATTTTTACATTAAAAATATGGTTTTAAGGCCTTCAAACTTATTACATTTAATCATAAAGTACCCTATTATATTTTTTTTTTGTCATTTTCACCACAACTTTTCTCTATTTTTGAATAATAATATAGTATAAGAAGATTGAACTAATGTCAAAAAATCAATGAAAATTTCAAATTTACAACATTTTTATCGAAAAATACCATTACCACATTAATAACGCATATTTTTCGACACTGCTGTAAATTCTCAATAAAATCGCATTAAAAACACTACCAATGGTAATATCGTGATAAATTCCTGATTAATTCCAGTTAAATTCCTTATTTTATTAAAGCTTTCATTTATTATATTTTTATTATTTTTTAAATATTATATTTTTTTACGATATTTCCCATTAATTTTTAAGTAAAAGCCCGAGAATTTAAAAATAATCTCAATATTACCCATCACCGTTAATATCCCCAGATCAATATCTGTGACAATGGTTATAACAATCGATATTTTATGGATACCAGGCCAGGTTGGTCTGTTTAATTTTGAGGTTGACTAATATGAGAAATATTTCCATTTAATATTTGAGCAACTCACAAATTCTTCTAGGAATGGAGAGATGTGCGGTTTCATATGTCATTTAATCTCGAAGTCATTGAGTTGGCAATTCTACTTAAAATGACGACACTATGTCTCCACTACTGCCTTAATTATAGGAGTAAGAGGTCAGGCGCCTTCAGACTTCACTAAATGTGTTCATAAATACCTAAAACTAATACTGAGATGACCTCATGTTACTTAATCAAATGACTAATCTGCCCTTTCCATCCTAAGTTGACTTCGACTTTCCCTTCATTCTTTAAGTACTAGTTAAGAGTCATCATCTAAATTATTTATTTCGCCAATCTAAAATTGACTTTATATTTAAATTTAACAAATTATTTTTATATGACTTAGAAGACCCACCATGCACTTTTCTAGGGCCTAGGGTCTCTACCACTGTACTGGGCTTAGGACCCCTGAAATTTCAGGGTTGGTCCTGTAAACTTGTAGGCATAGCCTCTAAAATTTCAGGGCCGGTCCTATAAACTTGTAGGATAAACTAAATTCTTATTACATGTATCTTTATAAAAAGTATATTTCAATCCTCTTTTTGCTTTATGTTAGTTTAAAACTTACAAGTAAAGAGTAATGATATGGATAGAGAGTGACCTTTAACATCTTTAAGTTTGGCACACACGAAGGACTGCTTCTGTTTTATACTCAAAAATAAGAATGACAACATTTTGCCAACACCATTGACTTAGTAATGTATCATAGATTATAGTTAATGTTATTAAAGACAATTATAATTAGTGATAAAATAGCTTTAGATGAGCACATCATGTTAACAAAGCTAATCGAATTCTCATTCATTGACAACTACAGCTGCCCTCTTAGTCTCTTCCACTCCAAAATTCAAACTTTGATCGGACACCCTTCTAAGTTCATGTCATCGATCCCTATCCTTGAACATACTCCAATGGAGCATTGGTAGGCTGCTGGGTATCACCTTAGTCTAGGAGTTAGAGGTGAAACAAAACTCAACCCGCATGATCCGATTCGAGAAATCAATGGGTTTGGGTTATGTATTTGTATATCTCAGGTCAGGAAAAGAAAACTTACATGAAATTTGAGTCGGCTTAGATTGAAAATTTTAAAATAAACTCGATCCAATTCAACCCGACTAGACCGAAGCGCAGCAAGTTATAAAACAACACTTCAATTAAGTCGGGTCAGAAATTCTAGTAAAGTCGGATTGAATAATTTAGGTCGAATCGGGTCGGGTTCAATGAGTTTTGACATGATTTGAGTTGAGTTTATTGAAATATGACCGGACCCGACCTAAGTTTCAATCCTACTAAGAGACTAAGTAGCAGCAAAAATATTGTATAATGTTTTTTACTTTTTAGGCTATCCAAATATCTAATACATTATAGCTGTATTATATATGACATATTTAGTCACACATCGTTGATATTGGACTAAGAATCATTGAAAAGGTTGTATATCGTTAATATAATTTACATTTTTAATAAAAATATTTTTTAAGTTCATATAATCATGTATCATTAATGTACTGCTAATATGAAATGTATCACCAATACATCGATATTTAAATGTATTAGTTTTAAATTTTACCATCCTGGTCGGAATAACTACATTGGTGGATGAAAATTACACGAAATAAATAAGTATTTGCCATCTAATATTGAGAGCTCACATTATTGGAGCAATGGGAATATAATTATCGAAGAATTGAATAAAAAAATAAATTCAATGTTTTTTATTAAAAGATGCAATTTTATGTATTTCTAAAATAACTGAAAATATGTGTGAATCTAAATCCTATTAGGCCCAATATGTAACTATTGACAGTGATTGACAGTCTTGATCAATAATTTTCCACATGAAATTTTGTCTTTATTCACTTGGCTCAACCATCTATTTGCCGCCAACCCAACAAACGTCCATTTGCATGGGCATCCATGTCCAAACATGGATGGATGGAAGATAAAGAATGAAAGGGAACAAATTAATTAATAATAATATACATATTTTTGTCAAATTAATCGTATTTACGTCAGGTGTTTTAAGACGTCTGAACACTTTAATTCTGAAAAAAAATAAAAATCAATTCCACGTAGATGAAATAAAAGACTTAAAAAAAAATGATAAATTCTTACTATTTCAAAATTAATTTACTTTTTCGTGTCCATTTTGTATTGGTAGACTCTCTCTTTTTTTATCTGTTTGTATTATTTTACAATTTCTTAATGAACAAATATGCCTATGCACGTCCTAACTCCTAAGGTTGGCATTCAATGGAAATGTTTGCTTGGGCATTAGTTGGGTCAAAAGCGAATATTGAGAAGAATGGAAAGACTTTCAGTCAAAAAGAATACTTTTGCCATGAAGGGTTTCACACCACACATTGGGTATATATGCTGTAGCTGTCTTGTTAAACTAATCCACCAATCAGCTTCTGTACCATGAAACCTCGAGTTGGACTGCATCTCCCTAACTATTTTTAGAGAATGGCCACTACTTTATTGGTGCATCCAATATCATTGACATACTTTTATGTGGTAGGTTTTATTGTAATATAAAATTTAAAAATTAATTTTGTTTAATAAATAAAATTACATTTTTAAATCTACAAAATTTCAACACTTCAAATTATTTTATCTCTAAATTTTGTTAATTTTTTTGAATTTATGTGTGGCAAACCGTGAGTTATCCAGCGTAAAACCCCCATGGGTGAGTCCACTACCCCTAGGGCACACCAAGATTAGGCCATGGGGGCTCAAACTCTCAACCTCCTCTTTCCTGAAATGGGAGGCAACCAGTTGAAGTACACCCATGTGAGTAAATTTTATTAATTTTAGAAACACCGTTTTGATTGATTTAATTAATGATCTTCTATAACGTAGAGTTTTATAAAAGACCAGGGCTACACTCGGGTTGGGTTTTGACCCGACCTACATGACCCGACCCAAGAAATCATGCGGGTCGGGCCTAGAATTTCGGACAAGCGGGTCGGGTTTGATTGAGAAGATAAAAACCAATATGGAATTCGGGTCGAGTTGGGTTGAGAATTTTACAAGTTAACCCGACCCGACACGGCTTAACCCAACCCGTCCCAGCTAAAATTAGGCTAAAATGGGTTCGAAATGCGGGTTGGGTCAGAATTCGAGTTGATTCGGGTTAGAATTCGAGTCAGGTCGGGTTGTGAAGTTCGGGTTGATAATTCGGGTCGGGTCAGGTTCTATTTATATCAACTTGAATCGAGTTGGATTTTAAGAAACTCGATCCGCCCAACCCGACTTACAACCCTATAGAAGACTCAACTACAATTATTAGACTACGAATGAGAGAATATAAAGTAGTACTTCATACACCTGTCATTTGGTGATCATTTTTCTTTACTTTCTACACCATTAAATATTTTATTCTTTAAAATATAAGATTATGTTATTTTATTATAATTAATATTAATTATTTGTCAAAATTTCATTTATCTACTGTTATCAGATTATATTAATTATTTACTAAACTTAATTTGTAATCCCAATAGCCCATGTGGTCTATAAGATTACTATGGTGTCCTGCTTGCTTTTGAAGATGCGTTTCAAAGACAATAAACGTATTGACTTTTGAGGATATCATTTTGGGGATATTATTCTTTATTACTATTTTTAATTTCTTTAGTTTTTGTTGGAATATTATCAAGAAAACCTTCTGGTAATATAATATTAAAAAATAATAATAGAAATGTATAATAATAAATATGTAGATTAAAATGAAATTTGAAATTGAAACATCCACTAATAAATTTATGATTAAGGTGCTATTATACTACAAAAAGAAATTGTTTTAATAATATTGAAAATAAAATATAATTTATGTTCCGAACTAGGTGCCATCATATATGTGGCAAGTCACTAAATCTCAACCCCACCACCCCTAAACGTAAATGTGTAAAATAAGTAAATGAATTGAATAAGAGATGACTTTAGACAGTATGGTAAATAAAATGGAAGAATGTGTAAAAGTTTTTCAATAAATCTTTAAAAGTGTTTATAGTGTCCACAATTTTGGTTGCTATTCGGTAAGACGGTTTTGTGAGTGGTCCATCTATAGTAGTGTTCATCAAGAATCTCCCACATAGAGAGATATTTTTTTTATTTGTCAAAAAAAAAAAATTGATAATAGATATTAGTTTCTCTGCTTCACAATTTTTTACATAAAAAATATGGTTTTCAAGCCTTCAAACTTATTAAATTTAATCATAAAGTACCTTATTATATTTTTTGTCATTTTCACAACAACTTTTCTCTATTTTTGAATAGTAATATAATATAATAAGATTGAACCAATGTTACAAATATCGATGATAATTTCAAATTTACAACATTTTCATTGGCAAAATACCATTACCATATTAATAACGTGTATTTATCGACACTGCAGTAAATTCTCAATAAAATCGCATTAAAAACACTACAAATGGTAAAATCATGATAAATTGCTTATTAATTCTGGATAAATTCCTTATTTAATTAAAGTTTTCATTTATTACATTCTTATCATTTTTAGATATCATATTTTTTATGATATTTCCCATTAATTTCTCAATAAAAGTCCGAACATTTAAAAATAATCTCAATATTATCCGTCACGGTTAATGTCCCAACGATATCTGCGACAATGGTTATAGCAATCCATATTTTATGGATACCAGGATAGGTTGGTATGTTTAATTTTGAGGTTGACTAATATGAGAAATATTTCCATTTAATATTTGAGCAACTCACCAATTCTTCTTGGAATGGAGAGATCTGAGGTTCATTTGTCATTTAATCTCGAATCATTTGTCATTTAATCTCGAAGTCGTTCAGTTGGCAATTCTACTTAAAATGACGACACTATGTCTCCACTCCTGCCTTAATTATAGGAGTAAGAGGTCAGGCGCCTTCAGACTTCACTAAATGTGCTCATAAACTCCTAAAACTAATACTGAGATGACCTCATGTTACTTAATCAAATGACTAATCTACCCTTTCCATCCTAAGTTCACTTCGACTTTCCCTTCGTTCTTTTGGGTCTATAAAAGCGTCTCCCAACATGGGATCCTTTCTCTATCTAGAATTCAAAACTTCTAAGTACTTTTTCTTCTTCATTTTCTCCTTACTGTCTCGCATCATGAAGAGGCTTCAGAGTCATTTTGCAGCTCTTCTCTTCTACTCTCTCCTGCTTCCATCCATTGTCTCTGCAGATTGTGAATGCGAGACTGATAGAGAAGATCGTGATAAAACAAATGCTTTGCACTTGAAATTAATAGCGATCGCTTCAATCCTCACAGCAAGTACGGTCGGTGTGTGTCTTCCTATTATGGGAAGGTCGATTGATGCCCTCCGACCCGAGAAAGACACGTTTTTCGTGATCAAGGCCTTCGCAGCCGGTGTAATACTGGCAACGGGCCTCATCCATGTGCTGCCGGATGCATTCCAAAGTCTAACATCCCCATGCCTGAAAGAGAACCCGTGGGGGAAGTTCCCTTTTGCGGGATTCATTGCCATGTTATCGGCTATTGGGACGTTGATGGTTGATACTTTTGCCACCGGTTATTATAAGCGACAGCACTTCATTGGGAGCAAACAAGTGAGCGTTGAGAACGTTGACCAGGAGAGATCCGACGAGCATGCAAATCATATCCATATGCACACCCACGCAACACATGGGCATTCCCATGGTTCTGCAATCACGGCACAGGATTCATCCACTTCTGATCTTCTCCGGCACCGAGTCATATCACAGGTCGGCATGATCTTTGTATATTGACGATTTGAATCGAGTTGTATTATTTTCCCTAGAGTTTCAGAATAATTTTTCCTGTAATGGTGTTCGCAGGTTTTGGAATTGGGTATAGTGGTTCATTCTGTAATTATTGGAATATCGTTGGGTGCATCTCAAAGTCCATCCACAATAAAGCCTCTCGTTGTTGCGTTGAGCTTCCATCAATTCTTCGAGGGCATGGGACTGGGAGGATGTATAGTCCAGGTATGTAAATAAATTATTACAATTCCATCTTAATTTAAAAACTCAAAAAAAAAAAAAACCCGAGTCGGTGTAATTGATTCAATTTGACAGGATTTTTAATTCAGAAAATATTTGTTAGCAACTATTTTTGTGAAATTGATTTCTTGATGATTCTTATTATTATTTTAAAAAAAAAATCTATTGTTATTTTACCTTACTTAAGGTAAAATTTATATAAAAAATTTAAAAATTAGAGATTTTTTTTTAATGAAAATAGGAAGCAGTTCTGTCTAAACACGCTTTAAGGGATTTTTAGGTTTATTTTAAAAGCTGAACTAAATTTATCTGACTTAATAGGATTTCTCTGAATTCTGAGTTTTCGAATACGAATTCCATCTATTCCTCCTAATTTAATGGAAGACTGCTTATATCATTCATTTAAATATCATCTAATGCTCTTAATCTACTTGAATATTATATATATTTATTTCAATAAAGTGAGTTTCTAGACATATTTAAAAATTCGGTTAGACTCAATCAGAGTGAGTTCAATCGACTAAGAAATTAAACTGAGATTTTTATTTTTTTTAAATCTTGTATAATCTGAACTTGACTCTAAGCACATAGTACAATAACGGATACCGTAATAATAATTACTTATTTCAGAAAATCGATTCAATTAAAGTACAGAAAAAAATTTAGATTCTTTTTAGAAGTATTTTAATTATATTTGTGATCTCTTTCCATAAATTTGCATCATATATAAATATTCCCATGAGCTATGGAATTTTAAAGCCATTTAAATGAGTATAAATTTCAACCAATACAACAGTAAAAAGCAGAATTATAGAAAGTGTTTAATTGTAAATATTTGAAAGATTATTGATTTGTGTATTGATACTTTTTTACGGAGATTGATGACATTATCATAAATTTTTTCATTTTATTTTTTATTTTATCTTTAAAGTGAAGAATAAAATAGAAAAAAATTATCAAAATTACATCACCTAATTCCATCTTTTATTTGATCAATGATCATTGAAATTCAAATGATTTATTCTATAAAGAAGTGAAATTGTATGTAAAACTAACTAGACTTTTTAGTAGTTTAAATTTCATTTACCTTTTTGGAATCACCGTGCAATTGACATTCAAAGAACTATAGCTGAATGGTAAAGTCGGATTGTTCCTAGTTCATAATCAGTCTGAAACCCACCCAAATTTGTCATAAATAAATAGGATTGAACACATATGTTGTGGTTAGGACTTAAGGTGTATATCAACGGTCCGGCTCAAACTTTTGCAAGAAACCTGTGAGAGTCCACCGGACTTATTTTTGGCTTGTTTAGTTATTATATGTGTGTACACTTGCGCTTGGGGTCAATTTTTTTTTTCCAAATTAGATCGAGGACTGGCTCAAATTGAATATATATATATTCAATTATGAGCTAAAAGTGATCAAAGTTATAAAACTAAATTTTTGACCACTTCTTAGTGGTTAAAGTCATTAGGTATCCTTAAACATCATTAAGACAAATACCTTATGACTTTAAGTACTAAAATCAATTGGCTGGAGATTGAGTTTTGAGTTCAAATTTGGTCAACTTGTACCTCGTAATGTCCATTTTTCAATCTAAACAGTTATACTTTTAATGGTGTCAAATGGTTATGCTCCTGTTTAGTGTTTTCTAAATGGGTGGACTCGGGCTTAACCTATAAAGCCCAATGGACTTTGGGCAGGTTTGAGCTACCGCTGGATAAAAAATTCGGTCGAACCGGGATCTCGGCCGATATTGCATATCGGCAAGATCTCGGCCGAATAGTTTCTCTCTCCACGGCCTTTTTTTTGGGAAAAACTTCTAAAAAGTTTACAGAAAATGCAGTTAATTATGTGCTCATTGAAAATGTAATTTTTTTTTCATAAAATATCAGCCATTTACCTCTTTTAATATAATTTTGAAGTTACGATGTCGCGAATTTGTATAATTAGTAATAAAATGATGAAATATTACAAAAGAAAAGTAGATAAACGAGGAAAAATTGTAAAAATAATTTCCAATGAATAGTTTAATGAGATAAAAAAAAAAAGGAAAAAATCATAACTCTATATTACGCATACCACCATCATCCTCCCTATTTGTCTGGGGTCAATACAGCCAGAACCAAGAGAGAGTCGCCTAAGCTATTGCTGTCAAACTATCCCCCTTTGAGTCTCTATTTTTCAGCCGACCTTATGGTTAAATAATCTTTTGTGCTACCTTTCCAATCAACTGTGGGCCCACTTCACCCACAAGATCATCCATTGGTATTCATTATTTATTTCAGATGTTGAAAAAGAGAGTTGCATGTTCTTGGAAAAATAAACCTGCATGCAAGCCATGTAGTATAAATTATTTATTTGAGATTTTGATAAAAGGAGTTGCATGCCATTGAAAAACGAAACCTGTATGCATGAATGCAAGCCATTGGAAAATGGTGCAAACATGCATGTATGCCCGTTGCAGACTTACAGCCTAAATTCTATTCAACTTCTTGTATTTTCTAAGTCTTTAACACCTAAGACTATTACACCAACTCTCATCTCTTACTAGATAGAATTTACAATGAAGTTATTCTTCTTAAACAACTTTGCTTCTCCTTTTATATTAGTCCTTCTCCTTTTATTTTAGTCGTCTTTGGACCTCTCAATCCCTCTTCATGTGAGAGATTTTTCTCAAATCAGGTGAGATAATGGCCACAACAGAACTCAAGTTTCTTATTTCTTTCCTACCACGTACTCCTTGCTACGACCTAAGGTGAGTCATGAGGAAAAAATACCAGATTTTTTTTTAATTAATTTTTCTTTTGGAAATTACAAAACAGAATACCATTTTTATAGTCATTTTTTCATTGATATCGCCCTTGAATTTTTAAAAAACCATTTTTCACCGATTATATTATATCGGCAAAATCTCACCGAGATGAGATGGGGCCTACAAACGAATTTTTTGTTTTTGAAAAATGAAAAATTCGCCCATTTTTTTACAGATTTGGTCGATATTCGGCCAAGATTCCGACCGATATATCAGTCATCTAAGTCTATATTCATTTATTTTATTTTCTTTATTTTTTTTTTTAAAAAAATACACCGACCGATATCTAGAAATATGGGCTGATATCAGGACCGAATATTCGGCCCAAAATTCGGTGATATCGGCCGACACTTTCTTCGTACAGCCGATTCGCACTGTATCTGCCTGCTGAGATTTCAATCCATGCCTGCCAGAGAGCATTGCCCGGCTCGGACCCAGCTCATGAACACCCCTAGTCATATGCCATTTACGATTTAAATTTGTCATTTATTTTTCAGGCAAAATTCAAGGCATTGTCGACTGCTATTATGGTTGTATTTTTCTCCCTTACCACTCCTGTGGGTATTGCACTGGGCTTTGGAATATCATCTGTTTACAACGAAAACAGTCCGACGTCTTTGATTGTTCAAGGAGTTTTCAACTCTGCTTCATCTGGAATCTTGATATATATGGCACTTGTAGATCTTCTAGCATCTGATTTCATGAACCCTAGGATGCAAAACAGTGGAAAGTTACAATTCTGGGCAAATGTCTCTCTACTTCTAGGGGCTGGCCTTATGTCACTCATGGCTAAATGGGCTTGAATGTATTTTATGTCTACTGTTATCATTTCCATTTTAATTTTATTATTACACTTTTTACTTTGTTGAAATATATTTAGAGTTCTAATATTAATAGAGTTATTGTGTAATTAAGAGTCTAAATTGGATTTACCTCTAATTAAGAGGTGTATTTGATTTATAATTAGTTAAAAATTACAGTTTGAGTGTGATAGCTCTAGAGTCGGCTAGAGGCTATAAATACATGTAATAGCATAAGAATTTAATTAATATTCACAGTATTATACTTTTTTACATACTTTCATGATGAATTAATTCTTATACATGTCGTATCCTCTAATTTCTACATAGATCAATAGAAATATTCTACCATTATACCGTTACATAGAAAGCATTTATTGAAAATTTTTTTTTAAGAAATAACATTAGGATATTTTGTTTAATTTTTGTTTTCTCTAATTTCGAGTTCCCTATCTTCCTCTCTCCCGAGTTCCATGTCTTTCTCTTTTTCCATATTATGCTTTTATAGACTTCACTCTTTTTTTTTTTTACTTTTTAGCATATTATGCTGATCATTTCGTCAAGGATTGAATGTGTTTTCTCCAAATAATTGTAAAACTATTTATGCCAACAAGTACTAGCTAAGAGTCATCATTCTTGTCATAACTTAAGCCATTTATTCCGTCAATCTAAAATTGACTTTTATATTTGAAATTGACAAATTATTTCTATATGCCAACCCTCTATCTAACATTCATAGGACTTAAACCACAACCTTTAGACTATAACAAGAAGTCTCTTATCAGTTGAGTTATGGGTTCTTAATTAAGTACTCGCAAAGAGTGTTATGAATTTAGTGGCTATTTTTTTTTTGAATGAACAGTTGGTAAAATTTCATTCAGTGGCTATTTGAGGAATAGATTATATGATTATCATGCTACTAATCTCGTGTAATATGTTTCTTTGTTGTCTAGAAACCACATTCAAAAGTCAGTTGAAGGGTTTTTTTTTTTTTTCATTCGAAATGGAGATGACTTGAAGTCTTTAAAATTTACTATAACAACTACATATAGGCATAAGCTAAATTCTTAGTACATGTATCTTTATAAAAATTATATTTCAATCCTCTTTTTGCTTTATGTTAGTCAAAACTTACCAGTAAAGAAAAAAATTACGGGAATTACAAGCATTAATCTTTTAATGATAATGAAAGGTGCCAAATGCTATGGATAGAGAGTGACCCTTAGATCTTTGAGTTTGGCACAAACGAAGGACTGCTTCTGTTTTATACTCTAAAAAAAGAATGACAACATTTTGCCAACACCATTGACTTAGTAATGTATCATCGATTATAGTTAATGTTAACAAAGACAATTATAATTAGTGATAAAATAGCTTCAAATGCTTAGATGAGCACATCATGTTAACAAAGCTAATCTATTTCTTATTCATTGACAACTACAGCGCATTGATAGGCTGCTGGGTATCACCTTAGTCTAGGAGTTCTAGGAGTTAGAGGTGAAACAAAACCCAATCCGCTTACTAGAGAAATCAATGGGTTTGAGTTATGTATTTGTATATCTCGAGTCAGATTGGGTTGAGAACAAAAAACCACCATGAAATTTGGGTCAGATTAGATTGAAATTTTTAAAATCAACCCGACCCAAACCGACCCGAGTGCACCAAGTTATAGAACAACACTTGAGTTGAGTCGAATTAGAAATTTAGATTGGGTCGAGTTGAGTAATTGGAGTTGGATCGGGTCGGTTTCAATGAGTTTTGACATGAATTAGATTGGGTTTATTGAAACTCGACCATACCTAACTCGAGTTTCAACCCTACTAAGAGTGAAAGTACCAGCAAAAATATTGTATATTATTTTTAGGCTAATCCAAATATCTAATACATTATAGCTGTATTATATATGACATATTTAGTCACACAGCGTTGATATTGGACTAATAATCATTGAAAAGGTTGTATATCCTTAATATAATTTACATTTTTAATTTAAATATTTTTTAAGTTCATACAATCATGTATCATTAATATATTGCTAATATGAAATGTATCATCAATATGTCGATATTTGACCGTATTAATTTCAAATTTTGACTCCTATCCTAGTCGGAATAAATACAGTGTTGGATGAAAATTACATGAAATAAATGAGTATTTGCCATCTAATATTGAGAGTTCATCATTGTTGGAGCAATGGAAATATAATTATCATAGAATTGAATAATTGAAAATAGGTGTGAATCTAAAACCTACTAGGCTCAATATGTAACGATTGACAGTCTTGATCAACAATATTCCACATGAAATTTTGTCCTTATTCACTTGGCTCTACCATCTATTTGCCGCCAACCCAACAAACTTCCACATCCAAAAGGGTTTTACAATATTACAAATGGTCCTTTTAGCATATTTTGGTATGATGGTCTCCAATAGGTAATGGTTCCCTTAAATCATTACATGACATCGATGGATGGAAGATAAAGAATGAAAGGGAATAAATCAATTAATAAAAATATACATTCTTTCATCAAATTAATTTTCCGTACATATGATGCTCTAAAAGATCTGAATATGTTAGTCTTAAAAAAATCAATTCCACCTTCATTCCACTTCAATAAAAGAAAAAATTATTACTATTTCAAAAATAATTTACTTTTACATATCCTTTTGTATTGGTAGAGTCTTTCTTTCTATCTATTTGTATTTGTTTTACAATTTCTTAGTGAACAAATGCCTGTGCACGACCTAAGGTTGGCATTCAATGGAAATATTTGCTTGAGCTTTAGTTGGCTCAATGGCGAATATTGAGAAGAATGGACAGACTTTTAGTTAAAAAGGCTTACTTTTGCAATGAACGGCTTCAACTTCTTTACTATGAAGCCTAGTGTTGGACTTCATCTCCCAATCTATTTTTACAGGGTGGCCGGACTTTATTCGTGCATCCAATGTCACTGTCTTACTTTCAGGTGGTAGGGTAATTATAATTATATTTAAGTAATAAAATTATATTTTTAAATCTAAAAAATTTCGACACTTGAAATTATTTTTATCTCTAAATTTTGTTACTTTTAGAAACATGTCTCGATTGATTTGATTGAATTATCTCCTGTAAATTAATAATCTATACACATTATTTAGTGATCATTTTTCTCTATATTCTACAGTGTAGATAATAATCTCAGTCGATACGATAAGTGTCAGACATACATACATGATATCAGCTGATATATCGGCGATATATATCGGCCAAAATCAGCCAATATTATTAAATATCGCTGGTTTTAAATTTTGATTCGTTTGTAGGCCTGGCCGGTTGGGCCGATATATTTTCGATTTTAATATTTTTTCAAAAACAAAACTTCTTCCAGTTTTTATTTTTTTAATTCAGAAAAAAATAGTTATTATTTTGAAAAAATAAGAGAGAATCGTATCACTGAGATATCAGCCGATATCTCGGCCAGAACGATATTATTACCCATGTTCTACACCATTAAATATTTTGTCTTTAGAATATAAGATTATATTATTATCATTATTAATATTTTTATTTGTCAAAATTTTATTTATTTACTGTCCTTAATTCATAACCTAATATCCCATGGATTATTATGGTTTAAGATTATTACGGTGTCTCCCTCTTTCGTACAGTATCATCTCTGCTTGCTTTTGAAGATGCTTTCAAAGACATTGAACGAGTCGAGACTTGCGAACACTAGAATTCCTGTTTGGTCACAATCATAAAGGAACTCTACGACTTAAAAAAGCACATACCCACCGACATCATTTTAGGGATATTATTGGATGGTCATTCTAACGTGAACAAAATCTTTTAAGTGATTTGGATTTTTGTAGATTTTTTATTTTACTCTCTATGGCTCTATGCGTCTATATCAAAAATATATAAAAAAAAAACTTTTAGCTCGAATTTTTAAACAATATTGTTTCTGAACTGATTTCTAAAAAAAAGTATCAAACTTCATCTAATCTCTAAATTTTATAAATTCTGGGACTTATTTTAAGTGAAAAATATATAGTTTTAGACTTTAAAAATTGTCTTCAAATAATTTAAGAAAAATAGTTTTCCTTTTTAATTTATTGCAGATGATTTTTTAAATTCAAAATTATATACTTATCACTTAAAATCAGTTCAAGAGTTCATAAAATTTAACGTAGATACCTTATTCATAGAAATCGACCGAGAAATTATCTGATTTAAAAACCCAAGACAAGCACGGAAAACCCAAACATTACAGTTGGTACAGTTCATCTCCTATTTCCTGATTTACTGTTCTCTGTGCGTGCCGAGCACTAAAAATGGGTGAAACTTTAGGGTGAGGCCAGGTGAAATGAAATTGATGAGTGGGGGAAGATGTAAGGTGAAACTTGGAATCCAATAAGTGACTTGCATGGTCTCTACAAAAAGGAGTGTATGTGAGGCCATGTCTTAGCCATTGATTTCATCATATGGTTACTGTTGTTTGGAAACAGGCTGACAGAGAAGAGATTGGGATGGGGCTCGTGGACTCCATTCATCCAAAAATGTCACTTCTTTCTTTTAGAATATGAATCAAATGAAAGCAACTAATTATGTAAAGGGCTTTGCTGAGAATGATGATGATTCACAGAGACAGTAAATGGAGTTTATTTCCATTTGGTGAGAGACTTTTACCCCCTTGGGAGAAGTTGGTATTGATTTCCTCCCACACCCCATACACAGGTGATACCGTGAATGGTCTGATAGATTCAAATAGACTCGTTGAACCTGAACCTGCTCGCCATTTTGGTTGTTCGTGTATTTGATTCGGATTTTTAGATGAGACCGTTTTTCGACTAATTTTTATGAACAATGTATCAAATTTCATCTACTATGAATTTTATGAATTTCGAGACTGATTTTAAGTGATAAGTGTATAGTTTTTTATTTCAAAAATTATCTCCAAAAAATTAAGAGGGAAGAATATTTTTCCTAAATTTGTTGGAAATGATTTTTTTAATTCAAAACTATACCCTTTTCATTTAAAATCAGTACCGGAATTCATAAAATTTAGAGTAGATGAATTTTGATATCTTGAAATCGGTCAACAAACGGCATTGTTTGAAAATCTGAACTAAAAGTTTTTTTATATTTTTGTTACGGATGTGTGGAGGGTAAAATAGAAAATCCACAACCCGTGTCACTTAAAAGATTTTTAGCCCGTGTTAGAATGGCCACCCATATTATTATATTATTGGCTATTACTAGTTTTAAAGTTTTGAGTTTTTATTAAAATTTTATCAAGAAAATATTAAAAATTATGAAATATATAATAATAAATATAAATTTAAAATTGAAACGACCACTAATAAATTTACCATTCAGGTACAATTATACTACAAAAACGAAATTGTTTTAGTAATTACTTAAAAAACAAAATATAATTTATAATCTAATATTTTTAAATCATAAAAATTCATCCAATATCTATAAATTCATTGATAAATAACATTATCAGTTGAAATATAGATTTAATAATAGAAGCTGCTATTTTCTTCTCATAACTTTATATAATAGTATTAAAGGTTATATATAACAAATAATGTGAAATATATTCATTTAATCTATTTAAAAGTTTTTATTTTAAAATATATATCTTAAATGAGTCCATAAATATTGGCAGGTGAATTTTAACACATATTTCAAGGTCTTTTTACGTGAAAAATTTTGTTTTTATGTTCAGCCATTCATTTTTATCACCTTTAGATAAATAAAATATATTTAAAAATAAAAATTTATACTTAAGTAGATTTAATAAATATATTTAGGTAGCTTAGATTACACATGATATTTGTACTTATTTATGAGCTCTACAAAATGGCCACATCTAGGGTCCAAATATCGGCCGATATGATACGCTTTTAAAACCTTATTATATCGGCCGATATGATTCTCATCGATTGATACCGTTTTGTCTACCCCAAGGCCTAGTAGTAGGGAAAAAAAACGCCATATCCTTCCTCACCTTGAAGACCCATAATACAGAAATGACAATTCTACCCTCATTCAGCTAAGCTGCCAGTCTATATCATATGGTGAGGTAATAATGATAATAAGAAAGATGATGACAATGATTATGAACTTAAAGTAAAATTATAAAAATGATTTACAAAATAATAAATAATTTCATACATATCTATGTAAAAAAAAGTCAAAGCACCTATTTAGCATAAAAAAATTGAGTAGAATATCAATAGAATTGTAAAATGAAGTTAAGATTAGATACTTTAGAATAAGAGCAAATCTCAAGTAGATGTACCTGCAAAAGGTTAATAACCTACGCAATAGTTATACGTTATTATTGTGCAGACCTATATCCGGAGCCCGACAAATGGGTATAGATACCTTAGTCTTAAAAAAAATATCAATTTCATATACGCTGAATAAAAGACTTTAGTAAAAAATGGCTAATTGTTACTATTTCAAAAATAAAGTACTTTTGCATATCCATTTTGTATTCGTAGACTCTTTCTTTCTATCTATTTGTATTATTTTACAATTTCTTAGTGAACAAATGCCTATGCACGACCTAAGGTTGGCATTCAATGGAAATATTTGGTTGAGCTTTAGTTGGCTCAATGGCGAATATTGAGATTTGAGAAGAATGGAAAGACTTTCAATAAAAAGGAATACTTTTGCAATGAAGGATTTTACTCCACACATTGGGTATATGTTGTATTTCTCTTGTTAAACAAATCCACCAATCCACTTTTTTACCATTAAACCTTAGTGTTGGACTGCATCACCCAATCTATTTTTATAGAATGGCCACTACTTTATTGGTGCATCCAATATCATTGACATTCTTTTACGTGATAGGGTTTATTTTTAATATAATATTTTAAAAATTAATTTTATTTAATTAATAAATTTATTTTTTAAATCTACAAAATTTCAACAATTCAAATTATTTTATCTTTTAATTTTGTTATTTGAAAAACACGTTTTGATTGATTTAATTAAATGATCTCCTGTAACCTAAACTCTTATAAAAGACTTATTTAATTATACTTCTATACATACACCTGTCATTTAGCGATCATTTTTCTTTAAATTATACACCACAAAACATTGTCTTTAGAACATAAGATTATATTGTTTATAAGGATAGCAATCCTCCCATGGACGTTTTGTGTAACCAGATACGGGAATTAGTGAATTTTCAATTTTACCCTTTGCATGAAGAGTAAAATCGGCTTACCAACCCTTCACATGAACAGTAAATCGACTCGTCGAAATTAATATGAACAATAAATCGGCTCGTTAAAATTCACATGAACAATTAATTGGTTAACCGAAATTTGCATGAATAGTAATATCGGCTTGTCGAAATTCACATGAACAGTAGATCGGCTCGCTAAAATTCACATGAACAGTAAATCAGCTCGCTGAAATTCACATGAACAGTGAATCGGCTAACCGAAAATTCTTATGAATAGTAAATCGTCTAGCCGAAATCCACGTCGGTTAGCCAAAAATTTACAGTTCGTACGAAATGTCCGATTTCATTGTTCATGCGAAGTGTAAAATTGTGAATCCACTAATTCCCATGTTTGGTTACACAAACCTCTCGTGGGAGGATCGCTACCCTATTTATAATTATTAATGTTTATATTTCTCAAAATTTCATGGATTATCATTTATTAACCTTAATTTGTAATCCCAATATCCCATGGATTATTATGGTCTAAGATTATTAGAGTGTCCCGGCTTCGTACTTTGTACAGCATCATCTCTACTTGCTTTAGAAGATGCCTTTCAAAGCCAATAAACATGTTGACTTTAGACCACTAGAATTCCTGTTTGGAGCCACAGCCAACCGATACTATTTTGGGGATATTATTGGCTATTTACTAATATTAATATTGGATATATTTAAATTTTGAGTTTTTATTGGAATATTATCAAGAAAATCTCGCGGAAATATAATATTAAAAATAATAGAAGTATATAATAAAATATAAATTAAAATGAAATTTGAAATTGAAACAATCACTAATAAATTTATGATTAAGGTACAATTATACTACAAAAATAAATTGTTTTAGTAATTATCTAAGAAACAAAATAAATTCATCATTTAATATTTTTTGAACCACAAAATTCTATCCAATATCACATAAGTTCATTGCTAAATATTATTATTTAGTTGAAAAACAGATTGAATGACAAAACCTGCTATTTTCGTCTCATAATTTAATATAATACAATTAATTTTTTTATATAACAAATCATGTGAAATATACTCATTTAATTATTTAAAATATATATTTATTTTTTTTACATGAGTCCATAAAAATTGACAGCTGAATTTTAACACATATTTCAAGGTCTTTTTATATGAAAAAAATTTGTTATCATATTCAGCCATTCATTTTTATCACCTTTAGATAAATAAAATATATTTAAAAATAAAACTTTATATTTGAGTAGAATTATTAGTCATATTTAAGTAGCTTTGTATTACACTTAATATTTGTGCTTATTTACTAGCTCTACAAATGGCCACATGTTATGGTAGTAGGAAAAAAAAATGCCATGGAAACATTGAATCCTTTCTCACATTGAAGACCCATATTACAGAAAAACATAGACATGCAATAACAATTCTTCCCTCAATCAATTAGTCAAATGTTAATTTGAAAGACCTTCAAGTTATACAGACATGGCAGTAGTGGTAATTTCCCCTTCCTACAAATACAAGAAACCATCTGCAAACCTTATATATTAAGTAAGTCTAAGAGGAGTTCAATCCAAGACCTCTAAAGTAATTCCAAAACTTAGAACAGCTGTGCTAAGCTATCCAAAATAATAAATAATTTTGTACGTATCTATGTGAAAAAGTCAAATCATCTATTTAGGGTAAAAAATATAAAAGAATATCAATAGAATTATAAAATGAAGTCAAGATTAGATAGTTTAGAATAAGAGCAAATCTCAAGTTTAAGTAGATGTATATGCAAAAGGTTTATAATCTGCGTAATGGTTGTACAATATTATTGTCCAAACTTATATTTGGAGCCGGGCAAAATGAGAATAGTGATGGGTTTGTTGGGAAGATGTATGATTGACTATATTGTCCGACAAAATTAACTTTAGAGATTAAAAATAATTTTAACTTGATCAAATATTGGGGATCTTAAAAGGAATGACTTGATTGATACATCTTTCATGCGACGCATATTCAGCACATAACTTTACAACAAATCCACTCATGTTTTTAAAGGCCTAAAGTTAAGGCATTAAAAATATTTTAAAATTGATTAAATTTTAGAATTTTAAAAATCATGGCTTGATTAATCCGTTTTTTTTGGGCCGTACAGTCAAGCCCAACAAATCCACCACCTTCCCATCTGTAAGTGAGTACAATAATGCCACGTAACCCATGCATAGGCGATCATTTTACATGTGAATGTAATAAAGAAAACTTCTAAAAATATTTATGCCCTTAACATAAAAAATATGATTTGAAGCCTTCAAACTTATTAAATTTAATCATAAAGTGCATTATTATATTTTTTTTAGCCATTTTGACACAACTTTTCTCTATTTTTGGATAATAATATAATATGATAAGATTGAACAAAATCCTTCCCACCTATCATATCCAATCTTGAAATCTTTTTTCCTAATTTTATTCATTTTCAAATAACTTTTGTATCTTTTACAACTAATATGATAAAGGCAGGTCAACTCTTTCAAATGCTCCAAATAAAATCTTAATTTCTCACTTTTAGCTTTTTATGACTTTTTCCAAATTTGTTGCATGCTAACATGGAAGAAACCCACAACCTTTTAATGAACAAATGGTTAATATTCATTTTTATTAATTTCTATTTTTAATCATTAATTTCTAATTTCTAATATTAAAGCTTTCCACTTTTAATTTCATTTTTATTAAATATATTTTTAAATTTATTAGAACATTCTTTTCAAAATAAAACACTAAAATGATCGAAACAACAAAGCATTTTGCTTCAGAAGTTAACTAAAACAGTCTTCAAATAATTTAACATGTAAAGGTTGGATTAGAAGCAAAATTTAGAGTAGGCCATATAAAATATTCATTAATAAGAAATATTCCATTTCATTTAATTGTGATTTGCAGTTTGATTGTCATTTAAGTGTGTGATTGGCAATTCAGCCAAGTCCGATGGTCTCGAAGGAAAGCTCTTAGTACTTTTACTCCTTAAAATGACGACACTCTGTCTCCACTAAATGCAGCTAATCAGGTATCAAATGACTAATCTGTCCAAAGTCGGGTCTATAAGAACGCCTCTCTTGTATAATCCTTCGTGTGCTTTTTTTTTTCTTCTTCATTTTCTCTCTCTTTCTCTTTGATCATGAAGAGGATCCAGAGTCATCTTGCAGCTCTACTCATCTTCTACTCTCTACTCCTTCCTTCTATTGTCTCTGCAGACTGTGAATGCGAGGCCGACATAGAAGATCGTGACAAAAAAAAGGCTTTGTATTTGAAGTTAGCAGCAATTGCGTCAATCATCACGGCAAGTACGGTTGGTGTGTGTCTTCCAATTTTGGGAAGGTCGATTGATGCCCTTCGGCCGGAGAAAGACATGTTTTTCATGATCAAGGCCTTTGCAGCTGGCGTAATACTGGCAACGGGCCTCATCCATGTGCTGCCGGATGCATTCGAAAGTCTAACATCCCCATGCCTGAAGGAGAACCCGTGGGGAAAGTTCCCTTTTGCGGGATTCGTTGCCATGTTATCCGCTATTGGGACGTTGATGGTTGATACTTTTGCCACCGGTTATTATAAGCGACTCCACTTCAATGAGAGCAAACAAGTGAGCATTGAGAACGTGGAGCAGGAGAGATCCGGCGAACATGCAAACCATGTCCATATGCATACCCACGCTACACATGGGCATACCCATGGTTCTACAATCACTGCACAGGATTCATCCACTTCTGATCTTCTCCGGCACCGAGTCATATCGCAGGTAGTCATGGTCTTTGTATCTCGATGATTGAGTTGTGTTATTTTTCCTACAGTTTCGGAACAAATTCTCATTTAATGGTGTTTGCAGGTTTTGGAATTGGGTATAGTGGTTCATTCCGTAATTATTGGAATTTCGTTGGGTGCATCTCAAAGTCCATCCACAATAAAGCCTCTCGTTGCTGCGTTGAGCTTCCATCAATTCTTCGAGGGCATGGGACTGGGAGGATGTATAGTCCAGGTATGTAAATGAATTATTAAAAACACTCACCTGAGTCGGTTTCAGGGCCAGGTTCCGATCATGGACTTCTGGGTTATGGATCGTGTGGGTTATGTGAAAATAATGTGTTTTCTTTGTAAATTAAGAATAGACCCTAGACTTTTTTTATAGAGAAACATAAATACAAATATAGAAAGAGAATTAAATAAATAAGGAAAAGGCCTAAACTTAGCAAATAAAATATTTGAAAAGCACTAATTTAGAAAAATAATCTAATACTATCTTAACAAAACTAATTATATCTTAACAAAAAATTAAACTGAGAACTTTCTTTTTAAACATCATGTATAATTGTGAGCTTGGTTTTAAACATATAATGATAAATACTTAGTTCAGAGAACCGATTGAATTAAAGAACAGACAAAATTTTGATTCTTTTTAGAGGTATTTTAAATATATTTGTGATCTCTTCCCATGATTTTGCATCATATATAAATATTCCCATGAGCTGTGGAATTTTAAAGCCATTTAAACGAGCGTAAATTTGAAAGGTTATTGATTTGTGCATTCCTACTTTTTTTAATGGGATTGACGACATCATGATATGTTTTTATTTTATTTTTTAAGTGAAGAGTAAAATATAAAAAATATGAAAATTACATCACCTAATTCCCTGCCATAATAAAAGTATCTTCTATCAATTTTAAAATTAAATTTATGTTGTTCGAATCCATACTTGTAATTATTATTTCTTAAAATTTCATTTTCAAACTATCCAAATTTAAAGCCTAGTCGAAATTGGTACATTTGATGCTTCCTGATGTTTAAATGCTGGCCAGAAATAGTTAATTTTATGCCAAAATACTGACAAAAGTTTTATGTGGGTCTCAAGTAATAGGTCCTTTAGAAAATTGTAGGTTTGAGCGAGGGCTACCAAAAATTATCTTTTTTTTTGGATTTATACGTGGAAAACTCAGTCACAGTTCTACTAAAACTTTTATAGGTGAGTCCACTACTCTTAGAACACACCAAAGTTAGGTTATGAGGATTCGAACCCACAACCTCTCGTTTTCTGAGGTGGAAGATAACTTGTTTTTAAATCACATAATTTCAATGACATGAAATCATTTTATATTTTTAAAATTTGCAAGCTTAGGTAGGATGACCCATGATCATTATGTTAGAAGGATCTACATTTTAATATGGGGCAAAAAATAAATTATCTTGATTAAAATGTTAATCACATTTTTAGCCCTCAAAATTTTAATGATTTTAAAGTTCTTCTTAAAAAATTTAAAGGATAATACTCAAAATATAACTTAAAAGAATTATTTTTAAATCTTAACTTTCAAAAATATAGTTTGTTTGCTTTTGATTAAAATACTTACATTAAATCTGATATTTTTATCTCGTATTTATAGGTAGACCATCCAAGTAGATTCATTTCTATCATTGATAGAGAGAACCCATTACTGGACAGACGAGAATATAGAAAATGGTAGAAAAGTACAGAGCAACCTGTTTTGATGGGCTCGGGCTAACCTGTAAAGCCCAATGGACTTTGGGCGGCGGGCTTGAGCTTCCAAAGAGCATAGCCGGGCTCGGATCCGGCCCATGAACACCCCTGTAACTCATATGCCATTTACAATGTAAATCTGTCATTTATTTTTCAGGCAAAATTCAAGGCACGGTCGACTGCTATTATGGTTGTATTTTTCTCCTGTTACAACTCCTGTGGGTATTGCACTGGGCTTTGGAATATCATCTGTTTACAACGAAAACAGTCCGACGGCTTTGATCGTTGAAGGAGTTTTCAACTCTGCATCATCTGGAATCTTGATATATATGGCACTTGTAGATCTTCTAGCATCTGATTTCATGAACCCAAGGATGCAGAACAGTGGAAAGCTACAATTCTGGGCAAATGTCTCTCTACTTCTAGGGGCTGGCCTTATGTCACTCATGGCTAAATGGGCTTGAATGTATTATATGTCTACTGTTATCATTTCCATTTTTAATTTTATTATTACATTTGTACTTTCATGATAAATTAATTCTTATACATGTCATTTCCTCTAATTTCTACATAGATCAATAGAAATATTCTACCATTATACCGTTGCATAGAACGCATATATTTTCTAAATAGGTGCGAGTGTGATTAGGAGGGACATTGTCATGAACATTTTTATTGAAAAATGTTTGATAAGAAATAACATTAGGATATTTTGTTACATGCCGTTTCCTCGAGTTCCCTGTCTTCCTCTCTCGAGTTCCATGTCTTCCTCTTCTTCCTCTCTCTCATCTTCTTCCTTGTTCACTCTTCCCTCCTTTCTCGCTCGATTACTTCACCTGGGTCTCTCTCCCTTTCTTCTCGGTCTCCTTCTCTTTCCTTCTTCCTCTTTTCCAATCGCAATGCCTCATTCCTGAAATTGGGTTACTGGATTTTCGTCCAGGTCTCCCGAACTTTCCTCTTTCGTTGTCTTCGGCTTCCCATGGCGTGTCTTCCTCTCTTTCCTCCTTCATGTTCCGCTCTTCTAGGCTCTCTGAAATCTTCTCTCGGTCTGTCAAACAACACCATCTTGAGTTCTCCTGAGTTCGGTTTTCTTCCAAAACAGGTCCACCAAGTTAATTGGGCTTGCTGCCACGTTGACACTCTTGGTGAGGTCAAATGGGTGTTGAGGTGGCAGTGACGTGGAATTTGAGTTGCATTTATTGGACTTTTGGACCCACGAAGGGTTAAATGGGTTTGGGTCCAAAGCTAGTCCATACACAATCGACCCAACAGTTGTCTAAATGGGTTCGGGCCCAAATTGATGCAAATGGACTCATATTCGGGTACAAATGAGTCTAATGTGTTATGTCTGGGTCTCTGGGTCCCAACTTTCCTCCATCGATCTGCGCATGGATTTGGAGTACGATTTAGTCAACTTTATCTACTTGAGTCTTGGTACCATCGAATTGGACGCCCCACATCAATCTCTCTTATTAAGTCTGGGTTTTGCTTTGTTATTAACATTTTTTACAGTAGGTTCTCAAATTCCAAAACTAGTGGGCACAAAGGAAAGCACCTTCCATTTTGGGTGTCTAATTTCTTTCCACCACGCCACGCATACGCATAGTCATGGCCTTGGCCTTGTTATTTTTAAGTGGATACCTGCCATGTTGGCATCCAAGTGGGGTCCATTTGGACAGTGACTCATGGCATTTCGAGGTGAGTCCATTATGACAGCAAACGGGCTTATTTCACCGGCGTTTGAGGCCCACTAGTCTCCCAAATGGCTTTTAGTCCATTTGGGCTTATTTTTAAGTGGATACCTGCCTGTTGCCATCCAAGTGGGGTCCATTTGGGCAGTGACTCATGTCATTTCGAGGTAAGTCCATTATGACAAGCAAACGGGCTTATTTCACGGCCTTTTGAGGCCCAATAGTCTTCCAAATGGGCCCAAGCTCAAACTGAATTAATGGGCTCTAGTTCGAATGCTAGTGGGTTCATTAAGATGATTTAGAGGTCCCTCTCTTTCCCTCCATCAACTCTATGTTCAATTAAGGTCAAAAGTAAATTCATATGGCCCCATTTTCGTCTGATGAGTTTTCTCTGATTTCACCCAATTCAAATGGGATTTCGATGGCCACATCAGTTCTAATTTGGTCTCATGTAATAGGTTCATTGAAAGTATCTATGTTTAAATATGAGATCTACCAAAAATTACGTTGATGAAATAATTGAATCCATATATTTTAAGCTCTCCATTATGAGATAACTTTAAATTATTACTTTAATCTCTAAACTTTTGTACTCCAAGATGGGACCATTTTGGCTTCATGTACTGTATTTGTCGAAAAAGCTCTAAAAGTTCAATAAAGTCGTATCTATTAAGTCACTTAAATCACCTTAGGAAATGAAATGACCCGACCCGAAAATTAGAAATTATTTTTGGAAATAAACCCTTAGACACGTGAGAATAAAGCTCATGTAAGTAGGAGTGTGTTGGAAACCTCCCCGTAGGACCCCTAAGAACTGGGAGAAACTTAGGAATTTCTCTATTGTCATCCTCGAGGGCTCGAGGGAGTCTAAAGGCCTTGGTCTCGAGGGCTCAAGCCTGTCCCTAAGGGTCGAGCCAGAGAGCAGTTTTGACAGACAAAAAAACTTAAATCAGCCTCAGCCCTGAGGGCTCGAAAGAACTTTGAGGGCTCGAGGCTGAGGGTTGAACAATTTACAAACAGAAGAACTGGGAGATCAACTCTCAGGTTTGAGGGCTCGAGGCATTCCCGATGGCTCGAGACTGCGCGAGATTGACTTATATTTAAGGGCTCATTGAGACCCACTTCCACTCACCCCATCTCCTTCTGAGCTCCGTGAGAGCTCCTCCCAGCTGAACCCTAGCCATATTTCCCTCCATCCTTCCTTCCTGTAGAACCAAGGGACGCAAATTGCCCTTCTCCTCCTACTTTGTTGCCGTTCGAACATGCCTAGTTTCAGTCGTTTCTCCAATATGAGACAACTTGTTTTATAGACACGTCCTATTTGCCGGGAAATTCATCGGCTTTATTTGGAGGATTCTGATTCGTCCACTCTATTTACTGGCCTTTACGGCTTCAGCCATTTGTTTACTGGCCTTTATAGCTTCAGCCTTTTTATTTGGAGGACTTTGATTCGTCCTCACTGTTTGCTAGTCTTTCCGATCATGGTTGATCGATGTGATGCCTTCAGCCATTCTTGGCATGTACTATGCCATTATTTTCAGGTCATTTGTTACCTGTGTTTATCGCATATTGCGATCATTATTTTTGTCGGACCATTGTTTAACGGCCACTACCGTTGTACATGCCATTCTCTTTTTACAGGCCACTATTTGTGTTTGCCGCCTGCTATTTTGCAGCCAGTCAGTGCGCTGCCTCTTCAACAATTTTTGCAGCCAATCAGTTTGTTACTAACAAATCTTCGTGGCCAGTCGGTGTGCCACTTTTGCATTTCACCTGTCATTTCTTCACGTTCCAAGCTTCGCGTTCATTCACGCTTCAGCTTGTCGGGACGTGTTGGAATATATTAGACTTCGTGTTAGATTAGGACTTTAAGTTTGAGTTAATCTCTAGTTTAGAGATGTATTTGATTTATAATTAGCTTATAGTTTGTGTTTGATTATGATAGCCCTAGTGTCGACTATAGGCTATATAAATACATCTAATAGTATAGGATATTGAATACAATACATTTTATTATTTTCTACATGGTATCAGTCAGAATAAATCCTCTTGAGTGAGCCTTCAATACACATGCGTATTCTTTTCTCCCTCTGCCGGAAGAGATAATCGGTAGAGAGAGGGAGGGACATCTTGTTCAAGTTATTTATTTTTTCTTTCCTGCTGTTGTTTCTGAAAGAGATCGGACACTTCAAAAACTCCTGTTCTCTTTGCAGTCTTTTTTCTTGTGGTTGACTGCAGACCAGCGTCCACATCCTGCTTCCACTGCCTATAAAACTGGTTGCATCTTGAGACCTCGCCTGCTGCCTTGTCGTTTCTTACTTTCTGTTGTTGCTTCTGCCTAGATCAGATCTGGGTCATTGAACAAGTACCATATTTGTGATCAACTGTTGATATCGTCCATTGCTGGTAGACCAATCCAGCCCCCATCGCTGCAAGTTGAGCACTGAATTATTACATTTTTACCCTGATTTTGTATATATCACATGCATTTAATGCCATTTTCTAGTTTTGTAGATAAAAATGGAAAGTTAAGGAAAATAATCTTACAACAGTGGATAATTACAAATTTGGTGCTTAATTCAGAAGACTTGGAATTTTTATGATTAATTTCACTCCACTTATAGGGTTTTCATGTAAATTGGTTAGTTTAGATCCGGTTATGAGAGTCTAGATTAAATTAATATTTTAGATTTTAAAGTGGTGAAGTTAATCATTTAATTTTGGAAGAGAAAACCTGCAATTCATGAGGCAAAAGTTGAAATTCAAGATTAATGGGCCGAAGATCCACGTCAATTGGGCCAAGCTAAGCTCCACAAGCAACATTAGGCCAGGCCACAGGTAGTCCATGCGCATGTCACAGATGGGCTAGGCCAATGTACACTCCAAAGTCCAACAAAAGCCCAAGTCCTCAAGCTCAAGTCCAAGATCCACTGGAGGCCCATATGCTCATTCATAGGTCCAAAACCCAAGTCCATAACCTAGTCACACGTCCAAGCCTTGTCCATTTCCTTATCAATCCACACCATCCAATCTCCCCTCCAATGCAATCTTAACCACTTATCTTAATCCCTTAATCCTAACCATTCATCTCATTAATCAAAATTAGGTAAAAACCTAGAGCCACCTATCAAATCCAATCCATACATTCATGACATCAGATCTAGGCCATCCAACCTATCCATCACCTAGATCAACTTTAGGACCATTATCATCCATACATCATTTCACCATCCATCCATTAGATCAACCATCACTCATTAAAGCCATTAGATTTAGGTAAACCCTAGAGCCTCCATGCTAATCCATTGCATACATATATCATGTTAGATCTAGGCTATTCATGCTATCATCCATCTATCTTAACATTTAAATCATAATCCTCCATTAGGAAACTTATCATTCATATAATTTATTTCACCCAATAAACCTTAGAGCCATTAGATCTTAATCCAAAGTAATCTAAGCCATTCATTCATAAAAATCCTAGGATTAAGAATAAAGCCAAAATCTCATCTAGGTTCATGTCACATCACCTACACCTCATCATCTCATCCACACAACCACTCCACACGATTTTGCACAATCTCTCTCCCTCCATGCGAATTTCACAAGTCCATATCCTAAGCCACATCACCTTCCATGCATCTAACCATCCATCTATTTTAGCTTTTAATCATGACCATTCATATCATTGCATGCATTGCATAAACCCTAAGTCCACAACACCAAATGCGACCAAGCCACATCCAAACCCTATATTTTCTCTCTCTCCCTTTTCTTTCTCTCCAATCTATCTTGCATTCCAAGTCACCCACCATCCAAGCAACCTAGAATCCGCCGATGCCTGTTTTAAACCCTAGTTTTCAATCTTAAATCCCATCCATTCAAATTCCATGAGATCTAATCCAAGCCATTCACCAATAACTTAAACCAAGATTAAATCACAGCCGTCTATTCCAACCCTGAGCCTATAAATAGAGCATTGAGCCAACAGTGAAATTCGAATTTGACCAGGAGCTCAAGAGGACCAAAGGTTGATGAGAAAAGATCAAGAGACAAGAAGACGGGAGGTCCCACACGATTTTACAAGTGAGAGTTGTAAATTTACGTCTCTATTTTGTTATACTTAATTTTATAAATGCCTGTACTTGAATTCTTCCATGAAATAAATAAGAGATATTCTTTTAGAATCCTAAAAAGTTCGATTATTTAGACTTCTTTTTATTCTCTCTTTTAATTTAATTTTGTATTCTTTGTTTAATTAACGGACTTAGGTTATAAGTGTTAAATCTAAGAACTAGACTTTAATTAGATTAAAGATTATGAATTTTAATTAAATGGTGTAAATTGATATTTGAATTCTAAGCGTGAATTTCATATCCAGATCACTTATTAGTTTATTTATTTTGGGCGATGAGAGAAAAATTCCATAACTACCTTTAAATTATGCATTTATTTATTCTGTCATTTACATTATTTGTCAATTTATTTTCTGTCTTTAGTTACATTAGTCACTTTATTTGTTTGTTATATAAAAATTGTTCAATATATGTTTTTGTTATGAATCTTGTATATTTAATTTTTAATTCTTTGTATTCAAACTCTCTCTCTCAAAATTCTTTAACTAGGGTTAGAGTTATGATATTTTGACCCTTAAACATGAGATTTTAAATTAAGATGAGACTACCATTATTCATGTTTAACCAAGTTAATAAAAAAGAAGAAGGATTTGATTCTCAACATGTTAAATTCATAAGTTAGATAATAGTGGTGTTAACTTTAGTTCACTAAGATCTAAATTAAAATTGTAATTTCATGAATTTGATTTCTTAAGATTACATATTTTAAAAGGTACCAATTTAATTTTAAGCATATATTTTGTGGATTTCCTTTGGGTTCGATCTCGCACTCATACTGCTATACTATATATGATTCATGCACTTGCAAGATTTATAAATGTAAAAGTTGCACATCAATACTGCACCAATCAGATCTCGTTTTAAGATCTGGTTTCAGTAGCCTCGACCGAACCCATCATCTTAGCCTCTACTCGCCACCGTTAGCCAGATCTGTCATGTGGACGTTGTTGATCCCAATCAAATCTCTCGTTGCATTGCAACCCTTGCTGCCTCTATTTGCAACCCCAGGAGTCCTTGCTGATCCAGATCTCATTGTTGCAACCAGATCTTCCTTTGCTCTGCAGCACACCTTTGCCATTCAATCCTTCAAGACTTGGGCGGTCTTCAATCGCCATTGCCGTTCACAAATTTGGCCCTTTCAGGTTGCAATTTTCTGTTTGTGATTGTTGTCGAAAGAGGGGGACAAACTTCCATCTTGACAAAGCCAAGGCTCTTTTATCCGTTATTCTCCATATCTGTTTTTTGTTTGCCGTATCTATCAAAAATTTGTTGCCTTACTGTTTCACATTCTCCAATGTTTTGATGTTTCTTCTTGCCACGATCAGCGAGATCTGTGCCAAAAATAAAGAGGGAAAGCTAAAGAAAGGGACGCAAATTACCCTTCTCTTCCTATTTTGTTGCCGTTCGAGCACGCCTAGTTTCGTTATTTCTCCAATATGAGACGACCTGTTTTTGGGACACACGTCCTATTTGTCGGGAAATTCATCAGCTTTATTTGGAGGACTCTGATTCGTCCACTCTATTTGCTGGCCTTTATGGCTTCAGCTTTATTTACTAGCCTTTATGGCTTCAGCCATTTTGTTTAGCGGCATTTATGGCTTCAGCCTTTTTCTTTGCTGGCCTTATGGCTTCAACCTTTTTATTTGGAGGACTTTGATTCGTCTACACTATTTGCTGGCCTTTTCGATCATGATTGATCGATGTGATGGCTTCAACCTTTCTTGGCACGTACTATGCTGTTATTTCAGGCCATTTGTTGCCTGTATTTATTGCATATTGCGATCATATTTTTGTCGGACCACTGTTTTACGGTCACTGCCATCGTCCGTGCCATTTTCTTTTACAGGCTTCCATTTGTGTTTTCCGCATGTTGTTTTGCAACCAGTAAGTGCGTTATTTCTTCAACAAATTTGTAGCCAATCAATTTGTTGCCAACAAATCTTCGTGGCCAGTCAGTATACCCCTTTTGCAGTTTACCTACCGTTTCTTCACGTTCCAAGCTTCGCGTTCATCCACGCTTCAGCTTGGGGGGCGTAATGGAATATATTAAACTTAGTGTTAGATTAGGACTTTAAGTTTGAGTTAATCTCTAATTTAGAGATGTATTTGATTTATAATTAGTTTAGATTTTGTGTTTGATTGTGATAACCCTAGGGTCGGCTAAATGGTATATAAATACATGTAAAAGCATAGGACATTGAATACAATACAAATTTTATTTTTTCTACACTTCCTATCACCCATTGCATGTTGGAGATTAGAGTAAGACTCATCTCAAGCTCCTTCCCAATCGGATCTTCTCTTCTCCAAGGTAATTTCTTCACTCTTCCACTTTCCCTTCTCCTCTATGTTGGGTATTTGTTAGGGATTTATGTGGAATGCAATTGGAATAACAATGTAGACCTAGAATGGAGAAGATTACATGAAAAAATTTAGAGATTTGTAGTGTGGAGCCTTGCATGGGATGGATGTGAATCCTGAATGGATTTAATTAATTTAATGTACATAATATAATTTTGATGATTAATAGGTATGGAGAATAAACTGTAAATTGTAACTTAGTTCCTAACTTAATTTTATGTCTTGATTTAATATACTATATGTAGTTGAGATAATTATTATGTAGGGTAGATAAAATTTTAATTTCTAGTTTAGTATTTGCATTATGTAATTTAGATGGATATTTTGAAGTATTTTTGTCAAAAACCTTGTGGTTTACGAGAATATTTGGAAATTGTTCAATTATTTGTTTATAGCTTCAGTGGCACAAATTAAAAAAATAAAATAAAATGTTACAAGTATATTGAAATATGCCGACTTTATATTTACGTGTATTTGAATAGAAAAGCATTGGACTTACTGAATGATTTCAAACCTGGTTAGCCCCTGAAATTTTAATTAAGTAGGTATTGTGTCTCTCGTGGGTGAAAGACCCTATACCTGATCAAAGTTTTTGATGGCCATAATCTGAGGTGGTCGCCATGAGTGGGGATGAAAATGTTGAAATACGACATTATGATCCTAGTTCTACTTGTACAGGGTGTACTCAGTGGCCATAATCCGAGGGGCTCACCGTGATCGAAGATGAAAGCTCTGAAATACGACATTGGGCTCTAACCAAGAGGGAAACAAGGGGATTGATGTTAAATGGAAAATGGATTTGGTAAATCATGGAGTTTTGGAAAATGATTTTGGTAAACAGTGTTATTGTTAAAATAAGTTAATAAATTTTTTTTTTTTGGGGTTCAATTTAGGTTTCCTATATATATACACATGTTTACTTTTGAATGCAACATCATCTCCCTTCGAGAGGAGATCAATAGTTAGTTTCTTCAGGTATGGCTCCTTGCAAGCCTTTTATCAGAAGAATTTTTTTATTTCTTTACTGGGCTTGTGAAGCTCACCCATTTTTACCATTTCAGGGCTAAAGCCTGGGAAGGGATTAACGATTTCCACAAGTTGTCATGAGGAGCCGAACACTTGATAAGATTTTCTTTTATGAAATGTATCATATGGTTCGAAGTTAGTTTAATATTCTATTGAGATGTATTCCAATTTTGATACATTCAAGTACTTTAAGCTTATGTTCTTTATGGATTAACGGGTGTATGAGAATGTTGATATGCATTTATGATGGCTGATTTTGGAGGGGACATGAGGTCCCATAAAATATATATGTGAATAGAAAATTATTAGAAGTGTTTATTTGCAGGTTTTAAACATGTTGAAATTTTTTCAAATGTCCGAAATACAAAAGGGAAGTTAAAATTTCGGTAGAATTTCTTACCTAGGAAAAACAATTAGTTAGACAATTAGAGAAAAAAGTAAAATTAGGTCATTTTTCCCAAACATAAGTCGGTGACCAAGGGTTTGGGGCGTGGCCAAGATCAAACGTGAGTTCAACAACAAAGAATCAAGATTTTCCTGGTCTTCAAAATGCAGCGAACCTGAACTTTGTTAGGTAAAATCGAATCAAAGCATGCATGCATGAACAAGTGTTGAGCGAGTGTTTTAGCGAAAAGAAGAATAAGTGAGATTCGGTCAACATCAACACAGTGTAGTGATATTTATTTTTTTTCCTTTTTTTTTTCTCTTTTTTTATTAATAAGGTCTGTAAATTTATGTTAAGATCAAACTTTGTTAGTGCCCCGGCTTTGGCGAGTCCCTATGTTTGTCAATTCCATGACTCAGGAAAAAGCACTTGCTAGAAGCTTAAAAACTTAAGATGATCAAAATTGAAGATCATACAACACCAGATCAACACTCAGCATATAACAGGTATTTGGCCTATAGATATTTTAGGTAGCACCCACACCTTAGGATAACCATTCTTAGGCTTAGTTGAACAAATGGTAAAATCATAAAAAGCCTAAAGAGGAAGTTTGACAAGTGAATTGGAAGCGAACTTGAAAATATCGATTAAGTTCACTATCAGCTTGACCAGTCATTCTCACCGACCCCTCGGTGGAGACAGGATCAACCCATTGTGGTCAAAGACTAGTCGGCCAGATGGATAAAGGTTCTGGAACATTGAACTGTCATTCTGAGTAAGCCTCTGATTGAGAGTCTTGTATGCAGTGACCTCTCAATGATGAACTTAACGACCCCTCGGGGTCAACGACTCGTCAATGATAACTTATGAGTTCTGAAACCTAAAACTCATGTGGACTCTAGAAAAAACAAACATCTCGGTAATTCAAGACCGATTGAGAGTACTAGGATCGACTCCTCAGTAAAAGGAGATAGGTCGTTCTGGGTAGGACAAGTTCGGAGAGATGAAACTTTGTCTGCATAGTGTTGCCCCAGATCGAGACCCTCGTATGGACCGACCTCTCGGTGCCATAACTGTCGACCCATCGGCGATACAGAGATGTCGATTGAGTATAAATTATAGTGTTGGGAGTGCATTTAATGCTCAACGGTCTGGTGGTTGAACGAAAATATTCTTAGTCATCGACCCTTCGGTGCGCCCGACTTGTCAGTACATGACAGTTTCTGAAGCAGGTTGCCTTCTCTATAAATATCAATCCTTTTGCAACCGTTTCACATCCTTTTGGCAAATCCGTTGGACCATCATCATTATTAGTGAGCTTAAATAAGGGCCAACAAAATGATCACTCTTTCTCTTGCGCTTACACTTGGGAAATCTAATACAACCAATCATAGTGATTGAGATTGTGAAAAGAAAGAGAGGGGAAAGGATATACAACTAGGATAGATATTGGTAGAACCAATTTCCTAGTCACCCTGAGATTGTGATTGCTCAGCGACGATTACGACTGGTGAACGTCGGGATTAACTCGGGCACACATTGGGTAGATCTTTGAGAAGAACATGTGGTCGAGAAAGAGCTACTAAAGGCAAGTGCTTCTTGGTTTTAATTTTGTTGTTAAAACCTTTGTCCTGTGAAAGTGGATTAAGGAGGCTTGGATCAATTTTGTTAGTTAAAACTTTGTCCTGTGAAAGTGGATTAAGGAGGCTTGGCTCCGGAACTACTATAAAAAATCTAGAGCATAGTCTCTCACACGCGTGGTGGGTGGAATTCCGAGCCAATTCAAATAGGTGGAATTCCTATTTTTCATGTGGTGGGTGAAATTCTCAATCGATTGGTGAGGTGGAATTCCTACTCTAATTGTGGTGGTGTAAGTCACCACTTAGTGAATTTGGGGAATAGCTTGAGCTAGTCTTAACAGTGGATATAGGTTGGCTAACCGAACCACTCTGTATCTTGTGTCCTTTTGTTTGTAGTGTTAGAGTCAATTTCTTATGTTGATTACATAATCACATTTGCTAACACACACACACTTGATTGAAGTATCTGTTGTACTCTAGTTAATCAATCAAGGAATTTTAAAAGGACCATCGTCTTTAAGCCTAACCTATCCCCCCCCCCCCCCCTCCTCCCTCTAGGGTCAATCTATTCTAGCACCAAAGAAAGAAAACTCTTTTTCAATTGGTATCAGAGCCTCGTGCTCTTCGTAAAGGATCTAATCATCTGAGTTGATCCATGCTAAAACAATGGCAATGAGAGAAAGTCATGATATTTCCTAATCTCCATTTGAGAAAAATGAAAAGCAAAATGAAAAATGTTAGTTGTTTTCATCAACAAATATGCTTGGAAATAGGTGAATTGAAAGTGTTCTAAACCTATGGAAGAGGTATTTGATTAACCCTCAAATTCCACGACCACTCAGTCCAAAAATAAGTAGCTTGGATTTGTGATGAAATGTCTATGCACTTTTATTTAAAACATTGGTAGCTTTCGTCAATGGTGTTTTAGAAAATGGTTATGAGAGACTCATGAGATATGAATCAGCATAAAAGGCTGAAAGAATCTACGAAGAAATTGCCTCTTCTAGCCCAATGGATGAAATCACCTATCCAGACCAATCAATGTACCAAGAAGAAAAGGTGACTGATTAAGTTCATCAATTGAAGAAGTCCAAGTTGAATCCTTTAAATGAAGAGGATGGAGTAAAGGAACTTGATGAGGGTGGTGACCTCCAACTGTCCAATAAGGATGTGTACCAAGAGAGTTTAAAATAGGCTCAGGACCTTCACACGATAAATTTGAAAAATGCCCAACTCTTTAATCAACTTCAAAATGGAAAATGAAGTTGGAAAATGTCTTGAAGTTAATAATCTGAATTTGGGATCAGATTTGAAGTTGTCTCAAGACATGGTTGCCCAAGGTGATTGTCCTCTCATTTTGGGATAACCTCACGGTACAAAATCTGATATTTTGATTCATAAAGTTAAATGGAAAGGCATCCAAGATCAAAATCAGAATTGATAAAAGGCCATCATGGTGTTGTGGACTTAGATTCTAAGTCCCATAATGTTTGTTCAAATGTGTGGAGGGATACCATTATTGGTATCACATTTGAAACATGCTTGGGAATCACCATTGTATCTTGCCTTCAATCCATGTTCTTGTTTGATTGTTGGATTAATCTTGTGCAACTTACTCGTGTGTACATTTTAGAAATTGAAAAATGTATATCATGTCAATGATAATATGTTAATTACGTTTCAATGCCATACATTGTAAACTTATCTATATTGCTTTTTGTGAAATGCTTGAAGTATGGGGGAGGATGCTTATCATAATCAAATATTAAAAAATGTGCTCATTTGATACATTCAAGAAGAAAGGGAGAGAATATTTGTCATTTGAAATGTACCTTGAAGAAAATGGAAAATTTGTTTCTATGCATGAAGTAAGGGGGAGAATTAGAATTTGTATATCCTTTATGATTTCTGTGCAATGGTTTATCATCATCGAAAAAGGGAGAGATTGTTAGCCCCAAGGTTTCAACCCAAAGATATATGGGTATTTTTTATGACAACAAATCCATTAATATGTGATATTTAATATTTTAAATGGTATTAGTCTATGAGACACGTATCACATTTCTCTCTTAAGAAGACATGTATTGGATATCATGTCCTTGAAGATGAATATCAAGTTGATGATATCGAGCCTTGTACATCAAGCCAAATCTTGGAGATCGAATGGTTTATAAAGTTCAAAGATTCAAAGACTGAAAATCAAGAGCATGGAAAATCAAAGTTATGTATAGAGTCTAGTCATGAGTGTTTAGGAAATGGTATTGTAAAGGTACTTAAACATTTGAACACCATGGCTTAAGTCACCCTCTAGTAGACCCTAGCATACTAAGCTTGAACTTATGCATACAAATGGGGTCCTAGGATATGATTTAGTCCCTAAGACCTATCAAATGTGTTTGAAATTACCAAAAAAAAGCCTAAATTGCATAATACAGTCTAAGAGTCATTTAAGTCGACTGAATTAAAGAATTCAGCCGACTGAAATATTGGATTTATTGGGGATGTGAATTCAGTTGACTGAATTAAATAATTCAGCCGACTGAAATAGTGGATTTACAGGGGATGTGAATTTAGCCGACTAAATCTGAAAATCTAGCCGACTGAATTCTTCATTGATAGACTGTGTGGAGTCCGGGAAGTTTTCAATCGACTGAATCTTCATTTTCAGTTGACTGAATCACGAACGGACATATTTTTTAATCATTAAATACTCTCCCCAAAGGCCCTTTCTCTCACTTAATGCGTGGCAACGGTCTTAAACATGAACAAAATATCAACCCAAGCATTAATAGGCATTAAACTACTTGACTTACTTGACTTACTTGGAATTACTTGAAATCAATTGAGATCAAATCCTAAGCATACTCTAGCTAAAAAAAAATTCATCTTCTTGTAATCTTACCTTGAGCCATTCTTGTTCAAATCTTTGAGTAACTCTTAGTAAGCTGGATTTGTAAACATTTGAGAGTTACTCCTAAGCTTTACATTGTATTCTTTTACATTTCTTTGAGAGATCAAATTTATAAAGGGTTGGTGTTACCCTTAGTGAAGGAGAAGGTTGTCTTCATCTTCAAATTAGATAGTATTCTCTACAAGCATTGTAATAGGTTTCTTCTTCACCCTTGAAGAAGAAGTTTAGTGCATTCAATTCTTAAATTCTATACTTGAGGCGAGGACGTAGGCCAGAAAGCCAAACCTCGTAAAAATCTCGAGTTCAATCTCTTCTCATCTTCTCTTTTATATTCGGACATTTATCTATTACTTATTTGCATCTTATCTTTCTAAATTGTGTAATTCAAGAAAACCCAAAATGTTTGCATTGACCCAATTCCTCCCCCCCCTCCCTCTTTCTCTCGGGTCAATTTATGGGCAATACACTTGATTTTAAGTTCTATTCATGTGTCATAGGTTTTGGTGATATCCTTGCTGTCAACCTATGGGAAATAATAATAACATTAATGAGGAAGAATACTCATGGAAGTGAGATAGTCCATCCAGTAATCATGCAGTTTCGCAACTCATTTTCTAGCATTACAAAGTATTTTAAAAAATAAAGGCAGATTTCAGGCTATGGTAGTTAGCAAAGAATTGATAGATAGTAAACGCGCTACTAAAGAACAGAAAGGACAAAGACATGGATGAGTTGATTTAGAGCTCTTCCTTTTTGGTCTGACTAGTGAGGTTGTAGTGACAAGCATTTAAACCTCTTGTAAAAGTGCTATGCATGGTTGATAGTGATGATGGGCCGTCCATGGACTATATTTATCATGCTATATATAAAGCTAAAGAAGTCATAAAAAGACACAATAAGAGAACTGAGTAAAAATTCAACATCGATGTGTCATCATCAAGAATGTTGACTAAAGCTATTCCTTATTTGAATATTATAGATATTCACTGGGATCATCAACTGCATCGTCTACTTCATGTTGTTGGGCGTTGTCTTAATTTGTCATAGTTTTATAATAATATCAATATTTTTTTTGGTTTTTAGTGGAGTTCTTGATTGCATCGAGACATTATATTGTAATGATATTGCAATGCAACAATCAATTAGCAAAGAGCTTAAATTTTATAGAGAAACATCAGAAGACTGGGCATAATTTGGTTATTAAAGATTACGACAAAATGATTCCAAGTATTTTTTTTACATTTGATTATTCATTTACTTTGATTAACTAGGAATTTTCATGTCTTTTTATATTCTTGCGCTTCATTGCCGTTTACACTTGATTGGTGGATGAATTGGAGGTTCAACTCCAAATTTGCAAAAGATGTCAATTTGCATTTTAAGCCAAATTTGTACTTCTTCTGAATATGAGCTTTATTGGAGCATCAAAGGTTAAATGATTTGGTATACATCCATTACAATTTGTGCTTGTTAGAAAGGTAAAAAGTATTTAGAATTATATATATATATATATATATATTTAAATGATTAGTCCCAAAAGGGAAAAGTAAGCCAAAAAAAAACCTGATACAAATATCATATTACACATTAACAGACTCAAACAGTCTGAAAATTGAAAACATAACCCAATGAACAAACATTTTGGACATACACGGCTAAGACAAAACAGTAACAGACAACCAGAATTCCAATCATTTTGCAAACCCCATTTACACTTGATTTTCATATTAGATGACCTTCGGCATCATTGCACTTTTTCTCTAGATTACAGCTAAAGAGCTAAATTGGAACAAACTTCCCGATTTAATACATTGCATTCTTGCTTCCACTAGTACCCCTCCTACTGTAACAGTTATTGCAGTAGATTAGGCTACTGATCAGCAAAACTGTAGCAGAATTAACTGAAAACATATTCCTAAGTGGTACCAGGATCAGAGACTACAAGTTCTAGGATATACAACAAAATAAAGGCATTCTTGAATTTTCTGTAGTAGATACTGAACTGTCATTTCTTCGTATATTTAGAGTTAAGAGAATATGTTATTATTAGAAGTTGCTCAAGCCTATTAGATTCAAATGTCTATTCAATGTAAATGAAGGAAACATATAACAAAGAAGAAAGGAAATGACTCAATGTAGACGAAGGAAATATGTAACAAAGAAAAAAGGAAATTACAGAGAGGAGACAAATAAGTCAAATTCCATTTGATAGAAGAATTATTACAAACTCTAGAAAGTAGACCTCATTATATGATGTAAGTTATTTTGAGGAACTCCTAAATTTAGGACTCCTCTCCCCCACATTTCATTATACTAATCTACGTGCATTAAGCTTTATTTGCAACACTACTTCTCTTATTTATAATATTCTTCAAGCTTGTGAAAATAATAATACTTGGTCTCTCACTAAAGGAGAGGAGATTTGTTTTATTTATAATAAAATTGGAATACATCAAGATAAAGATAAAACTCATCTAAGTCTATGATAAAATAAATTCAAATAATAAGATAATGAGATAAACCTATCTAAATTCTATCATTAAGATAAATCTAATCTAATTTAAATTCTATCAAGCCCCCGCAAGCTATAACGTGTATGGAATAACACTGAGCTTGGAAATGACAGAAATGACAGATGAACATGGCACACTGACTAACCATATAAAGTGATGGAGCAGCACACTGATTGACTGCTTATTGGATGAACTGGCAGCACACTGGCTTGCTGCGGAGAGGAAGTGGCAGCGCACTGACTGGCTGGGAAGATGACAGACTGCAAACATACGGCGAACATATATTGTGGCCTTTAAAAGAGAGAATGGTTTTGTGTTTTTTTTTTCTCTTGGTGAATGAGGAAATGGGAAATGGCATGGAGCATGTACGTGAGTATTGCAATGAATGGGATTAATAAATGAGGTACATGGAAATGTAATGATCGGTCAAAGGCAAGGGTTTCCAAAGCTTCCAACATGGGTATCCTTTGGGATTGAAATGAGAATGAAGAAAAGAAAAGGGTGAGTGGGATATGAGAAGAAATCTACCAACATAACATCGACAGAGAGAGAGGAAGGATATGGGCAGATCTGTATGTTTGGAGATGAGGCTGCCTGTTAAGATGAAGAAGGCTTCGCAGATCTGAAACTGGAATCAAATGGGACCGCTGAATAATGGTAGCAGTGCAATGGAAGCGAAGACGAGGGGAATGGTGTGATCGGAGAGTAGGGCCTGCGAATCTGCAAAAGTCTGAAGAAGATCAGCCACAGTAGATGCACGGTAGAGATGATGAAATCAAAGAAAAGGGCTTGGGGTGCCCAGATTTGCATGTTGATATGAAACATGGGCAGATCCTTTTTTTTTTTTTTTTTTAATGAATCAAAATCAAGGAAAGGGAAAAAAATTGAAATGTGTGGAGAAGAGGGTTAATGGGATGGTTCCTCCTTAATGTCCTCTCCCTCTGCCAGAAGTGTCTCCTCCGACAGAGGGAGAGAAGAGAAAGCTAGTTGACATTGACGAGCAACACTACTTCTCTTATTTATAATATTCTTCAAGCTTGTGAAAATAATAATACTTGGTCTCTCACCAAAGGAAGAAGCGATTTGTTTTATTTATAATAAAATTGGAAATACATCAAGATAAAGATAAAACTCATCTATCATTAAGATAAACCCAATCTAATTTAAATTCTATCAAAGCTAATAAGCTTTTAACTATCTCTTGATCTATTGACATATGGAAAATTTCTTATTTAATTTGGTGTTATTTATCATCACTTGATTTCTTATTGGCTATTGTTTATAGCAGTTCTGTTGTTTACTCAACCCACATTATGTATAGCTGGTTAGCCAACAAAATGCAAGATCAAAACATGGGTTATTGGTTGGTTTGGGAGGTGGAAGGAGGGGAGGGGGCAACCTTATGCAATGTTCGTGGAGGATCCAAAGAAAATATTGTGTGCCTGTAGGTCCATAAAATATTTCATGTAATCTTATTTTAGTACAATTGCCAAATTAAAGAAAGATGTTTATAATTAAAGAAAGATCTTTGTAATCTCCAAAGATGTTTACAGTTGCCAAATTTTGTTCTGCATTAACAACAGTTTTTGCTTTAAGATTTTTCATCTAGGATTCAAATCTTCTTCTTGGAGTTGGAGATACACTATGTGTTATAGACATGGATTGCCCTTGTGTGGATTTTCCATATTTAGTCAGCATCTTCAGTTTTTTATGTTCATCTTTATTCTTTGATAAAGGTATCAAAGTTTTTTTTTTTAACGAAAAGGTAAGTTCATTAAAGAGGGGAAACCCCTAAAAGGTATCAAAGTTGCAATTGATATTTGTGTAATATTTTTGTTTTGATAGAAATTCGAAGAAAAGGACATGTTTTGATCTAATATCTTTAGAAAATATTGGCATACTATAAGATTGGATACTTGAGTTAGAGTCACCCCTATTAAACGAGGAGGAACTACAAACTTGGGAGAGACTGACACAACCTACGAGTGTTATAACTCAATTGAAAGTAGTTGGTTTGGCTATGCCTATTTAAATTATAATCATTGTCGATACATTATTACTTGAATTTTAGATTTTATAACATAGAATTGCATATATAATATTCTCATACATATATATTCTTCAATTTCAGTGAATTTGACGAAGAAGAATGATGGAAATGACACTGGAAACTTTTTTTCTTCACATGATCACAATGAAGATGAAGATATTGGTTCTTTTGGAAATAATGATGACTTTGCAATTTAAATATTATTATTTTTGGATATTAACTAATATTGAGTTCTTTAGTTGTTTTGGATATTAATTAGCAATGAGTTGTTGATGGTATTTTGGATTATGAAACTTATTATTTTGATGGTATTATTGGATGATGGCTATTGGATTGTTAGATGAGATTATAGATTATGAAACTTTTTTGTTAGAATGATATTGGATTATTAGTTTTTTTATATTTATAATTGTGTTTGTGAGAATAAGAATATTTTTTTATGAAAATATAACCTTAGTTAATAATTTAACATTATTTATAGTATTATATTGATGGCATGGGTTTGATTGAATTTACTATGATTCGATTCGGTTGAACCTTGTAACGACCTGACCCGAACACAAGGCTTAGGGCTTGACTTAGCAAGAAATTGTCTGCTTTGGGCCTCGCACACAAGCGAGCCCGCATGGTTTTGCTTTTGGGCCCGAGCCCACATGGCCCGACCCAAAACGCGTTCTACTTGAGTACAAGTGGGTAGCCTCAAATATACCCTCACCCCTTTTCTTTCCAAACCGATGTGGGACTTCCCACATTAGTTTTTTGAAGCAGGATATCACAATCACTCCCCCTAAAGCCTCAAGCCATCCCCGGTTCGACCTGGTCCAGCTCAACAACTCCAGGAAAGGAGGAAAGACCCACACAGTCTGAGTGTTGAACTCGGCTCTAATACCAAATTTGTAACGACCCGACCCGAATATAGGGCTTAGGGTTTGAATCAGCAAAAAATTGTCCGCTTTGGGCCTCGCATACAAGCGAGCCCGCACAGTTTTGCTTTTGGACCCGGGCCCACATGGCCCGGCCCAAAATGCGTCCTACTTGAGTACAAGTGGGTAGCCTCAAATATACCCTTACCCATTTTCCTTCCAAAACGATGTGGGACTTCCACATCATTTTTTTGAAGCAGGGTATCACAAACGTTATTTAACCCAACCTACCTTTGAGACGGTTCGGTAAATGGGTCGATTTTTAAAACATTGGTTGTTGTTGCTACTAATAGTAGTTTTAACTACATAACATTACAACATGGAAGAATTATGTAACATGTGTATAAAAAAAAATAGAGAAATTCAAATTTCTCCTTTGTAGAGGAGCCCATCTCTAGACTAGAGGTCAAAAGTATCCTATGCTGGAGTGGAGTGAGAACATATCACTTTGCTGAGGAGCTTGCAAAATAAAGAGTTGATAATGCAAATAGTGGCGGTAGTTATTTATGTATATTTGTATTTGATGCATTTGATGTTAAAGTAAGGACACGACAAATCTAATGTTGCAACGTTTTGTAATGTTTCAGTCTTTTAACATATTCATGTGGATTAGAGTCTAAATGCAAGGTTACATGATTGGAAGATTAGGTTTTGATTTCCACTAAACATTACATCATCCAGGGCTTCAAGTTTTGAGTTACTGTTTTAATATTATATTTTTGGTTGATTGCATAAGTTCACATTACTCTGTTTTCCAACTCAATGTCTGTTGGTTAGTATAGTGCACGAAATACATTTCATATTTGTCCATCCAATTTATTTATTTGAACAATAGATCACACAACTAGAATTCTAATTACAGGGTATATATTATGGTTGCATGAAGTAGAAGATGGAGCTTGTCATAGTGTTTCCTAATAATCTATGCAAAGAATATGAAATTTGTTCTAATAATTATGCATTCCGGTATTCATGATGGTGTTTGAACCATGTAGGCAACGATTTTTTTTTTTTTTGGTCAACACATAGAGACAGTTCTTATGCCATGCCTTTAAGTGAGCACTCTGATCATAGCTTTTTTTTTTTTTTTTTTTGAAATGGTTCATATGTATATTAATATAAAGAGAGCACCAGCAGTGCAAATACAGACTACATAAAGAGAAAAAGAAATAGCTACATGCAAACAAAGCATGGGAAAATAAGGGCCCACTTCAAAAACAAAAAAATTGGTCAGACACCACTATAACTCAACCAAGATCAACACATTCTTTTCATGTATAAAGGATGTCGAACATAGAGATATTCTTAAATTCCTAGAGGGATACATCCCATGATGCACAATTGCCAAGGATACGTCTTGCCACCGAAGCACTGGACTCAGCAGTAATTTTGAAGATCCGGTTATTACGTTCCTACCAAAGACTCTATATAGTTGCCACAAAACAAAGCATTTAGGGGAGACTGAAATAATGCAACACCAAACTGATCCAATACAACATTCCACAATGTGGAAGAGAAAGAGCAATGGATGAGCAAGTGATTTGAATCTTCGAATGCTAGAAGACAAAAGGGACATACACTAACTATTATTTCCTTCTTTTCTGCAAGTTATCTTAGGTCAAGATTTTCCCCAAAGCAGCAGTCCAAAAAAAGCTAATTGCCCTGGGAGGAACTTTGGAATACCAAATTTTAGGGTTGATGGTAGCTGTACCAGAAGCCGACGACGTCCAAGAGTAGAAAGACTTCACCAAAAAAATTCCAATATTTTCTGGCCACCAAATAATACTATCCTCTACACTGCTGCTAATTATGTATGATGATAAGGATTTGAGGAGATACAAAAAGGCATATGTTTCTGCGTCTGACAAGTTACAACAAAGAGAGATGTCCTACACAACTTGGTTACCCGTCAAGGAGTAGAAATGTGATATGGTCCCAAAAGGACTAAGGGAGAGATGGTAAAGATAGGGGAATCGAGAAGCCAACAAAGATCTGTCACACCACGAATAAGTCCAAAACTTTATTTTGTCACCACGGCATGCCTTGAACCTAATCCCATTTTTAAATTTGTCAACACATGATGCAATGGCACGCCACATGCCCGAGGGTCTGCGCGAGGTAGGTTGATATCCCACCCAAAGTTCCACAGCCTATATTTGCATAGAAGAATTGCCTTCGAAGGGGAATCACGATTGGAACCTAATCTCCAAAGCACTCTGGTCATAGTTAATAGTGTAATTAATGAAGAAACTTATCTTTTGTTTCCCCATGGTTTCTTCTTATACCTATATGGTTGATATTGCCTCGTCTTCTACTTTTGTCATCTTTTTCTTATAAACATTATAACTTCTACAATAGGGGCGGGATCATAATTCAAACAGTTCACAATAGGGACGGTCTAGGTTGGGTTGTGCAAACAACAAGTGAAGTAAACAACAAACGGCAGACGTTGAGCGTTGTGCGCTAGCGAAGAACTTGAAGATGGCAGCATGTCCTCTTTGTTGATGTAAAATAGGTTGGAATCAACAAGCATCGGTCAGCCAAAATAAGTAAGTGCTCAGGCAATCAGAGCCAGATAGTAGAGCAGGGTAGGCTGAGAAGAACAACAACAACAATCGATGGAGACAGCGTAGAGGTCAGATCTGAAAGAGGTAGATCTGATAACCGAGCATCTACAAACAATCGTTGCTCTGTAGGCAAACAGATTGGAATCCATCGATAAAAATTTGGAGAACCGAATTTTGGCTATGATACCATGTGAAATTGTGACACGGGATTACCTGTGTCTTCCTCAATTGATAGAAGAGCAGGGAAGATTTTGTAATTATATAAAAGATACAAGAGATAAAAAAAAAGGAAATAAGTTACATGAAAGAAATAAACGGAATGAAATACTATTGCAAATTAAATTCTCTGTTAAGTAGGCAGCATGTTCCTTTCAGTTCTTTCAACTGCTAGTGCTAAACAACCAAGGAAATCTTTTCTCCCAATACCTGCAGTTAACAATTACAGATGCATATGGTGCAATTCTTCATGGAAAACAGGGTTATAGTGTTCTAGTTGCGCACAATAATCTGCTTTATCAAATGTATTTGAATGGTCCTTAGGTGAAATAGTAAATACTCGTTCATCCAGCAGCAACAAAAAGAGCCTTACACGAATCGAACACAATCCAATAATGGGGATAACGAAAATCCATAGATCATTTTTTTTTAAACAAATTTAAAGGTCAATTAATAATTCCAATATATCAGAGTGCAGATTACCACAATAAAATTTGCCATGTCAAGACATAACATTCCTATATAGGATTAGTCCTCATTAGAATGGAATCAAATCAATTAGCCAACAATAAAAATCATAAATGAAATACGTCTAATCTCACATCCACACGGCTGGTCTAATATTAAATAAAATCAAGGCTTCCCCAACTACAAGTTGGAAACAAAAGCACAACCCATAGTCAAAGTAACAACCCAAATAAATCAATTTGACACTTATTGTGCCTTACATATCCTCAAAATAAAGTCTAGAAATCCTAAGTAATTCAATAAAGCTACGATCCTGTCTAAATTCTCCAAGCGAATCTAAATCCTACGGTTGAGCCTGACTGGTTTCTATCTCCAACAGATTTCCTATAATGTAAAGGAATGAGCTCCACGCCCAATGAAGAAAACAACCATACAATTGTTCTATATATGATATAAATAAACTAGGCATCTGAAGATCATTCCAAATAAATTCAAGCATTGACTTATAAAATGCATGACATGTTACAATGTGAATATAATACATGTTCCCTTCCTATACATCTCAACGAACGAAATGAGTCAGCGAGTCATGCAAAGCTCAACTTAGATAAGCATAGCACATGTGCACATATGGTCAAAATCCCAAAACTATTCTACACGACAAATATCCACAGGGGAGTGCAAGGCTATCGAAACAAGAAGTCCAAACAAATTTGCACAATGAATGTCCTCAAAAGTGTGCAAGGCTAATGACCCAAATCAACAATACAAATCACTCACTCAAGCATGGATGCTCATGCATGACGAATCAACAAATATCTCATGCATAAATGACATGTCATGTATACGGTTAACATGCTCAAAGTACCAATTGACAAATAGGAGCATGTTTTAACAAGTGCAATAAACATATGATTTCCAACTATGGCATCAATAAAATATTCATGCTGACAATTTAACAAACAACGATGAAATTCACCGAGTTTCATAAAATCAAGCATGAATAATTTTCCAACCACAATCAATTTCCAATTTCCACAAAATCAATTCCAGAATGTTTAGTCTGGGTTTTTCAACAAACAAACGAGTAATAAACCAAACATATCCGGACCGAATGATGTGCTCAGGCATAGAACATTTAGCCCCAAACAGTTTTCCTTACACTACGTGAGCTTGCACTTGATTTACCCGTTAGTTAAACAATTCTCAATCTTATGAAATAACCCCAAACTCTCACATTTCATTCCAGATTCAACCAATCAAATTTAGAACAACAATTAGCAAGTAAAGTTACGTTTTCCTCACTTAGAATTCACAATTTACCAAACACAAATACACAAATAATTCCAAGTTCCAACCAAGCTTTAGTCCCCAAATTTGCTGCCATTGATTAGAGTTTTGGACCATTACAGTTTTATTTTTTCTAATCCTTTTCAAATCAAAGGGACTTGACTAATAAAATACATAGGTTCTGTCCCAACAAGCTTGGGTTTAAAATACAAAAGTCTCTCACTTAGTCTAAGTTTCTAGCACTCAAAACAAGGCAAAAAATATCCCCCATTGCAAAATTTTATGGTATCAAACCAAATTTTATTAGGGTCTAATTTTCACACAGTGGATAGGTCTCTGAGTAAGAATTCCAAATATATCTAGTTTAGCCCAAACATACTTTCCTAGCCTGAGATATGATTGTTTTACTCAGACAGTCACACTGCCATACAAACTACCGTTGATTGAGAAACCTGGGTTGTAAGCCTACTTACGCCTATCATCCAATCAAATTAAAGTATAAAATATTTTGTAGAGATAGTTATTTCTGTGGGTTTGATTTTAGGCAAAAATTTGGCACTGATCTGATCTCCACAGACCGAATTAAAATTCATACACAGAAACGCTGCTAAATTGTCCAGAAATCACAAATCCGCAACTAGGTCCACTTGCACCCAAATTCAATCCATTGAATCAACGAATTTTGCTCTGAGATTTTTATTGGAGATAGATCTCCATGTTCTGATCATAATGGACATAAATTTGGCATCGTTTCGATAATCAGAGACCGAGTTATAAAATATTTATTGAACTGCTAAAGAATTGTCCACAAATCCAAACCAAGAGTTTGGTCCGACTTGCAGACCTTGATTTAGGTATCAAATCTTTAAAGAAAATAGATATCTTTTTCTAGTTAAGGATAGACATAAATTTTGTAGCATTTCGATATTTAGAGGTCGAGTTATAATGTATTTACTCAAAGAGTATAAAACTGTCTCAAATTTTGGGTCTTTCTTGCACGAACGATCCAAGGAATCTACCCTTTCTCATTGGCTCTCAATTTTTTTCTGATACTAAATCTATAAGTTTGGCTTAGTAAAGCAAGTTTCACCTAAAAGTTCGTTCGGTAGGCCCAGATACAATTTTTCTTGCGTCGATGCGTGGAAAACGAATTTCAGATTCAAAAAACAATTCCACAAAGGTTTTGCCATCCAAACATGGTTCTAAAATTTTCCAAATAATTCTCAAAGATACATAATGGGTTTATAATCAAATTAGATGGCTTAGAAATCAAAGAATTCATAAGGAGAGGGGAGATATAAATACCTTTTTGAAGAAAGTTGGAACCGAACAAAGGAAAATCAAAGGTTGGAGAGAAAACCCTTTAAATGTCCAAAAGAGAGAGAGAGCCCCCTCAATTTTTGTTATTCTTTCTCCTTTTTCAAGGCTCACATGAAAGCCCCTTTTTAATTTAGGGTGTGGTCGGCCAAGGAGAGAAAGAATCTCTCTCGTTTATATATTTCCCCTTTCTTTTCTCTCTAAATAAGATTTTCCTAAAAATCCATATGCCTCCAACGTGTGTAGCCCTATCCCTCCTACCTCCAATGAATTTTGGCTATTTTTTTGGGATTTAAATTTTCCAAAAACGTGTGGAGGTGTGTGTAAGAAGAATTTCTAAATTTTGAAAAAAACTAATATTAGAAAAGGTATTTTGGTCCAAGGTTGTTTGTCCCACTAATCTACTCAAACTCGAACCATAAATTCGAATTGTGCAAATCATTTTTAAATTTGTTTCTCAACATTTAATCCAGAAATTGAACTTCTAATTTAAAACAAAAAAATATTTTTTTGAACAATTTAACAATGTGAGTCCTAGCGATGCTAAATTTGGAAAGTTTCCAAATTTGGCTCATACTGCCATTTTTATTTTCAAAATTAGAACTCAAAGATTCATTATATTATTTTGCCCAATTTAATAGACATGGGTCCCTCAAGTATGCTAAATTTAGAAAGTTCTAGTTTTATAAAGTTTCCAATTTTAGACACCTTGTTATTTTTGGAACCCCGATTCAAAATTTGATTTTCATTTTAAATATTAAAATTAGACTATAATAAACACATATTGAGGCTCTAGGGTTCAAAATTCTATTGTCTGACACACATTCAAATAATTTCAAATAATATCAAACAATTTTGCTAAAAACTGATTACCTGATTAGGATCTACCTGATTAAACTCTAACTCGACCATGATCCACTAATTTGGGTCAGATCGTTACAAAAACCATGTCTTGGCAAGTCAAGAGACAACCATGTACTTTGACGAATTTCTTTAAAAGTCCGTAAATGTTGGTCAAGATTCTCAATCATCTTCTAAACCGAGAACATTGAAGCATTCAACCTCCCTGTCATTACTCCTTTCCGATCTATCTAGTAAGATTACGATCTCCTTCAAGGCAGCTTCACATCAATAGTAGAACCTACAAACACAAAAATACACTAATTAGATAAAATTAAATAAAATGAGGTACTAACAATAATAATTTCGGATCCAATATATGTAATAATTTTGCATCTATCATCTCTCAACATAATATTGTCCGCTTTAGGCCCACAAGGGCCCACACGGCTTTTTATTGGCGAGCCAATCCAAGAGTCGTTCCCAAAAGGACTTGTGCTAAAAGGTGGGAAACATCTTCAAATATACCACTAGTAACTCTCCCCAATTGTCGATATGGGACCTTTCCAGCCCTCCCTGGCTCTTTTCTAGAATCCCCCTCTTGCCCAAACATTGGGGTATTACAACAAAGTGAACAAGTTCAATCCAAAACTCACTTTCTAACTACTTAATTTTAGAGGTCAAACTTATAAGGAGTCTTTAATTTTTAGGTGTTTGATGACTTTGACTACTAAGATCTAGTGGTTAGAAATTAAATTCTGGGCTAAAATTTGGTCCTTTTTTACTTCATCAAGTCTATTTTCATTTTGTATGGCTGATATTTTATGGATTTAAAGTATGTTGGATAAAAAATAAAATGGGTTTGGTGTACCCATATGTTTTGAGTTTTAATCTTTGATCGTGATTAAAATTAGAATTTTTTGGTCTAAAATTATTATTTCATTATTATGTTATTATAACTTGAGAGTAGGACATTAAATAGGTATATAATGATAATCTATGCTTTTTATTTGTGCAACTTAGTGTAAAATGATGAAATTTAAACTTAGTAATAGGATGGGTCGGGTTAGATTTGAGTTAGGTATTATTGGGTTCGAGTCTATTTTGGTTATTGTTGAAAATGTTTAGTTAGTTCCAATTTATTTTGGATTTAGTTCGAGTTGGGTTTCTAATGACCCGTCCCACTTAAGTACAATATTGTCTACTTTGGGGTCAAAAAAACCCTCATGGCTTTGCACTGAGCCCAAGCCTCATTCTCAGGCCCAAAATGCATTGTTCTAGGCAATGTATAAAATCTCGGCCGATACGCATTGTATCGGTCATACAAACCAAATATCGGTCGATATAACTGAGATTTGGACCGAATTATCAGGTTCTGATATCGGCCGATATCAATGAAAAAATGATATTATATTTTATAATTTCCAGAACTTTTTAATTTAAAAAAAAACTGGTATTTTTTGAGTGACTGACCTCACTTCCTAGCAAAGAGCATGTGGTAAGAAAGAAATTAGTTACTTGAGTTCTGTTGGCCATTGTCTCCACTTGTCAATTACCTTATGATGTAGTGGGTAGGATCGAGGGGGGAAAGTGCAGGTAAGAGTCGGATTAAACGGGTAGGCAGGATTTTGGGTTGAAAATAAATGGGTCAAATAAATGGAGTGAATGTGGGATTTGTTTAATGGAATAAAGAAAGGAAGTAAATGAAATAATAAAAAAGGAGTTCAAGGTTGGTTAAAGGGGTGGTGGTGATTAAGTGAATGGGTAATGGGTTCTCAAGTGCACTAATGCAGGGTGGAGATAATAAGGAAAAGGAAACGGTGGTGGGTTTGAATGGTGAAGGCTTGAGGATCTTGAAGGTGAAAAACCGGGATAGGACGGTGAGGGCCAGCAAAGCTTGGTTTGGCGGTAACGACGGGTCAAGGGGCAGGTGCTCAGCGCGCCTATTTTCTGTTCGTGAATAGCAGGAGCACTCCTGAACGAGATCTGGATGATGGTGGTGCTGCAATCTTCAGTAGGAGTCCGTAAATAGCAGGAGCGATGCAGCAATGAAGTGATTGCAAGGAAGCAAATGATTAAAAAAAGAGTTGTTGTAATAGTTCCGGAGTGTTAAGACTTCAAAAGTTGAAAGGGTTTTGAGTCTTGTAAATATTTGATAAATGAGATTTGGCTTGCGACGGTGTGCATGCAAGCTCTTTTTCAAATGCATCTTCTCTTTTTTCCAACGGATTAACATGCTCTTTTTTCCTAAGAGATGCATGCTCTTTTTTTTTTTTTTCCTAACAGATGCAAGCTCTCCTTAATTTTCCTACTGATGAAACTCTCTTTTTTGAAATTCAAACAGCCTGCATGGAAGCCCAACGGATGCATGCTATGCATACTCTTTTTTTTTTTCAATAGATGCATTGGGAAAAGATGCAGCTGTCTTTTTACAAGTTCAAAAGATGCATTCCATTGAAAAAGGCCTGTATGTAGGGGCTTAGTAGTGTCATTTAAACCTGTTGACTCATTATTTCCAATTTTTTTAAAATTGTTTGGTTATTTTTTATAAACAGATCAATATATCCATGTTGGTGTGTATAACCTCGATTTCATATATAATATATCATGGAAATCTCATTTGGCAATATTGTGACCATTTGGAAGTCACATATATAGAGGTGAGGTAGTTCATCATCTAAGTTATTCAAAAAAAAAAAATCCTTTGAAAATTTTAGTTTTATGAAATAAATTATGAAATTATTTTTAGAATTTTTCCTCATTCATCTACTTTTTTTTGTAATTTTCACCATTTTTTTTACTAATTATATAAATTCACTATATCGTAACTTCAAAATTATATTAGAAGATGTAAATGCCCAACATTTTATGAAAAAATTACATATTCAATAAGCACATAATTATCTGCATTTTTTGTAATTTTTTTTAGAAATTTTTCAAAAAAAAAAAAAAAAACCTGTACAGAGAGAAAGTATGCATATCAGCAAGATCTCAGCCTGGCCGAATTTTGCATATGTCGAGGTGCAATCTCTCACTCTCTCTTTAGCGCCCCAACACTATTGAGTCTGGAGCGACACAATCCACCCCTCTTAAGACTAGAGTCGTCCTAAGCTCGGCCACATCACATAGGCAGAGGGCCCACACAGACAGAATGTTAAATCATTCTTTGATACCATTTTATAACGACGCATCTCCTCTAATACAATATTGTCTGTTTTGAGGAAAAAAATCCGCATGACTTTGCATTGGGTTCAAGCTTCATTTTTATGTCCAAAATACATTGTGTTAGGTGGAATGATGGGGTGCTCCTTCTTATATTCCCTCAAATTTTCCAGCGCTTAGGTGATGTGGGACTATTGTCCTCCCACACACACGTCTAGGTGTTCTCTTTCACTCTATTTAGCGCCCAATGCTATTGGCCCTAGAGTGCTGGGAGTGTGGCAGGGTCTATCCATGAACAAGATTAAGACAATTTTTTCAGACTTTAGTGAGACATGTACTAAGACTACCCTTCAAATAAATGTAGACCTCGTATGATTGATATTGTATATAGATGTAACAATAGTCTATTCAGTCGGGGTCCACCCTATTTATAAACACTTTTAGGTTGGGTCCTTTTATATATAAACATGTTGAGTCGGGTTGAATCCTTTATAAAATGGGTCGGGTTAGATTAGGTCATTTATTAAAATAAGTGGGTAAAATCTAATCAGATAATAAGGTCATGTCAAATTTTAATAGGTCTAATGAAAATAATTGATTATAACTTTTTTATTATAAATTTATAGTATTTTTCAGTTTTTATATTTGTTATTTTTTAACTTTTATACCATCTTTCTTGAAATAGACGACCGAAATGATTAAAATGCTAGAACTTTTTGTTGTGGAAATAAAAATAAAATAAGTTTCAAAGCAAATCAAACAATTATGATGCGGAGAGAATAGATCAGAAAAGACGTAAGTGAAAACGGAATAGTTGAATAAATAATTTATAATAGAGTTAAATGGGGAAGTGAAGTTTAGGCAGCATAAAATAAATTGTAACGTTAATATATTCTCTATTATATTAAAGCTTAAATTATTTACTGCATAATTAAATTAAGTACTTTAAGGCTTTAAGCAAATACCTTAAACCCTCGAGACTGACTAAAGTCACATCGCCTCTCTTCTTCGTAGAACAGTTCCCTTTTTCACAGCAGATTAGCAGACGGCCACGCTCCTTCCCAGTTTCTTCTCATTTTCCCTCAAACCGATGCCTACGACGGCCACCCCATAACAGAAGGCGAGTCGCACTAATCTCTCTCTGTCTCATGTCCTCTCTGTTTTGAATTACCAAGATCCCAATGAAAGCTTGGAAAGCTTTGCGACTTCTTCCATCCTCTTCTTCTTCTCTTCTCTCTTCAACAACATCAATAGCTACAAACACAGCAGCGGCGACAACAATAACAACAAAGAAGAAAGCCTCCCATCTTCTTCTTCCCACTCTCTCTCTCCTTCATTTCTACTCTGCCCAACCACAGCCCCACGAAGACACGTCTCTCAATCCAACAACTCCTCAAGGAGGGGAAGAAGAAGATGAAGATTTCGATGCCGCCTCTGTCTTTGACAGCAGGGATTTCACTTTGTCCACTCCCCCTGTCTCTGACGTGAAGCCAAAACATGAACCCACTTGGAACGAGGCCTACCGAGCAAAGGTTGATCAGACCCTCTTTGGCCTCGACATCCAAAAGCAGAAGAAGCGGCAACAGCAGAGAGCGTTCCTAACAAAGGAAGATGAGGATGAAGAAGAAGATAATATGCGGGCAACGAGACTGGCGAAGGAACTTCTACGGGCAGCATTGGAGAAGTCAGATGATGCCCAGGAAAGCGAGGATGGGATGGTTGTGAAGGAAGAAGATCAACGGTCACTATCAGTTGGGATTGTGGGTGCTCCCAATGCGGGGAAATCCACACTCACGAATTCAATGGTTAGGACTTCACCTTACATTTTGTTCCTTCTCTTTCTCTTTTAATTTGATTTGATGGGTTCTTTATATTTCTTGGATGGCTAGTTCTTGTGTGGTAAAATCACTGAACGATATCAGATGTCTGTCTTACCCATTGTGGGAGTGTGTTTTGTGCTCTTTCAGTGCTTTGGGAAATTGGTTCAGTGTAATTTTACTTTTCTATTGTTTCCGGTATTGACACATTTTAGATTTGCTCATTATGAAAGCAGATTTTTTGTTGAATTCGAAACTCGACTTTTGTGTTTCTATTCTTTCTCTTTATCCTATTTTGGGCGAACTTTTGATTTTACGTGATTTAATATGGTTATGTTCCTTCTTTTGGATATGATTCTTTGTACTTCTGTGAGATTTCAGTTTTGATTTGGATTGTGAACTAAACTTTGATTTGACCCAATCACAGAACATTTATATTATATTTTTCTTTCTTCATCATTTCTTGTTTTAACCAAGAGCTGCCCCTTCTTTTGTTAGAAAATGCTTAGTGCTGCAATGTCTTTGCTTCATTAACCAACCTTTATATTTGTTTGTTGGGCCTGAAAGATTTACTGTTGTTTTTTGCAGCTAAGTTAGTCCTTTGGACAGTTTGAATGTGTCCATATGCCGTTGAAAGCTAATGTTACCCTTAAAATTATGACAAATTGAACAAACTGAAAGAAGAACTATCTAGGTGACAGATGTTTATCCATTATGCATTTATTGTGGTTCAGGAAATGCATTTGGGTAAAGGATAAACAGTACTAGAATTTATCTTTATTACCTTCTTACTTATTTGGGGACATCCTATTATCTTAAATATTTGCTGTTCCTTTTGGATGCATCCAGCAATCTTGTATTCTTCTTTTTCCTCTCTGGATTTCTACTCATCTATGTCTGTGATTCATGAACCTTGAATCTTTTCTGATGTAGGTTGGAACCAAAGTCGCAGCTGTTTCACGAAAGACAAATACAACAATTCATGAAGTGCTGGGAGTAATGACAAAAGGAAATACTCAAATTGTACGCTCTTTATTTTTATTATTGTTTCTTTTTATTTTCGTGTTAGAAAAAATGTAGTTTGGTTAAAGTTGTTAGTCTGCTATGTATGAAGCTGATAATTTAATTGCATAGAGGGGCTGGTTTACTTAATGTATCTTGGTTTCTCATTGTTTTTTGCCTCTTTTATGACTCTAGGTCTCAAAGGTTTTCTCTTTCTTCTTTGATACTAACCATTACCATTAAAAAAGGTATTTGCTTGATATTGTTTGGATGAATCATAATAAGCAAAAAATGGAGGCCCATCGATTGTGCACGGTTTGACTTGAGAGCTGATCAATGGCATCTAAGTAAGAAAAGGATCCTGATCTAATATGTAGATTTAAAATACAATGTGGACTCATCATGATCAGTCAATCAAAATTTGGCTACCACATGATACAACTCATGGATTGTTGATTTTTTATTTTTTTTGTATGAGGCCTACTATTGATGGTTACAAGATCACAACTTTTCTTGTGTAAGTTGAGAAATTAAATTCTGAATGAGAAAACGTATGATTGATAGACCACAAACTGTGCGAATTGTATGAGATTATGGCTACATTGAGGCCATTTCTTGATCTAAATCCAATATAGTAACATGGACTACTAAACTTAGTTCTCAATGGAGCTGCACTCCACAAGGTTGCACCCAGCACTAAGGCATTTATGTGCAACGCTCTCCACTCTCAAACTATAAATACTTATGTTACACCAGGTGAGCACACCACTCGTGGACCAAGTCCTTGAAAATTCCATTTAAGGCTTTCAAATTTATGCTCATTTTATGATTGTTTGTATACGTGATAAAAAGATTCACTTGTAAAGGGATGATGGACCGGTCTTTCTAGGAAGAGCCAAGATACGTTGTTTAGAATTTTGCACCCACCTTATGTTTCAGATATTCAATGAAAATTTTGTGTCTACAGGTTGTTCGGGTGTCATGTTGTAACATTTGGAGAAAAAAATAGTGTTGGGGGAGGAGTCCCTTTAGAAAGAGAGGCATAATAATTTGAAAGAAAATCCCAGCAACAACCATGTGGTCGATATGGAAAGAGTGGCATTGTAGGATCCTTGAAGGGAAGCAAGCTCATGTCAGGTGTTATTTGGCTGGCCCAAGATAAGATCGGTAAGCTATATATACGGAAGACAATAGTTTAGAGGCAAAACCTTTGGAGATTTAAAGAGAGATTGATTGCATGATTGGGAATAGACAAGGAAAGAAAAAAGTCAAAGAAAGATGGAGAGGACTCTATTTTCAGCATTAGAGATAGGAGCCACGCATTGCTCTGCAAGTGGATTTGGAGGTTTGCTGAGGAAAGGGAAGCTTTGTGGAGAACGGTGTTGGTAGCTAGATATAGAGTGGAGGATATTGGGGAATGGAGGTTAGGACACAAGGAGGTTACGGATGGTTCGGTAGTGGTCAAGGCAACAATTATAATAGGAAATGGGGAGGGTAGAATAGGCCTAGCATTCAGCGAGGGACTAAGAATCATGTTGGGGAGAGGGAATAGGACCACTTTTTGGAAAGATAAATGGGTGGGGGAGAGGGCTCTAAGAGATGTTTTCCCTAGATTGTTTAGAGCGGCAAGGAACAAGGACACATTGGTTAATGACTATTATAAGGAAATGGATGGTGAAACTCAATGGGTGATAATGTTTAGGAAGGTCTTAAGGGATTTTGAGGAGGAATATCTCTCCTCATTTAAAGGACTGTTGGGAGATTCACAAATTTGCTTGGAGGAGGAAGATAGGTGGATTTGGCCCACTGATCCTTTAGGGGCTTACTCGGTTAAATCTATCCTCAATTTTGTGTATTCCCAAGGTCAAAACACATCTCCACCATGTGCATTGGCCTGTAATAATAAAATCCCTCATAGGATTCAAGTTTTCTTATGGGCCATGATAGGCAAAATATTGGTCAAACACAACCTCTCTACCGGAAGAAGAATCATAGTTGTTTTGGACTTTAGGGTGAATCTGTTGATCATTTGATGTGCAGGTGCCCGTTTATGGCAGGCGCCTTTTTGTGCATGATCGGTTGTTCATGGGTCCTGGATGGTAGTGTGGCAAATATGGTATCAGATTGGGTGGGGGAGCTGATGCGGAGCCAGTCCCACATCAATTCTCCGTGTCTTCTTCTTATTATTATTTTCATGTTTAGCTGGTAGTTATTTTTAGCTATTTTCCTTTTTTAGTTAAGGGTAGTAAATTTAGCAAGAGCATATTGGGCATGTGTGTTTTGTAAGCTTATATAAGGCCCTCATTGTAACCGAACAAGAGATTATGAATGAATAAGAATTGATGATTTTCGCATGTACCTTTTTATGGTGCGACTGTGAGTGGAGAGAGTCCACGGATCTTCGTGAGAAACCAAAGGGCGAGAAGCCAGGTACCTTTTTTCTAATTTCGTCTCTCTTTCTCTTCTCTCTTTCTCTTCTCCTTCTCTTCTTCCCCTTCCTGTTGTTACCTCTAGAACTGCTGCAACTCCTCCCCTAAGCAAGCCTCTATCCAGATTTGTCACTCAGCCACTTCCGCACTTGCCAATCCCCTCTTCTTGCCTTCGCCCCATCCTTACCCATCCCATACAGCCATCGCCAACCCTATTAGACCCTTCTAGCCTTGTCGCCACCTTCAAATATTCCTCCCAAGCTTTTGTTACTTGCCAAATCCCTTCTCATCTTTGTCACCTCCACCCCACCTGCCCAGATTTTGTTGCCGTCCATTTAGAAACCCATTTGACTTGTCGTGACTCACAAAAGCCATTCCCTGTTCCGTAACCTTCCTTTATTCCAGTAGTGTATTCCCCCTCTCTATTTCAATCTCAATATAAATAATCTCTCATGTGCCTAAGTTCCAAATTAGCCATTTGATTCATTTAATAAATTATATTTTGAACCCATTATTTCCAGTCACACATTAGATTCTACATATTTTGCAAGATTATTTGAAGTAATTTTATATTATTCCTTGTTTATGTTAACTGATTAATTAATTTCAGCCCATTTTAGTTTTAGGGTGCATTATTTTCATCCCATTAATTCACATTTAGACATTTAGGGTTACCCTATCCTTGGTCCTGCGTTAGGAGCCCTTCGTTGAAAGAAGAGGTGGTGTGGAAATTGATTCCAATGGCAATCCTCTAGTCTGTATGGAAAGAAATGAATAGTAGAATCCGTGAAGGGAAATTGAGGGCCATAGGGGAGGTATTTGAGAAGGCAAAGTGGAATCTAGTTTTGCAAGGAGTTTATTAGGTGCTCCCCAAAACACTTCTATTTGTCAATGGCTTTATGAGGGGAGGTTACAAGTTTAAGAGGACCAAGGCGACTTGGACCAAACCTAAGCTAGGATTTTGTAAGTTTAATGTGGGTAGTGCAACTAGGGGCAAGTTGGATTCAACTAAGATAGGAGGTGTGGTGTACACTGATAATGGTAGGATGTTAGTAGTGTTTTCAGAACCTACTGGGATTATGGAATCAAATGAGGCAAAATTGGTTGCAATTAGGAGGGCTATCCATCTGTGAGTAAGGTATGGGAATGGAAACATGGTTTTCGAGGGTGACTCAGTTAATCCTATTTTTTGGGATACAGGTAGAAAAAACCCCCATGGAGGCTTGTCAACATTGCAGAAGACATCAGGAGGATGTGTAGGAGTAGACATATCATTTTTTGACACGTTGGACGATCAACGAACAACGTCTCAGACTCTTTGACAAAGATTGGAGTGCAAAAGCTGAGGCCCATAGTGCAGAAGCAAGGAACAATGTTATTGTATGGGGAACATGGTTTATTGTGTCATCTAGGAGTTTAGTTTCTTTATTCTATATTGTAGGCAAGTATGGCCTTTATAATTCTCTTATACAAGGCTTGTGCTGTATGCTACTTCTTTCATATCAATGAAATCAATTCTTGTTTCTTGAAAAAAAGAAGACAGTATTAACATCAATGGAGCTACAAAAGGGTAATTAGGACCAAAAGGGGCTGAAGGTATTCGTCTTGGTTTTTTCTTTTAATTTTTTAAGACCAACATGGAAGAAAGAAGCCAACGAGGTTGAGCTTTTATCAAACTAAAAGGAGGCAATAAAGTCTTCGAAGTGCATTTTCAAGGAAATTAATGTTAGAAAGAGACTTGACAAATGAAGTGGGCAACATGGAAAAAAGAAAGCACTATTGAAATTAAGAATGGTGGCAAGGGAGACAATAAACCTAACGTGGGGTTTGGATGCGTTTCTCTACATGTCAAATGATCTGTCGATGGTGTGGTAGATTTTCTAGCAAAGGGTGACACACGCCTATGGTGAGGATTAAAGTGGAGTTCTCATTGGATTGAATTGAAATGTATGAGGTTCTTCTCATAAGTTTATAATGTAAATTAATTGTGTGTAACATTCATTATGGATGTCATCCAACACCTTACATGTACACAAATACACATGGTCTCTCTCTCTCTCTCTCTCTCTCTCTCTCTTAATGGAAGTCTTTGTTAGATAAAGGAGGAGGAGGGCAAGAAACAACCTTGGTACAAATTTGTTAGATAAAGGAGGAGGAAGGCAAGAAACAACCTTGGTACAAAGAAGAAGGTAATAGCAGAAGGGGGACAAATATGATGTTGGTGATGATACGATGATGATGACATAAATGTTTGATAAATGTACTAATGATTCGCTTTTAGAGATCGCAAGTAGATGGTGCTAGGAGAAGGGGGACAAACATGGTATCGACAATGACATATATGTCTATTAATTATATTGATGTTTCTCTTTTGAAAGTCTATTAGGTATATCGATGTTTCACTCCTGAAAGTATGCATATGTTTATATAGTTTGGATGACGTATGCACCCTTACCTGTGCAACTTGTATGCACTCCTATGTGGGGCACATCTAGGCTACACGAATGAGTTGGTTGGAAAGGTCTTTTTTGAATAAGATGTTTATTAACTGAGGCCATCTCTTTTTTGGCCTAAAGTTTGAATCACTTAAAATAAACTTATATTCCAAATTTAGATGGGCTCCAATTCCATTGGTGAGATTTCTCGGAAGGGTGTATAGGGGACCCTTGCAAGTTCGTTTGGCTGGGTGCTCATGGTTCTTATACGAGCAATGGTGTCTAGGGGATCTTGTATATACAGTAAAACCTTTATAATGTAATATGGTTGGGACCCTACTCCATATATTACATTATAGAGGTTATTAAATTAGAGAGATTAAAAATATTCCTTTTCAAACACTCCTTAAAACTCTCCCCCATAACTAAAATGTCGTTTGGGCTTCTCCTAGAGGGGAAAAAAACACTCCTTTCGGATTCCACAGACTGGGTAGACCATCTAGTCAGAGCGGCAAATCTCCTTGCCCAGGTTCTACATTGGCATCCGGCGATCTCACTCTATCGAGCATTGGCATTCAAATTGCAACCACAACCTCCTCAACTACCTAGGAGAGGAGGTTACATTCGTCCCAGATGAGGAACATATCATCGCCGAGCGCCTCTAGCATGATGAGCCTGTGGATCAGGACATGGAGGAAGGTGATACCCAGGAAGTTCCTCGAGTGACTCCTGCTGAAGCACTGCGACTTGCATAGTCACTGGAAAACTTTTGGCTCCAGCAGCCTGACACAAATGCTGATTTCCTTTCCACTCTTCAGTAGATAAAAGACAAGATCGACATTATGAGAATGAGGAAGTTTATCCAGAAGTCTATCTTAGATTACTTTTTTGGAGTTTTGATGATGTAGTTTATAAGGTCTTTAGTCACTTTTGCAGTAATTTTGTATTCTTAACGTATGGAATATTACCTTACAAAATGGTTGGGGCAATACATTTTTTATTCTGAATGTATTGAGTAATGAGTTAGAGAAATTTATTACATTTTGATGGGCCCAGGTCGGGACTAGCTGTAGATATTATTTTAGACAGGTTATAGCTTTATAGAATACTATATTACAGAGAGTTTACTGTATATGATAGTATTTATCTGGATTTATAGTGTAGTCAACATCCATGTACCTCATAAGGGATTCTCATGGTGGGTGCTAGCTATTGTTATGGGGGTGTAGGGTTTTAACTCGACCTGGATGACTCAACCCGAGAAATTAGTGGGTTTGGGTTATGTATTTGTATATTTTGGGTCGGGTCGTGTTCGAAAAAAACCCGCTTGAAATTCAGGTCGGGTTGGGTTGAGAAATTTCAAATCAACCCGACTCGACTCGATCTGATCCGACTCGCCCTCATTCCAGAAATATAAAACAACAACGATGTCCTAGCTCTCTACTGCTTCCTTCGGTTCCTTTGCTGCCTCCTTCGATTCCTCTTTATTGCTGTTCTTCCTAGTCTGAGTTCTCTACTGTTGGTCATCTCTGCATTGTTCCTCTGAGTTCTCTCCGGCGACTCTCTGCTTCCGTTCCTTCGACTCTGCTCCCGCCTCTCAATGCCTCTCCTTTCTGAGTTCTCTCACCGCCTCTCCGACCTCTCCTGCTCCCAGTCTTCACTACGACGTTGAGTCTCGATTTAGTATTTGGTATTCCCAACCATACTGTTTTGAATTTGTACAAATGGATAATTGGAAAATTCTTTGGGACCGCTGCACTTGGGCTTATCTTCCTCCAAACAAATAATTGGTGGAGACAACATTAGCCTCAGTGGTTTGATTGCCAACAGTCTAGATGCTTTCCAGAACTGCTCATTTTTTGGTAGGGATGAAAAGCTTCCATCAACATGAAGCCCTTAACCATGTCTAAGATTGAGAGGCAAAGCATGTTAAATCTTGAGATGTTTAAAGTGCTAACAAAATTTTGGTGCATACATTTCTTATTATTCTTCATTCTGTACTTTGTAGAATTAAAAAAATTACATAGAAAAAGAACAAAATTGTTATTTGTATACTCCAAATCAAATTGGAATATATTAGTTCCCATATAATATATTGGGCTAAAATTCATTTCAAAAAAATATATTGGGCTAAAATTGGGCTAAAAAAGGGTCGGGCTGTAGGCATAGTCACAAATACCGTTCTTGGGATATTAACGACGATTGGTAATATCGTGATATTTTCAAATTCACAGGTTTTTACCGGGATATTAACGGGAAAATCTCGTGGAAAATATAATATTTAAAAAATAATAAAAATAGAATAAATGAAAATATTAATAAAATAAAAATCTTAATAAGGAATTTACCGGGAATTTATTGTGATATTACCATTTATCGCGGTTTTAATGTGATTTTATTGGAAATTTACCGAAAATTTATCATCATGCCGGTGAATACGCGTTATTAATGTGGTAATAGTATTTTGTCGATAAAAACACAGTAAATTTGAAAATACTGCCTGATATTTGTGACATGGGCTGTAGGTCCAAGTCGGGTTGGCCAACATTCGAGTTGACTCGGGCCAGCAATTCGGGTCGGGTTCAATAATTTTTGATATGGGTTGGGTTTATTGAAACCCGACCCGACTTGCCCAAGTTTCTACCCAATGGGGGTGGATCGGTTTGAATAATCTGTGCTTGAGTATGGTGCTTTCAAAAAATTGGCTTGATTTAATGACTCCAGATATGATTCTAAAGGCCCCAAAAATCAATGGTAGATAGGGGTGTAATCATGAAATTTGAACCCAACAATGAGTCTTAAGTTCATTATGTGTATAGGATGGAAAAAAGAATTCTACGCCACATTCCAGGGGATATAAACAATGCATAGATAATCCATTTCGCAAAAAAAAAAAAAAGCATAGATAAAGAAAACCAATATCCAAGGAAGCAATCATCAAATCTTTAGCACCTATGAAGCGAGGAGTTTGAAATCCCTAGACCTGAGATGCAAAGAAGTAATGAAGGAAGAAACGATTCGCACCCTCTATGACAATAATACACATGGACGTGTGGTAATGATCAGTTCTCTTTGACGTTTTAGATGGTTGATAGTGAGAAGGTTTTCTAAAGCGGTTTTCCGGCAAAATACTAATACTATAGACATGTCCATGAGACCTCTAAGATAGTGTTACAGGGTTCTTGGGGTGTCAAAGAGGCAAAAATGGATTTAATGATGAAGCTCTACTTGTTTCTAAATGTTCATACCCTGAACTCCATACACAAGTATTGTATTGTCTAAATGCACTTAGTTGCAATTCCATTTTGAGGTTAACCAAGTCATTTGTCTCATCATATAAAGGTTACACCTAATTAAGGTGCCCAAATTAAATCACCATTTTGTTCATAAATGAAGTCCTTTACTAGGCATCTCTTATTGACGATGCACTTTATAGGCAAGAATATCTTGTTTGCAGTTGTTTTTCTCCAACTATGCATCTAGCCCAAAGAGGAATATGTTAATGCATCTTGAAGCTTGAATTTGATGTTCTGCTTGAAGGTTAAACTGCAACGTGTATAGTTTACCACATCCCGAAAGTGGCATGCAATCCTTTGACCTATTTTCTGTAGATTGCACATCTTAGTAAGTCTTTTTCATTGCCCTATTGCCAAATACCCAACAATGCCTCATATATAGGATCCAACAGTTGACTCCCATGCCCACCTTCCTTTAACAATTTGTAAATTTACTCAACATCCACTAGATGGTTTCTATCTTTGCCTTTAGAGTCAATCGAAAGAAGTCTTTTTTTTTTTTGAGGGAGTGACTAATGTTCAACTCTTATACCTTTCCAAAAAGAAAAAAAAATTCTGTACCAATCAGTAAACATTTCACATAATTAATCTTCAAGCTTGAGCACAATTCAAACAATCCTAATGAGGGATCGGAGGTATTCTTCTTTGGCCAATATGGTCTTTTTGTTTGTTTGAAAGATCACTATGGTTTTCTCTGTCAAAGCCTACGCAGACGTCAAAGTGTAGAAAAGTAATTCGAAGAATAATCTCTCGTGTATTAGTTCACCAAATGGAAGACAATATATAGAGTACAAAGGATAATCTCTCCCAATATTTGGGGATTCTAATTTCCTAATTAAGAGATTACACAATCAATCATAATCTAATCTATAAATGGAAATTTAATATATCTCAAAAGCCCCCTCCCCCTCCCCACAAACTCAAGTGGGTCCCACTTGAGTTGGAACTTTGTCATCTTGAAGATCCAAACGATGCCAACTGATGGAACGGTATCAAATAGGAGAAAAATGGCACCGTCTCAAGGATTCTTCAAAATAATTTCGAAGGAGAGAATCTCTGTGCTAAAATTTCCACACATAATATTGTTAAAAAGAGGTTTGTTGTGATATTCCCTCGTGAAAACTAGTGACACCGGTGTTATATGGGTCCTTTGTAATAGGCAACGTTCCCATGTCAGATGCATCTCCATGCATGATTCTTCACCTTCTAGTACCTATTGGATTCTTCATGGATTATTTTAGTACTCGTATAGCATTCTTTTGCATGGTAACAAGTTGTCATCAACCTTCTCTTCCTTTACAATCTAAATAAAATATTGAAATGTTTACTACTTGATTGTTTGAGTGATTTTGTATTCTAGTTTTGAATTGTGTTATTTTCCATCTTATTTTTTTATTTAGGATAGAAATTATTTTTAATTTACTTAGCCAAATCCACAAATCTTATATTTTAGGATTCATTGAATCTGGCACTTCATAACCTTGTCAGATTTTGACACGTAACTATACCTATGTAACTTTGAGCAGTTGACTTTGTGGTCTGATGGATTGCATAGCTTTGTAAATGAATGAATGAGAAGAAGCAGAATGAGTGAGGAGGAGAAGAAGCAGCTAATTCAAGGGCTGATCGCTTCTCAAAAAGGGTAAAAAAAAAAGAACACACGGATTACCTTACAACTGGGTCTGTTGTGTCTTGGTTATCATGCTGTTGATGCTAATATTTGTTTATCTTCTGTGTCTTAGGATATATTCCTTCATTTTCAATTATAACTTAGACCATGTATATTCATTGATTCCTGGGAAGGCTGTAGTGGTGTGAGCTATACTTTGTGTTTTTAGGTGTCACATTAGATTCACTAGCCATATATCAATAATACTGATTACTTGTTCAGTGTTTTTTTGACACACCAGGGCTGATGATAAACTGCCGCTGGTTCCAGCCTGATGTTAAAGTTCGTGTTGAAAGTGGTTGGAGCTCAATGGATTTATATGATTTGCTTATAGTTATTTTTGATGTTCATAGGCATCTTACAGTGTAAGGATTTTATCTTAAGGTTATATTCATTTTTATTTGTATATGACATTTATGCTACTTTTTTTGTTATTTTCTATCACTTAATTTTACATGGACCTTTTGTTTTAATCTTGAATGCGTTGAAGTCTTCCATTATTTGATATGTTTGTTTGCATCCCTTTCTTTGTTTCAAATTGTGGAGGGTATGTCCTGATATCTAGGCTGTGTCTAATGGCAGTAGCACAATTTATTTTTGAAACAATGACAAATAACTTAATTAATTCAAATAAGAAGGAACAAAAGAGAGAATGCCTAGTACAAAAGAGTCATACAAGGCTATAAGAAAAACACAAAGAGTTTAAGCAAATGGAGCCTATATGTAGAATGCTCCACATTAAACATAAGTAACAATAAGAATAAATAACTTCAACAACCCCATACACCAAAAATAGCCCGAAATCAGAACAATGCCACTATCGGTCTCTGCTTCTGTACTCCAACCTTCGATTGGAAGTCTGCAACACTGTTTGCCGATCGAGCTATATGTGTGAGGCGATTCCTCCCCGCCTACTCAATCTCTTAATGTCCCTAACAATGTTTACCAATTTCCAACGGGGGGATTCCTAGTAGAGTCGGCTTCGACAATGAGGTTACCATTCCCAAACCTAGACCAAATCTAAAGGGCTCTCTTGATTTCCTTTCAGTTCCGCCTCATTTGATTCCATAATCCCTAAAAGCTTGGAGAATGCTAATATCATCCACCCCTATCGTCATGGATCACTCCCCCTATCCCTCTCGGGCCAAGTTTTCCTTTCATTTCCCCATCTACGTTAAATTTATACGAACCCTGTGGTGGTGTTATCCACTGCATCTTACGTTTCCTAACCTTGCTAACCCCCCTCAGACACCCTTCCCATGACAAATAGAAGTCTTCTGGTGATAGACCAACAAACTCTTTGCAAACGGATAACCATCCTATCAATTGCCACTTAGACTTTTCAAAGTCTTATCCTATAAGCCTTGTCTTTCCTTAAAAAAATCTTTCATTCCTCTCATTCCAAACTGCCCAAAGGACAACAACTGGAACCGGTCTCCACACCACCCTGTACCTACCTCTAAAGGGCCCCCTAGACCACTCTGAAGTAACCTCGTCCATGCCACTCTCCAGGACCCATGAGCAGCCAAATAGATTTAGTAAACAAAGGCAAACGTCCCCCATGAATCGGCATCTACATAACAAGTGGTCCACTGTCTCATCTTCTTCGCCACAGTAGACACTTCCGAGGCTCCTTCCAGAAGGATACCTCTCCTCCTGAGATTATATCTAACTGAAATCCTATTTTTCAAAGCCGCCCATACAAAGATCTGAATCCTAGGGGGGATTTTATTGTTCCAGGTGAAATTACATGTGGACGGGGGATTCAGGTCTGAAGAATATGTTGTTTGAGAAAAGATTTTATCGAGAAGGACCCTACGGATCCTTGGACCAAATCACTTGTCTTCCTCCTCAAGCCACAACTAAGTGTCCTCTAGGAGTCTTACTAGGGTCCGGTTGAGTTCCTCTTCAAAATCCAAAGTCATTCTTAAAGAGAATTGACCATTGTAGTACACCATTGACCTCATTATAGTATTCACTAACTAGGGAGTCCTGTTCCAGAGCAGCTCTATAGTTTGGGGAACACTTCCAAAAGGGTCTCTCTGCTACCCGCCTTTCCAAAATGAAACTATCTCCTTTCAATTTGTCAAAATGAAACTGCACATTTTGGATTTAGGGATTATTTTTCTAGAAGAAACTTTTTGTTTTGGCTATATTTTTTTCAGAATATTGATGTGGTATTCACAATGTCTTTTAGAGCTTCATGATGGTTATGTTATTGTTTTATTCTTAGAGTCCCAGCATTGAGTCTGTGTTATAGTAAATCTTTATTGATGGTTGTTAGTCTTGCAATCCTATCTGGAGTCAAAAGTGTTAGGCAGTTAAAAAACAACTAGATAAAGTAATAGTGATAAGATGGTAACTTAAGATGGATGTCTAGTGTAACAAGAAAAGATAGAATTAGAAATGAGTCTATTAGAGAAAGCCCAAAAATTGGTCCAATAGGAGAAAATATGAGGGAATGGGCTAAGATGAGTATACTCTTTCTCTCTCTCACTCACTTACACACACACACAAACACATTAGAGAAAAGGAAAAGAAATTGTAAGATGCTTTGGACACATTTCTAGAAGATTAAAACAACCTTGGTATAGTTGGAGGATTACAAGTTGAAGGTACTCGGAAAAATGGAGAAACCATTAAAGACATGGATTGAGGTGGTAAGATATTATATGATAGGGGAAGGAAAATTTGTTCTATAGATCTACCTTTCAAAATAAAGAAGAAAATATGTTTTATAGATCTTTTGTGCCTTGGTTATGTAAATTCTTTCGGATTTGATGAAACTTTGTTATTCTTCAAAAATAAAAGACATGATATGATAGAACATGGTGTGACAAACGACATGATCGCCAAACGATTGAGTGAAAAAGTAGAACTTGAAAAGCTGGCTCTAGATAGATGGGGATGGGGCAAAGGTTTTGATGATGACGGCAATAGATGATGGAAAATAATGATAATGTGGGGCCGACCATGTAACCAACAATGATTTTACGATAGTGTGCCCTTTTTTTGGGAAGGATTAAGATAGTGATGGCATTCAAAACCCTAGATCTAAGAATGTAATGAAGGGAAATAAGAAATTTGAATAATAAATACTACTATATGCTCACAATATGCATTTAAAATACTAATTAAGAAGTTAATATATTATGTAATGAATGATTAAAACAATAGCCTAGACAAAATAGCATTACAAAATCAAAAGAACTAAAGATATTCATAGCACGCAAACATATTAAACCCTAGAAAAAGTCACAAATTGAGTTAGGGCCTCCAAATATCCTAAGATTAGATTCAAGTTGTTCTAAGTTCCCCACACAAGTGAAAAGTACAGTTTCATAATGAATAATCTAGTCCTACTTGAATTCAATCCCCAAAAACACCCGAAATAGGTCTAAGAAAGGGGCTTCTTGGGGGGTTTATGCACAAAATAGTTCATGGTAGGGTGGGAAACCAAAACAAAAGTCAAAAGGGGTAAAAAAGGAACTGAAAGGACCTTGTCCAAATGGCCGTTTGTACAGTGGTACGGCCAGGTGGGGTTTGGGTCGTCGCGGCCTGTAGAGCCAAGATCTTGCCTTGATTGGTTAGTTTTGGGTTTGTTTGGGATTTCTGGGTTGTTTAGTGTTCCAAAAAATGCTATAAATTTGGGTGAAAAGTTGGAGAAAAAAGAGGAGGAGGAGAAAAGAAGAAGAAGAATTAGGAGGAGGAAAAAGAATAGAAGAAACTTGTCTTCCTTTGAGTCAAACCAAAGGAGAGATGGAGTCACATTACCTGTCTTCATTTGTATGCTATTCTCAAATAATGGGTGCTTACAAATATTATAAGAAAACTTAAAAAACCCTAGAGACACACACATGTGAGCCACATGTGCGAACAATACAGATCGTCCAAAATAACTTATTACATCCCATAAAGTTTGATACTTAAATAAAATAAAATGAACTTCTTAAATCAACTACTGAACTAAAATAATGATAATGAGAACTCCGATTTGCTGGATCCATCTAAAGCATTCATATTAAGCCAACCACGATCTGGGTGGACAAAAACAACTCCCAAAAAACTCGATCTAATAAATGAATTGTCAGATCTGGCCTTCCAAACAATTTAATCACAAATCTATACACAAACATTAGATTTGATGGTCATCTCCCAACCATACGATGTCTCTTTCAGATCTTTGATAGACCCGATAAGCATCATGGGCGTCCTCATCAGATAGTGTACGTAATCATGTGGGTGACAAGATTGCTCAAAGAGCACCCCATCAAATCATCTTTATCCTCGATCTCTTAACTCCAAACTTTAAACGATTGATAAAAGTTGTGTTTTTCAGACTTCTTTCTTTGTTGAAAGTGTTCTTTAAAGTATAGAAAAGTATGTTTCTGGACATTTGATACAATGTTGAGGATGAGTCTATTGGGTGTTGGGCTAGACCAAACTGAAGTTTTGAAGGAGCAAGGTAATGTCCAATTGAATTGATTGTTAGGTCGATCCACATTGGGCCATAATGTAAAGGTGAAAATTTTGCTTAGACATTGTTACAAACAAATTTTAAAGAATAAATTATTTTTTTCTTGATATTTTGAATGTATTAGACTTCAAGGTACTGGTTCTAAGCTTCCCTTTAAGAAACTTGTCCAATACTTGAAAGTACGTGTGCTTATAGTACAATATCAAAAAAACAAGATGAAAGACCTTTGGTTGTTGAATCTTCTGCTCTGATGGGGTCCCCAGAGATTTGATCCACTTATGGTGTTGATTCAAGAATCAAAGTTGGAGTTTGATCCTTGAAAAAAAAAAAAAAAAAATCCCCCAAGTTCAATATGATGAACTCTAGACTCCAAGTTGAAGTTTAGGAAGATTGTTAAAAAGACCCTAGAGGATCTATAGTTTGAGAGACCGCAGTGGATCTAAAGTTCTATCAGACCTTGAGTGCTTGAAAAGTTCTCTAGAGATTCTACTTTTTTCCAAGGCCAAAAGGATATGCCAAAGTACATCGAAGGAAGCCTATCTTTAGCTTGAAAATCTGCTAAAAGAAGGAGAAAGTTCCTTGCATTGTGGTTCTTGGAACAACACGCAACATTGTTGAGAATCACATGTTGGGGGGTTATTTTCTATGCAACTTTTCACTCTTGTTGATGGAGCGGCAGCGGAGAAGAAATAAGAATCAAGTTAGTCCCGACGATTGTCGGGTCACACACGTGAGTTGCTCCACATGTGCAAGACTTAACGTAAAAGGCTGTTTGTGGCACGTGGGATAAAAGGGAATTAGGGCTACATGGGTAAAATATGCATGGGAAAGAAAGAAAAGGGGAAATAGAGAAACGAAAGGAAGATGGAAGCGAAGGGTGTAGCGGCGGAAGTAAAGAGAGGAAGAAAAAAGGTGGGAAAGAAGGATCGAAGAGGAAGGAGATGAGAGGAAGGGAGATACTTGCTGCACCTGGATCTAGGGACAAAGGCGAGTGTGAAGGGAAACAAAAGAGGCGAATTTGTAGCAGAGGTGAGAAGGAGATGAAGGCGAAGGATCTGGTTGCTGGGCGAGGTCAAGGGGGCGAAATCTGCAGAGTTAGAAGCTCGTGGAGAAGGCGGCGACTCTAGGATGTAGCCCAAAGAACAACGACAATGTATTCTTGGGATTAAGCCCAAGATCTACAATGTAGAAGTCTGGAACTGGGCAGATGGAGATTCGTTTGCAACTCGGGCAGAGAAGAGAATAACCGTGCTCGAAGGCAAAGAGATAATCAAATCTTAATCTTATTTCATCATTTCGAAAGAGGTGTGTTCCTCTGATACATATATAGTATTTATAATAAAACTAGGAAATTAAAATAGAATACTAATACACGAAAATAGAAAAGGACTTCTAAACTAATTAGGGTAAGCCACCGACTTGGCTTCCTTGCTACACAAAAATTCTAAAAATAAAATAATGCGAAAATATAAAATAGTTAATACTAAAATGGGTCTCGGTTCTTCATGTCCTGCATCACTTGTCCTCCTACTTTCTTCATTCACATTCTAGTTTGAGATTCGTAAGTTGTGTTAGAAAGCTTATTCAATGATCTTTTTGCTGCCATAGGATTTGAAGCATTTTCTAATCTTTTAGTGGGCCCCACATGATCATAAAGTGCATGTGCCTAGGTTTAACTAGTTTTTGTAATAAAACCATTACTTTGTCATCTAGACTAGTGATGCAAGCATCGAACTTGACAAATCCGATCGAGACCCGAATGAATAAAATCGAGAAATTGGTTCCCCAATCTATGATCGGACTCATGGAGGGAAGAGAGGGCCCTACTTTCAAATCCATATCAATAACCACGTCCTCTCTCTATTGGGCCCCACCAAGTCCAAACTGAGTGAAGAAATCAAGGGGCGAAGAGAACCCAGGATCGAATGGTCAGAGAGGAGTGCTACCGTGCAGACTTAATTTGGAAAGGACCAAAAATGGTAAGAAATCAGTTGACTTGATGCTCTATTCAAAACAGAAAGGGCTAGCGGGAGAGATGGAATCAACTAAGAACGAAACCATTGTTCGTGTGCAAATTCAAAGGGAAGTAAATCTGATGAGAAGAAGAAAATGAAGGTAGGATTGCATACGAATCCAATCGAATCAACCCGGATTATGGGCGAGTGCAGACTGAGAAGTTCGGCTCAAACTGAGAGCAGAAAAAAGAAGGAGATGGGAGGATGCTGCTGTCAAACAAAAAAAATGGAGAAGAGCTTCGAGTAGAACCGAGAAGAGTGGAAAGAAAATAAGAAAAGAAAGAAGGAAAAGAAAAGAAAGAAAGAAAAATAAGAAAGTTGTACGAAAATCCAACAAGCAAGGCCCGACGAAAGAAAGAACAACGAGAGAAGAAAAAAAAGAAAAGAGAAAAGAAAGAAGAAAACGCTAAAAAACCGAGTCAACAAGGAAGTTGTAGAGAATGAAAATGAAAGGGAGGAAGACGGGTCAATCTGCCCTAGTTTAGTCTTGTTTTAAATTTTTTTTTTTATTTCCTTTTTTAGTTTAAAATAAGGTCTATAAATTAGTGTTTTGGCCAGACTTGTAAAGGACATCAGAATTTTTATTTGAATTTATTAAAGCTTGATGCTTTTGGGTCTCCTAGTGAGGTGAGTCTTATTTTGGGTTTCTTTTGATTTAATTTTGTTATTGTGTTGAGTTAATTATAATTAGGAGTAATTGGATTGTTTAATTGCATTTTGAATTTAATTTTCAATTAGTGCATTTTTTCATTACCTAATTAAAATTGGATTCCCACATTCCAAATTAATTCATTAGAAGGTTCTTTGAGTTTTAATCTGAATTCGAGTTGGGTTAGAGTTCAGGCGTGTTTAAAATTTTATTGCATTTAATTCAATTAATTAAGTGCGTTAATATTTAACATTCAAACTCCCAATTCCTCATTTGAATTAAATCCCTAGAACACCTAATTTTTTTTGATAACCGAAGGTGTCCAGGCGTCTCACCCAATGGGGACTTTACTCGGCTAATCCTTCGGGACACAGGTACACCTCCCTACATACACATACCGGGTTCAAGCGATGGCGAGTAACCCCATGGGTAGTGGCCTAGAGGGGTTTTGAGCGCGAATCAAACTCAAGACCTCCCTTCATGAGGGAGTTTCTTGACCGTCAGGTAAACCCCCTCTGGGTTTAGAACGCCTAATTTCTTCTGTGAATTTTGACTCAATTAAATTATCTTGTCGCAATTAGTCTCATCTTTCTTTTCTTGAGTGTGTTCGAGAGAATTGAGAGTTGTTTTCCTGTGTTTCTACCATTGAAATCCTTGATTCGGGTTGTAAAATTCGGGTCTAAAATTTATCCTTTCAAAAACTCAAAAAACCAAAAAAATATCTACATCAACTAGAATCTGAGATCTGTAAGATGCATTTGGAAGCTAACCTAAGGATCTTTAAGATGATATCCATTTGACAATCATGTGATCATCATAGGTGGGCCACATGTTGTATCTTTTGATTGATGATTCATAAGTTCTATTTAGAAGTAATTGAATGAACTCCCAAGTGGTTCCCAAGTCATGATCATATGATCATCATGGGTGGGCCTGTATTGTATCTTTGGGTCCACTTATCCGATCAACGGTTTGTTTCTTTTGCAACATCCTTTGAACCTTGAATATGTCTTTGATAATGTTTTTAGGCCTTTTTTTTTTTATTACAGTGCCTCTTTTATTGATTGAACTTTGTAAAGTACCAATCATTGTGGATCTTGTTGGATCTTAATTCAATCCGTTTGTAGTAGTTCTAGGTTGCCATGATCGACCTATGTTGTGTCCAGATTGACATGATTAGACTATGTAGAGTCTAGATGGTCAGGATCTTTCATGGATGCTCTTAGATCCTTTTTAGTTTTGTTGGATTCACTTGCCAAGATCCAAATCATGTCTTCTTGAAGCAATTTGCTTGAGTTTAGGTGCCAACATGAATATTTTAGGCTATCGGTAATCTTTTTAGAAAATTAGGCTACCCATTTTCTAAGGTAATCATTTTATTGCATTTTCATAGTTCTCCAAGATAAAATATAGCTATGCCTGGCCTTACTCAAGCCACTTGGAGCCTGATTTGTTAGTTCTAGTTGTTTGGTAATCCTACTTAGGGCCATAATTTTTCTTCTTTTGAAGACAGTGTAGACTTGAACCTGTGATGTCAAGGTTGGTAGGGGATAAAGTGTAAAATAGAAATATGAGCAATAAATGAATGGGGACAAATGAAGAAAATGAATTATAGGATGAATCTCATTTCCTTTTTCTCTTGTGTGTGAATGTTTTATCATCTCACTTTGTGATTTAAAAGCAAAAGAGACCTGCTTTATCTATCCTCTTTTTGTTGCTATGATAGGTGGTCTTTGAAAGCAAGGGATGTGAAAGCTATATAAGGCTTTGAGATAGGTTACAGAAGAGTGGAGAATGGGCAATCTTTTAGTTTTCTGATGATATTATTCAACCAAGTCACTTGGGTGTCGGTGCGAGTGTCAAGAGTCCAACATGGGCTTGAGGTGTCAGACTCGGCAAACCAAAAACAGGGAATTGCCAAACCAAATGTATAAAAAAATTTGGCATTCAATCTAGAAAATAGGATTGAACTCCATCTCTAGGTCCCATCCAAATCCCTTTTGACCATTGTGCTTTTTACCCCCCATTTCTGGTTTTAGTTTTCAATTTCCTTTTCATAATTTAAGTCGCGGATAGCAATGAACAGTGAAGATGAATGCTCATGAGAAGGTTCTGTCTAACGGATGTCAATCGTCAATTTTGAAATAAGTAGTATGCAGTATGGAGTTCCATTCTGTTGAACTGAGTACTTGAAGCAACAACCCTTATTAGTTTAATGGCTTCCCTTTGACCTCATGCTTTTTTGTTTGGAGAATTTATTGGTAATAGATCAATTTGGACTACATTATGAGTAATTGCTCCTTTATCTGTCAATGTTCTTACTTTTGCTACTCTGATTCGTATCTCTTTCGTTGCTGCATACATACAATTATAAGTATAATTATGTGAATCAATGTGTTAATCTCATTTAAGGACTACTACGTTAACCATATCGTAATTTCAAAGAAATGATCGGCATCAAGTTCCATTGCCAATTTTTTTGTTTTACATTTGTGTAGGCCTGATTCAAGGGTGACAAAGTTGATTAAACATTTGGGATCAACAGTTAATCCAAAACAGAAGCGGGTGTTGTGCTTGAACAAAGTTGACTTGGTTAAAGTGAAGAAAAATTTGTTGAAGGTTGCGAAAGAATTTGGAGACCTTCCTGCATATGAAAGGTTTGGTCATTTTTCTTTATGATATCAAAATTTTCATTTGATGGATTTCATATTAACTCCTTGTGATATACTTTTATTTTGCAGATATTTCATGATCTCAGGATTCAAGGGTTCAGGTGTAAAAGATCTTGTTCAGTATCTGATGGAACAGGCAGGTCTCCTTGTGAAAAACACACTAATATGCTATTTTACCACACAAACTAGATATTTGGCTTCTTGGCCTTTTTACTTTATATTGATTTATTTAAATATTATGCTGCACTTGAGAACCCTGTCTTGGGATTGGCAAATCCATCACTTTCTACTGGTGTCAGATTTTGAACCTTGTATCCATACCCTTGCAACATAGGTTTTAGAGAAGCATGTAGGACGAGGCCATTTCTGATAATGTGCAATCAGCTGGGCTGCTAGCACCTCATCATCCATGGAAATGACAAATTTTATGGAAGATGAAATGTTTAGTTTGTTCTTGTTTCTAGGGGGAAGCTTTATTTCGAATAAATAAATATAGAATTCCCAGGGGAGCTAATTGGCAGGTGACAAATTGACAGTGGCAAGTGGAATGTAGGCGTGTTGTTTTACTTCATTTTTCCCCTTGTTTCTTTTCCTAATCTTTTAATAATATGATCAGCATTTTACAGAAAAGCAATGATGGCACTTGTTCACAATTTCATCAGTTATTTCTTACATGGCTATTCTACATGAGCATTGATATTCTCAATTCCCATCTAATGAAACTGAAGGATCCACTAGTCTTTAATTGCAAATATAATGGGCGTAAGCAAAAGTTGGCCAAATAATCAAATTTGATGGAAATCAACCTGCTTAAGATTCTGATTAATTGTCGATCTCAATATAAACTTCTCCAAACAATCAACAAATTTGTAGGAATTTCAGCAACTCACATTGCAACTCAACACAATCTTTAATTCAAATGTATAGTCCACCATTACCATTGATCAAGGCCACATCTGTTGTCAAACTTCCATTTTGTATTTGTGGTTTATCATATCAAGCACAGATCACCACTGATCAAGACCATTTCTTGTCGGCCTTTCATTTTGTATTTTATGGTTTAGCATGTCATGCACGGATCTAAATAAGGCATGTCATCAAATCTTCTCCTTTTGTTAACCATTTTTTCCATGAGAAATAGAGATAAAAGTTTGAGAAAAACAATAAAAAATTGCTGTCCCAAGTGACATTATAATTTTTCAATTTAACTAATTGTATCAATTTCCGACTTTGGCACATGGGTATCAATAACTGACTTTTTCAATTTACCTTGTGTGAAAATTACTTTAAGGTTAAGATAGTTGTTGGTTGGGCTTCGGGTTCTCCTTGTCCATTGACTTATTTAGATAAAGCTGAAATGATTTGTCACTCTATTGATGCTTTTAGCTTTTCGGTTTCTTGGGTCCCTCACTTTGCAAATTCAGAGGCATATGAGTTGGCATGTCAGGTTTGACTTTGTCGTCGGAAATTGTAAAAAAAATTATGTAAATTTTGGGTGGAGGTTTCTTGTATGTATTTTTTCTTGTGTGGCAGGCTTTATGTGCTTGCTTGTTTTGGTCTCTTGTTTGTCTTTGTTCTCATTTTCTATTAATGAAGTTATCTTTTAAAAAAAAAAAAAAATTTAAGGTTAGAGTTCGCTAAGAAATCCTTGCTGCACATGATCCGAATATAATATAATCCAAGATCAACCTTTGACTGGTAAATAGGGCTTGTATCTTATGAGTGTTGGATGATGATCTCAAAGCAAATATCAAAACCTTGATATCAGCTTCTGATTTACAGAATTGAATGGTACCAATTAAGATCTGATAATTAAAATCTATATGAGGTCTTCATGGTGTGGATCAAGGCCTTCAGATCATTGCTTTGATCTCACAAAACTATGATAGTCCAGTCCCCATGAATGGCTTTCACTGCCAATAAATCAGAATGTATACTCAGGCAAAATCCCCATTCTATAGGAAGACACAAATGCAGATTACCAACCTTCACTTTCTTCTATGACGCTTTAAATAAAAGTAAGCTACAGAATCCATTCCTATTGGGACTCCTAACAACTTTCGAAGTTAAGATAACCAGACTCAACTTTTTCAACTATCATGAAAGTAATAGGTATTACTAATAGATTGAATGTATCAGCAAATGGCCCATGACCCAACTTTGGTCCTCATCTATTGGGATGGTCTTGGACTTTTATGTGTTGGATCTACTGGACTTGGGCCCAGTCTTGAACTTAAATGTACAGCCCTGTATCACTATCACAATGGAATGATTTTTCTTTTTAAAGCAGTATTGGAGACTTGGATACTTGTTAGTTTGGGACATTATTTTTCACAAATTCCATCATTCATAATGTTATTTGTCATTTCTGCATCGCAGGTAATCTACATGTAGTTATGAGCATTTTTGGGATGGCTTATTTTGTCACTCATTTTAGCTCATGAAGTTTTTTTCTTGCTTTTGGAATTTAAAAACAACCATGTTTTATGCTTTCCTTTATAAGTCGCTACTTGTTAAACGTATCTTGTGGCTTTAATGGCTCAGTACTTCCACTGTTTGCATCACATTCAATTGACATTATGGTCTAATTCTTGTCTAAGTGTGCTTGTAAATTGCTCGTAAGAAGGATCTTTTAAGCACTGGTGGTTGCTTTTAGAAACTTGGCTGTTTTGAGAGTTCCACCTTTCATTAAATGATTCTATTCCTCCTCTACCCATAATTTCAGCTGCTTAGAGGTTAGGTTAGGGATTCAATTTTGAAATTTGCTTCTCTATTAAAATAACTATTCAAATTTTGATTTATCAATTTATTTGTTTTTCATACTTAGGCAATTAAGAAACCTTGGGATGAAGATCCGACCAACCTAACTGAAGATATAATGAAGAATGTATCCTTAGAAGTTGTCCGTGAGAAGATGCTAGATCAAATTCATCAGGTACGAGCAGTAGCTATACCTTCAATTAATGAATACTTTATGCGAACCTCATGATGATTTTCTTCCATCAGGAAATTCCTTATGCTATTGAACATCGCTTGATGGACTGGAAAGAATTGAGAGATGGTTCTCTTAGGGTGGAGCAGCACTTTATCACAAAGAAACAAAGCCAACGCAAAATTCTTGTGGGAAAAAGGGGCTCAAAAATAGGGTACAACATTTGTGTTTAATATTTTACCTTCTCATCTTAGAGAAGTTTCTTTGCAGTAATTACATTTCTATTGACAACATTAGTATAGTTAGGGTTTAATGAACAAAAAGCATTCCCGAAGTGCTCAACACAAAATTCTTGTGGAGAAATGGGCTAAAAAATAGGGTACAACATTTTTATATTCATGTTAATGTTCACCATTTTATCATAAAGAAGTTTCTTTGTGTAGATTACATCTCTGTTGACAACTTCAGTAGATTTTGGGGTTAATGAACAAAAGGCATTCCCAAAGTGCTCTAGATAGATAGGTAGCATTGGAAAGAAGAGATGCTGGTCGCAACTTAACAATTTCTTGGTGTTAGCATGGACTAAAGGTGTTAGCAGCATTTCCATGCAGCTATGTGAACATTGAATTCCATATGGTTATTTAAGGGAAGTGCTTTTAATTATGTAGTGAGATGAGTGAGCGAGAGAGTGAAAGACCTTGATGGAGGTCTGGACTACACAGGCGAGCGACGAGTCTGGACTTGGGGAGCAGGAGGCTTCTAGCGAGGAGGGGTGGCAACGACAGAAGGGCAGGAAGAGGCGTGTTAGCGGAGAAGACCCATCGATTACCCTGTTTGTCACTAATATTCTGGACTGGCAGGAGATTACCATTCGAAGGTGGCTTCAAGAGCTTTTCAGGCAGCGGGGAACGGTCACCGACATCTTTGTTCCAAGGAAGAAAGATGTGGCAGGGCGGAGATTTTCCTTTGTACGAATGGTTAAGGGCAGCCAAGCTGAGAAAGCTATGGCGGCTCTTAACGGGTATACCTTGGCTGGAAAGAAGCTTCAAGTCAATCCTGCAATATTCCAGAGAAAGAAAACCCATAGTGAAGTTTTCAGAGATCAACAAAAATCCAGGGTGCAGAGGGAAGGTTTCAGAGATCTGTCAAAATCCAAGGTGGAGCGCCCCATACAATCGAATATTGTGAGGAAATGGGTTCCAGTTGGAACCTATAGGAAATGGTCTGATGTGATAAAAAATCCCAGTTTGAAGGTCTCAATCCCTTCTGAACCTGTGCAAGCGAAGAAGTCCCAAACATATAATGAACCCGCACAGGCAATGAAGTGCCACCCCTGTAAAGGTTGTGCAAACACCAACGTGCCTATTAAATTAATGTCGAACTCAGGGGATGAGATTGAGATTCACGAATGATTGTCCACAGCAGTTGTGGTGGCTCCCTTTGGCCGCTTATCTCGGCTTCAGCGACTGGCGCTTTCGATCAAGAAGGTCTATCAGTTATGCACTGCAGCCAAATTGGGGACAATCGGTTCTTGGTCACATTGTTAGATGAGATAGAGGTATTGATGAGTGAAAATCTGATCTCAAGCAAATTCAAAGTCTTAGGGAAGTGGAGGCTGGATATGTTCTGCCATAAGAGGGCTGTTTGGGTGAGATTCCATGGTTTTCTCTTGGAACGGTGGACAGAGAACCTCATCAAAGCCTTTGGTCAGAAGATTGGCAACTTGATGGAAATCCATCACAGGAATTTGAACAAAGAGGACTGTTCTTGGCTTCACATGCTGCTGGAGATTGGGATCCATGAATGCTTACCTCGGACGGTGGGTGTGAACATTGATGGCATCTCTTTCACGGTTTCCCTGTTGGAGGTGGAGGAGGTGGTGGATCGGTCGGAATCCTCATCGGAAAACTCGGGATCGACTCCAGATGGGGAAGGCTCTAGTCTGTCGGTGGCTCCTCTCTCAAGCATGCCAGGTGGCAAACATGCGAGGAAGGATCGTATAGAGGTGGAAGCACGCGTATCTGAGGAGTTATTGCTGGCAGCGTCAATGAATGGGGATAAGAGCAGCTGCAGGAAAGATGCATGCGCCTTTGAGGAGTTACTGCTTGTTGTCGTACCTAATGGGGAGATGAGTTACCGCATAAATGAAATTCCTAGTGAGCCCTAGAGCAAATAAGAGGCAACATGTGCGAAAATACTAATAAGCGGACGGTGGTAAGAGGTGTTGGTTTTAAAGCAGCGGATATGGGACAAGGCTTCTTATTCGGTTATGGGCTTGGTTCGAATTTAGCCACCTGCCCTCCCCTTTGGGTTGTGGTCTTATTTCATGGGCCAGGAATCTGCGGCCCACTGGGGTATCCAATTATACTAAGCCTTACTTCAAGGACCCTTTTTCTCAACCTTCATTTTTGACTAATTAGCCTACGAACGATCCTCAATTCTTCCCCGTCCCTCTTTCAAGCAGAGGAGTCTTCGTTGTCCAATGAGGTGGTGGGAAGGCCAAAGTCTTCGCAGGATCTCTCTATGGCCGATGGAGGGTTACTCCTCCTGGCTCCATAGGTGGACCACCCTCATTTGGTAACTGAGCCAGAGCTTCTCGCCTCTGTTGGAATCGGCTAGTTCGATCAGCAGGATCAGGTAAGTTCGGCCGCAGCTTCGGATAATGGTACCGAGCAGTCGTTGGTGGAGGCTACCCAAGGAGTCTAGGCTGAAGATCTCAGAAATATGGCAAATGTCGTCCCAGAAAATCTGGAGAAAAAAAAAAAAAAAAACATCGACTTGGTCTTTGGGGTGATCGTATGGAGAAGAGAAGGGTCCATCCGGTGGCTTGGTCGGAGGTCACCAAGGCCATGTCCAAAGGAGGCATAGGGATTGTCCCCTTACGATTAAGAAATGAGGCTTTACTATGTAAGTGGAGATGGCGCTTTGGACGAGAACCTAATGCATTGTGGGTTCGTGTTCTGTCCACCAAGTATGGTACTTTGGATAGAAACAGGTGGATTTTGGCAGAGTAAGTGGACAAGTCGGGTTCTGGGATGCTCAAAACTTGGTGGAGGGTGCCATCAGGAAGATAGTTACTTTTGTACCAGTGGTGTTTATTCTCTAGTTGTGATACTCGTTCGTTGCTTTGTTGTTTTTTCTCCTTTCTCTTGGGTGTAAATCTCTTAGACTTTTGTTCCTTGTTTTATTGCCATTGTTCTTGTATAATGTAAGTTTCCTCTTTTACCGCTCAAAAAAAGAAAAATAAAAAAAAGATGCTGGTAGGCTTGCCTGGTCCAATGGAAAAGAGAGGCCTTCAAATGAGTAGATTGAATTGTTTTCTGTTATCATTGGAGTGGGATGAGAAGTTCAACGATGGGTCACAATTGAAGCTTGTCAAAAAAAATTTGGACCATCCCTTTTTATTGCTTGATAGGGAGGATTGGGGTTTGAAATGTTTTGATCAATAATGCATGGTTGGAGGATTGTGTTCTGAAACTGTTTTGTTGCAAGAATGCATGGTTGGAAATTGGGGGTTTCAAAGAGGTGGAATCATGGTATGGACAAATGGAGGTGGAGGGTTGGGTGGGTTTCTGATGAGGGCATCAAGCTCAATGATTCACATTCAGTGGCCTCTTCTGTGGACCTCGATCACATCGAAGAAACTGCATTGGCTTTCATGGCCCATTTTGATTGTAGCAACCACCATTGGACTCCGTCTAGTTATCCAATTCATTCTCATAGTTAGAGTCCAATGACCCAAAACAACCTGCTAAGCCCAAATCCAAGTCTACCATGCTCCTAATCCCTCTCTCCCAATGCCACATGGACGGTTCACATTAAAAGCATCAAACTGGGAATGATGAGTTTGCAAGGATTCTGGATAGGGATTCCCTGTGTTGTGGGACCCACTTCAGGACACGTAAGGTGTTGTGGGACCCATTTCAGGACAGAGTTGACTAAAATGATCTACTTTTGGAAAGATATCTTATTGGTTGTATAATTGATTGTAGATAAGTATTATTTTATTCTTTTCCTATTTTAGACACCTAGATTAGCTCCTTTGGTTTTATTTATATATGTAACCAATACACCTTCAATACTATTCAATACAAAGATTTTCATCTTCATCTTCTCTTTCTTTTATTTTCTAGTTTATTTTCTACATGGTATCGAGCAAGGAAGATCTCATTTTTTGTTTTTTGCGATTTCACTTTACTGTTTCGTCCGATGTCACAGTTCTGTGCCGGATTTGGCATCTTCTTGAACCTGTTTTTTTTCTGGCGAACGTTTGTAGCGGACAATCCTCCTTTTGACTTGCCTCTTCGCTGTTCTCACGGATCTACAAGTTTTTTTTTTTTCTGATCTTGTCGTGTCTCCCTGCAATAGTTTCATCTCTGCAGGCAATCTCCTTTTTCGGCGAAGTCCTTGCCGGTGGGAACCTACCTACCTTAGTCGTTTTTGCAAGGCTTAGCCATCCGTACGGTTGGATCTCTGCTTTAGGCCTTTTTTTCTCAGGTTTCTGCACTATTTCTGTTCCAGTGATTTTGTCACTCGAGAAAACCCCAGTTTTGTTTTTTTTTTCTTCAATCGGCTGCTACAGGGCTCTATTGGCTTTCGACTCTCCATCTCTACTTTCGCCCCTGGCCCTGCTCTCCATCGCACTAGGTTGGGCCACCTTGCAACAACGGTGGGCCCTTCTTATCTGCATTCTACTACCTGCTGCCAGGGACGTCTATCGTCCTTGTGTGTCAGATTTTTCGCTGGAGAGGAATACTCACTGTAGGCCTTGGACCACTACCTTCGCCCCTTCCTTCACATCATATCTGTGAGGATTTTTATTTAGATTGTGCCGCGTGGGGTCCACGTCCACCTCTTCTTCTCAGTACTGATGCAGAACCTTCGGCTTGGATCTGGTTTTTTTTTTTTTGCCATAGATCTGATTTGGATACTATTTCTCCTCCTTCACCGTTATGGCATCCTCTTCTACACCTCCTCCTGCCTCTTCTCTTCCAGATGTGGCTTCTTCTCGCTTTCCACAGATTGGCCAGATCACTACAGTACTGTTGAATGAAACCAACTACAGATCACTACAGTACTGTTGAATGAAACCAACTACTTTGAATGGTCTCATTCCGCCAAGATGCTCTTAACTGCGAGGCAAATCTCTTCGTATATCGATGGTATTGCCCCCTAACCAGCTAAGACTGATTTTACATTCTCCTCCTGGACTGCAAATAACTCACTAGTCCAGTCTTGGCTTCTTCACTCCATGGAAGCTCATGTACGGCGTCTGGTCTATACATCAACGGCTAAAGATGTTTGGGACACAGTGAAGACTTTGTATTCTGATGGGGATAACTTCATCCATATTTATGAGTTATCTCAGACCACTGCCACTCTCAGATAGGGGGAGCTGGATCAACTTCAATCCCTTACCTTTAAGGATCCTGCAGATACTTTGAAGTTTCACCAGTATGTTGAGTAACCATGTATTTTTGCATTCTTAGCTGCTTAAACTCGGATTTTGAGCCTACACAGGACTTCTTGGGAAACGACCTCTCTCCTCTCTGGATGAGGTCTACTCTGCAGTACTTCGAGATGATAAGCATCGCCTTGTTATGACTCCTATGCCGGCTGAAAGTCTGCCCTGGTCACCACTCATTCTTCCATGCCTTCTCCCACTCATGGGACTCCTGCTTCCCATAGCAAGGGTCCATCTTCTGATACTCGAAAGGACACCAAAGGCCCACGGAAGAAGGGGAACCGGTTCTGCACCTATTCCAAGATGAATAACCATTACGTTTACTCCTGCTACAAGCTTTATGGGCGACCAAAGCACGCCAATCTCTCCGCTGCACATATTGCTCCTTCTTTCTCTGATGTGGCTTGTGATAGTGCCCCCGTGACTCGCTAGGACATCAACTTAATACTGCAACGCCTTCAATCCTCCGAGGTTCCAATGTTGTCTCCTCCACTTCAGGTATTGAACCATCTGCACACCATGCCTCTTTATCATTCCTGAATTGTCGATTCTGGTGCAATTGACCATATAGCTGGTATGTCTACCATCTTTTGATGTGTGGTTGTGGCATTGCCGTTTGAGACATCCTGTGGATTCTCTTTTTAAAACAGCTTGTTCCTAGTTTATCTTTTACTCATTTTGAATGTGAACATTGCCAATATGGCAAACATGTTAGATCTCATTTTCCCCCGTCTATCAATAAAAATTCTTCTACATTATTTTCACTCATTCATTCTGATGTTTGGCATCTCTCATTGTATCTCGCAATGGTTTTCATTATATTGTCACATTTATAGATGATTACTTTCGCATGACTTGGACATATTTGATGAAACAAAAATCTAAGGTTTTTTATCACTTTCAGAATTTTTACCAGTGGGTTCTTAATCAATTTGGGTGTAAGATTTCAGGTTTTACGAAGTGATAACAGGGGGAATATGTCACTTCTTTCTTACTTTTTTGGCAAAAACATGGCATAGATTCTCTATTCTCATGTCCTTCTACACCTCAGCAAAATGGTATAGCTGAACAAAAGAACTGTCACTTTCTTGAGGTGGCTCGGTCTTTTTTTTTTTACCATGCATGTTCCATTGTCCTATTGGCCCATAGCGGTGTTAACTGCTTTTTATCTCATCAACAGAATACTATCCCTCATTTTACAAAACCAGTCCCCCATAGACCGTCTCTCATTACATAAACCCATTCCTCATATTCCCTTACATGTCTTTGGGTGTGTCTGCTCTGTTCACAACTTCTCTAGCCATAAACTCTTTCCCTGGGCTGTGCGCTGTGTCTTTCTAGGTTACTCTCCTTTTTACAAAGGCTATAAATGCCTCAATCCTCTCACCGAAAAACATACATATCCATGTATGTTACCTTTTTTGAGTGGGACCCCTATTTTTCAGCTCTCTCTGCCTCTTTTCCTTCCCCTATCCTTTCCCTTGTTCCTGCAGATCCTAGTTCCCCGATTCCCACCAAGCCTCTTCTGGTGTACCAATGCCGACAGTCTCTGACCCGTTTGATCTTCTTATTGCGCATCACAAAGGTAAGCGTTCTTGTACTAGTCATCTCATTGATCGGTTTGTATCATATCATGTTGTTTCATCCTCCTACCACAGTTTTCTTACAGCGTTGGACAACATTAGGATACCAAAGAGGATCGAGACGTCCTTGAAAAATCCCTCTTGGAAAGCGGTCATGGGTGAAGAACTAGCTGCCCTTGACAAGAACAACACAGGGGAGATGATTTCTCTACATCCAGGCAAGACTCCAGTTGGGTGCAAATCGGTCTTTGCCTTGAAGCATAATCCAGATAGATCCGTTGGCCGATATAAGGCACGCCTAGTGGTCAGAGGCTTCACGTAGACATATGGGGTCGACTACTAAGATACTTTTTCACCTGTTGCCAAGATTACCTCTGTGCGCATCTTGCTCTCTCTTGCCACCACTTATGCCTGGCCCTTGCACCAGTTAGATGTGAATAATGTTTTTCTCTATGGTGATCTTCAGGAAGAAGTGTACATGTTTCCTCCTATGGGCCCTTGCACCAGTTAGATGTGAAGAAAGCTCTCTATGGTCTTAAGCAGTCTCCCCTTGTTTTGTTTGAGAAGTTTAGCAGTGCCTTGCTACCTTACGGTTTTACTCATTGTCAATCGGATCAATCAGTCTTAATCTACCACCTCCATTCAGTTGTGATGATTTTGGTAGTCTATTTTGATGATATTGTTCTCATAGGTAACAATGATGCAACCATCTCTTTCTTCAAACAATATCTTCAACGGGCTTTTGATATTTGTTGCGGCGGTAAACACTGATTCATCAATGGGTTTTTTAGTTCTCTCACTTTAGGGTTCTCGCTACAGCCTGGACCTTGTAGTATATTGGGAACAAGGATTTGGGGCCCCTCTGGTACTTTCTTGGTATTAAAGGTGCTCGGTCTTCTTGTGACCTCTCTCTCTCTCAGCGGAAGTATGCTCTGGATCTCCTCTAGGAAGTTGGCTATTCTGGCTGCAAACCCGTTGATACTCTACTGGATGTGAACACCAAGTTATCTGCATCTGATGGGAATCTTATTAACACACCAAGTTTTTATCAGAAACTTATCGGCAAGCTCATTTATCTCACCATCACGAGACTGGACTTATCTTATGTTGTTGGTGTCGTCAGCCAGTTTATGCATGAACCACGAGACACTCACCTCCATGCTGTGTTCCGTGCCCTTCGGTATCTTAAGGCTTATCCTGGCCGAGGTTTGTTCTATGCACACCAACCTACTTGTCCGGTTCGCGGTTATTCTGATGCTGATTGGGCCAGGTCTTTGGATGATCGTCGCTCTACTTCCGCCTATTTTGTTTTCTTGGGCTCACATTTAGTTGCCTGGAGAAGCAAGAAACAGTCAGTTGTTGCTCGTTCCAGTGTTGAAGCTGAATATCATGCCATGGCTAATATTGTTTCTAAATTGCTGTGGTTTGGACAATTCCTTACTGAATTGGGCTTTGCTCTTGCCAATCCACTCGTCATGTTCTGTGATAATTGGGCGGACATCAACATTGCCTCTAATCCAGTCTTCCATGAGAGGGCTAAGCACATTGAAGTTCTGAAGGCCGACTTTTTACTCCTCATCTGAAGTCTAAGGATGAACTTGCATACATTTTCGCAAAGTCAGTTCTCCGAACTCAGCTCGATTCTGTTGTTTGCAAGCTGGGATTACTCGACATCTTCAAACCAACATGAGGGGGAGTGTTGTGGAACCCACTTCAGGACACGTAAGGTGTTGTGGCACCCACTTTAGGATAGAGTTGACTAAAATGATCCACGTTTGGAAAGATATCTTATTGGTTGTATAATTGATTGTAGATAAGTATTATTTTATTCTTTTCCTATTTTAGACACATAGAATAAATCATTTGATTCTATTTATACATGTAACCAATACACCTTCAATACAATTCATACAGAGATTTTCATCTCCATCTTCTCTTTCCTTTATTTTCTACACCTTGTTGGCATGTGCGTAGTATTAGGGATAGGATTTATTGCTTATTGGAATTTGTGTTTTCCTAGAATAAATCCCAACCATCCACCATGATGTGTTGGCAGTTTAGAGGCTTCTCATTGGTCAGATTGTAAGCACATGGATTGATTCAAATTTAGAATACAATCCATGTGCAATTCTTTCCCACTTTTCTTTAGGAATTAGTTTAGATATATTCCCAATTAGTGTGGTCGACTATGGCAGGGGTATTTTTGTCTTTTCACAATAATTTCTCTATAAATACTTGTGTAGTTTTCAAATTTTAGCATTGAATACAAATTATTTTGGAGATCAATTCCTGTGTGGAGTTAGACATTTTGCGAGGCTTCTCAACCCAAGACCCCGGACTACGGTCCAAACAAGCAAGTACCATGGTTTTTTAATTCATTTATGTCTTATTGGTTTTTAGATTAAGAGTTTAAAAATCAAATTCATTTATCTATTTTAATTTGTTCTTCAATCTCAATCATTAATTAAAAGGGTCCTTAATCTAAATTCCAAATAATCGTAATTGAATTCTTGAGAAACTTGTCGTTACGGGTTTGATTTGTCAGATTCTTAGCAATGCAGAAACCATCATAAATTTCATGATTGGCTGCTTGAATTTCGTAGACTGGAACGTCTTTGGATTTATTATCCTTTCACGCCTAGGTAAAACTGTTGAAGTTCGCCCCAGGCCTGCATCAATTTCTCATTTATAAAAAGTTGAAATTGTTGAATTGTAAAAAAAATAAAATAAAGGAGTGGCATAGGGGGATTGATCTTCTTGAAAAGGAAGATTCCATGTTGAGAAGACTGGGCAAAGGGATTCAAGAAAGGGACAAAACATCATAAAATACACTCAAGCATGAAAGTCGATGTCCTCCAAGCATATAAACTCAAAAGCCCTAATTTCCAAGCCTATGAAGCCCTGTACAATGTTGGTAAACTACTCCATGTTAAAATTCTAGAATAATGAATGGTTAGTTTGTGATAAGATTGTATTCATCTCGTAACAAGTCAAGTTTATTAACAAGTAGTTTTCGTCTTGGGAGTGTTAGGCAATGTCCTACTTGGCTTGGGATTTCAATCCCATGTGCAATTGGAGTGTTTTGTTTTGTTTTTTCTATATAGACATGTTGAAGGGAGAGATGGACACTCGATGGAATATGAAATGAAAGTAACAATTTAGTTATTTTTTATTTCCTGTTTTTCTTCTTTCTTCTTCTTCTTGTCTGGCTGCAGGCTTTCTTCCCACTCCTAGTCTCAGCGAAGACTCTGGATCCTATCTTTGCTGGATTGCTCTGTCGATGAGCATCGATCCCGCATCAATTGGTTTAGAGCCTCTCTTCGATCCCTTCTCATGTGTCTCCCGCTCGTGTAGAGACAAAAAAAACACGCACACACCAGATCTGTAGCTTTTGCAGACACCATCAGGTCCCAACCGTGTGTGTCTCCCGCACATTGACAGTCGAGATCCGGCTGTCCTGCATCTTGTGCTTCCGCCATCCTTTCCTCGCCCTTCCTCTCTCGCCCCAACCACTTCAATTAAACCACAACCCAATCACCATCTACCCATCCCAATCCTCACCCAGATCCACGAATCGTTTCTGGATTATAACTGGAACCCCCTTTTTTCTGGATCCATCTCACATCAATAACTCGACCCCTTCCGCCTATAGGTAGTTTTAGACAAGTTTCCTTTGCAGTGGATACCTGAATGCCAAGTATGGCTCGTAATAATCTATCTTCCGGGGCATACGACGATTCTTTCGCCGCCTGAGGCGTTAATTTACCCACTAAAATATCACCTCTTTCTATCCAAGATCCCAGCATCACAATTCCATTTTTGTCTAAATTGCGGAGTAAATGGGCTTCTAAATGTCCTTCCTTTGAAAAGAAAAGAAAAAAAAAACCTGACAAAACCCAGATCTGTTTTTCTCCAATCAGTTCCCTCCTCCATTCACTCCCACAACCTCTGTACCCGTTCTAGACACCATACCCACCTCATTTCAGATCCACGGACCTGCCGTCCATCGCTTTCCTCATCCCATTAAAGAAAACAACAAACGGATCTGACCCAAGCCCTTCACTTTCCAGTGCTCCAATGTTCGCTGCATCCAACAACCCCTTCTTCATCTCCCATCGCCGTTCACCCCTTTACCTTATTTCCAGCAACCTTTCCATTCCACCTCATTTGCAAACCACCCCTCTTCTTTTAATAACCCAAAACCCCTTATCCCACTTTCCCATAGCATTAATGCAAAGATCCTTTTCACATCCCTTTCACCCATATTTTCTTGTCTCTTTTACTTTTCCCAAACTTCATTAATACCCATAACCTTTTCTTTAGTTACCAAACCACCGTTTTCCCTTTTTCTTCCATCTTTTAATATCAACTATTAGTGGGACCTGATTTTCACCAGTTTTGACTATATTTGACTGGACTTTGACCAGATCCATTAAACCCACTTAGTTTCGCTGCTTCAAGTACTATGGTGGTTCGCAATTGCTCTCCAATCCTCATGTTGAGACCCCTCCTCAGCGCCATGATCTCTTTCGCACTACGTGCATAGTTCAGGACAAAATATGTGTTCTCATTATTGACAGTGGTAGCAGTGAAAATTTAGTCCCCCAAAATATGCTTGATCAATTGTAGCTCCCTGTTTAGCCTACCCTCAGTCGTATTCTATCGGATGGGTCACAGATAATTGTCAATAGTAGGTTACTTCTCAATGCTAGGTTCCGTTCTCTATTGGTAAATATCTTGATACGACTCTATGTGATATTCTCAATATGAATGCTTGCCATATGTTGCTCGGTCGCTCTTGGCAGTTTGATGTTGACGCCATCCATCGAGGTGAAGCTGACACTTATGTTTTTGTGAAAGATGGCCTCAAATTTTTTCTTGCACCTTTTTCTAGTAAGCAGCAGTCACCTTCACACTCACTTGAGGTTGACTCTACTCCTAAAGCTCCCACACAACCACCTCCACTACCAATACCAGCGCCACCGCCACCGCCGATTACCAAACCCTCTCCCATACCCAAACCTGATCCCGATACGAATACCAAGAATCTTTCTATGGTTATTCGTACATTATCCTACCCGCCTCCTGTCCATCTTTGGTACCTCGTGCTAAACTTGCCATTCGTTAGGATCTTGGCATCACTAAAGTGCAATTTGAAGACCCCTTTCCTTTCCCCTCGCTTGAGCACGTGTGTTTTTACTAATTTCTTCGTCCCAAAGTCAGATAGCCCTCGTTGTACGTCAATGTCAGTTACGTTGTTCACGAAATCATCATTCGGCTATTTGACATTGGTCTACACCTCAATCTGATTTCTCAGGATATTTTCGCTGGCAACAATGCAGTTATTTTGCACGATTCCAACTCGAGGAGAAGTTCTTTTCAAGACCGGGGGACTAGTGTAGAACACAAATACATATGTAGACCCCACTTATTTTTTTATTTGCTTATTTGTTTAATTTTTTTTTAGGTAACAAGTAGTTTTCGTTTTGGAGTGTTAGGCGGTGTCCTACTTGGTTGGGATTTCAATCTCGTGTGCATTTGGAGTGTATTTTTTTTTTTTCCTATATAGACGTGTGTATTGAGGGAGAGATGGACACTCGATGGAATATGAAATGAAAGTAATAATTTGGTTATTTTTTCTCCTCTTTTTCTTCTTTCTTCTTCCTTCTTCCTCTTGCCTGGCTGCAGACTTTCTCCCCTCTCTCAGTTTCGGCGAAGACTTGGGATCCTATTTTTGTTGGGTCGCTCTGCCGGTGAGCATCGATCCCACATCAGATATACTTAAATGTCCATGTTCAATTATATTCATTACCGTTAATCATCATCAAAGCCAAAATTCCATCTCTCTATTGTTACCTTAATGAGTTATACCATGTTCAATTATATTGTATTTTAATCTATATATTTGTCTCTAAATCAACAAGGACGGACACATGATTTGGCAATTTCTCAATTTTTACCTGGTTCAATACAAAGCTCATATGATTTTTAGGCCTTGATTCCAAATAGGTCTTTGATTGATCTCACCCTTAGTTGGTTGGAGAAATGAGGAACAATTGATCTACAAACTAATGAAGTCAATTTGGTGTCTAATTGGGACAGGTGCAATTCATGAAGGGTAGGTAGTTGTGAGAGGGGGAATGAATCTATTGGGTTATATGTGGGCCCCACAAAGCAAAGTTTGCATGAAGGTCTCATGAGAATTGATCTTAAGAGAAAGTTCTTATATATATATATATATAAAATTTATAATTAAATGGACTCGCCCTACAACTTATTGTCAACAATAGTGGAAATTCACCATGGACCATGTAAAACAACTTTAGGGCTTGTCCCCATGAGCTCAATTAGGGGGGAAAAAAAACCAACCTTGAGTTTTGGATTGTTTGGAGGCCTATAAATGGTCCGAATAATGCAGGGACACCTTTAAGATGTCTTTCTTGATGGGGCCATCCACATGTTCCCAATCAAGCATAAAGTTGCCATAGTTCTTTCCCTAATCTTTTATCTTTGTACACCTTCAATGTATTCTATCTCCATGTTTCTTAATGTGTATATCTCATGTTCGATTAGGGAGTATTTGGTAGCCTATCCCATTTAGAGAATGAGATTGCCAACATGGCATTAGCATGAGAATAGAATCATAGATAATCAGAAACTTATTCCATACTCATTTGAAATGTTATCTGGTAGAGTTAATTGAGAATGGCTATAGGCACAACGTCATTCTTTCTCCATTCCAACAAAAGCTATGCTGGATGGCCATTTTGCCATGTTAGCCATTCTAATCTTAAACATAACTCCTTCCTGAAATGAAGCCAAGTCATATCTCCATCCAAACTGCCCTTAGATTCTTTGAGCACACCCTTGGTAACTTTTTTTTTTTAATAATGCTTACCATTTTATCACAAAATCATTGGGGTTCTGTTTCAATTCCAAGTCCTATTTCTCAATATTCTTTGTCGAAAAGTTGTTGCATTTTCCCTTTGCATGTTTGATGTGGAGCACCACAGGATCCTGTCTGGGTCCCAGTTATTTAGTTAGCATTACTTTTTTTATTTATCATGAGTGTAATTTTTTATATTTAATATTTCCATTGTTTAGATTAATAATTTTAGGTTTATTTAAGGGTATTTTGGCCATTATGATGTAATAGGGGCATTTTGTTCTTTTCTAATGTAATTGGGTATAAATATGTTGTAAGCCCCATTAGGGCAGCAGTGAATCGAATGAAACTTAGAAGTTTTGCCTCAAAACTTTGTCTCCTGCTCATGGAGTGACGGCGAGAAGCCACAGGAACCTTCGCGAGAAGCTAAGGACAGTGAGAAACCTCTTCCACAACCAGGTAATTATCTCTCTCTCTCTCTCTCTCTCTCTCTCTCTTCTCTCTCCCCTTCCTTTTTTTTGGTTTTTTTGTTTCCATGACTTTGCCGTCATCCCCAAGAAGAACCCATAGCCTTGCCGTCATCTGTCCAAGTGCAGCCAGCCTTTCCAAGCCCTTTTGCCCCTCTCATAGACTGCCTCTCCCTTTACCGACCCCACCCCCAAAGCCCATTGACCCTGCCGTCTCCTCCTAACTCCATCTAAAATCCATCCCTTTTGTTGCCATCCCCTAAGATCCCCATTGGGTTTGTTGCTACTTGCTACAGTCATCCTAGTCCCTGTCTCCATTCCCCACAAGTGCCGCAGTCCTAAGTCCCCAAAACAATTGCCGCTACCTACCCCAGCCTTAGACTCTGTTACAGCTGCAGCCCCTCTCCTACACCTCTACAGCAGTCGCCGCTCCACTTTGGGCCAACCCTGCTGCCGAAACTCCCATACAGTCCCTCCTCTCGCTGCTGTCCTACAATTCCCGTCCCTTCTTAGCCATTTTTAACCCTTTACTTCTGTTCTACAACTGTTTCACCCTCGTAGAGTACTGTTCCTTTCTGTTTTGGCATTCCATTGGTACCAAACAGCAATAGTAATCCCGAATTTGGTGATAAATCCACGTGTTAGTGGGATTCGACAAACCTCTTTGTTTTGGGGGTCTCCTACCGTGAATTGTGACTTGGCTTGGTAAGTTCCATACTTGTGTTCTCATTAGATTTCCCAGAATTCGCTTGGATTATTTGTGCCAATTTATATTCTATAATTGTTAGTATTAATTGATTGTTTAATTTCAGCCCATATTAGATTTAAGGTGCATTATTTTATCATGTCATACTTACATTTGGCATTTAGGGTTACCCTATCCCTTTTCCTGCATCAATGTTTCACCCACTTGTGTTTAGACAATCCTTCAATTTCAATTTTGTCATCCTTCTTTTAATATGAACACTAAAAATCAATATAATCTATGTTGTATTTGTGACTCTTGAAATGACTTAATCTTTGGAGAATGTTTTTTCTCCTTGTCTTTGTAAAATGTAATATATTTGTTCTCTTTACATTGGATTAATAAAACTCACAAGATAATGTTCTTGAAGTGTGTTTTAGCTACTGCAAGATTAAAAGCCAGTTAAAATCAAGACTGGAATCTCTCGCTCATACCTTTCCCTAAGTCAATACTTCGTCCATCAATCACCAATTTCTTTTTATCAATTTTGCTTGATCTAGATTAACATTTAAGGCTTCTTTATTTAATATAATTTCGAAAGCATAACCCTATCACTGTCTCTTGATTTCTACAATCCCTTGAATTGTTATCAATTACAATGCCTAACCCATTTCTAGCATTGCTATTTATTATGTAAAACAAAAATTAACTCTTTATCTTCGAGATCCCTAGTCTTCTAAGGAAAAAAGGTCTTTTGTAAATATGCCATGTTTCTCTCTTTGTCAAAGTGCCCATGTTCAAGGTGCCATCGTTCTTTGTCTATTTCCCACTACATCTAGGTTTCACCCCAACTTATTGTTTGGGGAAATGCCCTAATCAATCCTTGCCTATACTAAAATTAGTTGCATTTCACTAAACAGTAGACTTAGAAACAATCGTATTAAGGGGGGCCTCATTGAACAAAAAGATAAAAGATGCCACTTGAGGTGGTGTGGGCATGTATATTGAAGACTGGAATCAACTCTAGTACAAAGTGTTGGCTACAAGTAGAAGTTTCAAGAATGATAAAGTTAAAAACTTGGACTGAAGGGATAAAGGACATGATAAGTTGTGGAGTGACAAAGCATATGGTTCTTGATAAGGAAGGAGTGGCAAGTAGATCTCAAAAAGCCAATCTCAAATAATGATGACAACCAAGGGGAATGCCCTGGTCTAACTTTGTTGATTTTTCATTGCTTAGAGGGAATCTTGTAGTATTATAAATTTTGAAATTGTGAGTAGGATTCATGTTTGGATGTAGTAATTGTTTTCTATGGGACAAATACCTAACTGATGGCCAAGTTGATCCTCCTTCATTCCTGGTTGTCGTTACGTGCATGATGGAACTCTCTCCCTCTCTGAACTCTGTGCTGTTGCAGTATTCTCTTCCAAGACCAAAATCTTGGACCTGGTATTTTCCTGTTCAAGTCCATATCTTTGGAATCATTCAGAACTTAACATGAAAAAACTCTAATGAATCAAGTTTCACTCATTTTTGACATCATTGGGCACATACAACTGTGGGTATTGATATGGAAGTCTGTTATGTTACACTCGTCTGCCGCTAAATAGGTAAATTGCTAAGATATTTATGCCAAGGTTAATATTGGTGAGGAGGCTTAGTTAATGGGTTCATAATTTGGGTTAGCCATCTTATCTTTTTTCCTTCTTTCCTTTTTAGTCTGCTTTACTCTTGTCATATCATTTTCACAAATGAAATTTCTTCACAAAAGTTGATAAATACTTTGTACATTAACATCTGGTAAACCCTTTAAAATAAAATTACTAGATTAATGATTCTAAGAAGCTTTTATGTGTGTGTGTGTGCACGCACTCACAGTATTGCCTAATATACTACTGTAAAGAAGCCCTTATTAGTCTGAAGGTTGTGTGTATATGAATTAATTGCAGGAGAATAGGAATGGAAGCCAATGAAGAGTTGAGGTCCATCTTCAAGAGGAATGTGCATCTAATTCTCCAGGTTAGAGTTGCTTGAAGCAGCATTGGTTGAGATGTTGAGCATCGCTGAGTGTCTGCTACTTTTCTAGTCTGTTCTGTAAATATTGGCTGATGAAACATGCTTTTTCTGAGTATTGAATGGCCATCATGCTTACATTTGACATGTTGCACTGAGAGATACACGCAAGCTTGTCCCAGTAATTTGCCAGTTTTCTCCATTAGCAGCATCGAAATACAGTGCTGTCTTGCCTTTTGCTCACAAATTGTATGATTATTTTTTGTAGTTCTATCAGGTCTCTTTTTCCTTCTTTTTTACATCCATTCAACTCTTACTGGAACCTTAAATGAGGTTCCATTTCTGTTCTTTTATGATTTTAGTTTCCTAAGATCATCTTTACTGTTATCCTTATGGCGTATTGTACATGATACTACTATCTATTTTAGTTACGTTAATGGTTTTCCAATGAGTGGAATGAAAAACCCATTTCCATAAGCTGCATTTGGTCATTTGCTGCAAATTTGAATTTAGTTAATGGACATTTGCTAATTGCGAGCAGACTAGGTTGATTATGTTCCCATTACAGTTATGCACGACTAGAAAAGAACTATAGAGGGGAAAAAAAGAAGAAAAGTTCTATAATTAAAATTCCAAATAGCCACAAAATTCTATAATCCATGGGAGTCGTACAATTTCCAAGCTGATATGAATCCTTCCTCTAGGAAATGGTCACCATATTGGGTATTTATAAGCATTTCAACACAACCAGTGGGTCCTAGATCTGAACCCATATAGGATGTTAATGGTTGTGTGATGTCCTAAGGGTCTTTCAATGAGATCAATTTTTTTTAAGGTGTCAAGGTGCCCCACCTAACTAATCCTTAGGGCATTTATAAACGTCTCAATCTGCACATGCCGGGTACAAAATAATGAGTGACCTTTTTTGTATTTAAGAGGACTTGATCTCAAGATTTCTTGTAAAGAAAGGTGGGTTTTAACCATCAAGTCAACCCTTCAGAATTATGAGATTAATATTTCTAATGTGGTGATTGACAACACGATCAAAGTGAATGAGGTAGGTCCTTGCCATCATCGATCTTCAACAATACTTGAATGTACACTTTGTTCGTAGTACATATATATTGGTTTTTGAAGTCCAAGGTATTCATGCCTTTTAGAGTACCTGACTAAGTCTTTGGGGTATGTACAAATCTCTCAATCCACACACACAGGGTAAACAAGACTCTCTATCCACACATACTGGATAAAACTAACGAGAGTGACTTATATATTGACAGTGAGACTTGAACTCAGAGCCTTTTACAACTTATTAGGGTTGTTAACCATCAAGTGAACCTTCATGAGTTTACATATTTTAATTTTTTATCTTTATTTCATGTAGATTTATTTAGATATTATCATCATTATTAATTTTTTTTTTTTTTTTAACTTTCACTAGAAATTGAACAGAAATGATCAACATTTGGGTATATACTCATTGTAAAAATTGACCATCAAAATGCAGCTAAAGAATATGAGGTTTCTTGTCCTTGTTCTGATCATCACGTAATATCAAATTATTTATAAAATAATTCAAAAGTAAATATACACTTGCATAACTTGTTAATTAATTCATGTTTACATTGATTTTACGTTCCAATTAATTAAATAGTTAATCCACCTCTAGGAAATAGATGTGAAAGGACATTTATCAATTCAACATATGGTATGTGTATGATGTGTGTGCATCAAAGCAAACATTTTGATGTAAAAACATTGAAGCTTTTCTATTTTTTTTTGAATCTACTTGCAACATTGTTTATCATGAATTAAATGTATACGGTTGTGAAGTATGCGTCTGTTTCTAGGTTCTGGCACCATAGAATTTGTATGATCATAAATTTGCTTGGCTTTAGATCTAAGAAATCCAATTCAAAATATTAATATTGCACAAAATTAAAATCCCAAGGAGTTGGTTGAGTAGTCTGCTTTAAGAAGTGGGATCTTGAGTTCAATTCACGTTCAACTCCAATGGGTCACTCTCTATAATTGTAGACTTGGTGTTTGTAGCATGGGAGGATTGTATATATCCTAAAGATTAGTAAGATAAAGTCCTATGTCCCAATATATATGAGACGTCTAGACACTTTAGTCATAAATAACAATATTGAACAAAATTGAGTTCTAAGAAATTAGAGGGCATCTTAAAATTTGGCAAAAGCTTGGTAGATTTTTCTTCGAATGAACAAAATAAATGCTCTCTTCATCACAAAGAATCAAACAAACAATTAAGAATAAATTGAATTCTTGAAATTATATTGCAAATTTACATAAGAAATTCAATAAGAAAATCAACTATCAATGTAGAAAAAAAAAATTTATTCAAAAAGACTTGTTCTCCTATTATTGCCAAAGGACTTATTTATACATGAAATGGGGTGGTAAAAGAAAAGAAATAAACACTAATAGGGGTGGTCAACCATCGGTTGTTGACTCTCCAAATTGGCAAATTTTGGATCTATCCATGGCACATCACTTTAACCAATTTCTTTTAGACACTTATAATTTCATCATGCAACTAATAAGAAAATTTTATCTAATTACATGAGATAAAAGATGAAAATATCAAAATGAAGAGGGGTGCCCAGACTTGCTTGCATTCATTCTAAGCTCCAAGGAGAAAGAATAGAAAAGGAATTCTGAAGGGTTAATTTGATAGTAAAAAAAATCCCCCTATGATACTGGAAGTCTTAGAATAAGTCATCTTCAATATAAAAGGGTCACTCTTCGTATTTTAAATAGGTATGTGCGGATTGAGAGATTTACACATACCTCAAGGATTAATAAGATGAGATGCTTGAACACCTTGATCTTAAAAAAGAAGAAAAAATAGGGAGAGAAAAATCTCTCTAACTGGCAGCAATGGGAGTTTCCCCTTTTGGGTGACTTCATGCAATTCTTGCTACACATGTCTACCTCTTTTCCAAATTCATTATTTTTACAAGGTTTGAGGGGCTGAGATGATAAATATGAAGCTAAAATTCGTCACCAAAGATTGCAAGGGACTTTGCGCCCACCAAAGTGAGTCCTATCAACTCAAATGAGTAAAGATGGACCTCGACATTGATTATATGGGCCAAGGTCTCTTAATTCAACAATTTAGTTCCATTAGCACTTCAAAAAGGGCTTTTCTTAGAGAAATTCTCATTAAAATTCAATGCAAGATTTAGAACTTCATCTACCCCATCATTAGTTAGATGCTCTCCAATAGTTCTCTCAAGTTGAAGAGAACTCGTTCTTGAGTTTGATACCGGTAGAAGCATCTATTAGTAGCACAGGCATGTGGCAGAGCTTCAGATCAACCACGTTGAAGATGTCCCAATTGTTGCATTCGTCAAGAAGTTGCACTCGATATCATTATCATTAATCTTTTTAAAATCTTACACAAATCAATACAGCTTGTTATAGGTGCCCAATTGAAAGCATTCCTTCTTTTATACCGACACTAGATCTCCTTCGACAAATGTAACGTGGCATCTATGCTTGTCTACATTAGTTTTATATCACAAATTGCTCTCTATCTGCTTTGATGTGTGAAGCGAAGTCTTCGGTGTCTTTGTTGATGGTACCTGCTATTAGCATAAGAACTATATCCAAAAGATTAGTAGGATTAACACCATAAGCTATTGAGAATGGACTTTGACTCATGGTATGGTTCTTGGAAATGTTATAAGCAAGTTTTGCATGTAAAAGAAAGACATCCCACTGCTGAGGCTTCTTACCAACTAAGCTCTACAAAAATTTGCCAAGGCTTTGATTATTAACTCCATTTGAAATCAGCTTGTGGATGTTATGCACAAGTGAATCATATGTCTATTTTCAAATATTTTCACATTTGTCGACAAAATGAATGGGGCACTTGTGTCCTTGTTAGAGGTGATGATTTTCGAAATGCCATGTAGTTTCACCACTTCCTTGAAATAAATGTCTACGACATGTTGATATGACTAGTGTGGCCTCCTTCCTTTCAACTCACAAAAAATTAATATTAAAATCTACTTTTCTATTTTAACTATTTTTTAATGATTTTTTCTTATTCTTTAGTGTTAATGCCAAAGTTGGATATGTGTTCCTCAAGTCTTGTCAATTTCGTGAGAGTATGAGTATCTTTATCTTTCCTCTGGAAGAATTGAAGAAGTTGAAAAGTTTGGAAGACCAGAAACGTTAACTGGAAGGCAGAATAATATTTGATGTAGAAAAGATAACAAACAGGTTCTTGAAGAAGTATACATGACGGGTTGACAAGAAGCATGGCCCACCTCACGAGCCTAATCACTAGCTGAACTCATTTTCTAGTTTATTTAGTAGTTATTTTTATTTTATTTCCTTTAGTATGTTCGATCCTATCCTGATAGTAATTGTGTTGACTACTCGACTATCAATGCACATGCACCAGGAGCCATCTTTCTTTGTACAAGCAAATCATGGACTGCACAAGGGCTCATGCTATGGCGAATTAGACCTTTGGCTAAGAGTTCTTCAACTTGTTCTTGCAATATGGTGTGTTCCTTGGGACTCAACCTGTAGTGTGAAAGATTTGGAAGGCTAGCTCCTGGAACCAAATCAATATGATGCTGAACATTTCGCATAAGAGGGAGAGAATCAGGAAATTCTTAAGGTAAAATGCAAGAGAACTCATCCAATAAGGTTGCATCTAAGGAAGAACATCATAAGTATCCTGTGGGGCAGCACGAACAATTAGTGCATAAATACGGTATGTTTCCATAGAATCTTTGATGATATCATTAGAGATGAGGCAAGTGTTTTTCTCGCGTGATTGCTGTAAAGGACGCATAGGAGAGGCCAAGATAATCTTCTTACCATGAGATATAAAGGTGTAAGTGTTGGTTTATCCGTCATGTAAGGCATGAATGTCAAATTGCCAAGGTCGTCCAAGTATCAAGTGGCTGACATTCATCTTAAGCACGTCACATAGAACAATATCACTATATTTACCAATAGAGAAGGGAACCTCGCATTGATAAGTGACTTGGTGGCGACATATATCATCAACCTAACCAACAAAATATGGATTGGGGTGTGGTTGAACTAGAAGTTGAAGCTTATCAACCAAAAATTGAGAGACCATATTTTTGCAACTACCACTGTCAATAATAAGAGAACATATCTTGCCGTTAATGGTGCATGTAGTACGAAAGATATGCTTGCTTTATGTTTGATGCTGAACATGTGGAGTAAGTAAGAGCAGACGAACCACTAGAGAGCAATCAAGATCTTCACTAGGATCACCAGTATAAGGTACATCATCATCTTCACAATCTTCTGCAATAACATTATAATAAAGATCAATAGGAGCTTGTTCTGTTGTCTCCGAGTCAACTGATGTGACACGACTTCGACACTCGTGTGATTTGTGTCCAACTTTACTGCACTTGAAGCACTTGTCCATGTTTGGGTGGGTATAAGGATTGGATGATGAAGATGATTGACTGGGTTGAGTATGTTGAGGATTGGTGGTGCGTGGGCGTGGTGGACAGTTATTATTGTAAGGTCTATAAGTATTGGATGAATGGGGTTTAGAGTATTGGGTGTTGGGGTTACGAGTAGGTTGGGGAGACGGAGAGGTTGAGGAGGACGTCGTTTGGTGGTTATTATTGCGATGCTGGGGGCGAGGGGGGTTATAGGTGAAAGAGGGGCAGGATGATGCAGGGTGGTTATTGGGTTGGTTTCGTGGTGGACGGGTATCAGTGAATTCTTCGACGTTTAAAGCCGCACTGATGGCCACGTGTAATGAGTAATGGCTGTGAGAAGCAATTGCTTTCTGAATATTCCATCTCAAACCACGCAGAAATCTGGTAATCTTATGGTCCTCTGTCTCATGAAAATCATTGAGAGAGAGCAGGCGATAGAAGTCATCAACATAATCCTGAATAGAACGGGTACCTTGGTAACAGTCCTGAAATTTGTTGAATAAGACTTGAGAGTAATTAGGAGGCAGATACCGACTTTTCAAAAGTTGCTTCATGTGGTACCATGAACGAATGGAGCCATGTTCTGTCTAGATTTATCCTGTTGAATTTGTTCTCACCAAGAGGAAGCACCTCCAGTCAGTTTGAAAGCAAGCAACTGAGCTTGCTTAGCCTTAGGGACTTCCATATATGCAAAGAAATGCTCGACCGTTGTGATCCATTCCATAAACTCTCCAATGTGGAGAAGACCATTGAATGAAGGAAGATCTACCTTAGGTCTATAATCATAAGAATCAGGAGGGCAACGAGAATCTCTCGCATACTGTTGATTTGGATTGGTTGGGTGGTGGGTGGGTGGAGATAACAAATTGCTCCACTTCATCGTCATCTCAATCGTTATGTGAATTGTAATGTTCTCGATGTGGTGGCTGTTCTGTTTGTTTCTTGCCGGAGTGTTTCCTAAAGGGCTTGAAGCGTGGATGCCCATAACTCGGCGAACATATTTTTCATCTAAGCGTTGATACTCAACTTTAAACTCAACTTTAAATTCATTGAGCTAAGAGGTAGTTAGATTTAATTGTTGTTGGATGCCATTAGTTTTTTTTTCGAGAATCACCGACTCGAAGTGGGGATCATCTCTGTATAGCAGAGGACATGGCTCTGATACCACTTAATTTAGCAGAAGCGGAGAGGAAATCAGAATAACTAGTAAGCCCTAACGAAGTTTCGGGTCACAGTCTCAAATGAAACTTAGGCACGTGGGACTCAAGATTTAAGATATGGAAAAACTTGTGGTACTAGTTGCAACAGGTGTTAGATATGACAGAAAGGGAAGAGTGAAAGGAAATAAGAGGCGCATGAATGGAGTTGAGATGAAACGGAGTTGTAGATCTTATTGAGAGGCGGAAGTCTGGTCGTGTGAAGTAATGGAAACAGCGGAAGAACGAAAGGTGGAAAACGGAATGGCGTTGCAGGAAAAAGATAGAAGGAAGGGGAAGAAGAATAGGTTAAGAGGTGAGCAGTATCTTGTAGTACCTGGGATGAACGCAACGATGGGAGGTGAACTAGTTGTTTAGATTGACTTCCCGTTAAGCAAACGAAAGCAGATTGAAACAGGAGACTGTAGCAGCAGAGGCGAGTCTTATGGTAGCAGGGCAGAAGCCACGTAACTAGAATAAACTTGGGATAAAGCCCAAGCAACAACTGAATCATGTCTGGGGTTAAGCCCACATGCATGGGAGGAACGGAGCTGAAATTGGCCAGCCAGCGACGCACTTGCAACAAGGCAGACAAGCAACAAAAAGCAGAGATAATACTCTTCTTTAGTCGATTCAATATTTTCAAAAAAAAGGTGTGTCGTTCTCCTCTCATGCATCATATTCATAAGCAAAAATAAGCCTACTATTACAAGGACTCGATAATTACTGTAGTTCAGCCGACTATCCTAGACCTCTTTGGAAGCTTCTAACTTACATTCATCTTCTAACTTCTATCTAAAGACTCCAATGAATTTGGCATTGACCCAATATAACACCGACACACTCTAAGGATCCCAAAATAGGGTAGGACATATTACAGAAATAAAATAAGAATAACTACTAAATAAACTAGAAAATGGGCCCAACTCGTGATTAGGGTCGTGGGCCATGCTTCTTGTCAACCCATCGCGTATACTTCTTCAAGAACCTATCTGATATCTGTTCTACATCAATATCAATAGGTGAATGTGCTCATGACCAACCAAGTCAGGTCAATTGGTATACGAGTGTAGTTGACTTAACCGTCTAGAGTAGATCCTTGTATTAGAACAATGTCTAAAGGCGAGAGCTTCCTAGTAATGAGACCCCATACTTTGACAGATCAAATTATGCCTACTGGAAGGCCAAAATGAAAACATTTTTGATATCTTTAATCGGTCCAAAGAGGTTGGACCCCTCCAATCGAAGTTGGTGTTGTTGGTGAAGACAAAATCATCAAAGCCAAGGAATATTCAAAATGGACTACCACAAAAAAAGCTCTTAGCACTATTGATGGTAAAGCCTTAAATGCCATAATTTAATTCTCGATAGTCTTGACGGAGTTCTAATATTGTTTCGTTGGAAAGGTTTATTATAAATTGAACAGTGCTCCTTCGGATGTGGCCGATGAAGAGTAATGCATTTCTTGAGTAGGCCTCCTAGAGCACATCTTAAACAACCTTGAAAGACCCTAGAACCCATATATTTCAAGTGAATATATATATATATATATAACATCAATAAATGATTTGGTCTTATGTTGCTTTCAAAGGCAGGCTGGTGGAATGTGCCTCCCCATTCACTTCGGTCCTGCCTACAATAAGGTCTTTAACTCATGGTCACTTCAATGGAATGGAAATGGAAGTGTAGACTGTGAGACCCTGATCGACCCAGACTGCCGAGTTCAATAAGGGCCAGCCCAAGTGAAGAAGTTGGAGTGGAAGTGCATTTGAGAGTGGGAAAAAGAGTCCCACATCGGAAGTGAGGGATTTTTGCAAGGAGTTTATAAGTGGCAACGCTTCCTCACTTAGCAAGACGCGTTTTGGGGCCTACCAGTTGCGTCAGGCCCCAATCCAAACCTGTCCGGGCTCACTTGTGTGGGCCCAAAGTGGACAGTTTCTTGCTGAGCCAAGCCCTAAGATCAGATTTTTCGGGTCGGATATTTACAAATGGTATTAGAGCCGAGTTCAGCACTTTTGACTGTGTGGGCCTACTACCTTCCACTAGATTCATTGGGTCGAGCCGGGGACGGCTCTAGGCTTAGGGGGGTGGATTGTGAGACCCTAACTCGACCCAGACGGCCGAATCCAATAAGGGCGGCCCAAGTGAAGAAGTGGGAATGAGTGCGTTTGAGAGTGGGAAAAAGAGTCCCACATCGGAAGTGAGGGATTTCCACATGGAGTTTATAAGTGGCAACCCCTCCTCACTCAGCAAGGGTCAGGCTCCAATCCAAACCTGTGCGGGCTCGCGTGTGTGGGCTCAAAACTGACAGTTTCTTGCTGGGCCATGCCCTAAACCCAGAAATTTTAGGTCGGGTCTTTACATAGACCCTCAGTCTTTTATCTTTGGTGAGGTTAATAGAAATGGAAATCAATCATGTGTTGAAGTTGCATCATCTGGTGTTGTGTGATCAGAAGTAAGTAAAAAGAGAGTATAATCCAATTAAAAGCACGAGAGGGTATCTCTCTCTTTGCATGGCAACAACCGCATCTACTTTTTTTTTAATTTCTCTTGCCTTTTTAGAAACACGTTCCACCTCCCATGCCCATGTGAAGACACTATCTTTTACAAAATGCACATATCTTCAATCTATGCTAATTAATGCCCCATAAATATCATACCTCTCTCAACTTTCCTCTTTTCAAGTATAATATATTGACCTTTTTAAAAAAAAATTATTTGCATCCCTGTCCATAAAGACCTTTTTTCAATTGTTGGTGAAGCCTTGTGTGGATCATGGAAAGTATATTGTTCGACATTCACAAAATGACTGATATTGTCCTCGTGCTTTTTATGTCAAGTGAATGTATATATTTTCTGAGAATATAACATCAATAAATGATTTGGTCTTATGTTATTTTCAACGGCAGCCTGGTGGAGCGTCTCCCCATTCGCTTCAGTAATGCCTACTTTCAGGCCTTTAACTCATGGCCGCTTTACTGGAATAGAAATGGAAATGTAGACCCTCTGTCCTTATCTCTGGTCAGGTTAATACAAATGGAAATCAGTCACGTGATGAACTTCCATCATCTGGTGTTGTGTGATCAGTAGTCAGTACAAAGAAAGTATAATCCAATTAAAAGCAAGAGAAAGTCTCTCTCTATCTGCATGGCAAGGACCGCATCTGTTTTTTTTTTTTCTCTTGCCATTTTAGCAACTCATTCCACCTTCCATGCGCATGTAAAGACACATTACCTTTTACAAAATGCACATGTCTTCAATGCATGTTAATTATTCCCCCGGAAATATCATACCTCTCTCAACTTTCCTCTTTTCAAGTACGACCCTTTTTAAAAAAAATATATATTTGCATCCCTGTCCAAAAAAACCTTTTCTAATTGTTGGTGAAGCCTTTATAGATGATGGAAAATATATTGTCCAACATTCACCCAATGATTGATATGGTCCTCCTTCTTTTTATGTCAAATGAATGTATATATTTCCTAAGAATATATCATCAAGAAATGATTTGGTCTTATGTTACATTCCAAGGCAGGTTGGTGGTGTGTCTCTCTCCATTCGCTTCAATAATGCTTACGATCAGGACTTGAACTCATTGCCACTTCAATGGAATGGAAGTTTAGTTCCATTTCGGAAAAAAAAAGGGTTTTTCTTAGTGAAATTCTCATATAAATTCAATGCAACATTTAGAACTTCATCTAGCCCATCATCAGTTAGATGCTCTCCATTAGTTCCCCAAAATTGAAGAGAACTCATTCTCGAGTTCGATGCAACACCTATAGAAGCATCTATCAGTAGTCACAAGCATGTGGCAAAGCTTCAGATCAACCACATTGAAGATGTCCCATATGTTGCATCTGTCAAGAACTTGAACTTGATATCATTGTCATTAATATTTTTAAAATCTTACATAAATCAATACACTTATCATTCATCTTGTTGTAGGTGCCCAATTGAAAGCATTCCTTCTTTTATACGTACATTAGATCTCCTTCGACAAATGTAATGTGGCTTCTATGCCTGTCGACATTAGCTTTATACCACATATTTCTCTCTATCTGCTTTGATGTGTGAAGCAAAGTATTCAGTGTCTTTGTTGATGCTACATGCTCAGCGTAACGCCTCAGTCCACCCAGTACAATATTGTTCGCTTTGGGCCCGCACCCGGGTATACATGGCATTGTTTTTGGAGGTCCCACCAAAAGAGACACCCCAAAAGGCCTTGTGCTAGGATGGAGGAGGACTTCAACTTATATACAGAGGATTCCCGCATGCCAGAGGTGATGTGGACTTAGGAAACATGCCCAGAGCCCATGCAGGAGCCTGGCGATTTTTTCTCCTCTCTATGGGACATCTGGTCTTAGGCTAGACCCCCCCCTCCCCTCCTTAAGACCAGAGTCATCTCCGGCTCAACAACTGGTCCAGGTTCAACCACCAGACCACACATGCACCAGCCCACACTCTCAGTCCGAGAGTTGAAACGTGTTTTGATACCATTTGTAACACCCCAATCCACCCAGCACAATATTTTCCTCTTTGAGCCCACACCTGGTTCCTCACGGCATTGTTTCTGGAGGTCCCACCCAAGGAGACACCAAAAAGCCCTGTGCTAGGAAAGAGTAGGGCTCCAACTTATATACAGGAGATTCACTGCATGCCGGAGGCGATGTGGGGTTTGGGAAACAAGCCCAACACCCCATACAGGAGCCTGGCAATTTTCTTTCCCTTCTATGGGACGCCTGGTCTTAGGATGCACCCCCCCCCCCCCCCCCCCCCCCCCTTCTCCCTTTCCTTTCTGGGGCGGGGTACTACAATTAGCATAAGAACTATATCCAAAACATTATTAGGATTAGCACCATCAGTTATTGAGAATGGACTTTGACCCATGGTATGGTTCTCGGAAATGTTATAAGCAAATTCTACATGTGAAAGAATGGCATCCCACATTTGAGGCTTCCTTCCAACTAAGCTCTACAAAAATTTTACCAAGGCTTCGATTATCAACCTCCATTTGAACATCAGCTTAGCATACGAGCCTGACCCTTCCCATGTGATAAGTTTTGAAGAAATTGAAGTGTCAGAAGACCTAACTTTTGAAAAAGTAACAGTCAAGATTCTAGAGCGTCGGACCTAAGAGCTTAGAAGGAAGTCTATACCTCTAGTACGAGTGCTGTGGCAACATCGCGACGTGCAACATGAGACGTGGGAACCAGAATCGTCGATGCGGAAGCTGTACCCTAGCTTGTTTACAGGCCAAATCGGTAAGAGTTTGTTTTAAATTTCGGGACGAAATTTTCTTTTAGGGGGGTAGGATGTAATACCCTGCCCCAGATTAGGCGTGTTTTAGCTTAATAATCATTTTTAGACCGGTTAATATTGAGGATTAAGGTTACGGCTTTGAGGAAAGCCCAGGTGTGACCCAATACGAGCTCGTGAGCTCAGTGATCTAGCTCGTCCAGCTGGAAGGGCATTTTGGTAATTTACCGCTTATTATGTGATTATTATTGGTTGATAATGTTCTCCTTAATAAAGGATTTGTATTTATGATTTTAAAATAATTTTATTTTCAAAAAATGGTATTTAAATCCGTTCATCAAAACCCCGAAAGGGAGTATTAATTATTTTAAAGGGTTTTGGAAATAAGATAAATTTCAAAACTAGTATTTTGTGTTAGACCATTTTAAGTATGGTCTAGTTATTCTTTGACACCCCAAAATGAGGTTTCTAAATTGTTTATTTTAACATTTGTTTAATTAAATAAATAAGGTTAAAATGTGGTTTTTATTTAAATCATTGGTTTTTAGTGAGAGTTAAATTCCAAAATTTTTATGGTGATCAAGGTTTTCAAAACCCAACCTATCTGTAAGGTTGGATTAAGTTCTTGAGTTTTAAAAATCATACTTTAAGTTTAAAATCGGCTTTTATTAAAACTAGGGACTAAAATGCAAAATCAGTTTTGATAGAGGACTTATTTGCAACTACCCAGCGATACAGTGTTTTCACTGTATCAAAGTCCGTACCCCGATGCATGCAGCGGCATGCAGTGGCCGAAGGCCCCCTTCCTTTGGCCAAAAATCTATAAAACCAGCCTCAGTCTATTGTTTCAAACTCCCAGCAAACCTCTTCTCTCTACTGCTCTCTGTTTCTCAGACCAGACCAGCCAATCCCAACCTCTGTTCTTCCCAGTTCCAATCACCCGTAACTTAGAGGAAGCTTTTCCAAAGACCAGATTTTTAGCCCAGGAACCTCAGTGAAGGTAACCACTGTGTTCCTCTTTCAATTTCAATCAGTTTAGAATCAAGAAACACTGGTTTTGGCCCTGCTTTCAGTGAGAAAAACCTGTATGAAGTTTTAAGAAAAACTTGGTTTTAAGTGTACCAGTGAGGTTCCAGTGATAAAATCAGATGGCCCAGTGAGCCCCAAGGCACCAAACCATTCCCTATAGAAAGAGGACTCCTAGAGGAGTCCATCGGACAGGCTAGGTGTGGAAACCGAATCCGGGAAACCTTTTGTTTCTGGATTCGTATTTCATACAATGTCTACCGTCACTATCTGCTAGTGCAGATAGTGGAGGAAGACGACTCTCGGACGGTCCGAGCCCGTCGGACTGTTCGAGAGCTAACCCTCGGACGTTCCGAGCTTCACCCGAAGCCCACTTACGCCCAAGGTTAGCCAGACCTTTTCGGACTATCCGAGCAGAGCTCGGAAGGACCGAACCCACTCGGACGTTCCGAACCCTAACTTCGGACGTTCCGAGGCTTATAGACCCACCGAGACTTGCTTTCGGATTTTAATCGGTTTGGATCGACTTCGGATGATCCGAGACACGATCTTCGGATGATCCGAAGTCAGACCCATGTTCCAAGGTCAGTGACTAGTTTAGGTGTGGTTCGGATGATCCAAAGCCACAGTACCTGGTTCCGAGGCATGTTCCGAGGGACCTAGTTTTTGAAGTATAAAATGCTCTTGTTTAATTATTATTTGATTGATGTGATGTTAATACCCTCTTTGTTAATTACAAATGTACTAACCCTCTTCTCTTATTTCTATAGTGTAAATACTATTTGTTAACCCCAAGGTTTCAACCGAAGGATATATGGGCATTTTGATGACCACAAACCATTAAAGTGTGATATTTAATATTTCAAATGATATTACTCAATGAGACAGGTATCACATTTACAAAGAAGAAAGAAGGGCAAGAACATTGAAGATCAATACAAGAGATCGGATGACTTATCAATCTTTTAAGTTCAAATGGCAAATGATACAAGTATTGAAGATTGAAGATTGAAGATCAAACTTGTGTTTTTAGTTTTGGTCATGAGTGTTAAGAACAAAATATAAAGTTACTCAATTGTTGAACACCATGGCTCAAGTCACCCTCTAGTGGACCCTAGGAAAACCAAGCTTTATCTTATGCATCTAAATGGAATCCTAGGATAAGATTAAGTCCCCAAGACCTATGTGTTTGAAATAACCAAAATGAAGCCAAAACTACACAAAACATCTTTAAGGTCATTTCAGTCGACTGAACTTGAAGTTTCGGTCGACTGAATCAATGGATTATGGGGAGACGAGATTTCAGTCGACTGAATCAAGATTTCAGCCGACTGAAATACTAGTATTTTCAGTGGAAAGTGATTTCAGTCGACTGAAATGAAGGTTCAGCAGACTGAAATACTAAATGTTCACAGTATAGGGATTTCAGTCGACTGAAATGATGTTTCAGTCGACTGAAAATCAGAATTTTCATGACTTGCAATTTCAGTTGACTGAATTCTCAAATTCAGCAGACTGAATTATTCACATATAAACTGTTTGTGTTTCGGGGCATTTTCAGTCGACTGAATATTCACTTCAGTCGACTGAATCGCGAAACGGTAATATTTTTTGAACAATAAATGCTCCCTCCAACGGCCCCTTGCTTCATTTAATGCTTGGCAACGGTTCTAAATATGACAAAATTATAAAACCAAGCTTCTATGAGTAAATGGGCTGCTGATTTACTTGAAATAAAGAGGAATCCATTGAAATCAAATCTCAAGTATACTCTAGCTAAAAATCCATCTCTTGCAATCTTATCTTGAGCCATTTTAGTTCAACTCTTTGAGTAACTCTTAGAAAACTAGATTTGTAAACATTTGAGAGTTACTCCTAAGCTTTACATTGTAATCTTTTATAATTCCTTGAGAGATAAAGTTTGAGAAGGGTTGGTGTAACCCTTGTGAAGGAGAAGGGTGTCTTCACCTTCAAGCTGTGTAATAGGTTTCTTCCCCACCCTTGAAGGAGAAGTTTAGTGCATTCAATCCTCAAGTGGTGTACTTGAGGCGAGGACGTAGGCAAGAACGCCGAACCTTGTAAAAATCTCGGGTTCAATCTCTCTATTTCTTCTCATCTCCTCTTTTATATTTTGACATTTATTTACTACTTGTTTGCATCTTATTTTTCTTAAAATTGTGAAATTAAAGAAAACCTAAAAAGTTTGCATTGACCCAATTCACCCCCGCCTCTCGGGTCAATTTCTAGGCAACAATTGGTATCAGAGCTTAGATTCTCTGAATTACTTAACTGTTTGAGAAATCGATCAAATGGCAAACTTTGGGGGATCTTCTTATGGTAAAGGTTGTTCAATTAATAGACCTCCATTGATCAATGGAAGTGACTATAATTTCTGGAAAACTAGGATGCAAATTTTCTTACAATCAATGGACCATCACATATGGGAAGCTATTGAATTTGGGCCCTTTCTTCCAAAAGGACTAATTGACCTTGCTCCTAAACCTAGAGAGCTTTGGGATGAGAATGATCATAGGCTTAATCAATATAACTCTCAAGCCATGAACATTCTATTTTGTGCTCTTGACTGAAATGAATTTAATAAAATTTCATCTTGCAAATCGGCCAAGGAAATTTGGGATAAGGTTCTAGTGACCTATGAAGGCACTAATCAAGTGAAGAAATAAAAAATTCATAGGCTTCTACACTCATATGAATTATTCACTATGGAGCCAAATGAATCCATTTCTTCCATGTTTACTAGATTCACAAAAATTATAAATGAACTTAATGCCCTTGGAAAGACTTATTCTAACGAAGATAATGTGAGCAAAATTCTTAGGTCATTGCCAGATTCTTGGGAGTCGAAGTCAACGGCAATAATAGAAGCAAAAGATATCTCCATATTGGGACTTGATGAACTCTTGGGATCTCTCATGACCCATGAGATTTCCATGAATGGTCGAAAGGAAATTACCAAAGAAAAGAAGTCTCTTGCATTTAGACCTCACCAAAGGAGACATATGTTGATCAAGAAGAAGAAGAAGATAGTGAGGATGAAAATGAAGACTTGGTCTGGATCACCCGTAAATTCAAGAGTCTCTTGAGAAGAAACAATCAATTTCTAAAGAAGCCATTAAAAAAGGATGGCTATAAGGGAGATTCAAGCAAGAAAGAGCCCCTCACTTGTTTTTATTGCGGCAAAACGAGACACATCAAAGCCGAATGTCCGCTATTGAAGAAAGATGACAAGAAGTTTAAAAAGAAAGCATTCAAAGCCGCATGGTTGGAGTCCGATAGCAAATCGGATGGTGAATCATCCAAAAACCACACGGCAAATATTTGTTTCATGGCAAATGAGGATAAGGTAAATCCTACACTTGACTCTTTAAAAAATGATGCACCTAGTGTAGAAGAACTAGTTGATTCATTAGAAGAAATGTACAAGGATCTTAAAAAGCAAGGAAAAAAAAATGTCACTCTTAGAAGAGACAACTCCTCACTTTCAGAAGAACTTGAAAAGTTGAAACTTGAAAATGAGGAGCTTAACAAAAAGGTTCTTGCCCATGAAAAACTTGAAAAAGAATTGAAAGAGAAGATTGATAAAATTTCAAGACTACCTACATTTCCATGTCCATACAAAAAGGAAAATATTGTCTTGGAAGAAAAATTGAATAACTTAACTAAGTCTCTTGAGAAATTTACCATGGGAAAGAAAAATTTAGATATGTTATTGGGAAATCAAAGATGTGTTTTTAACAAAGAAGGATTGGGATATAATCCCAAAGCAAAGAAATCATTTTTCAAAAACTTCTTTGTCAAAACTTCATCTCCTACCTCTCCACACATTACTTACAACTTTTGTGGAAAGAATGGACATATTTCTTATTCTTGCTCAATTAGTAAAGCAAAAGGGCTAACAAAAATGATTTAGGTTCCAAAAAGGAACATTGCCTTATAATCTAACCCAAATGGACCCAACTCTACATGGGGACCAAGAAGAATTACTTAAATGTGTTTTGTAGATATGCATGAAATCAACGCCAAGATAAGACAAGTGGTTTCTTGATAGTGGATGCTCAAGACACATGACGGGAGACAAATCAAAATTCATCTCTCTCTCTCTCTCTCAAAGATGGTGGATTTGTTACCTTTGGTGACAACTCCAAGGGCAAGATCATCGATAAAGGTAAAATTGTTAATGATCCCTTACTTTCCATTGAAGATGTACTATTGGTAGATGGGTTGAAACATGATTTACTTAGTGTAAGTCAACTTTGTGATAAAGGCAATAAGGTAGTATTTGAATCAAACAAATGTTCTATTAGAAATGCTAGTAATGATAAAGAAATGTTCATATCATATAGAGATGAAAATGTCTACACCATTAACTTTGATAAAATGCTTAACCAAAATGTTAAATGCCTTGCTGTCATAAATGAAAATAGTTGGTTATGGCATAGGAGACTAGGACATGTTCACATGGAACTTATTTCAAATCTATCCAAATTTGAATTAGTTGATGGCTTACCTAAGGCCAAATTTGCGAAGGATAGAATTTGTGATGCATGCCTATTTGGAAAACAAATCAAAAGTTCCTTTAAAAGCAAAAAGCATATATCTACCTCTAGGCCTCTTCAACTATTGCATTTGGATTTGTTTGGTCCTAGCAAAGTTCAAAGTATGGGTGATAAGTCATATGCATTTGTAATTGTTGATGATTATTCTCGCTTCTCTTGGGTGTTATATCAAGCTCACAAAAATGATGCACCTAAAGCTTTTGCACAATTTTGTAGAAGAGTCCAAAATGAAAAAGGATATGCAATCAACAACATTAGAAGTGATAGGTGTAGAGAATTCGAAAATCAAGAAATGGAAATACTTTGTGATGAAAATGGTTTGGTCACAATTTCTCCGCTCCTAAAAATCTTCAACAAAATGGAGTAGTTGAAAGAAAGAATAGAACACTTCAAGAAATAGCTAGGACCATGCTCAACGAACATAAGTTACCAACATACTTTTGGGCCGAAGCCGTAAGCACAGGTTGCCATGTTATAAATAGGGTAACAATTAGAAAAGGATTGGATAAGACCCCTTATGAAATATGGAATGGTAGAAAACCAAACATTAGATACTTTAGAGTTTTTGGATGCAAGTGTTTTATACTAAACACCAAAGATCAAAATCAGATGAAGGAACCTTTGTTGGCTATTCTCCCATTAGCAAAGCATATAAAGTATATAACAAGAGAACATCAATTGTGGAGAAATCGATTCATGTGGTCTTTAATGAAGCCAACCCTTTTGAAATCAAAAAGGATCTTGATGATGAGGTTGTAATTTTGGAAAAAGAGATGAATCAACTTAATTTCCAAGACAATCCTAACAATGAATTAAATGTTTCAAATAGCAGTGGAAGACAAGATATTAAGGACGTCAAACCAAATAATGATCTTCCTAAGGCTGGAGTTTTGTAAGAGATCACCCAAAATATCAAATTATTGGTGAACCATCTCAAGGAATAGCCACTAGATCTAAACTTAGAAGCGCTTATAACAACATGGCTTTTGTCTCGCAAATTGAACCAAAGAACATTCAAGAAGCCGAAATAGATGAGTTTTGGATAATTGCCATGCAAGAAGAACTAAATCAATTTGAAAGAAACAAAGTATGGGAACTTGTGCCTATGCCTAAGGATCACTCAATAATTGGTACAAAGTGGATTTTTAGAAATAAAAAGGACGAGGAAGGAAATATTGTTAGAAACAAAGCTAGACTAGTAGCCCAAGGTTACAACCAAGAAGAAGGGATAGATTATGAGGAAGCCTTTGCCCCGGTTGCTAGGTTAGAAGCCATAAGAATGTTGCTTCCATATGCTTGTTTCAAAAATTTCAAATTATTTCAAATGGATGTGAAAAGTGCCTTTCTAAATGGTTTCATCTCCGAAGAAGTTTATGTAAATCAACCACCTGGATTTGAAAATCATGAATTTCCTAATCATGTTTACAAATTGACAAAAGCATTGTATGGTTTAAAGCAAGCACCTAGAGCATGGTATGATAGGCTTAGTAATTTTCTCATTAAAAATGACTGTACAAGAGGAAAAATTGACACTACTTTATTTATTAAATCTCTAGACAATGATATGCTCATTATACAAATATATGTGGACGACATTATTTTTGGATCTACAAATGAACAACTTTGTAAAGAATTTGCGAAAATCATGCATGATGAATTCGAGATGAGTATGATGGGTGAACTAACCTTCTTCTTTGGTTTACAAATCAAGTAATCTTGTGAATGGATATTATAAATCGATCAAAATATGTCAAAGACCTTCTCAAGAAATTTGGAATGAATGAAGCTAAATCAATTGGGACTCCTATGAGCCCATCTACCAAGCTTGACAAGGATGATTGTGGCAAACCCGTTGATATGAAACTCTATAGAGGCATGATAGGAAGTTTGTTATACTTAACCGCTAGTAGACCGGATATAATGTTTAGTGTCTGCTTGTGTGCATGTTTTTAGTCTTGCCCCAAGGAATCACACCTTGTTGCCATAAAACGTATTTTCCGATATTTGATTGGCACTATTGATTTGGGCTTATGGTATCCTAAACACACTTCACTCGAATTAGTAAGTTATTCAGATGCGGACTTTGCCGGTTGTAAAATAGATAGAAAAAGCACGAGTGGGACTTGTCATTTCCTTGGACTCTCCCTCGTATCTTGGTTCAGTAAAAAGCAAAATTCAGTGGCCTTATCCACAGCTGAAGCAGAATACGTAGCTGCAGGGAGTTGTTGTGCTCAAGTGTTGTACATGAAACAACAATTGGAAGATTTTGGACTTAATTATCATTGCATTCCAATTAGGTGTGACAATACAAGTGCTATAAATTTGTCAAAAAATCCCATACAACACTCTAGAACTAAACACATTGAAATTAGACACCATTTCATTAGAGACCATGTGCAAAGAGGTGATGTTCAATTAGAATTTGTAAGCACTGACCATCAATTGGCCAATATTTTTACAAAACCTCTTCTTGAAGATAGATTTTGTACAATCATAAAAGATTTGGGAATGTATCTCAGTAGGGATGTGTGTTGAATTAAAAAAAAAAAAAAAGGGGCAGACACGTTCAACCGACTGATATTCATATTTCAGTCGACTGAAATATTCCTATGCACTGGCTATTTTTTTTCTTATTTTTCAGCTGACTGAAAATAACTTTCAGCCGACTGAACCATACAGCTACCCATTTTTCAGCCGACTGAAAATCATTTTCAGTCGACTGATTTTGCCTCTGTTTACTGCTGCTGTACGTGACATATTTCAATCGATTGAACATATTTTTCAGCCGACTGAACCACGCGTTTACTGATTTTTCAGCCGACTGAAACTCATTTTCAACCGACTGATTTTCTATCTGATTCATTGTCTGCTCTCGGCGCCCTTTTTCAGCCGACTGAACATACGTTTCAGTCGACTGAAACACGCAGGTAAGTTCTTTTAACCCTCGTTTTAACCCTCTTTTACGTCAAATCTCTTTCGCTCTTCCTCTATCCGTAAAAATCCCCTTTCCTTTTCCCTCTTTCGCTCGATCTCTCTCTTCTTCCCTACTTCTCTCCGATTTTTTTTACTCCTTCATTTTTTTTACCGTCCGTTTTTCATTTTTTTCTCTTGTTCAGCTCTCTTCTTCCTCCCGTCGTTTCACCCTAATCCTCCCTAACCTTTCTCCACATCACCTCTTTCCACTCCTTCCTCCCTCAATCTCCACAATGGCACCCAAACGGCAGTCCCGTGATCAAGGACAACTGGCTGAGACCGAACGACGGTTGAAAAGAATGAGTGACACTCGTCTTCACTTCGTCTCACAAGACGCAGAAAGCGCTTACATTCTTCATTTCTTGTTTCGCAAAGTGGTTTTCTATAAAATCGTTTCTCTCTATTTTTTTTATCAATTTGCAAATCAATTTCCATTTAGAGCACATTTTGACTATCAAGGATGGAGGATGGACCCCTTTTATGGAAATCGTTCGCCCCTCCTATCCTATACTGGTAAAACAATTTTATGCAAATTTTTCTCTCAAAGCAAATCCCTTGAATCCTCGTGTTGAATCCTCAGTGAGTGGCACTCCTTTTTCTTTCAACCGAGAAGATTTAGGAACCATTATTCAAGCCCCCTTCGATGGTCCTACAATGTATAAAACTAATACTTGGATTGATGGTTTTGATGCTGTAGAGGCCCTCAAATTGATTTGTGAACGAAATGATATTGTTGAACCCTTTCAGCCAATTGCATCCCAACTCTCATTAGAAGCCCGGCTGATTCATCATATTATTTGCCACAATATTCTTCCGCGGTCTGGGTCCTATAATCATGTCACCTATTTTGATGTTTATCTCATTTGGGCCCTTATTCAACATCACTTAGTTAATCTTCCCTACGTCATCATATGCTTCATGAGAGATTGGCAAAAGCGCAAGAAGACTCTGCCTTCTGGAAAAATCCTTTCATTCCTATTTGAACATTTCAACGTCCGCTGCCCACGAGACTTAGAAGAAATTGGTGCTGCCAATGATGTTTATTGTGATCATGCCCTTAAAAATATGGGGTATAGGCTTGTTGGCGATTCTTGGGAACCCACTCCTACAAGGTTGAAGAAAATCCAACCACCTGAGCAAGCCGCAGAGGAGCAAGCCTTTCATGATCAGGATATCGGCATGCCTGACTCTCCTCATCCCTCTGGTGGCCCCTCTAGCTCCAATGAGGACATTCAGCGTGTTTTTGCTGCCATTGAATCTCTCTGAATCGACATTACAGAAATAGGGGTCAATGTCGACCTTCTCCGCACTCAATGTGAGAGTATTCGTGAATTTGTTAAAAACCGACTCGATGCCTCTCACGATGACACTGATCGGGTGCACCTTCAACTATGCCGTCTCATGGCCCATCTTGGCCTCGAGTGACACATGCATTCTTCTCTTTTTGATGATGCCTAAAGGGGGAGAAATATCAAAGATTGCACTTGAAATTTTGTACATGACCCACTAAGTTCTAACCTTTGTAAAGTCCTTGACTTAATCAAATTTAATGGGTTCATATTACTTGTGCAAATGTTATTTCTTTTATGATTTTTATTTACATATCTCAATATAGTTCAGTAAATTGTGTAATGATGGATATGATGCATTTATTGATTGTGTAATGATGGATATGATGCATTTATTTTATTTAGAAATACATCCATGAAGAAAGGGGGAGAATACTTATCATTTGAAAAATACCTTGAAGAAAATGGAAAATTTGTTTCTATGCATGAAATAAGGGGGAGGATCACAAATTGTGTATCCTTTATTTATGATTTGTGTGCAATGGTTTGTCATCATCAAAATGGGGGAAATTGTTAACCCCAAGGTTTCAACCCAAGGATATATGGGTCTTTTGATGACCACAAACCATTAAAGTGTGATATTTAATATTTCAAATGATATTACTCAATGAGACAGGTATCACATTTACAAAGAAGAAAGAAGGGCAAGAACATTGAAGATCAATACAAGAGATCGGATGACTTATCAATCTTTGAAGTTCAAATGGCAAATGATACAAGTATTGAAGATTGAAGATTGAAGATCAAATTTGTGTTCTTAGTTTTGGTCATGAGTGTTAAGAACAAAATATAAAGTTACTCAATTGCTGAACACCATGCCTCAAGTCACCCTCTAGTGGACCCTAGGAAAACCAAGCTTTATCTTATGCATCTAAATGGAATCCTAGGATAAGATTAAGTCCCCAAGACCTATGTGTTTGAAATAACCAAAATGAAACCAAAACTACACAAAACATCTTTAAGGTCATTTCAGTCAACTGAACTTGAAGTTTCAGTCGACTGAATCAATGGATTATGGGGAGACTAGATTTCAGTCGACTGAATCAAGATTTCAGCCGACTGAAATATTGTATTTTCAATGGAGACTGATTTCAGTCGACTGAAATGAAGGTTCAGCCGACTGAAATACTAAATATTCACAGTATAGGGATTTCAGTCGACTGAAATGATGTTTCAGTCGACTGAAAATCAGAATTTTCATGACTTGCAATTTTAGTCGACTGAATTCTCAAATTCAGCCGACTGAATTATTCACAGATAAACTGTTTGTGTTTCGGGGCATTTTCAGTCGACTGAATATTCACTTCAGTCGACTGAATCGCGAAACGGTAATATTTTTTGAACAATAAATGCTCCCTCCAATGGCCCCTTGCTTCATTTAATGCTTGGCAACCGTTCTTAATATGACAAAATTATAAAACCAACCTTCTATGAGTAAATGGGCTGCTGATTTACTTGAAATCAAGAGGAATCCATTGAAATCAAATCTCAAGTATACTCTAGCTAAAAATCCATCTCTTGCAATCTTACCTTGAGCCATTTCAGTTCAACTCTTTGAGTAACTCTTAGAAAACTAGATTTGTAAACATTTGAGAATTACTCCTAAGCTTTACATTGTAATCTTTTATAATTCCTTGAGAGATAAAGTTTGAGAAGGGTTGGTGTAACCCTTGTGAAGGAGAAGGGTGTCTTCACCTTCAAGCTGTGTAATAGGCTTCTTCTCCACCCTTGAAGGAGAAGTTTAGTGCATTCAATCCTCAAGTGGTGTACTTGAGGCGAGGACGTAGGCAAGAACGCCGAACCTCGTAAAAATCTCGGGTTCATTCTCTCCATCTCTTCTCATCTCCTCTTTTATATTTTGACATTTATTTACTACTTGTTTGCATCTTATTTTTCTTAAAATTGTGAAATTAAAGAAAAACCAAAAAGTTTGCATTGACCCAATTCACCCCCCCCCCCTAGGGTCAATTTTTGGGCAACACTATTGTATTCACTTCTAGGCCGACGCTATTGGTCGGGCACTGAGTGATTTCACTTCCATTCTGATGTTATATTTGTCGGGCACTGAGTGACATCGAAGCGTAACTCAAAACGTCAGATCTGGTCCTATCCAGAAGACAACCTAGAAGAGACCCGATGATCTAGACCTAACTCAATAAGTCAATCTGGTCAATGCCCAGAAGACAATATGAGTTTTGGACTGTGCCCATTTTTATTATTATTATCTTGTGGATGATTATAACTTAAAAATGATAGAAACCAAGTAGGAGACTCAATTCCATGTACCTTGGATATTTTTGGAAAAACAAGTATGATTTCGAAATACTACTTGTATGTACGTATTTGATGCTCTGTATATTGATTGTGCACTTGTCTGTTTGTTTGAACAGAGACCGCATAACCACACATATACGGTGAGTGAACTTAACTTTGCAGCTTTATGTAAACAAGTTTATTTGATATGGATATTTAAGCAATGGGTGGTTTCAGATTTGATGAACCCACTCATGTGCCTAGACTTGATACACTATAGTAAGAGTGCCTATTGTAACACCCCAATTTCTCAATGATATGAATATTTACGAATATGCCACTGGAATGGTAAATTTAATAGATGTGATTGTAAATGAAAAAATGGTGGGGCCCATTGTTCAAATTAAGATCCTATGAACATATTATAAGGATCAAATTTAAGTAAATGGGTAATGTACATCAAATTGGGTCAAAATGGTTAATTGGGCCAAAGGACCCAATTGGGACCCAATGGGTCATGGTGGACTTATTTGACCATTGGATAAGCTCAATTTTATTATGGTTAAGCTGAATTGATTTGAAACTAAATGGAGCATAAATGGGTAGGCTTGATGCAAATATGAAAATCACATTTAAATGGGTAAACCATCCATAAATGGGTCAAGGCGTCAAAATTGGATCCATGGGCTAAATGGGGACCCAATGAGTCGAGTTGACCATGTGGACCCTCAAATGAGCTCAAATATGAGTCAAATCAGGTTGAGTTGGGACTAAAGTGAGTTGGATTTGAATTAAACAATGGAGTTGACTCAAGTGCATTAAATGAATGGCATCAAATGTGGTGAGTTGGGCTAATGAGTTGGGTGAGTTGAGTTGGAAACCAAAAGGACCTTATATTTACATTGAGTCAAAGGGGAGATGAAGGAGTTGTTATGGTCTTAAACACCACAAAACAAGCCCCACACGTTGGGTACTTGTGGAGTGGGTTTCCCATGCATAATGTTTAATGTAATGAGATGAGAACCACCTTGGAAGCTTGGTTGGGTTTCCATCTCATAATGGAAACCCAAGCTCTAACGTTGGAGTGCCAAGGGGTGCCTTGGTTGGCACCAAATGTCTCCTTGGTTTGAGCAAGGATTGATGAGGATTAATGAAGGGTCCAAGGGCTATTTAACAAAAGGAATACACCACCACTCTTGGCCGAATTTTACATTGCAAAAGTCATAGAATTCTTATCTCTCCCTCTCTCTCAAGAACATACCCCCTTGGCCGAATTATACTTTGGTGTTTTCACCATTGATTCAAGCTTCTAATCAGCTGAGAACTAAGGGAGCAAGAAGGAAGAAAGCAAGGATCAAAGGCAAGAAGAAAGGCTTAGAGAATTGGTAAGTACTCCATGGAATTTTGTATAATAAAATGGGTCAAATGGAACATGATTTGGCCATAGGATGGCAGAATCTACCAAGGGTTTAGAGTATGAATATTGATGTTTAAAAAGATAGAAAACATGGACCATAGGGTTCGGCCACTTTGGATGGCTGAACCTCATGAAATAATATGGTTATGTTGATGGTTTTGTAAGTTAAAACCATGCAAAATGATGGACAATTTTAGATGTTTTAATTAGACCTAAGATGCAAGTGGAAAGGGTTTTTAAATCATGGATTTGAATGTCATGATTTGGCCATGGAATGGCCTAATTCATCAAGGGTTTAAACCTTGGGTAAAGGTGGTTTAAAATGATAAAAAATGGATCATTGGGTTCGGCCATTTTGGATGGTCGAACCCCATGAAGTTAGTTGGGTATTTGGATGATTTTTGAAGGGTAAAAACCATGCAATACTATGGTGATTTTTACATGTTTTTAATGAACATAAGATGTAAGTTAAAAATGTCCAAATCATGGGTCATAGGGTTCGGCCACTTGGGATGGCCGAACCTCATGAAAGGAGTAGTCAAGCTTATGGTGAGTTTATGGTTTTTAAGGGATAAAATCCATATCATGTAATGAAGAAAAGTTCAATATCTTAGGTCGGCCATAGGATGGCTGAACCATATGGTTATTATGGCTAAAAGTATTGAGCCTAAGTTATGTACATATGATGGAATCATTGAACCAAGGGAACCATTGGGTTCGGCCATGTGTATGGCCGAACCCCATGGACCATTAAATGGGTATTTGGATTCAAGTATATGATTAAAAGTTGTTGATTGTTTTGTAATGTTTTAAAGGGTCTAAGTTATGACTTTATGATGAAGTATAATGGATAAAAGAACCATTGGGTTCAGCCATATGTAGGGCCGAACCCCATGGAGCAGTTTTGGTGGATGAAAGTGATGATTGGAACCAAGGAAATGATGGAAAATTAAGGGCTAGTTAATCACATGGATAGATGAGTAGTTAGTCCTAATTATAAAGGATTAAGAGATCAAATTTGGATTGATGAGGTTCGGCCAAGTAATATGGCCGAACCCCACTAAGGTGGTTTGGTCATATGGGCTTTGACTATGAAGCAAAATTAAGCATCGGTTAGGCCAATGACAAAACTGTAAATACAAGTCAAATGATAAATATGAAGGGATTGATCAAAGGACTTGAAAGAGGGATCAAACCAAAGTGGTATGGTTCGGCCATATTGTATGGCCGAACCCTACCAAGGTATGTTTGTAATATGAGATGTTTTAATGAGGATTAAATAAAAATAGAGATCAAATTATAGTGGGTGAGGTTCGGCCATGGGTATGGCCGAACCCTACAAGATTGGTTTATGGGATCTAAACTTGATTAGAAATCGAGAAGATTAAGTATTAACTTGTTGTTGTATAAACAAGGAAACGAAAGTTGAACGGCGTGCGAGTCGTGATCGGGTGAAGCTTAAAAAAGAATTGACACTTAAGCGAAGTTTCCGTAGGTTTCCTACCTACTTGTAACCACTTTTATAATTGGTTTTATCATGGTTTTTATGAGTTATATTGTTATTGTTTTATGTTTCAAATGGGTTTTGAATGATGTGATATATTTACAAATGACATATATACATTGACATCTCATGCATAGCATGGGGTGATGATTATGGAACAACTTAATGATGAGAGTCCTATCCAGAGGAAATGAGGAGTACTCTGGATTACCTTGACATGAGAGTTCTATACAGAGGAAATGTGGAGTACTCTGGCTTACCTTGACATGAGAGTTCTATACAGAGGAAATGTGGAGTACTCTGGCTTACCTTGACATGAGAGTTCTATACAGAGGAAATGTGGAGTACTCTGGCTTACCTTGACATGAGAGTTCTATACAGAGGAAATGTGGAGTACTCTGGCTTACCTTGACATGAGAGTTCTATTCAGAGGAAATGTGGAGTACTCTGGATTACCTTGACGTGAGAATCCCGTCAAGTGATAGCTATGTATACTTGTGATGGGTGGGACTCATTACATTTGCACTTACATACATAGCATTGATTTTAGATGTTTTGTTCGTCATATACTATGATATATGCATGTTTTATATACTAACCATGTGGTAGCCTTGATCGGAAAACCTACTGGGCGCTTTGATCTAACGCCCTAATTCTATCCTTACAGGATAATGCAGGAAAAAGAAAAGGGAAAGAGAAGGTCGAGGACCAGGAGGGGAACCAAGCTTAAGAGCTTGAGTGTTGGAATGAACTTCTATTTTACTGTCATTTGAATTACATTTTATGGACATGTAATAACTAGTAATTTTGCTATGGTTTGTTTATAGTTTGATATTGGATGCTTGGTTTAAGCAGATTTAATGGGAGACTTGTACTTGTTATCAATGCAGTTTAATTCCTCAATTGGTCTAGTTTTATTCCGCATGACTTGATTAGTTCCATATGTGGATTGTAATTCATGGTTTAGTCCATGCACACATGGGTGGCCAGTTAAGGGTCGGACATTGGATGTCCGAACTTAACTCGCGTCGTGACGTCGTCCGCTCTCTTCCGGTGTTATTACATTATTTAAAAAAAAAATAAGACTCTGAAACTCGGAAAGGGTCAGGCGTTACACCTATGATGTTGATCATATGAAATGTGTAAGACTGCTTCCACGTGCCTTGACTATTGAACCAATATCGGCCATATGGGAGATGGTTTACGTCTACTGGACCACGGGTGTCGACAGTTGCTGACTTAAGGGTGTCAGTATCGGCTATGGTAGAGCCGGACATGTACTTACAAGGATGTATTTTGACCGTGTCGGGATTTAATACAATGGTTTCAGCATAGTTGGCAGGCGTTATGTTGGATGATAGCAGTATCGGAAAAGAAATGATGAATTATGAGAATGATGATAATATTATGCTTCTTTGTGATCAAGCATGAGATATTTATTTCAACTATTGTTTATTGCTAACCTGTTGTTTACTTAACTGCACTATTATATTTCCTTCAGTGGGCTGGTTAGCTCACCCCACTCACCTTTCAGGAGATGAACCCGAGGAGGAGAACCCTCTTTTTCAAGCTTAGGGTGGATAAGCTATGGCGGTGTTTCGGGATTCCTCTTGAGGGGAATACCGTTATCTTTACTTGTTGGTTCTTGGAACCATTTGCTTTTGTTAAGTACCGGGTGTGGTACTTAATTTGTTTAAACGTGATGTATTGAGACTACTGCGTTTTGTAGTCATTCTGTTTGTAATTTGAATTGGAATATCAATTGTTGGTTTTCTATATAATGTGTATTGATGTTGTTAATTATGTCTATTTTATGGGGTAGACTTATGGTATGTGTTTGAGTCCACATGTTAGGATCAAGTGTGACCTTTGGGCCTAACTGTTGATCCGGCCCAGTTAGAATGCTTGTGTTAGTTTATCTTTCAAAAAAAAAATTCAGTCGCGTTCTGGGCCTACCCTTCGGGTCGGGGCGTGACAGTGGTAGGGGATCAGTTCGGGTGCATCATGTCAACTATATGCGATTAAATGAGAAATTCTGATCGGATGAATGGATATTGAATATGATGCTTGAAACTTATTGATAAAATGTTGTGTATAAGCATATTGAACATGATGCTTGAAATTCTGATCGGATGAATGGATATTGAACATGATGCTATAGCATGTGAATGAATTTATGATGAGAATAAGACATGCGTTGGATGTCGAACATGATGTTTGGGACTTAATGACAACATGTTGTGTATTTATTTATAACATGTGAATGCATTTATGCTGAAAGTGAGATATGCGTCTGGATATTGGATATGATGCTTGGAACTTGTTGATAACATGATGGGTGCTTACTTATAATATGTGAATGAGATCATGATGAGTATGTGGACTTGTGTTTTGAGATCTTGTTATATACTTATATTGTTATACATGATCATGATATCATGCGCATGCATGGGGGGAACCCGCAAAGGACAGCGTGCTGTTGGGTATTGAGATGGAGGAACTATTTACATGTGTAAATGTTTATGATGATGTGATGATCTTGGTTGTTGGGAGGATTTCCCCGTTACCCTCCAGCAGTCGAGACCCCCATAAAGAATGCAGGTTTCCCCATTGCGTTCCGGCAGTTGAGGTGTCTGCCCTAGAGCAGAGAGGTTCTCTGTTTGTGTATATGTTTATGATGAGACGATGATTTGGTTGTTGGGAGAACTTCCCCGTTACGTTCCGGCGGTCGAGACCCCATAGGGGATGCGGGTTTTACCATTGCGTTCCCACGGTTGAGGTACATGCCCTAGACTTTGGATTCCCCGGGCGTGGTCGAGGTGGATTTTCCAACACGATTAGTGTGGTTGAGGCAGTGGTGTATTGTGTAGTCTCCTGATGGTACTGGTAGGGAGACCGAATTTTGTTGGAGAGCCCAATGTGGGCTATCGAGACGTTGTTTCGGACTTTGTACGGTGGATCATTAGTTGGTGGTGTAGTTTGATTTCATACATATGTTGCAAACATGTGATAATCATTATCTCTTCACTGGGCTAGTTAGCTCACCCCTTACCTTTCAGGTACCCCGATTGCGGAGGGACCAGGCGGCCCCTTGAGGAGGTACCCGGAGAGGAGTAACAGTAGTTAAATATCCCATATTATGCTTATGCTCTAGTTTTGAAAAACTCTTGTTTGTATGGACTCATTATCACATGTTCTGTTTGGATAATTACATAACTATATCGAGCGGTCGATGGTTGTTTGTTATGCTTAATATTATATTGGTTTTAGCATTTCTTAATTGTTGAACGGGAGATAGTTACCCCGTTTTAAAAAAAAAAAATATGCCTGATATCTGTTTCTTGGTTATGTTTTAAATCTTTTCAGAGATAACGCGTCCGTAACGAGACGGGGCGTTACAGGCCTCCCAGAGCACATCTTAGGCTAGAACCCATATATTTCAAGTGAATGTATGTATTTCCGTAGAATATATCGTCAACAAATGATTTGGTCTTATGTTGCTTTCAAAGGCAGGCTAGTGGAGTGTGTCTCACCATTCGCTTCATTCATGCCTTAACTCATGGCCACTTCAATGGAATGGAATTTGAAATGTAGACCCTCAGTATTTATCTCTAGGAAAGTTGATACAAATGCAAATCAGTCACGTGACGATGTTGCATAATCTGGTGTTGTGTGAACAATAGTCAGTACAAAGAGAGTATAATCCAATTAAGAGCAAGAGAGGGGCTCCCTCTCTCTGCATGGCAGGGACCAGATCTGCTTTTTCATTTTAAAATGCTTTCACCTTTTTAGCAACCCATTCCACCTTACATGCCCATGTGAAGACACAAGACCACCTACAAAATGCACATCTCTTCAATCCATGCTAATTAATGCCCCATAAACATTATACCTCTCTTAACTTTCATCTTTTCAAGTATAATGTATTGACCCTTTTTGAAAGATTATTTGCAACCCTATCCAGAAAGACCTTTTTTAATTGTCGGTGAAGCCTTATGTAGATGATGGAAAATATATTGTCCAACGTTTACCCAATGACTGATATTGTCCTCGTGCCTTTTATGTCAAGTGAATGTATATATTTCATGAGAATGTAGCATCGATAAATGATTTGATCTTATGTTTCTTTCAAAGACAGGCTGATGGAGTGTGTATCCCTATTCGCTTCAGTAATGCCTACAATGAGGTCTTTAACTCATGGTCACTTCAATGTAATGGAAGTTTAGTTCCGTTTAAAAAAAAAACTCTTCAAAAAGGGTTTTTCTTAAAGAAATTCTCATAAAAATTCAATGCGAACTTCATCTACCAGATCATCAGTTAGATGCTCTCCATTAGTTCCCCCAAGTTGAAGAGAACTCATTCCTGAGTTTGATGCAACACCTGTAGAAGCATCCATTAGTAGCACCGGCATGTGGCAGAGCTTCAAATCAACCACATTGAAGATGTCCCATATGTTGCATCCATCAAGAAGTTGAACTTGATATCATTACTATTAATATTTTTAAAATCTTGCACCGAGCAATACACATATCGTTCCGCTTGTTGTAGGTGCCCAATTGAAAGCATTCCTTCTTTCATACCTACCTAGATCTCCTCCGACAAATGTCATTTGGCATCTATGTCTGTCTACATTAACTTTATACCACAAATTGCTTTCTATCTACTTTGATGTGTGAAACAAAGTCTTCATTGTCTTTGATGATGCTGCCTGCTATTAACATAAGAACTATATCCGAACCATTAGTGAGATTAGCACCATAGGCCATTGAGAATGGACTTTGACCCATGGTATGGTTCTTGGAAATGATATAAGCAAGTTCTGCATGTGAAAGAATGGCATCTTACTGTTGAAGCTTCTTTCCAACTAAGCTCTACAAAATTTTTCCAAGGATTCGATTATCAACCTCCATTTGAACATCAGCTTGTGGATGGTATGCACAAGTGAATCATACGTCTATTTTCAAATATTTTCACAATTGTCGACAAAAATGATGGGGGAACTTGTGTCCTTGTTAGAGGTGATGATTTTCGAAATGCCATGTAGTTTCACCACTTCCTTGAAATAAACGTCTAAGACAAGTGAAACATTCAATGCCTTTTTGGGTGTTGATATGACTAGTGTGGCCTCCTTCCTTTCAACTTACAAAAATTTAATATTAAAATCTACTTTTCTATTTTAACCATTTTTTAATGATTTTTTTTTATTCTTAGTGTTAGTTGCACAGTTGGATTTGTGTCCCTCAAGTCTTGTCAATTTTGTGACAATGTGAGTGTTCTAATCTTTCCTTTGGAAGAATTGAAGAAGTTGAATCAAGTTTGGAAGACCAGAAGCGTTAACTGGAAGGCAGAATAATATCAACAGGTGAATGTGCTCATGACAAACCAAGTCAGGTCAATTGGTATCAGTAAGTAGTTGAATTAACCGTTTGGATTAGATCACATTATCTAAAGGCAAGAGCTTGCCCATGATGAGACCCCCATACTTTGACGAATCAAACTATGCCCATTGGAATGCCAAAATGTAAAATATTTCTGATATCTTTAGACCGTGATGTATGGCAATCTGAAAGTTCCCAGTGTGCTAGAACACGATTGACCCTAGGGGGGTGAATAGGTCAATCTCCATTTTTTATGGTCTTCACAAATTTCTTGATTAATTAAAACATTTGCAGCAGAATAAACAAGATTAATCATGAGAGATGTATTGTGTGATAAGAAAGTGTGCCAATAATAGATCAATCACACAAAGAAAAGACCAAACATCCACAACACCCAATGTATAGTGGTTCGAAGTAAACCCCTCCTACATTCACTATTGGACTCACCCACTCTTGGGTTATTCCAAATTACTACATGGGGAATTACGCCCTCACAAATAGAGTAGGAATTCCACGTACACAATTGAATGGGAATTTCACCCAATCCCTAGTGTTTTGAAAGGTTCGACCTACCCTGATTTACTTTCTTATCCTTCTATTTTTTATAGTGGTTCAAGCTCCTTGCTTTAATCCACTTCACAAGATGATAAAAATAAAAAGCAAACATTAAAAAGCACTTGCCTTGTTGAGCTCAAATCCAATGGTAGATGTGCTTCATGAATATCTCTTCCAACTTGATGTCCTTGATGACGAAAATGTGCCAATGTATCAGTAACCACAAGTTGGGAAGAGGTTCTAGGACATAGATATGCCAATTGATCCTAGATCTATTTTTCTCTCTCTTAATCTCAATCAAAGGTTTGATTGGATTCTCAAGTGATTCACCTATGTCAAGTGCATAGAGAGAGGTTGGGAAAGATTGGGATCTCTGGGAATGCCTTAGGATTTTCCTATGTGAGAGGTTCTAAGGTGTCTAAACAATTTCTCTAAAATTTGGAGTTTAAATAAGCATCCAGAAAAATCCAACTCGAGGTCACTGATGGGTCGATCTGGTCGATGTGTCGGTACTTGAATAATGTCGTTGCAATGTGACCGTTAAGCATTTAATGCACTTCCAACGGATATAAAACAGTCACTACCGATGGGTCGAGTTCCTCGATGGGTCATTGAGCCCATTGTAGATGTGTCGACACTGACGATCGTATCGTCCTGAGGCTAACTCAAACATACAGAGTTTCTCATCCAGAAACATGTCAAACCCAAGTCTACATATCGTTACCACCGATGGGTCGGTCGTGTTACTCTTGATGGGTCCTATGACCACAATCGTATCTGTCTGAGAGTAACACAGAACTGCAGAGTTCTAACAACCAGAACTCAATCAACCCGGGTCAACATGTCGTGCGCAACCGAAGGGTCTGTCCTGTCCATATCTATGGATCGGTAAGCACGATACTATTGATCTGACAGTGACCCAATTTGACAGTGACTTCCAACTAGAACCTTTGTCATTCAGGTCAAAGTATCGAAGACCTCAATGGGTATGTCCTGTCTCAGTCGATGGGTCGATGAGCTCGATGTATCGAACTAATAGTATATCAGATTTGCAAGTTTAAGTTTATCTGGTTCTGTGAACTGTCAATGGACCACTTAGACTTAGATGATTTTACCAATTGTGATTCCTAAGTCTAGTCAAGGGCTTCCTAGGGGTGTGAGTTCAACCTAGAGTCATCTATGACCAATATACCTTTTCTGATTGCCATACACTTGGTAATGCTTAAATCTTCAACTTGATCTTCCATCTTCATTGCTTGATTCAATATTCATCACTCTTAAGACTTGCTCCATTGCTTCATTCTTCCAAGGCAATGCACTTCTTGAGTCACAGAATTGACAAAAAGTGACTCGATCTGTAATACTCTAGCCCAAAATTAGGCCTAATTGTATGTTTTGTATTAATTTTGTGTTTTTAACCTGTTAATCATGAAGATTACGGAGTGGGCTTTACGAAAAGTTCAAGTTTGGCCCAATCTGAGCTCAACAGCTCATTGATCCGACTCGTTGAAGTTGGAAATGCAAAATTGTAAATACCTGAACTTTATTTATTTAATTAGAAAAATAAAAGGATAAAGTTTTGGATAAATATCAAAGATAATGTTCTGGATAAACATCAAAGATAATGTTTTTGATAAATATCAAGGATAATGTTTGGATAAACGTCATATAAAACATTAGATAATGCTTATCCAAAACTTTAGATAATGCTTATCCATTCATCCCTTCCATTATAAAAAAGGGATAGGCTCCTTCCCTATTTAAACAGATTTTAGCCAAGGAAATCTTCATAATTTCTGTTCATTTTGTTGCTCTATCTCTTTCTTATTCCTCTAAGTTTCTTCTTCTTCCAACATTCCGCAAACTTCAGTCATTTTATAATTTTCTCCTTGGATAATAATGAACATATAAGTATTCAGTTATTTAAAACTAGGTTGAACATGCTTGGCATGTGCATGTGCCGCTAAGCTACCAAACACAAAAGCATTATTTGTGATTGTGCATAAAGACTTACATAATTAATGCATTAAACATAACACAAAAATCAAGCATATGAAAAGATGACAAAAGATATAAAGGAAATTCGAGTTTATTCTCTAACAAACGATAGAACTTAATAATGTAGAACACTCCCATTATGCAGAACACTTTTTAATAATTTCAAGTCACAAACTAAGGTGCAACTAAATTTAATAGGCCATAACTCAACTAAATTTAATCATGCAAAGTTGCCAACTGTTGATTTTTTTGGATGATGGTGTGAATTTTTTGAGATGAAATTTAATTCAAATGGGATGCTAAAATGGAGGCAGTTGACAATTACATGGCTTGTAATGTGTGTGAAGTCTTGCAATCATCCATTAAAAGACAAATAAATGAATTTAAAGTCCCCATTTTATATTTAATAATATAAAAAATAAAGGCATGAAAGTTCTCTTGGGAGCTAGAACACGATTGACCCTAGAGGGAGGGAGGGAGGGAGGGAAGGTGGTGGGGGGGGGGGGGGTTGTGAATAAGTCAATCTAACAATCGTTGGTCCTTTTAAAATTTACTTAATTGATTAATTAAGTGCAGCGGATACAACAATCAAGTGTGGGTGTGGTAGCAAATGTGATTAAGCAATCAACATGAGAAATTAACTCTAGCACCACAATCACAAGGACACAAGATTTATAGTTGTTCGGTTAATCAACCTACATCCACTGTTAGGACTCACTCAAACTTGAGCTATCTCCAAATTCATTAAGTGGGGACTTACACCCTCACAATTAGAGAAGGAAATTCACCTCACTCAATCGGCTTGGAATTCCACCCACCACTATGCCAGAGACGACGCTCTAGACTTTTTTTATAGTGGTTTTAGAGTTAATCCTCCTTAATCCACTTTTGAGACAAAGATTTTAAAATAAAATTAAAATTAAGAAATACTTGCCTTTGAAGCTCATTCTTTGTGATGTGTGCTTCTTGAAGCTCCACCCAATATGTTCCTACGTTCTGCCTCGTAGCCATCGTAAAGCAATCACAATTTTAGGGTGACAAAGAAAGGTTTTACCAAAGCTTTCCTAGTTTACGTCTTCTCTTTTCTCCTCTCTTTCTCACTTTCAAACTCAATCAATAGATTGGTTGTTTATGATTCTCACACAAGAGTGTTGATCGTTCCGTATAGTGTATGACTCTTCCCAGTTCAAGGAAGATGATTAAACGATCACACAACACTCATATTTATAGAGGAGTCTTCACAGTTTTTCAAATTGTCCAGTACCGACAAGTCGGTGTTTATATTTATTACCATTCAACCACCTGACCGTTGCATATTAAATGCACTCCCAACGACATTATTACTTCCCGGTCGATAAGTCGGTGTCGCCGATAGGTCGACAGTCACCGAGAGGTCGGTCAATACGAGGGTCTTGATCTGGGGCAACACCATGTAGACAGAGTTTCATGTCTCGAAACTTGTCATGCCCAGAACAACCTGTCGCCCTTTACCTAGGGGTCTGTCCTGGTACTCTCAATCGGTCTTGAATTACCGAGATGTTTGTTTCTTTGAGAGTCCACTTGAGTTTTAAGTTCCAGAACTCATAAGTTATCATCGACGAGTCGTTAACCATGAGGGGTCGTTTCAACCTTTCATTGAGGGGTCGGTGCATAAGAGACTCTCGATCAGAGGCATACACAGAATGACAGTTCTACGTTCCAGAACCTTTGTCAATATGGCCGACCAGTCTTTCGACCATGATGGGTCGATCCTATCTTCACCGATGGATCGGTGAGAACGACTGGTCGAGCTGACAGTAAACTTAATTCATATTTCCAAGTTCGAAGTTCGCTTCCAGTTTACTGTCCAACTTCCTCTCTTAGGCTTCTTTATGGATTTACCATTTGTTCAACTAAGCCTAGAGATAATCCTTCTAAGGTGTGGGTACCACTTAAAGTCATCTATAGCCAAATACCTGTTGAGATTGCCATATACGATGAGCTTCAATCCGGTGGAGCATGATCTTCACTCTTGATCACCTTGAGTTTTCAAGATTAGCAAGTACTTCTTCCCGAGTCATGGAATTAACAAACATAGGGACTCGGCAAGCCGGGGCACTAACAAGGCACATATATATTTTCTGTAAAAGTCATAACCATTCATTTAGACTTGACAAAAATTAATCTGACTCAACTCATTTTGATAAATGACCCGAATCAATCTGACCCATTTCATAGATTACCCGATCCTAGCTGAACCTATTTAAAAATGGGTTGACCTGATCCATACTTGAAAATAAATGGGTGGACTCGATTGACCCAATTATTGTCATGCACATGCAACTGTTTGAAATCTACACCCATTTAAAAGATAATCTTGGTATATGTCTTCCCTGAGAGCTCTTCTCAACTAGGTAAATGGGCAAACCTAGCTCGAAACTAATCTAAACAAAATTTGAAGTAGACTTGAATCAACTACACCTGTACTCGAAAAAGGTCCAAATTGAGCAACGCCGACCCTTAACTAACTCGACCCGATCCATTGCCAAATCTACATTCATTACATCTATTTGAAATTGGCAAAACTTTTCTATAGTTTGATCATTTATCTTACCCTCGTAACTCAAATCCGCAACTTTGTGATTAGAGTTGTCATATAGTGTTCCAAAGGAAATCAAAGGGCATTTGATGGTGGTAAACTTATCTGTTAGATTTCTGACCTTATTCCTTCTTAGAGAATTTAAAATGTTTTCCAGTTGATTCTCTTTCTGTGATAGGATAATATCTTAGAATTTAAGATGTTGCATCTAGATTATATTAATTAAATCTCCATACTTCAACAAAAATATACATACCTTGAACTATAAAAATAAAGAGCTGCATTGGTATATATCTTGAGACTCTTTCTGATTGAAGAAACGGATCACTAATATGAATTTGGGACATTGAAAACAGTCACTCAAGTTGACCTACGAATTTTCTCTCTCCTTCTCTAAATTGTATGCGTGAATGCTATGGAATTCACAAGACTTATGTTGTGAGTAGAGAGAGGAATCATAGGTCTCTATTTATAATGTTATAGTTTTTTCCTATCAAAGAAACCTCTAAAAGTAACTTATATCATTAAAGATTTTTTGCCACCAAATTAGTTTCCTTGTTAAGATTGATAAAATTAGCATCCAAGTTTTACAAAACTAAAAAATACAAAATTGAAATATTGGCAATTGACAAGTGGACCCACTAAAGTAGTTCATCAACCACTCACGTTAACATTCTCCCATTTGGTTGACATTGACCATTTTATTACACTCTCTCACTTAGTCAATAACGACCACTTTGATAAATTTCATTATTAGTTTTGTTTTAAAAAAAACATCATTCTTTATAAAATGGATCTTCTTGGATTCCATAATTTAAGAAAGACTCAACGAGTGCGCTCCTTTCGAAACAAAATCAATCACATACTAATGTAAGTGGCCTTGTATGCAGATTATGACGGCCATACGTCATGTATTTCGACATACTCCCTTCCATATATCACAAACACAGATAATTCCAGGTTTCCACCTAACCTAGTCTTTAATAAGGGATTTAATAGACTCAATATACCATTTTATCCACTATATTGTTCCAATAAATAATATCTTTTGAAAGACTTCTTGTCTAACATAAACATAAATTTATGTGGATGAATTTGGCGAAATAGGCACTTACCATCATCTGTTTTCATTCCAACTCATTTTTCTTGTTGAGTTTATCCCTCTTATCATTGGTGCGAGAGTACCATTACATCCAATCATGTCGAATCTTGTGAGAATTTTATCAATATAAGCTTTCTTTGATGGTCCAAGTATTCCTTGAGATCAATCTCTAAATATCTCAATACTGAGAACGAAAAAGACATCACCTAAATATTTCATGTCAAAATTCTTAGCAAGAAACAAATTAATTTCCTGTAAAAGGCTCAAATCACTGCTTGCTAAATATCATCCGAATATAATACCAATATGATAAACTTACTCTCCCTCTGATTTTTAGATATATACATTGATCAGTAGTATTTTTGAAAATCCAAAAAGTATAATGGTTTTATAGAACTTTATATACCATTGCCTAGAAGCTTATTTGAGTCCATATAGATATTTTCAATTTGCAAATCATGTTTTCCTCCCCTTTTACATAAAACACCTTTTGGTTGTTTGGTATACACTTCCTCATTTAAGTCCTCATTAAGAAAGTTTGTTTTCACATTCATGATGTAACTTCCAAATTGAAATAAGCTACCGAAGTCATGGCAATTCTAAAAGAGTTTTTCTTAGAAACTGAAGAGAAAGTCTCTTTATAGTCAATGCATTATTTCTGAGTAAAACCTTTAGCGACAAGTATAGCTTTAAATCGTTCAATATTCTCTTTTGGATCTCTTTTAGTTTTATATATCCATTTACAACAACCCGTTATAGATCCTTCAAGGAGTTTATGAGGTTACAAGTTGTAGCTCTTCTTTCATGGAATTTAACCATTTATTTTCATTATCACAATGTACATCTTGTAAAAATGTAACCATTCATCTTTTATACCAATGCAAAGTCAAATTCTTGTAGATACACAATGTAATCATTTGATATAATAGGTCTCCTAAATTATCGAGACATTCTTAAACTATATTTTCATATACATTTTCATTTGGATGTACATCATCTATAATTGAATTATTTGTTATTTTTGGATTATTTTGTTCTATATTAGGAAGTGGTTGCGGCACTATTTGTTCATCATATGTGTTTCGTATTGAGGACAAGCACAGCTGTTCTTCAAATACTACATTACACAGTTGTATATTTCCGCTAATGTTACCATTCTCCAAGAATCTAATATTACCGGTCTCAACATCTTGATAACAAAAATAGGACAGTAAAACCTATACCCTTTGGATCACTCATGATATCCAGCAAACTATTAACTAATTTTTCTGGGACTCAATTTCTTTTCATGTGGGTTGTAAAGTCATGCTCCACCTAGTAACCCTAGACAGGTAAATGTCCTAAGCTGGGTTTCCATCTTTTCAAAATTCAGAAGTTGTTTAAGGAACTACTTTACTAGGACCCGGTTAAAGATATACATTGCAATTTTAACAACTTTAGCCCACGCAGAATCGGATAATAAGTAGTTACCAAGCGTACTCTTTGACCGTTTTCATTAAAATTCTATTATTCCTTTTGACAACACCATTCTTTTGAGGCGTTCGGCGTACTTGACATAGCGTATTGAGCGAATATGCCATTTTGTTGTAGGAATATAAAAAATGAACTTAGATTACGTCCCATTGTATCATATTTACCATAATATTTGCCACTTCTACAAAATCTCAACTGTAATTTTCTATCAAGTTCATTTTCGATTTCTACTATATTCACTTTAAAAGCATTTAAAGACTCATATAAAAAATAAACATAACTAGAAAATGAGAAATCATCAATAAAGGTGATGAGATATTTATGACCATTAAATGCAAGTATATGAAATGGACCACATATATCAGTATGTATTAGTTCGAAGAGTCTTTTACTCTTAATAGCATTTTTCTTACTTTTCTTAGTTTAATTTTCTTCAATGCGTCTATACATATTTCAAAATTGGTGAAATCTAAAAATTTTATAACTCCATCTTTCACTAATCTCTGCACCCATTCTTTCGAAATGTGTCCCAACATTTTATGTAACCACATTGAGGAGTTTTCAATTAAAATCCCTCTTTAATCCCAATATACTCATTCATGTTTGGCCAAAGACAGTAGAGAGTTAACAAATGACGGATCGAAGTTTATCTTATATAGACCATCACATAATAATCCATTTCCAACTAACATGGAATTCTTATAAATACTTCAATTTTATTTTCAAAAGTTAAATGCATAGCCTTGTAAATCAAGTTTAGATAATGAGATCAAGCTATTACTAATGGAATTAATATAAAAACTGTGATATAAGTCTAATTAATATCTTGTTGGGATGCGAACGAGAGTCCCATATCGATGTGAGAGGGAAAAAGTAAAGACTTAAAAGGGACTGGGTTACTCCATCTGTAATACCCTGACCCAAATTAAGCGTAGTTTAGCTTAATAATCTTGCTTAGACCAGTTAATCTCGAAGATTACGGTTAGAGCTTTGATAAAAATCCTAGGTGTAGCCCAATCCGAGCTAGAATGCTCAGTGATCCAACTCGTCGAGCTGGAGGGGCAAATTGATAATTTATTGCTTATTATAATTATTTTATAAATTGTGTTATTATTGGATGACATTATTCTCCTTAGTCAAGGAATTGTATTTCTGATTTTAAAATAATTTTATTTTCAAAAAATAGTATTTAAAATCGCCCGTCAAAACCCGAAAGGGAGTAATAAATATTTTAAATGATTTTGGAGATGAAATAAATTTTGTAACAAGTATAGTATGTTAGACCATTTTAGTATGGTCTAGTTTATTCTTTCAAACCCCAAAAATGAGGACTTTAAATTATTTTATTTAACACAAGTTAAATTAAGTAAATAATGTTAAATTATGATTTTTATTTAAATCTTTAGTTTTTGTTGAGTTTTAAATCTTCAAATTTTTATGGTAAGTAGAGTTTTTAAAACCCAACTTATCTGTAAGGTTGAATTAAAATTCTTGAGCTTTTAAATCAGGTTTTAGTTAAAAATCAGCTTTTTATCAAATAGAGGACTTATTTGCAAAATGGGAATTTTTGAAGGGCTGAATTGCAACCAACGACCGAACAGTGGTTACACTATTCGGGATGTCGGCAGCAACTGCATGCAGCGGCATGCAGTGGCTAGATGACCACCATCCATGGACCAAAACTTCTATAAATTGGCCCTCAATCTGCTGGTTTAACTCCCCACAAAATCTTCTCTTCTCTCTTAGACTCAGCTGAAACCAACCAGTCGATCCCTTCTCTATTTTTCTTCCCTGTTTTTGTCAACCGTAAGCTTAAGAAGGAAAATTTTCAAAAGTCAGATTTTCAAACCAGGAACTTGAGTGAAGGTAACCATTGTGTTCTTTTTTCGATTCTATTCGGTTTAGAATCAAGAAAAACCAGTTTTGGCATAGTGTTGAGTGTGTAAAACCATTTTAGAGCTTAAGGAAAAACTTGATTTTTAGTGTACTAGTGAGTTTTTCGTTTTAAAATCGGTTGGCTACTGAGTCTTAAAACTTTAAATCACTCCCTATGAAAAGAGGACTCCTAGAGGAGTCCATCGAACCGGCTAGATGTGGAAACTGAATCCAGGAAACCCATTATTTCTGGATTCGTATTTCATACAGTGTCTGCTGTCATTGTCTGCTGGTGCAGACAGTGGAGGAAGACGACTCTCGGACGGTCCGAGAGTTGATCTTCGGACAGTCCGAGGGTCACACCCTTCGGACGGTCCGAGAGGACCCCTCGGACGATCCGAGCTTCACCCGAAGCCCTGATACGCCCGAGGCTGGCCAGACTCACCCGGATGTTCCGAGCTGAGTTTGGAAAGACCAAACCCTACTCGGACGATCTGAGCCTTACTCGGTATGTTCCGAGACACCCAGACCCACCGAGACTTGTTTTTCAGATTTTTCAGTTCGGAAGGATCTTCCGACGAAACGAAGTCAGACCCACAGTCCGAAGTCAGTGACTAGCTTAGGCAGTGGTTCGGATGATTCGAAGCTACAGTACCTAATTCCGAGGCTTGTTCCGAGGGACCCAGTTTTTAGATGTGAAATATCGTTTGTTTGTTTGTTGTTGCATGTGAAGTTAGTACCCATTTGATAATTAAAAATGTACGAACCCTCTTATCTTATTACTATAGTGTATATACGATTGAATTCACTTCCAGGCCGACTCTATTGGTCGGGCACTGAGTGATTTCACTTCCAGGCCGATGCTATATTTGTCGGGTACTGAGTGACCTCGAGGCCTTACTCAAATGTCAGATCTGGTCCTATCCAAAAGACAACCGAGAAGTGACCCGAGAATCTAGACCTAACTCAATAAATCAATCTGGTCATGCCCAGAAGACAATATGAATTTTGGACTGAGCACTTATTATTCTTATACTGTGGATTATTATAATTTAAAATGGTTAGAAACCAAGTAGGAGACTCAATTCCATACACCTTGGATATTTTTGGGAAAACAAGTATGATTTCGAAATAATACTTGTGTGCATGCATTTGATTCTATGTATATTGATTTATGATTTATTGTGCACTTGTTTGCTTGTTTGAATAGAGACCGCGATACCACACATTTAGGGTGAGGGAACTTAACTTTGCAGTAGGTGCAAACATGTTTTATTTGATGGATCTTGAGCAATGAGTGGTTTCAAGTTGATAAACCCACCCACGTGCCTAGACATGATGCACTGTTGTAAGAAGTGCTTATGATGGTTATAAATTCTTATGATGTTAATCATATGAGTTATGTGATACTGCTTCCACGTATCTTTTACTATTGAACCATCACCGAGCTGAGAGTGTCGGTTACATCTACTGGACTAGGTGGGTCGACAGTGACTGACAAGGTGTGTTAGTACCGGCTTTGAGGTGTATACGGGAGATGTACTTACAATGATGTATTTTGACCGTGTCGGGATTTAATACTATTGGTGTCAGTATAGTATTTAGGGGTTACGGTGTATGACAGCAGTATTGGAAGAAATGATGAATTATGGGAGTGATGATATTATACTTGATGTTGAGAATTTTTTATTAAGCATGAGATATTATATTATAACTGTTGATTATTTTGCTAACCTATTGTTTACTTAAAACTGCACTGTTATATTTCCTTCACTGGGCTAGTTAGCTCACCCCACTCACCTTTCAGGAGATGAACCCGAGGAGGAGAACCCTTTGTTTGAAGCTTAGAGTGGATAAGCTGCGGCGTTGCTTTGGGATTCCCACTGAGGGGAATACCCTTATCCTTGCTTTCTGGTTCTTGGAACCATTTGTTTTCGTAAACTACCGAGTGTGGTACTTAGTTTGTTTAAATGTGATGTATTAAGACTAACATGTATCCGTAGTTACTCTGATGATGTTTTAATGATAATTCGATGTTTGGAATTATGTGTATTGATGTTTGTGTTTGTATCTGTTAGGCTAGACTTATGGTATATGTTTGAGTCCACATGTTGGGATCATGTGTGACCCCTGGGCCTAACTGTTGATCCGGCCCAGTTAGACTTCTTGAGTGTCGTCTTAGCTTTCCAAAAAAAAAATCAGTCGCGTTCCGGGCCCACCTTTCGGGTCGGGGCGTGACACCACCTATCATACTAGTCTTTTGAGCTAAAAGTCCAGTCCTAACAAGTAATTTCAGAGTTAGGTCCCCAAGCCACACAACATGTGGACTCAGGGACATTCTGTTCGTCAGAGAGCCTCATTCGAGGGGGAGATTACTGGGGTGTGAACGAGAATCCCACATCGGTTGTGAGAGGCAAAAACTAAAGACTTATAAGGGACTGGATCACTCCACCTATCAAACTAGTCTTTAGGCTAAAAGTCCAGTCCTAACATATCTGCCATCTGAAACAAATGTTTAAGATCCAATTGCTTTAACTTGTACATCATTTTGGTCCCTAACCACTACATAGTGTTCTACTGCATTTGGTTTCTGGCTTGTAAGCACACCTTGCAATGTATTGGCACCTGAATTTATCCACCATGTATTGGAAACAAATGAGTGAGTTATTTATGTTACCTTGCTTTTCAATTGAAGTATTTCCTTTTTGATAAACTTTATTAGCATGACCTATCTTTTTGGAGAAGAAACAATGAACAACACCTTTCTTTTTGTTCACTTAAGAACCAGATGCACCAATAGTCTTCTTTGGAGAGCTCTTCTTCATCTTTGCACTCTTACTTGATTGTCCTTCATGAAATATTTTTCTGACAATGGGAAGACTACCCTTTTGCTTCCATCTAGCCTTTTCTTACATACACGTAGCAATCAAATCATTTAAAGTTCACTTCTCTTATTGAGTATTATAGTGGATCTTAAATGGGTTAAATTGACTAGGAAGTGAATCAAGCATGAACTGCACTGCAAATTTCTCATTCATAACCAAGTCTAAGTCTTTAAGTTTGTTTGCAATTTCTGACAAATCATTATTATGTTTCTGGATTCCTCTCCATCGTATTTTGTAGTAGTGAGTTTTTTCATGGGGTACCTACTAAAGACTTCTCAGAAGTTTTGAATTGCTTTCCTGTTGTTTTCAAATATTCCTTAGCCTTGGAGGGTTTTGAAATATTTTCAGGCATAGACTTAACTATTCTGATAGGCATTATATTGAGGCTAACATGAATGGGGCGCTCCTACCTTTCATATTGGAGCTTCTATGCAGAAAACTAGATTAAGGTCCATGAGTTCTAAATTAAATTTCAATTGTTCTTTACAATCAGAGTAGTTTGACTCATCGAATACAAGAATATTTTCTACATAATGATGTGGACATCACTACCAGCATCATTCTAAAAATTGGAGGTGAAATTGCAGATGAATCAAGTCAACTTAGTGAGGACAATATTGCACTTGTACTTAAATTGCAACAGAATTTAGAAGTGCATAGATGGGCCTGGAATGACCTCTACTGGGGTCTGAATTACTCAAGTTAATGGTTCACAGGCTTAGGCGTTGGGTCAGACCTTCAAATCCATTAAAAACTACCCAATTTAGCCCAAGAAAGTGGTTCATTTCCTGACCATAAGGAGGAGCGACAAGAAGAATAAAAGACAGGATAAAATTCCACATGTGCATGACATGGAATCCTATCTTTTCTAAGGAAAAAAATTTGAAAATAATGTTTTTCTTTAGAATGAAATTCAGCCAATAATCAACAAGGTTAGAAGAGGATTTCTCCAAAGATTGTCAAAAAGTTGAACCGTCGACATGTCATTAAGGGATTTGGCAAAAAAATGTGGCGTAACTTACAAGTATATTTTATTTACTAAATGAAATTGGATTTTTATAAAATTGCATTCACTGAAAAGTTTATTCGATGAACTTTCCAACTTGACCAAGTTCATGCAATTCTGTATAGATAGGCGACATTATAACCATTTTTGTCATTAGGTCTTAGAGAGTGACGGATTATTTTTTTTTGTTAATTTTTGTAATTAACAATGGAGAACTAGGATATCCTAATTTGTGTAAGCCAAGAAGAGATTATTTTTATATTTTTTGTTGCAATTAAACCTCAATATAAAGAGGTTAGGGTCGACAATAAGATTTAAACAAATTTGAGGTGAAGAAATTGAGGCAAAGTTTGCTTGTCTCTCCAACATTTAGTGGATTTTGTGTTTGGTTTGAATTTCAGCAAATCAAATTATTTTAATTAATTTTATGCTTCAATTTTTTAATTTTATTATTTGAATTTCGAATTTATGGTTGCATATTAAACTAATTATTGCATAATTTGTGGATTTCAAATTAAATTGAAAGTCTTTGTCAATTTTATTTTGGTGAGAATTGCTGACCTACATGAGATTTAGGGTCTTTAATTTTTTCCCTTTAAGTGATTTTTCTTTTATTTCTCTAATCAATTTCTGACATTCGATATAAAATTGGTAGGACTAAGATTTGTTTCAGGTGATCAATTTGATTTTCCAACATCTGTAGCTTTGATTTTTCTAGAGAGGTCAAATTTTTACAATTTTTTGTGGATTCGAGTAATTGGACCTAACCTCCAATTCAAATAATTAGAGCCATTGGCTGAACCCAAATCCTGTCACTGAACCTTCATTAATTTCTCTTTAAAACTAGACTACATCACATAAGAAAACAGCGATAAAATAGACACTGTTGAAGAAGAAACATGCTCACTATCAATTTAACCCAGTATAATAAAAATAAATGTAACAGATTCTTACTAGAGAGTCATCTTGCACATCATCACAATCCGCTTGTGTGTGCTGTGATTATGACATCCAATAGGATCACTTCCATTATTTGTTCCATAAATAATAAGACTAATCAATTCATTCAACAAAAAACTGAGGAACTTTATGGCAGAATGGTTTTTAAATAATAGAAATGCATAAATTCAAAAAAAAAAAAAAAATCAAGTAAGAAAAAAAACGGGTTAAAATATATATTTTTTTTGTTTGGGAAAAAACTGTTATTCTCTTTCTCATTTATTGTTAATTTTTTTTTTTGGATTAACGTCTAGAAAATTCAAATAGAGTCCTACTAAAACCTCCATAGATGAGTCTATTACCCCTAAGATACACCAAGATTAGGCTATGGGGGTTCTAACCTACAACCTCCCGCTTCCTAAGGTGGGAGGCAACAAGTTGAACTATATTTTTAATATCTATTTTTATAAAAATTAGAAAAAAATCATTTTTATCTTATTTTAACATATAATAGATATACTATACTAACATTTTGAAATTTTAAATGGGACATAGTAATGAACCCTAGCTAAATATAATAAATAAAAAGAAGATTTTCTAAAATATAAAGATATAATTACACATAAATTTCCAATCATCTAATTTAAGATTACATAATATATGTTGAAATATTAAATAAGTAGAGAAATCAAATGATATTAAACTTTCGCATTTTAGTATATATAAAAGACTTTTCTCATTTTAAATGGTTGGACATGAATCAATATAAAAGTCTTTTCTCATTTTAAATGGTTGGACATGAATCATTGCAACTAAATACACTTAAAATGTAAAGATCAGAAACTTTTTTTTTTCCAAATAACTTAAAAAATTGAACCTACAGATGGTTGGTTAAAAAGAACGCTTAAAAAAATAGAATTTTGAATTAGATTCATGACCGGACCCTATATGATATTGGGAAGACTGCACGTACACTAAAATCTACAAGGGTTAAAAATATGTTACTTATTCTAATACACAGAGTCGCCTAGACTATCATAAAATATAATTTAAAAAGTTGGTTCTTCGATATATAAAAATGCAATGGGATTTTTGTCGATATCCTTTGGATGGTCTTGGTTTATAGTAAGAAAGAGCAGTTGTTAGAGAATTGGAGATTTGGAGGGAAGAGAAAAGGAGGCAAAGAGAAGAGCGCAAGGGCGAGAGGGGATGCCGGTGGCCCGACCAGAACCTCAGGATGCTCGTGTTATTGCCCACGTTGACATGGATTGCTTCTACGTCCAAGGTACCTGTATCTCCTCTCTTTTCCTAAATTCCGTTCTATTTCTACGCCACCCACATCCATCTCTCTCTCTCTCTCTCTCTCTCTCTCTCTCTCAGATTCTCTGTGCGTGTATGTCTGTACAAGACATTGGCTTGGTGCTTCTTGCAGTTTCTGCCTTTTCTTTTGATTTTGGGTTTTCATTTTCCATTTTGTATTATTATTATTTTTAATCTTGCTTGCCATGAGTTAGTAAATTACTGTGACGGCATGAATGGCTAACACCTACTCTCATCCTTTTCTAACCTCAATCAAGATCGATTACCCACAACCCATCTATTTCTTTACCTATTTGGACTGCTCATTGTGGTTGAGGTTCCCAATTGGCGAAGGATGTGTACATATAGGAAGTTAGGTAATTGTCACTGGGGCAAATTGTTCCAACGCTAGATGAATTCTCCTCTCAAAGCTTCTCTTACTATTTTAGTAGAGTCAGTTTATTAGTAGTAAGAGTCAGCAGCTATGTTTTCTGTTTGCTTCACTTGCAATGTGAAGGTCGGATCAATGATGAGCTTGATTCTACTGTCGCTAATGAATTATGTGCTTGGCAAGGTTTGTACATTATTAGGATTGTGAAGGACCGTGATTTAAGGGGCTCAAAATACTCCTAGCTACAGTTTAGTTTGAATATGATAGGCTTTTTCTTTTTAAATGGTAAAATGACAAAAACCCCCAACCTTCATGCTTGCTACCATGAGAGGTAGCCCACTGTGTTGCAGGTTCTTATCAACATGAAATTGATAGTTAATGACCCAGCAACATCATACCTTGAATTTGGCTGCTTCTAAGTGACTGGAACTGGGAACTTTTCCAAAAAAGAAGTGACTAGAACAGGGATATGAATAAGATGACCTATCCACAAACTTATTTAGTGCTTTTCTCGCGATTTTAAAGACGAAATCAATTAAAAGATCTGCTTTATAGTGTCTGAATGTAGTAACACTGCAATCTATTAGTTATTATTTATATTTATTCATATTTGTGTCTACATTTCTTATGTAATGCATAAACATTATATCTTGTCTATCATTTTTTAAGAACCTAATATACATTGTAATTCAGAAATAGTACATAACAAATAAAGGTTGTTGGTTTGAGTCGTGTCACCATCTAAGAAACTAAAAAAAAAATCTTCGAAATAGTAGGAGGTGGTTATTGGCGAATCTCTGGTGTGACCATACCTGCACTCAGATTGTTTCCCTAGGATACTTTTGGGCTGTCTGATTGAAGAAGTCGGTTTGACTGGTCTATGGCTTGGTGCTAAACATGTGTCTCGCTTCACATTCATGTTTGGAGATGGGTGTTGGTATTTTGTTTGAAACCCCTTTTTTTTTTACTTTGGTTAAGCTAATAAGTTATATAGAGCAAACCAGTAGCAAATTTGGACTAGGTTTTACAAAAATAGAGTCACTACCAGATTAATCTGATCCAAGAGCATCTGAACATTGAAGACATCCATGAACAAAACACAGATTCCTTGCCAACAAAAAGGCAAATCAATTTTCTTCAAACTACCAAAGAGTTTTGCAGATTTGTGGATCCATTTCCTTTGGTGATGTTTTGGATGATTTCAGATAGCTGATCCTCATGGGAGAAGACAAGTTCTTCCATAAAGTGGATATATGCCAAGCAGGAGCTGCTTCTTTAGCTTTCTTAGGGTAGAAAAAGGCCTTCCTTTTGCTCATTTGCAGGAGAGCCTCTTTCACCTTCTTCCAGTTTCCAATTATCTCCCAACAAGGTAGCCCACCTGGTTCCAGCAGATTAACACTGGAGCATCATCCTCAATCACAATGTTCCTAACCTGATGTTGAATGCATAGTTCACTTCCCCTGAGCATGGCCAGAAGCTCCACATAGAAAGGGGAATTCCGAAGGAGTTTTTTATATTTGAAACAGTACCAGGAAAAAAATTCATTAGTAAAGCTAGAAAAAAATAATGAAGATCGGCTAGTAGAAGAGGACGATACCAGACTCGACAAACAAAAATGGAAATTTACTCAGGTACACTACCTCACAAACAACCAATAGGAACAAAAGAACACCCAAATGTTTTATACGCAATAGATCCTGTTGAAAATACAAAGGCACAATCATATTAAATCCATAAAAGCTGCATGCATCCGGAGTTTTGCCCAATGCCCTCGTACTCGGGGAGAGGTGGTGGTCTTGGGGTTCTTCGTCCTAGAAAAAAAGCACAATCGTAGAAAATCCATAAAAGCGTTCTCTCTCTCCATTCTATTGTCTCAAGCACACCTCCTTTGCAGTGCATAAATTCTAGATCTCTTTAATTGCCGGAATCAATCTCTAAGTTGGTCTTTTTCTAACACAAGCCCAATTGGTGGAGTTTATTGAGTCTTCCTCTACCATTAGCTTACTTGACCGTATCTAGCCTAGAGATGTAATTCCCTTTAATGCTCAATAATTCTGTCTCATTAGAGTCCATTACACCCATAAGATTCGAAAAGAAAAATAAATTCTCTTCATTTTCATTGTTAACTACTCTTGGTGATACTAATTGGGCCTGACTTATCCTTGGCTGCGCATAATCAGCATCATCATCATAATTATTATCATCATCTAAGCCATTTTTCACTTCAATTTGGAGTTGGTCTTTATATTTGGATTTGCCAAATTGTTTCCATCTGTTGATTGCTTATCTGATGCCCATAGGGCTTGAACCCCCAACCTTTAGGCTGTAACAAGTCCTTCCCAGTTATGCCAAAAGTTCTTATTTGCTCTTATCAGTTGGGCTTGGCTGCTCCATTCACATTAACCTTGTGTTGGCCCTTAGGTAGAGGAACCCACTTCTCAATCACTTTTCTTTTTTCTTTTTAGCCCTGTCATCTCTCAAACTTCCTTTCCAGGACGTACGAAGGTCCAAATAAAGAAAGGCCCTCTAACATTGCTTAGAAAAGCCACCCATTCAATCTCAAGCCAAAACACTCTGAAACATCCTTTACACACCTCTTTTTACCTTAAAAAATCTTAGAATTCCTTTCTTTTTGGATGGACTGCAAAACTATTATAGGCCGATTACATCCTCCCTCTAAAAGGAGAAAACCCCCACTCCACCACAACACCTCCGATAGCTCCAGTCAATATCCAAGAACATCCCATCAAGCCCATAAACCTCAACCAAATCTCCCTTACAAACTAGCACCTACAAAAAGGTGATTCGCATTCTTATCCTCATCTCCAAATATGAGATAAGACAATCCGCCCAAAGGCCAACTCAGACTGATGTGATAAATGACTTAGATGATGATAAAGGGCAAATTTGCCTGCTTTGGAGCATTACCTTTATGCTTTAATCTACACCTGGTTAAAACTCTACGTTTGATGGTTCACCACAAGAATACTTGCACCTTGGGAGAGCTTTTCCTTTCCAAGCTAGAGCCTAAAGATGCTTAACCCTTTCCCTAGACATTAACCCTTCTTTAATGCTAGCTTTAATAGATTTCTTCCTCTGCAAATCCTCGGCCTGCCTAGATTCTTAGATGTTCTTCTTCATAGAAATAGGCACGGCCCCCAACAACACACTCAGTGTTAAGTTATCATACTACTATGAAGTTCTAAGGTCTCTTCGAAAAACCACCAACCAAGTCACCTTTCCATCCTTATAACACAATGGTCATGAAGCTTTACCTTTTTGTCCCTAGGTGCTAGAAGAAGCCCAGGGAAAACCTCCTTTAGAGATCTATCCCTAACTATAAAGTTTCCCAAAATGATACCTATCCTCTTTTCCTAGCAACATTCTTAAGCTATCCTAAAACCCTCTACTAATCTTGCCCTCACCACTTCCAACCCCACAGAAAGCCCAGACAATTGGAGAACCTTCTCTTGATTACCTTATCCCGTAGTGTCCACCTTTGTCCCCTTTTTCATATCTCATGATTAGCACCTTTCTCTGCAATGCCTTTCTTTGTCCTAGACCTCCACAATCATTATTTACATAGTAAGGATTCTTAAGCCCCTTTCTTCCTAAGGCTTTGCCACATCTTCCCACTCAACCAAATGAACCTTTTTCTTGGTTGATTTACCTTCCCATAGGAAATCCTTCTGATTTTTTTCTATCTTCTTAAATACCAGTTGGTATTTCAAATAGAGACTATAATACGAAGGTAAGTTTGTCAACGCTGATTTGATGAGAGTTAACTTACGTAGGACAAGACAAAGGGTAATCCTGAATGCCTAAATGCGATTATGATGTAACAAGAAATCAATATAAAGCAAAAATATGAGGCTGAAATTAAAAGTAAATTAATAACTGCAATCTAGAGTACTAAAATCTGTTACAAATAATCACGAAATTCTAGGAACTCAATGTAAGAAATTATAACACAATTCAAATCAAGTTATAGCTCAAAATAAAAGACCTTTCAGAACAAAGGGCTTAATCGATCCCACAAACACATAGAACCAACATCAAATAGGGTTAAATCTGGCTATTAGGCTTCAAACTTGTGACAAATCTGGCTATGAAAACAGTATGAGGGGTTAATGAGGTTAAGAAAAAGGACTGGTTTTATGGGACAGCACTACGATGAACTGTATGGACTGTAGTTGGATATAAGAAGGCTAAGCAGGCTTTAGGACAGCAGCTATAGACAGTTTTGAGAGGAACAGCAGCAGTGGAGGGGAGTTTACATAGGCGAAACTGATAGGAAGGGGTTTTGGGGTTGTACGAAGGTAAAGGGAAGGAAGGCGGCAGTCAGGGAAAGGTCAGGAAATCCTGGCAGAACCAAATCTAGGCTTTAAAAGGGATGGGCAGCAAGATGGATGGCAGGAAGGGTGATGGAGACACGGTTTAGGGGGTATAAGTGAGTGGTGAAAGTCTTAGAAGGGTTTAGGGCTATGGCGGAAAAAGTGGCTGGGTTTGGAATGGGTTACGGCAGCAGCAAGTAAAGAAAAGAAGGAAAAAAGGAAAGAGGAAGAAGAAGAAAAAAGAAGAAGAGGAGGAAAAGATGAATCGTACCTGAGGAAGATGGGATTCTCTCCCGTGGTTTCTCACCAAACACGACACAAGCAAAGAGGCTTGCAAGAATTCCAAGTTTTATTTCATATCACCGCAAGTTGTTTACAAAAGAGAGGGCTTATTAAAGGTTGTCGAAATCGCACGATTCGCGAGTCGAATCGAATCGAGGGGTCTTTCGACTTAAGTCGTATCAACTATCGAAATCTCTAAAAAACTGTACGTTTTTTCATTGACTCGCGAATCGCAAGATTTGAATCGGTAGAATCGTAGCGTCGTACGACACATACGGGAGAAGGAGAGGAAGGGGAAAAGATACTTACCTCCATTTTCTCTAGCCACTTCCGCTATCGCCATTCTTCATTTGCCGCTTTCGCTATTCTTTGTCTTCCGTTATTCGCAGGAGAAAACCCTATTGCTTTCGAATGCAACTTGCCCTTTCAAGTTTATAGGTTTCATAACTTAACCTTTTTACTTTGTCTTATATCTTTTATATATTTAATTTTTTACTATTGTTTTCTTCATATAAAAATCTCTTATTTTTTCTTTTTAATATTTTGTATAATTATATTTATTTTAAAAAATAACTAGTTCTAGTTTTAAAAAAACTATTTGATGGATGTTATTAAAGGTTATTTAAAATTTTAAATACTATTGATTTGTTATCTAGTACACTAATTAGATTTTAATTAAACAATTTTTATTTGAAATAGTACACTAACTATTTTAACATAAGTATTATTTAAAATAGTACACATTTCAATTAAACAATTATCATTTAAAATAGTACACTAACTATTTTAACATAATTATTATTTAAAATAGTACGCATCTCAATTAAACAATTATTATTTAAAATAGTACACTAACTATTTTAATATAATTATTATTTAAAATAATACACATCTCAATTAAACAATTATTATTTAAAACAATACACCAACTATTTTAACATAATTATTATTTAAAATAGTACACATTTCAATTAAACAATTATCATTTAAATTTGTACACTAACTATTTTTACATAATTATTATTTAAAATAGTACACATCTCAATTAAACAATTATTATTTAAAATAGTACACTAACTATTTTAATATAATTATTATTTAATATAATACACATCTCAATTAAACAGTTATTATTTAAAACAAACACTAACTATTTTAACATAATTATTGTTTAAAATAGTACACATCTCAATTAGACAGTTATTATTTAAAATAGTATACATCTCAATTAGACAGTTATGAATCTTACGATTCTACGATTTTCGATTCACGATTCACACCCTAGAGCGATTCATAATACGATTCGAGTTTGACAACCTTGGGCTTACATAACTTGTATTGCCCTTAAATAAGGAAACTCAGAAATTACAATAATACCCTTATCTAAACTAAACACCTACTAAAAAAATAACACGGAAATAGTAATGAAACTTGCACAGTTTGCGCATGGCTGAAGGATGCGTTGCATCAATCTCCCCATCTGAGAAAAACTCGACCTCGAGTTCAAACAGATAAGAAGATACAAATCTTCTCACGCACGCATCTTCCCAGTGTAGGGTCTTAAAAATGCAAAACACGCGCACGTGAGGTCTTCAATGTCAACCAAGCGGATCATCGTCGAGCCATAATGATAGAGCTAGAGCGGCTTTCTTTCGTCGTCGCTGATAGACTCGGAAACCTGTTCTGTCATCGTTGTCATCTTTCGCTGTATGAGAAGAATGCACCTCTGACGAGACAAAGCTCCTATGTCTTTCTAGAAGGTCTGGATCAAGTTACTTTAGCTCATTTTCTGTCAACCATGTGTCATCTGTAATCGGTCTGTCTTTCCACTTTACAAGATGCTTCTGATAGCCTCCGGCACGTGTAGAAACCACTTCCTCGTCTAGGATAGATTCTATCTCATCTCTTTTTGGTGGCAAGGAAGGTAAAGTAGGTAAAGGCTGTGAAGGTTGGGTAGGTATATGCCATGGGTCATGAAGTGGGTCAGGTAGGTCAGTAGAATGGTTAAGGTGATGATGTGAGGTTGGGCTTGCAAGTGTAGCCCGTTAGGCCTTGAAAGGAGGCTAAATCTTCCACATTGAAAGTAGGACAAATACTCATATTTGATGGAAGGTCTAAAATGTATGCATTGGATCCAACTCGCCTCAAAATTTTGAAAGGCCCTGCACTACGAGCATATAACTTTTTCATAGTCTCTTGTGGGAACCGTTTAGGTCTTATGCGGATCATCACATAATCACACACATTAAATTCTTTGAATCTATGATGAATATCTGCAGTAGACTTATACACTTCATTGCTCATATTAATTCTTCTCTTAATTTCAACATGCAATTCATGTATGCGATGTGCAAATGATGATGTAGACTCAGATGACCTATGTGACATAGATATGTGAATGAGATCTATAGGCTTCCTAGGCTTATAACCATGCATGACTTCAAAGGGACTAATACTTATAGATCTATTGACCGAACTATTATACGCGAACTCAACAATCGGTAGAACATCATCCCATGTTCGCGTACGCTCTCCAACTAGACAACGCAACAGATTTCCTAGGCTACGATTAACTACCTTAGTCTGACTATCAGTCTGAGGATGATACACAGACGAAAACTATAACCTAATACCCATCATGTGCTATAGGGTTTTCCAAAAATAACTCATGAACCTGACATCCCTATCTGACATAATCGTCTTAGGTAACCCATGGAGTCTCACCACTTCTCTGACAAAAATCTTGGCAATGTTAGAAGCACTGGATGTCTTAAAACATGGAAGGAAATGGGCCATTTTAGAAAAACGGTTCACAACCACCAAAATAGAATCGTACTTCTTAATAGTCTTTGGATGTCCAAGTACGAAGTCCATACTGATATCCTGTCAAGGAGCATGGGGAACTGGCAAAGGTGTATACGATCCTGTGTTTTGTTTCCTTTGCTTTGCCATTTGACAAGTTCGACATTGCCCAATGATTTTAGCCACATCTCTCTTGAGACTAAGCCAATAAAATCTGTCTTCAACCAAAGGCGATCGTCTTGTCTCTCCCAAAATGTCTGGCTATACCTCCGGCATGTAACTCCCAAACAAGAAAATCATGCAGGGAAGTTCGGGGAATATAGAGTTTACTTCCTTTAAACAACAAATTATCCACCATGAGAAACTTTTTATTACTCCTCTCTTGGTCACTCGAGTGAAGCATACAACTCCCCAAAATCCGGGCATGTGGGATATTCATCCTTCAACTGCTCAAACCCGGTCACCTCTACACTCATGGTGTGTATTAGTGTAACCCTACGACTCAATGTATCGGCTTGTTTGTTCTCAACCCCGGTCTTGTGTTTCAACACAAAAGTGTGTTTCTGAAGAAATTCAACCCACTTGGCATGTCTTGAGTTCAACTTCTTCTGGGAATTGAGGTATTTCAAGGCCTCATGGTCCGAGAACAAAATGAATTCGTGCGGCAAAAGGTAATGTCTCTAATGACGGAGTGTTTGCACAGCCACGTAGAACTCTTTGTCATAGGTGGAATATCGCTGTTTGACTTCATTTAACTTCTCACTAAAGTAAGGGATAGGATGTCCTTCCTGACTTAGGACTCCACCTATTTCAATGCTAGACGCATCACATGCAACCTCAAAGACTTTGGAGAAGTCTGGTAGTTGCATGAGAGGAGCTTCGACCATACGAGTCTTGATCTCCTGGAAAGCTCTCGAGGGCTGCTTTAGTCCATTGGAACTCCATTTTCTTAATGCAATCCGTGATGGGAGCTATGATGGAACTAAACCCTTGGATAAACCGCTTATAAAAAGTAGCTAAGCCATGAAAGCTTCACACCTCATGTATTTGACTATTTTCCACAGTTCGGGCCAACTTATTATTGCCTTGATCTTTTCGGGGTCCGCTGTCACGCCTTCAGATGAAACTATAAACCCTAAGAAGATAACTCTATCAGACATGAATGTGCACTTCTTTAAGTTTGCATATAACTTTTTAGTCTGAAGGACCTCACAACTAGCCTCAGATGCTGTAAGTGTTGTTCCTGGGAGGTACTATAGATAAGAATGTCATCAAAATATACCACCAAGAACTTACCCATAAAGGGTCTCAACACTTGAGTGCATAAACTTGCTTGGAGTGCTGGTCAAACCAAAAGGCATAATCATCCACTCGTACAGACCATTCTTCGTCTTGAAGCCTGTCTTCCATTCATCTCCTGGTCTAATGCAGATTTTATGATATCCATTCTTAAGGTCAATCTTCGAAAAGATAGTAGCATGACCCATCATGTCAAACACGTCATCAAGACGTGAGATTGGAAACATATATGTGACAGTGATCTTATTAATAGCTTTGCCATCCACACACATGCGCCAAGTGCCATCTTTCTTGGGTGTTAGGAGGGCTAGCACAGCGCACGGGTTTAAACTCTCCCTGATGAATCCCTTTTGAAGGAGCTCATCCACTTGACGCTTCAACTCTTCATTCTCCTTAGGGTTCATTTGATCGTGAGACATGTTTGGCAAAGTCGCCCCAAGGATAAGATCAATGGCATGCTGTATGTCACTCGTGGGAGGTAGTTCATTCGGCAAATCAAATGAGAATACATCTTGAAATTCCTTAAAGACCGAAACTACAACCTTTGGCAACTCAGTACCAACCTCAGGGGAGGTCTCTCTTGTCACTAGGGCAAACACAACCGAAGTTTCACTAGTCTCTTTTTCAAATTCTTTGGCAGCAATGATATGTAGAGACTTGGACTGGGCCTTCGATTTGTCCCTCTTTGTGTCATCTTGTCTTGAGGGACGGGGTCTGGGTTGCATAGGGAGGAGTTTGTTCTTCCTACCATTATGTTCAAAGCTACACGTGTTAGCTTTACCAAACAGTGTTACATCATGGTCAAACAACCAAGGACGACCCAGAATAATGTGTCCTACGCCCATAGGGATCACATCACACCGCACAGTGTCCTGATAGGTGAGAATCTGAATGGGCACGGGAGACCATTGAGTGACGAAGATTGAAGGATTAGGATGAGGCTCACGCAACTCGATATGGATTAGGATGAGGCTCAGGCTTCAAACCCAATCGAGCAACCGCGTTGGTAAACATGACATTTGCACAACTCTCACTATCCACAATCAATTTGCAGGATTTCCCACTACACTTGATGCAAGTGTGGAAAATGGCTGTGCGCCTTCAATCTTCTGAGGGTTGAGATCGATCAAAAGCACACCTAACCATTGCAAGAGTTTCTGAATCGATCTCCTCATCAAATTCCTCATCACTTGGATATTCTCCCTGAAATTGAACTTCAATGCTATCTTCATGGGCAATCTCTTCAATGGGTGGTTCTCCTAACAAAAGGGCTCTTTCCTGGTTCTTGGTCTTAGTAGGACATTCACTAGCGAAATGTCTGTATCCCTGACAGTAGTAACACTGAGGACCATTCCTGGAAGAGCTCGCACCAGAAGCTCCCTTAACACTTACATCCTTGTTCTTGGATGGAGCACTGGTGGCTTGTCTGGGTTGACTAACTGTATTCTGCTGAGATCCTTGCGGTTTAGGCTTAAAATTGGCACCTCGGGACTCAAATTGCTTTGGAGGATTCGGCTTAAAATATCCCTCTAAATCTTGCACCACTTGGTAAGTTTCCTCCAAAGTTTTCACCCCATGCAAGATAAGCTCACGTTGGAGCTCAGGACGAAGACCTACTCTAAACCTAGAAAGGGTTTGGTTGGGGTCCTCATCTAACTCGCACCTCATAAGGAACTCATCAAACTTCTCAATGTACTCATCAATGGTCTGGTTGCCCTGACATAGAGAATTCCACTGGTCAATGAGTCTTTGCTTGTATCTGAGAGGGATATATTTTTCCTTCAAATATGCTCTCATCTCATCCCAATTCAGATTGAGGGGATCAACTTCTTGCCTCTGGAGTTTCTGTTTCACTGTGGTCCAGAAAAGCCGAGCTTGTCCCACCAACTTCATTTTGGCAAAACGGACCATACGAGCTTCTGACATATCATGCCACTCAAAATAGCGATCTATGTCCGACAACCAATTTGTGAAAACCTTAGGGTCTAATCGTGCATTAAAATCAGGGGCTTTTACTCGAACGTTCTTCAAGACACGTTCCTCATAGTCGATGGGTTCCTGATGCCTAGGTGGCTATTGGAATCTACCGCGACCAAATCCGCGGTCTCCATGGTTTCTATTTCTAAAATTCCCGTTATCTTCATGAACTGACCCATTCTCATCATTCCTAGGGGTTTCAAGGGCTTCAATTTGGGTTCTCAAGTTGGTCATTTCAGTACCTAAGGTCTTGGCCTCTCTGAGGTCAGTGAGCCGGGCATCTAATTGGGTGAAGGCCTGATTAAACCAAGTTCAGGGTTGTTCTCCTGACATTTTGCCGGATGGTTCGGACCCTTTCTGATAGGTAACTCAACTCCTAGTGGTCGTGCACGGATACACGCACTAGTATTCCTCTAGACTCACTAATATAAGGATAAATCCTGACTATTTGCTATGATCTAATTCTATATGTGAATGACAAAATTGTTTTTTTTTTTTTTAAATAATAAAGAATGCAAAGTTTTTTTTTTTTTTTAAAAAATAGGATGCAACCTAAGACCGTGTGTGTTTAAGGAAACAACCCAATCTTGCTGCTGATACTAAATTTGACGTAGGACAAGACAAATGGTAATCTTAAATGCCTAAATGCGATTATGATGTAACAAGAAATCAATATAAAGCAAAAATATGAGGCTGAAATTAAAAGTAAATTAATAACTGCAATCTGGAGTACTAAAATCTATTACAAATAATCATGAAATTCTAGGAACTCAATGTAAGCAATTATAACACAATCCAAATCAACTTATAGCTCAAAATAAAAGACCTTTCAGAACAAAGTGCTTAACTGATCTGACAAACACATAGAACCAACATCAAATAGGGTTAAATCTGGCTATTAGGCTTCAAACTTGTGACAAATCTGGCTATGATAACTGTATGAGGGCTTAATGAGGTTAAGAAAAAGGACTGGTTTTATGGGACAGCACTATGATGAACTGTAGGGACTGTAGTTGGATATAGGAAGACTAAGAAGCCTTTAGGACAGCAGCTATGGACAGTTTTGAGAGGAACAACAGCAGTGGAGGGGAGTTTACATAGAGGCGGAACTGATAGGAAGGGGTTTTGGGGTTGTATGAAGGTAAAGGGAAGGAAGGCGGCAGTCAGGGAAAGGTCAGGAAATCCTGGCGGAACCAAATCTAGGCTTTAAAAGGGATGGGCAGCAAGATGGATGGCAGGAAGGGTGATGGAGACACGGTTTAGGGGGTACAGGTGAGTTGTGAAAGTCTTAGAAGGGTTTAGGGCTATGGCGGAAAGAGGGGCTGGGTTGGAATGGGTTACGGCAGCAGCAAGTAAAGAAAAGAAGGAAAAAAGGAAAGAGGAAGAAGCTGCCAAATAAAGAAAAGAAGGAAAAAAGGAAAGAGGAAGAAGAATAAAAAAGAAGAAGAAGAAGAAAAGATGAATCGTACCTGAGGAAGATGGGATTCTCTCCCGTGGTTTCTCACCAAACACGACACAAGCAGAGAGGCTTGCAAGAATTCCAAGTTTTATTTCATATCACCGCAAGTTGTTTACAAAAGAGAGGGGGCTTATATAACTTGTATTGCCCCTAAATAAGGAAACTTAGAAATTACAATAGTACCCTTATCTAAACTAAACACCTACTAAAAAATAGCAGGGAAATAGTAATGAAACTTGCACAGCTTGCGCATGGCTGAAGGATGCGCCGCATCATTAACCTACCACCCAAAGGGAGAAAATTCTTCTCTAACTGCCCATTGCTCCTACTCCTTTAGCTTTGGTTCCTTACCTTCTTCTACTAACACCCATTCTCCCTTGTTCCTTCCTTGATTTTTAGCTATAGGAGCTTCAACTTCTTAGAGAGGGTGAACCTTGCCCAATCCTCCATCGCAAAATTGTTCGACATCTTTACTAGCTCTCTAAACTTGACTTCCTCCAATGCACATTGTTGAATATGAAAGTCCTTGGATTCCAATCCGCATCATATGTATCCATAAAATAGGGGAGGGATTCGAAATAGGCTTATGTAATTTAATTTGTGAACTTTTGCTGAAGAGCTCATCCCAATTGGTTGAAACTAAAAAGCAATCCAACCTACACATAGTTAACTACTCTTGACCATTTGACCATGTGAATTACCTCCCAAAAGAGAAAGGCCTAGGAGGTACTTTTCATTGATAAACTCTGAAAAGGCTTCTATGGTTCTAGTGAGTCGTCCCCCTCTTCTCTCTAGTGAAAATCTCACTATGTTAAAATCACCACTGATGCACCAAGGGTGATGCGGTGCATCTCAGCACCTTCCATTTTCAGATTGTTGTTATTTTCATATTTTATTTTAAATAGGGTTTTTAGTAATTACAAATTAGGATTTACTATTTTCAGTGAGTTATTTTCATTTTGAAAGTATTTAGAGGTTTCTAATTTTAGGTATTACTATTTTCTTGCTTTGAGATTATTATAAATACTTATGTAATCCCCTTTTTGGGAGATATAGTTGAATGAATAAAACTTGAGAAAGTTTTCGCAAAATACCTGTGAGTGGTGTGACGATCTTTGGGAGTGATTCCTTGAGCGAGAGGCTTGGCGTGACGCTTGGTGTGAGGCCTTATTCGTTCTTCAGGTACTTCTCTTCTTCTCTATCTTCTACCTCTCTTCTCTTCTTCTCTTTTCTCCTCCTTCACTTTCGTTTCCTTTTCCTAATGAGATTCCCCCTTCTGCCATCCCCAAATCCCCTCTCTGGCTTCTGTGACTTCCGCTACCCTTTGCATCCCTTCCTTATTGCCGTAAATCCCTTTTGCTCTCTTCGTGTTTTGTGTGGTTGCCCTAAGTCCCTTAAGTTACCCATGTAACTCTAAGCCCATGTGTTTTATTTTACTAGTTTACCATCATATTAAAAGGGCTCTTTGCTTTGTGATTTAATTACCTCATTGAATTTAGAATTTGCATGATTATCTGAGGTAAATTTTATATTAATTAATTGTATATATTAATTTCAGCCCATATTAGTTTTAGGTGCATTATTTTCATCATTTTTACATTTTAGGGAACCAATTTAGACATTTAGGGTTACCCTATTAGTTGTCCTGCATCAAAGGGCCATCTAGTTCTCTCCAGAAGCCTTCCCCACCACCTTTTAAAATCAGGTCATAAACATTAGTAATCATCACTGCCAAATCTTCTTAAAATAAAACTCCTCTAATTGAAATTAGTCTGTCATCCACTTTCTTTTACCTCAAACCAATGTTGTTAAAATTGTTTGAGTTACGAGTTAACTCGTACGAGTTGATTCGACTCGGATGATCCAGCGAGTTAACTCGCATGTTAAATTGAAAATGGCCAAAAATAGTGCGATTTTGAGTAAATCGCATATCGTATGATTCAAAGTCGGACAATCTTTGAATCGTTCGATCCATAAGAAAAGGGGAAAAAAAAAGGGAAGAGGAAATACCTCTTTTAGTAGAAGTGGAAGAAGGAATAGGGAAAGGAAAGGGAAAAAGGAAAGGAAGAAGAAATTGTACCTATTTTTCTTACTCACTTTCTCCTCCTTCGTTTCTCCTTTCCGCCAGTTCTTCGCCTTTTTTTTCTTTCATTCTTTTGTTGTGCTCAAGTCTCCTTTTTCTTTTAGGGTTTTACAGTAAATAAGGAATAAGTAAATAAGGACTCCTACTCGTGAATAAAGGGTGTTTCGTTAATTAGCCTTCAACTAATAAGTACTGTTCACTTCTTTATCTTTACTTAAAAAATATTTTTTTTATCTTTATATCTATTTTCTTTTAGCGTTTTACGGTAAATAAGGACTTGTGAATAAGGTTTTCGTTAATTAGCCTTCAACTAATAAGTACTGTTCACGGAACAGTATTTATTTGTTGAAGGCTTCTTTATCTTTACTTAAAAAATATTTTTTATCTTTTATACCTATTTAAAAAAATTAAAAACTGTAATTTTTTTATTTTTTTAAATTATTTGATAAATACTAATAAAATTCTTTAAATGACTTTGATTTATTTGTTAATGATATCTATTTAAAAAATAAATAGTTCTAATTTAAAAAATATTTGATAGATGTTATTAAGGGTTTTTTAAAATTTTAAATGTTATTGGTTTATTTGCTGATTTTTTAAATTTATTAGTACTTATTACTTAATATTTATATTTAAATCTCATATTAATATATTTTTATATTTTTTATGGATAGTTATTTACTATGGATGATAAAGTATGTTATTATTCTATGTCATTTTATATATAATTGTAGTATAAATAATAATTATAGCAAAAAAAAGTAAAGAATGTTATAATTCTTATTATTCTACGATTTACGATTTACGAGTCACACCCTTAGACCGATTTACGATACGATTCGAGTTTGACAACATTGCCTCAAACAATAGGATGTCATAAAGCAAGAAACTCTACAGCTGCCCCTGCTGATGGTTTGTGTGCCCAACCAATGCTGATGGTTTGTGTGTCCAACCAATATCTCTCTTGAGTAAATGATTGAGAGAATTGTTTCTTTTCTGGTTCTTCTATCAATAGAAAATCCACTTTATGTTTTTTCATCAATCTTCCAATAGCTCCTCTCTTCTCCTTGAGGCCAAGGCCTTATATTCCACGTCAAAATCTTCATTACCCTTCCATCTGCTGTAGAAGACTGAAGAATCTAGATCTGCCCATGAGGGTAGCTGAACTGGATATTGACTTGACCATTTGAATTCAAGAAGTGATCCCTTTCTTCTATCCATTGAAGGATCAACTCGGCTTTGGCCTCATTGCTAGAAGTGATACCCATTCTTTCCTCCGCGTCCAAATTTTCTCCCCTTTTTCTTTTGAGTAACCCCTTCTACCAAGTGCCTCCAGCTCATTCTCCTTGTTGTCGGATCCGCCACCGACACCTCTTCCTATTGCTTCTTTACTGTTCACCACATCTTTTCAACTTCAAAAGAGCTGGAAACAATCCATTGGCACTAATGACGGCATCTGACAAATTCTGATTTCTACCTTCCGCCACCCTCTTTCTGTCCCACTAACAGTGCCTGGAGCATTAATGCAGTCATTATTTGTATCCCTTTGCTTGAGAGAGTAAGCAACAAAATGTTGGCTGCAGGTCTGTAAAACTGCTTCTGGCCCGTCACCGAGTATACCTGATGATATAAATAATGGAAGAAATAAAAGAAAAAAGGAGAAATAATAAGATAAAGTTGTTCTATATTTATTAGGATTGACTTACCCTTGTAATTTATTTTGTATTTATTTTATGTAACTCCTTTCCTTTTATATTTTGTATTCTCCTCTATTAATACAAAACCTTCGGGTCTCTCCTAAATTAAGGAAGACACAATCAAATCGTGTCTAATTTCACATGGTATCAGAGCAAGGTTTCACCCCTTTCTATTCCTCAAATTTTTTTTTTCCCGTTTCTTATCTGTGAAACGGACGTTTTCCATTTCCGACGGACGCTCATCGGATTCTGACCTGATTCAGATCTCGGCTCCTTCTGTTGCTGTTCTCAGTCCGCCAGACCTGCGCTCTGCTAGAGGGAATCGGTCTGCCAGAGGGAATCATTCTCAGATCTCCCGTCTGTGTTGTGCTTGCCGCTGCCCTTCGTGGACGTTGATCGGACTGCAGCTCCATCACCGTTTCTCTCCGTCACGGCTTGCGTTTTGCTGATCGAGTCCTTTGGCCTTGCCATTTCTCACATATCTGTTCTTGCTGCGCACACCTCAGATCTGTTGTTGTTCCGTCAGCCGCTCTTTTGCCGCCGCCTCTGCTGCGTGACATTGGCAACCCTTCTCTCACTGGACCTATTCCCGATCTGATTTCCAGATCTGCGAGCTCTGTGAGACCAAAGGGGGCGAGAGAATAAGAGGCGAACTCTCCATCGCTACACCTGTCGGCGCCGCCCACGACATTTGGTTTCGTTGGGTTGGTTCCTTCTTGCACACAGGCAATCTTGCCTTTCCTGGCTGCGGCCGACGCTCCACTGGAAGCTCTTCTTCCAATTTTTTTCGGTGGCCTCTCTTTCCCGCCGTCACAGTCGCCCTTCCCAGCCATTTTTTTTTTTCGATCTGGACTTGGATCCAGCCCTGCCCTCTGTCTCTGAGAACGCCGCACTGTCGGTTTTCTTCTCCAGCCGACCCGCACACCAGGTCTGATTTCGGTCTTCAGCTATTGCAGATCTCTGCTTTCGGCTATTGTTGCCGCCGCCTCACCGGCTGCCTTTCTGCCCCCACGCTACAACACCCTTTCTCGCCTTTCTCGCCGGTCTATCAGAGCCCCGCCCATCGTCGCCGCTGTTATCCGGTGTTCTTTGCGATCCGCCGACGTCTGCCACATCAGTGCTCCGCCCAGGAACGACGGCAACAATTGGGTCTCTTCTCGGTAGGCACATTGCAGAACTGCCTCCTTCATCGCTTCCGAACAAGAGACAAGGCCACTCCTCTCACTTGATACGATTGGCGGTTCTTACTCGGCCCACCCATCTCGAACATTTTATTATTCGAGTTGGTCCCTCATTCTCAATGGCCACCCCCTCTTCAGGTATTCTTAGTCTTCATGCTGGCGTCGCAGGTATTGCCCTTACTGTTCCATCTTCTTCTACTTGGATTATTGATACTGGTGCTAGTAATCACATGTGCTCCACGCTATCTTCCTTTTCTTCATACAAACCATGTTCTCCACCACCTTCTGTTCAACTTCCAGATGGCTCGCATGTACTGGTCACACATATTGGAACTGTTAACCTCTCACCCTCTATTGTGCTTAAGAATGTTTTCTTCATTCCGTCCTTCAAGTTTAACCTTTTATCTGTGACCCAACTTGCCACATTCAATTCTTGTTCAGTGATTTTTTCTTCTTCTCATTGTATTTTTCAGGACCTGTCAACACGGCAGATGATTGGACAAGGGGTCGTTCATGAGGGGCTCTACTACTTCCATGCGACTTCGGCAATGGCAGTCATTCGCCCCCCTTCCCTTGATCTTTGGCATTGGCGACTTGGTCACTTAAATCATCGTACTCTCAACAACTTAGCCAAGGATGTTTCTTTTATCTCTTGTTCTAAACATCCCGCTTGTGAGATTTGTCCCCAAGCGAAGCAATCGCGGTTACCATTTACTTCTAGTACCATCACCACTAGCAGGCCATTCGCTTTAATTCACTGTGATATATGGGGACCCTTTTCTCAACCTTCTTTCAATAGCTCTCGCTATTTTTTGACTATTGTTGATGATTTTAGCAGATGCACATGGCTTTATCTTATGCGTGTCAAGTCTGAAACTCCATCTCTTTTGAAATCTTTTTTTTCCATGATCCACACTCAATTTCATTCTCGCATTGCCTCCCTTCAGTCGGGTACTGGTGGTGAACTATTTCCCCTTATTCAAAAAGTTCGTTCGGATAACGGTACCGAGTTTCTTTCTGCTGATATGCAGAATTTCTTTTCCTCTCATGGGGTAATCCATCAACGGAGTTGCGTTGCAACTCCACAACAAAATGGCATTGTCGAATGCAAGCACCGTCATCTTCTTGAGGTTGCTCGTGCCCTTCGCTTTCAGTCCCATCTACCTTTACAATTTTGGGACGAGTGCGTCCTCACTGCTACCTACCTCATCAATAAAATGCCCACCTCTATTTTATCCGGTAAATCCCCACATGAAGTTATGTTCCACTCCAAACCGAACTACTCCTGTTTACGTGTCTTTGGTAGCTTATGTTTTGGTCACAACTTTAACATCAAGCATAAGTTTGACCAACGGGCCAAACCGGGCATTTTTGTCGGTTACCCCTATGCTCAAAAAGGCTATCGCATCTTTGACCTCGCTTCCAAATCCATTTACACATCTCGTGATGTCACCTTTTATGAGGGTATATTTCCCTATCGTGATTTGCCTCCCTCCACACCATCACATTTTCCTGTTACCCCATTACCCATCTCTGATGATCCTGCCTTTGATTTTCCTTCTCATTCGCCTGTTGTTACTTCTCCACCACCTGTTACTCCACCTGCTTTTCTTGATTCAAGTCAGCCCAGCGGCACTCTGCCTTCTATTCCCTCTCCTGTTGCTTCGCCACCAGCTACTCGGCCTAGTCGCATTCGGCGCCCACCGCCCCATTTGGCTGATTATCATTGTTCTACTGCCACTCATGAGCGTCCACCTTCTCCTCCCGCCTCCAAGTTGACAGGTACACCTTACCCCATTTCCCATTATCTTCATACTTCTAACCTTTCTGTTGCACATAGAGCTTTTCTTTCCAATATTTGTTCCACAGATGAGCCACGTACCTTTTCTCAGGCTATTAAGTCTCCAAACTGGAAAGCCGCCATGGAACAAGAAATTGAAGCACTTGAAAAGAATAATACTTGGACTCTCACTTCTCTTCCTGCCGACAAGAAACCCATTGGTTGCAAATGGGTATACAAGATCAAGTACCGGTCCGATGGTTCTATTGAGCGTCATAAGGCTCGTCTCGTCGCCAAGGGATTTACTCAGATTGAAGGGTTGGATTATCATGACACCTTTGCTCCTGTTGCTAAATTGGTCACTGTTCGTGCTCTTCTCTCTGTTGCCTCCGTCAAGCAGTGGTCACTTCATCAGCTTGATGTTAACAATGCCTTCTTACAGGGTGATCTTGATGAAGAAGTATATATGACTCTTCTGCCTGGTTTTGCACGACAGGGGGAGCCACGGGTTTGTAAGTTAAACAAATCTATTTATGGGTTGAAGCAGGCTTCTCGCCAGTGGTTTGCCAAATTCTCCTCTACTCTTCTTCAAGCTGGTTTTTCTCAGTCTAAGTCTGATTATTCATTGTTCACACATCACACCGGCTGTTCTTCGACCTTTGTGCTGGTCTATGTTGATGATATCATCATCACTGGAAATGATGCTTTGGCCATTCAACGCCTTAAATGCTTCCTTGAAGATAAATTTTATATTAAAGATTTGGGGCGCCTCAAATACTTTCTTGGCATTGAAGTTGCACGCTCTAAGAAGGGTCTTTTCCTCTCCCAAAGAAAATATCTTCTCGACATTCTCAAGGATACAGGTTTTATTGGCGGACGTGTCTCAGATTTTCCAATGGAACAAAAGCTGCGCTTATCACCTGCTGATGGGACTTTACTTCCTGATCCCACATCATATCGTCGTCTCGTGGGCCGTCTTATATACCTCACTGTTACCAGGCCAGATATTAACTATGCAGTACACATTCTCAGCCAGTTTATTCTCTCTCCTCATAGTGCGCATTTGGACGCCGCGCACCGTGTGATTCGCTATTTGAAGGGCTCCGTCAATAAAGGGATTCTTTTATCTTCCTCTAGCAGCCTTATTCTACAGGGATATTGTGATTCTGATTGGGCTGGTTGTCCAACTACTCGGCGGTCCACCACTGGTTATTGCACCTTCCTCGGTTCCAACCTCATTTCATGGAAGACCAAGAAGCAACACACAGTTTCCCGATCCTCAGCTGAAGCCGAGTATCGCGCCATGGCTACCTTGACCTGTGAGCTCCGATGGTTGAAATACTTACTCAGTAACCTTGGTATTCTCCACCCTTCGCCCATCACTTTATTTTGTGACAATCAAGCTGCCTTACACATTGCCACCAATCCCGTTTTTCATGAACGGACGAAACACATCGAGCTTGATTGTCATTTTGTACGGGAGAAACTTCAGTCTAAGTTGCTTGTTCCTCGCTACATTCCTTCTTCTCATCAACTTGCTGATGTCTTCCCCAAGCCATTGGGCAAAGATTCTTTCCATGACCTGATTCGCAAGTTGGGCGTTATTCACATACACGCTCCACCTTGAGGGGGAGTATTAGGATTGACTTACCCTTGTAATTTATTTTGTATTTATTTTATGTAACTCCTTTCCTTTTATATTTTGTATTCTCCTCTATTAATACAAAACCTTCGGGTCTCTCCTAAATTAAGGAAGGCACAATCAAATGGTGTCTAATTTCACAATATTGGATTAATTTAGCATGGTGTAATCAAATCGTGTCTAATTTCACAATATTGGATTAATTTAGCATGGTGTACAGGACTGTATTTTATAGACACAAGACACAACTATAAAAGGAATTCCAATTCTAATGTGTGCAACAGTCCTTGAGACTATTCAAAATAATATGACTTCTTTCCATAAAAGAATAAAAACCTATTCACACTATCGACAACACAACCTGCTGGCCTAGCTTGATAGTCTATGGTCCAGTTCATTCTTGCTGAAAGTAGACCTGAGGACCCAGCTCAAATCTAAGATCCAGCTCATATATGACAAATTGCTGTCCAAATTCATGGTTCCATCAAAATTTAACTTGACATACACTGTCAAGGTGCCTGCCATAAGTCAACCATTACAGTTGAGTTTGCAATCACTGCTTGAGGGCCATTGGCCTTGATCCAATTATTAGTCTCTGATGTGTCTCTTCTCAGCATGTCTGCAGCTCTTTTTTTCCTCTTTTGAAAGGAACATTTCTACTGTTGTTAATGGCATACTATTGAAACAAAATCATTTATTGCTTTTTGTAAATGTCACGTCATAAATCTGTAGTAGTAATGAGACTTAGATTACAAATTTTTTTCCAGAAGTAAGGAAATAAATTTCAAGACTTGGAAGCTATGCAGAGTTTTGGGAGAATCATATTGTTATAACGAAGAAACCATGATGCAGCAAAAAATACAAGTAACCATACAGAAAGACACAAGGTCTACATGGTTTGACAATGTCTCTCCATCCATAATGAGATGGGAGACATTCACTATCTTTGCGAATAGGTATTAACCATCTTTGCGAATAGGTTACGATGGAATTTGAGGGTTTATCCTCTCTTCCTCACACCTCTTTGAATACAAAGCAAATCATAACCTTAGAAATCTCTGAAACATGTATCATTTAGTTAGTGCCCAGTATAGAATTAGAAAAGCACCCTTGTACCCTTAACACCGCTAGCACCTCTGGACCACCAACTAGGGGGATGCTGACCCTTGGGATTCCTAAAATCCCAATTAGGGGTCCATGTCCAATGTGGCCCAGATAACCAGAGAATACAAGACATATTCACAGCACATCTAATAGTTAGTTACAGCATTAGGACATTTGAAGAACAGGTGAAACTCATTTCAACATGACTGGTGCAATTTCTTCATTCATCAGGAATATTCATGTTTAGATTCTGAAAGTAAGAATTATTTTAACTTGTCATAGTTTGGCCTGACCTATTTGTATGGTTCTTGCAGTGGAGCAAAGGAAACAGCCAGAACTGAGGGGTTTACCCACTGCTGTTGTACAGTACAATTCCTGGAAAGGGGGTGGCCTGATTGCTGTTAGCTATGAAGCCCGAAAATTTGGTGTGAAGCGGTAGGTATAATGTCTTAGGTGCATGCAAGAATTTAACTGTCCTGATTATCAAGATATGATGCACTGTATAAACAAGTGGGTGTCTTTTCTTCGGTCCATATGATTGCCATTCTGGACCATTCTTTTTAATAGGCAGTGTCCTCAACAACCTTCTGATTGGAATATTTTTAATATTTGACCAACAAATAGAAGGTTAAGAAAGCAAAGAGTCCTATCATAGGAACATGGATTGGATGGTGTTGGAGCCGTAATCTGGAATGCTTTGGGAACTCTCAACACTACATGAGAATGGGACCCTCTTCTGCCTAATGGTTGTGTCAAACAATCCATCATGCAACAGAGTCACTTTCTTTCTCTTCTTTAATATATGTCAAGTTTGGAACCAATTAAGAGGACATTTGGTTTTCAGTTCAATGCGAGGAGATGAGGCCAAAAAAGTATGTCCAAATATCCAGTTGATTCAGGTCCCAGTTGCTCGTGGCAAAGCTGACTTAAATTTATACCGTAATGCAGGATCAGAGGTATATTTGGCATGAAAGCCATGCTTCAGTGACTTGTTTCTCTCTTTTAGATGCTTTATCTGTTTGCGAAGGAGATTATTCCTTCAAATGCATAAAATAGTTTGTAATTTACTTAAACTTCATATAATTGCAGGTAGTTTCTGTGCTAGCGACAAGGGGACGATGTGAGAGGGCTTCTATTGACGAAGTTTATCTTGATCTTACTGATGCAGCTGAGTCAATGCTTTCTGAAAATCCTCCTGAAACATTGGAAGAAGTGGATAAAGAGGCCCTAAAATCACATATTCTTGGTCTTGATGAGGTTGGGGATAGTATTTCCATTTATCACTGTGTAGAAGCTACCAATTGTCGTCCTCAAAGATTATCCTATCCTTTACATCACCTACCTTCCTTTAACTCTGGCCTATCGTTGCAAAAATGTTGGCATAAGTTTGCTAAATGGGTCAGGATGGGTTTTGTCATTCATACCCAGACAATCCTAGGACGCAATTATATTCAATCAGTTATGGGTGGTACATTGCTATATATATATAGGCAAAATCTCTACAAAACATCCAAGTGAGTGGCCTGCCTGTGTGTATAGGTCTCATATGGGGCCATTTGCTGATGAATCTAAACTGTTTAAGTTGTTATTTCTCTTCTAAATTTAGATTCAACTTAACTTGATGCATTTTGACTGTTGAATTCAGCATCATAGGGAAAAACATGAGTCGAACCAATGCGGGGGTGGAAGGGGCTATGGACCTTCTTCCCCCTGTTTTTATAAAAGCCCTTTTCTAGTTTAAATATTTTACAAAAAAGCCCCTTAAGATATGTTAAAGATTGCATATTGGTTGGGCCCCTCCAAAAATTTGAAGTTAGAAATAAGAGCTGGGATAATTTGATGGGCCTTGTTATCAACAATTTAATCGTTCCGATGATTATCTATCCAGCCATTCATTTTTTTTTTTCTCACAGGGAGGTTCCCACCCCATGGCATTTCTGTTAGACCATCCAAGTGTGTATGTATGTATATAGGTATGCATGGATGTATGCATGTATATATTTATGATGAATGTATTTATGTATGAATCTACATATGCATGTGCGCATGCATGGATGGATGTATGCATGTATATATTTATGATGAATGTATTTATGTATGAATCTATATATGCATGTATGCATGTATTTATGGATGTCTTCCTGCACGTTTGCATGTATGGATGTATTCATGCATGTTTGCATGCATTCTTGTATGAATGTATGCATGTGTTCACCTATGTTGGTGTTCACCTATCTATGCCAAGAAATCAGCAACAATATTGATAGAGTGTCTAGACATGCTGAACACATATCTGTCTACCCTTGCTCTGTTTATGATTTGCCAATGTCGTTTCTTTTCCCCGTACCCAAGTTATTGGAATTATAGAATTACTTTCAGTCATCCACTTCACATGACCACGTTCCACCAAAACTTGAAAGCTTGATTGGTATTATAGAATTACTTTTCCCCGTACCCAAGTTATTGGAATTATAGAATTACTTTCAGTCATCCACTTCACATGACCACGTTCCACCCAAACTTCAACGCTTGATTGGTAGCCAACAGTTTAGCCCCATTTATATCCTTTACTCCAACCGGGACAGAGAAAAACATCGTCATCTTATCTTCATCATCATGAAGTACACCCCCAACATCCACTGGACCCAGTTTCCCTTCTGCTTCTCTGTCCGCGTTAAGCTTGCAAAACCCATTTGGTGGCTTCTCCCACATTTTAGTCACCTTATTTGTCCTCTCTCCGTCCCAATAGCTCCTTCCATCCTCTAATAAAATCTTCAAATTGGACCCTTTTAAACTCCTTTGCAACCATGATCCACCTTAGAAAATCTGTCTGTCCAACTCAAAAACCTTTCCTACTGTTTTTTTTTTTCATCTCAAATAATATCGAATTTCTTTCCTTCCATACTGCCCAAAGACCTGCAGCCTGTATAGAATTCCATATTCATGGTAGTGATTGAGTGATGACATTATTCTTGAACCATTGTTGATGTTTTATAGAACTAGCATGGTAGCCCGTATTAGCTGTAGACATGTTGATTCTTGATATATAATGAGGCAGCAATAGTTGTATATTTGGTTTATTTCATCATCATCATCATTATTGTCGTTGTCGTCGTCAAATGTCAGAATTCCATCTATCTAGGTTCGTCTTTATAAGTTCTACTTTTCCATTTGACCGTATCGTAAACTATACCTTAGTCACTCCACAATCTAACATATCTTTCTTTATCCTTCCCCTCCATGTTTTTACTGGTTGACTTCTCCTTGTATTTGGTTATTTAATCTATACGAATATATGCTGTGCTCATGATGGGGCCAACTCTTAGATGATCTGTACTGAATTAGGCCACTAGCATAGTGGATGTAGGTGCTTATAGTTGAGCACATTCAACAAACTATATTATGCAGTGTGTTAGTGCCCTGGCTTGCCGAGTCACCTATTTGTCAATTACATGACTTAGGTGAAGCCTTGCTTCGGAAGTATGAAGCAATGAACAAGACTCAAGGAGTGATGAGGATTGAATCAAGAGCATTGAAGATGGAAGATCAAGAGAAGATTCATCATCACAAGAGTATGGCAATCACATTAAAGGTATATTGGCCATAAATGACATTAGGTGGAACCCCAACACCATAGGATGATCAACTAAGGCAAGCGTGTGTTTGGCACCAAACCAAGAACCAAAAGACGTAATTCTCAAACAGTTGAATTTACTGTCAGGACGACACATCGTGTCGGGCGATCAATCGCCAGTGATAGAAGATGATCAATCGTGGTTCTGCGATGTATCGTCCGGAAAATCAAAGGTTCGGGTTGGAATGGATTGTCAAATACAATTGGTCTGAGGATGATACACTGTCCACACAGTCGTGGTCACGATCAATCGTGGGATACCATGACGATACAATCGTATGGGGCACATCGCTGGGACCGGAGCGATACATTAGGCAACACGATCAATCAACCGGTCTAATCGTGGTGCATCCTTGAACAGTTTCTTGGGAAAATTCTGCACAGTCAAAATTTCATGAATTGTGAGATCCTTTCACTCTATCAAATGATATAATCAACTGGCCAAACCACCATGGTTGGATAGAACATTGAAAGAGCTTTTCATAGAGCCTAAGAACAGTCAAATTGGAGTTCGGGAGCCCAAGATATCGCCGTTTTAGTAGAGTGCTGTTTTTGCTGAAAACTGTTAGCACGGTCAGTCGTGAACTGGTGATCAATCCCTGGGGAAAGACAGTTCTGGCCGAAAATCCTTTTTTTCTGGGCTGTTCTCAGGACGATACATTCACTGAATGTATCTTGATGGCGATTGGTCGTCCGGTACAGGGACGATCAGTCGTGGGTGACGATCAATCATCCGTATCCAGAAAGTATCCGTTGGAAACACACTCAAACCTCAACGGTAACATTCCAACGGCTCTTTGGGTGGCGACCAATCGCCTGTAGCATGCCGGGATTCTCTAGTTTGCCTATATATACTTCAAACTCTTATGAGTTTGGTTGGACCTTTCAACTTGGAACATCTTAAGGCATCCCTAGTGATCCCAAACCACTCCCAACCTCTCTCCATGAACTCACATAATTGAATCAATTAGAAAATCCAATCAATCTCTTGGTTGTGATTAAGTGAGAGAGTGAAAACCATCTAGGATAACTATTGGTGTATCTTAAATCCTAGACCTTACCCAAGGATTGTGATTGAACATACACAAGGCATATTGACGCAGGATAAGACAAAAGGTGACCCTAAAGGTGACCCTAAATGCCTAAATGCGATTTATGCAATAATAAGAAACTAAATGAGGCTGAAATCAAAATTAAAATTAATAATAACAATTAGAATAATAAAATCTACCACAAATAATCAATAAAATTCAGAGGATTCAATGTAAGTAACAAAATCACAATCCAAACCATGTCATAGCTCAAAGTAGAAGGCTCTCAAAACCAAAAAGATTATCAAATCATACAAACATATAAAGCCAACATCAAATAAAGATTAAATCTGATTTTAACAGCAGTATGAGAGGTTAATGAGGTTAAGAAAAGGCCCAGTTTTGTAGGACAGCAGTAAGAGAGGGGAAAACAGGTTGAAAAGGCTAAGATAGGGACTGGAAGAACATGACAAGCGTAAATGAGGTTAAGAAAGGCTATGGGAAAGCATGACAGGTGTATAAACAGCAGATCTGGCTTCTAGAGGGGCTGGAGTCAGCTTACGATACAGATCTGAAGTGTATTGACAGATCTGGAATTCCGGGATGTTCTAACAGCAATTTGGCAGGTCTAACGTACAGATCTGGGACTGTAGAATGAAGTTGCAGCAAGATGGCAGGCCTGGGAAGGGACAACAATGGGTTTTGGTTCAGGTTAGGGTGGCAGAAATCAGTAGGATTGAGAGAGTAGGTGGCGGCACAAGGAGAGGTGAATAGGTGGGGGTTTAAGGCTGGATCTGAGTTTTGGAGGTCAGTAACAATAAGAAGGAAGGATCGGCTATGTCTTTTGTAGAAAAGAGAAGAGAGAAGAGAAGAGCAGAGGAAGAGAAGAGGAAGAGGATCAAGTACCTGGAAGGAAGACAGCTTCACGCCAAACTCTCGGATTCGCTCCAAGGTAATCACGGCAGAGGATTTGCAGAGAAATTCTCAATCTTGATTTTATTTCATTGTAAAAACTGTCTTTGCCCAAAGGGCTACAATGCCTTATATAAAGAATCACTTACTTAAAATAAAATAAAGCAAAAGTACAACACTACCCTTGCTTAAAATAAAACTAATTAAAAACAAAAAATAGCAAGTAAAGAAAAAGGCAACCCTTGCTTAAAATAAAACTAACTAAAACAAAAATAGCAAGTAAAGAAAAAGGCAGGGATGCACCGCATCACATATCTTCGACATCGTCGACATCACATTGGGAAGGAGACTTTAAGAAGCATATCATCTACAAGTGGGCTCACACAAGGCAAGTGCTTCTTAGGGTTTGATTTATTTTTAAATCATCTTCATTATATAGTGGACTAGATCAAGGTGATCAAACCACTATAAAAAATAGAGGGATAAGGACGTAGACCGGTGGTTTGGTCAAACCTTTCAAAACCTTAGGTGATTGGGTGAAATTCCCAATCAATTGGATAGGTAGAAGTCCTATTCTATTTGTGAGTGCGTAATTTTCCACATAGTATATTTGGGATAGCCCAACGATGGGTGAGTCCAACAGTGGATGTAGGTTTATTTAAACCGAACCACTTTACATCTTGTGTTGTGGGTGTTGGTCTTGTTCTTGTGTGATTGTTCTTCTATTGGCACACTCTATTGTCACGCACTTGATTAATCTAATTTAATCTGCTGCAAATCAATTGATTAATCAAGAAATTTTTAAAGACCATTAAAATTGGAATTGCCCTATTCACCCCCCCTCTAGGGTCAATCTTGCATCGGGTTCTTGCACACTGGGAACTTGCACACTGGAATAGTTGTTGTATAAGATATAGTCTTTCAAATGAGATGCTACATTGTTCCTAGATGAGAAATATTGTTCTTATATGCAAGTGGGAAAACTTGACCTTGATTAAAAGGAGAAAGAGAGAATGGTAGGGCATAGATATCTCTGGACAGGAACGTTATGATGTGATGAGGAGATAGGGTATGGCGCCTATTGCATAGATGCTTATTAGTTACATGCTATACATGTTTATTTTGATTCCACTTTAAATATTTGACTGTTTTTATCTTTCTAGCAGATAAGCATTTAAAGAGATTTAGGTTGCAACTCTTCAAATTCCTTATATATAATAACAAAAATATAAGAAAATAGTTCTGGTACTAATTCAAGAAAACAAAAAGAATTTTGTTAAGGTTTTAAATGTAATGAATTTGATACAGCTGGGTTTGGTGAATTGTTGAAGCATAATTTAGACCCCTGTACTCTTTAAGAGAGAAATCCAGCAATATATGGTGATTATACAAAATTATTAATGCAGTTATACTTCTTCACAGTATTAAATGATGAACTGGATCTCTAGGATGGCAATGAGGGGGAGAAAACTGTCAAAGAGTGGCTATGTAGAAGTGATGCTGATCATCGGGATAAGTTATTGGCCTGTGGAGCTATTATTGTAGCAGAGCTGCGGATGGAGGTCTTGAAAGAGACTAAATTTACATGTTCTGCAGGCATTGCTCACAATAAGGTATTATCAACAATTTTTTTAATCGCTAGGATAATCTCCTGCCTCTAGAAAACATTTGCTTAGTGTTACTTCTGCTCATTTGTTTTTTTTTTGTTATTAGCTTTTCCTTGTTTAGTTGCAGTGTATCTTGATAGTATGACACATAACCTCATATTTATTTGGTGATTGGTGTTGCTGGCAGATGCTAGCAAAACTTGCAAGTCCAATGTATAAACCTGCACAACAAACAGTTGTTCCCTCCTCATCTGTAAAAGACTTGCTTGCTTCTTTGCCAGTAAAGAAAATGTAATTTACTACTGCCGATTCTCTCTCTCTCTCTCTCTCTCTCTCTCTCTCTCTCTCTCTCGTGTTTGTTTTGTGTGGTCTTTGAGGTATGCATCTGTGTCTATAAGGGTCACTTTGATGTAGTTTTAGATATAATATATGTAGAAGGCCTTCTAAAATGTCATTATAGGTTGTTTTCTTGTATGTAATCCCTTAAAGTTGTGATACATCATAGTGCAGAAACTCCAAAAGTCTAGTCAACAAACCTCTTGTCTAAAGAATTTTATGAAATCCTAGTTTGTCCTAATTCTGGACTGAACCAATTTTAGTGTAGAGAAGGCCCTAAGGGGGTGCATGCCATTTTCCAGCGGATGGAAAATGAAGAGCATAGAAAATGAGACCCTTCCCTCGTAATAAGGGCTCTATGCTAAGAGCACAAAAACTTAGACCCTTCCCTCTTCTTCCAAGGAATCCATTTCTCGAAAGAAGAGAGAAAGGGAGAAGGGAAGAGGGGTGGGGGAAGAGAGAGAGAGGGGAAGGGATCAAAAAATTTAACAAGAGGGAGGTTTTCCATGCTTGGTTTATTTTTTTTTTGAGTGAAAACAAAGAGAGAATATTATTAAAGAAAAAAAGAATAGTACAAGAAAAAAGTTTGAAAGGTATAGACCAAGAAAGAAAAAAAACAACAACGAGAAACAAAGAAACAAAAGCTCCAAGTGAACAAGGAGGTCCATCATACACAATCCAGAAGAGCCCCCTTCTTCAAATGTCGAAAACACCTAAAACAGATCCATCTACACCGTTCTTGGCAAAATAGTCCGCTACCCCATTTGCGGCACGCCTGATCTAACAAAGGCTACCTCTAGTCCCCCAACAAGTGCCCTGATCTCCTTAACTGTAGTAATCAATCTCTAGGGGGATCGTTTCAAATCTTTCGCCCCTTTTATGACATTTGCTGAATCTCCCTCAATGACTAATTTTCCACCTCCTAAACCTACCCAAATGGTCAAAGCTCTCCTAATAGTAAAGAGTTCAACTTCATTAGAATTTCCAGTCCCAACTGATTCTGTGAATATCATAGATGTTTGACCGTTGTGATCTCTAAGTACACCCCTGTACCTACCGACCCCGATTTTCCCCTAAAAGCTCCGTCGACGTTAAATTTCATGACCCCATGTTAAGGAGGTGACCACTCCACCAAAACTTTGGATTTCCTAGATCTTCCACTCATACAACCCTCCCACGAAGATAAGAGGTCAAAGGCTTCGAAATCTTTGAACTTTTTGTTGGGCAAAAGGCAAGCACAAAGTCTCCATTTGGATTTTTGGAATAACTCAGTTAATCTAGTGGACTTTCCTTTGAAAATTCTTAAGTTTCTCTCTTTCTAGATTGTCTATGAAATAACAGCCAGAATTGTGGGCCACGCCATCCTCCACCTCTTATTGGGATATGGGAAAAACCATGAAACCAATGTTTCTGCTTAGGTGCTAGCACCGACTCATGAAATGCCCATTAAGCTGCAGAAACTGCCCCATAGATGCCAAGCAACCGGACAAGTAACGAAAAAATGATCAATGGTTTCTTCTGGAAACCCACAAAGCGAACAACTACAATCCTCATCAAGTCTCAACAGACCTGTCCTCCTAAGATCCATTCTTGTAAGAATTTTCCTCGAACACCACATACTATACAAAGGTTTGAACCCATGGGGGCGCCTGATTTTTCCAAATTAAACAAGGGGACAATGCCGATCCACTCACCTATTGTGTAGCAACATCCACCATAGATTTGATCGAATAAGCCCATGAGGCGTCACCCATCCATACCATCTCTTCTTCCTCCCCCAATGTCACTGGAAACTCACCTAACTGTCCTAATAGCTCATTCAGATTTTCCCTGTCAAAGGACCTCAACTCTCTCCTAACGGTTTTCCATGCTTGGTGAGACAACGTTTTATTCATTTTCAATGGAAATAAGGGTTTTGACGCCAAACGCAACAAAAGCATTGGGTTTCCATGACTTGACACGGTGCCGGATTTTATGGTGCTTGTCAGATGATGTGGATCACACCTTAGTGTAATTTTTTTTTCTTTAGAGTTAATTTCCTCGGGTAATTGGCAAACAATGTCTAAAAGTTGGTCATTTTCCTTTTTGAAGTATAATGTATTCGCTTAATTTTTTGTTCTTCTAGGCAACATATGGTGCTCTTAAATTAAATTAAGTTAAATTAAATTGCAGGAAACAACTTGGTGGAAAGCTCGGTAGCTCCTTACAAAGTGATCTTGGTGTGAGTACCATTGGAGATCTATTGAAATTTTCCGAAGAAAAACTTCAAGAGTGTTATGGGATAAATACAGGGTATGTCATCTATTAACCATGGGGAAACCCTTTTTTTCTCATGACTGTTAATTATATCTAGCTTGTTAAGGTAATTTATGTGGTTACTTTGGCATATTATTGGATTTCTCCTTGGTATTTTATGATTCAAATCGTGCATTTTTAGATTGGCCTTAGCTGTTTGGCTGGGAGATTTTAAAGTGATTAACATCTCACAGGCCAGTGTTTGTGCATATCAGCCATAGGTTAGTTTCTCGTCCTCCAAAGGAAATTCTATTAGAAACTTTCTTCAAGGAGAGAAGTAACCAGTGATTGGGGGCTGGGCCAAAAAATTAACAATTAAATGAGCTTACATGAGAATCCCTATTTTAAGGAACCAAAGAGACCTTTGCTTATTTTCTTATTTGAATGGTAGCACCATTCTTGATATATGGGTTACTATCTCTTTGATGATAATGAATCTTATCCTTGATGGATGGAGTCAAATAGCTGTACATGGTTTTTCTATCTCACGCTTATGATTATGCATCCATTTTTCTTATCATTTTGTGGGCTTTTTCTGCTCAATGGTTGGTCATGACTCTTGAGCTTAATCTAAGAGTATTAAATTCTATTTGATTCCGCTTTATAAAGTTGGTAATTTGGCCCATATGGTTTGAGTTTGAGCATGCTATTTTTACTTGTTAATCCATTTTTGAGCAGTTGGCTGAACTCCATTTTCATTTTGAATCGAGTTTTGTTTGTTTCAATTAAGATTCCAAGCGGAGCATTTATATGTTATACTGTTCTGGCTTTATTGAGCCTCATTAGTGGCTCTAGTACCAATTTGAGTCTTGTGATTCATGTTTTGATTTGTGCTTACTTCACAATCCTATGACATCCTAGCAAAAATGGGTGATAAATTCTTCATATCATGTTAGGTTTTGTTTAAATTTGGGCTCATTTGGAAGGTAATACTAACCCAATGGGTCCAAGTTCATGTCATTCTCATCATATTACACATCATGTGACCATGATTTAGAACATGAGAATTAACTCAAATTTATTCTAAATGTAATTAATTTAAAACTCAATTTTCCATACTAGAAGAACATGGGCCTTATATGTTTGGACCATTTTTACATTTGCATCGAACACACCTTAGGACCGTGAGTTGATACTTGATGTTACCTCCTTAATCTATTAGCCAATGCTTCTGCCATTTTTTTGCAAAGGCGGCTGTTGACACTCAAAAAATTGTTTAAATGTCATTATCCATATGATCTGGTTCTTCAAATGAGGAAAAGGAAGAAAAAATGTAAGGATTTATATGATCAAATATGATCATAGTAATTTAGATTCTACTACGTGTAGATCTAAAGGCATTAACAAAAGATCATAAAATTTGGACATGATATAGTCCAAGCAATCAAAAAGGGCCCATCGATCGTGGATTTAATCAATCAATCACAATTAACAGATGGTGATTGATTAATTACAATCTTTGAGGCACCCCAATAGCATATTAAGAGATTATCAACCTGCCTGAATATGTCTAATTGTTGATCAGGTCATTAAGACCTTTGATCAGATCAAGTCATTAAGACCATCCATCAACATATCTGGTGGTAGATTGAGTCATTAAGACGCTACTAGACATATCTAGCGGTGAATCAAGCTATAAAGGCCCACCAAAAGCATATCCGATGGTGGATTAGGTTATAAGGCCTCCCATCAACATATCTGACAGTAGATCAAGTCATGAAGAACCTACTAGTCATATTCAGTGGTGAATCAAGCCATCAAGGCCAACCAAAGGTGTATTTGGTGGTGGATTAGGCCACCAAGGCCTACCATCGACATATCCAACAATAAATAAGGTCCTCATGACCCTATCAGACATGTTCAATGGTGGGTCAAGTCATCAGGACCCTACTAGGCATATCCAAGCATATCCAATGGTGGATCATGCCAACCTTGACATATTCGACGGTAGATCAAGTCATCAAGACCCTACCAAACGTATCCAATGGTAAATCAAGTCATCAAGACCCTATCAAACAAGACCCTACTAGACATATTTGATGGTATATCAAGACCCTGTAGGGCATATTCAATGATGGATTAGGCCATCAAGGCCTCGAAAGGGACTACCCTCGTTGTAGCTTCTCTCGCCCGAGTTGTCCTCATTAGGGCTGCCCTCGTCGGGCCTGCCCTTGCCTAGGTTGTTTCCCTCGGGGTTGTCCTTGCCCGGGCTGCCCTCTTCAGGGTTTCTCTCATTTGGGCTACCCTCAACGAGGTTGCTCTTGCTTGGGCTGCCCTCGCCCAAGCTCCTCTTGTCGGGTCGGCCCTTTTTCGCACAACCCTCATCAGGCCTACCTTTTCGAGATTGTCCTCGTCGAGGCTGCACTAGTGCAACCCTTTCCACCCCAAAACTATAAATACCCCACTTGGCCTAGAGAGGGAGGATATTTTTGTCCTAGACATTCTTTGGACACACTACAAGAACAAGTGAGCGAGTGACTTTCCCTGACAACCAGACATAGTGTGGTTACAGGTTTCTAATCTGTTTCATAGTTCAGATTTAGTGTGGTTTTCCATTAACGCATCATCTCCATCAGTGTTGTTAAAATCGTCCGAGTTGGGAGTCAACTCGTACGAGTTGGCTCGACTCAGATGGTCAACCGAGTCACCTCGGTGGTCAACTCGAAAAATGTCATCAATCGTCCGAGTTTTGTTAAAATCGCAGATCATGCGATTCAATCTTAGTGGATCGTTACATCGTCCGATAATAAGAAAGAAAAAAAAAAAAGAGGAAAAAAAGGAAAAACAAAAAAAAGAAAAGAGGGAAGAGTAAGAAACGAGAAACCTGCCGACAGCAAGCCTCTCTTTCTATTTCTTCTCATCGTCGTTGGCTCCTGCTGCCTCTTTTCCTTCTTTTCTCCTTCATCTCTTCATCCCAGCCTCTTTTCCTTCGTCTCTCCTTCGTCTCTGCTCTTCCATTTTTTTCTCTTTCTACTTAGGTCTGATACGATGAAAGTTAAGAATATAACTTATCTTCGCAGGTCCTCGTACGAGGACCTAGAAGATATCTTCATTTCATTTGCCGCCTAATCTATTTTCAGCAGTCATTAGATATTTCGGAAATGAGGTTATCTACTTCCTTTATCATCTTTATCTTTTTAAAATTATTTCTCATGATAAAAAAATGTTTCTTATACCTTTATTAATTTGAAAGTTAACTACAATATTTATATGTTTGTAAGTTGATTGTTTAAAGTAACTTGTAAATTTGAAAGTTAACTATAATGTTTTTAAAAATTCTATTTAGTATCAAAATTTTATGCCAATTAAATCTAAATATGAAAAATTCAATTTCAGTATTATTATTTTAACCTCAATAATCATTCGCATATAGTGTAATACTGTAAATATTTTTTAACATATTGTATATATCTTTTAATAATACTAAATTACTAATAGTCTAATACTGTAACTATATATAATACCATATGATATATATATATATATATATATATATATATAATATAGTTTTCTAATAATAGAAACAATGCACTTAATAGTTAATAATGTATGTTTAAATCTTGTATTGATATTTTTTAATATTTAATTATGATAGTTTAATAAAATGCTAATTTATTGAATATATTATCTTATCAAATTAAATTAATTTTTTTTACTATATTGGCTCTAGAAATATTTTTTTTTTCAACAATACTTATATATTTTATTAAATAAATAGAACTCCGCTACAACCTTTAATATTATTAAACTAAATTAGTTATTTTAAATCATTACATCAATAACTAAATCAATAAATAATAATTATAGCAAAAAAAGTTAAAAATATTAAAACTCTTACGATTCTATGATTTACGATTAACGAGTCACACCCCTAGATCGATATACGATCCGAGTCGAGTTTGACAACATTGATCTCCATAATGTAGTTTGGGACTTCGTAGTTCCATTTACACTTCATTTTTAACATTTCTGTTTGGATTCCTTGAATCCATTGACACTTCTTGTTTCTTGTTCGAGGACTCAGATCCTAGCCCAATGTGGAATTAAGATCATGTCTTTGTTGTCAGATCTCTGCATCAGGTGCGCACAAGTCACCAGTCGTAGTTCAAGTCTTTGAGGACACCACTTTAAGGCTTTCTAAATTTGTATTTATCTTTTGATCATTTTTATGCATGCTCGAAAACTCTCTCTTGTAAAAGGGATGACAGACTGGTCTCTCTAGGAAGAGCCTAGATCTGTTGTTTAGAATTATGTACCCATTTTACTCTACTCATTTATCAAATGAAATTTTTTGATGCAAATTTGAAAATTTGTGTGTACAAAGTTTCTGGCACACCTCGTGGGACCATAATCAAGTTCCCAAGTGTTAAGTTTTTGAGCATCGACATAACACGAAGTTAATAAAAAAACCGACATATACATATTTCTATCAGGTAATCCAACCAAGAGCATGGATTTGAAGTTTGTTGTCACCTTCAACCTCGCCAAGTACCTCGAGTACCTGTGAAAGAAAAAGGCTCGCAACTTAGGTGGAGTTGAACTTGGCCAAAACCATTACTCCTTTAAAAGACAACATAAAGATAACATTTTTATTGAAATGGTTAATATATTAAGAAGTAGAAGGCACCAAAGGTGCTAATACAAAGCAAACAAGAAATAGAAAAAACAACACTACAAGCTTCCCAAATATAAAGGAAGCCACGATCTTGAAGCAACACTAATGGAAAAGAAAGCTATTGAAGATCTGCACAATCTTTCCAAGCTTGAAGGATGTTAGTCATGGGAATATTCCTCAATTCCTCAAGCGAGGAAGCCCATGAAGCACACTTGACCAAAGCGCGGTTCGAAACAGACTGGCTCAACTCAGCAGAATTTTTGAAAACCTTGTTGTTGTGCTCCCACCAAAGGCTCCAAATGGTGGCAAAAAATGCTAACCACAGAAGGGAGCACTTTCGAGAAACCGAAGTAATGTTCCAGGCATAAAAAAGCTCAACCACCGACGAGGGCATTGCCCATCGAACTCCGAACTGATCCAAGATGACATTCCACACTACAGAAGAAAATGGACAATGTATAAGGAGGTGATTTGTATCTTCCATAACTCTGAGGCATAGAGGGCAAGCACTAACCATGATTTTTCCTCTTTTGCGCAATTTGTCCCGAGTCTGAATTAACATAATGATAACATTGGTCAGCATTATGAACAAAATTCGATAAAACTGGCGTTGTCAATTATGGCTCTCCTCGACGCATCCATGGATATCGTAGTGACTGTGGCTCAACTCAGCAGAATTCTTGAAAACCTTGTTGTGCTCCCACCAAAGGCTCCAAATGGTGGCAAAAAATGCCAAATGCCACAGAAGGGGAGCACTTTTGAGAAACCGAAGTAATGTTCCAGGCATGAAGAAAACTCAACCACCGACGAGGGCATTGCCCATCGCACTCCGAACTGATCCAAGATGACATTCCACACTGCAGAAGAAAATGGACAATGAATAAGGAGGTGATTCGTCTCTTCCGTAGCTTTGAGGCATAGAAGGGCAAGCACTAACCATGATTCTTCCTCTTTTGCGCAATTTGTCTTGAGTTTGAATTAACATAATACTAACATTGGTCAGCATTATGACCAAAATTCGAAAAAACTGGCGTTGTCAATTATGGCCCTCCTCGACGCATCCATGGATATCGTAGTGCTGACTATGGCTTTACCCAACACTACAACCCCCAAACCACCGCCGCCTATTATGGCTTGTCGTGGCGAAAAATCAATCAAGGAAGGGATAATGTGTGTCAAGTAAGGCGGCCTTGGTTGAGAAGTTCAAGAGACTTCATTGCCTACAATGGTATCAAGAAAGCACCATTCAAGACGGAGCCTAAGACGCTTCGTATTGGCTGTCAGTTTGGGACATATTACGACCCATATGATGGTAAAAACCAGCATAGCCAGGGTAGGCGACTGTTCGGAAACCTAATGAAGACATCTAAGATGCCGACAAGAAACCGGTATGAAGCTCTCCATCACACAGTAGAAGATGAGATGAGTTTCTACCATCATCATCAATTGGGGTTCAAGCCTCGGCATAATGGACTGCCATCTTTCCCTCTCGTCTATGCCACGGATGAAGAGGGGGAAGAAACTTCCCATTGCTTTGAGGCCCAAAAGCCCTGTGAAGGCAAGGGGCCAGGAGAGAGGAAAAAGGAATGAAAAAGGAAGAATGAATATGTTCAAAGGCTCGCGATCAACATTCATTCATGAGCCTTAGCAAGCAATCAAGGGGCATTCACCATTTACTTTGAGCACATACAAACTAAAATTGGCCGCAAGTCCATGGTCGCAGGAGGCAGTTTTTCTAAGAATGAGGGAATAAGTCAGCAAATTCCCAAATAACAAGAATTACGGCAGCTGAAACAGGCTGAAATCAACAAGCCTGTTAATGTCTAATATAGAATAGTTGAAACAAATCTAGGCTCTCTGTGATTCTAGGGCTTATTAGGTGAAGGCAAACCTAACATGCGCATGGTCAGATGGCTCCCAAGCTCCAGGATGCTAAAAAATATATGGCTTCGAGCAACTTGGAAACAAAGAAAACTCAAAGGAAGAGAAAACAAGACTTCTGAAGTCCAAACAAAGGACCTAAATGAAAAATTAGAGAAACAAGACTTCTGAAGTCCAAGCAAAGGACCTAGACTTTGCTCGAGTTGCCCTCGATACGGCTGCTCTTTTTGGGGCTGCCGTTGATGGGATTTATCTTGTTTGGGCCGCCCTTGTCTGGGCTGACCTTGATGGGGTTGCCCTCGTCAGGGACGCCTCGTTTGGACTGCTCTCGTCCGAGCTGCCCTCGCCTGGGCTGCCCTCATTGGTGCTGCCATTGCCGGGGCTTCCCTTGGGATGGTCCTCTCCACCCTAAAATGATAAATACCCCCTTGGTTTAGAGAGGGAGGATCCTTTTTGGCCTGGGCATTCGTTATACACACTACAAGAAAAAGCAAATGAGCGACTTTCCCCGACAATTGGACACAATGTGGTGAGAGATTTCTACTCTCCTTCACAGTTCAAACTTAGCGTCATTTGCAAGTAGTACCTCCATTCATGCATCATCTCCATAGTATAGTTTGGGACTTCTTTGTTCCATTTACACTTCATTTGAACAGTATTGTTTGGATTCCATGAATCCATTAGCACTTCTTGTTTCTAGTTCGAGGACTCAGATGTTTGCCCGACGTGCAAGTAAGATCAAGTCTTTGTTGTGAGTTCTCTGCATTAGGTATGCACAAGTCTCCATTCATGGACGAAGTCTTTGAAGACACCACTAAGGCTTTCTAAATTTGTATTTATTTTATAATCATTTGTATGCATGTTTGAAAACTTTCACTTGTAAAAGGGATGATGGACCGGTCTCTCTAGGAAGATCTGAGATTTGTTGTTTAGAACTGTGTATCCATTTTACATTATTCAAATATCTAATGGAAATTTTGAGGTGCAAATTTGAAAATTTGTGTCTATAGCTGCACACTAAACTACGGGGTCTAAACTTCAAAAAGTTCAATTTTCTTTCCACCGATGTGTCAATGTTCTAAATGTAGCATTGAAACCACTATGTTTTCCTCTTCTATTGAACTTGCCAAAACCTTCCATGAAGTCATTATTGATAGAACTCAAACAATGCTTGTAAAATGCCATTTTAAATCCATCTATATTGAAACCTTGTCTTCTTTCATCTCTTGCTCCATTGTAAATATCTTCTCTTTTAGGAAACTGTTTTTTAACTAGGCGGCCCTATTGGGTTGGATATTGGCAAATTATGGCCATCCTATAGTGTTTGTAGTATTGATGGTGGAGTACAAGTGTTCAAAATAAATGAAAAATCTCAACTTCAATTCTATAATTTTTTCTGTACCATTTCACTATAAATTTCAAGTTGGAAATATGACTAATAACAAAATTTCTTTCTTGACTTGGTAATGGAACTGTTTATGACTTCCTTCCAACTTTGTTGAAAACAGTCTCTCGATACGATCTCATGCCTCATTGTAGCATAAAGTTCTAATCCTGAAGTTGATCTTGCTATGATTTTCCCTTATAAAGGAAGGAAACATTTTTCACGTCCTCAAATGGCTCAGTAAAAAAAAAGTATCCACACACCCCCGGCCACCCCCGCCCCCCCCCCGCCCCCGCCCGACCCTGCTCGAAATGTTGACTAAGTTCTCTTTTATTGTTCTTATCGCACAATTTCAATTTTATATGTTCAACTTCTTTTCCCACTGAAAATTTTAAATTGATAGTCATCTACCCTTTTAACACATTAATTTGACCAGGATTCAATGTGGGCTTCTAGTTTTGAATGTTGTGTCCATATATTCTTAATCTGAATGGTGAAGGTCTTCTAGCTGCTCCTATCTAACAAAGAAAAGGGTCATGGTTGGAGAATGTTATTGACGACTTTGACAGATACTATGGTAGTGACTATTGCGTGCATTAGAAAGATGGAATCTATTCGAAGTTTGTATTTGATTGGATGATGCAATCTATTAGTTTTTGGATCAACAATCTTATAATGTTATATGCTTTACAGAAATAATCATAGAATAAAAATGTGAGTCAATCATTTAGTACCTAATTCTTAATGGTCAATATTTCATCCCTTTCTTCATTGTTTGATCTAAGGAATCATTAGCTTTTAAGCATTACTATTATTGGTATGCATTGCAGCACATGGTTGTGGAATATTGCTAGAGGTATCAGTGGGGATGAAGTTGAAGGCCGTCTTCTTTCTAAAAGCCATGGTTGTGGGAAAACATTTCCCGGCCCAAAAGCATTAAAAACAATTGCTTCTGTAAGGATCTCTCTTACTAAGGATCACTCTTTATCACCGTCATACTTACACTATCAGAAAAGATCTTGCCCTTGATAGATGTCACATGTTGCTTCTCTGTCTTGTTGAATTTTATGTTTCTTGGCAAAATTAGAAATCCTTTTCTTTGTTGAACTATATTATGTTGTTAATGTGTGTGTTGTCATGATACCTTTATATATGGTGTAATATGTAAATATGGATGGAGTACTCTCTCTCTCTCTCTCTCAACTTGAAGTTCTTGATATCTTCAAAAGTTTTTCTATTTGAGCAAAATAAATTTTCCAAATTGTAAAATAATTTCTAGATCTAATTTAGGGGAAAGTACATGTCATACTTTGTGCTGAGACTCATCTTTCTCTTCTATGAACATTTTCCAAACCATTTTCCAGATTTCTGGCTTTTCGTAGGGTGAAACTATGAAATCCATAGCAAAAAATTGGTTTCCAATTCCTTTTCAAAGATAAGGGGATTATTTTCCAATGCTCTTGTTTATGTACTTCACAATAGAATGACATTATAGAGAGAGGAAAAAAAAACAATATATTTTAGAAACTTTCTGAACCCTATGCCTTGTTCTTGGTTCCTATAGCCTTTTGGGTTGAAACGGTTCAAACTTTTGTTTATTTTATGAATTGCTTATACATGACAAATCTCTTTTCTACAGATTAAACAATCTCCATCCCAATTAAATGGCATTGCATGAATATGGTTGTTTGTGTTCCTCAAATAAAGGGAAAAAAACATAATTTTCTTCCTTATCATTCAAATCTTCTTTTCAAGGATATGGAGATGACAAAAAGGATACTTATGCTATGATTGGCAAAGAAAACTTACCTCTTGTAATTTCATCTTTTGTGAAGTTATATTGTATTATCAATCATTTGGTTCTTTATATTCCTTCATCCATATCACTTTTTATTTTATTTTAATGTTTCTCCCTCGTTGTTTGACGAATTCACCTAAGGAATCATTTTCCAACAACGATAGATGGTTGTCTCATCCCCTGCAACTTTGTATGACCCCCACCTATGTCCTATTTTTGCAAATCATTCAATCATCATTCCGCTATGCCAGTCAACAATATCTTTTCTTGAAGATATAATAGTGTGAACGTCATCGTTATTATTTTATAAAGAAATCCATAATTTTGTATAGTCGTATAGACCACTTTACATATTAGGGTTGACTTTCCCTTTATTTTTTATAAACGTTTCAGAAAACTTACATATTTGTGTCATCTTTAATTGGTCATCTGTTTCTTCCCCTCATCTAGGTTGAACATTGGCTGAATGAACTGTGTGAAGAACTGAATGAACGCATCCAGCTTGATTTGGACCAAAACAAGCGAGTGGCCCACACTCTGACTCTGCATGCTAGAGCATTTAAGGTGTGCGACTACTGTTCTCTACTTGATCCTGTTAAATTTACTCTCTCTCTCTCTCTCTCTCTCAGCTTTTACTATGCTGTTGTGTATTTTATATGCTGCTTGTGCGACATACAGTCCACTGATGTTGAATCAGACAAGAAGTTTCCTTCCAAGTCCTGCCCCTTAAGGTATGGAACTGCGAAAATTCATGAAGATGCCATGAGATTATTTGAATCTGGTCTACGTGAATTTTTGGGATTAAGCAGAGTTGAAATGCAAGGAAATCAAATCAACACTTGGCGAGTGACATCCCTTTCTATTTCAGCAAGTAAAATATTGGCTGCACCAGCTGTAAGTACTTACACATGATGTCATTTAAGATTCTTGCATCACCAATTTTCCAGTCTCCTTTAGACTAATTTTTTTTCTCAATTTCCTTATGTAATATACATACCTATATACATACATCCATATATTTGGAAAATATTTATATATAGGTTGTGGGGATAATGGAGGTGTTGGTGTGTTGCGCCGAACCCCCAAAATGAAATTGTAGAAAGATCTTGTGATATTTATATGTTGCCTTTTCTGTGAAATTTGGACCATACAGAAACACACATTCAAGGTACTGCACTCAATTGCTTCTAAATGTCCAATATGCTTGCTTAGGCTTACATATTTAGATGTTGGATACATTGTATTTTGAAAAGATAAGGCAATTGTTTATCCTAGAAAAAGCAAAGAAGTAATAAATAAATACCCAGAAAAGAGAAATATCCAATCAATCTAGATAAACCACAAGAGGCAGTTACATATATCCAATGTGTGGCCCACTTTTTCTATAGGTGGACAGCTGGATCAAATTCTTTAGTATGCTTGGACGTCAGCCTCATCAAAATGATATTCACCACTGGATTTAAAACAATGGATATATGATGTTCATTCATGTAGCTAATCTGGTCTTGAGCTCTTTGTCAATCTAATGGTCAGTGTCATGATGGACTGGTATTCAAGCATACCCTGAATCATGGAATAAAATTTGATCTGATGGTTTCTGTGGATAAAAGTAGTTCCTACACTAGCGATATCTTGGGATACATCGCACAATATTGTCCGTAATGGGTTTAAAAGACCCTCACGGCTTTGCATTGGGCCCATGATGCGGAGTAGATTAGCATTAATTCTCTTATTTTATTTCGTTATTAATTTTATTTGTCATTAGTTGAACTTTTATTTATTTCTTTATTTCATTGCATGGTTAGAGTTGTAATTTTGGATTTATTTATGGGTATTTCGGATATTTTAATGTAAATGGGTATTTTGGTCATTCTCTTGTGAGTTTATTATATATTGGTTGTAAGCCCTTTAGGGTAGGATCAATTATGATGAATGAAAAGAATGATTGCTACTCGAGGAAAATTGTCTTCTGCGCATCTAGTGTCGGTGAGAAGCCCACGGAACCTTGGTGAGAAGCTGAGGACAGCGAGAAGCCACCGGAATAGGTGAGAAGCCTCTTCCAATTCCAGGTACTTATCTACCTCTCTCTAATCTCTCTCTTCTCTCTTCCCTCTCTCTTTTTTCTTTTTTGGTTACCTGAACCCTACCAAAACCTTCCCCAAGTCCAACCCCTTTTTGCCGCTGCCCTCTTTGCCTATCCTTTACTACCGCCTCTACCTGCAGCCCATTTCCTCCCTGCCGACACCTTCCCAACAGGCCATACAACTTCCGCCTGCCCTCCCCTATTCCTTAACTGCTGCAGATCCTTTCCTATCCCTCTAAACTGCTGCCACAACCCTCCTTTAAACCTCTACCGCTGTGGCTTCCCCCTCCCTAAGCCTATATGATGCGGACCAGCAGATCCCAGCAGATCTCTTTTATTATTTATTTCTATTTTTTATTTGGTTGTAATTAGAAATTAGGATTTACTATTTTCAGTGAGTTATTTTCGTTTTGAGTATATTTAGAGGTTTCTAATTTAGGTGTTGCTATTTTCTTACTTTGAGATTATTATAAATACCTATGTAATCCCCTTTTTGGGAGAATATGGTGGAATGAATAAAAGTTTGAAAAAGTTTTCGCAAAATACCTGTGAGTGGTGCGATTGATTGTTGGAGTGATTCCAAAGAGCGTGAGGCTACGGCGTGAGGCTTGGTGTGAGGCCATACTTTTTGATTCAGGTACTTCTCTGTCTTCTTATCCTTCTTCTTCTTCTCTCTTTCTCCTTTCCCCTTTTTTCTACCTCTGCCGAAAACTTTTGTGACCCTCTCACAGTTTTGCCTCCCCTATTTGAAGCCCATTCTTTTCGCCACCCCCTTATTGAGAATCCCCCTTGCTTCCGTGACCCTCTTTCTTCCATATACTACTGCCATAATCCCTATCTCCTCCCCCTTTGTCATCGCCTCTCTCTATAAACCCCTTCCCTTTGCCGCAGCCCATATTCCCTCTCCTTTGCTTCCGCCTCCCTTTCGTGCAAGCCCCTTCTTTTTCGTTTCTTTCCTTTCTTTTCCCTTGCCATCTTATTAACTTAGAGAGTCCCATACCATATGCCTCTTCTATTTCTTTTTTGTTCACACGTGCCTTTCTAGTCAAAGCCATTTCATCCTCTTTTTATTTATTTTATCTTAATGGGTTTGATTGTATTATATTTCAAGAATTTACATGAGTATCTGAGATAAATTTTATATTAATTAATTACATATATTAATTTAAATTTTAATTTCAGCCCATGTTAATTTTAGGGTGCATTATTTTCATCGTTTTTAATTTTTAGGGACTACATTAGACATTTAGGGTCATCCTATTAGTTGTCCTGCATCATTATACCTTACTGCAGTGCCCCTTTTCCCAGCCACTGGGCTTCCGCCTCTCCCCTTCCAAGCCCATATTGCTGTTGCCAGCCACCACAAACTCCTTTTCTGTCTTCCACCACCTGTTAAGCCCCCAAACACCTTGCCGCAAGCCTCATTAGACTCCATCTGGCCCCAACGAATCCTTTGCAGATCTGCTGTGTTCCTCTTGGGCCCCATTTAATTTATTTTGTAGTCTTCCCTTGCTCCTTTTGCTGCCTTTAAACCTTTATCTGTCACCCCAACCTGCTTCAAGTCCTAATTTGGTGTTAGTCCGCACTTACGTGGGTCCTAACAAACCCGTGACTTTGAGAGATCTCCATTTTGAGCATCAATTGGTTTTGGTACGTTGCATAGTTGCTTATATTAGATTTTCAAGAATCACACTTTGAAGACCTCACACTGGGAAGGTTTACGTTGATTTGACTCGCTTTCTTCTTGTCCGTTGGAACTCGAGGTCGAGTTCTTCTCAGACGGGGAGATTGATGCGTAGCAGTTTCCACAATTAGGATTTTATTTTTACTTTGTTCGCATTATTGTAGTTTTTTATTTTAATTAAGAGTTTTAGTTTATTTGGGATTTATTTAATTATTTAGGGGTAATTTAGTCTTTTTGTACTTGGGGGTATTTTGGTCTTTTGAGAGTTGTGTTTAGTATGAGGGCTTGTAAACCCTATTTTGGAGTTAACAATCGATGAATGAAATTGAAGTTTTCTTCTGTTGCTTGTGCGACGAAAATAATTTGGGAGCGAGCGTGAGGCCCTTTTGGTGTGACCTTCCATCTCCAGGTACATACCTTTCTATCTTCTTCCTCTGCTGCTCTTTCCTTTTTCTTCATTTTCTTCTTTTTTTCTCTCCTTTTTCCATTGCAAAACTAGACCTTTTTTTCCCTCCGTAGCTGCAAGTCCTCTTCCTAAAAAACCTGTCCCAATTTTGCCTCCCTCTCCTTACCTTTTCCTTGCTGCCAAAAGCCCTTCCCAGCCCCTTCCCCTTTAGCAAAAGTCTCTTGCAGACTCACTCATCCTGTCCGTTCCCCGCAAAGATTCCTTCATTGCTGCCGTAACTCCATCTTCCATTCCCACCTTTCCGCCACCCTCTTTAGCACCCTTTGTGTTTCCGTCCCTCCATTCCTTGCCATTTGCAGCCCAACTTATTCCATTGGGATCCTCACTTTTAATTATTTCAAGGGTGGCCATATAGACACCGCAGAAACTTGCCAGCAGACACCGATTTTGGAATTTTCACGGGAAATTACCATTCTGCCCCTTCCGCGCGAAATCGTGCGATCGATTCTGCAACGTCATTTTGCGTCGATTGATCGATCTGAGGCGTATATGATCGATCTGAGGCGTATACGATCGAGCGATCGATCCTACAATTCTTTTTCTAATCGATCGATTGATCATAACACGAGATTCAATTGATCGCACGGTTCCATGGGATCGTGCGATCGATTTTAAATGAGAGGTCGACAGTTTGACAGTCGACCTCTCCTATTATGATCGATCGCACGATCCCATGGATCAATCGATCGATTGTGACCCATTGAAAGATCGATCGTACAATCATATAGAATCGTGCGATCGATCTTATCTGAGAGGTCGACTGTCAAACTGTCGACCTCTCCTATCAAGATCGATCGCACGATTCTATGTGATCGATCGATCGATTGTCTGTTTAGGGCAAGATCGATCGATCGATCACTGTGATCGTGCGATCGATCTTCCACGCGAAACTAAGTATAAGTTCAATCGCTCTCCTCTTCCCTCTAATTCTTCGTTTCCATCTCGCCCTTTTCGAAGCCCTACTCCCTCAGAACCCCGATTTCGAAATCTTCTCCTTCAAAATGTCCCCGATTTCGAAATCTTTTCTCCTTCAAAACCTCCCCGATTTTGAAATATTCTCCCTCAAAGCCCTTTCAACACCCCTCACTCAAACCCCTCTCTCTCTCAAACTCCTTTACAAACTGTTTTCCCTCAAACCCCAAGCCCGCTTTCGAAAACGAACCACTCCACTATTTGAAGATACTCTATTAAATCTCCTATATTGATTCGAAGGTATCTCTCAGAAGCTACTCTCTCAATTTCCGAATCGGAATCAAACGTAACTCTTTCTCAAACCCAAGACTCTCAAAATTTCTTTGAAATTAGTACTATGGATTGTGAAAATGATGAGATTGTTGAGAATGATATTGTTGACAATGAGTTTGTTGAGAGGTGTTTTTCAAGTCGTGACGATTTAGTGAAGCATGTTAAGGAGGTTTCCATTGCGCAAGGATTTGTAGCTACCATTAAGAGGTCATGCAATAGAAGCAATGTAGTTATTCTTGGTTGCGATAGAGGGGGTACATATCGTAGCACAATTAATTTGAAAGATGATGAGAGGAAGAAGAAAGCATATTCTCGCCTTCTTAATTGTCCATTTGAAGTGAGGGAAACAAATTGTTGATGGGTCATGGAAGTTGACTATAAAAGATGTGGAGCACAATCATGATCTCACGAGCGTATTAGTCGGTCATCCTAGTAAAAGGTGTTTTTCAGATAAAGAGAAGAGAATGATTATTGAAATGCATAACAGCAATGTACCATCCCGGCAAATTATGACGACCTTTCGAAACGAGAATCCAGAGATTGGAGTATCATCTACTGATTTGTACAATTTTTTGTCATCGGTTCGAAAAGAGCAACTTAGAGGTCGTACTTCAATTGAAGCCTTATTAGAAGATCTTCAAGAAGGTGGTTACCAATATTTTCTCAACTATGACAGTCAATGTCATTTATCTCATCTTTTCTTTGCACATCCACTGTCAGTTGTACTTACGAAGACCTATAATAATGTATTTCTCATGGATTGCACTTACAAAACCAACAGATATTATATGCCATTGCTTAATATCGTTGGTATTATAAGTTTCAACAAGACTTTCTACTCATGCTTTGCATTTATGAGGAATAAAAAATTTGAAGATTACGTATGGGCGTTACAGATGTTCAAGAAGGTATAGGAGTCGATCATGATCTACAAGTTTTTTTGACCGATAGAGATTTGGCGTTGAAGAATGCCATTGATTCAGAGTTCCCTGATGCTGTACATATCTTGTGTATTTGGCACATCAATAAGAATATTCTTGCTCATTGTAAGTCTCTTTTCAATGAAGTGGAAGAATGGAATGCATTTTTGACTCAATGGAATGAATTGGTCGAGTCTCTATCTGAAGTTGTATTTAATGAAGCGTTTGAGACATTCAAACAAGATTTTCGAGATTATTCGGATGCAGTGAATTATATAAGAAGGACATAGATCCCACATAAGAAGCAATTCGTCAAGGCATGGATCGGTTGGAGTTTACATTTTCAAAATGCAGCAACTTCAAGGGTTGAAGGTGCACATTCAGTGTTAAAACGATATATAGCTAACTCCACTAGCGATCTATATGTTGTCCGAAGGAAGATATCCCATGCAATTGAAAATTAGTTTCAAGAGTTCAATATTCAAATGGAGGATGAAAAAATCCGGTTTGCTCTTACTGTTTCGATTCCTTTCTTTGATGAAGTGAACAGCAGAGTATCACAATTTGCATTGTCTGAGGTTTACAAGCAATATGTTATGCTCATAAACAGGTCATTTTTACCCAATTGTACACATGAGTTTACAGCGTCCATGGGCTTACCTTGTGCTCATAGAATGCAATTTATGAACAAGTTACATTTGGATCAGATCCATCCATAATGGAGAATCGATTTGATTTCATTTGACGACTTGAACATTGAAATGAATCGACCCGGGGATGAATTAGATGTACACTGGGAAGGCATTAAGAAAAAATATGGAAACATGTCTACATTTGATCAAGAGGAGCTCCAAGATCATATCCAAGATCTTGCCAGTGATGAGATGCATATCAGCCAACCTATTATGTAGTACAGCAGAGGACATCATCTAGGTTCAAAGAATTCAAAGGGTCAAACACCTACAAGACGAGATCCTTCTGCATTTGAGATTGTTGAGAATCAATTGACTGGAAGAAGATGTGGGTTATGCAAAAATATTGGTCATACGAAGAGAACATGTCCGAATAGAAGTGTTGCACAAGCATCCTGTAGTGTAGATTTAAATGCTTTGCCTCAACCTCATGATTATTACCTTGAATCACAAGCAACGAGTTTGTCTCAATTATCCGAAGTAAGTTTCTTTTACATAAGATACATATTTACATTTTCATTCATATAGAATAAGTCCACAGCCGACTGGTTCTTATGACTTCTATGACGATTTGACATATACCTCTGGTGATCTTAGAGATCTTGGCGAATTACAGCATTGGTGGAATCAGTGATGGATGTCTACTATTTTTTTCTGTATTCAGTTGAAAGAACGTATTTCATTTCCAAAAAGTTGTATTAATTTTAATTCCGATGTACTGAAGTATGTATTCAAGCAACAATTGTTATTTTAAATAAATCCAACATTGAGTGGTTTGTTACGAAATATGGGACCCTTGCGTGGGGCTTTCACTAAATATGGGTTTCATGGATTGTCGCTAAACATGGGACCTTTGAGTGGTTTCTCACTAAATATGGGACCTTAGAGTGGATTCTCGCTAAACATGGGACCTTTGAGTAGTGGTCAGTCAACAAGTATGGGACCTTAGAAATCAGATGGCCTGGTTAAAGAAGAATTTTTTCCATTAGTGAGGAGTTTGTCAAAGAATGCTGGATAATACCTGAGATGGAAGGATGGTAGCCTCACGCCAAAAGGGCTTCACGCCAAAGGAATCACTCCCAAATTATTTCGTCGTACAAGCAGTGGAAGAAAACTTCAATTTCATTCATCATTAAGTGTCAATCCCGTATGGAGGGGTTACTTCACATATATAATGACTTACAAAACATGAAAATGACCAAAATACCTTCAAATAAACTAATACCAAACTACAACCAATGATTAGAAAGCCCTAATTACATGTAAAATCACTAAATTTCTCCAAACAAAACCAACTATTATTGGACTAAACAAATAAATGAAAGAAACAATACAATCATGAAAAGCTGGAAATCCTAAATTTAAATATGGAAACTTGTGTGGTGCTCTACATCGCGATAGGTCGCCAACCACGATTGGCTCACCCTGAGAGCAGACTAGTTTGACAGTATTTTCCAACCAGAACCTTGGATTTATCAGGAGATGGATTGTAAACAACAATGGGTCTCCCCTGTCTCTGGTGATGGGTTGCAATTCACTATGTATCGGCTTGACAGTAATCCAGATTTTCCGAGTTTAAGTCTATAGGTTCTGTGGCTTGGTCTTGGTCCACTAGACTTGATTATATTTTACCAATTTGATCTCTAAGCCTAGTCAAGGCCTTCCTAGGTGTGTTGGGTCCACCCTAGAGTCATCTATGACTAATTTACCTTTGTGATTGCCACACACTTGGTGATGTTTGAATTTGCACTTGATCTTCCAATGCTTGAGGTTCTTGATTCAATCTTCACTACACTTTGAGTCTTAATCCATTGCTTCATTCTTCCAAGGCAGTGCTCTTCTTGAGTCACGGAATTGACAAAAAGGTGACTCGGTCAAAAAAGGGCACTGACAGCTATTTTCACTTTTATTCTTTGTTTAGCCATAACAAAGGTGTTTAGTCCTCTCATGAAATATTGGATTGGAGGCGATGTTGATGGCCGCCTGATTGTTGTAAAGCATGATGAGTGGATCGGCAGGAGCGAAACTCAAATCAATGAGAAATTGTCGAAACCACAACAATTCAGATGCAGTATTAACCATAGCGCGGTATTCAACTTCAGCACTGGACCGAGCAACAACGGACTGCTTCATACTTCGCCAAGAAACTAAATGCGAACCCAAGAAGATACAATAGCTAGTGGTACAACGCCGATCATCAGGAGACCCAATCATCAGCATTTGAATAACTACGAATCGGACACGTAAATTAATGTGTATAGAACAAGCCATGCCAGGGTGGGCCTTAAGATGCCGAAGAATACGAAACACTGCATGGAGGTGAGTGTCTCGTGGGGCATGCATGCATTGGCTGACGATACCAACGGCATAAGATAAGTCTGCTCGCGTGATTGTGAGATAAATGAGTTCACTGATTAGTTTTTGATAAAAGGCCGGAGTATCAAGAAGAGTCTGTCTGATGTTGATAACTTGGTGTTAACATCCAGCGGAATATCAACAAGTTTGGATACAGAATATCTAGTTTCTTGGAGGAGATCTAATGTATACTTTTGCTGAGAGAGGGAGAGTCCGCGAGAAGACCTAACAACTTCAATGCCAAGAAAGTAACAGAGGGGCCCCAAATCTTTAATATCAAATGTTCGTTGAAGATAACGTTTGAAGGTAGAAATATATGCGTCATTGTTATCTGTAAAAAACAATTTTATCAACATAGGCCACCAAAATCATCACAACAGAAATAGAATGGAGCATGTAGATGAAGACTGCATAATCTGCCTGACAATGAGTAAAACCATAAGGTAACAAAGCACTGCTAAATTTCTCAAACCAAGCTCGTGGAGACTGCTTGAGATTATAGAGAGCATTTTTTGAATTTACAGACAGATTGAAGCATACCTTGCTTGACAAACCCAGGAGGAGGAAGCATGTACGCTTCTTCTTGGAGGTCACCATGGAGAAAGACGTTCTTCACATCTAACTGGTGAAGGGGCCATGCATAAGTTGTGACAAGGGAGAGCAAGATCTGCACAAATGTAATCTTGGCGACGGGTGAGAAAGTGTTCTTGTAGTCCACCCCATATGTTTGCATAAAGCTTTTGGTAACTAAGCTAGCCTTATATCTGGCAATGGAGCAATCGGGATTATGCTTCAAAGCAATGACCCACTTGCACCCAACGAGAGTCTTTCCTAGAGGCAGAGAAACTAGGTCCCAAGTATTGTTCTTCTCAAGTTCGACTAATTCCTCATCCATAGATGCTTTCTAGTACGGATGTTTCAAAGCAGTGTCAATCCCTTTGGAATTTTATTGGTGTCCAGGGCTGTGAGAAAGCTGTGATAGGAATGTGAAACAATATGATATGATACAAATCGATCAAGTGGATGACTAGTACAAGCACGCTTACCTTTGCGGAGCGCAATAGGGAGATCAGACTTGTTAGAAGCTGGTGAATCTGGACCACTGGCAGATGAGTTGCTGGAGTCAATGACAGGTGGCAGTCTAGACTGTCGGCGTTGATACACCAAAATGGGCTTGGTAGTGTCAGAGTCAGGGAGAAGAGGAAGGACTGGACAGGTGGAAGAGGTAGAGAGTGCTGAAAAATAAGGGTCCCGCTCAAAAAATGTGATATCCATGGAGAAATATATTTTCCCAGTGAGGGGACCACAACATTTATAACCTTTGTGGAAAGGTAAGTAATCTAGAAAGACACAATGCACAACCTAGGGAGAGAGTTCATGACCAGAGAAGGTGATACCAGATTCTGGCGAGGAACAGTAAAACGGATGACAACACTCCTAAAAGTGTCAGAAGCCGTTTATGACTGATACCATATAGAATTTAATGATAAGAAAAAGGAAAAGGAGAAGAGAGAGAAATTATGGAGAAGAATCCTTTCTCCTTTCTCTCTATTGTATTGAATTTGTCTAAATGATATTGAGATTACAAGTATATATAATGTACAGGGAGCCAATTACGATGGCCAAACATAGAAAGAAATAAAAGAATAATAATCAATTACATCAATTAAATGGGATGAGACTAGAGACTTGAAGGAAAATGGCGGGGTGGGGCTCTACAGTATCAGAGATAGGAATCATGCCCTACTATGTAAATGGTTGTGGAGATTCGCTTCGGAGAAAGAGGCACTATGGAGAAAGGTTTTAGCAGCGAGATATGGAGTGGAGGGTCTGGGGAATTGGTGGTTAAGTAGCAGAGCCACCAGGGAAGGTTCATCAATGGTGAAATCTTTAATGAGGATTGGTATCGGAGAAGGTAGGGTCGGGGAAACATTTCTGAGGGGGATTAGGCTACAGATTGGAGATGGATTGAGGGCGTTGTTCTGGAAAGACATTTGGGTGGGGGAGAGTCCATTAATGGTAGTTTACCCTAGGCTTTTTAGAATGACTTTAGATCGTGAAGCGCTGGTTAGCGATTATTATAGTGAGGAAAATGGTGTAGCACATTGGTCAATCTCTTTTCGAAGGAACTTGAGGGACTTTGAGGTGGCCTCCTACCGAGCTTTGATTGGAATCTTTAGTGATCATAAATTATGGGTTGAGGATAAAGATAAATGGATCTGGTCTTTGGAGCCGTCCGGGTCTTTTTGAGTAAAATCTATCTTGCGTTCTACATATTCCACAAACTTAGGTCCACCTCCTAGCTGCAATCTGGCTTGGAACAACAAGATCCCCGCTAGGATCCAATTTTTTGTGTGGTCGGCTTTAAAAAAAAAAAAAAGAATACTTGTGAGACTCAATCTTAGGAGAAGAGGTGTAATCCCAAATGAGGCTTCGACACTTTGTTCATTGTGTGAGGTTGAAGAGGAGTCTGTGGACCACTTATTTTGCATGTGTCGCTTCACGGGTGTTGTGTGGAATTTCTTTCTGGGTTTGTTTGGAAGCTCAGTGGGTATTTGGCAGTGGAGTGGAGAATTTACTGGTGGCTTGGTCAGGAGCTCCTCTTAAAGGTAGACAAAGAGTGGCTTGGAAAATGGTTCCGTTTGCTGTCTTTTGGGAAATATGGAAAGAACGTAATAGGAGGATTTTTTAGGGTAAGACGGGTAGTCCTAGAGAAATCTTTGAGAGGGCGAAGTGGCATTTGATTGGTTGGTTGTCCGTGTGTAATGACTTTAGGGGGCTACGTCTTGAAGATTTTTACTTGTCTTGGGAAAGTTGTATGACAGGGGTAGGCAGAGTGAGCAGACGCTTGGTTAAGTGGGCAGCACCTCCATTAGGCTCTTGTAAATTCAATGTTGATGGGGCAGCTAGGGGCAAACTGGGTTCGACAAGAATTGGGGGAGTACTTCACGATGATAGGGGCAATATGTTAGTAGCTTTCTCCGAATCAGTAGGGTCAATGGAATCAAACGAAGCTGAACTAAGGGTAATTAGGAGAGCACTTCATATCTGGTCAAGGTTTAGGAGAGGAAATCTTATTATCGAAGGTGACTCAACTAACGCTATCTCCTGGGCTAGTAATAGGAAATTTCCCCCGTGGAGGTTGGTTGGTATTGCTAGGGATATTTGGAGCTTGTGCAATATGGGTAACATCTCCTTCATTCATACTCCTCGATCAGCTAACTGTGTGGCGGATTTCTTTGCGAAAGCTGGTGTTCATCTTCAGTCTCCGGTGGTGGAATTCTTCACTACCACCAACCTCGAGACTTAGGGGGCTCGGACCCTCTTTTGGTTTTAGTTTGGGTTGACATTTTGTTGTATCTTTTCTGTTATTCCTCTTTTTTTATATCTTCTTATATCTGTATATTTGTTCCTCTTTTTTGCTCTTAGTATATTCCTCTTATACTTGTATCTTACTTTTGTACTCTTTTCCCTTATTAATAAAATCCAATGGTTAATGTTTCAAAAAAAAGTTACATCAATTACAATAAATTACTAAGTTGACTTTCCGGAATAAGAAGACCCTGGTCAACTCTGTGCAGAAGTGGGTCCCACAACATGCCCATCTTGTATTGGTCTCATTTCATTCTTTTTTCTTTTTTTCTTTTCTGAAATTATTATCTGCATTTTTTCAACATCTGTAGCATATTCTAAGGTTTTCTGTTCAACCTAAGAAAACACCATTGATGATTAAAATAATCAATTTCATGATTTTCTTTTTTTCTAAACAAAAGTGGATGAAATGGACCCATATGGTGATCGTGATTACTGTATCACTTGCCATGGCCTTCCAATATCCAAAAACTCGTGATATTAAATTATTTATGCATTCCAGTTTTACCCATCTTAACTGGATATGATTACCAAACTAGTATTTGGCTGTTGCACAGATTCACTGAAATTAGCTAAGGATAACTTAACTTGTCAGATTCTTCACAAGATTCTTTATGGATTCTTAGTACCACCTTAATATCCTTTTTCAAGATGGCAAAAAATTATCAAGCAAATCCCTTTTTACTTAAGTTTACGAAATCTTATTGAAATAGTGACATGACGATTACTAGACTGTTTTTTGTAAAAAATGTATATTATTTTTATGCGGTTATTTTATGTGATTTTTATGGAAGTTTTATTTTTTGTCGCAATGAATCTATGAGTCCCCTGTTTTCAGAATTGCTAAATTAAACACCTTAATGGTACCAGATTCCATGACACCCTTTTCTGTTAAAGACAGGTGTCCACAACATAAGGGTACTGGTTACTGCATGAATACTTGTAGAATGTTAATTTAGGACATCCTATTGTGTCTATGTCTATTGTTTGAAAATAAGATTTATCATGTTCTTTTCAACACAAAATTTTAAAGGACTTTATGTGGGCAACTGTATTTTGATTTAAATCTTTTTGTATATCATTCACTTTGTTGTGGATTGTGATTTGAAGACCATGCTTGTGTCAGGGAACATGTTCAATTTTAAAGTTCTTTAATGGAGGCAATGCCTCTTGCTCTTCATCAAAACCAGCAGTTGATAGGTTTCTCCAAGATGGTTCACCGTTATCACCTTCAGGTGTTTTCCCTCTCCTTTTTAACCATTGTCATAAACTTATACATGATGTGCATTTTTGTATGTACATTAATTCGTAAGCAGTCAATTTCCACTACATTTCTGGCAGTCCAAGTTACAAATTTCAGCATAAATTTTGGGTTTAGGCCCTGGACAAAATATGTATCTTCTTGGAAATATTGACTGGTATTTAGGAATTCAACCGAAATTTTCAAATATTGGTCGAATTTTTTCGGTCTCTACCACGGCCAAAAAGTTTCTCCTGGTTGAAATTTGTGACTCGGTGGCACAGAGTAGGATGCTGTTTTCCTTCACAAAATATTTTCCCACAAATGGTGCTTTCTACATTTAGTGCCTCCTGAAATCTTATGCAGCCCAAAATATTTAAACTAGTCGCGATGCTGGACACTTCCAATATAACTCATTTTCTCCACCATTTCAGGAAGTGAAAACTGTTTGGAGCAGAATCAAGTGGAGCTTCAAAGAGGGCCTCCACATAAAGATGTGAGCACCAAGAGCACAGAACCTACGATATTGGATCAAGTTGTTCAGAGAAATGAAACATGGCAGTACAAAGTAGAAGACATTGACCCCACTGTTATTGATGAGCTGCCTTTGGAAATGCAACAAGAAGTTCAAGCCTGGCTTCGACCACATAAACGTGCTGCTGCACCCAAACGAGGTTCAACTATTTCTCATTACTTCTTACCTGTTAAAAAGTCATAGTTGGTCAAACCTACAATTTGTTGGTCAACTCAATCCCAAAAATTTTCCACCCAAAACCCTGTCCTTCCGTTTTTAACCGACAAATGATACACAGATCATTCATGACCATCTGATAATGCCTTTAACCCAAGATTCATTATACTGAAGTCTGTTTTATGCAGTTTGCACAGTAGCTTGCAGAAACATGTAGTTTATTTGTTAATTCGTTTATGTGATCTATTGAGTTCCCTTCAACAACAATGTCAATGTCTAGGGTTCTCAAGCTTTATGCAGTTCTCATAAACTTCTGTAGTAATGATCTGTTCATACCATGGAGCCTTCCTCCAGTTCTCTCTTGGATTCTCATCTCAAGTTCTCTTAGCTTTGAAAAATCTGCAGGCATATGCATATGCATGTTATTCTGTTCTGTATAGAAGGGACTTGCCGCTTGTGTATAGCTTATGTATACAGTAGATATTTCATGTAATGGGATTGTGGTGTTCGGATTCTATACTCTGTGAGTCAGTATGGGGAGTTTGTTTCATCTCTCTGTCTGTCTCAAGTTCTCAAGTGTCTTAAGTAGAGAAATAACTACTGATGAGAACTGAAAAGTTAGCTAATACTATTTGCATAATTAAACATAATCTGTTTGTCTCTCTTTACAGAAATTCTACTGTTCATTTTTAGTATTGCTGCATAAGCATAAATGTCAATTGATTTGCTACCCTACTCAATTATGTGGGTTTGTGTTGACTACGATAATCAAATGGTATCTATGACAAAAGTATGTTGGAAATTTATTAGCAGTAATCTTGTGCATTGGTAGTAAACCCCCCGTTAAATTGTTATAAAATAAGTAGGACCAAATCATCAAACGCTGTAGTTCAAAAACCTCCAAATTTGAATTCAACTTATAAGTCCTATTGAGTTGAGTTAACTCAAGAGAGCTTTTGGACTCTTTAAGTTAAAAAAAAAAAAAAAAAATGAAAAACTTGTTAGACTTGTTCAACTCAAAATCCTTCCAATTTGAGTCAACTCGGACTGATTTCTCAGTCTTTTCGAGTTTTAAACTATATCAAAAATACTTTCTGGGCCCATCGATGCTCATTGTACAATATTGTTACAAGATGTGCATAGAAAGCAAAAACAGTATAACAGATGAGGGGACAAACTGAATATAGGGTATGTTGGCCCCTGATATTTATGTATACTTACCTCAAAGATATTATTCAAATCTCCAAAAGTTGAACCGACAAATTTTAAAGATCTAAAAGGATCCATGCAAGATCATGAAAATCAAGATTCTGCTTGGTCAGATCATGTCAAACTGGATATTATAATGTTCAATCTTGTCAATCTGGATATATATAGGCTGATCAAGTAGTTATCTAGTGAAGTTGACAACAATCTAGGCATTATGATGTTCGACCAATCAAAAGGAAGACATGGATAATACAAGGATGCTATAAAAGAAACAGATCAATCATCAAATATTTAGATCGCGGGACGTGTGGCTTCCACTATGATAATAATAAAATCAACTACTTGAAAGATCCTTTTGATTGCTTCAGCACAACTAAGAGATCATCAACCGGATACATCATGCATGGATCAAAAGATATGGTCCACCGATGTTGATCAAATGATAATCACTTGGATACTATCTTAAAGACTCCTAAGCTTTCTAATACAACTTGGACACATCATGGATGGATCAAAAGATATGGCCCACCGATGTTGATCACATGATAATCACTTGGCTGCTATCTTAAAGACTCCTAAGCCTCCTAATACAACTGACTGACTTTCAGTCAAGTTTAGATGAAAAATGCAACTAACTATCCAAATGCATATCATGGGAAAGCTTGTCAAATTAGCTCTCTAACAAAAAATGAAGAGATTAAATTGAAGTCAAAATGAAGAAGAAAAAGAAACCGAGAAAAACCAAAGGTGTTTGAGATTTATTATCTCTGGAGCTTTTGGCGTTTTTGTCGGTTGTCTAACAATTGATATCATAATGAGTTGTTAGAGGTGAAATAGACTACAGAAATGCTGTAGCATCAGGTTTTATGCTTTTCATATATTGGTCGGCTCTGTAAAGAAAAGGAAGTGAAAATAGAAAAAAAAAATGGTAAAATTACAAAAGATAGAAGACCAAATGCTATAATTACCTCCTAGAACTGCACATGTGGTTCCATGAACTCCTTTTTGCCCTTTTTTTTGGGCCTTTCCAAAGGCTATAAGTACTTTTGGGGCGCATTTTGGAGAGGTATAAGGATGCTAAGTTAGAAAAGATCTTGCGGAGAACAAATTCGTGTTTTAAAGGCACTACAAGCGTCAGAGAAAAAATAAGACTTAGCATCGATTTGTAAAAGTCTTCGCACACATTCTTTCAGAATTTGACTTAAAAGTTCTAAGAGATTATTCAACACTTTGGATACTTTCAATTTGAAATCTTTATAATTCTTCAACAATTTTAAGATTTTAATCTTATAGATCTTTGAAGTTCTTTTAGGGGCTGTTTGTCATTTTTCAGCTGATAGAAAGTGAGATACTTTTCTTTTCTTCTATAGTATAACACAAAATCGGACACCATAGCACCTATTGGACAATATGCGTTAAATCTAAACACAATTTTTTATTTGCAAAATTACTTTTCTCAAGGAAAAAGAAATATAGAAATAACCTCTTAAATTCTTAGGATTTCTTGACTAAGAACTTTTGAGACTTATCTTCTTTGATGATCAATCCTATCTTTGCTCAATGAAATCTCTATAAGTAGAACAAGTCACTCAGACCCCACTAGAGATAAAGAACTTGAATACACCCAAAAGGCTTTCATTCACATTGTAAATTTTGGAAGCTTTGCTTTAAAATTTTTGTACTATTAAAGATACTGGGTAACTCTCTTCAAAGAGAAACTTAGACTCAATACTTCGAACTCTTTCTACCCAAACAATATTAATTGGAAAATTGTTGATAGATACATAAATATATGTTTACAAATTTCTTGGTATATTTGAAATGACATTGATTTCAATAGTTCAATAAATGTGAAAACTTGAGCATTCTATAAAAATAAATAGTCTGAACAAAATTGAAAACTAATCATAACTTATAATCAAACTTAAACTTAAAATGCCTTAAACGATCTTTGAAAATCTAATAGATTCCAAAATGAAGCTATATTTGTTACCCATGATCAACTAATGTAGACTATTGGTTAAAATAGGCCTCAGAAACATTATCCAATTGATGATAACCATGTTGATCCCTAATAGGATCCTTGGAACATCGTCAAATAATTTTTTTCTTTGTAATTTTGAGTCCTCCAAGCAAAAATCATCAAGAACTCAAAGGGGCTGTGATGAATACTGTAAAATGACCATTTTACCTCTAATTATTGGACCAGCGTGCCCTTGTCTTTGTATATATTAGATGCATTTAATGTTATTTTCAATTTTGTATAGAAAAATGGAGAAATCAAGAAATCAGCCTAAAATTGGGAATAATTGCAAGTTTTGAGCTTCAATTGAAAGAACTGGATTTCTTATGATTATTTCACCATTTTAGGAGTTCAATTGGAAATTGGTAGATCTGGATCCAGTTATGAGAATGTGGATTAGTCCAATAATTTTAGAATAATAGTGGATTGATTATTGAATTCCAGAAGAGAGCCTGTTGAAGTTTGCATAATGAAGTCTGAAGACTGCAAGTCCATGTACTAGAATGGCAATCCATTGGGCCAGGCTAGGTGATCCATTTGTACTCCACAAAGTGAGCCAGGCCAGTGTCCAAGTTGAAGTCAAGCCCAGAAGGTCAGGCCTCAACAAAGGCCCAAGTCCTTAAACTCAAGTTCAAGATCTAATGGAGGCCCATGTGCTCATTTATAGGTCCAAAACCCAAGTCCATAGCCCATTCACACGCCCAAGCCTTGTCCATTTCCCTGTCAATCCACACCACCCAATCTCCTCTCCATACAATCTTAACCACTCATTTTCATCCATTAATCCAGACCATCCATCGCATCTCATTAATCATAGGAAACCCTAGATCCACCTACCATATCCAATTCATACATGCATTATCTTAGATCTTGTCCATCAAATCCACCTATCATATAGGTTGACCTTAGAATCTCATTCATTCATAAATCATCTCATTAATTTCATAATTAATTTTAGTTACCCATTTGCCAACCATTAGATCTTAAGACATTTCATCACAACCATCTATCTCATACATGCATATTAGGTAAAACCCTAGAGCCTCCATGCTAATCCACCTCATAAATTACTTTGTATTTAATCTAGGTTGTTCATCATATCATCTATTTATCTCAACCTTTAAATCGTAATCCTCCATTAGGTACATCATCATTCCTATATTTTATTTCATCCAAATAACCTTAGAGCCATTAGATCTTAACCCAAAATAATAATAGCCATCCATTCATTTAAAACCCTTGGATTAAGAATAAAGCCAAAATCCCATTTAGGTTCATGCCACATCACCTACACCCCATGACCCAATCCCAAGCAATCCAAATTCGTGTGAAGCAAGAAATGGAGAAAAAAAAAAGAGATTTGGAAGGCAAATTTTAACACAGCTTTAATATTTTGACTATAACTTTCCATTCCGATATCCGATTGCGTTCATTCTTGTTGCTTGGAAAGAAGACTTCAAGGGCTAAAACTTTGTTGTTAACAAAATTTCACGATTCGAATGTTTACTAGGTCAAAATGGAGCTAAAAGATTGTACATGTGTTGAAAAAATGGGATTTGCACTAAATCCCAATTTTTTCTCCAAATTCTTATCTTTTCTCATTCTCTGCTTAGCCTCCAAGCCAAGACACCCCAAAATTCGTTTATGCCTTCTAATCCTAGCATTTTCAACTTAAAATCTCCTCCATCCGCTTCTAAAGGAGATCCAATCCAAGCCAACAATTCACAACTTAACTCAGATTTAATCCCAACCGTCCATTCCAACACTGAGTCTATAAATAGACCCTATGGACTCCATTGAAATTCGAATTTGAGCAATGGATTAAGGTGGGTAAGGATTGGAGGCTGAGAAGAATAGAAGAAAAAGAAATTTTTGAATTTAATTTGTAAGTTCCTGTGTTTTCTGTGTTTGATGCAAAACTCCAAATGCATTGTAATTTCATATTCCAATTTATTTGAATAAAATTCATAGTAGCTTATTTTAGATGTATGGCTTTCCAATTATTGAATATTGTGTAATGATAGTTTGAATTTTTATTTTAATTTCTCTTATAAATGTTATGTTAGAAATTATTTTGAGAATTTTCAAAGAAAAGTAGAACCACTTTCAGGATCGGTCTCACTTGATCTTCCCAGTCTAAGGTTCTTTTTAAGAACAACTTCTTTTAGATTTGGGAGGGTAAGTATAAATTTCTACCAAAGCCTGAGGCTTGAATTAGGAATTTCTTATTTAATAGAAGTCATAATATTTTTAATTGGAGTTTTAATAAAAGACAAATTTGAATATGTATTCTAGGCCGTGATTTTATCATTAAATTAGATAAAATGCCTCCATAAATACTTGTCTCAATTCCATTGTACATTATGTGAATATTTCATTATTTTTATTAAATTTTTTATACTTTTATTATTCTCTCAAATTCTTTTGAACTAGGTTGAGATTGATTTAATTGCATTTTAATTTTGTTCTCTTAAACCGGTTTGAGATTATTACAAATTCCAGATCCATACCATTGCTTTGATTAAATTGGATTTAATGGTTAAATTTTAGATTTAGATGATGATACTCTAATTTTTAGATTTGATTCTTACAACTGGAATGCCACTAATTTAAAGTCATATTTTTAAAAATTAAAATTTTATTTTCATATTTAGGTTATTTCTAAAGATCTATATATATATATATATATATATCTCACAACGTTTCAATTTCATATATTTTGTTGTTTCTTTGTGAGATCAACCTCATACTCTTAACGCTATACTATAAAATGGTTCGTGCGCTTGCGAGTAATAAATTTAAAATTTGCACAACAGGCTGGACTGATGGTCACAAACTTGCCTCACGAAGCAGTAGTCCTGAGTTCGATTCTGATCTGATAATCAGGACGTTTGGGTGACAATGGATAGAACTACAACGGAAAGAGATGAGAAAACAAGAGAGACGCGGGGAAGATGAATCTTCATCTTTTTGGTCTTTTCTTCTAATTTCTCAAAAGATTGTACAATCACGAGTCTTGGCTTGCATTCACAGTGTTAGTGCCCGGCTTGGCTGAGTCCCTAAGTTTGTCAATTCCATGGCTCAGGACGATGCACTTGCTAGAAGCTTGAAGACCCAAGGTGATCAAGAGTGAAGACCATGCTCCACTGAATTGAAGCTCATCGTGATGGTAATAAAAAAACAGGTATTGTGGCCATAAATGACTTTTGGTGATACCCACACCTTAGAGAAGACCATCCCTTGGCTTAGTTGAACAAATGGTAAAATTACAAAAAGACTAGAGAGGAAGCTTGATAGTGAATTGGAACCCAACTTGGAAATATGTATTTGGTTTCACTGTCAGCTCGACCAGTCGTTCTCACTAAGCCTCCTGTGGGGACAGGATCGACGCATCGTGGTCAAAGACTGGTCAACCAGATTGACATAGGTTCTGGATCATAGTACTGTCACTCTAAGAAAGCCTCTGATCGAAAGTCTCGTATGCACTGACCCCTCGTGGTCAATGACTCTTCGATAGAGATTTATGAGTTCTGGAACTTAGAACTAAGGTAGGCTCTCGAGAAAACAAACATATCGGTAGTTCAAGACTGATCGAGAGTACCAGGACCGACCTCTCGGTAAAGGGCGACATGTCGTTCTAGGTAAGACATGTTTCTAGACTTGAAACTACTATCAACATGGTGTTGCCCCAGATCGAGACCATCTTATGGACCAACCTCTCGGTGCCATAATTGTCAACCCATTGGCGACGCCTACATGTCGACTGGGAAAGAATTATACCTTTGGGAGTGCATTAAAGCGCAACAGTCGGATTATTGAACGGTAACATTTCTAGTCACCGATCCCTCGATGTGCCCGACCTGTCGGTACATTACCGTTGCTGCAACTGGTTGACTTCTCTATATAAACCAATCTTTATACAACTAGTTGGTATCCTTTGGCAAATCAATTGGACCCTCATCATTATCAATGAGCTTAAACAATGGCCAATAAAAGGATCACTCTCTCTCTTATACCTACACTTGGGAAATCTAATACAACCAATAATATGGATTGAGTTTGTAAGAGAGAGAGGAAAGGATAATAAACTAGGAAACCTTTGGTAAAACCAGTTTCCTTGTCGCCCTGGATTGTGATTACTTTATGACGGCTAGAAGGCGAAACGTCGGCACACATTTAGTAGATCTTGAAGAAGCACACATCAAGAGATAGAGCTACGATGACAAGTGCTTTTTGGTTTTAATTTTATTTTTAAAATCTCTGTCCCGAAAGTGGATTAAGAAGGATTGGCTCCGGAACCACTATAAAAAACTCTAGAGCGCCGTTTTTGGCACAGTGGTAGGTGGAATTTTCAGGCAAATGGATAGGTGGAATACATATTCTACAGTGGTGGGTGAAATTCCCAGCCGATTGAGTGATGCTGAATTCCTACTCTAATTGTGAGGGTGTGAGTCCCCACTTAGTGGATTTGGGGATAACTCAAGGTTGAGTTAGTCCTAACTGTGGATGTAGGTTGGCTAACCGAACCACTTTAAATTGGTCTTATGGTGTTTGATCTTTGTGTTGTTGTGTTTCGTATCTAAGCATTCTTCTCAATACACATCACTTTGCATTTGATTATCCCTATCTATACATTGTGCTTAAGAATTAATAATCAAGTAATATGTAAAGGGTTAAAATCTTAGTGTGATCGTTTAAAGAAATTAGAAACAATTTATCACACTAAACAAATCTCTTGATTAATGTTCTGCTGCACTTAAAACAATCAAAAAATTTGTAAACACCATGGAAAATGGGATTGGCCTATTCACCCCCTCTTTTATGGTCAATCGTGTTGTTCTAGCACCGTGAAAGGGGACTTTCACACAGGCTGAAGGCTGCCAACAACAAAGAGAAAAAGGGATAAAACTGGGCAGAAACTGCCTAGAACCGTCGAAAACTGCTCTAACCGTCGGCAGTTTTCACGTACCAGTCGACTGGTACTATTCACTTAATGTACCAAACGATGTACCAGTCGACTGGTGGATCGACCGGTACCATCAGAGTGCTATTTGTTTTTATAGACACACACTAGACGATGTAGCAGTCGACTAATGGATCGACTGGTACTGTTCACAGGCTGTGTAGACGATGTACCAGTCGATTGGTGGATCTACTAGTACCATTAGGGAGCTATCTGTTCTTACAGACAAACAGTAGACGATGTACCAGTCGATAGTGGATCGACTGATACTATTCACAAACTATAGTAGACAATGCACCAATCGACTTGTGGATCCATTGATACCATCTGAGAGTGATTCGTAGCTCACTACAATCGCTAGACAATGCACCAATTGACTAGTGACTTAAAGACTTGTTTTTTAAGTCTTTTTGGGAGAGTTTTTGAAACTTTACAACAAGAGAACGAGAAAAATATATGAAATACATGCAATACATACATGAAAATATAATAGTGGGAGATCCTCCTGGATCATGGCTCCCCCTGTTCAGGGGATTTAGGTCCCATTAAATCTTCCGAACATAGCTCCCTTCTCCCCACTGTACCACCGTGACTGGCTTGGCTACTGACCCTTCTTGCCGATCCAGTAAATGTGACACCTCGGATTTTCAAGTTATAAATATTTATGGAAATTGCCCATTTAATTTGTGAATTAATGGATATGGACCTTAGATGGGTAAGTGTTGGGTCAATTGCCCAATTAAGACCCAACGGATTGTGGATATGGTTCGATTGAGATAAATGAGTGAGATTTATTTAAATGGGTCAAAATTGTCAATTGGGTCAAATGCCCAATTGGGACCCAATGGGTCATGGTTGACTTGGTTGACCACCAAGTGAGTTCAAGCTTAATTAAATTAGGACTGAATTATCGTGGAAATGGAATCAAGTAATTGAGTTGATTTTAAGTGAATTAAATGAGTTGAATTAAAGAGGTGAGTTGAGTTAAAAAGATGAGTTGAATGGAAGCTAATGGGACTTTGATCTTAAGTGAGTGGAGTGGGAAGGTGGAGAGATGCATCTCACAAGACCAAATCAAGGCTACACGTTGGAGACATGGGAATTTCATCTGATGGGATGAAACTCGAGATGAAACTCCAAGTGGATCATTAATGAGGAGGTGAAAGGTTTTTGGATGTTACACAAGGCGTACATGTTGGAGAGATGGAGGGTTTCCATCTCAAGATGGAAACCCAAGGGTCATACGGTTGGAGTGTTTCATCTCATGGGATGAAACCTCCAAATGGAACATTAAGGAGGGAGGTGAAGGGGCATGGGAGTTACAAAAGGGTATCACCAAAGGACACCATCCTTGGCCGACCCTCATTGATCAAGAAAGGACTTGGAGTTTCATTTCACTCTCTCCCTCTCTCTTGTGGCCAACTCCCCTCTCAAGACAAGGAACACTTAGAGTATTTTCATCTCATTCTCTCCCTCTCACTCAAGGCCGACCACTCTCATTGACAAAGGGAGAATACTTAGAGTTTTTATCTTAAATCTTCTCTCTTTCTCTCTCTCTCAAACCTACACCTCTTGGCTGAACCACTCCTAGATATTTTATCTTAATCAAGGCCAAGGATCAAGAAGGAAGGAAGAAGAGGCTAAGGAAGGAAAAGAGCGGAGGAGTGAAAGAAACCGAAGGAGTCGCGAAATCGGTAAGTACTTGATAAGATTGCATAAGTAAGAAAAGATGGTCAAGGGCAATGGCCGAACCCTAATTTTTATTATGGCTAAGGACTCTATGCATGAACCATGTATGAAATGGTGGATGATCAAGGATCATGGTTTAGCCCTTGCATGGCCAAATCCTAAATTGTATGTACAAGAACCATCAAGGACAAAAAGGGGTTAGATGAGATTCGGCCATGATGTATGGCCGAACCCCATCAAAGGATCAATCATGGAGTTATGATATATTTTAAAAGGAAAATAATGAATCATAGGGTTTGGCCATGTTGTATGGCCGAACCCCATGGAAAGGTATTAAGGATTTTAAAGGGTTTAAATGGATGTATGTTGGTGAAGAACCTTAGACCATGAGTTCGGCCATGGAGTATGGCCGAACCCCATAAAGAATTATTAAATTATGTACATGTATTTAGATCATGGAAATAAAGGGGAATGTTATTAATTTTTAAATGATCTCAAATGTTATAATGATGAAGAACCTTGGACCATGGGTTCAGCCATGTTGTATGGCCGAACCCCATAGAGAGATATTGAGGACATAGTTGTTTTGGACCATGAAGATGATGGGGAATGTTGATATTTTAATTGATTTTAAATATGGTTAATGATGATCCAAAAGGATGAACCTAAATGTATGGTTAAACCCCCATGGAGGAACTTTGATTATGGACCTAAGAGTGTAAATCATTTTAAAGGAGAAGATGGGAAATGAGACATCATGGGTTCGGCCATGGTGTATGGCCGAACCCCATGGACTATTTTTTTTAAAAGGGCCATTTAGAGATCTATTTATGATAAAATAAATGAATGATTATGCTAGGAGATGGAAGGATTTGATTATGAGTTTTTATGTTGATGGATCATTTGTGGATCCATGCATGAAATGGTTAGTCATGGATCTATGTTTTTGGACCTAAACATAAGGTGATGGAAATAATGGCAAAGAAGTAAATATGGGTAAAATGAAAGATCATGGGTTCGGCCATGGTGTATGGCCGAACCCCATGAGGAATGTTTTTGTGGACTTAGGGTGTTATTAAGGTTAAATGACTAACTTATATGTGCTTGGTTTAATGAATCAAAGATGGCATGATCTTGGACCCACATTGGTTAGAATGATCAAGGATCAAACAGAGGGACCCAAAGCCAAGTGAGTGAGGTTCGGCCATGTTGTATGGCCGAACTCCACTAAGGCATGTTTATGGACTTAAACATAGTGGGAAATCAAATGGAACATGGGTTTTGATTTATGGATATGTTATAAGGTAACGGGACCTCACAAGCGGTGTACGATCGTGAGCGGTTTTTGGACGAAAACGTAATGACATATTAGTTGATCATTGGTAGGATTCTTACCTCATTGATACCATGGGATATGTATAATGGTTTTAATTCCTATTTTTATGAGTTATTTTGTATAAATGATATGCTTCAAATATGAGATTTCAATGCTATGATTTGTATTATTACATAGCATGTTTCACTTACATCTCATGCATGGCATGGGAGGGATGATTTGTAACCAGAGGCCACGCTCCGTCGGGGCGTCCGTGGGAAGACCTTGATGTGCATTATCTATCAAGAGGTAACCGGAGACCACATTCCGTCGGGGTGTCCGTAAGGCAATTGTGGGAATACCTTGATGAGGAGATTCCATCAAGAGGATGTTTTGTGATTGTGTTTATGGCTGATGGGTGGGACTCATTGCATATGACACCCATGGTATGGCATTGTCATACATGGTTTTGATATTATGTTATCTATGTGATATTTATACTATCCCATGTGTTGACCCTACTTGGAATACCTACTGGGCGCGTTGTCTAGCGCCTTACTTCTACCCTAGTTGATAACACAGGAGTTGAACGGAATGAAGAACGTGATCGGAGCCAAGCTTAGGAGCTTGGATGTTTTTAATTTAATTTTGTTTAAGTTACTCATGGATAATGTAATTTGAGTAGCTAGCATTTGGGCATGTAATAACTTAGATTATTTGCTATGGTTTGAATGTTAATTTTGGATATTTTAACTTAAGATAATTATGGTTAAGTGATGGACTACTTTGCTATCTAAAATGGAATAGGATAGACATTCTATTATAATTTCACACTTATAATTTATTTTTCATGTTAACTTAAGTACGTGTGAACTGTTTTAGTGGACTTGGTCCATGCACATGTATGATTAACCAGTTAAGGGTGGGGCTTTGGAAGCTCGGACTTAGCTCGCTTCGTGGCGTCCCGCTCTCACTCACTCTTCTATTAAAAAGAAATAGACATTGATTTTCGGCAAGTGAAAAAGGGCGGGGCGTTACAGTAAGAATCATACTTCCCTCGCCTAGTCTCCATAACCTTCTTCTCCAATATGCAATCTTCAGACAGTGGATCCTCCCTCTCTACCCATAAATCATCAATGGATGGTAGTCCCGTCTCCTTATCTAAATCTTTATTAAGCATAGAAGGTTCAAACAGTTTCAAGTTCTCGGCATTGATGACCGAGTACACCTGCATATACGGTGCTAGATCCAGCTGGAATGCATTATCTCAAATCTTCTTGATGATTCTGAACGGTCCATACCTGATGGGTTTCAGCTTCTTTCCTACTCCTTTCAACCGCTCTTTGCTCAGCTTCAGCCAAACAAGATCATTTTCTTGGAATGTACATTCCACCCGATGTCGATCATGTCGGTTCTTGTATCTCTGTTGTGAATGCTGCAGTTGTGTCTCTACTTCTCTGTGCACCTTAGCTATCTTCTCAAGAAATTGTTGAGCTCTAGCTTTGTCCCCCTCTTCCCTTCCTTCCAACTGACCGTCCCCAAAGGTAAAAGCCAAATCAAAAGGGTCTTGAGGCAAGTAGCCCAAACAGACTTCAAAAGGTGACTTCTGTGTCGAGCTATGAATAGCACGATTGAAGGCAAACTGTAGATAGGGGAGACTAGTATCCTAAGTCTTAGGATGATTGGAATTGTAGCTTCGAAGGAGGTGCACTATAGTCTTGTTCACTACTTTTGTCTGTCCATCAGTTTGTGTATGAAATGTCGTGCTCCTCATCATCCCGGTATCCATCATTCTCCAAAGTGAATCCCAAAAATGACTTAGGAATTGACTATCTCTATCCGAGACAATCGACGTAGGTAACCCATAATGCTTCCAAACATGTTCAAAGAATAGCTTTGTTGCTGCCTCTCTTGTCACTGTCTTCTTGCAAGGGATGAGTTCCACCATCTTGCTAAAACGATCCACATTAACAAACAGATAATCATATTCAGACTTGGTCTTCGGTAAACCTCTTAAAAAGTCCATCGAAATACTCTCCCAGGGTCTTATAGGTACTGGTAAAGGAGTATACAGTCCTACCCTTCTGTTCAATGGCTTCGAAGTGTTGTAAAGAATGCAACCTCTGATGTATCTAGCCACATCTAGCTGCATCTTCGGCCAAAAGACATACCTCTGCATATTAAGTAGTGTCTTCTCAACCCCGAAATGTCCCGCCACACGGGAGGTATGAGCTTCTCTAACCCACTGTAATCTGTTCACGTCTTTCAGTATACACAGCTGTGAGCACTTATACATCAACCCATCCTTCTATTCAAACTCCACATTCTGACATTGTTTTGCTTCTCAAACACTGTCTTGAAGTTTTCATCAGTGTCATACCCTTATGCATACATAGTAAGGGCCATATGATAAGATCAGAAATATGATAATTTTACCCTTGAATATTTGATTAGTTAGTTCTTAAATTTTGTTTATTTTATATTATTATTGTAATATATTATATATTCTAAAATTATATTTGTTAATATATTATATTAATTAATTTTATCTAATTAATATATTTTTGTGTGTTTATAGGTTAGTGATTCTTAGTCGCCAGCAACCCATTGAGAAGTAACAAGAACTCAAGTACAGCAGCAAGTATCCAAACGAAGAAGGAATGAAAGATAGAAGAATAAAAGAGGAAGGAATGAAAAATAGAAAGAAAAAGAATAGAAAAAGAAGGAGAGAGAAAGAAAAGAAAAGTTCAAAAGATGATTACACGGTGGCTCATATTTCCAAACTTGGATGTTGTGACATGAGACAAAGAAAAGAGAAAGATTAGAAAGAAAAAGACAATAGAAGGGATGATCGGCTGAAGTTGGGTCCCACTTTCCTTGCTTTATTTGTCCTCTTAACACTTATAAATAGTGGGTCTATCTGTACAATGAAAAAAACAACTTGAGCCAGACAAAAACAAGAAGGCTCGGCTGAAGGAGAGAGATTGGAGTTAAAGGCATCGGGATCTTCAACATGGCTCGGGTTTTATTTTTCTATCTCTTTTATTTTAATTCTTTCATAATGTCCAACTAATTTCCTGTACTGAGGTTGAGGATGAAACCCCATTAATGAAATAATTCTTCTTTTATTTATTTAATTCAAAATTATGTGTGTTTGATTATTTATGATTTTGGCTTCATCAAATTAATAAATGTTAATTATTTTTACCATCAATGCCATGTATTTTTGGTTATTAATATTAATATCTAATTAATTGAATGTTAGGTTTTTAATTGAATAAAAGTAAACCCTTTGATTCATTGTTTTCTTTTATTTTAATTTAAATACATTGGATGTTTAGATTGATACTTTGATCCATTGTCTTTTGAATTAAGATATGATACATTGAATGCTTAGAAATTTCATCTTTAAAAGCGAAGGAAAATATGAATTTTGAACACTATATTAATGAACTTAAATGTTTTAGTCTTTAAAATTGGGAATTAATAAATAAATAATTAGAATATTATGGATTTAATGGTGGTGGAATCTGATACCTTAGTAATTTCTCTCACTTGATTTAATCTCCAGTTTTAGTTGTTTTATTTTAATTTTGCATGTTTAATTCAACCATCCTTCATAAAAAGTGTTAACTAGGTTAAGGTTAAATTGTTAGGCTTTTTAATTTGTTTTCCCGTTCATTCTAAATCAAGTCCTTGTGGGTTCGACCTCTCACTTGCGCATCTTTATACTCCAATTTGATTCGTGCGCTTGCGAGTAATTATAAATTTAAAATTTGCACAACAAGTTTTTGGCTTCATTGCCAGGGACTTGAGATTGAAATGGAAAAATAAAATTAAAAATTCTATTAGTTTAATCTTTCCACTAGTTGTAGATTTAGGAATTTTGCATCTAGATCTAGGTTCATGCATATTTTTATGTGATTTGGTGTCTTCACCTAGGTTTTGTTGGTTGATTTTGCAGGAGTTTTGAATTGCATGCTTAAAAAAAAAAAATTGTAAAAGCAACTACAGGCCAAGGTAAGTGTCTAAACCACTTTCTTTAAATTTTCAAATTTTCATTCATTCATATAGATTTTCTTAGGTTGTCTTACATTTATTTTGCATAAAAAAAATGCATATTTAATTTCCTTATGCATTTAGGTTGCTAGTTCATGCATTAGATTAAATTGCTTGCTTATTATCTTCATATTTACTTGAATCTTGCATTGGTAATTTAGGCTTGCATTCATAAAATAGAAAAATTCAAAAAGATTAGTAAAATTGGTTCATGCATTGTGTGTTAAAAACAATCTAGAACCATCGTTTAGAGCAGTCTAGAGTCTAGGAACCCTGTGTCAGTCTAGGTTTAGGTCATATTTTGTGTGGATTGATTAAGCGTGAATGATCGTGTCTGTGTATGAATTATTGGTATCGTGACTCTCACAATCGTTTGGTTCGAGTTACGTTTTCTGTCGATTTACCGATTGTTGCATCTGGAGCTCAGACCAGCTCAGTCATAGATATAGACAGTCCATCATCATCACCACCACCATCACCCAAAATGACCGAAGAACAAGAGAAAACTCTTCGAGATTATTTTTCATCAATCCTAGCCAACACACCCTCCAGCATAGTCATCACAGCCACCAATGCCACCTATGAGCTAAAACCAGGCCTTTTACATCTACTCCCCGCTTTTCATGGCCTTGATCGTCAGGATCCCTACTTACACGTTAAGGAATTTTTAGAGATTTGCGCCACTATCAAACTTTAAAATGTCACTGATGAATCTATTAAACTTCACCTATTTCCCTTTTCTCTCAAAGAAAAAGTGAAATCATGGTTGAACTCCCTCCCCGCAAATTCCATCAACACGTGGGATCAGTTAGTGAATAAATTCTTGAATAAATTTTTCCCGATATCTAAAACGAACGCCCTCAAAACAGAAATTTCAAATTTTATTCAGAAAGAGGGTGAACAATTCTCGGAATCATGGGAAAGATTTAACGATCTATTAAGTAAATGTCCCTATTATGGTTTTGAAACTTGGAGACTCATTCAATTTTTCTATGATGGCTGAACCACATCTAGCCTGGACTTTGGTCGAGTCTATGAAAAGTGAGGCATTTTTGGAACAAAGTCAAGTTGACAGATGGAATTTCTTGGAAAATTTGGCGGAGAATTCTCAGCGATGGGACTTTTCCAAAAGAAAGAATTCAGGACAAACTTCCAAAGGAGGAGGTTTGTACGAAGTTAATAATGATTTTGAGGTTAAGGTCGCAATTGCAAATCTGACTAAAAAAGTAGAGGCCTTAGCAATGACTCAAAGGGTGAGTCCGTCAATGAGCGTGCAGTCTGAGGTGTGTGCCTTGTGTACTAACCTAGGACACACAACACAAACTTGTCCTTCCCTAAACACAAATCCGGAATGCCTAGTCGAACAGGCTAACGCACTAAATAATTTTGGGAAGCAGCAGAGGAGTCCATTCTCTGCTACCTATAACCCCAATTGGCAGAATCACCCTAATTTCTCGTGGAGTCAGAACCAACACATGAATCAGGGACCTCATCAGTTTCAAGCACCTGCTCAGCCATTCCACTCACCTGGTCAGTCATTCCATCCACCCCAAAACTAACCATTCCATCCACCCCAGAGTCAGTCCTATCAACCTGGTCCGCAGCATCATAAACCATCTCTAGAGGATACACTGCAACAATTCATACAGTCCACTCAACAAGCCTTGCAGTCAAATTCCCAAGCCATACTGAAACTTGAAACACAGATAGGGCAACTTGCAAGTGCTATCGGAGAGAGGGAAAATGGCAAATTCCCCAGTCAACCCATTCCCAATCCTAAGGGTCAGTTCGAAGTGGGGCCTTCAACTACTTCCAACGTGCATCATCGAGATGTTAAATCTATCATCACTCTTAGGTCAGGGAAAACTATTTTGATAATCAGGTTAGGATGCTAGAAGAAAGACAGCGAGATAACCAAAGTCATGATCGACTTGAGCCATCAACGGACACTGATTGCCCGCCTGAGAAGGAACCCAAAGAGTCAGTCACGACTGATTTTGTTCCAAAATCTCCTTACCCACAGAGATTGATTCCAATTAAGAAAGGTATACCACATAGTGATGTGTTAAAGGTGTTCAAGCAAGTCCGCATAAACATTCCTCTCTTCGACGCTATTAAACAAATACCTTCTTATGCAAAATTCTTGAAAGATCTCTGTATGATAAAGAGGAGGACGAATGTTCCAAAGAAGGCATTTTTGGCGAAACATGTGAGTGCTATTATTCAACAGAAAACTCCTATCAAGTATAAGGATCCTCGGAGTCCTACTATTTCCTGTGTCATTGGTGACCATTCGATCGATCGGGCCTTACTTAATTTAGGAGCGAGCGTTAATTTGTTGCCGTACTTTGTATATGAGCAATTGGGGCTAGGAGAACAGAAACCCACACCTATTACACTTCAATTGGCCGATAGGTCAGTCAAAATTCCAAGAGGTGTAATAGAAGATGTTCTAATCAAGGTTGACAAGTTTTATTTTCCAGTAAACTTTATAGTCAGTGATACACAACCTGTGAAGACACCACTGGACAAATTCAAGTAATTTTGGGTCGACTCTTCTTGGCTACCTCCAATGCAATCATTAATTGTAGGAATGGAGTGCTCAAACTGTCTTTTGGTAACATGATTTTAGAGCTCAATGTGTTTAATTGTGGCCACCAGCCTCCAGATACAAATGACCTATGTGAGGTAAACATGATTCAGAGTACAATCCATGAGTCCTTTCTGAACTTTAGATGCGATGATCCATTTGAGGAATGCTTGTCGAGTTTTGACACTAATTTCAATGAAAAATGGGTCAAAGAAGTGAATGCTCTGCTAGAAATCACTCCACTTTTGGAGACCAGTAAATGGAAGGAAAAATTTGAGTCTCTCTCCGTCAGTGTTGAAAAACCACCTGTATTGGACCAAGGTTGATTTGTATGTCTGTCATTTGAGTCCGAGTCAGTCTGTCAGTGTGTCAGTGTATCTATAGATTTTAGTTTTGTTGAGTCAGTCTAGTCTAGGATTTTTTTGAATTCGTTTGAGTCTGTACGTCTTGTGTGAGAGTCAGTTTAGAGTCATTGTTATTTTTGTTTGTGTTTTTGTGTTTATTTATTTTTGCAGGTTTTGAATAAAGTGAGCCATCTTAGGTATTTCTCAACTCAAGTTGCTCTTTTTTCTGATATTTTCTTCTAATTTGCAGGTGCATATGTAGATTAGGGAACATTGAGGATAATGTCCAATTTAAGTTTAGGGGTATTGAGGGGTTACAGTGTGTTAGTTTTGTGTTAAAAAAAAAATTTGAAAAATTTGAAAAAATTTGATTTTTCAGCATTAATATGTGGATCACAATTTTTATATCATACTTTTCTATTTGAATTTTGTGTAATTTATACTTGGAAAATCTTTGCACAGTCATATTAACTTAGTTGGAAAAAGAAAAATATTCATGAGTAAAATAATCATCGGAGGAATACCAGTGGAGACTTGTGACCCAGTGAGCTTTTGAGCCATTCGATTTTTGTGAGGGTTATAAGTAAATTCTTATTTTCTTTGATGTCTGCATTATATTTGTTGTTAGATCTCATTATTCTTTATTTTGGTCAAATTTCTGAGAATGACATCAAAATTGGATTATTACACCTGAAATTTTTCTGAATTTATTTGAAGCAATGAAATGGTCATATGAAACTTAGGAAGTGATATAGGCCATTATTTTTGGACCGTTTAAGCCTTTGAAGCCTACCTATTTATGATCATATGTTATCTTGATAGTTCCCATTTTGAGCCTTGAATGTAAATTTTGCCTATTTTTATTGATTAGCCATGTTAACTACACCTAACTCCGGTTGTGGAGTTTGAGCCAAAATTGAAAAATCTATGACTTATCCTAGGGCCCGGGAAAGGTTAGAGATGATTTTATTGTGATGGTATTCTAAAAAAAAAAAAAAAGAGTTACGGCATTTGAAAAAAAATATGGTGAAAGAAAAAGAAAAGAAACAAAAGAAGAATGGGAACATCCGTACATCAAAAGAAGGATGTAAAAAAAAAAAGACGGGAAAAAAAATGCTGTGAAAATGATGAAAAATAGAGGAAGAATATCCCATTCTAAAATTTTGAAGACTTTTAACTTTTTCTTGTCAAAATATTAATTTTGGAGTCTTTTTATCCTTCTTTGATATGACCCGGTCCTAAGTCACGTTTTGTCATATTCGAAAGTCCTAATTGATCTTAAGTGTAATGTGGTATTTAAGTGGAGAATAAATGAAGAAGAATGATGGTGTATTATTTCAACGTTCTCAGGAAAATGGCATCCATTCATGAGATCTGTATTTTTCTTTGATAATCTGTTCTTTGATGATAAATATGTGAATATTTATTTTTGAAAAATTAATCCGCTCACATATACTTTTGAGAGAAATTTAACCCAATCTCTGAGCGAAAGCCTTTCTGAGAGATATATCTAGTGAGATTTTAAGTCGAAGCGCATTTTCAGCTTGTGGGTACCAAACTTGTGCGTATTTTGAAAAAGAATGTTATTTTAATAGTGGCTATCACACACTACACTCCGAGTATAAGTTTTGTAAAATAAATTTGGAGATGTATGATGTTTAAATTTTTATTTGGGTATTTTTGCTGAAAATTTGATGTTTGTGGGTATCATTACTGAAAGCCCTCACGAGACTATAACTCGTCCACTAGTGGTGAGCTAGGCGTTTAAAGGCTTGTTACATACGCTAAATGCAATCGAGAGTGCCAGCGAAAGTGGTGTCGCTTAGGATTTCTATTTTTGTTATTTTAAAGTTTTTTAGTTTTTGTTTTGCTCGAGGACTAGCACAAAATCTAAGTTTTTGGGTATTTGATAAGCACAGAAATATGATAATTTTACCCTTGAATATTTGAGTAGTTAGTTCTTAAATTTTGTTTATTTTATATTATTATTGTAATATATTATATATTCTAAAATTATATTTGTTAATATATTATATTAATTAATTTTATCTAATTAATATATTTGTGTGTGTTTATAGGTTAGTGATTCTTAGTCACCAGCAACCCATTGCGAAGTAACAAGAACTCAAGTACAACAGCAAGTATCCAAACGAAGAAGGAATGAAAGATAGAAGAAAAAAAGAGGAAGGAATGAAAAATAGAAAGAAGAAGAATAGAAAAAGAAGGAGAGAGAAAGAAAAGAAAAGTTCAAAAGATGATTACACGGTGGCTCATATTTCCAAACTTGGATGTTGTGACATGAGAGAAAGGAAAGAGAAAGATTAGAAAGAAAAAGAAAATAGAAGGGATGATCGGCTGAAGTTGGGTCCCACTTTCCTTGCTTTATTTGTCCTCTTAACACTTATAAATAGTGGGTCTATCTGTACAATGAAAAAAACAACTTGAACCGGACAAAAACATGAAGGCTCGGCTGAAGGAGAGAGATTGGGGTTAAAGGCATTGGGATCTTCGACATCGCCCGGGTTTTATTTTTCTATCTCTTTTATTTTAATTCTTTCATAATGTCCGACTAATTTCCTGTACTGAGGTTGAGGATGAAACCCCATTAATGAAATAATTCTTCTTTTATTTATTTAATTCAAAATTATGTGTGTTTGATTATTTATGATTTTGGTTTCATCAAATTAATAGATGTTAATTATTTTTACCATCAATGCCATGTATTTTTGGTTATTAATATTAATATCTAATTAATTGAATGTTAGGTTTTTAGTTGAATAAAAGTAAACCCTTTGATTCATTATTTTCTTTTATTTTAATTTAAATACATTGGATGTTTAGATTGATACTTTGATCCATTGTCTTTTGAATTAAGATATGATACATTGAATGCTTAGAAATTTCATCTTTAAAAGCGAAGGAAAATATGAATTTTGAACACTATATTAATGAACTTAAATGTTTTAGTCTTTAAAATTGGGAATTAATAAATAAATAATTAGAATATTATGGATTTAATGGTGATGGAATCTGATACCTTAGTAATTTCTCTTACTTGATTTAATCTCCATTTTTAGTTGTTTTATTTTAATTTTGCATGTTTAATTCAACCATCCTCCATAAAAAGTGTTAACTAGGTTAAGGTTAAATTGTTAGGTTTTTTAATTTGTTTTCTCGTTCATTCTAAATCAAGTCCTTGTGGGTTTGACCTCGCACTTGCATATCTCTATACTCCAATTTGATTCGTGCGCTTGCGAGTAATTATAAATTTAAAATTTGCACAACACCATACGCTCAATTTGAATTGCCACCGTGAAAGTGGAGCTCCTCTGTGTAGGTGGTCTAGACAACATATTAGCCAACTTCTTCGTGACTCCCTTTTTGTATTTAATCACCAGATTAAACTGTTGCAAATATGACATCCACTTCATATGAAGAGCTTGCTACAACTTTGACTGAGTTTGTAAAAACTTTTGTGGTCGATGTGGATTATGACATCATTCCCCAACAGACACACACACAAATGCTTTAGCCCCTGGTGTAAAACATACATCTCATTGTCATAAGTGGGGTAATTCATCACCGATCCACTGAAATCTCAAAATGATAAGCCACGGGCTTCCCATCCTGCAACAATACAGTTCCCATGGCATATGTAGATGTATCTGCTTGAACCTCAAAAGGGGATGCAAATTTGGCAATGCCAATATTGGGGCTTCAAAAATCTTCCTCTTCAATAACTGAAATGTATCGTCTTGCTTCTTCGTCCATTCAAACTTCTGATTGGCCTTTGTTAATGCATGTAAAGGCACTACAATTTGTGAAAAGTGACGAATGAACTTCCGTAGATGTTGACAAGTTCCCATGAAGCTTCTCACTTCAATCACTAAACGAGATACAGGCCATTTGGTAATGATGCCTATCTTTAAAGGGTCCACTTTCAACTCCCCTGCTCCAACTACAAAACCCAAATACACCAACGATTGCTTCTCAAATTGTTGTGCAATTTTTAAATTTATAATTACTCGCAAGCGCACGAATCGAATTGGAGTATAGAGATATGCAAATGCGAGGTCGAACCCATCGGAACTTAGGAAAATATATCCATGAAAATACACCATTCAATTACGTATTTTAAGAACTTTGAGAAATATGGAGAAAAATCATAAATATGGAGTTATTTATCTAATCTATGAGTTTTAATCTTAATTTAGAAACATTCTAGATTTAAGCATAGAATCTAACAATTTAACTAATTTTAATTAAGATGGTGGCATTAATATAAAAATATAAACAATCTCAATCTAATTTAAAATACAAAATTAAGATGCAATTAAATTATTTCCAACCTAGTTCATCAATTTCAAGAGTTTTTGTATTTATAAACAAAAATAAAATTAAAGGTACCTAAATTACCTATGTACATATTTACAGTGGAACTGGCTCAAAGAATCAAAGAGGCATTATTTTCCATATTTTAAAAATAAAACAAAAGCCTAGAATACAGAGCTCACGTAAATTACCAATCATGCATTCAAATTTTTCATCGATAAATATTCTAAGAATTAAATCCATGGATTTCATTAAATTAAAAATCTCAAATTAAACCTGAGAATGAATAGAATTTAAATTTTATCTCCAAATCTAAATATTTCATCGCACTCTTAAAATAAGAGCCTTAGATCGAAGAAGGAAGTTTATTCAATCTAAATTTTCATCACATTTAATCTGAAATAATTAAAATAAATCCACACATAAACTTAATTAAGAATAAAAATGAAATAAAATAATCATCATACATAAATTGAATAATTGGAAAACCATAGATTAAATATTTCATCACACCTCAATTTTATTAATAAAACATGAAATTAAATTACAAACCAATGGAATTGAAATTAAAAATACAACACCACAAATTAAAAATACCAACATTAAGAACTCAATGAAAATCTTCCAAAATCTTCTCTTTAATTCCTCCAATTCTTTGCACAGCCCTTAATTCCTTAGCCCAGTTCGATTGTTTCTGTAGTCGAAACATTGTATTTATAATGAAACAAAGGGATGAAAAAAGCAAGAAGTGGCCCTAGTCGGTTATACTGTACACAGTAACTTCCTATCTTTTCTATTCTCAGTGGCAGCCATATTTTTTTTTTTTCTTCTTTCCTTTCTTTCTATCTGTTTACACGGCAACTCATTCGGTGGCTGAAATAACTCTTTCCTTCTAATCTTCTCTTTCTGTCATGTTTCTCTGTTACTTTTTAGGTTCATCCAGATTCCCCTTCTATTCTTCCCGTTTTCTTTTCATTTGCCAATTGATTCTCTTGCACAAACAAATCTAAAGTTGCTACACATTCAAGATGTTGCTTCGATATTTGCTGCCCAAAATTGCCGCATCTGCTACCGCCTCATCTTTCCTGCACTTTTTCTTTTTCTATTTTAATCCCCTTCTCTGTTGTATGAAATGGTTGCTGATTGGTTTCTAGTTCTTATTGCTACAGCTTTTGTATGACTTCTTTTCTTCTTGATTTGTTCTCTTCATATTACTCTGGGTTGGTACACGTGCATGTGAATGGGATAGCAACACCCTTTCATCTCTCTAGCTTTTCTTCTCTTGACATGTCTTGCTGCTGTATTTTTCTTTTGTTGTTCAACTGCTTGCAATTTTTTATTCATCCCGGTTGATATTACACCTAGACCTGTTTCAGCCCTTTTTCTCTGTTTCATCTTTCTTTATGCTGTCTTTGTTTCAGCTACTTGCAAGATTGATCAAATGGATCTCCAAATGAGTTGATGAGCTGACCAAGAATCATTAACCTATAAACACATAAAAATACATTAATTAGATAAAATTAATTAATATAATATATTAACAAATATAATTTTAGAATATATAATATATTACAATAATAATATAAAATAAACAACATTTAAGAACTAACTAATCCAATATTAAAGGGTAAAATTATCATTTTCCAGTGCTTATCACAAATTCACACTTCTTTCCATTTAGTTGGAGCTGATTCTCTTTCAACACCCCTAACACCTTCTTCAAATGAGTAATGTGATCCTCCCATGTCTTGCTATAAATTAAAATATCATCTAGATACACAATAACAAAATCTTCGATGAAAGGATGCAATACCTCATTCATCAATCTCATGAAGGTTGTAGGTGCATTGCACAATCCAAATGGCTTGACTAGCCATTCAAACAGCCCTTGCCTTGTCTTGATCACAATCTTCCAGGTATCTTCCTCGCGAACCCGAAATTGGTGATAACCCGACTTTAGGTCCAACTTCTGAAAAAGTGGGCTCTTTTTAGTTGATCCAGCAAATCATCAATCCTCGGTAAAGGTTACCGATTTTTTATTGTAATTTTGTTCAAAGCCCTGTAATCGATGCACATTCTCCAGCCTCCATCATTCTTAGGCACCAACAGTACTGGAGATCCACAAAGTGAACAACTAGGTTTGATGACTCCATGATTTAACAATTCTTGGAATTGTTGCTGGATCTCATCATTCTCGGTGACTGAGGTGAGGTACAAACTCAGATTAGGTAGAGAAACATCTTCTACCAACTGTATGTCATATTCCACAGGTCTCCGTGGTGGTAAACCTTATACCTCTTCGAATAGCTTCTTGAAAGTCGGCTTGACTTTCTCAACTTCAAACTCTTGCTTAGGGGTAAGTGATACTGTAAAGAGTGTTACCTTAGCTGGAGACTATTCATGTGGTCTGATCATCAGCAAGACAAACTTCCCGCAAACATTTACCATTCTCTTGGCCTGTGTAGCAGCGACCAAAGAAGTGGTGGTCTGTGGTTTGCAGGCATTGACGTGAAACTCCTTTCCATTCTTCACAAACCGATACTTGCGCTGCCATCTGTAGTGAATGGCATCCTAATCGCACAAATATGGACTCCCCAATATGACCTGACACACATCTAATGGAACCACCTCACATGTCACCTCATCAATGTACTTCTCTGTGATAACAAATTTGAAAGTGCACTACTTAGTGATCTTCATCTCCACATCTTTCTGTATCCACCCCAATGGATAGGGCCGTGGATGTGTTGTAGTCACCAAACCCATTTTCTGTACCAAACATTCTCAAATGAGATTCTTCTGGCTTCCAGGGTAAACTATTGCCTCAATCACACTTTGTTTCACTTGAATCTTCAAGTGAAAAAGTTTTTCTCTTAACTCAGAACTCTGAGAAGTCTCTACAGTCTTCGCCATGAGAGAGAGCTCACTGTCAGCTTTCTGCAGCTCCTCAATCTCCTCTACCTCACGAACATTCAATACTGCCTTCCTGTCCTTCTTTAGGCGCTGTTCTGGGTGTAGTTTCCAGCACTTATCCTTTGTATGACCAACCATTTTGCAATGGTCACAAGAAAGACTTTTTGAATTACTCAACTTCCATGGTTGACTAGACTCACCCTTGTTATTACTATCCATACCAGCTCTTCCTTTGAAATTTGGCCTGACCTCAACCCTATCAGACTTCTTGTTCTTTGCCTCTATGGCGATGGCCTTCACTGTAGCCTCATCGATGGAGCTAACTTTGAAAAGTTTTAACTCCCTCCGAATGTATTCAGCTAAACCACACACGTACTTCATAAAAACTTCAAAATCTTCATTAGAGATGCCCAATACAAAAGCCTGAGTGTGAAACTCAATGGTGTACTCTTGAATCGATTGGCCAGATTGTTGTCTGAAGCACTGCCACCTGATCCACCGGTCTTCCTCATGTCTAATAGGATAGAACTGTTTTGGGACCAACTTCTTAAACTTACTCCAAGTTAAACATGATATGTTGTGGTGCGTCACATAAGCATTCCACCATGTCAATGCATGTCCTGACATCTTCAGTCGTGCAAGACTGATTTTTTGTGCACTAGTGTACATATAGAGAGTAAGATAGTTCTCCATTTGTTCCATCCAATTGTCTAACTTATCTGCATCAACTACACCATCATACGTCGGAATTTCTAGTTTGAAATCTACTTTGAAAGGTTTCTTACCGGTCTGGTCGGCTCCCAACAAGACATCCTCGGTCTGCTTAACCTTTTCCTCTTCTTCTTCGTCTGTCTCGTCTGTATCCGTCGGTTCATTCCTCTTCTTCTTGGACAAACCCGCAGACGTCTATTTCAAAGAGGACTTTGAGGCGGCACCTTCCACTAGCTTGGTGACTAATTCCGTTATTGCGGTCACTTGTTCCTCCAATTTGGAGAAACGCTCTTTCAACTCGTCGTTGGCAGCCATGTTTGACTTTCGATTGATTTTCCTTCTTTTTGAACAAAGAGGCTCTAAGATTTCTTCACCGGACTTCTGGTATTGATCACATGTCAAGACCATATACCCTAGGCTTCCCAAAAGAAGACGAAACCGAGCAACTAATACCAACTTGATCCGATAATCCGGACGTTTGGGTGACAATGGATAGAACTATAGTGGAAAGAGATAAGAAAACAAGAGAGACGCTAGATTTTGGGAAGATGTATCTTCCTCTTTTTGGTACTTGCTTCTATTTTCTCAAAAGATTGTACAATCACGAGTCTTAGCGTGCATCCACAGGTTGGAGACTGCCAAAAACAAAACGAAAAGGGGATAAAAATGGGCAGAAACTGCCCAAAACCGTCGAAAATTGCTCTAACTGTCTACGGTTTTCACGTACCAGTCGACTGGTATGTCAATTGGTATAACGACTGGTATTGTTCACTGAATGTTCTAGAAGATGTATCAGTCGACTGGTGGATCGACTGGTACCATCAGAGAGTTATCTATTTTTACAGATAAACAGTAGACGATGTACCAATCGACTGGTGGATTGACAGATACTATTCATAGACTATAGTAGACGATGTACCAGTCGACTTGTGGATCGACTGGTACCATCTGAAAGTGATCTATAGCACAATACAATCACTAGACAATGCACTAGTCGACTGGTGGATCAATTGTTGACTTAAAGACTTGTTTTTGAAGTCTTTTTGGGAGTGTTTTTGAAACTTTACAACAAGAGAACAAGAAAAATACATGACATACATGCAATACATACTTGAAAAATATAATAATGGGAGATCCTCCTGGATCAAATTCTCACTTTACTCCAAATGGCCACTATCCTTAAAATTATCCAATGTGTATGGGTATGGAGTCTTGCATATGTCTCAAGAATTAGTTGAGTACTCTTGAAGGTCATCAAAAAAGAAAAAAAAAATCATAGACGATCTCCAAATAGATTTTCAAAGGTCTCAATAGTAGATAAATCATTAATCAAGGTGAGTTCTACTCCAAAGGGCCACTTCTCGTAAAATTATTCCGTGTGTATAGGCAAGGAGGCTTGCACATGCCCCGAGAATTAGTCGGGTACTCTTGAAGGTCATCAAAAAAGAAAAAAAATCATAGACGATCTCAAGAGTAGATAAATCATTGATCAAGGTGAGATCTTCCATGGTGGTTATCAACAGATCACCAAAAAAGATCCTCAAAAGTCCCAAAAGCAAGTTAAAGTATATCCTTTAAAGGATCCTTGAAAACAATAAGGTTCAATAATAAAATTGATAATTGAATTTGAAAGTGGACACAAATCAAACGTCAATCATAAGACATAGTGAGTCAATCACACTAGAATTAAACAAGCCTTTAAAGGTCTTGTAGTTTCAAATCAAAAGTTGGAAGCACACTTCATGGTCTTGGAAAAATCGTTCTAATGGATGAAAAAATTACACCCTAAAATCCTTTGGATCTACGAATATCACAAATGTCCCAAAGTAAATCCCATGATCTTGGAACTTTTAATCCATAGATTGTGAGAATACATCTTATGGTGGTTTTACAATTTATATTCATGATTGAGAATCCCAAATGTCATGATATCTTTATCAAACCATTTCCATAAGAATGTCTTATATGGGGGATTTAAGCCACAAAGGCCTCTAAACTTTAACCTATATGAGGATTCAAGCTAGAAGTGTCCCCCCCCACCCAAAAAAAAGAAACCTTCCAAACTTCATGGGACTGGGAATTCGAGCCAAAAAAATAATAATAAATCCTCATATAGCTCAATCTTTGTCGGGGTCTCAAGCCATAAAAGTGCCTTATAACCTTGACTAATATAGATATTTTAGGGTATGAGAAATGCTACAAAAGAAATTGGTCGGCGGTTAGATGTTGAGTCCAATGATACAACATGACACACATCCATGATAGTCATGTGATCATTGTTGTCAACAGACAAACAAGCAATCACAAAGAAAGAAAAAGGCAGAGACTTACGTGGAAAACCCTTGTGAGAAAAAATCATAGAGCAGCAAAAAAAAAAATCCATTATAAACAAGAATCGACAGTTACATCATTTTCCACGCACTACACATCTCTGTTTTTGTGTGTTTTATAACCTTGGAACAATTAGGGTCATAAATACATTACATATGAGAGAATTACTAAAAAAAATCCTAGTAATAACTACCCTAAAAATTCGACAAATAGGGGTTAGATCGGCGACAACAAGGGTTGAATTGTAAGATAAATTAGGCTCCACACCTCAACAATCTCCCACTTGGTGACTATTATCCATGAGGATATGTAGATGCTAAAAGTGGACAGTTCATTAGCCCTCGTGAGCATTATCCACGAGGAATGCCTCTTCGAAGGATGACACTGTATTATACTGATGCGGAAACATATATTTTCTGCATATCAAAGGAAGATGAAGACATCCCTAGTGTCTATCATTTTGACTATCTCCAACCACTCTTCTCACCATACCTTGCCGCATTTGAGCTTGGTGTACAGTATGAAGAATGGTTTGCTGATCCATTCTCGATTGAAGAAATCTGTAAATGGGGTGCTTTTGTTCAAACCACTGATAGTGAGGATTTGTATGCAATTTTGCATATAGTTCCTAGCATAAACAGTGTTAATCACTTCTTACCAGTCTTAAAAAAATGACCTCCCGGGCACATCAGATCGCAGAAGAAGATCCAAAGATATCGCAAGTACCTATGAGTCATACTGAACGTTTTGAATGTACTGAACGTGAACATGCCACAATTAAAGAGACTCAAAATGATGTACCAGTCAGTGAAGATAGCTCCCAGGAAGACTCTAAGGAAACGAAATGAGTCATTCAAGGCTCGTTGGGATCCAAACACTGAGGTAACTGAACATGGAGAAGTTCAAGTTTATGTCCGAGGACATAGATCATACAATATCTGGTTTGACGTACCTGAACCACAGCCATGGATAGAAGCCACTAGTTGGGGAGATGAATTTGAAGAAGATGGCCACCCCAAAGGCTAGAGTAGAAAGACAAAGACATTCTCTTGAAGGTGTTTGGGAAATGCTTGATGAATTCAGAATTAAAGAAGATGGCTCATGCCCCATGGCTGACGAAATTTTCAGGAAAAACTTAGCGGAAAGAGAAGAAGTTGCAATCCGCAACATTAATGAAGATTTTGAAAAGTTCCTGACAGAATGGGAATTTCAAATGTTTCTTATGAAATGGGAAAAGAAGTGTATGACAAAAATCAAATAAATTCTCAATTTTTTACAGTAGATGGGTCTCTGAATGAGGATTCTAGAAATATCTCGTTTGGCTTAAATAGAGTTTCCTAGCCCAAGATATGCCGTCTGTGCTCCCCCACTTACCTGGGAACTTACCTGGCCATCTTGTTGTTAAACTCTCATTGGAGACTTACATTATTTGGAGAGAAAAATAGGAGCAAGTCTAGAGACAATCTTTACGGTCCTATTAACCCAATAAAAAAGTAACACCCTGGATTTTCAAGTTATAAATATTTATGGAAATTACCCATTTAATTTATGAATTAATATATATGGACCTTAGATGGGTAAGTTGTTGGGTCAAATGCCCAATTAAGACCCAAGGAATGGTGGTTATGTTTCAATTGAATTAAATGGGTGAGATGTATTTAATTGGGTCAAAATTGTTAATTGGGTCAAAATGCCCAATTGGGACCCAATGGGTCGTGTTTGACTTGGTTGACCACCAAGTGAGTCCAAGCTTAATTAGGTTGGGGCTGATTTGAGTTGGAAATGGAATCAAATAATTGAGTTGATTCAAGTGAATTAAATGAGTTGAATTAAAGAGGTGAGTTGAGTTAAACGGATGAGTTGAGTTAAATGAGTTGGATGGGAAGTTATGGGGATATTCATCTCAAGTAAGTGGGGTGGGAAGATGAGGGGTTTTTGTTGTTTCAAAGAACAACTCAAGGCATACACGTTGGAATGGGAGTTTCATCTCATGGGATGAAACTCCAATTATATCATTAATGGGGAGGTGAAAAGTCTTGGGGGTTATACAAGCCTACACCAAGGTTTGCACATTGGAAGCATGGGGGTTTCCATCTCAAGATGGAAACCCAAGAGCCAAACCGTTGGGAGTGTTTCATCTCAAGGATGAAACCTCCAAATGGATCATGAATGGGAATATGACCGTTTGGTGTTGTTACACAACCCAAGCCAAGACACACCGTTGGGCACATGGGAGTTTCATCTCATGGATGAAACCCCCAAATGGGCCATTAATGGAGAGGTGGCTGTTTTGTGTTGTTACACAAGCCAAGCCAAGGCTACACCATTGGAGCCTTGGGAGTTTCATCTCATGGATGAAACCCCCAAGTGGAGTATTAAGGAGAGAGGTAAAGGAACATGAGACTTGCAAAGGGGTGCCACCAAGGGACACACCTTTGGCCGACCTTATTGATCAAGGAATGACTTTAGTTTTCATTTCATTCTCTCCCTCTCCCTCTTGGCTGTTACACCTCTCAAGACAAGAATACTTAAGAGTGTTTTTTCATCACTCTCTCCCTCTCTCAAGGCTGATCACTCTCTTGGACAAAGGAGAAAAGACTTAAGAATTTTCTATCTCAAGCCTCTCTCTCTCTCTCAAACCCACACTCTTGGCCAAACCCTCTTCTTGAAGTTTCATCTCAAGACCTCTCAAGTTCACACTCTCGGCCGAACCCTCTTCTTGAAGTTTCATCTCAAGACCTCTCAAGTTCACACTCTCGGCCAAAGGATTAAGAAGGAAGGAAGAAGAGGCTAAGGAAGGAAAGGATTGGAATAACAAGTTGAAAAGAAGGAAAACCGGGAGAGTCGCGGAACCGGTAGGTATTTTAATGGATTTTGTTTAAATAAGATCATGGCCGAACCCCATGGAAGGGCATTGTTAATAATTTTAATGGATTTGAAAGATGGAAATCATAGAAGTATGCTTGTGATTTTAAAAGGTTGTAAAGGACTTAAATGGAGGTATGCATAAGAACAATAAAGAATGGAAAAGAAGGGCACAAAATCAAAGGGTGAGGTTCGGCCATGTTGTATGGCCGAACCCCACCAAGGAGTATTTATGGACTTAGGGTTTTCTTAGATATTGAACTTATGTGGATTGTTTAATAATTTTAATGGGTCTCAAAGCATGGAAATTGCAGATGCATGTTAAGGACTTTAAAAGGGCTTTAAAGGAAGGAATACTAGTCATTTTAAATAGTGTTAAAATGATAATTGGTGAAAGAACCATGGACCATGGGTTCAGCCATGGTGTATGGCCGAACCCCATGGAAGGTTATCAATGATTTTTGAAAGGATTAAAGGAAAAATATTGTTGGACTAAGGTGATTTTAGATCATGGAAATGATGGGGAATTGTGGTAAGTTTAATTAATTTTAAACATGGTAGATGATGATCAAAAAGAATAAATCTAAATATATGGTTAAACCCCATGGAGGGACCTTGGTTTATGGACCTAAGGAGGGTAAATAATTCAATGGATAAATTGGATTTAGACATCACCATGGTCGAATCCCATGAACCATTTTTAATGGGCCATTTGGTATTGTATCTTGATTTGATGAACCATTTATGAAACTAGGTTTATGGATCAGATATGGACCCAAGTGTGGGTAACTTAAGTATGTGATTACCATGTACGAAAAGAATGGCCAAAAAGGGAAATTAAAGGACCATAACGTTTGGCCATGGTATAGGGCCGAACCCCATGGATCATGTGTTTGGATTAAGGAACCATGTGTGATCATTTTTGGAACATAAGCCTTATGTAAATAAGCAAGGTAAATTGCCATGGATGGGATAATGACAAGGATGTAAATAGGTGAAAATAATGGACTATGGGTTTGGCCATGGTGTATGGCCGAACCCCATGAGGAATGAATTGTGGACTTAGAGTTTTGATGATTACCTTAGTGGTGTTTGATTAACAAATCAAAAGAGGGGCTAAAACCAAATAGGTGAGGTTCGGCCATAGTGTATGGTCGAACCCCACAAAGTGTGTTTTTGGACTTAGACATTATTGCAAATCAAATGGGTTATTGGTTTGACTCATGGATATGTTATAAGGTAACGGGACTTCACAAGGGGTGCACGATCGTGAACGGTTGCTGGATTAAAGCTCAAGGACACTTTAGTTGTCTTTGATAGGATTCTACCTCATTGAAACCATGGTTATGTAATATGGTTTAACTTCTTATTTTGATGGTTTATGTTGTAAAAATGTTATGTTTCAAATATGAGATTTTAAATGCTATGATTTGTATAATTGCATAGCATCTGGACATTTGCATCTCATGCATGGCATGGGAGGGATGATATGTAACTGGAGATCCACACTCTGTCAGGGCGTCCGTAATACAATAGTGGGGATACCTTAATGAGGAGTTTTCCATCAAGAGATAACCGGAGATCCACACTCTGTCGGGGCGTCCGTAATATAATCGTGGGGGATACCTTGATGAGGAGCTTTCCGTCAAGAGGTTTCTATGTATTTGTGATGGGTGGGACTTACTGCATATAATAGCATGGCATGCATTGAATCAGCATGATTATGTTCTTTATTATCATGCAATGTTTTTGGTTTTTATCTGTATGATTGGATCTCTATTATCATACACTGTTTTGGATATGATGCTTTATAAGTATGCTATGATTTATTATATCTGTATTTGATATATATTATATCTGGATTTTTGGTACTAACCCATGTGTTAGCCTTACTTGGAATACCTACTGGGCGCGCTGTCTAATGCCCTACTTCTACCCTAGTTGATGACACAGGAAGGGAACGGAACGAAGGACGAGATTGGAGCCAAGCTTAGGGGCTTGGATGATTAAGTTATATTTTGTTTAAGTTATTCATGGACTATGTATTTGAGTAACTAGTAGTCAGGATTGTAATAACGTAGATATACTTACTATGGTTTGGATGGTTGATTTTGGATATTTAACTTAAGGCAAATATTATTAAGTGTTGGACTACTTTGCTATCTAAAATGAGATAGGATTGTTATCCTATTGTTATTCCGCATTTATGAATTATTCCGCAAGTTAAATTGAGTACGTGTGAACCGTTTTAGTGGACTTGGTCCACGCACACGTATGGTTGGCCAGTTAAGGGTCAGGCTTTAGAAACTCGGACTTAGGTCGCGTCTTGACGTCCTGCTCTCTGTCACTCTTTGTTTATTTTAAAAAAAAAAAATAGACTTTGATTTTCGGAAAGCGAGTGAAAAAGGGCGAGGCGTTACAAAAAAATTGATTGCAATAGTGCAATTCAAATTTAGATTTAGGCATTTTCTTATGTGAATTTGGTTGATCATGAATGATCGTGTCTATGTATGAATTATTGGTGTTATGACTCTGACAATTGCTTGGTTTGAGTTACATTTTCCGTCGATTTACCGATCATTGCGTTCAGAGCTCAGTCTAGCTCAGTCATAGACATAGACAGTCCACCTTCATTACCACCACCATCACCTAACATGGCCAGAGAAAGTGTCGAAGAGAAAACCCTCAAAGACTACTTTTCAGCAGTCACACCCAATACACCAACATGCATAGTTGCTCCAGCAACTAATGTAGCGGTTGAACTCAAACTAGGCCTATTACATCTTTTACCTACATTCTATGGACTTGATCGTAAGGACTCTTACCTACATCTTAAAGAATTCTTAGAAATCTGCGCCACTATAAAACTTCAAGGCATCACTGATGAATCCATTAAACTTCGTTTATTTCCTCTTTCTCTCAAAGAAAAAGTGAAATCTTGGCTAAACTCTCTACATGCAAATTCACAAATTGGGATCAGTTGGCCAAAAAGTTTTTGAATAAATGTTTCCTTGTATCTAAAACTAACGTCCTCAAGAAAGAAATTTCAAACTTTAATCAGAAGGAGGGTGAAATTTCTGTGAGTCATGGGAAAGATTCAAAGATACGTTGAGTAAATATCCCCACCACGGTTTTGAAACGGGGAGACTCGTGCAATTCTTTTATGATGGTTTAATCACGTCAAACCGCACAATGGTCGAGTCTATGAAGGGTGGGGAATTTTTAAAAGTAACTGCAAACAATTGATGAAATTTCTTAGAATCATTGGCAGAAAGTTCTCAGTGATGAGACTTCCCTAAAAGAGAGAATTCAGCACAAACCTCAAAGAGAGGAGGTTTATACGAAGTTAGTAGCGACTTCGACGCTAAACTTGCAATTGCGAACTTAACAAAGAAAATCAATGCTTTAGCGATGACTCAGGCGATGAACCCATCATTAGGAAGAGATGCTGAGGTTTGCGCATTGTGTTCTAACATAGGATACACTGTCCAAAATTGTCCTTCCTTAGGATCTAATGTTGAGTGCTCAACTGAGCAGGCCAACACACTCAATAGTTTTGGAAGACAGTGGGGAACCCCTTTCTCTGCCACAAACAATCCTAATTGACTGAATCATCCAATTTTTTTTTGGCGTCAGAATCAACATCCAATAGGTTAAGGACCCTCTCAATATCAAGGTCAATCATACCAACCACCTCAGAACCAACCATTCCACCCATCTCAAAATCATTCAGCCCAGCTAAATCAGTCATATCAATCCGGTCCATCTCAACAACGTAAGCCCATTCTCGACGATACGTTGCAGCAATTCATTAAGTATACCCAGCTAGCTCTATACAGGCTTGAAACACAACTTCGGCAATTAGCCACCGCAATAGGAGATAACGAGAAAGGTAGATTTCCCAGTCAGCATATCCCAAACCCCAAGGGCCAGAATGATGTTTTATCGTCTATTCCAGAAGATGCTAACTCCATTATTACCTTGAGATCCGGGAGATATGTAGACAATAAAGTGGAAATGCCTAGACAACCGGAAGACCAGACCACTAGTCAATCCAAGCATCAAGATGACCCGTCGAGTCCATCCCCAATCCAAATCCCACCAGACCCATCTTCTAGAAAACCATACGTACCTAGGGCTCCATACCCTCAGAGGCTCATCACCAAGCAAGGGGTGTCTTATGGTGAGATACTAGAGGTATTCAAATATGACAATATCAAAATTCCTCTACTTGATGCCATCAATTAGATACCCTCATATACCAAGTTTCTCAAAGACCTCTGTACGGCAAAACGGAGAACTAACGTTCTTACAAAGGCATTTCTAGTAGAAAATGCAAGTGCACTCCTTTAACAACCATTCCCAATTAAACATAAGGAGCCTAGGTGCCCAACCATTGCATGCACCATTAGTACATATGAAATCGACAAGGCCTTATTAGATTTGGGAGCTAGTGTCAGCCTACTGTCATACTCCGTTTATGAGCAGTTGGGGCTGGGAGAGCTGAAACCCACTCCTATCACACTACAATTAGCTGACCGCTCTATAAAAATTCTGAGAGGTGTGATACAATACTTTCTAGTGAAAGTAGAAAAATTCTACTTTCCGGTCGATTTTGTGGTGCTCGATACACAGCTCGTTCAGAAAGAAAGTGGGCACATTTCGGTTATTCTTGGACGACCATTCTTGGCCACCACAAAAGTTGTTATCAACTGTCCAGATGGTATGCTTATGTTGTCATTCGGAGATCTAGCGACAGAATTTAATGTGTTTTGCCTATCTAGACAACCTATTTACACAGACAATCCCTGCGAGGTTAATATGATCCAAAGTCCTGTCCACTTTTAGCACAGAATTCAATGAAGAGGTTAAACAAGAAGTGAACGCTATGTTTAACACATTTCCATATGCGTGAATGCTCACCAAATTCGAACCTTTTTTCCCATTAGTCAATCTGTTCCGGTCCCCTCTGTCGAGAAGCCACCAAAATTAGATCTAAAGCTAGTCCCTGAGACCCTTAAATATTCTTATCTTGGACCATTAGACACTTTACCTGTTATCATAGCTTCCGATTTAACTTCTGAGCAGGAGTCTAAACTCCTGACTGTTTTAAGAGATCACTGCGAAGCTATTGGATGGTTCATTGCCTATCTCAAAGGAATTAATCCCTTTGTGGTGATGCACAAAATTCATTTGGAAGAAAACTCCAAGACATCTAGAGAACCACAGAGACGACTAAATCCAGCAATGCAGGATGTTGTGAGAGCCGAGTTTTTGAAACTCCTCGAGGCGGGTATTATCTGCCCGATCTCTAACAGTGCATGGGTGAGTCCGATACAGGTTGTACCAAAGAAATCGGGTGTGACAATAGTCAAGAATCAGGATAATGATGAATACTGTCACTTGAAAGGACCACTTTCATCTTCTATTCATCGATCAGATGCTTGAGCGTTTAGCAGGTCATGTGTATTATTGTTTTTTGGATGGTTATTCTAGTTATAACTAGATCTACGTTGCTCTTGAGGATCAGGAGAAGACCACCTTCACCTGTCAGTTCAGTACGTTCGCCTATCGTCGTATGCCTTTTGGGCTGTGCTAATCAGGTGCCAAGAAAAAAAACCTGGTATTGAATTGGGAGAAATGTCACTTTATGCCGAAACAAGGCATAGTACTGGGGCACATTATCTCTGAAAAGGGTATCGAAGTAGACAAAGCAAAGGTTAATATGATCTCTAATTTACCAATACCAAACTGTTAAAGAGATCAAGTTATTCTTAAGCCATGCTGGGTTCTACACGAGGTTTATCAAAAATTTCAGTAAAATTTCTAAACCTCTCTGTAAACTCTGGACCAAGGATGCTAGTTTCGATTTTGATGATGAGTGCATTTAAGCCTTTGAAAAATTCAAAACCGCTCTGACCTCCGCTTTGATAACACAGCCACCTGATTGGTCTGTCCCTTTTGAACCGCCTGATCCGATGGATCTTGTTGCTACAAAAGTTTCACATTGAAATTCAGGACAAGAAAGGTTCCGAGAATGTGGTAGCAGACCACATGTCTAGATTGATAACTAAGTTCGCTGATGACACCCGTCCTATCACTGAGTCTTTCCCTGATGAGCAACTCATGTCAGTGTCCCAAGTACCATGGTTTGTGGATATTATTAACTATCTTGTTACCAGTTAAATGCCCCCGCATTGGACTAAGCAAGATAGGTCTAAGTTTCTGGTACATGTCAAAAGTTTTATCTGGGATGACCCTTATCTGTTTAAATACTGGGCGGACCAAATCATTCGTCGTTGTGTCCCAGAAGAAGAGCAACAACGTGTCATAAGTTTCTGCCATGACCAGGCCTGTGGAGGGCACTTCAGCACTCGAAAGACAAGTGCAAAACTCTTGCAATGTGGATTTTATTGGCCCTCCATGTTTCGAGACACCCACACTTTCTGCGTCTCGTGTAATAGATGTCAAAGATTGGATAGTATCTCCCGTAGAAACATGATGCCTTTAAACCCCATCCTAACTATTGAGCTTTTTGATGTTTGGGGCATTGATTTCATGGGACCATTCCCTAACTCTTTTGGCAATCTATATATCCTTGTAGGGGTCGACTATGTGTCAAAGTGGGTCGAAACGATGGCATGCAAAACCAATGATCACAAGGTTGTCATCCATTTTCTTAAAGAAAATGTTTTCTCTAGATTTGGAATTCCACCAACCATCATTAGTGATGGGGGTAAACACTTTTGCAATCGCCCATTTCACAACTTGCTAAAATCATATGTGGTGACGCACAAGGTGGCTACTCCCTATCACCCACAAACAAGTGGCCAAGTGAAAATTTTGAATAGAGAGATTAAACATATTCTCGATAAGACAATCAATCCAACCCGGAAATATTGGTCTTCCAGACTCATTGATGCACTATGGGCGTACCCTGCAACTTTCAAACGCCTATAGGAATGTCACCCTACCGTCTGGTTTATGGGAAGGCATGTCATCTTCCGATGAGCTAGAGCATAAAGCCTATTGGGCAATAAAAAACCTCAATTTTGCTCTAAACTCTGCGGGACAACATCGAAAACTTCAGCTAGAGGAATTACGAAATGAAGCCTATGACACGGCTAAAAGGTACAAAGACCAAATGAAAGTGTTTTATGGCAAACACATCTTGAGAAAATATTTTACAGTTGGTCAGAAGGTCTTGTTGTACCATTCAAGGCTGCATCTTTTTCCTGAGAAGTTAAGGTCCAAATGGACAGGTCCATTCATTGTTTCATCAGTGCTTCCACGTGGGGCAGTACAGATCAAGCATCCTACGAGTGGTCGTGCGTTCAAGGTTAATGGGCAACGATTAAAGTCATTTTTAGAGTTCCCTATTCCTGAAGAAGAGAACGAGGTCCTGATAGCCGATCCTATGTACCAAGACTAATTTGAAGATCCATGTCCATTCACCTGCCTACCCATCTTCATCCTTTCCATTTCTCACACTCACTCACCTCATCTGTCTATGTCTGCGTTAGTCTGAGTCTTCAATGTCTAGATTAGGTTTTTATCTAGGATTTCTTTATTTGGTCCATTTTGCACCTCATGTATTCCAATGTATGTCTAAACCCAGATTGTTCATTTTCTAAAATATTTCTTCTTTTACACCTAACCACTGTAGATTAAGGAACATTGCGGACAATGTTCAATTTATGTTTGGGGGTATTGAGGTCATTTATCATCCATCTAAACAACTTTAGGGAAGAGTAAGTTCATGAGAAATAAGACAACCCTTAAAAAAAAAACCTCTATCATCTGTTTTGTCTTTGTGACCAGTGTACGTTAAAGAACTAGATAGGAGTCATGCATGTAAATGGTCGAGTTTTTTGTCTTCGTCTTGTGTCTGTCTAGAACAAAGTTCCCTTAGACTTGTGTAGGAAAATCATTCCCTAGCTATGAGGATGAGGAAGTTGGAAATCCAAGAGAAGCAACCCAGACCTCTTTGTGGTCGAAGCACTCTGGTTGCAAAAAGAAAACCTAAGAGGCTAGGAATCTGTCACCAATTTGGACGTGGGAATTGTAATGGAATAATATCTGATCAAGGAGCTTGTTGCGTCACAACAGCAAAGCATAGACCCATAAGTGAAAATAAAGAGATTTATTTGGATTTAGTTAGAGGTAGAGTAAGTCCGGAAAGGCTGAGACTCCTTGGTGTCCAAAGAACTATTGATTTTCGCGTAGGGGACTGTAAACGTTTTGACAATCTAACGTTAAACGAGTCATAGTTTTCTTATGCAGAAAAAGACATAATCTTTTAAGAGTAAGTAAAAGCTGAGACTCTTTGGTACTTAACAAAACTATCAATTTAGGTTTAAGAAAAACATGTGTCTTGACGATCTGAAGTAAAAAGAGTCAAATTTTTAGCATTAAAATGTAAATAAAAATCTTTATATCATACTTATCCGAAAATATTTTTATAAGATTTATGTTCGGAAATGCCTGTACATAGACATATTAATGTTAGTCCGAAAAAGAAAAATATTCATGAGTTGAATGATCACCGGAGGAATATTAGTAAAGACTTAGACCTTGTGAGCTTTAAAGGTATTCTTTTCTTTTGAGGGTTATAAGTAAACTCATGTTTCTTTGTTAAGCGCATTGAGTCATTGTGTGATCTCATTATCCTTTGATTTGGTCATATTACTGAGAACGCAATCAAAATTGACAGTTCCCCAGTTGAGGCTAATAAAACTTAATTCTTGACTTGCCATATCTACCATACCAACTCCGGTTATGGAGTTTAAGCCAAAATTTTATATCCTATGACCTATCTTCATATGAGAAAAGGTTAGGAAAGAACTTGGTATGGAATTCACTGAAAAATTATTGTGGAAAAGAAAAAAAATGGGAATATCCATACATCAAAAAGGGATGTTGAAAGAGAAAATAAAAGAAGATTTGAAAAATTAAAAATAAATACTTTGATTTAAAAAAAAAAGGTAAAAAATATTAGAGGAAAGATATCCCGCTCATATTATGAAGACCTCTAACCTTTTCTTATCAAAGTGTTAATTTTTAGAGTCTTTTATCCCTTCTTTGATATGACCCGGTCCTAAGCCACGTCTCATCCTATTAGGAAGTCTTATTGATCCAAAGTCTAAATAAGGTATTTCATGTAGAGAATAGAGGAATGAAAATAATGGTGTTTGACTCAACGTTCTTAAGAAAGTTGCATCTATTCATGAGATCAATTATTTTCTTCATCTGTGCCATCTTTGTTTAATACATATGTGAGAATTTTTATTTGAATACATAAACTCCGCTCACGTATGCCTTGAGTGAAAATAAACCCAAACATCTGAGCATTAGTCTTTCTGAGAGATATATCTAATGAGCTTTGAGGTCAAAGCGCACTTTCCAATGATGGTTACAAAACTTGTGTGTGATTGGAAAAAGAAGGCTATCTTAATATTTGGCTAGCACACACAACACTATGGGTATAAGACTTGTAAAATGAATTTTGGAGTTCTACGATGTTTAGATTTTTGTCTGTGTTTTTTTTTTTTTCTGTGCTGAAAAATTCAATGTTTGTGGGAATCATCACTGGAAGCCCTCACGAGATTAAAACTCGTCCACTAGTGGTTAGCTAGGGGTTTAAAAGCTTATTTCATACGCTAAATGCAATCGAGTACCAGCGAAAGTGGTGTCGTTTAGGATTTTTGTTTTTGAGTTTTTAGGTAGGTTTGCTCGAGGACCAGCAAAATCGAAGTTTGTGGGTATTTAGTAAACACTATAAAATTACCATTTTACCCTTTTATATTAGATTAGTTAGTATTTATTTTGTAAATATTAGATATGTTTAATGATGTTTTTGAGTTCTGCACAATATTCTGGAAAATACAAGAAGTTGGAATAAAAATTTGAGAAAGTGGGCCATAATGTCAAACTTAGAAAGTTTATAATTTTACCACCTAATTTTGGAATTCACTGTAAATTATTTTAATTCAAATCCATTATGAGAATTTGAATTAAAATAATACATTTTCTATTTTTTACAAAGGTGGTTAATTTTACAAAATCTTCAATGGGCCCATTGTTCCATCTTGAAGTCCAAAGTATGAAAGTCAATGCCCATTTGCAAACTCATGAAAGATTAGCATGATGGAGATTGAGAAAGAATCACATTGTTTTGAGTATAAAGAAAAGGTTTTTTTTCGCTGACTCAGTCAAATGTGACCCATCTAAAGAGTTGTGTGCCAAGTGTCCCAAACAACAACACTTGTTTATACAAGGAGCAGTTTTTCCATCAACAAGTGATTAATAAGTTGTTACCTGCAAACAAGAGAAACCATATAGCAGAGAGGAAAAAAAGGGACAGTCAGGCAGTGATAAGTACAGGAAAATAACTATTTTACCCCTAAACTTTGGTTTAGTTAGCCTTTGTTTTGTGTGCTTTTAATGAGATTTTAGAGTTTTACAGGAAATATAAGAAAATACAAGAAATGAGAAGAAAACTGAAAAAAAATGAAGAATTTGTGCTGAAAGTAAAAGTCTGGATTTTTAATAATTATTTTGCCACTTTTTAGGATTTCATTGTAAACTATTTTAATTCAAATCCATTATAAGAGTTTGAATTAACTTAGTACATTTTTAGATTTTATTGTAAGTGGTGAAATAATTATTAAAAAATTGATGGAATATCAAAGCTCAATTAAAGGCCCAAGAAGCATTCAAGCAAAAAAAAAAAAAAATTTAACAAGGCCATGGAAGAGGACAACATTAAAGACGAAGTTGCAGAGATTACTACCAACCATTTTTGTGAGGACGATGATCAGCAGATTGTATGGCATTGAGTCCAATAAATTATTTCCAAGTGAAATTACAGTTGAAGTGGGTACTGGCTAAAGGATCAATGCACCAACATCAGCGATAAAATGAAGCCAACTTTCTGGTGGTGAAGGCGTATCAGTACACTTCTTTGACAAGTGCCATGCTACTGGATTGCTAGACCATTCCATCAGTGATATTTCTGACATAGACGTTCTTGAATTCAAAGTACAGAGTAAGAAAGTTTGCTGGTATGGCAGTTTGTGTTGCTGGGTTTGTTATGGTTGTTCTTAGATGTCCATGCAAGTGATGGAAAAAGGAGGGAGCAACCCTGTTAAAGGAGACTGACTTGTAATTGTTGATCAATGCCTTTTGCCATGAGCAATGTCAGTGAGGAGGTTCTAATGAAAAGAGGTCAGCAAATAACAAAAATACCAAGCAAAAAAATTAAGAGAAGCAAACAAGGCAACATCCAGATTTGAAGTTTGACAAAGAGCAGCAGCTAGTGTTCTCTCCATCTTGCAATTGGAAGTCGACAAATATCTGTATGAAATGGTTTGTTTCAAACAAAAGCAACTTACAAATTGTATAACAAGGAACCAATTTTAACAGAGGCGTTGGCCAATAGCCAAGGGAGGAAAAATAAGCAAGAAGCAGGTGACAACCTTGGACGATGGATCGCAGTCAAGAGAGGCCAACAAAGAAGAGCCAACGTGTAGTTGCAGTGGACAATAGAACAAATCTCGTGACAGGCCAACCGACTGAAGAAGGTGCTGGTTAAACTGAGGGCGGGTAAGGACATGTGGCTGACCTGAAAATAGAAAAGAAGTTGCCGTGAGGAGAGGAGTCGGCCTTATACACGTTGAATCGGTTGAAAGTGGGTCCCATGGTTGCCTAATTTACTTCTTCCAAACACTATAAAAAGAGGCTTTGGGGTAAGAAAAATTCGAACCTGGTCTTGGATTTTAGGAGAGCTTAAAGAGAAGGAAAAAAGGAGAAAGGGAAGATAAAACTTGTTTTTTGGATTTACAAAGGCTGGTTTTCTTTATTTCTTTTAAGTCTCTTCTTGTATTTTTTTAATTCCATTGCTTTGTAATTTAAATTCCATGTTTATTAATAAAAGAGAGGTGGATTTATTTAGAATTATGGTTCTCCAATTATTTAATTTTTGTGTGATGAGAATTTGATTTTGTTTTTATTCTTTTTTAATTTTATGATTGAAATTATTTTAAGATATTCGAGAAGAGTGGATGAAATATTTAAGATAGGTAAAACTTGATTTTTTTAATTCAAGCTCTTTTTAAAGAGAGGATGAAATATTTGGATTTGGAATTTTATCTAGACTAAGGCTTGAATTGAATTTCCTTAATATAATCGATTTCATAATTATTTTAATGATAATTTAAATGAATGAAAAATTGAAATGCATGATGAATAATTTAAGAAAGCTCCATATTCTAGGCCTTCATTTTATTTTTAAAATATGGAAAATAAAGCCTCCATAATTTTTTGATCCAGCTCCAATGTAAATATGTACAGAGGTAATTTAGGTGTCTTTAATTTTTTATTTTTTTTAAAATTCAAACTCTTGAAAAATTGAAGAACTAGGTTGGTAAATTAATTAATTGCATCTTAAGTTTGTTTTCTAAGTTAGATTAAGATTATTTATATTTTTAGATTAAATCCACCATCTTAATTAAAATTAGTTAAATTGTTAGATTCTATGTTTAAATCTAGAATATTTCTAAATTAAAACTAAAATTCATAGATTAGATAAATAACACCATATTTATGATTTTTCTCCATGTTTTCGAAATTTCTTAAATTATATAATTCAACGGTGTATTTTCACGGATATATTTTCCTAAGTTCCAATGGGTTCAACTTCGCACTTAATCGCTATACTATCTAATGTTTCATGCGCTTACGAGTTATAAATTTAAAATTTGCACAATAAGACTTTTACTTTTAGCACATATTCTTCATTTTTTTCAGTTTTCTTCTCATTTCTTGTATTTTCTTATATTTCCTGAAAAACTCTAATAATATTAAAAACACACAAAACAAGGGCTAACTAAACCAAAGTCCAGGGTATCAGGCAGCTGAAAGTAAAGTTAAAAAATAGAGGATTGAGTGCAGAGAAGACCCCACTCTATTCACTATTGATCTGCCAATCCCAGCCTTAATTTTGGGTCTATTTCTTCTCTAAACCGAAATATGGTTGGTGGCCCACTATACCAGTTCATCCAAACTTTATCATACACGTGTCCCATAAGCTAGGATAGAACAACAAAAGAGGTAGCAGCAAATCAGCCACCATCCCATGCCTTCGTTGCATATCTGAAAGTTAAATTGATAAAAAGAAAATACAATATAGCAAAAGCATGGAACCGTGTACACAAATAGCAAAAGCAAAGAAAGAAGGAAATGCAATACAGGTTGGGAAAAAAAAAAAAAAAGAAACAAAGTAGCTGCAAATAAACAGAGAACAATGTCCAGAATTGAGTAGCATCTTCGGTTGTTTTATCACACAGTTGTTTCTGCATTAGAGCCACGCTTGCAGCCAGTGGTGAAGAGAAAGAAAGAAAATAGAAGAGAGAAGATAATTGAAGGTGATGCTGGTTGGTTTGGGGGAAAATTTTGACAAAAAAATCCAAAAGTGTTGATGGCCTTGTGCTCATGCAAGGAAAGCCGGAGGAGCAAATGAATGAACAGATTGACATGTGTGCTTGTGCTGATGTGGTGGGAAATATAAGAATAAAGATTCAGCCAAAATCCATGTGACTCAGCAGAGAAATCTGTGGCTGATTTCAGCCCATTCATCAAAGAAAATCAAGATTTAGATCATGTTGATGTATTTTAAATTTGTAAATCTCGTAAGCGCACGAACCATTCATAGTATAACGATTGAGTATGAGGTCGAACCCAAATGAAACATTCAAAATATATGAAATTCAAAATACACATGCCTCAACTTTTATGTTTTTTAGAAAACCAAGATTCATAATTAAATCTAGGATATAAAATCAATTTTAATGTTTAAAAGTATATTTCCAATTAATCAAATCTTCAATCAAACAAATAGATCTATAGCTTTAGAGCATTGATTAAAAGTAATTAAAATAATGTTTTAATTAAGAGTTTATAAACAATCTCACCACACATCCTAATTTACAAAATCTAGTTCTAATTGAATTTAATCCTAACTAGTAAATCAAGTTGTTAGGGAAGTTTTAAGTACATGAAATAAATACACTTTAAAAGAATTAAAGATTTAAAAGGAAATCCTAAAATATAACATTCAAATAAAGCAAAATAAACATGAAAAGTAAATCGACATTCTTGGCAAAATAAACATGAAAATAAATACACTTTATGAACACTTTAACAAATATCGCCGAGATTTTCTTTTTTATCACGAAAATCTCGGCAAAATAACGTTATTGTGATAAAAAAAAGCTCATTTTTATCACGAATGTAGTTAAAAATGAGAATTTAATGGTAAAAACGTGTTTTTAACGCAAGAAATGGTAAATTCAAGATAAAAACGCATTTTTAACATATACAATTTTCTCCACACGCTCTTAGTCTCCCACATCATATGCAAATAATTTATGAGGGATTTCTTAACACTTCTGCACCTTGCACAATTTACTTATTCTTTCCTCTATGTGCTTGAGTATTGAGTGGGTGGAAAAAAAAATTAATTGGGATTCCTTTTGTTAAAAGAATTTTTTATAAATACAAGAGAAATTATAAGAAAGAAAAAGAAAATAAATTTTATTATGAAAAATTTAGTTTGATAAATATTAAAAGAGAAATTTGATTTATCATCGATTTCATGATAATTAACAATATTAGTGGACTTATGTAATATAAATAATTAAAAATTACATTCTAACATGAATATTATTATTGAATAATATTCACGAGATTGAATAATAATATTCCATTCTATAAAACATTATACAATTGTCCGTAGATTTCTGAGGGGTTACACTGTGTCAATTTTGTGTCTTTGTCTTTAAAAAAAAAAATCTTTGATTTTCAGCTTTAATATGTGGATTAAAATTTTTATATCATGCTTTTCCATTTGAATTTTGTGAAATTTATGCTTGGAAAACTTTTACACTAGCCATATTAATATTAGCTTGAAAAAGAAGAGTATTCATGATATTAAGTAATCACTGGAGGAATACCAGTGGAGACTTATGACCTAGTGAGCTTTTGAGCCAGTCGATTTTTCTGAGGGATTATAAGTAATTCTTGAATTTCGTTGATGTGCGCATTATTATTTGTTGTTAGATCTCATTATTTCTTTGTTTTGGTCAAATACTGAGAACAACATTTATTTTGGATTATTACACCAGAAATTTTTCTGAATTTATTTGAAGCAATGAAATATGCATATGAAGCTTAGGAAGTGATATGGGCCATTATTTTTGGATCGTTTGAGCCTTTAAAGCCTACCTATATTGGTCATGTTATCTTGTTAGTTTCCATGTTTGAACCTTATATGAAAAATTAAGTTTGTTTTTATTGATTAGCCATGTTATTCGTACCCAACTCCGGTTGTGAAATTTGAGCCTACATTGAAAAATTGTGACCTATACTAAGGACCCAAGAAAGGTTAGAGATGACAAATTGGGATGGTACTCTATGAAAAATATGGCACCAAAAACTTGTTGTGCAAATTTTAAATTTATAAGTCGCAAGCGCACGTACCATTTAGATAGTATAGCGATTAAGTGCGACGTCGAACCCATCGGAACCTGGGAAAATATATCCATGAAAAACATACCACTAAATTACGTATTTTAAGAAGTTTAGGAAATATGGAGATAAATCATAAATATAAAATTATTTCTCTAATCTATGAACTTTAATTTTAATTTAGAAATATTCTAGACTTTAAATATAGAATCTAACAATTTAATTAATTTTAATTAAGATGGTGAAATTAATCTAAAACTATAAACAATCTCAATCTAATTTAAAATACAAAATTAAGATGCAATTTAATTATTTCCAACCTAGTTCATCAATTTCAAGAGCTTTTGAATTTATAAATTAAGAAAATAAAAATAACATCTCAATTACCTATATACATATTTACAGTGGAACTAGATAAAAGAATAAAGTTTGCATTATCATCCAAATTTTAATAATAAAATAACGGCTTAGAACATAGAGCTCACGTAAATTATTTAACACGCATTCAAATCTCAAATTCATTAAAATTCTAAATATGAAATTTATGAAATCCATTTAACTAAGAAAATTCAATTTCGGCCTTACGCTTAGGTAAATTTTATACTTGTAATTCCAAATCTAAAATAATCTCACTCTTGAATAAAGCCTTAGGAGGGAAATATCAAGTTCTACCAATCCTTAAATAATCTCACTTTCCTTAAATTTCTTAGAAAAATAAACAACATAAAATCATTAAAAGAATGCAAGTAAAATTGAAATTTTCATTACACATAAAGAACAATTGGAAAACCATAATTCTAATTCTCACCTTCTCTTATTGATTAAAGCATTGGAATTAAAAATTACAAATCAATGAAATTTTGGAATTAAAGACAAGAAAAATATAATGGAAATCAAAATCCACCAACCTTAGAACCCAATGTGGATTGAAAATCCCATAGTCTTTCACCTTCTCTTCTTCCTCTCCTCTCCTTTGCACAACATTTTCTTCAATGCCCAAGTTTAGTTTTCTCAATGGGAGAGGGCTAATATTTATAGATGAAAGGAGGTGGAATGAATGACTTCGATTTAAAGATTTAACTAAAGCAATGGACACATGAAGGGCTGATATGGTTTGTGCTAAACATGGAATGGCTGAAAGGAGGCAAGGGGTGGAAAAAATAGTAAATTTCGTACAAGGAAAGTGGGTGCAAAATCCCATTTTTTACACATGTACCATCTTACAGCTCAGTTTTGACCTATTTAACTTTTGAATCACAAAAAGTCGTAAACTACAAAGTTGTAGCCCTTAAAATCTTCTTTCCAACGCAGAGAAGAATCAATGCAATCGGACATTGGAGTGGAACTTTATGACCAAAATACTGAATATGTATCAAACCTTCCTTATTTTTCTCCTTTTCTCCTTTTGTCTCTTTTTCCTTAATCCACTTGCCAAATTCGAAAATCCTCTTCTAAAGACTTGTAAATTTCGAATTTCCTCATATGTATCTTGAGATGATGAAAATAGTCTTCACACCTGTGGATTTCTTCATGGGTTTTTCTTAATGGGCCCAATAATTGGGCTTTTCAAAGTATGAAAAATCTAATAATTAATTTTACCACTTACAATCAATTATAAAAATGTACTAAATTAATCCAAACTCTCATAAATGGATTTGAATTAATTAGTTTGCAATAAAACCCCTAAAATTGTGGTAAAATAATTATTAAAAATTCTAACTTTCCAAAATATCAACTTATGCCCATAAATTGCAAAATTCCCCTTTTAAATTCTCATATCTTGTATTTCCCTGTAAATCTTGTAAAACGTCCAAAATCTCATTAAACATATTCTAAAATACACAAAACAAGGGGCTAACTAATCCAAATATAAGGGTAAAATAGTCATTTTCCTGTGCTTATCAATTTCATCAAATAAAATTAAAGTAAAAACCCATAAACATAGCTCGAAATAGAGTATTAATCTATACATTCCACTTATAAAATGTGAAATAAAATTAATATTTTACATATGAATTTTTTAAATCCTATAGAGCATAAAAAAAAAAATAGATCCATCATTTGGTGGGCCCTGTGCTTAAATATATATGGTAAAGTGCCACACTCAAATGTGTTGATGATCATTTAATTTTATTTTTCACCTTCTCTCTTTAAATTTTGAAGCAAACATCCAAATTAAAATGACAATTATCTAAATAGAAATTAAATGAATGAGAAGTAATATTTAATTAACCCTACAATCATTTAAATAAAAAATAAAAATATTAAAAAAGTATGAAATTTCAATCTTTATAACAATATCTAAATGTTTAACAAATTGTTCAATTTGTTTTAATCTGAATTTTTTACTACAACATATTAAAGTTCTAAAAATATTATATTCAAGCAAAAAAATCCTTAAATTTTAACAAATTGTTTATTTTTTTATTACATTTAATTTTATTATTTTTTAAATTTTATATTTTCCATGAGATTTTCCTGCTAAAAATCTAAGAATTTGAAAATATCCTGATATTAATAATTGTCATTAATATCCCGAGAACAAGATTTGTGACATTGCTTATGAAGACCATATGGTTCCTCTCTATAATCAAAATTTTAGAATTTAATGGAAAATAGGGTAGTCAAATTTTGCATGAATGCAATTGAAGGAGTTTTAAAGAAAAGCCACATACCTATTGGAGGAAGAGAGGGAGGAGAGAGAGATAGTCGTGTTGGGATTGTGTGTGGCTTGAATCCACAATCTGAAATCGGGTAAGACTCCAAATAACGTAGTTTCCAAATATAGCAAGAATGGGATACACAACAATTGCCTAAATACTTGGATCGGTTCTTATAATAGAAGATTGCTAATATTAGCATGGGCTTGTGTTTATGGAAATCTTCCAAGTGTATGAGTGGCTGGATAAGAGGTGGCAGCAAACCATACAATACAAAGGACGTGTGCATAGATTGCATAGAATCAGCATGATATGATTCCATGCATGCGTAGCTTGATAAAGGAGATATTGGCATGGAATTCAAATATGGAATAATAACCACAGCATGGTTTAAATGGGCATTAATATAGAATGCAATATAACTAGAATGGATGGTTGCAATCTTTTAGATTTGCAAATAAACAACAACATGTAGTTGTTATCTTGGACACACATGGTTATGTCTTATGTGGCTGAGTAACTGTCCTCATTATATATACCTGTTAACACGGTGGAAAGGAGTAACAACAAACAGAGAAAGGGGTAGCGAGTTGGTGATTGAAATACTAGACAAACAGAGGAAAGCGTGGAGAGTAGAGAAAGGAATTGCAGGCAGAGTGAAGAATGTTGTAACTATTGGTTCAATGGCCCTTCTCATTATACAGTGTATATATAGATGTACAGGTCTAAGTATGGAAGCCCTTAATCAGGGAACTTGACAAATATAGAATATGATATATATGGTAGGTCAACCCTTCTCTCTAATACTCCCCCGCAAACTCGACGGTGGTAAAGCGATGAGGTTGGAACTAAGTTTGGAGAAGCGCGGCGACGATTACCCTTTGGTGAAGATATCCGCGAGTTGATCCTCAGAGCAGACAAACTGAATCCGATGAGTGCCAACGGTGACACCTTCGTGGAGGAAATGATAATCAAGCTCAATGTGTTTAGTCCGAGCATGAAACACAGGATTAGCAGCCATATACGTGGCACTGAGATTATCGCAAAAAATGACAGTCGGAGAAGAGAGAGGAAAACCAAGCTCTCGAAAAAGATGTTGAATCCAGACAATATCCGCACAGGTATAGGCAAAGGCCCTATATTCAGCTTCAGCACTGGACCGAGAAACTGTGGGTTGCTTCTTGGCAAACCAAGAAATTAAATTGGGACCAAAGAAGATACAGTAACCGGTAGTAAACCGTCGACTATCAGGACAACCAGCCCAATCAGCATCAGAGTACGCAGTCAGGCAGAAAGGTTGTGTCGCATGCTTGAGATGTAGCCCACGTCCCAAAGAGCCTTTGAGATACAGAGAATGTTCTTGAAAACATCAAAATGAGACGTATGGGGATGGCTCATGAACTGAGAGACAATATGCATCGCATAGGCAACATCGGGCCTGGTGAGTGTGAGATAGAGTAGAGCACCAACAAGCTGATGATATGAAGAGGGGTCCATCAGTAGATCACCGGTGGTAGAAGATAACTGAGTCTTGGCAGTAATAGGCGTGGAGCAAGGCTTACAGTCAAGCATTTGGCTGCGACGAAGAAGATCGAGGGTATATTTGGTTTGAGACAAATGTAACCCGTTAGAATGTTTAGTCACCTCAAGGCCCAAGAAGTAATGCAGAGCTCCAAGATCTTTGATTTCAAATTCAGTACCCATGCTGCAAGTGAAAGACTGAAGAAGCGACGAAGAATTGCCAGTCAATATGATGTCATCAACATAAAGAAGAAGAGCCATAACACCTTTCTCATGTCAATATGTGAACATAGAGCTATCAGCTTTACTTTGAACAAAACCATGAGAGAGAATGAAGGTGTTGAACCGTTGAAACCACGCTCTAGGTGCTTGTTGCAAACCATAAATAGCTTTGTGTAATTTGCAGACATGATGAGGACGATTAGAATCGACGAAGCCAGGAGGTTGAGTCATATAAACTTCTTCTGTAAGATGCCCATGAAGAAAGGCATTCTTGACATCCAGCTGGCGAATGGGCCAATCAGAAGTAACAGCAAGACTGAGAACAGTGCGAATAGTAGTGGGCTTGACAACAGGACTGAATGTGTCATTATAATCGATACCAGCCTGCTGATGAAAGCCCTTAGCAACAAGATGGGCTTTGTAACGCTCAATGCTACCATCATAACGTCTTTTGATCTTGAAGACCCACTTACAACCAACATGGTTGAAATTTGGCAGGGGTGGAACAAGAGACCAAGTTCGTTGCCGGAGAAGAGCATTGAATTCATCATTCATTGCTTAACGCTAGTCCGCAGAACGAGCAGCTTGAGTATAGCTAGTGGGCTCAAAGTCTGAGGAAGTAGGGACCATAGAAGCAAGTGCCTGAGGTAGTGGATGTCGTGTAGAAAAATTGGCCCGCTGTTTGGGCTTGGAGATGCCGGTTTTTACGCGAGTCACCATAGGATGATCATTAGCCGGCGGTGGTGGAGCAGTAGCTGGAGATGAGATGACAGCAGAAGGCGTGGTTGGTCCTGGGAGTGAAGGCGGTGACACGACAGGCAGTGAAGTAGGTGGCACCAGAGGAGAAGTCGATGCTACTGTCGGAGAGGCAAGAAGGATTGCCGTGTCCTGTGAGATGGAGCTAACAGGAAGGAAGACCATATCAGAAGAGGGAGAATCTGTGTGTCACACGGTAGCCATGGCATAGGAAAAGACAGCTTCATTGAATAACACATGTCTGGAGATGTAGACTCTGCCTGTAGAAGAGTGCAGACACCTGTAGCCCTTGTGATGATCACTGTAACCAAGAAATACACACTAAACCGATCGAGGTTGGAGTTTGTTAGTAGTATGATCACCCAAGTAAGGGTAACAGGCACATCCAAAGGTGTACAGGGTCAGATAATCGGGGCTGGTGCCATAAAGCCTCTGGTAGGGGGAGGACCATTGAAGAAGGGGTGTGGGTAGTTGATTGACTAGATAGACAGCAGTTAACAACGCCTCAACCCAGAGATGATGAGGGAGATGAGAGGCAAGGAGGAGAGTGCGGCCCATTTCGGAGAGGTGACGATGTTTGCATTCAGCAAGACCGTTTTGCTGTGGAGTGTGTGGATATGACAGACGGTGAATGATCCCTTTTTTAGCACAGAGGTTGTGAAAGGAATGATTATCATACTCCTTACCACCATCACTTTGAAAAAATTTAATTGAAGTAGAAAAGTGAATTTCAACAAACATAAGAAAATGATGAAAATGAGTATAAACTTCCAATTTATGGCGCATTGGAAAAATCCAAGAGTAACCGTGTAATCATCTGTGAATAAAACATAATAGCGAAAACCAGAAACCGATATAACAGGAGACATCCAAACATCGGAATGAATTAAATAAAAAGGTGTAGGAGTACAATGGGTACCTAATTGAAAAAGGGAGTCTCGTAGACTTCCCTAAAGCACAATCACTACAAAAAGGGGAACGAGAAAACGAAAAAGAAGATCCTAAGCATTTATTGGTGGATAAAACTTGAAGCACTTTATTAGAGGGATGTCCAAGACGCTGGTGCCAGACTGACGAAGAAGAGCAGGATGCAGCTAAAGCATGAGTGGTACGAGGATTGGGCTTGATGGGGTAAAGGCTGGCTTCACATTGGCCCTGAAACAAAGGAGCACCAGTACGTAAGTCACGAATAACAAAACCCGAAGGGAAGAAATAAAACTAACAGAGTTATCTTTTGCCGATCTGTGACTGCTAAACAGATCAAGACTCCTTGGTTGAAGGATTGATCTGATTGAGGACGGTGCAACAGTAGATCTGACTGGGTTGTTTGATCAGCCGCTCTAAAGGATAATCCCAAAGACAATAGACAATGATCAAATAATGAGAGAGAACAGTTTTGTGAAACTGTTCTACAGATCTAAGTTGAGGTTTTACTTTTCAGTCGGTTTTGGGTATTATTATCCTTTGAATCTCTCTTGTAAAATTGTACTCTTTTCTCTTCTCTTAAAAATATTTACACGCTCCTTGGACGTAGGCCAAGTGGGCCGAACCACGTAAATTGTTGGTGTTCTTGTGTTTGTTTTATTCCACTAACTATTTGGTGTGGATTATTTGCACTAATAATCCTAATAAGTCAAACCTTGTGTAGGGATTTTTGGGAAGCCAAAAAGGGATTATATAAGTGTAAAAACAAAATATATGAAATTGAAACGTTGTGATTTAAAAATATATATATATAGATCTTTAGAAATAACCAAAATATGAAAATCTAATTCTAATTTTAACAAATATGAATTTAAATTAGTGGCATTCCAATTGTAAGAATCCAATCTAAAAGTTAGAGTATCATCATCTAAATCTAAAATCTAACCAATAAATCCAATTTAATTAAAGCAATGGTATGGATCTAGAATTTGTAAATAATCTCCAACCAGTTTAAGAGAACAAAATTAAAATGCAATTAAATCAATCTCAACCTAGTTCAAAAGAATTTGAGAGAATAAGAAAATAATAATAAATTTAATAAAAACAATGAAATACTCACATAATGTACAATGGACTTGAGATAAGTATTTATGGAGGCATTTTATCCCATTTAATGATAAAATCACGGCATACACTATGAAATCTTCAAGAATGATCAAATACATATTCAAATTTACCTTTTATTAAAACTCCAATTAAAAATATTATGGCTTCCATTAAATAAGAAATTCTCAATTCAACTCTTAGGCTTGGGCAAAAATTTATACTTGCCTTTCCAAATCTAAAAGAAGTTGTTCTTAAAAAGAACCTTAGAGTAGGAAGATCAAGTTCCACCGATCCTAAAAGGGGTTCTGTTTTTCCTTGAAAATTCTCAAAATAATTTCTAGCATAACATTTATAAGAGAAATTAAAATAGAAATTCAAACTATCATTACACGATTTTCCATAATTGGAAAACCATACATCTAAAATAAGCTACCATGATTTTTATTCAAATAAATCGGAATATTGAATTGCAATGCTTTTGGAGTTTTGCATCAAAGACAAAAAACACAAGAACTTACAAATTAAATTTGAAAATTTCTTTCTTCTTTAGTCTCTTCAGCTTTTAATCTTCAATGCCCTATTCAATCCTTGCTCAAATTCAAATTTCAATGTAGTCCATAGGCTCTATTTATAGACTCAGGGTTGGAATGGAAGGTTGGGATTAAATCTGGGTTAAGTTGTGAATTAATGGCTTGGATTGGATCTTCTTCAGAAGTGGATAGAGGAGATTTTAAGTTGAAAAGGCTAAGGTTAAAAGGTATTAACGAATTTTGGGGTGTCTTGGCTTGGAGGCGAAGCAAAGAATGAGAAAAGATAGGAATTTGGATAAACAAATTGGGATTTAGTGCAAATCCCATTTTTCTACACATGAACCATCTTACAGCTCCATTTTGACCTAGTAACGCTCCAAATCTTGAAATTTTGTAAAGTACAAAGTATCCCTTGAAGTCTTATTTCCAACAGAAAAAGAATGAATGCAATCGAATATTGGAATGGAAAGTTATGGTCAAAATACCAAAGCTGTGTCAAAACTTGTCTTCCAAATCCCATTTTTTTCTCCATTTCTTACTTCACATGAATTTGGATTGCTTGGGATTGGGTGTTGAGGTGTAGGTGATGTGGCATGAACCTAGATGGGATTTTGGCTTTATTATTAATCCTAGGTTTTTAAATGAATGGATGCATACGATTACTTTGAGTTAAGATCTAATGGCTTTAAGGTTATTTGGATGGAATAAAATATAGGAATGATGAGGTACCTAATGGAGGATTATGATTTAAAGGTTGAGACGGATAGATGGTATGATGAATGACCTAGATTAAATGCAAAGTAATTTATGAGATGGATTAGCATGGAGGCTCTAGGGTTTTACCTAATATGCATGTATGAGATAGGTGGTTGTGATGAAATGTCCTAAGATCTAATGGTTGGCGAATGGGTAACTAAAATTAGTTGTGAAATTGATGAGATGATTTATGAATGAATGAGATTCTAAGGTCAACCTATATGATAGGTGGATTTGATGGACAAGATCTAAGATAATGCATGTATGGATTGGATATGGGAGGTGGATCTAGGGTTTCTTATGACTAATGAGATGAGATGGATGATCTGGATTAATGGATAAAAATGAGTGGTTAAGATTGTATGGAGAGGAGATTGGGTGGTGTGGATTGACAAGGAAATGGACAAGGCTTGGGCGTGTGAATGGGCTATGGACTTGGGTTTTGGACCTATAAATAAGCACATGGGCCTCCATTAGATCTTGAACTTGAGCTTAAGGACTTGGGCCTTTGTTGAGGCCTAGCCTGCTGGGCTTGACTTCAACTTGGACACTGGCCTAGCTCACTTTGCAGAGTACAAATGGATCACCTAGCCTGGCCCAATGGATTGGCATTCTATCTCATGGGCTTGCAGTCTTCGGGCTTTATTATTCAAACTTCAACATGCTCTTTTCTGGAATTCAATAATTAATCCACCATTATTTTTAAAATTATTGGACTAATCCAGATTCTCATTACTGGATCCAGATCTACCAATTTACTACTGAACTCCTAAAATGGTGAAATAATCATAAAAAATCCACTTCTTTCAATTGAAGCTCAAAACTTGCAATTGTTCATGGTTTTAGGCTGATTTCCTGATTTCTCCATTTTTCTGTGCAAAACTGACAATAACATTAAATGCATCTAATATATACAAAAACAAGGGCTACCTAGTCCAATAATTAAGGGTAAAATGGTCATTTTACTGTGTTCATCAATAAGAGCGCATAGTCGCGAATGCACCCTAACTAATTTGAGATTTCTTAAAATTGAAATTTAGATAAGAGGAAATTCCTAACTCATTCATGTGCCCAAGGGTGACACAAATTTCGGGATTGTAAATTCTAACAATATTTTTCCATAATTCTAGGGAAAAAACGTGTAGGCATAGAAGTCTTTGGGTTTTACAAATTTATAAAATTCTATTTTATCTAATCAAAGATTTAACACTCCCATTTTCAAAAATTACTGCAAATAAGAAATCCCAAAAATGTGTAAGTGATTTTAGGAATATATTAGAGCTTTCTCCAAAGGATTTGGATTTTTAAGAAAAAAAAAATATTATAAAACATGGGAAAAGTGGTCTTTTCATAAATCAATTTTCAAATCCAAAAATTTGATTTTCAAGAAATTCGCCCCAGGTAAATAGAATTTAAAATCTAATTTCCAATATTAAAAAAGAGTGTCTTTTCCAAAATAGTGAATTTGAAAAATAATATTTTGATTAGCTTCTAAAATTTTAAATCTCATTTTTCTCTCCAATTTGTAATTAAAAACAATAGAATATAAAAACTGTGTCTTCTACTTGAGGAGGAGGTGTTTGAAGTGGGGAAACTAGAATATTCTATGTCTCACGTGTTTTCATACAATTTCATACAAGTATAAGTTAACACACATGCATGATAAAAAAACCCGCTAAACTGGACCGGGTCATCACACCGTGGCTATAGTGTCTGAGTGCGTGTTCCGGTTGATCAAGGAGATTAGACCATGTGCTTGTGGCCATAGAGCAATGATATGTGCATTCCAGTTGATCTAGGAGATCAATCCAAGTTTCCATGGATATAGCGATTGAGTACGTGTTTCGGTTGATCGGGGAGATCAGACCGAGTTCATGTACTTGTAGCACGTTTTTGTCAAGGAATAGGGTGAGAACCTCTTTGTCGGACATCAGCGGGTTGTCAAGTGTGAATTGATAAGTGCATAAATGTTACATATTTGATACCCAAAATTACAATTGTTAGTATTTTATTTTCTTTTATTTTATCTATTTAAGTGTATTTTGTGTGTTGTCAGGTTGGCTTCTTAACAATGGAAAAAAGGCCCAAAGGCATCAAAAAGTCTCAATTTGAAGTTGAAGTAGCTTGTCTGTCCCAAGTAACAGAACTGTCTGAAACTAAATTTGTGTGAATACATAGAACAGAAAATACACAGAATGCTAGAGGAAGAATCAAAACAGCACCAGCAGATCTGTCTAAGAAAATTTACCCATAAGAGTTCTAAGAAAAGAACTGGCTTGAAAAATTCAAACAGATGAGAACCCTTGCAATGGACTGAGATAAAGTGCAAAGAAGACAGCATCAAGCATTGGTTAAGCGTGGATGGAAGTATCGGTGGAAGATTGAAATATCTATCCTAAGCCTGAAAAATTAAAGAATAGATATCTGCTCATTCACAGGCATCGTCCCAAGCAGCAGAGAATAAAAAAAGAATAGAATTAGAAGGAATGTAAATAGAAGATCAGAAAAGGACAGTGGGTTGTTGTGACCGAATTTAGAGAAAGAATATGAAGAAAGTATCATGGCTGCCTTTTTTGCATGCAGCCAACAACAAGAAAAGAAAAGAAAAAAAGGCAGCTCATCCAACTACCGAGCATCTAAGCAACGAAGGTCCAGGGACGGCTGGTTGAAAATAGAAGGGGAAGATTCATTCGAATACAACAGATTGAAAGAAGATAGAAGAGAGGATCGGCAAGAGATAAGAGAGAAAATAGAGAGAAGAGAAGAATGGAACGACGGTGTAGCTGAGAGAAGGAGAATAGAGAAAGAAGGAGGCTGCCGTTTATTTCATACGGATACAGTGGCTGAAATTGGAGTGGGTCACATGCCTTCCGAATTTTATCTCTCTTAAAATCTGTAAATTATAGGCCTTTCCTACGGCACAAGAACTTGAATTGGACAACCAAAAGGCTCGACTGAGAGCAGAGACGGAAGGCTCGGGATCTCCGATGATGGCTCGGGTTTTATTTTTCTATCTCTTTTATTTTAATTCTTTCATAATGTCTGTCTAATTTCTATGTACTAAGGTTGAGGATGAAACCCCCATTTAATGTTCTTTTATTTGTTTATTTAATTTTTGAATATGTGTGATCAATTATTTATGATTTGTACTTCATTAGATTAATTAGATGTTAATTATTTTCATCACTAATATCATGTATTTGTGATATTTAATATTAATATTTGATTCATCATTGCTTGGCGCTTAAATTAATTTAAAAGTAAAACCCTTTGATTCATTGTTTTCTTCTATTTTAAATTAAATACATTGGATGCTTAGATTAATCCCTTTGATCCATTGTCTCTTGAGTTAAGATTGGATACATTGAATACTTAGAACTTGCATTTTTAAGCAAAGGAAAATCAATTTTTGAACACCATAGTAATGAACTTAAATGTTTAAATCTTTAAAACTTGGGAATTAATAAATAAATAATTAGAAGATTATGGATTTAATGGTGGTGGAATCCGATGCCATAGTAATTTCTCTCACTTGATTTAATCTCTGTTTTTAGTTGTTTTAATTAATTTTGTAATTTCAATTCAATATTATCATGAAAAATTGTTAACTAGGTTAACGTTAAAATATTAGGCTTTTTAATTTGTTTTCTCGTTCATTCTAAATCAAGTCCTTGTGGGTTCGACCTTGCACTTACATATCTTTATACTTTAATTCGATTCATGCGCTTACGAGTAATTATATATTTAAAATTTACACAACAAGTTTTTGGCGCTGTTGCCGGGGACTTGGGTTTGAACGGAAAAATAAAATTAAAAATTCTATTAGTTTAATCTTTCCACTAGTTGTAGATTTAGGAATTTTGCATCTAGATCTAGGTTTCATGTATATTTTTATGTGATTTTGTGTCTTCACCTAGGTTTTGTTTGTTGATTTTTACAAGATTTTGAATTACACGTTGAAAAAAAAAATTGCGAAAGCAACTACAAGCCAAGGTAAGTGTCTAAACCACTTTCTTTAAATTTTCAATTTTTCATGCATTCATATAGATTTTATTAGGTTGTCTTACATTTATTTTACAAAAAAAAAAAACTACATATTTAATTTGTTCATGCATTTAGGTTGCTAGTTCATGCATTAGATTAAATTGTTTGCTTATTATCTTCATATTTGCTTGAATCTTGCATTGGTAATTTAGGTTTGCATTCACACAATGGAAAAATTAAAAAAGATTAGTAAAATTGGTTCATGCATTACCCAATTAAAATCAATGTAGAACCATTATTTAGGGTTGTTCATGCTCATTAGGACCATCTTTGATTCAGTTATTTTTACTTCACTGGTGAATAGTTTTTCTTCGAGCACAGTGTCTAAGCTAATTTTGTCACCAAGGTGTAAATAGCCGAAAGGACAAGTGGAAGCTTAAGTCGATTACCATTGTGCTCCTCCACTTACCTGGAAACTTACCTGGCCGTGCTTGTAGTTAATCTCTCCTCGGAGGCTTAAATTTTCTGGAAAGGAGATTAGGAGCAGTCTAGAGTCTAGGATCCCTGTTTCAGTTTAGTTTTAGGTCATATTTTGTGTGGATTTGATTGAGCGTGAATGATCGTGTCTGTGTATGAATTATTGGTATCGTGACTCTAACAATCGCTTGGTTCGAGTTACGTTTTTCGTCGATTTACCGATCGTTGTGTTCGGGGCTCAGTCAGGTTCAGCCATAGAAATAGACAGTCCATCGTCATCACCACCACCATCACCCAAAATGGCCAGAGAATAGGAGCAAACTCTTCAAGATTATTTTTCATCGGTCGTAGCCAACACACCCTCTACCATAGTCATCCCAGCCACCAATGCCACCTATAAGCTAAAACCAGGCCTTTTACATCTCCTCCCCGCTTTCCAAGGCCTTGATCGTGAGGATCCTTACTTACACGTTAAGGAATTTTTAGAGATTTGCGCCACTATAAAACTTTAAAATGTCATTGATGAATCTATTAAACTTCGCCTCTTTCCTTTTTCTCTCAAAGAAAAAGCGAAATCATGGCTAAACTCCCTTCCCTTAAATTCCATCAACACGTGGGATCAGTTGGTAAATAAATTCTTGAATACAATTTCCCGATATCTAAAACGAACGCCATCAAAATAGAGATTTCAAATTTTAATCAGAAAGAGGGTGAACAATTCTCGAAGTCACGGGAAAGATTCAAGGATCTATTAAGTAAATGTCCCCATCATGGTTTTGAAACTTGAAGACTCATTCAATTTTTCTATGATGGCTTAACCACATCAAGCCGTACTTTGGTCAAGTCTATGAAAAGTGGGGCAGTTTTGGAACAAAGTCAAGTTGAAGGATGGAATTTCTTGGAAAATTTGGCAGAGAATTCTCGGCGATGGGACTTTCCAAAAATGAGAGTTCAGGACAAACCTCCAAAAGAGGAAGTTTGTTCGAAGTCAATAATGATTTTGAGGTTAAGGTCGCAATTGCAAATATGACTAAAAAAATAGAGGCCTTAGCAATGACTCAGAGGGTGAGTCCATCAATTGGCATGAGGCCTGAGGTTTGTGACTTGTGTACTAACCCAGGACACAGAACACAAACTTGTCCCTCCCTAAACGCAAATCTGGAGTGCCAAGCCGAACAGGTTAACGTACTAAATAATTTTGTGAAACAACAGGGGAGTCCATTCTCTGCTACTTATAAACCCAATTGGCGTAATCACCCCAATTTCTTGTGGAGTAAGAACCAGCCCATGAATCAAGGACCTCATCAGTTTCAAGCAGCTGGTCAGCCATTTCACTCACCTAGTCAGCCATTCTATCCACCTAAAACCAACCATTTCATCCACCCTAGAGTCAGTCCTCTCAACCTAGTTCACAGCATCATAAACCATCTCTGGAGGATACACTCTAACAATTCATGCAGTCCACTCAGCAAGCCTTGCAATCAAATTCTCAAGCTATACTGAAGCTTGAAACCCAAATAGGGCAACTTGCAAGTGCTATCAAAGAGAGGGAAAATGGCAAATTCCCCAGTCAACCCATTCCCAATCCTAAGGGTCAGTTCGAAGTGGGGCCTTCAACTACTTCCAACATGTGTCATGGAGATGTTAAATCTATCACAACACTTAGGTCAGGGAAGACAATTGATAATCAGGTTAGGGTACCAGAAGATAGACAACAGGATGACCAAATCCATGATCAATCCAAGCCATCAAAGGGCACTGATTGCCCGCTTGCGAAGAAATCCAAAGAGTCAGTCACGCCTGATTTTGTGCCAAATGCTCCTTACCCACAGAGATTTATTCCAATTAAGAAAGGTACACCACATAGTGACGTGTGAGAGGTGTTCAAGCAAGTCCACATAAACATTCTTCTCCTCGACGCTATTTAACAAATACTTTCTTATGCAAAATTCTTGAAAGATCTCTGTATGATAAAGAGGAATACGAATGTTCCAAAGAAAACATTTTTGGCTAAACATGTGAGAGCCATTATTCAACAGAAAACTCCTATCAAGTATAAGGACCCTGGGTGCCCCACAATTTCTTGTGTCATTGGTGATCATTCGATCGATCGGGCCTTAGTTGATTTAGGAGTGAGCGTTAATTTGTTGTCGTACTCTGTGTACGAGCAATTGGGGCTAGGAGAATTGAAACCCACACCTGTTACACTTCAATTGGCCGATAGGTCAGTCAAAATTCCAAGAGGTGTAATAGAAGATGTTCTAATCAAGGTTGACAAGTTTTATTTTCCAGTGGACTTTATAGTCCTTGATACACAACCTGTGATGAATACCAGTGGGTAAATTCCAGTAATTTTGGGTCGTCCCTTTTTGGCCACCTCCAATGAAATCATCAATTGCAGGAATGGAGTGCTCAAACTATCTTTTGGTAACATGACTCTAGAACTCAACGTGTTTAATTGTGGCTACCGGCCTCCAGACACGGATAACTTATGTGAGGTAAACATGGATTGAGAGTACCGTTCATGAGTCCTTTATGAACTTTACATGCGAGGACCCGTTTGAGGAATGCTTATCAAATTTTGGCACTAATTTTAATGAAAAAGGGGTCAAAGAAATGAATGCTCTGCTGGAAATCACCCTATTTTTGGAGACCAGTAAATGGAAGGAAAATTTCTCACCATCAGTGTTGAAAAGCCACCTGTATTGGACCAGGGTTGATTAGTATCAGTTGAGTCCGAGTCAGTCTGTCGGTGTGTCCGTGTATCTGTAGATTTTAATTTTGTTGAGTCAGTCTAGTCTAAGATTTTTGAATTTGTTTGAGTCTGTCTGTCTTGTGTGAGAGTCAGTCTAGAGTCTTTGTTTGTTTGTGTTTTTGTTCTCTATTTTCTTCTAATTTGCTCATGCGCAAGTAAATTAGGGAACATTAAGGACAATATCCAATTTAAGTTTTGTGGTATTGAGGGGTTACATTGTGTCAATTTTGTGTGTTTTTTAGTCCTTTGAGTCCATTAAAAAAAATTCAGTCTTGTGTTTGTCTCTGAAAAAATTGAAAAACTTTGAAAAAAAAAAAAAAACTTGATTTCATCATTAATATGTGGATGACTATTTTTAGATCATGTTTTTCCAATTAAAATTTTATGAAATTTATACTTGGAAAGTCTTTGCACAGTCATATTAATTTAGCTGGAAAAAGAAAAGTATTCATGAGTTAAGTAATCACTGGACGAATACCAGTGGAGACTTGTGACCCAGTGAGCTTTTGAGCCATTCGATTTTTCTGAGGGTTATAATTAAATTCTTACTTTCTTTGAATTGCGCAATATTTGTTGTTAGATCTCATTATTCTTTATTTTGGTCAAATACTGAGAGCGACATTAATTTTGGATTATTACACCTGAATTTTTCTGAATTTATTTGAAACAATTAAATATTCATATGAACCTTAGGAAGTGATATAGGCCATTATTTTGGATCATTTGAGCCTTTCAAGCCTACCTATTTTGGTCATATTATCATGTTAGTTCCCACTTTTGAGCCTTGAATGAATGTAAATTTAGCGTATTTTTATTGATTAACCATATTATCCATACCCAACTCCGATTGTGGAGTTTGAGCCTACATTGAAAAATCTGTGACCTATTCTAGGGCCCGGAAAAGGTTAGAGATGATTATTGTTGGGATGGTACTATGAAAAATATGGCACTTGGAAAAAAAAAAGGTCAAAGAAAAGAAAAAAAAATAGATAGGGAACATCTGTACATAAAAAGAAGGATGTGAAAAAAAAAGAAACAAAAATAAATGTGTTATGAAAGTGATAAAAGAAAAAATAGAGGAAGAAATATCCCATTTTTAATTTTGAAGACCTCTATCTTTTATGTTCAAAGTATTTAATTTTACAGCCTTTTTATCCTTTTTTGATATGACCCGTTCCTAAGCCACGTTTCGTCCTATTAAAAAGTCCTAATTGATCTTAAGTGTAATATGGTATTTAAAGTAGAGAATAAATGAAGAAGAACAATGGTGTTTAATTCAACGTTCTTAGGAAAATGACATCCTTTCATGAGATCTACATTTTCTTTGATATTAGCCGCTCTTTCATAATAAATATGTGAGATATTTGCATTTGAAAAATTATTCCACCCACATATACTTTTGAGAGAAATTTAACCCAATCTCTGAGCGAAAGTCTTTCTGAGAGATATATCTGGTGAGATTTGGAGTCAAAGCACATTTTCAACGAGTGGTTGCAAAACTTGTGCGTATTTTGAAAAAGAAAGCTATGTTAATATTTGTCTATCACACACTACACTCCGGGTATAAGTTTTGTAAAATAATTTTAGAGTTGTATGATGTTTAAATTTTAATTTAGATATTTTTGCTGAAATTTGATGTTTGTGGGTATCGTCACTGGAAGCCCTCACGAGATTATAACTCATCCACTAATGGTGAGTTAGGGGTTTAAAGGCTTGTTGCATACGCTAAATGCAATCGAGAGTGCCAGCAAAAGTGGTGTAGTTTAGAGTTTTTAGTTTTTGTTTTGCTCGAGGACTAGCAAAATGTAAGTTGGGGGCTATTTGATAAGTGTATAAATGTTACATATTTGATACCCAAAATTACAATTGTTAGTATTTTATTTTCTTTTATTTTATCTATTTAAGGGTATTTTGTGTGTTGTCAGGTTGGCTTTTTAACAGTGGGAAAAAAGGCCCAAAGGCATCAAAAAGTCTCAATTTGAAGTTGAAGTAGCTTGTCTGTCCCAAGCAACAGAACTGTCTCAAATTAAATGTGTGTGAATACATAGAACAACAAATACATAGAATGTTAGAGGAAGAATCAAAACAACATCAGCAGATCTGTCTAAGAAAATTTGCCCATAAGTGTTCTAAGAAGAGAATTGACTTGAAAAATTCAGACAGATGAGAACCCTTGCAATGGATTGAGATAAAATAAAAAGAAAGACAGCATCAAGCATTGGTTAAGCATGGATGGAAGTATAGGTGGAAGATTGAAATATCTATCCTAAGCCAGAAACATTAGAGAAAAGATATCTGCTCATTCACAGGCATCGTCCCAAGCAGCAGAGAATAAAAAAAGAATAGAATTAGAAAGAATGTAAATAGAAGATCAGAAGACGACAGTGTGTTGCTGTGACCGAATTTAGAGCAAGAATATGAAGAAAGCACCATGGCTGCCTTTTTTGCATGCAGCAACAACAAGAAAAGAAAAGAAAAAAAGGCAGCTCATCCAATTGTAACACCCCAGATTTTCATCACTTATATATATATATATATATATATATATATATCAGAATGGTTCATTTAAGTTGTGATTTAATGGAATTTAAGATTAAATAGTTGAAATGGACCTTAGATGGATAAGGAGTTGGGTCAATTACCCAATTAAGACCCAATGGATCATGGGTAAGTCTAATTTTAAAGTATTTGGGTAAATGCAAAGAAATTGGTCAATTATCCAATTGGGACCCAATGGGTCATAGATGAGCTGATTTTAAAGTAAATGGGTAAGGTTAAATTAATTGGGTCAGCTACCCAATTAAGATCCAATACATTAAATCCACCTCATCAAGTAAGGTGGCAAGTGGGTGAGGTGGCATTGCCATGTGGCATGCATGGAAGCCAACTAGGCAAGGTGCCACATCATCAAATAATATGGCTAAGATAGGACCCACGTGCCATGTGGTGACCAAGTCACCACATGCATGGTCGGCTAAGTCATGTTGACTTGGTCAACCATGAATGAGTTCAAGATAAATTACTTGAGTTGAGTTAAGTGAGTTGAGTCGGGAAGATGGAAGGTTTCTATCTCAATGGCTAAGAAATCAATGCACACGTTGGAAGACAAAGAGTTGTCTTGGCTTAAGCCAAGGGTCTCCTTGGTTAAGCCAAGAGATACCTTGGTTAGACAAAACTTCAATGAGGGAGAGTGAAAGGACTTAGGCTAGTATACAAAGGGACATAACCCAAGGGACACACCAAACTCTTGGCCGACTCTTCTTCATTTCACAAGGATTTTTCTCTATCTCTTCCACCTACACCTCTGGACTTTGAGAATTTGAGAAGAACAAAGAAGGAAGAATGATTAAGGGAGGAAAGATAGATCAAAAGAAAGAAGGAGATGGGGAAAGAAGGTATGTATAAGTTTAACAATAAGGAATTAAGACTAAGGGAAACTATAGATTTGGCCATGGTGTAGCTGAACCTATGGGTTCCATATTTGGTTAAAAGGGCTGGCCAAACTGTTATAAGGCCATAGAGCTAGAAATCCATTCAAGGATTGGTAATGGGATTGAAACAAATAATCAAAGGAGTGGATCCAAAACCATGTTGTAATGGTACAAATATTGGAATGATTATGAAAAGGTCTTAGCCTTGGCTAGTGGGTGTAGCAAGTACACCAAGACTTATATGAATGATGATAGATATGTTTAAAAATGATAAGGAATTGATTTCATGAAGAAGGGATTTACAAAATATATAAACAAAGAAGACTGACAAATAGTCAGTCGACTGAACTAATGTTGGCCGAAGCAGAAAAGAGTTTATGGGAGTTTCAGTCGACTGAATCACAAGATTCACTCTACTGAACATAGACTGGATTAAAATATATAGGATTTATTGGTGGTCCAGCCGACTGAATCTAGGATTCAGTCGAGTGAACATAGACGTATCAAATAAGAAAGAGATCTGGTGAGTTTCAGCCGATTGAATCTATGATTCAGTCGACTGAAGGTATGCGTATCGAACACATAAAAGGGTTGGTTGATAATTAAGCCAATTGAATGTGAACTGGCCGAAGACACAAATAATCTGATCCAAAGTTAGCCGACTGAATCTGTGATTAAGTCAACTGAAAAGACGTTGACCGAGAACACAGAAGGATTTGACCTAAAGTCAGCCGACTGAATCCATGATTCAATAGACTGAAAGGTTACGAGTCAAGTGTAAATAGTACTGAGTTGGGTTTCAGCCGACTGAATATTGTATTCAGTCGACTGAACATCTATGGGTAAGGCAAAGAATAGTTATTGGGCCGGATTCAGTCAACTGAATCCCTGATTTAGTCAACTGAAATGAAAAGTTTTAATTCTAAATAGTTTTCCAGATGTTTCATTCTATCTGGAAGGATGTAAGGGATGATTAAAATTAAATGGATAATCAAATGGATTTATATATGCCATTGAATTTAATAAGGAAAGGAGATTTGCAAAGGGTTTGCGATTCGTTTCGACGTGATCGTTGAACATTATCATCACAAAACAGCAAGGACAGTAAATTGAACGTTAGTAAGATTCCTACCGTATTGAGACACTGTGGATTATATATATGTTACTGGCTTTTATTTCCAAACATGATGATTTACTTTCGTTAATCAAATAGTATAAGTTTTATGAACTGATTTTCAATGATAACATGTGATTTGAGATGAAATGGCATATTTGCATACATTATCTCATGATGACATGGGAGGGAATACATGGGACAGCAAGCCAAGTTATGAGCTGTCCAGACATGACTTGGGGCTTGAGCCTAGCTTGTATGAAGCTAAGTGAACTATTGATATTTTAGCATTGTCCGGATTATTAGAAATGGGTACGGCGTAGTCTGGGCCAAAGAGCTCCTGAGTAAACAGTCTCAAAACCCTACGCAGAAGGAGGAGTCCACACTCCATCGGTAATTCCAATTAACATATGTGGGGAGGTATAACAATGACTTGGTGGTGCCGTCACAAAACACTACGGACGTAATTGGCCAAGAAAACACCTTGATATGGTAATTTATCAAGGAAACTATCTATATGTGATTGATTGGATAAGGAAGTGGGTGAGTGATCATTTGGCATTGACACCCATGGCATGATGCATAAGTAAGCATGATGATGTTTTGGATATCATGCATTGTATTTTATTACTTATGAGATGGTTTACAAACATGATATGATGTTTTCTATCTTGATTTTGTATTGATCCTATGTGTACTTAACCCTACTTGGAATTCCTACTGGGCGAGTTGACTAACGCCCTACTTCTACCCTATAGATGATGGAACAGGGAATGACAAGAATATGGGACATGAAGGGAGTCAGGTGTAGGAGCTTGGACAGTTTTATGTTATATTACTTAGTTTGATTTTGAAAGATGTATTGGGAGGACTGATATTTTGGATTGTAATAACTTAGTAATATTTTGCTATGGTTTGATGATATTTACATTTTAGTTAATTTTATGGTGATTGGCTTCCTTGCTTATTAATGTCATGTATATGAATGATATTTTATTCATAAGTTAATTCCGTAAGCATTCGTAGAGCATGTGAAATGTTTTAGTGGACTTAATCCACGCACATGTAAAGGTGACTAGTTAAGGGTCGGGTTTTGGAAACTCAGGCGTAACTCGCGTCGTGACGTTCCCGCTCTCTCTTACTCTTTTATAAAAAAAAAAAATTTACTCTGATTTTTGGCGAGTGAAAAAGGGCAGGGTGTTACACCAACTACCGAGCATCTAAGCAGAGAAGGTCCAGGGACGACTGGTTGAAAATAGAATGGGCAGATTCATTCACAGCAGATTGAAAGAAGATAGAAGAGAGAATCGACAAGAGATAAGAGAGAAAACAGAAAGAAGAGAAGAATGGAAGGACGGTGCATCTGCGGGAAGGAGAATAGAGAAAGAAGGAGGTTGCCGTTTATTTCATACGGATGCAGTGGCTGAAATTGGAGTGGGTCCCATGCCTTCCTAAGTTTATCTCTCTTAAAATCTATAAATTGGAGGCCTTTCATACGGCACAAGAACTTGAACTGGACAACTAGAAGGCTCAGCTGAGAGCAGAGACGGAAGGCTCGGGATCTCTGACGATGGCTCGGGTTTTATTTTTCTATCTCTTTTATTTTAATTCTTTCATAATGTCCGGCTAATTTCTTTGTACTAAGGTTGAGGATGAAACCCCATTAATGAAATAATGTTCTTTTATTTGTTTATTTAATTTCTGAATATGTGTGTTCAATTATTTATGATTTGTGCTTCACTAGATTAATTAGATGTTAATTATTTTCATCACTAATATCATGAATTTGTGATAGTTAATATTAATATTTGATTCATCATTGCTTGGCGCTTAAATTAATTTAAAAGTAAAACCCTTTGATTCATTGTTTTCTTTTATTTTAAATTAAATACATTGGATGCTTAGATTAATCCCTTTGATCCATTGTCTCTTGAGTTAAGATTGGATACATTGAATACTTAGAACTTGCATTTTTAAGCAAAGGAAAATCAATCTTTGAACACCATAGTAATGAACTTAAATGTTTAAATCTTTAAAACTTGGGAATTAATAAATAAATAATTAGAAGATTATGGATTTAATGGTGGTGGAATCCGATGCCATAGTAATTTCTCTCACTTGATTTAATATCTGTTTTTAGTTGTTTTAATTAATTTTGTAATTTCAATTCAATATTATCATGAAAAATTTGTTAACTAGGTTAAGGTTAAACTATTAGGCTTTTTAATTTGCTTTCCCCTTCATTCTAAATCAAGTCCATGTGGGTTCGACCTCGTACTTGCATATCTCTATATTCCAATTCAATTCGTGCGCTTGCGAGTAATTATAAATTTAAAATTTGCACAACATGAATGACGTCATCGATTTGTGTATCTTTGCAGTGCTAAGGATAAGAAACTCCTTGAAGGACGTAGATGAGTGTGAGACACTGTACCTAACATTTTGGTATATTGTGTTGGGTTTTGACATATGATTGGTTGATGTTTGACAATCCATGGTATCGTGTTATATACATGTGAATATGATATGCGTGCGTTTTTTGAGAATAACATGAGATGTTATCCCAAGAGACAACATAAGCTTGTCAAAGTCCTAACAGTCTTGGTCAAATTAGACCCTTTATATTTATCTTGAGAAACACTTACTTTGGGATTTGTAACATTTTAAGTATAGGTATTTAAATCCCCGTTTTGTAATTATGAGCTATAATAACTTTGATAGGTTATTTAAACCCCATTTAGGTTTTGGATGGATTGGTTCAATTATGTGAGATTGTGATCTACTTGTTGAGCCACATTGTGATGGCCACGTAGGTTAGATGTGATGGATCGCAATGTGTTGTCCACGTGTGATACATGATCGTTGTATGGGATTGTTTATTAGGTTGATCCTATTGAGAGAATGATTTCCTCGATGTGTCACTTTTAGATGAAACTCTGCCAAAATTTCGGCAAGAGTGTTTGATATGCACAGTAAAATACATATTTTACCTTTGATCTTTAGATTAGTTAGTTCTTGAATTTTGTATATATTATATAATTAATGGGATATTTGGTTTGCAGGATAAAATGAAGGAATGCAAGAAAAGAAGTGAAGATTGAAGAAAAATGATAGAAAACATATTTAAATGCAAAGTCTGCATCGAGTCATCTGAATGGCCCTTCAAATCTATCATTGCAGCTCACTCTCATCAATTTTGAGCCTTAAAAGTTCAAAAGTCCAAAAAGCCCATGAGTGAAGCTCATTAAAATTTTGCAATTAAAAGGAGATGCAAGTGGCAGATGTAATTTTTGACAAATTCATCCCAAGTGGAGGGTTGCCCTATGACTTGTGCTTTACTACTTTAGAAAAATCTATTTGTCAAAGACCATTTGATATGGTTGGAATTCCAATAGGACTCAGATCAGCCAACAAGCCAAGGGTAGATTTGTAAGAGAAACAAAGCAGTTAGAAGAGCCAATAGCAGAGGATGGTACAACAGTTTTGTATGCTTTCTATATTAGCAACCCATTGAAGAAGGCACGCTGATTGGGCAACCTGATTCATAAAAAACCAGCAACAAGATGTGTTAAAGGGATGAAATTTAAATAATGAAACAAAATGAGCAGCTAAACATTGCAGCTAGCACCAAGTGTAGAGCAGGAAATTTCAAGCAGCCAAGAACAGCACCCAAGTTCTACAGACCCTTCTCTCTCGGGCTGGGTGTTTGTTTCTCCTAGTATTTTGGATGTTTTTGACAGACTTCACACTAGAAGCAAACAGAGGAGCCACCACTCAAAACAAGAAGCATCAACAAGCCATTGATCTGAGAATAGGCAAGCAGAAAACAAAGAAAAAATAGTGCAATTTTTTTTCGTTGGCAAGAAGTGGGTATTGGTGTTGACTCAATGTGGGTCTCAAATGGTCCTCCATTCAAATTAGAAGAAAATAGCAGTTGGCAGCAGCAGCTTGATTCAAGGAAATAGAGTGCTCCACCTACATATGTGTCAATCTCATATCTCATTAAGAAATAAGATCTTAGATTTACCAAGTATTGAAGCATTCCGAGGCAAGGGTCGATGTTAGCAATGTTGGAATATATTTAGATTATCCTAATTATAATGTAATTAGGATTCTAGTTTGATTTTATCTCTATTAAGAGATCTATTTAGATTAGAAGTGTAATAGCCCTAGGGTCGGCTAAGGCTATATATAATTGTGTAATATTCTTTAATGAAAACAATTTTCTCTTTTCTAACATGGTATCAAAGCAGTTATGATCCTAGTTTGAGGATCGATTTCTGAGTTCCTCTTCTCCCCCTCTGCCAAATGAATCTCGTTGGCAGAGGGAGGGGCGTTTTGCACTTGCTTATATGTGCTTCTCTGACTGGTTTTGCCATCTCAGATCTGAACAGATTTGGGACAGGGTCCCAGTCCCTCTTCCACTGCTGCTCTTCCAACAAATCCCATCTAGCAGATCTCAGTCTATGAGAAGAAAGGCGGAGAGAGAATAAGTGAAGAACTCTCCATCTTCACAGATCTACACCCGTCGATTGCTGATAGAATCTTGTTGCTGCCACCGCAGATCCTCACCGATCTACTCACGCCGCCGCCGCTCCGTCCAGGCTGCTGCCCACTAGTCTGCCTTGCACTGGGTTTTTTCTCAGCCTGCGCAACCAGACAGACACACCTGCCTTTGGTATTCCCTCACTCTCTTAGATATGGTCGATTTGTTGCTTCCACCACCTCTGGCTTCAGCAGCCTTTTCAGATCTGCCTTAGATCTGCAGTCTCTTCACACCGAACTAATCCGATATAAATACCTTCTGTGAGCCACGATCTCAGATCTGGCCCTCTTATCGATCATTATTCCTAGGCTGCTAGCCGTTCTCTCCTGCTGTCGTCCACCGATCTGTGATGGTTTCCGTGGATGCCAGATCTGCCTTCTGACCTCAAGACCCGAGATCAGATCTAGCGTTCACGCCACACATCTCAAATCTTAGATCTAGGCGTTGCTTGACCTGCCACCTTTCAAACTTCTGGCTACTGTCACCATTCCTAGTCCTTTAGAACTTGCTTCTCAAATCTGCTCTGCACGACGATCTACTCTAGATCTGGATGCCGACTATCCTCTCTCAGATCTCGGTTTGTTTTAATCGATCTTGGCTATTGTTCAAAACCCCCAAATCAGATCTGGATGTGGAAGCCCTTTCCTCGCGTTGCAAACCCACAGGTAGCAACATCGGCGAAAGGCTTACCATTGATGATTGTAAACTTCATGAAACGTTTGAGCAGATTAATGGGCGTTATGAAGAGGTGACGAAGTGGACATTGAGGAAAAGCTTCAGTCGAAATTATGTTAAAAATCCCTTTGCTGGATTCTTCATAGTTTCTGCAGGTTGCTGCTGGAGTTTTTCCACTGTCAACCCAGTTTTGTGCCTGCATGCCAGCAGGTCATCGTTGCGCTACCGCCGTTTCATATTGTTGGCAGATCTGTTTCGGCAACATAGTTGATGTTGTCTGTTGGTTTTGTTATTGCTGCTACCTCCCCACAAAGAATTGCAATCTCGCCTGATTTGTCATCTCTACTTGTTCAGTGACTTCAGCCTCACCTTAGGCGATTCTCTGTTGCAGCCTTGTTGCTGCTTGAATTTTACCACATATCTAGTCAGCCTTTGCGATTCTCTGATTAGAATTTTTTTACTGTTTCTTCTCGCCACGATCGATGAGATCTGTGCCAAGAAGAAAGGGGGAGAGTTGAAGAAAAAAGGGACGCAACTTGCCCTTCATTCGAGTATTCCTTGTTTTGTCGTTTCTCAAAAATGAGATGACATGTTTTGGACACATGTCCATTTGTTGTGGAATTCATCCACTCCTTTTATCTATAGGACTGATTCGTCCCCAACCATTTGCTGGCCTTTTATCATTACAACCCCATTTGCTGGCCTTTTATGGTTACAGCCCCATTTGCTGGCCTTTCCATGGTTACAGCCTCATTTGCTAACATTTCATGGTTACAGCCTCATTTGTTGGCCTTTTATGGTTACAACCCCATTTGCTGGTCTTTTATAGTTACAGCCCCATTTGCTGGCCTTTCCATGGTTACAGCCTCATTTGCTAACCTTTCATGGTTACAGCCTCATTTGTTGGCCTTTCATGGTTACAGCCTCATTTGCTGGCCTTTCATGGTTACAGCCTTATTTGCTGGCCTTTTATGGCTACAGCCCTATTTCCTGGTCTTTATGACTTCAGCCCCTATTTGCTGGTCTTTATGACTTCAGTCTCTATTTGCTGGCCTTTATGGCTACAACTATTGTTCGCTGGCCTTTACGATCTGATTGATCGATGTGATGGTTTCAGCCCCTTGTTTTTCAGGCTATTTGTTGCCTGGATTTATCGCATATTGTGATTATTGTTTGCCGGACAATTGTCATACGGCCACTGCAGCCGTCCGAGCCTCTTTCATTATTTCAGGCCGCCATTGGTGTTCGCCGCCTGTCATTTTGCAGCCAACCAACGCTGCGACATAAACACATATTTACAGCCAGTCAACGCTGCCTCTTCAACAAATTTTGCAGCCAATCAGTTTGCTGCTAACAAATCTTTGTGGCCAGTCAGTTGCCACTTTGCAGTTCATCTGCCAGTTCTCCATGTTCCAAGCTTCGTGTTCATCTATGCTTCAGCTTGCGGGGGCGTGTTGGAATATATTTAGATTATCCTAATTATAATGTAATTAGGATTCTAGTTTGATTTTATCTCTATTAAGAGATCTATTTAGATTAGAAGTGTAATAGCCCTAGGGTCGGCTAAGGCTATATATAGTTGTGTAATATTCTTTAATGGAAACAATTTTCTCTTTTCTAACAAGCAACCCATTCAAATAGTGGGCGGCTAGTAGAGAATAAAGATGAGAACTGTTTTTATTTGCAAAAGTCATTGCAAACAGCAGCAGTAGTAAACATTGGGCTGCACCGATGAAGGAAAAATTAGCACAGAAGCACCCAGCAAGAAGAAGGGTCTGATCGCACAACAGAGATAAAGATGGAGATTAAGAGTGGAAATAAAACAGAAAAAAGAAGCCAGCATGGCTTGACCGACAAAGAAAGAAAAGAAATCAAGTTGCCAGTGTATGAAAATAGCAAAATAGAGAGAAGAGGGAAAAAAAACAAGTTGCCACGCATGCCAAGGTCAGCTGAAAGGTGGGTCCTACCAATCCTTGCTAAAATAATCTCTCTGGAACCTCTATAAATTGGAGGCTTCTCTAAAGCAAAAATTCGAACCTGGCTTAGGGAATTTGGAGCATTGAAGAATTTTGGAGTTTTTTATTAGTGTTTTTGTTTTATTTTATTTTATTCTTTTTGAATTAGTTTCTTTTATTTTAATTCATGTCTTGTAATTTAGTTCCATTAATAATAGTACAATTTATTTGTCTTTAATTTCTTCAATTCAATGTTAGTGTGATTAAATTCAGTTATAAATTCAAAAAGTCCATGAATCTTCTTGTTTTGTTTTTATTTAAATCCAAAATTCCAATGCATTATAATTTTTAATTCCAAAATTTTATTAATAATTAAAAGGCAGAAAAGCACTTAGAATTATGGTTTTCCACTTATTTATTTTTGTATGATGAAAATTTGATTTTATTTAATTCCTTTTATGGATTTATGTGAGAGATTATTCTAAGTTATTCAATGAAGGCAGAAAAATATTTTAGACTGAATAAAACTTGATTTTTTCAGTCTAAGGTCCTTCTTAAGAGCAAAAAAACTTTTAGATTCGAAATTGCAAGTTGAAATTTTATTTAGCCTAAGGCCGGATTTGAATTTTCTTAGTTTAATTGATTTCATAAACTTCATAATGAGGATTTTAATAGATAAAGAATTTGAGTGCATGATAAATAATAAATGTGAGCACCGTATTCTATGCCTTAATATTATTTTTAAGATATGGAAAATAAAGCATCCATAATTCTTTGATCCAGTTCCACTGTAAATATGTGCAGAGATAATTTAAGGGTCTTAATTTAATTTTTCTTTTTCAAACTCTTGAAAATTTGAAGAACTAGGTTGGTAAATTAATTAATTGCATCTTAATTTATATTTTCTAAGTTAAATTGAGATTGTTTATATTTTTAGATTAAATCCACCATTTTAATTAAAATTAGTTAAAATTGTTAGAATCTATATTTAAGTCTAGAATAGTTCTAAATTAAAATTAAAACTCATAGATTAGATAAATTATTCCATATTCTTGATTTATCTCCATATTTTCTAAATTTCACAATTTATATAATTCAGTGGTATGTTTTACACGGATATATTTTCCTAAATTCCGATAGGTTCGACCTCGCACTCAATCGCTATACTATCTAATGGTTTTTGCTCTTGCAAGTTATAAATTTAAAATTTGCACAACAAGTTTTTAGCTCCGTTGCCGGGGAACTTAGAAAATCGCCATTGAATTATTTATTTTTAGAAATAATGTTATTTTTATAAAATTTCTATTTTTGGTAACTCTTTAAAATTAGAAGTTTCTATTTTTTAGAAACCCTAATTTTAGAAGGTTACCTAAATTAGAAGCTTTTTGAAATAACAAAATATGGAGATGATTTAAATTTGGAATCACTGCTAAATGTAGAAATTTTTTATTTTTGGAGACTTCTATTTTTAGAAACTTCCAAAAATAGCTAGTTTTTATTTTTAGCATTTTCTAATCTTAAAATTTTAATCCAATTTAGTCATGTTCTATTTTTAGAAAATAGATTTAAATTTGGAAGGTTCCAGTTACATTGTCGAAAAAGAAAATCATGGAAGAACTTTGTACTTTAATGGATTATTCTTATACTTGAAAATCTAATCTTGATTAATTTGGAGGATATTAATTTCGAAATGTTTATGGTCTTAATCTAATTTAGAGTTCATAATTAGGTTCCAATCATTTAATTTCCTCCACCAGTTATAACATTAGGAAATCCGCATTTAGATTAGGTTTCATACATTTTTTATGAGATCCAAAATATTCACCAAATTTGTAGTGTTTTATTTTGTAGGGATTTTAATCGTACGCTCTAAAAATCTCTTGCAGAAAAACACTTTAGGCCAAGGTAAGTGCCTAAATCTCTTTTTCTTTAATTTTTGTAATTTTTCATGCATTCATATAGATTTTCATAGGGTGTTTGCATTTTATTTTGCATAAAAAAAATAAAAAATTACATATTTAATTTGATCATGCATATTAAGATGTTAGTTTCATACATAAGTCTAGTTGTTTGATTATTGATTGCATATTTACTTTAAGTATTGCATTGTTAGAATAGGTTGCATAACAAAAACAAATGTAATAATTGTTCTGATTGTGAGTCTGCTTAGAGTCTTGTGTTTGTCAATGTTTGTCAGTGTATCTGTCGATTTTGAGTCTATTGACTCTGTTTGTGATTCAGTCTGTGTTGAATTTGTCTGAGTCAGTCTTTGTGTGTGTGTTGATGTTTGACTAGTTTAGTATTTCACTTTTGTTGAGTCAGAGTCTATTTGTGTTAGTCTTGTGTCTTTGTTTGTGTTTTTGTGTTTGTTTGTTTTTGCAGGATTTGAATAAAGTGAACCATCTCAGGTAATTCTCAACTCAAATTGTTCATTTTTTATATTTTCTTATAATTTGCAACTGATCACTGTAGATTAGGGAACATTAAGGACAATGTCCAATTTAAGTTCGAGGGTATTGGGGGGTTACACTGTGTCTGTTTTAAATTTTGTGTCCGTTTTAGAGTCATCTTGAAAGGAAAAAAAATCATTCTTATGTCTATTATTGTAAAAAAAAAAATTAAATTTTTTTTTTATGATTTTAGCATTAATATGTGGATAAAATTTTTTATATCATGTTTTACCAATTGAATTTTATAAAATTTATGATTGGAAAATCTTTACACAGCCATATTAATGTTAGCTAGAAAAAGAAACATATTCATGAGTTAAGTAATCACTGGAAGAATATTAGTGGATACTTATACCAAGTGTGTTTTTTAACCATTCGATTTTTCTGAGGGTTATAAGTAAATTCTTATTTCCTTTGAATTGTGCACTAAGTCGTTGAGAGATCTCATTATTATTTGATTTTGGTCAAATTACTAACAACGTCATTAAAATTGCATAATTACGCCAGATATTTCTTTAAATTTATTTGAAGCAAAACAATATCCATATGAAGCTTAGGAAGTGATATAGGTTATTTTTTGACCGTTTGATCCTTTACAGCATACATATATTGATCATATTATCCTGTTAGTACCCATGTTTGAAGGCTTATATGAAAGATAAGCCTGATTTTTTTTTTCCTAATAGCCATGTTATCTATACCCAACTCCGGTTGTGGAGTTTGAGCCTACATTGAAAAATTTGTGACCTATTATAGGACTCGGGAAAGGTTAGAGATAATTGTTATTTGGATGATAATTTGATAAAAATATGGCACTTGAAGAAAAAAAGCATCAATGAAAAAAATTGATAAAAAAAAAGGAGAGGAAAAAAAAAGAATTAAGAAAGGGAACATCCATACATCAAAAGAAGGATGTGAAAAAAAAAATAGAAAAAAATGCTTTGAAAGTGTTGAGAAAAGAAAAAAATAGAAAAAGCAATATCCCATCTTTAATTTTGAAGACCTCTAACTTTTCTGTTCAAAGTATTAATTTTAGAGCCTTTTTATCCTTCTTTGATATGACCCGGTTCTAAACCATGTTTCGTCCTATTAGAAAATCCTATTGATCCTCAGTTAATATGGTATTTAAGTGGAGAATAGATAAAAAAGAATTATGGTGTTTAATTCAACGTTCTCAGGAAAATGGCATCCTAGTTATCCATTCTTTGTTAATAAATATGTGAGATATTTGCATTTGATAAATTATTCCGCTCACATATACTATTGAGAGAAAATTAGTCCAATCTCTGTGCGAAAGTCTTTTTCAGAGATATATCTGGTGAGATTTGGACTCAAAGCGCATTTTCAGCTGGTGATTGCCCAACTTGTGCATATTTGAAAAAGAAGGCTATTTTAATAGTGGCCATCACACACTACACTCCGAGTATAAGTTTTATAAAATGATTTTGGAGTTGTATGCAGTTTAAATTTTTGTTTGTATATCTTTACTGAAAATTTGATGTTTGTGGGTATCATCACTGGAAGCTCTCACGAGACTATAACTCATTCACTAGTGGTGAGTTAGGGGTTTAAAAGCTTGTTGCATACGCTAAATGCAATCGAGAGTGCCAGGGAAAGTGGTTTAGTTTATGATTTTTATTTTTTTTTACTTTGTTTTGCTTGAGGACTAGTAAAATCTAAGTTTGTGGGTATTTGATATGCACAGTAAAACACATATTTTACCCTTGATATTTAGATTAGTTAGTTCTTGAATTTTGTATATATTATATAATTAATGAGATTTTTGGGTTTGCAGGATAAAATGAAGGAATGTAAGAAAAGAAGTGAACCTTGAAGAAAAATGATAGAAAACATATTTAAACACAAAGTCTGGATCGAGTCGTCAGAATGGCCCTTCAAATTTATCATTGGAGCTCACTATCATCAATTTTGGTCCTTAAAAGTTCAAAAGTCCAAAAAAGCCCATGAGTGAAACTCATTAAAATTTTGCAATTAAAAGGAGATCAAGTGGAACTTTTAAAAGTCCAAAAAGGAGATCACTTGGCGCTAGATGCAGCTGCTCATTTTGTTTCATTATTTAAATTTCATCCCTTTAACACATCTTGTCAAAGACTATTTGATATGGTTAGAATTCCAATAGGACTGAGATCAGCCAACAAAACCAAGGGTAGATTTGTAAGAGAAATAGAGCAGTTAGAAGAGCCAATAGCAGAGGACGGTACAACAGTTTTGTATGCTTTCTATATTAGCAACCCATTGAAGAAGGCACGCTGATTGGGCAGTCTGATTCATAAAAAACCAGCAACAAGATGTGTTAAAGGGATGAAATTTAAATAATGAAACAAAATGAGCAGCTGCATCTAGCGCCAAGTGTAGAGCAGGAAATTTCAAGCAGCCAAGAGCAGCACCCAAGTTCTACAGACCATTCTCTCTCGGGCTGGGTGTTTGTTTCTCCAAGTATTTTGGATGTTTTTGACAGACTTCACACTAGAAGCAAACAGAGGAGCCACCACTCGAAACAAGAAGCATCAGCAAGCCATTGATCTGAGAATAGGCAAGCAGAAAACAAAGAAAAAATAGTGCAGTTTTTTTTCGTTGGCAAGAAGTGGGTACTGGTGTTGACTCAATGTGGGTCTCAAATGGTCCTCCATTCAAAGTAGAAGAAAATAGCAGTTGGCAGCAGCAGCTTGATTCAAGGAAATAGAGTGCTCCACCTACATATGTGTCAATCTCATACCTCATTAAGAAACAAGATCTTAGATTTACCACGTATTGAAGCATTCAGAGGCAAGGGTCGATCCTAGCAACCCATTCAAACAGTGGGCAACTAGTAGAGAATAAAGATGAGAACTGTTTTTATTTGCAAGAGTCATTGCAAGCAGCAGCAGCAAAAAACATTGGGCTGCAAGTTAGGGATTAGACCCAATACCCACATACAGAAAATACAGACTCAATCACACATAAACACAGAGAACACATGATATACGTGGTTCGGCCCAACCTTGGCCTACGTCCACGGGAGAGTGTAGATTTCATTATAGATAAAAAGAATACAGATACAATATTTGGATCCCAAGATCTCTTTTGGTATCTTCCCTCTCTCTATCTCCCTCACTACACCTTTGCTGCAAGAGGCCCCTTCTAGCCTCGAAAGGCACTCAGCCGAACGGCAGGGTTTCCATGAAACCCACGTCCATAATATATAGCAGTATTGCAGTGTCCTATGTTTAGCAGTTTCCTAATGTAATTAGGAATCCCATTTAATTAGGAGTCTTATGTAATTAGGAGTCCCATGTAACTAGACTCCTAATTTCAGTAGAATTGAGCCACAAGTTCCAACAATCTCCACCTTGGCGAAAATCCACTGATCCTCCTCCAGAGACAACTGTGACATCGTCCTCCACTGCAACTATGCACCTTTGTGCACACTAACTGCTCCTGGCCATGCTCCACTTGCAGCTGTAATCCTCTGCATCTCTGCATGAGATGCGCATCCCATACTTTAGGATGATCCACCAGTCTTGAGTAAGACTGTATAGCCCAACCGGGCTCCACCTCGATCTTGGTCGTCCAAGACCCTGTATTGCATCTGCAACTCCGCTTCCTACGTTCTACGAACACATCCCAACGTGCTTCACGAACGCGAGGTTGCGTTTCCTTCATAGTGTGTTCCTGCACACACTAATGTGTTAGCTGCAATCACCTTGGCCTCTCTACGCATATGGCAAATGTGCCATCTCCACGCGTACCGTCAAAAGGTCCAAGGTCTTTCACCGTGCAGCAACCCTCTCATGGCTACACCTTGCCGTGTTTCCTTGATGTGATCCCACGCACCGCCGTTGACCACTCCCCGATTCTTCCTCCTCTTCAAAATCCACACCGGTCATCGCATAGATCTCTTCACTACGATCACATAGGTGAAGACGGATGTCAATTCCGAGTCCCGATGACTCCAGAAATTGCAAAATAATTCTGACCGTTGATTTTTTCCCTGCTGAAGGAGTACCTGAATCTGTGGTCTTGCGGGATCATCAGAAACTGTAAACCTGCGGATCACCCACCACGCAGTACAATAGTCCTGCGAACTGCCCCTATAGTCCATCGGGTGCACCAAAAAACGGTGGTTCTTCACAACCGAGTGGACTCGCTTAGCCCCTCGGGTGCACCGAAAAACGGTGGTTCTTCACAACCGAGTGGACTCGCTTAGCCCCTCGGGTGCACCTGCAGACCAATTTTCCTTCCTTTTTTTTTTTTTCTTTCTTCTTTCTCCACTCGGTTACCCCAACCGAGTGGACCCGATGCATGTTGTTGCCACTGCGGTTCCCGGCGTGCTTGGCCGTTCTCATCACTCGGGCACCTTACTCAGATCTTGGCCTCTCCTCTGCCTGGCGATCCTGCTGCAGGCCACCGTACCTGCTGGGTTCACTCCTCCATTTTCGGCGATGCCTCCATGCACCGAGAAACCCCTCTGCTGAGCGCCTCCGGCATCGCTGCATGCGTCACCGCCGCTCATTGCTCTGGCAGTGCCCCTTTTTGCCTGAGATCTCTTCTCCTCAGGTCCGGGTGAATCAGCCTCTTCTTCTCCAAATCTGAGCGCCTCTACGAACTGCTGCAGAACTGGGCTTTGGCTGCCCTCCTCACGCACCCAGCCGTGCGTGAGCCGGCCTTCTGTTGCGCTCTGATCTGCGCACAGCTGCGCCTACTGCTTGCGCCGCCTGCAGACGCTGCTCGGCCAACTACCATGTCGATCCCTCTGCTCACACAGGTTGCTGCCTCTGTAGATCTGAACGCCTCCTTCGTCTAGCCAGATCTACTCAGATCAGATCTGCTCACCCTTCTAACTTCCAGCAGCCTACCAATTGTTGGAGACGATGACCTCCTCCTTCGCCGCCACCTCTGCTCAGCGTTGCTGCCTCCTGCACGCGTTACCAGATCTGCTCTGTTTCTCCCATATCTGGCAGCACGCCGTTCTTCTTGAACTCCTCTACGCCGGTCGCGGGCCCTTGGTGCGGCTGCTCCCTTTCCAGATCTGGCTGCCCTTGTTGCTTCCACCACATCTGGCTTCAGCAACCCTTTTAGATCTGAACGAATCAGATTTGAATACCTTATGTGAGCCACGATCTCAGATCTGGCACTTTTGCCGATCATTCTTCCTGGGCTGCTAGCCGTTCTCTCTTGCTGTCGCCCACCGATCTGCGACGGTTTCCACGGCTGCTTCAAATCTGCAACCGAGATCTGCCTTTAGATCTCAGATCTGAATCGAGAAACCCCTTCTTAATTTTCCAGATCTGGCCGCCTTTCCTGCAGTCTCCACCCTCTGCAGATTCTCACCGATCTGCTGTTTTTTTTTTTTTTCTTTCTTCAAATTACAGATCTGATCTCTCAGATCTGATTTCCGATCCAACGAACCTGTCTCTGGTTTTCTTAGAATCGACGTGGAACGGATCTGCCTGCGTACTACCGATGGGGCTTTGTCTTTCCAGCCGCACCTCTGCTGGCTGCCACTCACAGATCTGAAAAAACCAGATCTGCAGCGGTATTGCATTGTTGCTTCTGCCCCTCTCCTTTTGCAAACGATTCCGACGTGCGGTATTGCATTGTTGCTTCTGCCCCTCTCCTTTTGCAGACGATTCCGACGTGTGATTTATCTGGCCCGAATCGAACTTTCGCTCATGATACCACTGTTAGGGATTAGACCCAAGACCCACATACAGAAAATACAGACTCAATCACACATAAACACAGAGAACATAGGATATACGTGGTTCGGCCCAACCTTGGCCTACGTCCACGGGAGAGTGTAGATTTCATTATAGATAAAAAAAATACAGATACAATATTTGGATCCCAAGATCTCTTTTGGTATCTTCCCTCTCTCTATCTCCCTCACTACACCTTTGCTGCAAGAGGCCCCTTCTAGCCTCGGAAGGCACTCGGCCGAACGGCAGGGTTTCCATGAAACCCACGTCCTTAATATAAAGCAGTATTGCAGTGTCCTATGTTTAGCAGTTTCCTAATGTAATTAGGAATCTCATTTAGTTAGGAGTCCTATGTAATTAGGAGTCCCATGTAACTAGACTCCTAATTTCAGTAGAATTGAGCCACAAGTTCCAACATTGCACTGATGAAGGAAAAATTAGCACAGAAGCACCTAGCAAGAAGAAGGGTCTGATTGTACAACAGAGATAAAGATGGAGATTAAGAGTGGAAATAAAATAGAAGAAAGAAGCCAGCATGGCTTGACCGACAAAGAAAGAAAGAAAAGAAATCAAGTTGCCAGTGTATGAAAATAGCAAAATAGAGAGAAGAGGAAAAAAAGAAGTTGCCATGCAAGCCAAGGTCAGCTGAAAGGTGGGTCCTACCAGTCCTTGTTAAAATAATGTCTCTGAAACCTCTATAAATTAGAGGCTTCTCTAAAGCAAAAATTCGAACTTGTCTTAGGGAATTTGGAGCATTGAAGAATTTTGGAGTTTTTGGTTAGTGTTTTTGTTTTATTTTATTTTATTCTTTTCGAATTACTTTCTTTTATTTTAATTCATGTCTTGTAATTTAGTTCCATTAATAATAGTGCAATTTATTTGTCTTTAATTTCTTCAATTCAATGTTAGTGTGATTAAATTCAGTTATAAATTCAAAAAAAGTCCATGAATCTTCTTGTTTTGTTTTTATTTAAGTCCAAAATTTCAATACATTATAATTTTTAATTCCAAAATTTTATTAATAAAAGGCAAAAAAACACGTAGAATTATGGCTTTCAACTTATTTATTTTTGTATGATGAAAATTTTATTTTATTTATGGATTTATGTGAGAGATTATTCTAAGTTGTTCAATGAAGGTAGAAAATTATTTTAGACTGAATAGAATTTGATTTTTTCAGTTTAAGGCTTTTTTTAAGAGCATAAAACCTTTTAGATTCAAAATTTCTAGTTGAATTTTTATTTAGTCTAAAGCCGGATTTGAATTTTCTTAGTTTAATTGATTTCATAAACTTCATAATGAAGATTTTAATAGATGAAGAATTTGAGTGCATGATCAATAATAAATGTGAGCTCCGCATTCTAGACATTCATATTATTTTTAGGATATGGAAAATAAAATCTCCATAATTCTTTAATCCAGTTCCACTGTATATATGTACAGAGGTAATTTAGGTGTTTTTAATTTAATTTATCTTTTTCATACTCTTGAAAATTTGAAGAACTAGGTTGGTAAATTATTTAATTGCATCTTAATTTATCCTTTCTAAGTTAAATTGAGATTATTTATATTATTAGATTAAATCCACCATCTTAATTAAAATTAGTTAAAATTGTTAGAATCTATATTTAAGTATAGAATATTTCTAAATTAAAATTAAAACTCATAGATTAGATAAATTATTTCATATTCATTGATTTATCTCCATATTTCTAAATTTCGTAATTTATACACTTCAGTGGTATGTTTTTACACAGATATATTTTCCTAAGTTCCGATTGATTCGACCTCGTACTCAATTTCTATACTATCTAATGGTTCGTGCGCTTGTTATAAATTTAAAATTTGCACACCATGTTTTTTAAATAATTCAATGGCGATTTTCTAAGTTCCCCGGCAACGGAGCCAAAAACTTGTTGTGCAAATTTTAAATTTATAACTCGCAAGTGCACGAACCATTAGATAGTATAGTGATTGAGTACGAGGTCGAACCCATCAGAACTTAAGAAAATATATCCATGAAAAACATATCACTAAATTATATAAATTACGAAATTTAGAAAATATGGAGATAAATCATGAATATTGAATAATTTATCTAATCTATGAGTTTTAATTTTAATTTAGAAATATTCTAGACTTAACTATAGATTTTAACAATTTTAACTAATTTTAATTAAGATGGTGGATTTAATCTAAAAATATAAACAATCCCAATTTAACTTAGAAAACATAAATTAAGTTGCAATTAATTAATTTACCAACCTGGTTCTTCAATTTTTAAAGAGTTTGAAAAAGAAAAATTAAATTAAAAACACATAAATTACCTCTGTAAATATATACAGTGGAACTGGATTAAAGAATTATGGAGACTTTAATTTCCATATCCTAAAAATAATATGAACGCCTAGAATGTGGAGCTCACATTTATTATTTATCATGCACTCAAATTCTTCATCTATTAAAATCCTCATTATGAAGTTTATGAAATCAATTAAACTAAGAAATTCAAATCCGGCCTTAGACTAAATAAAATTTCAACTTGCAATTTTGAATCTAAAAGTTTTTCTACTCTTAAGAAAAGCCTTAAACTGAAAAAATCAAGTTCTATTCAGGCTAAAATAATTTTTTACCTTCATTGCACAACTTAGAATAATCTCTCACATAAATCCAAAAATAAAATCAAATTTCATTATACAAAAATAAATAAGTGGTAAACCATAATCCTAAGTGTTTTTCGGCCTTTTAATTATTAATAAAATTTTAGAATTAAAAATTATAATGTATTAGAATTTTGGATTTAAATAAAAACAAAACAAAAAGATTCATGGACTTTTTTAATTTATAACTGAATTTAATCACACTAACATTGAATTGAAGAAATTAAAGACAAATAAATTGTACTATTATTAATGGAACTAAATTACAAGATATGAATTAAAATAAAAGAAACTAATTCGAAAATAATAAAATAAAATAAAACAAAAACACTAATCAAAAATTCCAAAATTCTTCAATTCTCCAAATTCCCTAATCCAGGTTCGAATTTTTGCTTTAGAGAAGCCCCCAATTTATAGAGGTTAGAAAGATTATTTTAGCAAGGACTGGTAGGACCCACCTTTCACCTGACCTTGGCATGTGCGGCAACTTCTTCTTTTTCCTCCTCTCTATTTTGCTATTTTCATACACTGGCAACTTGATTTCTTTTCTTTCTTTGTCGGTCAAGCCATGCTGGCTTCTTTCTTCTATTTTATTTCCACTCTTAATCTTCATCTTTATCTCCGTTGTACGATCAGACCCTTCTTCTTGCTGGGTGCTTCTGTGTAATTTTTCCTTCATCAGTGCAGCCCAATGTTTGCTACTGCTGCTGCTTGCAATGACTTTTGCAAATAAAAACAGTTCTCATCTTTATTCTCTACTAGCTGCCCACTGTTTGAATGGGTTGCTAGGATCGACCCTTGCCTCTGAATGCTTCAATACTTGGTAAATCTAAGATCTTGTTTCTTAATGAGATATGAGATTGACACATATGCAGGTGGAGCACTCTATTTCCTGAATCAAGCTGCTGCTGTCAACTGCTGTTTTCTTCTTTTCTTCTAATTTGAATGGAGGACCATTTGAGACCCACATTGAGTCAACACCAGTACCCACTTCTTGCCAACGACAAAAAACTGCACCATTTTTTCTTTGTTTTCTGCTTGCTTATTCTCAGATCAATGGCTTGCTGATGCTTCTTGTTTCCGAGTGGTGGCTCCTCTGTTTGCTTCCAGTGTGATGTCTGTCAAAAACATCCAAAATACTTGGAGAAACAAACACCCAGCCCGAGAGAGAAGGGTTTGTAGAACTTGGGTGCTGCTCTTGGCTGCTTGAAATTTCCTGCTTTACACTTGGCACTAGCTGCAATGTTTAACTGTTCATTTTGTTTCATTGTTTAAATTTCATCCCTTTTAACGCATCTTGTTTGCTGATCTTTTATGAATCAGATTGCCCAATCAACGTGCCTTCTTCAATGGGTTGCTAATATAGAAAGTATACAAAACTGTTGTACCGTCCTCTACTGTTGGCTCTTCTAACTGCTTTGCTTCTCTTACAAATCTACCCTTGGTTTGTTGGCTGATCTCTGTCCTATTGGAATTCCAACCATATCAAATGGTCTTTGACAAATAGATTTTTCTAAAGCAGTAAAGCACAAGTCATAGGGCAACCCTCCACTTGGATTGAATTTATCAAAAATTACATCTGCCACTTGATCTCCTTTTAATCGCAAAATTTTAATGAGTTTCACTCATGGACTTTTTGCACTTTTGCACTTTTAAGGCTTAAAATGATGGGAGTGAGCTCCAATGATAGATTTGAAGGGTCATTCTGACGACTTATTCCAGACTTTGCATTTAAATATAGTTTTTATCATTTTTCTTCAATGTTCACTTCTTTTCTTGCATTCCTTCATTTTATCGTGCAAACCTAAAAATCTCATTAATTATACAATATATACAAAATTCAATAACTAACTAATCTAAATATCAAGGGTAAAATATGTATTTTACTGTACATATCAGTGTTCGTGTCTTCAATGAACTTAGAAAAGGTAGGCTTCCCTCTGTGAGTGTGAAACCCCATTTATTTGAGGTTTATCGTTAAGATGTTTTAAAAAAATCATATGTCCCATGACAAATTTTTTTAAAATTCTTAAACTTTTGCACTTTTTATGTGGCCTACTTTATATGTGTCACTATCAAATTAATTTTAATTGTTAAAATTTTATAGTATTTAAGAGCTACTTTGTTCAATCTAATGGGTTTATTGAAATTGATAAAAATAAAAGAAATTACCGTGATTAGATTGAAACACCCATGTTTCTTAAGCTTACCAAAATTAGTGATTTTAATTTAGGGAATTGATTCGTGCACTAACTCTTTTAGCTTTGGTGCACCAAAAATGAGTGAAATACTCATTTTACCCAAACAAATGGGAAGAGGGAAAGAAGAAAGATTCAAACAAATTTAGACAAAATGGATATTTCACTCATTTTTGGTGCACCAAGGATAAAAATATTGTGCACCAATCACTTTCCTTAATTTACCTTCTTATCGATAAACTGTTGTACCTTTTTGGGTGCCACTTTAGTTAAATATGATGCATCCATTGAAAAGATCTAACATGAAACTGGAAGAAAGAAACCACTTGATTAAATCGATAAAAACATATGTTTTAAACTCATTATGTAAATGACATTGAATTATTTTTTTAATACTTACACTCTTAACTCCATTTAGTGCCAACTTCATTCAAAATATAATAAATAGTATAATTTTCATATATTAAAAAAAGAAAAAAATTTATTAAAAGAATTGTTCTAAGGTTAGTGAAGGTGTCTTGCACTGTTTAAGACTAGACCTATTAAAGGTCCAGCGTAGCCTCATAAGTTAGGGTTCTTAGGAATGATGCCCTTTCGTTGGGTATTAAGGATTAGCGGCTTAATCTCGCCCTTTGCAGGTTGTTATTTTTCATTAAAGAAAAATGAAGAAGTTGGAATAATGTTTTTATTTTTTTTTACCAATAACATCAAAAATTGTAATTCTTTTTAAGTTTGAACAAGAATTCAATTTTCATAAGGAAAATAGAAAATTTTAATTAACAAAAAAGAAGAAAATTTCACTCGCTAAGACAACACCTTATTTATTTTTATTTATTTATAATGAAAGAAACAAATTAAATGAAAACAATAAAAACATCATATTTTTATAGTCCAAAGTCGAATTCATAGCACTTCTTATGTGGGATAAATTGAATCAAAACAAAACTATTTCTACAAAATTACTTCTTCAATGAACTCGACAAACAAATCCAACCTATAATATAACTTTGAGGCAATGTAGTCTCAAGGTCCTAGAGTCAAAACAAGTTCGGTTTGAGCCAATGTGTTCTACTTTACAAATAAATTCTTAAATAATGCACAAGACTAAACCCAATGAACTAAGACTTGATATTCAATGTCTTCAATCTTCTAAGCTTTAAGTCTTGAGTATTTGATATAAATTCATGGCTTTGATATCCATAGGCTTGAGTTTGATCGAACTTTAATCTCCAATTTCAAAGACAGATATCCAATACATGTCTTCAAGCCGTAGAGATTATCTTTGAACATGTCCTTATAATATTATGCTCATATTCAAGTGTTAGTACGGCATGACAATGATTTGTTATCATTGAAATTACCCATATACCTATGGATTGAAACAGCTAAGAGTTTTTAATTATTAACAAAGAAATCCTAAAACTTACAGAAATTATAAAATCTGACATTCTCTTCTCTGATGCATATCAACTCATTACCTATTTTTGTCAACATGCTTCTGCTGGTCAAAACATTGTTGACTCAATTGAACCACCACATTTAGTGAGTGACTCAGATCTAAAGAAAAGCTTAGTTTAATTATTAAATTAATTTTCTTTTCTTCTCGTCATTGACTTCTCTTAAATAGTTACATTATTCAATAAATCTGAATGTAAGTGATGCACTCAATTATAAAAATCACTGTTAATTATTCTTTAGAATATTTTCTAACGAGCCCTTGTTTTTCAATAGGAGCAACTGAGCAAGGAAAGGCCAGTGAAGTGGTGCAAGTAAGCAGTGAGAGGGAATTCAGTAAAAAGATGACAAGAAATCCCAACCATCGATTCGGTGGCGTCCAATTTGTCACTCAGCCTAACAAAGGAGAATTTTCTTCTAATTTCCTTTTCCATGTGTCTAAGATTCTAATAGCACAAGTCATCCACTGAGTGTACCATGACATCTGATAAATTAGCTGTTTTAGGAAAGAAGGGAAGATGGACGTCATTAAATTTACACAAATAGTTTGAAAACAACGATAAATGATGGTAAACATACCTTTTTTTTCATTTTTTTAAATATTATCTTCTTTTAAAATAATTAAATTTAATTTTTACTTAATTATACAAGGATAAATTACTTTTAAATTTTGACATTTTAAAGTGGAGAGAGACTTATCAAGACTATTGTTTGTTTTTTGATAGAATATGTAGAGAATGATAAAACTGTTGAGTACTTAAAAAAATTTAAATATAATTTGATTATATTAATCTTGTGATTTTAAACTTTAAAATTTTAATTACCACAAAATCATTTATTTTTCATCCTTCATCTCATAAAATTATAGTGATTAAATTAAATAATTTTTTTAAAATTACTACATTCATAATATTCCCCCTATCCCAATTTAGTTGTCTCGTATGCATTTTGAGACTTTCCCAAAATAGTTGTCTCATATGCATTTTAAAAGAGTTATAGGATGTTTGAGAGCCATTCCTTAAAAAATTCAAATTTTTAAAATAAGACAACTAAAATGGAACAGAGAGAGTATATTCTATCTATTCCACCGAATCATATAAGTTTCATTCTACCATAAATGAGATGTTTTCTCATTAAAAATGAAAGCCACAATCTCACTACGGCTGCCTTTCGTCATTTCTAAATGGTTTACAAAGAATACCTTTATCTATAGACAAAGTATAATAAATAGTATAATTTTCATATATTAAAAAAGTAAAAAAAAAAATATTTGTTCTAATGTAGTGGCATTGTTGTGAAGGTGTCTTGCACTATTTTGAGGCTAGATCTATTAAAGGTGCAGCGGAGCCTCATAAGTTAGGGTTATCACGAATGATAGCTCTTTGGTTGGGTATTAAGTATTAGCGGCTTTAAAAACTCCTGGGAGTTAGTTTGATGGTCAATTTTAACTTTTATTTATGAGAGATCTTGGGATCAAGTCTCTCTCAACACAAAAAAGAGACACTTCCCTTAGTTGTGTACCCGACGTGTGCGAATTTGAAGGTTTACACATGCTCCAAGAATTATTCAGGTGGGACGCTTGAATATCTTGATCTTCAAAAATGGCGTGTGCAAATTGAGAGGTTTAAACATACTCCAATGATTAGTTAGGTGGGACGCTTGAATACCTTGGTCTTTAAAAAAAGTATTAACTGCTTAATCTCTCCTTTTGCGGGTTGTTATTTTTCATTATAGAAAACTGAAGAAGATGGAAAATAAAATTTTCCTTTTTTTCATTTTTTTACCAATAAAACAAAAATTGTAATTCTTTTTAAATTTCTACAATAATTTTCATAATGAAATTAGAAAATTTTAAATAAAAGGAAAAAGAAAATTCCACTCACTTCCTAAGATAACACCTTATTTAATTTTATTTATTTATAATGAAAGCAAAGAATTAAATGACAGCAATAAAAACATCATACTTTTAAAGACCGAGAGTCCACGACCTGACTCAGTGGTATGTAAAACAATCCAGATCACTGAGTGAGGTCTGGATATTATTCGGCATGTGGTGGTGCGGTGCCTAGACTTTTCTTAAAGTTTCTAGACATTATACGGCATACATGGCTTGAAAAACAAAAGAAAGAAAAACTTTCATACGTAGCTAAGCAGCTCCATCACAACATAAGCTCAAAATGTTGGGAGAATCCCTGCCGTTGATTAAATGAAAAGGGTGGGTGATGGCAATGGTGCAAGAGTAAACTTAGGCAGGACACTTGAAACCATTAGGAGGGGTCTTGCCACAGTCAATGAGGACCTCAAGAGCAATGGGTAAGATGAGATTGATGTTAAGAAGCTTGGCCTTGATGGTGGTGCAGAGGCAGACAGCGGCATCCAAATCAACAAGGCCTTGGAGAACAGGACAACATGTATCCTTTGCTCCACTGCCTATGCCAATGTTAATCAGACCTCCCAATAGATCCACACATGCTCCCAACTTGAGAATGTCTATTGGGCATGTTTCTTGCGCTGGAGGTGGTGATGTCGGAGGTGGCTTTGGCACAACTGGTGTCGGAGGTGGCAGTGGCACAACTGGTGTCGGAGGTGGCTTCGGCACATATGGAGGGCTCACCTTTGGTGGGGTAGGCGGTGGCTCTGGGACATATGGTGGACTAACCACTGGTGGGGTTGGTGGTGGCTTTGGCACAACTGGTGTCGGAGGTGGCAGTGGCACAACTGGTGTCGGAGGTGGCTTCGGCACATATGGAGGGCTCACCTTTGGTGGGGTAGGCGGCGGCTCTGGGACATATGGTGGACTCACCACTGGTGGGGTTGGTGGTGGCTTTGGCACAACTGGTGTCGGAGGTGGCAGTGGCACAACTGGTGTCGGAGGTGGCAGTGGCACAACTGGTGTCGGAGGTGGCTTCGGCACATATGGAGGGCTCACCTTTGGTGGGGTAGGCGGCGGCTCTGGGACATATGGTGGACTCACCACTGGTGGGGTTGGTGGTGGCTTTGGCACAACTGGTGTAGGAGGTGGCAGTGGCACAACTGGTGTCGGAGGTGGCTTCGGCACATATGGAGGGCTCACCTTTGGTGGGGTAGGCGGCGGCTCTGGGACATATGGTGGACTCACCACTGGTGGGGTTGGTGGTGGCTTTGGCACAACTGGTGTAGGAGGTGGCAGTGGCACAACTGGTGTCGGAGGTGGCAGTGGCACAACTGGTGTCGGAGGTGGCAGTGGCACAACTGGTGTCGGAGGTGGCTTCGGCACATATGGAGGGCTCACCTTTGGTGGGGTAGGCGGCGGCTCTGGGACATATGGTGGACTCACCACTGGTGGGGTTGGTGGTGGCTTTGGCACAACTGGTGTCGGAGGTGGCTTCGGCACATATGGAGGGCTCACCTTTGGTGGGGTAGGCGGTGGCTTCGGGACATATGGTGGGCTCACCTTTGGTGGGATTGGTGGTGGCTTTGGCACATATGGAGGGCTCACCGTCGGTGGGGTAGGCGGTGGCTTCGGGACATATGGTGGGCTCACCTTTGGTGGTGTTGGTGGTGGCTTTGGCACATATGGTGGTGGCTTAACATGGTGTGGTGGCTTAACGTGGGGTGGTTTGACATGGTGTGGTGGCTTAACGTGGGGTGGTTTGACATGGGGCGGTGGTTTGACCATAGGGGGGTGTTTGGGAGGAAATTTTGGGGGCTTAGCAGGAGGAGTTGGGTAAGGGCAGTCATAAGCTAGAGAAGGAAGAAGAGCTCCTGAGTTAAGAACAAAGAGCAAGAGACTGGACAACAAGAACTTCCCCATGCTTAGAGAGGTGGAGGGTTTCTCACTTGCTGCAGGTGAGATTTATGATACAAAAATGGTTCATTCTTATAGGCCGCGTTTGAAGGGTAACGGAGTAATCCCACGAGTAGATATAAAAGATAACTTTTTACTTTTTCCCTCTCTCTCCTCTCTTACTTTTTTAAATCTTTTCCACGTAAAAAAATAATACTCAACGTCACCTCTTATCAAAGATAACTCCAACTAACCTTAATAAAATTTTACCGCTCATCCAAACGCAGTAATAGAGAAATAAGGATGGAGAGGCCATCGCCAAAGCCCTACTCCAGCCCAATTGATGAGAGGGTTTTGTCACTATGCTTTGACTCGCATAATAGAAGCACAAAGCCCTTGGTTTTGCTACTTTTTGTCCTTATACTCTCTTTCCTTTTTTATATATTGAAAGCAGGATAGTATTCTCTCTTTCTGAAGAGAGGTGGCTTCCAAAAGGATAGCCAGCCAGCCATTTTTATTTTTAACTTATTGCCACTGTAGCACCCGTGACTGCCAGCAAAAATCACATTATTATATATTTTTTAATGAAGTATGATAAATTTTATTTGAAAGATTTTAAGACAATAAATTTCACTACATTATTATATGAAATAAATATTTTGTGTATTTTTATAAAATATTTTAAATTAAACGATAGACTTAAACTTGTGTTTACCAAAAATTTTAGAAGAAGGTTTACTTTTAAAATGTTTAAATAAAGTTTTTCTATAATACATATATTAGGAAAAAATAATTCAAGAAGAATAAGTTATGAATTATACTATTTATATTTATATTTATGTTAAAAATACTTTGTAATTAAAATATTCATAAATACGATAAATGTTATTAGGCATGATCCATCGTGAGTCAGTGACCACCCTTTGTATGAAGACAGAAGAACTAGGGAGTGTTTACTCCCATTTTCACTCCTCTATCGAAAAAGTATAAAAAGGAGGACAAAGTTATTGCTATAAAATCAGGCAAAGTGAGAGGTAAAATGCACAGCCTTTTGGGGATGGCATTTTGGGCTGGCCCACTGTGGCATGTAATATGAAATTAATATTTTTCAATTAAAGTATTTTTGAATTTTTTATTTTTAATTTTAAATATTTTTAGACACTTTATAATACATTTTTATAGCAAGAAAAACGCGCTATTAATGTTTTTCGCGAGAAGAATGCATTATTAACATTTTTCGCAAGAAAAATACGTTATTAGTATTTTTTGCATTAAAAATGGTGTTTATGATAAAATGTCATTTTTAATGAGAAACGATATTTCACCATTAAATTCGTGATAAAAATGAAATTTTCGAAGATAATTATTATGTTGGGCTATACTCTCTTCATCTCATTTTTGTTGTTTCATTTGAAATATTTATATTTTTTAAGGAACTCTCTATATAGGCTAGCACTCTATGTGATCTCATCTATTTTCCACATACTTTATACTAGTCCAATATGAATGAGACAACTATTTTAGGACAATTCCAAAATCCATATAGAACAATTAATTTAGGACAGAGGAGTATTATATGAAAAAAACCAGTGAAGAAGATGGGAGAAGGATTCTTCAGTATTAACAAGTTCATGTTTGACCTCACTCTCAAAACTTCTAAGTATAACCGAGAAATTTTTACAAATTCATCATCTCAGCAATGCATACCTCGGCTTTGCTAATTTCTCAATTTCAAACAGAGAGATGTTAGAAGTTCCCCAATTCAACAGTGTTCGCATTGGTTTGTAATTCTCTCTTCATCCATTTCAAATTTAGACCCACTAAATCACTTCGGCCCACTTGTGAACAACTCAGTGGTTTATCCTGATTAAACTCATTTCTTCATTTTCTTTCCTTCATCCATGGATTGCTGCATCTGGGAGCCTGATTAAGACAATAGTAACACTTGTGTTGGAGAATCGATCCTTGTTTCCTTCATAAAAAAGTTTCATTAGTTAAATAGATGGGTAAATTCAATCCAAGCCTGACCCAAACAGAATCTAAAGCGGACACCAATTGACTTAACCCATTTAATAAAATTCAAAATTCACTCCAAACAAAAGTCGATCCGATCCAGTAAGAGCCGACGCGTCTGAACCCATTGCAAGGTCTAGTCACACACTGAGAAATGTTCACCAAAAATCTCCATTTTTTTTTTGTTTTTTTTCCTTTTCACATGATCCTAAATCACAATTGTCGGCAGACATATGTACACATTAAAATAAAATTAAAAATAAGCAACTTCAGTTCGATGACCTGACTTTGCCCCTGTGTTGGAGTTGTACTCAAGTGGTAATGTCGCGTCCAATTGACAATTTATCTTGTATTCTTGTACACAACATGCTTGAGAATTTGGGTAAGATCAACACACCCACTCATGTTCGTTCTTCGTGGACATTCGTATCTTCTATCAATGATATGCAAATCATCCATTCACATTTACTTTTCATACTGCAACTAATTTGGTTGATGTCAAAATCCGAGTGAAACCAAACATGGCATTCATGTCATTGCCTCACTCTTTCTTCAGTAGCAGAATTTCTTTTCAATCTCTTTGGACTCTAATGGCTAGTCGTCCTTTCTGTCTATCAAAGAATCGACCAAAAGTTACAAGGACTATTTTTAGTTATTTCATGGAATAATGGGAAGTTTGGAAGAAGCGAGACGGAACAATCTTTTGAGGTGAAAGTTAATTTTTGTTCTCTTTTTAACATAGAAGTACAATCGATAGATATTGTGAAACATCAAGCACAGATGAACCCTCCAATGAAAAAAGATACAATTAATGTTAAAATGCGGCATAGATTTTTGAAAATCGGGTTTATAAAAATAAGTGAATTTACTTTTGCCACAGTAACTCAGAAAAATTCATAGATTTGCAACTCGTAGCTGAGTTAACCAACTCATTTCCTTGTAAATTCTCACGTACTCTATCCAAAGTGTGAGAGCGAAATTTGTGTATAGAATCATCAAGAGAGATGGAACCATGAACTGTGGCCAAGAAATCAATGAATGAAGTCAAATAATTAAGAAATTTGTAAACACCATAGAAACTGGGATTGACCTTTTCATCCCCCCACCCTCCCTCTAGAGTCAATCGTGTTCTAGCACCAAGGGAGGACTTTCAATTGGTATCAGAGCCTCGTGCTCTTTACAAGGATCTAACCATCCGAGTTGATTTGTGCTAGAACAATGGCTATGAGAAAAAGCCATGATATTTTCAAACTTCCATTTGTAATGAAAAATATTTAGTCATTTTCATCCATAAATATATTTGAAAATAGGTTAATAGAAAGTGGTCTATGCCTATGGAAAATATATTTTCAACTTCCATGACCACTCAACTCAAAGACCAAATAGCTTGGACTAATGGTGAAATGACTATGCACTTTAATAAAAAAAAAACTAGTAGCATTCATCAGTGTTATTCCATAATATGTTTTTGAGATATTTAAAGAGATATGAAACAACAAAAGAGGTTGAAAGAACCTACGAAAAAAATGCCTCTTTTAGCCCAATAGATGACATCACCTGAAAGTCTTTTTCTCACAATTCTAAAACAACGCGATTGACCCTAGAGGGGGGTGAATAGGTCAATCCCATTTTCCATGGTGTTTACAAAATTCTTGATTGTTTTAAGTGCAGTAAAAAATTTATCAAGAGATTTGTTTAGTGTGATAGATTGTTTCTAATTTCTTTAAACAATCACACTAAGATTATGACCATTTACATTTTGCTTGATTATCGATGCTTGTGCACAATGTGTAAAAATAGGATAATCAACATGCAAAGTGATATGTTGAGAAGAGTATTTAAATAGTAAATACAAACATACGAAAATCAAACACCATAAGACAAATTTAAAGTGGTTTGATTAGCCAACCTACATCCACTGTTAGGACTAACTCAACCTTGAATTATTTCAAAATCTACTAAGTGAGGACTTACACCCTTACAATTAGAGTAGGAATTCTACCTCACTCAATCGGTTGGAAATTTCACCCATCACTATAGAATATGAATTCCACTTATCTATACGATGCTCTAGAGTTTTTTATAGTGGTTCCGGAGCAAATCCTCCTTAATCCACTTGGTTGGGAATTCCACTCACCACTGTGCCAGAGATGACGCTCTGAAGTTTTTTATAATGGTTTTAAAGCAAAATTAAAACTAAGAAGCATTTGCCTTTGTAGCTCTCTCTCTTGATGTGTGCTTCTTCAAGATCCACCCAATGTGTGCCGACGCTCTGCCTTATAGCTGTCGTAAAGCAATCACAATCCAAGGCGACAAGAAAACTGGTTTTACCAAAGGTTTCTTAGTTTATCGTACTTTCCTCTCTCTCTCTCTCTCACAAACTCAATCCATATGATTGGTTGTATTAGATTCCCCAAGTGTAAGCACAAGAGAGAGAGAGAGAGAGAGAGTGATCCTTTTGTTGGCCCTTATTTAAGCTCATTGACAATGATGAGGGTCCAACGGATTTTTCCAAATGATGCCAACTGATTGCATAAAGATTTGTTTATATAGAAAAGGTAAACAGTTGTAGCAACAGTAATGTATCGACAGGTCAGGCGCACCGAGGGGTCGGTGACTACAAATGTTATTTTTCAACAACCCGACAGTTGTACATTAATGCACTCCATAATGGTAATATTCTTTCCCGGTCGACATGTCGGTGTCGCCAATAGGTCGACAGTTATGGCACTGAGAGGTCGGTCCATACGATGGGCTCGGTCTGGGGCAACACCATGCTGACAATAGTTTCAAGTCTAGAATCCTATCTTACCCAAGAACAATTTGTCACCCTTTACAAATGGGTCGGTTCTGGTACTTTTGATTGGTCTTGAACCACCGATATGTCCGTTTCTTCAAGAGCCTATTTGAGTTCAAAGTTTCAGAACTCATATATTTTTATCGAAAAGTCGTTCACCACGATGGGTCGTTTCAGCCTTTCACCGAGGGATTAGTGCATACGAGACTTGATGAGCACAGGAAATGACTATTTTACCCTTGTACTTAGACTAGTTAGCCCTTGTTTTGTGCGTTTCAGGAAATGTTTAATGGGATTTTGGAAGTTTTGCGGGATTTAAAGGGAAATACAAGATATAAGAATTTAAATGGTGAATTTTGCAATTTATGGATATAAGTTGGTATTTTTTGAAAGTTGAAATTTTTAATAATTATTTTACCACAATTTTAGAGGTTTTATTTGTAAACTAATTAATTCAAATCCATTTATGAGAGTTTGGATTAATTTAATCATTTTTCGAATTGAATGTAAGTGGTAAAATTATTTATTAGATTTTCCATACTTTGAAAAGCTCATTTGTTAAGCTCATTAAGAAAAGCTCATGACGAAATCCACATGTGTGAAGACTATTTTCATTATCTCATGATACATATGAGGAAATTCAAAATTTACAAGTCATTATAAGAGAATTTTCGAATTTGGCAAGTGGATTAAGGAAAAAATAAACAAAATAAGAAGTGGAGAAAAAGAAGGATGGTTTGACATAACTTCAGTATTTTGACCATAACATTCCACTCTGATATCCGATTGCTTTGACTCTTTTTTAGTTTCAAAGAAGACTTCAAGGGCTACAACTTTGTATTTACAAATTTTCGTGGTTCAGATGTTAACCAGGTCAAAACGGAGTTGTACGAATTTTATAATGTTTTCCACTTAAGTCATTCTATGTTTAACACAAACCATATCAACCCTCCAAGTGTCCCTTGCTTTATTTAAATCTTTAAATCTAAGCCATTCATTCCACCTCCTTTCATCTATAAATACTATCCCTCTTCCATTGAGAAAATTGAACCTGGCTTAGAGAATTTGGAGTTTTGGGATTTTGGAGTTTTTGAAGCATTGGTGGATTTCGCGAATTTTGGTTAGTTCTTTTTTTTTTTTAATCTTTTGCAATTAGTTATTCAAGATTAATTCATTGTTTTGTAGTTTGATTCAATTAATGAGAATATAATTTCATGATGTCTTTTTTATTTTTTTATTTTTAAATTCAGTGTTAGTGTAATTAAATTAAAAAATTCCATGATCTCCTTATTTTTTATTTAAATCCAAAATTCCAATGCATTTTAATTCTTAATACCAAATTATTATTAGTAATTAAAAAGTAGAAAAACACTTAGAAATATGGTTTTCCACTTATTTATCTTTTATGATGAAAATTTGATTTAATTTAATTCTTTTTATTGACTTATGTGAGAGATTATTCTAAGTTGTTCAATGAAGGCAGAAAAATATTTTATACTAAATGAAACTTGATTTTATTAGTCTAAGACTCTTTTTAACAACAGAAAAAATTTTAGATTCGAAATTGCAAGTTAAAATTTTATTTAGCCTAAGGCCAAATTTGAATTTTTCTTAATTTAATTGATTTCATAAATTTCATGATGAGGATTTTAATAGATGAAAAAATTTGAGTGTATGATAAATAATAAATATGAGCTCCATATTATAGGCCTTGATTTTATTTTTTAAATATGAAAAATAAAGCCTCCATAATTCTTTGATCCAGTTCCATTTTAAATATCTAAATATGTTGTTTTTATTTTTATTTTTATTTTATTTGTTTTAAAATTCAAAATTCTTGAAAATTGTGGAACTAGGTTGGTTAATTAATTAATTGCATCTTAGCTTTGTGTTCTAACTTAAGTTAAGATTATTTATATATTTTTAGATTAAATCTACCATCTCAATTTAAGTTCACAAATTTTAATTTTCAATTTTGTTTTCTATTATTAGATTGTTTCTAAATTAAAATACATAGACGAGAGAAATAATTCCAGATTCATAATTTATCTCCATGTTTCCTAAATTTTTAAAATACGTAATACAATGGTGTATTTTCATGGATATACTTTCCTAAGTTCCTATGGGTTTAACTTTGCACTCAATCGTTTTACTATTTAATGGTTCGTGCGCTTGCGAGTTATAAATTTTGTTATGCAAATTTTGAATCTATAACTCGCAAGCGCACGAACCATTAGATAGTATAGCGATTGAGTGCGAGGTTGAACCCATCGGAACTTAGGAAAATATATCTGTGAAAAAATACATCACTGAATTATATATTTTAAGAAATCTAGAAAATCATAAAAATAAATCTTAAATATAGAATTGATTCTCTAATTTAGGAAATCTAATTTTAATTTATAAATATTCTAAAAGTAGAAAATACAATAAAAAATTAGAAACAACATCTAAAAATGAAAATTAATCATTCAAGAGATCTAATTTTTATAGAAAACACGAAATTCATTTACTTTCAATTAAGATGGTGGAATTAATCTAAAAATTATAAATAATCTTAATCTAATTTAAAACACAAAATTAATATACAATTAAATTAATTTACCAACCTAGTTCCATAATTTTCAAGAATTTAGCAAAAATAAAATTAAAAACAAGTAAAATTACCTCTGTACATATTAACAATGGAATTGGATTAGAGATTTAAGGAGACATTATTATCCATATTTTAACAATAAATTAATGGCGTACAACATGGAGCTCACGTAAATTATTTAACATGCATTCATATCTCTCATTCATTAAAATTCCAATTATGAAATCTATGAAATCCATTTAACTAAAGAAAATTCAATTCTGGCTTTAGGCTTAGTTAAATTTCTACTTGAAATTTCGAATCTAAAATAATTTCACTCTTAAAAAGAGTCTTATACTGGAAAAATCAAGTTCTACCAATCCTAAAATAATCTCACTTTCCTCTAATTTTTTGAAAAAATAAATAACATAAATTCATTAATTAAAATTAAAATTTTCATTATACATGAAAGAACAATTGGAAAATCATAATTCTAATTCTCACATTCTCTTATTAATTAAAACCTGAAATAAAAATTACAGCACAATTGGAATTTTTGAAATAAAAAGAATAGGAGAATCAATGAGGAAATTCAAAACCACGAACCTGAAACCAACTATGATTGTTGAAATCCCAAATTTTCTTTCTTCTTTTCTTCCTTTCTTCCTTTCCACAACGCAAGCCTTAAAATTTTCTGCCAAGTTCAATTTTCTCAATGGGAGATGGATAGTATTTATAGATGAAAAGAGGTGGAATGAATGGCTTAGATTTAAAGATTTAAATAAAGCAAGTGATACTTGAAGGGCTGATATGGTTTGTGCTAAACTTGGAATGGCTTAAAGGACACAAGGAGGTAAAAAAAATAGTAAAATTCGTGTAAAGAAAGTGGGTGCAAAATCTCATTTTTTACACATACACCACTTTGCAGCTCAGTTTTGACCTAGTTAACTTCCGAATTAAGATTGTAAACTACAAAATTGTAGCCCTTCAAGTCTTCTTTCCAACCCAAAAAGAATCAAAGCAATCGGAAATTGGAGTAAAACTTTACTGACAAAATACTTAAGCTGTGTCAAACCTTCTTTTTTTTTTCTCGTTCTTATTTTGTTTCTCTTTCATTAATCTACTTGTCAAATTCGAAAATCTTCGAATTTCCTCATATTTATCTTGAGATGATGAAAGTAGTCTTTACACAAGTGGATTTCTTCATGGGCTTAATAAATGGGTTTTTTAAAGTATGAAGAATCTAATAAATAATTTTACCATTTACAATCAATTCTAAAAATAACTAAATTAATGGATTTGAATTAATTAGTTTACAAATAAAACCCCTAAAATTGTGGTAAAATAATTATTAAAAATTTCAACTTTTTAAAAATATCAACTTATGCCCATAAATTATAATATTCACTTTTTGAATTCTCGTATATTATATTTCCTTATAAATCCTGTAAAATGGCCAAAATTCCATTAATCAAATAAAATACTCATTTTCCTGTGCTCATCAAATACCCCACTCTTAGATTTTGTTAATACTCGAGCAAAACAAAAACTAAAAACTCTAAAAACAAAAATAAAAGTCCTAAACTATGCAACTTTCGCTGGCACTCTCGATTGCATTTAGCGTATGTAACAAGCCTTTAAACTCCTAGTTCACCACTACTGGACGAGTTATAGTCTCGTTAGGGCTTCTAGTGATGATACTTACAAACATCAAATTTTAGACTTTAGTAAAAATACCTAAAAAAAAATTTAAACATCATACAACTCTAAAATTACTTTACAAAACTTATACCAGGAGTGTAGTGTGTGATAGCCAATATTAACATAAAATTCTTTTTCAAAATACGTATAAGTTTTGCAACCACCAGCTGAAAATGCGATTCGACTCCAAATCTCACAAAGGTATATCTCTTAGAAAGACTTTCTCTCAAAAGTATATGTGAGCGAATTAATTTTTCAGATACAAATATCTCACATATTTATCATTAAAGAACGGGTAATATCAAAGAAAAATATAGATCTCATGCATGGATGCCATTTTCCCGAGAACGTTGAATTAAATACCATTGTTCTTCCTCATTTATTCTCTACTTTAAATACCATATTAAACTTAAGATCAATTAGGACTTCCTTATAGGACGAAACGTGGCTTAGGACTGGATAATATCAAAGAAAGACTAAAAGACTCTAAAATTAAGTACTTTGAACAAAAAATGTAAAGTCGTCAAAATTTTCACTAGGATTCTTTTTCCTCTATTTCTCTTTTCAACGTTCTCAAAGCATTTTTTTTCTATCTTTTTTTTTTATCACATCATTTTTTTCTGATGTATAGATGTTGCTTTTTTTTTTAGCACATCATTCATTTTTTTAAGTTCCATATTTTTTCTTTTCAGAGTACCATCTCAATAACAGTCATCTCTAACATTTTTCTGGGCTTTAGAATAGGCCACAAATATTTGAATGAATGCTCAAACTCTATAATTGGAGTTGAGTATGGATAATATGGCTAATAAATAAAAAATTAGCTTAACTTTCATTAAATGCTCAAAAGTGGGAACTGATAGGATAATATATGACAAAAAATAGGTAGGCTTCAAAAGCTTAAACGATCCAAAACAATGACCTATATTACTTCCTAAGTTTCATATGACTATTTTTAGGTTCAAATAAATTTAGAAAAATTTAGGTGTAATAATCCAAAATTAATGTCGCTCTCAATATTTGACCAAAATCAAAGGAATAATGAGATCTAACAACAAAAATAATGCGCACATAAAAGAAAATAAGAATTTACTTATAACGCTTGGAAAAATCGAATGGTTTAAAAGCTCACTGGGTCACAAGTCTTCACTAGTATTCTTCCAATGATTACTTAATTCATGAGTACTCTTATTTTTCAAGATAAAATTAATATGGTTGTGTAAAAGTTTACTAAGCATAGATTTTATAAAATTCAATTGAAAAAGCATGACATAAATTTTTTTATCCACATATTAATGCTAAAAAATAATTTTTTTCAATTTTCAAATTTTTGTTTCAAAGATAAATATAAGGCTAATTTTTTTTTTTTTCAAAATGGACTAAAAATATACACAAAACTGACACAGTGTAACTCCCAAATACCCCTAAACTTAAAATTGAACATTTTCCTCAATGTTCCCTAATCTACCTGCACATCAACAAATTAGAAGAAAATATAATAGAATAGAACAATTTGAGTTGAGAAATACATGAGAGGACTCTCTTTATTCAAAACCTGAAAAACAAATGGATAACAAAAATACAACGATTCTAGACTGACACAAGAACTGATTCAACAAAAGCAAAAACCTAAACTAAACACTGACAAACATCGACACACACAAGACTCGAGACAGACTCATAATTAAAACAACTATTATATTTTTTTTTTTATGCAAACTAATCTAACAATGCAATACTCAAAGCAAATATGCAAATAATAATCAAACAACTAGACTATTGCATGAAACTAATACCCTAATATGCATAATCAAAGTAAATATGCAATTTTTTTAATGCAAATAAATGCAAACAACCTAAGAAAATCTAGATGAATGCATGAAAAATTAAAAAAAATAAAATAAAATTTAGGCACTAACCTTGGCCTAAAGTGTTTTTCCTCAAGAATTTTTTAGAGCGTATAATTAAAATCCCTACAAAATAAAACACCATAAACTTTGGTGAAGATTCTGCATCTCAAAAAAAACTGCATGATTCCTAAACCAATGCAATTTTTTTAATGTTATAAATAATAGAGGAAATTAAATAATTGGAACCTAAATAAGAACTCTAAATTAAATTAAGCCCATAAAAATTTCTAAATTAATATCCACCAAATTAAACAAAATTACAATCTCAAGTCTAAAAATAATCCATTAAAATCCAAAATTTTCCATAAACAACAATTTATTTATTTTTTAAAATTAGACACTGTAATTGGAAACCTACCAAATTTAGATAAGAATCTTAAATGAGAAATTTCTAAGTTTAGAAGCTGCGAAAAATTAGACACCTTCTAAAAATAGAAATTTCTAAAATTAGATAATTTTGAAACTTTCCATAGACAGAAGTTCCAAAATGAAAATTTCCCAAATTTAGTTTATTTTCTAAAAATAGAATGTGACTAAATTAAATTAAAATTCTAAGATTAGAAAATTCTAAAAAGAAAAACTATTTAATTTTGGAAATTTGTAAAAATAGAAGTTTCTAAGAATAAAAAGTTTCTAAATTTATCAGTGTTTTCAAACTTAAATTATCTTCAGATTTTTGTTATTTAAAGAAACTTTTAATTTAGGTGACATTCTAAAATTAGGGCTTCTAAAAATAGAAACTTCTAATTTTAAATAGTTGTCAGACATAGAAATTTTCTAAAAATGCCATTATTTCAAAAAATAAATAATTCAATGGCAATTTTTTAAGTTCCCCGACAATGGCCCCAAAAACTTATTGTGCAAATTTAAAATTTTTAGCTCGCAAGCGCACGAACCATTAGATAGTATAGCGATTGAGTGCGAGGTTGAACCCATCGGAACTTAGGAAAATATATTTGTGGAAAAATACACTATTGAATTATATATTTTAAGAAATCTAGAAAATCATAGAAATAAATCTTAAATATGGAATTGATTATCTAATCTAGGAAATCTAATTTTCTTTTAGAAATATTCTAAAAGTAGAAAATACAATCTAAAATTAGAAACAACATCTAAAAATAAAAACTAATCATTCATGAGATCTATTTTTCATAGAAAACACAAAATTCATTTACTTTCAATTAAAATGATGGAATTAATCTAAAAATTATAAATAATATTAATCTAATCTAGAACACAAAATTAAGATACAATTAAATTAATTGACCACCCTAATTCCACAATTTTCAAGAATTTCGAATTTATAAACAAAAATATAATTTAAAACAACTAAAATTACTTCTGTGCATCTTTACAATTGAATCGGATCAGAGATACAAGGAGGCATTATTATCCAAATTTTAACAATAAAATAATGACCTACAACATGGAGCTCACCTAAATTATTTAACATGCACTCATATCTCACATTCATTAAAATTCTAATTATGAAATCTATGAAATCCATTTAATTAAAAAAATTTAATTCCGACCGGCTTAGGTAAAATTTTTACTTATAATTCCGAATCTAAAATAATGTTACTCTTAAAAAGAGCCTTAGATTGGAAAAATTAAGTTCTACCAATACTAAAATAATCTCACTTTCCTTTAATTTTTTAGAAAAATAAACAGCATAAATTCATTAAAAGAATGAAAATAAAAATAAAATTTTCATTATACATGAAAGAACAATTGCAAAACCATAATTCTAATTCTCACATTCTCTTATTAATTAAAACATGAAATAATAATTACAACACAATTGGAATTTTTGGAATAAAAAGAATAGAAGAATCATTAAGGAAATTCAAAACCACCAACCTAAAACCCACTATGGTTGTTGAAAATCCCAAATTTTCCTTTCTTCTTTTCTTCCTTTCTTCTTCTCCACAGCACAAGCCTTGAAATTCTTTGCCCAGTTCAATTTCTCAATGGGAGAGGGATAGTATTTATAGATTAAAGGAGGTGGAATGAATGGCTTGGATTTAAAGATTTAAATAAAACAAGGGATACTTGGATGACTGATATGGATTGTGCTAAATTTGGAATTGCTTAAAGGAGGCAAGGAGGTGAAAAAAATAGTAAAATTCGTGTAAGGAAAGTTAGGTTCAAAATCACATTTTTTACACATGTACCATGTTGTAGCTCAGTTTGGACCTCATTGATGTCCGAATTAGGAAACATTGTAAACTACAAAGTTGTAGCCCTTGAAGTCTTCTTTCCAACCTAAAAATAATCAAAGAAATCAAACATTGGAGTAAAACGTTATGGCCAAAATACTGAAACTGTGTCAAACTTTTTTTTTTTTTTTCTCGTTCTTATTTTGTTTCTCTTTCCTTAATTCTCTTGTCAAATTTGGAAATCGTTTTATATTGATTGTAAATTTAGAATTTGCTCATATTTATCTTGAGATGATGAAAATAGTCTTCATACATGTGGATTTCTTCATGGGCTTTTCGTAATGGACTTAATAAATGAGCTTTTTAAAGTATAGAAAATCTAATAAATAATTTTACCACTTACAATCAATTCTAAAAATGACTAAATTAATCCAAACTCTCATAAATGGATTTGAATTAATTAGTTTATAAATAAACCCCTAAAATTGATGTAAAATAATTATTAAAAATTTCAACTTTTCAAAAATATCAACTTATGCCCATAAATTGCAAATTTCACCTTTTGAATTCTCATATCTTGTATTTCCCTATAAATCCTAGAAAACATCCAAAATCCCATTAATCATATAAAAAAAATGCAAAACAAGGAGCTAACTATTTCAAATACATGGGTAAAATAATCATTTTCATGTGCTCATCAACTCTCGATCAGAGGCTTTCCCAGAATAATAATTTTTTTTATCCAGAACCTATGTCAATCTGGTCAACCATTCCTTACCAAGATGGGTCGATCCTGTGTCCACTGAGGGGTCGGTGAGAACGACTAGTCGAGCTGATAGTGAAACCAAATACATGTTTCCAAGTTGCGTTCCAATTCACTGTCAAGCTTGCTCTTTAGGCTTTTAATGATTTTATCATATGTTCAAATAATCCTAGGAATGGTCCTTTCTAAGGTGTGGGTACCACTTAAATTCATCTATGGCCAAATACCTTCTTATGTTATTGCCATAACGATGAACTTCAATCCGGTGGAGCATGATCTTCACTCTTGATCACTTTGGGTATTTAAGCTTCTACCAAGTGCTTCTTCTCGAGTCATGGAATTGACAAACTAGGGATTCGGCTAAGCCGGGGCACTAACATCACCTATCATGAACAATTTATGTACTAATAGTATAAGTGATTGCCTAAGTTCATCCATTGAAATAGTCCAAGTTGAATCCTCTAAGAGAAAAAGAGGATGGGTTAAATGAACTTTGTGAGGATGGCAACCTCCAAGTATCCTATGAGGCCATGTACCAAGAATGTTTTCCTCTTAGGTAAGGTCAAATCATGGTACAAAATCTAGAAGTTTGATTCACAAAGTCAAATGGGAAGGCATCCAAAATTAAAATCAGATTTGATAAAAGGTCATCACTGGATTGTTGACTTAGATTCCAAGTCTCACAATGTTATGTTCAAATGTGTGAAAGGATACCACTGCTAGTGTCACATTTGAAACATGTTTTGGAATCACCATCGTATCTTACCTTCAATCCATGTTCTTTTTTATTGTTGGATTGATCTACTGTAAGATATTTGTATGTACATGTAGTTTGCACTTTATTATTTGATTACATTTGTCTCATTTCATTTCATATGCCATGTGATTTGTGTATCCTTATGAATGAATATAGTTTGTTTATTACCTCATGTATAGAGCGTGTATGGTACACATACACAGTATTGTTTCATTCCAAGTTATCCCTTATGGAATGAAACATGCTCTATGTCTTTAAATGAATTTTTGGTTTGATATGAATTACCAAAAGTTTTGATCAAAATGATCAAATGTGTTTATCTGTAATCCATTTATGTACCAACTCTTTTCAAGAATTAAACCTCATTGGAGTATGCTTGAAAGAATGGTAAAAGTGTTTATCATGTTTTAGGTAATAACATGATAACAGGCATGAGAGTTGTGTGGGTAGCGTCATACTTCATTTCCATATGCATGATTAATGTATTCAAAAGGTGAAATGAATGTATGGTCTGTGTGCTTAGTGTCTCATTCCAATATTCGTTATTTTATACATTATGTGGAATGAGTTATGTTCATAGACACCTTATCTTTGCTACACCCTGGAGATGCCGCATCTCATGACATCACACACGGGCAATATGTTTGAATTAGTAAATTAAATGTGCCCAAGGTACTTAGATTGGTTTGGATCCAAGAAAAGAGATCTGTAATCCATGTTTTGTGCCTACCTTCAAAAGGGTGTGTTGAATCTTATAATGGCACAAAACTTGTGTGAATGTACGTATCTACACTGGCATTGAAAGGTGTATAAGCAAAGCTTGTTGAACTATTAATATCGTAAGCACACACACACACCCCCAGTCATCCTTCAAATTAAAAAAATCAGCTCAAAAGATAGACTTGTCGGAGGAACAGACATGTCGGTGCTGTTGGAAATCAGATCACTCTCTGATTGGGAAAAAAATCGAAAGGAGAGACATGTCGATACTTATCGAAATGTCGACGCTGACCGGTCATTGGTCATGACCTGTCGGTAAGTGTAACACCCCGCCCTTCTCTCATTGAAATCAACGTCTATTTTTTTTTATAATATCAGAGTGTGAGCAAGAGCTTGATGTCACGATGCGAGCTAAGTCCGAACTTCCAAAGTCCGACCCTTAACTGGCCAATCCTATGTGTGCATGGACCAAGTCCAAGAAAACAGTTCACACATAGCAATACGATACACATGCGGAATACATCATCATTACGGAATTATAATAGAACCAAATTCTATTCAATTGATAGCAAAGTACTGAGTCAAATAATCACATTAATCATTATCCAAATAAAACATCCAACCATAGTAATTCATCTAAGTTATTACATTCCGAAAACTAGATACTCTAAATACAAGTCCATGAGTATCTTTAACAAAATATAAAACTAAAAGCGTTCCAAGCTCCTATGCTTGTCCCTTTCCCCGTTCCGGGTTTTCCTCGTTTCCTGCATCATCCACTAAAGGGTAGAAGTAGGCCGTTAGTACAACGCGCCCCAGTAGGAATTCCAGTTAGGGTTAAGACATGGTTAGTACAAAACATATAATATTATCATAGTGCAAAAAAGCCATATTAAACCTTGTCATGAAACCATATAAAACATGTCATAAAACCATGTAATCCATACCATGTCATGATGTCAAATGCAATGAGTCCCACCCATCACAAGTACATATAAATCCCTCCACATAGGTCTTTCGGACGCCCGGACGGAGTGTGGACCCTCCGGTTCCTTCTTGATGGATAATGCACATCAAGGTATACCACATAAGTTGTTCAGACGCCCTGACGGAGTGTGGACCCTCAGGTTCCCTTTTGATGGATAATGCACATCAAGGTATACCACATAGGTTGTTCAGACGCCCCGACGGAGTGTGGACCCTCCAGTTACAAATCCTCCACCCCATGCCATGCATGAGATGCCAATGAAATACATGGTATTTTATCATATAAACATAGCATTTAAAATCACAATATGAAACATATCCAACACGTGCCATTTTATCATAAAACATAGCATTTAAAATCACAATATGAAACATATCCAACACATGCTATTTTATCATAAAACATAGCATTTGAAATCACGAATTGAAACATATCCTTTGCAACACATATTCATCAAAATAAGATAATAATAATGTACATAAACTATGATTTCAAAGAGGTGGAATCCTACCAAATACCGCTACGCGTCCTTGCATCTTTCGTCCGGTAACCGCTCACGATCGTAAACACCCTCCCGTTACCTTATAATACAATAACCAATCAAAACCAAGTCCTACTTGATTAAAATATTGTTCAAGTCCATAAACACCAACTTGTGGGGTTCGGCCATATGGCCGAACCTCACCCTTTTTGTTCATTTATTCCATTAATTACCAAAATGCCATTGGTCTAACCTTAATTAATATTTTTTCATTTTAATCCAACATACGTAACCCTAGGTTCATCAAAACAATCCCCATGGGATTTGGCCACACACTATGGCCAAACCCATGGTCCCTTATTTTCACTTAATTACCAAAATGCCATCCACGGGTATCATTCCATAATCCAATCCTTTCAATCATTAAAATTTGCCTAAGTTCATGTTTGATCCACAAACTATCTCATGGCTAATATAACCCATTTTAGCAAGTATTTACAACCTTGCCATTGCCTCCAACAACTTAGGCTTAGGTTCCAAACTTAACAAGTCCATAATTAGAAGGTCCATATTTAGAAAGTCCCTAGGATGGAAACTTTCTAAATTTATCATTTCTTATTATTGGATCTATAATTCCAAGTTCTTTCCATAAACAATTAGTTTCCAAAACAAGGATGCATCCTTCCACAAATAAATAGTTTCCAAGATTAGCATGCATCTTTCCTTAATTGAAATGCTTTCTAATTTTAGCAATTCCTTCCATAATTGGAAATGTTTCCATAAATAATCCCCACCTTCCAAAATTAGATACTCACTAATTTAAACTCCTCCTTCCAAACTTAGAAGGTTTCCAAGATAATCATTAATCCTTCCATACTTAGAAGGTCTCTAAATTTAAACTCCACCTTCCAAAAATAATTATCATACATTAAAATTATCAAAACAACTCCATGGGATTCGGCCATACACCATGGCCAAACCCTATGGTTTTCATCATTCTTAACTCCATAATAGATTCACCAAAGTCGTTCCACGGTTTCCAACTATAAACATATAGTCAACAACCTTCCATTAAAACCATACAATAACCATGATCCTTCCCAATTTTCTTCCATAAAATAACCAACAATCTTTCATGGGGTTCGGCCCTTCACCATGGCCGAACCCTATGGTTTATCAACCTCTTCTTAAACCATTTTAAATCCCTTTTAAAACATGCATAATCAGTCCATGATTTTCATCATTAAAATTCCATAATTAAACCATGATTTTCCATGGGGTTCGGCCATACATCATGGCCGAACCACATGGTCCATTCTTTCCATTAAAATCACCATATTCATCCCTCAATCTTCTTCCATGGGATTCAGCCATACACCTTGGCTGAACCCTATGGTTCCTTATTTCATTAAAACAAATTAATCACAAACCATAAAATCACTTACCAGTTCCGTAACTCTTTCGGTTTTCCGTCAGTGGATCTTGTTCTTCTAATCCTTCTCCTTTCCTTAGTCTTTTTCCTCTTAGATCTTCCCCTCCTGCTGGCTGCTTTTCCTTCTCTTTGATGTAGTCAAGAATAAGAACTTGTGTGTGTGTGTGTGTGTGTGAGAAAGAGAGAGAGAGAGAGAGAGAGAGAGAGAGAGAAATCGGCCTAAGGGGTTATCTCCTTATATAAGCTCCAATTACTCCAAATGGGGAAGGTGCCATGCGCCCCTCCTTTGCCTTAAATGGCAATGCCGACCTCCCTTGCTTAGATTAGCAATTACCGACCTCCCTTGCTTAATCTAGTAACCTCCCAATCGGCTAATGCTAAAAATAAATATAGTAATGCCGTGAGCCCTTGTGTTCCCCATTTTTTTACACATATAACATATTGTAGCTCAGTTTTGACCTTGTTAACTTCCGAATCAGGAAAAGTAGTAAACTACAAAGTTGTAGACCTTGAAGTCTTCTTTCCAACGCAAAAAAGAATCAAAGCAATCGAACATCAATATGAAACTTTATAACCAAAATACTAAACATATGTCAAACCTTCCTTATTTTTCTCCCTTTCTTATTTTCTTTCTTTTTCCTTAATCCCTATTTAGAAGTGCTATGTGCCCTTGCTCCCTTCTTTAATCAAACTTAGAAAATGTCGTGAGTCCTTATGGTTGCCTCTCTTGTATCTAATTTCCAATTAGTCCAATTCTATACTTAGATAGTGACATGCGCCACTTATCTCTTTCCTTTATAATTCCTCCCATTAATCCTTATTTAGAAGGTGGCATGCGCCCCTTCTCTCTTTATTTTATTAAACCTCTCTTGAATCCCAACTTAGACAAAGCAATGCCGTGTACACCTTATCCTCATACCTCACATTCGGCCATGTATCCTTTCAAATTATTCTTAAATATTTTCTCAAGGTATTCTAGCATATTACATAGATATGCATATCACTCATGCGCATAAACATAGACTTGGTATCTATAATTCGGCCATGTAAAATTATCCCATTCTTAATCCCTTTATGCGCATGCAATCTTCCAAATCCCTTATTTATTACTAATTAAATCTAACCCCATTTAATTTATTTGAAACCATTTACCAAAACCGTTGGGTCCTAATTGGGCCAAGACCCAACATTTTACCCATCTAAGATCCATATCTAAAAATTCACCAATTAAATGGGTAATTATGATAAATTGAATATTCGGGGTATTACAGTAAGTCAGAAAAATTAAGTTAAAAGGTCTATTTCTGCGAAAATGATAGATTAATTCAAAATCGTCGTTCCTCCTCCTTTGGGCTTTGGCGATTTCCTTCTTGCCTCCCGTGCCCTAGATCAGTTGATAGGATCTCCCGGAACGAAATCTCGCTAGAAAATCAAAGGGTTTTTTGCTTCTCTCACTTCAAGAAGCAAGGGTGTCACGTGTTTGTGAGATTTAGTGGTCGAGTACGTCTTGGTCAACTCTTCCCAAGCAACTATGTCGAAAAGGGATATTACTAAATCTCGGTCTTCGACCACCTGAAAAATCCCTGAGTCCAGCTCCCATTTCCTTAGGAGATCACCTAGGTTCTCAAAGAGAGTTCTTGACGAAAATTCCCTTCCCCTTCAATATCACTCCCTCCGAATGGCTCTACTAAGGACAATTTTTCATGCTTTAGGTTTTATGTTTTGGAAAAACTATATTGTTGGTATTCTGTCTAAGCATTCATGATACCCCCTCCTAAACCATATGTACTGATTAGTTTATCAATGAAATAATATGGTTTGATTTAGTGTGTGTTATAATTTAATGGAATGTCTTCTATCTCATGTCTATTATTAACATGGATTTTGTTAAATAGACTAACATGTACGTTTTGATGAGTTGGTTTTGTATTATCATGTTAGGGAGATAAGGATTGGGCTAAAATATTGCACACACCCTTGGAGTTTGGAGGAGCACAAAATATGTGTTGATTAACACCTGTCACTGGTCATGACAGTGTAGGGAGGAAGGTTGATACAAGCTTGCAAGGAAGTTTGATGAAAAATGAACTTAGATGTAGATAAGTTTATGGGAGAATGAGTCGAAGACGCTAGAATAGCTTGGAGAATGGGGGAGACGACTCCAAAAATGGAAGCTGGGTAAGTTAGATTGACCCCATCGGGAGAATACCCTTAAGACAACACATATCTTAAAGGGGAAAAAGAAGAAAAATAGTAATGCAATGGCAATTTGCAGTGTACTATGGGGGAGATCAATGCTTGAATGCATGAGAAGCATGCATTGATCAATGGAGCAGAATTTATTTAAGCACTAAATGCAAGAATCATGGGGGAGTGCTTGAAAATCGATGTCTACTTACTGATCTTTGTCAATTGTATGAAAAAATGGAGGAGAAATTAGTAGAAGCTATAAGACATCAAAACCGATTATGGGGAGTAATTGGTGAAGCCTAAGTGCTTGGGCCTCTAGAAAGAGAGAGTCAAAGAGGGGAGGAATATGCAGAAGCCAATGGACATGGGAGAATGTCTATACTTAGAGTTTGGGACTTCAAACTCAAAGAAGATTGGGGGAGAAAATCTTCTCAACACTGATAGCTTGAATAAGCTATGGGTAGTGTTGGTTACTAGGAAATCATGGTAAATGGGGGAGCATGAATACAAATCTAGTTTAGTCTATGGATGCATATTTATGTTTTAGTATTATCCCCTCTAATGATTTTCTAATGTTGCTTGCTTATGTGCTTGAAGAGGAAAATATGAAATTAAGCAAACTGAACAAGAATATGCGAAGATCATAGTTTTGTTGTCCATTTGAATATGTACATGTAATCAATGTAATACTTTTGTATTAAAATGAGATGTAATAAGGATGGGTTTGTATTTGGGTTAGCTTCTACATTTTGTCATGAAATTGACAAAGGGAGAGATTGTTAGTGCCATGGCTTACCGAGTTCCTAAGTTTGTCAATTCCATGACTTGGAAAGAAGAACTTGCTAGAAGCTCGAAGACTCAAGGTCGTCAAGAGTGAAGATCATACTCCAGATTAAAGCTCATCGTTTTGGCAATCACAAAACATGTATTTAGCCATAGATGACTTCAAGTGGTACCCACACCTTAAGACGACCATTCCTAGGCTTAGTTGAACAAATGGTAAAATCATTAAAAGCCTAGAAAGGAAGCTTGACAGTGAATTGGAACCCAACTTGAAAATATGTATTTGGTTTCACTGCCAACTCGACCAGTCGTTCTCACTGACCCGTCGGTGGAGACAGGAGACCCATCGTGGTAGACTGGTCGGCCAGATTGACAAAGGTTCTGGATCATAGAACTTTCATTTGGGTGTGCCTCTGATCGAGAGTCTCGTATGCACTGACCCCTCGGTGAAAGGCTGAAACGACCAATCGTGGTCAACTACTCTTCAATAAGGACTTGTGAGTTCTGGACTTTGAACTCAAGTGGGCTTTCTAAGAAACAAACATATCAGTAATTCAAGACCAATTGAGAGTACTAGGACAGACCCCTCGGTAAAGGGCGACAGGTCGTCTGGGTATGACCAGTTTCTGTCTTGAAACTCCGTTAGCATGTTGTTGCCCCACACCGAGCCTCTCATATGGACCGACCTATCGGTGCCATGACTATCGACCCATCGGCGACATCGACCTGTCGACCGAGAAAGAATTATACCGTTGGGAGTGCATTTAATGTGCAACGCTCGGGTTGTTGAACGGTAATATTTTTAGTCACCAACCCCTCGTTGTGCCCAACCTGTCGGTACATGACCGTTGCTGAAACTGGTTGCCTACTTTATAAATACCAATCGTTGTGCAACCAGTTGACTTCCTTTGGTAAATCGGTTGGACTCTCATAATTATCAGTGAGCTTAAATAAGGGCCAACAAAAGGATCACTCTTTCTCTCGTGCCTACACTTGGAGAATCTAATACAACCAATCATATGGATTGAGTTTGTGAAAGAGAGAGGGGAAATGATTATAAAATAGAAAAGCTTTGGTAAAATCAGTTTCCTAGTCACCCTGGATTGTGATTGCTTTACGACAGCTATAAGGCGGAGCGTCGGTGCACATTGGGTGGATCTTTGAGAAGCACACATCTTCGAGAAAGAGCTTTAAGGCAAGTGACTCTTGGTTTTAATTTTATTTTTAAAACCTTTGTCCCGAGAAAATGGATTAAGGAGGCTTGGCACCGGAACCACTAAAAAAAAATCTAGAGCGTCATCTCTGCCACAGTGGTGGGTGGAATTCCCAGCCAAATGAATAGGCGGAATTCCTATTCTACATGTGGTGGATGAAATTCTCAACCGATTGAATGAGGTGGAATTCCTACTCTAATTGTGAGGGTGTAAGTCCCTCACTTAGTGGATTTGGAGATAGCTCAAGGTTGAGCTAGTCCTAATAGTGGATGTACGTTGGCTAACCAAAACACTTTTAATTTGGTATTATGGCGTTTGATCATTGTGTGTTTGTGTTTTCATATTAAAACACTCTTCTCAACACACATCACTTTGTATTTGATTATCTCTATTTATACATTGTGCACAAGTATAGATAATTAAGCAATATGCAAAGGGTTCTAAACTTAGTGTGATCGTTTAAGAAATTATAAACAATTTATCACACTAAACAAATTACTTGATTATAATTGTTATTCTGCTGCACTTAAAAGTTAAACAATCAAGAAATTTGTAAACACTATGAAAACTGGGATTGGCCTATTCACTCTCCCCTCCCCCCCCTTCTCGTCAATCGTGTTCTAGTACCAAGGGAGAACTTTCAGATTTTAAGTATAAATTATGTATGTCTTGAACGAGGGATTTTTTTCTAAAATGATATAGTAATGTGTCTTGAGAAATGTACTATAATACGTGATTGACATTTTTTTTAGAAAGAAATTATGAGATGAAGTAGGTATGAGTACAATAACTTATAATGAAATATGTATTATGTTTTCAACCACGAGTTTATATAATGAGTTATATATGAGATTCGTATCATGATAAATAGTTTAAGGAATGTATTACGTATATCTTGAGAAAAGATGGCTTCTAACTTAGATACGGATTTTAATGACTAAGTATGATTTTGGATAAAGTAGTAAAACACTTATAATGACATAGTATGTTTTGAAGCATGGATATGTTAGGGTCTTGGTTGAACCGAGTCTATGTATTGTCAATTCCGTGACCGAGTGTGACCGTGTGTCTTGGACCTTGCCTTGGAAAAATGTGAAGATGTCAGAAGATCTACTGTGCATTGAAGAATTCACACCGAACATGTGATTGGCACATAGGTAAGTAAACCTTAGTGGAACTTAGGCTAAGCCTAAATGTCTTAGAAGTCAATGGTTAATTGAAATTTTTTTGACTTTCAACCTCGAGGCCTCAAGCATTTTGTCGAGGCCTCAAAGACTGTCCTTATTTGAGTGAAAATATATGACAACAATATTTTTAGCGTGGGACCACAAGACCATGTGTCCTTTGACCCAAATATTTTACAAGATATGGTAAGACAAACTGAAAATAGGGAAAGACTCCTTTTGATTTCAAAAGATCTTATGCTTCATCATGATTGGAAACCTTATGAAAATAAGGAGATCCTACAAGGCTCATATGGATTTGATGAGATTATGAAAAATCAGTTTGCCATCTCATACTCATGAACAAATCTTTTGAAGCTAAGCATCATGGGTGGCAATCTAATGCATATTTGGAAAGTCTCCATAAAGGATTATTGAGAAATCATTTTTCTCACCTCATGACTTGGTAGTTAAATATTTCTAATTGACAATCATGGACACGTAGCAAATGAGTGAGCTGGTCTCTGCCTAAATATCAGTAAGATTAAAGTTTAAAATTTGAAATTGAAGTGTGTTATATTTCCATATACAGGCTCGAGTTCTCGAAAAAATCTTGGAGGCCTCGAGACTGAATTGCTGGATAAAAGCTCTATAAATACATGCTTAAGCCTTGGTTTAAGAGACATCTGATAAATTGGAAAACATAGGCATTCTCCAAAGACTTTTCCTTCCCTAATCTCCTCACCTTCATCATCCTTTAAAGGAAGATTTTAAGCATTCAATGCTTGTTTAATTGTGAAGATGAGGAGATTCTTCTAGGACCCAAAAACAGTAAAACCCTTATCCTAAAATCCATATTCACTGTTCCAATAATTATCAAAAGATGGACTTGATCTAAAGGAAGAAGGCACAGAGACATCTACAAGAAGAACACACATTTTGAAGAACTGTTAAGGCCCAATGAAAGTGTTCTTTGTTTACTTTGTTTATCATTGTATGGTGGATTAGATTAGTGTGATTGAACCACCTTAAAAAATAGGTGTCAAGGATTAGACCACGGGGATCGAACCTTTCAAAACTAGGTTGTAATATTTGGGTGTGATTCCCATGCATAGTGGATTTGGGATAGCCCTAGAGATGGTGAGTCCAAAAGTGATCTAGGTTCAGGTGAACCGAATCACTATATATTGTTGTGCATGTGTAGTTTGTTTTTATGGTTTGATTCATTTGTTTATCACTTGTACACACGTTTATTCCGCTGCACATATTGTTAAATTGATAAATTATTAAAAAGGGAAATAAAATTGGATCAGACCAATTCACCCCCCCTCTAGGTCTTGCACACTTCTAGTAACGGAATTTCAATTGGTATCAAGAGCTCAGTTAGTCTAAGTTGGACTTAATCGTCCGAGTTGACCCAGTACTAGAATTATGCATAGAGGTGATAGTTATCCTACTTCTAAACCTCCCTATTTTGACGGCTCTAACTATGCCTCTTTGAAGGCAAAAATGAAAAGTTTCTTTGTATCACTTATGGAGCCGTCTGGGAATCAGTAGCAAGGGGTTGGGATCATCTTGTTAAGAAAATTTCTGAAAAATCCGCCAAAGATGAAACAGGAAAATCTGTTCCACAAATCATTGGTACTAAATCTAAGGATTACTTCACCTGGACATACATGGAAAAAATTTTATATACTGCAAATGGAAAGGCTTTAAATGCCATTAACTGTGATGTCTCACCAAATGAGTTCAAACGTATAATGACATGTGTGACAACCAAAGATGCTTGGGACATCTTAGAAAGGACACATGACGGAACCTCAGTTGTTAAGAGGCTAAACTCCAAATCCTCCAGTCACAATTTGATAACATACGCATGGAGGAAAATGAAATGCTTATGGAGTTCTATTCGAAACTAGTGACATTGTAAATTCCATATGGGCCTTGGGTGAAATAATCTTTGAATCTAAGATTTGTACCAAAATACTAAGAAATCTGCCCAAAAATTTTAAGCCCAAGGTAGCCGCCATTGAAGAATACAGAGATGTGTCTCTAATGAGGGTTGATGACTTGGTAGGATCTTTTCAAACTTATGAGCTTCACGTTGGTGATGAAAAATCCAAAAAAAAAAGTCTATTGCTCTAAGATCTTCTCTAAAAACATAAAAATAAAATAGATTAAAAATCTGATGACTCTGAAACTGATTCAGATGAAGATGTTGCCATGCTAAGAATTTCTTAAAACACTTTAATGAGAGGAAAAACAAAAGAAGAGTTAAAAGAGAAGACTCTAGAGAAATCTCTAAAAATAAACCACACTTTTTAAAAGAAAATCAAGAGATAAATTCAAAAAATAAATATAAGAACAAGCCCAAAGAAACTAAATGTTTTAATTGTGATGGATATGGGCATTTTGCTAATGAATGTCCGTCTAAGAGGAGATCTAAAAAGAAAGCCATGACCACTGTAGTGAAAGAAGACACATCACAATCTGAAAGTGAATCCAATGTGTCAACCCATGAAGATGTTGTCAAGACGAAATGTTTCATTGCTTCCATCTCTTATGATCCTCAAAGCTCAAATGTTGAAAGTGATAGTGAAGGATCAGACAATGAGGATGATGGTTTACAAGAAGCTTATAATGCTTTGTTCTTAGAAAGAAAAGATTTGACTAAAAGACTCTAGTAAATCTAAGAATGAAATTATTAAAATGGAAAATCAAGTAATATTTGAGAAAGAAGATTTGAAGGTGATTCAAGAAGAAAATATATGTCTTCAACAAAGACTAAAATTGGCTCAAGATGAAATTTGTAAACTAAAAGAAGCCGAATCAAAATTTGTATCTAAAAATCAAAGGTTGGTTGTTGAATTAAATAAATTAAAAAGACACAAAGAAAAATTTACTCAAGGAGAGAAAAAGCTTGAAAAACTCTTAAACATTGGAGAACAATTTGGAGATAAAACTGGTCTAGGTTTTGATGAAAAAATGAATAAGAAATCCAACTCCAAAATTGTTTTTGTGAAACATGAGCAATCCTCCTCTAAATCTTCAAGTGTGACATGTTATCATTATAGGAAAAAGGGTCACATGAGGTTTGAATGCATCTTGAGGCAGAAGCAGCTCAAAGATAAAATATCTCAAACAAAGGTAAATTTTCGGGCAAAAAATACAAGTATTGTGTATGGAGGAAACCAACATGATCTCTTGGTTCAAAAGCTAAAAGAATTGGTGAACGAGCTCACCATGAATTGTGACAAAAGGAGAACAGGTTTCAAAGATCTTACGGGTGACAAAGGCCTTTACCCGTCAATGAAAAATGGGTTCAAAAGGTGAAAGGGTTGGTTTAGGCCCTAGTGATGTTTTCATATCCTTGTTTTGCCTAATAGGAAAATATGTATTATAAGAGTTTGAAAAATTTGGTTAGGTGGTGGTTCTTTGTTTGTTTCAATATTGGAATATTTTTTTTAAAAAAAGAAAACATCTTATGTTTTGTTGAATCTTAATCTCCAACATTTTTTTTTTTTATCCTTTGTCAATTTATGACAAAATGGGGGAGAAAAATGGTACTAATGTTGAGGAGGCGAAATTTCAAAATCCCACCTAATAGCTATGTCTTTTGCAGGATTTTTTTTCCAAGCATCATTTCAGGGGGAGAAAAAGAAAAATGGGGAGAAAAGTGTTAGTGCAAGAGATTCAAGTCTTGATATGGTCATTGTTTGAGTTGTATCTTTTTTTTTTTCAAAGGCTTGTATTTCATTTTAAAGGAGTTAAATGAGATGTATTTGTTAGAGTCTAGGTTTTGTCACGAAATTGACAAAGGGGGTGATTGTTAGGGCCTCGATTGGACAGAGTCTATGTATTGTCAATTTTGTGACCGTGTGTCTTGGATCTTGCCTTGGAAAAATGTGAAGATGTCAGAAGATCTACTGTGCATTGAAGAATTCACACCGAACATGTGATTGGCACATAGATAAGTGAACCTTAATGGACCTTAGGCTAAGCCTAAATATCTTAGAAGTCAATGGTTAATTGAAAAATGTTTGACTTTCAGCCTCGAGGCCTCAAACATTTTGTCGAAGCCTCAAAGACTGTCCTTGTCTGAGTGAAAATAAATGACAGCTGTATTTTTAGTGTGGGACCGCAAGGCCGTGTGTCCCTTGACCCAAATATCTTATAAGATATGGTAAGACAAACTGAAAAGAGGGAAATACTCCTTTTGATTTTAAAAGATCTTATGCTTCATCATGATTGGAAACCTTAAGGAAATATGGAGATCCTACAAGGCTTCTATGGATTTGATGAGATTATAAAAAATCAGTTTGCCATCTCATACTTTTGAACAAATCTTTTGAAGCTAAGCATCTTGGGTGGCAATCTAATACATGTTTGGAAAGTCTCCATAAAAGATTATTGAGAAATCATTTTTGCCACCTCATGACTTGGTAGTTAAATATTCTGATTAGCAATCATGGACATGTGGCAAATTAGTGAGCTGGTATCTGCTTAAATATCAGTAAGATTAAAGTTTTAAATTTGAAATTGAAGTGTGCTGTATTTCCATATGCAGACTCGAGGCCTCGAAGAAATCTTGGAGGCCTCGAGATTGAACTGTTGGATAGAAACTCTATAAATACATGTTTAAGCCTTGGTTTAAGAGACAACTGATAAATTGCAAAAACACAAGCATTCTCTAGAGACTTTTCCTTCCCTAATCTCCTCACCTTCATCATCCTTTAAAGAATGAGTTTAAGCATTCAATGCTTGTTTAATTGTGAAGATGAGGACATTCTTCTAGGACCCAAAAACAGTAAAACCCTTGTCCTAGAATCCATATTCGTTGTGCCAATAATCATCAAAAGATGGACCTGATCTAAAGGAAAAAGGCACAGATACATCTACAAGAAGAACATACATTTTGAAGAATTGCTAAGGCCCAATGAAAGTGTTCTTTGTTTATCATTGTACGATGGATTAGATTAGTGTGATTGAACCACCTTAAACTATAGGTGTCAAGGATTAGACCAGGGCGGTCGAACCTTTCAAAACTAGGTTGTAATATTTGGGTGTGACTCTCATGCATAGTGGATTTGGGATAGCCCTAGAGATGCTGAGTCCAAAAGTGGATCTAGGTTCAGGTGAACCGAACCACTATATATCGTTGTACATGTGTGGTTTGTTTTTATGGTTTGATTCATTTGTTTATCACTTGTACACACGTTTATTCTGCTGCACATATTGTTAAATTAATAAATTATTAAAAACGGAAATAAAATTGGATCAGACTAATTTACCTCCCTTCTAGGTCTTGCATACTTCTAGTAACGAAATTTCAATTGGCATCAAGAGCTTGGTTAGTCTGAGTTGGACTTAATCGTCCGAGTTGACTCAATACTAGAATCATACATAGATGTGATAGTTACCTTGTTTACAAAACTCCCTATTTTGACGGCTCTAACTATGCCTTTACCATCAATTGTGACAAAAGTAGAGGGTTGATGGTGAGTCCCATGCATAGTGGATTTGGGATAGCCCTAGAGATGGTGAGTCCAACAGTGGATCTAGGTTCAGGTGAACCGAACCAATATTTATCGTTGTGCATGTGTGGTTTGTTTTTTTGGTTTGATTCATTTATTTATCACTTGTACACGCGTTTATTCCGCTACACATATTGTTAAATTGATAAATTATTAAAAAGGGAAATAAAATTGGATCAGACTAATTTACCCCCCCTCCAGGTCTTGCATACTTCTAGGAACGGAATTTCAGGATTCATATAACTTTGAAATACGATAAAATCGAGATTCGATATGAGTATAAGTATGTATATTGTCTTAGTATGATACACTGTATTGCATATTATGTGATCGGAATTCCTACTGGGCGCGTTGACTAAGCCCATAAATTTCCCCCCTCCAAATTGTGTATGCAGGTTGAAGTGCGTAGATGAAATCAGATCAAGTGATGGTCAATTATTAATGACATTATGGAATGTAATGTTTAGATTAACTCCTAGTTAGATATGGTGTTTATTTGTATTTGACTTATGTTTGGGAAATCTTTATCTTTGCTTTGAAATGTAAACTTGTAGGTTGTATGTTAAATGTTATAGTGTTTTTGCAGAGTTATTTTGAAGTAGCTGTGCAAATATTACATGGACATGAGTCCATGTACACGCTAGTTTGGGCCAGTCGAGGGTCAGGTTTTCAAACTCAAACTCGGTTTGAATCGTGACACTCTGTCTTTTCCTTAATTCTATTTTTTTAAAAATATATATATATATATATATATATATATATATATATATATATATATATATATATATATATATATATATATATAGACGGTTGTCACAGATAAATCCATGGTAGTGACTACACCTTTAGGGAAAAGGGTAGTAGTAGATCAAAAATACAGGTCGTACATTTGAAGATTTGTGATTTAAATCTACCTTTTAATTTCCTGGTTTTAGAAATGGATGGACTTTGATGTTATCTTAGTCATAGATTGGTTAGCTACCTACCAGATTTTGATAGATTGTTCCCAATGGAAAATCTATGGTCACTCTCCAACCAAGGTTCGGTTTGTGGAGAAATTGAGACCTTATGACAGCTTGAGAATTAAAGTTCTGAATTGAGAGTGTATCCGGCTATTGTGGTGGCTAGCATGGGATGGGATGATTGTAGTTTTACATTTTTACTCTCAAGGGCACAAATCATAAATAGTATAGCATATGAGTGCGAAGTCCAATCCATAAGGAACATGCAAAGTATATGCAAAAAAAAAAAACATATAAAATTGAAATTGTGTGGTTTAAGAAAAACAAATCTTAGAAATAATCTAAACATGAAAATCCAAATTCTAATATTTAGAAATATAACATCAGTTTAGAAACACTCTAAATTTATAAAGCAAGTCCTAACATGGAAACATCATCTAAAATTAAAATTTAACCATTATGAAATTTAAATTTCATTAAAAACACCCATCTAAAAATTATAAACAACCCTTCTCAATTAAACAAAACAAAATTAAGAAACAAACAAAATAATTCCAACCTAATTCCATCTTTGTAAAAGAATTGAATAAATAAATAAACGCAATATATATATATATATATATATATATATATATATATATATATATATATATATATATATTTATACTTTGTACAAGTGGACAAAGACAAGTATTCAAGCCGGCATCATATCCTATATTCTGAATAAATTCACGACCTAGACTATGGAATTCACGTAAAAATCCAACCTCATTCAAGTCTTTCATCAAATTTAGTCCACTAATTAATTGAACTTTAAATCTAGATTAATGATGGTATTTCTTCGATATAAAATGTAACTGTTCAAAAAGAACCTTAGTCTTAGAATAGTGATGTTAATCAAAGATCTAAAATGTTCTGTCCAAATTAATTACGAAAGAAAGAGTCAAGAACTAAATAAATCAAACCATCAAAATAAAATTAAAAATTGGACTTTCCATAAATCTAAATAAATATGGCTTGAATTTATTAATGGGAAAAAATAGAGAATTACAAAACAAAGGAACTCAATTTGAAAATACAAGATTTACAATGCATTAAATAAAAATTCACCAACCTGAAATTCCTTGTGAGATTCGAACTGTGCACAGTAAATTCTTGATTCCATCCTCTCCTTATTTCAGTGTCAACTCTATCCTTGCTCTGGTTGAATTTTCTTGTGGCCTAACACGTTTATTTATAGTGTTCAAAAGAGACTAGATTAGGCAATGCTTGGAGAGAATTTCTCCATAATCTTCTCTCCAAAACTTTCTCCAAAATTCTCTCTCCAAAACTTCCTCAAAAATTCTCTCTCCTTTACTTATTCAAATTAGGAATTCACTGTCTACTCCAAGCCATGGGCGAATTATGCAGATAAGACTCCATCATTTTAAGAATTTTGAATTAGTTTGAAAAGTATGGTGCAAATCTAGTTTTTCTATATATGCACCATCTTTCAGCTCAATTCTGACCTAGTAAACGTCCGAATCATGAAAAGTTCGTGAAATACAAAGTTGTATCCATTGAAGTCTTATTTCCAATGCAATTAGACATTGGGTTGAAACGTTAAGGCCAAAATATCGAGATTGTGTCAAAATATTCCTTCTAAGATTATTTCCAAATTTTTATCTCTCGCCAATCCAAATCCCATTTTTTTATCTTTTTTTTGCTTCCACACTGCTTCACACGAAATTCATTGTGCCACATTGGTCTTTGGGATGTGGATCTCATACTTGGACTTTTATCTGGCTTGGAATACTGGTGGACTTTGGCTCATTCGCTTCTAATTGCAGACTTGGACTTCAGGCTGGATCTTGGACCCAATATTTGTGAGATTTACCACATTTGCAATAAAAATTCAACAAATTATTATCATAATCCAAATTCTCATAACTGGACTTGAATTATAATAATCTTACAATAATTTCCATATTGAGTGGTAAATTACACACTTTCCAAACATAGCGATTTTGTCCCATTTTTCTGCATTTTTCTTCAATTTCCATTCACTTACTTGTATTCTCTTAAATAATCTACAAAACTTAAAAACAACATTTAACGTATCTAATATACACAAAATAAAGACTAACTAATTCATTCTTCAAAGGTAAAATAGTCATTTTATAGTGTTCATCAATGACGTCGGAGGTGTAGAATTGGTTGAAACTCGAGTGGTGTGTGCGTATATGGTTGTGTTCCCTGATCAGCATAGTGGACTACCTCCACGCCTAGTGATAGAATTTGTTATTGACCTACAACTTGGAACAAAGGGCACTGTCTACACAAGTGAATGAACTTCTTTGCCTTGGCTTTATACGCCCAAGTAGTTCACGTTGGGAAGCGCCAACTCTTTTTGTTAAAAGATAATAAATATTTTAGGATGTGTATAGACTATAGACAGTTGAATGGATAACTATCAAAAATAAATATCCATTGCCTAGAATAGATTAATTGTTTGATTTGTTGAGAGGATCAAAGCGTTTCTATAAGATTGACTTGAATTCAAGATACGACCAGTTAAGGGTTCAGGATAAAGATATTCCCAAAACCGCTTTTCGGATACAATATGACCATTATGAGTTTTTGGTCATGCCGTTTGATTTGACCAACGCATCGGCCACATTCATGAATTTGATGAATCAAATTTTCCATTGAGGATATTCTGATATATTCATCATCATAAGAAAAACAAATATCATTTCTGCATCGTTCTTCAGATACTGAAAGACCTTCAGTTGTCTATCAAACTCAGTAAGTGTGAGTTTTTTTTAACTCAAGTCCAGTTTCTTGGACATGTATTATCTACAGATGGAATCTTAGCAGACCCAGCCAAGGTAGAGAGTGTGATAAATTGGGAAAGACCCAAGAACGTCTCTGATATTCAAAGTTTTTTCGTACTAGCAAGATATTATAGAAAATTGATTCCAAATCGCTGTCCCGATGACTCGTTTGACTGAAAAAGAAGTCAAATTCGAATGGAATGAACCTTGTAAGAAAGAATTTTTAGACTTGAAGGAGAAATTGACTTTTTCTCTTGTGTTGATAGTGTCAGAACAAGGACATGGTTATTTAGTGTATTGGAACACATCTAAGAATGGTTTGGGTTGTGTGTTGATTCAAGAATGCAAGGTTGTAGCCTATGGTTCCAGAAAGCTGAAAGGACATGACTAAAATTACCAACTCATGACTTGGAACTAGCAGCCGTGGTTTTTGCACTAAAGCTTTAGAGGCATTACTTGAATTGAGAACGGTTTAGTGTATTCTCCGATCACGACAACCTCAAATATTTGTTCACTTAGAAGGATGAACATGAACAAATGCATTATCACCATAGGCTACAACCCTATCACTTCTTAAAACTTTCACGAAGTGTCCACTTTGCCTTTCAACAAGATTTTGATTTTTTGTTTTTAAATAGTGAAACATTGACTTTTTGTCCCAAGAAATACACCCATGTCATTCTTGTAAAATCATCTGCAAAAATAATAAAATACTTGTTACCTACATGAGTTAAAGTTCTCATTGGTCCGCACACATCGGTATGAACAAGCTCCAATGGTGCTTTAGCTCTCCATGCTTTGTCTTTAGGAAATGACTCCCGATGATGTTTTCCATGTGCACAACCTTCACAAACTTCTTTCACTTCTTGTATAACCAACAACCCATACACCATGTTCTTTTGTTGGAGATTCTTTAATCTTTGAAAATTCAAGTGCCCAAATTTTCTATGCCAAAGCCATGACTCATCAAGTACATCTATCTTCAAAGCCACATTATTTGGATGGTGGAAAGTGAGACGGAAGTTTCTATTCTTCTCCATCTTGATTCTTGTCACAACTTGCCTTCTATCTCCTTTGTCAATGATCTTGCAAGAGTTGTCTTGAAAGTGAACAAAATATCCATGCTCCAGAAGTAGTCCAACACTCAACAAATTTTGCTCCAAGTCCGGAACTAACAACACATCTCGCATATACTTTGTCCCCTTCTTTGTCTCAATAGTAATAGTACCCTTTCCCTTTGCTTGGACTAAGGCACCATTTTCCATTCTCACTAGGGAACTTGAGGAAGTATCCATTTCTACAAAAATATTTTTATCCCCCATCATGTGATTACTACAACCTATTGTATAACTTTTAAATTTATAACTTGCAAGCGCACAAACCATTAGATAGTATAGCGATTAAGTGCGAGGTCGAACCCATTGGAACTTTGGAAAATATATCTGTGAAAATTTCACCATTGAATTATATAAATTAAGAAATTTAGAAAACATGGAGATAAATCATGAACATGGAATTATTTTTCTAATTTAGAAAATTTAATTTTAATTTAGAAATATTCTAAAGATAGTAAATAAAATAGAAAATTAATTTTTACCTTAATCAAATTAAGATGGTGGATTTAATCTAAAACTTATAAATAATCTCAATCTAACTTAGAACAAAAAACTAAATGCAATTAATTAATTAACCAACCTAGTTCCCACAATTTTTTAGAATTTGAATTTAAAAACAAAAATAAAAATAACACCTAAAATTACCTATGTACATATTTACAATCGAACTGGTTCAAGTAAATCAAGGAGGCATTATTTTCCATATTTTCAAAATAAAACAAAGGCCTAGAATACGGAGCTCACGTAAATTACCAATCATACATTCAAAATTTTCATCCATAATTATTCTAAGAATTAAATCTATGGATTTCATTAAATTAAAAATCTCAAATTAATTGAATAGTATTTAAACATTTTCTCCAAATCCAAAATATTTCATTGCACTATTAAAATAAGAACCATAGTCGAATAAGGAAGTCTATTCAATCTAAATTTTCATCACATTTAATTTGAAACACTTAAAATAAATCCACACATAGACTTAATTAAAGAATAAAAATAAATCAAATAATCACCATACATCAATTGAATAATTGGAAAACCAAAGACTAAATATTTCATCACACCTTTCTCTTATTATTAAAATATGAAATTAGAATTATAAAACAAAGGATTTTGAAATTAAAAGAACTCAATAATACAATGGAAAATTAAAAACCACCAACCTCAAACCCTTATGGAAATCAAAATTACCAAAGTTTCTCTTCTTCTCTTCTTTCCCTCCTCTCCTATGCACAACCCTTCAATTTCATCAGCCAAGTTCAATTTTCTCAATGGGAGAGGGAGTATCTATAGATGAAAGGAGTTGGAATGAATGGCTTGGATTTAAAGATTTATATAAAGAAAGGGACACTTGGAGGGCTGATACGGTTTGTCCCCAATATGGAATAGCTTAAAGGAGGCAAGGAGGTGGAAAAAATAGTAAAATTCGTGCAAGGAAAGTGGGTGCAAAATTTCATTTTCTATTCATATACCACCACGCAGATCCGTTTTGACCTAGTTAACGTCTGAATCATAAAAGTTGTAAACTACAACGTTGTAGCCCTTGACGTCTTCTTTCCAACCCAAAAGAGTCAAAGCAATCGGATATTGGAGTGGAACATTATGGTTAAAATACTGAAGCTATGTCAAACCTTCCTTCTTTTTCTTCACTTCTTATTTTGTTTCTTTTTCCTTAATCCATTTTGTAAATTCAAAAATCCTCTAATAACAACTTGTAAATTTTGAATTTCCTCATATGTATCTTGAGATGATGAAAATAGACTTCACACATGTGGATTTCTTCATGGGCTTTTCTTAATGAGCGTTTCAAAATATGGAAAATCTAATAAATAATTTTACCACTTACATTCAATTCTAAAAATGACTAAATTAATCCAAACTCTCATAAATGAATTTGAACTAATTAGTTTATAATAAAACTCTAAATTGTGGTAAAATAATCATTAAAAATTCTAACTTTTCAAGAATATCAACTTATGCCCATAAATTGCAAAATTCACTATTTGAATTCTCATATGTTGTATTTCCCTGTAAATCCTACAAAACGTCCAAAATCCAATCAAACATATCCTAAAACACACAAAACAAGGACTAACTAGTCCAAATACAAGGGTAAAATAGTCATTTTCCTGTGCTCATCAAATACCGTAACACTTAGATTTTGCTAATCCTTGAGCAAAACAAAAACTGAAAATTAAAGACTAAAAATTAAAATCCTCGATTGCATTTAGCGCATGCAACAAGCCTTTAAACCCCTAGTTCATCACTAGTGGACGAGTTTGTAATAGCTCGAATTTTTAAATCAGTATATATATATGGCAATTATTTATTTTAATAATGGAAAAATTGGAATTTTGATGTCATGGATATTAAATGGATCAAAAATTTGGGCAAAGGCCCACGTATGGTCCAATGGACCATGGATTGGATGGGATCCATCTAAAGGGTCAATAATGGTCAAAGTGAGCCTGATAACCATGTGGGACCCAATGGGTCAAAATTGATTCAAACTCTAAGGTAAATGGTAGAAAATAATTTAATTGGGCCATGGGCCCAATGGTGACTCAATTGATTGGAATTAGACCCCCCTAAGTTAATGATGAGATGATGAAGCTAGCATAACCAAGTGGGGCCCACCTCCACCTCATCAAGTGAGGTGCCGTGTGGACCAAGGAAAAGGTGGGGCCGACCATCATGGTTGACTTGGTCAACCATGGATGGGTCAAAGGGCATTAAGGAGGACCCAAGTAAATAAAATTGATTTAATTAATGTAAATCACCTAAGTTAGACCAAGGGACATGATCGAGTGGGACCCACCTCCACCTCATCAAGTGAGGTGGCGGGTTGGCTAAGAATTGGTGGGGCCAACCACCATGGTTGACTTGGTCAACCATGGGTGGATTCGTGGAGAAGAATTAAGGAAATTAATGGAATTAAAATTAAATAGGAATTAAGTAACCTAAGTGAGGATTTAATTTAATTAATTAGGTTGGTCAAAGTAGAGTCAAGTGAGTAAGTCAAAGGGGCAAGTTAAAGAGTCGTTTCATCCCATTGAAACCACCCAAGGAAACCATGGACTTAGGGTGGTGGTTTCATCTCAACTACCACCACTCAAGGTATGAAGACCCATACCTCTCATCATATGGTCAAGTGGTCAATGGGAGGTAGACCAAACCACTCCCACCTTAAACCCCCAAACCGTTGGCTTGGTGGTGGTTTGGTCTCAACCACCACCACCAAGGACAAGGAGCCCATGCTTGGTGGGTGAAGGCCATCATGGAAGTGTGTGGGCTAAGGCATCAAGGGATTGAATGGCTTTCACCTTACCACTCATCTCACTCTCTTTCTCTCCTCCTCCCTCTCACCACCGACCCCATCCAAGGAAGAAAAAAGGAGAGGAAACTTAGAAGAAAGGGAAGAAGAAACTAAGTGTTGGCCGACCACCCAAGACCCAAGCTTGAGATATTTTCTCCATCCCCTCCTTCTCTCTCTCTCCCTCAAAATCTAACCCTACCATTAGCCGAACTCTAACCTTGGAGATTCCATCTTGATCAAGAACATATTGGCCGAGCAACAAAGAGAAGAGGAAGAGAAAAGGCTAAGGAGTCTAAGGGGAGAAAAGAAAAGTCGAAGGAGCTATCGGATTGTAAGTATCTCTAAACAAGATATTAAGTTTTTAATGGTTTAAAAAAAATGGAATCCATTTCTTAGAATGAATGATGGCCACAAATGTGATAGGCCTTAGATCCAAGATCCATCAAATGATGAGATGAGAAATGGATGAAAAGAGGAGAGATAGATTAAGAAAAATAATAAATTAAGGACATTATGTATTTAAGATTTATTAAGCATGGAAATGTAATATTTTTTAAGGAAATCACGAAGGAAGGGTGTACAAAATATGCAATGGAGAAGACTAACAAAACAGTCAGTCGACTGAATCAATGATTCAGTCGACTAAACTGATAATGGACGAATCAGAAACGAGTTTCTAGGGAGTTTCAGCCGACTGAATAAGGGTTTCAGTCGACTGAACTAATGGTGGCTGAAAACAGAAGGAGTTTTTGGGAGTTTCAACCAACTGAATCTGATGATTCAGTCAACTGAACACAAACGTCTCGGATAAGAAAAGGGTTTTGGAAGTTTCAGCCGACTGAATATATGATTCAGTCGACTGAAGGGATGCTTATTAAACACGTAAATGGATGGTTGATAGTTCAGCCGACTGAATCTATGATTCAGTCGACTGAAAATAAACTGGCAGAACAAACAGATAACCAGATACAAAGTCAGCCGACTGAATCTGTGTTTCAGTCGACTGAAAGGGGTACGAACCATGTTTCAGCCGACTGAATGGGTATTTTAGTCGACTGAAACTGAACTGGCAGAACAAACAAACAATCTGATTCAAAGTCAGCATACTGAATCTGTGATTCAGTCGACTGAACTCCTGATTCAGTCGACTGAATTGAAATGTACAGTCTTGAGTATTTTCAGAGGTCACTGTAAATCCGGTAGGATAAGTGGGGATTATGTTAAATTAAAGGGACTGATTTTAATAATCCTATGACATGATTGGTAAGTCATTAATGAATCTAAGTGTGTGGATCAGTATGGAGTTGATTATGCATGTAATTAAAGCAATGAAAAAGAGGCTAAGTTAAGGACTGATTTATGATAATCTTTTAACATGGCTAAGGATCATTAATGGACCTAGGTTTATGATCAGTTAGAGACTTAATCATGGATAAGATATAGACTAATTTGGAAAATGTATAATAAGGTATCGAGACATCGCAAACGGTACGCGATCGGCGACCGGAATTATCGGACGAAAACGGAAAGGGACGTTATCGGTATTCGGTAGGATTCCTACCTTTTTGTAAGCCGTGGATTATGTGTATGTGATGGTTTCCATATTTTATCTTGGTAATTATATGATTTATTATAACATGGATTTTAAATGCTATGGATTATACTCTAATGCTATGGATGGTATTTTAAATGCTAAGAATTATATTTTAATGCTATGGATGGTATTTTAAATGCTATGGATTATATTCCTATCCTATGGATTTTATATTATGGATATGAATTATATATATATATATATATATATATATATATATGTATTACATAGCATAATGCACATACATCTCATGCATGGCATGGGCGGGAAAATAAAGGAACCGGAGTCCATGCTCCGTCGGGGCGACCGAGAACAGACATGGGGATAGCTTGATATGCTATAACCGGAGTCCATGCTCCGTCGGGGCGACCGAGAACAAACATGGGGATAGCTTGTTATGCTATAACCGGAGTTCATGCTCCGTCGGGGTGACCGAGAAGCAAACATGGGGACACCTTGACGAGGACTTGCCGTCAAGGGGGATATGACATTTTATGATGATATGGATGATGGGTGGCACACATGACATAGGCACCCATGGCATGGCATTCATCATATGGTTTTATTATATTGTTATCAGTATGCTTGTTATCACTAATCCATGTGCTAGCCCTACCCGGAGTCCTACTGGGAGTGTTGTCTAACGCCCTACTTCTACCCTAGCTGATGACACAGGAGACGGAGGAAACAGTGGACGCGACGGGAGTCAAGCTTAGGAGCTTGGGAACGCGGACTAATTATTGTGTTTAAGTTTATTTTGGGAAATGTGTATTTGTATAGTTTAGCTTGTCGGAAATGTAATAATTTTAGATTTCTTGCTATGGTTGGGATTTCACATTTAGACATCATGATTATGAGATATTTTAGTAATTTAATGATGTATCTTCCCTTCTATCTGAAAACTGGTAGGATAGCCTCTATTATAATATTCTGCATCTAATTATATTCCGCGAACTTACTTCCTATGCGTGAAACGTTCTCGTGGACTTCATTCCGCGCATGCGTGGGGTTGGCCAGTTAAGGGCCGGGCTTTAGAAGCTCGGACTTAACTCGCGTCGTGACGTCCGCGCCCGTTTGTCACTTTTATTTCAAAAAAAAAATAGACTCTGATTTTAATGAAAAGGGGCGGGCGTTACAGAGTTATAGTCTCATGAGGGCTTCCAGTGTTGATACCCACAAACATCAAAATTTCAAACTTCAGCAAAAATATCTAAAAAAAATTTAAAAATCATAAAACTCCAAAATTATTTCATAAAACTTATACCTGGAGTATAGTGTGTGATAGCCAAATATTAACATAACCTTGTTTTTCAAAGTACACATAAGTTTTGTAACCACTAGTTGAAAATACGCTTCGAATCCAAATCTCACAAGATATCTCTCAGAAAGATTGTCGCTCAAAGATTGGGTTAAATTTCTCTCAAAAGTATATGTGAACAGAATTATTTTTCAAATACAAATATGTCATATAATTATCATTAAAGAACGATTAATAACAAAGAAAAATATAGATCTCATGAATGCATACCATTTTCCTGAGAACGTTGAAATAATACACCATAATTCCTCCTCATCTCCACTTTAAATACTATATTAACTGAGGATTGTAACACCCCGCCATTCTCGCATCGAAATCATGACTCTATTTTTTTTTTTTTTTAAATATCAGAGTAGTGAGCAAGAGCGGAATGTCATGATGCGAGCTAAGTCTGAACTTCCAAAGTCCGACCCTTAACTGGCCAACCCTATGTGTGCATGGACCAAGTCCAAGAAAACGGTTCACACATAGCCATACGATACACATGCGGAATAAGAATCATAACATGCGGAATAAAATAGAACCAAGTTCTCTTCCATTGATAGCAAAGTACATAGTCAAATAATCACATTAACCATTATCCAAATAAAACATCCAACCATAGCAAATTCAACTAAGTTATTACAAACCGAATTCTGGATACTTTAAATACAAATCCCTGAGTATCTTAAACAAAATATAAAACTAAAAGCGTTCCAAGCTCCTATGCTTGTCCCTTTCCGCGTTCAGCGTTTTCCTCGTTTCCTGCATCATCCACTAAAGGGTAGAAGTAGGGCATTAGTACAACGCACCCAGTAAGAATTCCAGTTAGGGCTAACACATGGGTTAGTACCAAAAATCCGGATATAATATATATATCAAAACCAGATATAATAAATCATTCCATGTTTTCAAAACATTGTATACAAAACAATGTATGATAATAGAGATCCAATCATACCGATAAAATCAGAAACCTTGCATGATAATAAAGATCATAATCATGCGATTCAATGCCATGCCATGCTATCATATGCAATGAGTCCCACCCATCACAAAACATAGGGTATACTCTTGATGGAATTCTCCTCATCAAGGTATCTTCCTGGTGGAATACTCATCACCAAGGTCCTTCCCCCACTAATAATTTACGGACGCCCCGATGGAGTGTGGGTCTCCAGTTATGTCATAGTGTCCTCTTGGTGGGATTCTCATCACCAAGGTATCCCCTGATGGCATGCTCATCACAAGGGTCTTCTCACTTGATGGAATTCTTATCATCAAGGGATCCCCCACATTTCTATTACGGACGCCCCGACGGAGTTGTGGATCTCCGGTTACATATTATCCTCTTGATGGAATTCTCATCATCAAGGGATCCCCCCACGAGTGTTTTACGGACGCCCTGTCGGAGTGTGGACCTCCGGTTACCTGTCATCTCTCCCATGCCATGCATGAGATGCAATGCCAACATGCTATGCAGAAATACAAATCATAGCATTTAAAACTCATATTTAAACCACATGCTATTTATCATATAAACATAGCATTTTTAATCATCATTTAAAACATATCCTTTGCAATATAAATTCATTAGAAATAAGATAAAAACAATGTACATAAACCCATGGTTTTCAAAGAGGTGGAATCCTACCAAATACCGATACGCGTCCTTGCGTCTTTCGTCCGGTAACCGCTCACGATCGTAAACACTCTATGAGGTCCCGTTACCTTATAATAAAATAACCAATCAAAACCAAGTCCCACTTGATTAAAATATTGTTTAAGTCCATAAACACCAACTTGTGGGGTTCGGCCATACACCATGGCCGAACCTCACCCTTTTTGTTCATTTATTCCATTAATTACCAAAATGCCATTGGTCTAACTTTAATTAATATTCTTTTCATTTTAATCCAACATACGTAACCCTTAGGTTCATCAAAACAATCCCCATGGGATTTGACCACACACCATGGCCAAACCCGTGGTCCCTTATTTTCACTTAATTACCAAAATGCCATCCACGGGTATCATTCCATAATCCAATCATTTCAATCATTAAAATTTGCCTAAGTTCATGTTTGATCCACAAACTATCTCATGGCTAATATAACCCATTTTAGCAAGTATTTACAACCTTGCCATTGCCTCCAACAACTTAGGCTTAGGTTCCAAACTTAACAAGTCCATAATTAGAAGGTCCATATTTAGAAAGTCCCTAGGATGGAAACTTTCTAAATTTATCATTTCTTATTATTGGATCTATAATTCCAAGTTCTTTCCATAAACAATTAGTTTCCAAAACAAAGATGCATCCTTCCACAAATAAATAGTTTCCAAGATTAGCATGCATCTTTCCTTAATTGAAATGCTTTCTAATTTTAGCAATTCCTTCCATAATTGGAAAGGTTTCCATAAATAATCCCCACCTTCCAAAATTAGATACTCACTAATTTAAACTCCTCCTTCCAAACTTAGAAGGTTTCCAAGATAATCATTAATCCTTCCATACTTAGAAGGTTTCTAAATTTAAACTCCACCTTCCAAAAATAATTATCATACATTAAAATTACCAAAACAACTGCATGGGGTTCGGCCATACACCATGGCCGAACCCTATGGTTTTCATCATTCTTAACTCCATAATAGATTCACCAAAGTCATTCCATGGTTTCCAACCAGTAAACATATAATCAAAAACCTTCCATTAAAGCCATACAATAACCATAATTCTTCCCAATTTTCTTCCATAAAATAACCAACAATCTTTAATGGGGTTCGGCCCTTCACCAGGGCCGAACCCTATGGTTTATCAACCTCTTCTTAAACCATTTTAAATCCCTTTTAAAACATGCATAATCAGTCCATGATTTTCATTATTAAAATTCCATAATTAAACCATGCTTTTCCATGGGGTTCGGCCATACATCATGGCCGAACCAAATGGTCCATTCTTTTCATTAAAATCATCATATTCATCCCTCAATCTTCTTCCATGGGGTTCGGCCATACACCTTGGCCGAACCCTATGGTTCCTTATTTCATTAAAACAAATTAATCACAAACCATAAAATCACTTACCGGTTCCGCGACTCCTTCGGTTTTCCATCGATGGATCTTGTTCTTCTAATCCTTCTCCTTTCTTTAGCCTTTTTTCTCTTAGATCTTCCCTCTTGCTGGCTGTTTTTCCTTCTCTTTGATGTAGTTGAGAATAAGAACTTGTGAGAGAGAGATAGAGAGAAATCGGCCTAAGGGGTTATCTCCTTATATAAGCTCCAATTAATCCAAATGGGGAAGGTGCCATGCGCCCCTCCCTTGCCTTAAATGGCAATGACGACCTCCCTTGCTTAGATTAGCAATTGCCGACCTCCCTTTCTTAATCTAGTAATGCCGTGAGCCCTTATGTTCCCCGTTTTTTACACATATACCATATTGTAGCTCAGTTTTGCCCTTGTTAACTTCCGAATCAGGAAAAGTTGTAAACTACAAAGTTGTAGCCCTTGAAGTCTTATTTCCAACGCAAAGAAAATCAAAGCAATTGGACATTGGAGTGGAACTTTACAACTAAAATACTGAACATATATCAAACCTTCCTTATTTTTCTCCCTTTCTTATTTTCTTTCTTTTTCCTTAATCCCTATTTAGAATGTGCTATGCGCCCTTGCTCCCTTCTTTAATTATCTCATGCCGTGTGCACTTGTTTGCCTCTTATAAAACCTTCCCTTTAATTACACTTCCCATTATAGTTTCCAACTTCTAGACTTAGAAACTTACTAACTTAATAACCATTCTCCATATTTAGACACTTTCCAAATTTAGCTTCAATGTTTTCATATTTAGGCACTTTCCAAATTTAGCTTCAATGTTTCCATATTTAGGCACTTTCCAAATTTAGCTTCAATATTTCCATATTTAGGCACTTTCCAAATTTAGCCATTGCCTTAACTTAAATCCATCCACATCATGCGCATATAATTAATTATAGACATCTTATTGTTTGGCAATAAGATATCATTGCCCAAACCCAACGTGTGACCTATTTTAGGACCATCCTAAAATCTTTCCACTTAATCTTAAATATCTCATCTCATCCAAAATATTATGCCCATATAATTCCCTTGATTTTTGTGATATAAAATCTTATATTCGGCCATGCAATCTTTTATCTATTTAATTTTGCATTACTAAAATAATTCAACCCATTTAAATTTATTTGAAACCATTTATCAAAATCGTTGGGTCTTAATTGGGCAAAGACCCAATCACTTTATCCATCTAAACTCCATATCTAAAATCTCCCAATTTAAATAGGTAATTTTCGTAAATATTTATAACTTGAGAATTCGGGGTATTACAAGGATCATAGGACTTCCTTAAGGAGAAAACGTGGCTTAGGACCTGGTCATATCAAAGAAGGATAAAAAGATTCTAGAAGTAATACTTTGAACAAAAAAGGTAGTGGTCTTCAATATTAAAGATGGGATATTGTTTTCTCTACTTTTTATTTTTTTTCATTGTCATAGCATTTCTCTATCTTTTGTTTTTTTTAAGAATCTGATTCACATCCTTCCTTTTTTTTGATGTATTGATGTTCCCTTTTATATATATATATATATATATATATATATATTTTTTTTTTCTACATGATTCATCATTTTTTTCAAGTGCCATTTTTTTTTCAGGGTACCACCTCAATAACCATGTCTAACCTCTTCTGAGCTCTAGAATAGGTAATAGATTTTTCATTGAAGGCTCAAACTCCACAACCGGAGTTGGGTATGGATAACATAGTTAATCTATAAAACAAGCTAATTTCATATTCAAGGCTCAAAAATGGAAACTAACAGGATAATATGACCAATATAGGTAGTCTTCAAAGGCTCAAACGATCCAAAATAATGACTTATATCACTTCCTAACCTTCATATGATTATTTTATCGTTTCAAATAAATTTAGAAAAAATTCTGGTGTAATAATCCAATATTAATGTCATTCTCAGTATTTCACTAAAGCAAAGAATAATGAGATCTAACAAAAATAATAATTATGCACACAGCAAAGAAAATAGAAATTACTTATAACCCTCAGAAAAATAAACTGGCTCAAAAGTTCACTGGGTCACAAGTCTTCACTGGTATTCTTCCGGTGATTACTCAACTCATGAATACTCTTTTTTTTGGGACTAATATTAACATGACTATGTAAAAGTATTCCAAGCATAAATTTCATAAAAGCATGATGTAAAAATTTTCATCCACATATTAATGCTGAGATCATTTTTTTTTTCCATTTTTCAATTTTTTTTAAAATAGACACAAGACTGATTTGTTCTTTTTCAATTTTTTTAAAAATAGACTACAAAAAAATACACAAAACTGACATAGTGTACCCCCAATACCTTCAAACTTAAATTGAACATTGTTGTCAATGTTCTGTGATATACACTGATCAAATGTAAATTAAAAGAAAATATCAGAATAGAACAACTTGAGTTGAGAAATACTTGAGGTGGCTTTATTATTTCAAACCTGCAAAAACAAATAGACACAAAAACACAAACACACAGCACAGGACTCTAGACTGACAACAAAAACATAAAAATTGACTTAACAAAAACGAAAACCTAAACAAAACTAACAGACTAACAACCGGCACACAAAAAAATTCAACACAGACTCAAATTGCTGGGTGGACAAGGAGATGGATGGACAAATAACAGCAAATCAAAGCAAAATGAAAACCATACAATATATGACCCAAACTCTAAAATTTTTGACCATCACATCCCAAAAGACAATGGTTCTAAATTGATTTTAACTTACATTGAATGAACCACTTTCACTCATATTTTTAGATTTTTAAAATTTTGTTAATGCAATCCTAATCTAATAATATAAGATTCAAAGCAAATATGCAAACAATAGTCAATAACTAAGATAATCATGAGACTAATACCCTAATATGCATTATCAAATTAAATATGCAATTTTTTTTTATGTAAAATAAATGCAAAACACCCTAAGAAAAGGTATATGAATACATTCAAAGAAAAATAGTTCAAACACTTACCTTGACTTGTAGTGCTTACTTCAAAAAATTTTAAAGCTGCGATTAAAATCCATACAAAATAGAACACCACAAACTTTGATGAAGATTCTGAATCTCATAAAAAATGTATGAAACTAATCTAAATGCAATTTCCTAATGGTATAATTAGTGAAGAAAATTAACTAATTGGAACCTAATTAAGAGTTCTAAATTATATTAAGACCATAAAAATTTCTAAATTAACATCCACCAAATTAAATAAAATTACAATTTCAAGTATAAGAATATTCCATTAAAGTCCAAAGTTGTTCCATGATTTATTTTTAAATTAGATACCGTTATTGGAACCTTCCAAATTTAGCTAAGTGTCTTAAATTATAAATTTTCTAAATTTAGAGGTTGTCCAAAATTATATGTAATCCAAAACTAGACAACTTCTAAAAATAAGAATTTCTAAAATTAGACAATTTTGAGACTTTCCATAGACAGGAGTTCCAAAATTAAAACTTCTCAAATTTAGATCTATTTTCTAAAAATAGAATGTGACTAAATTAGATTAAAATTCTAAGATTAGAAAATGCCAAAAAGAGAAACTATCTAATTTTGAAAATTTCCACAAATAGGAGTTTCAAGAAATAAAATATTTCTAAATTTTGTAGTGATTCCAAATTTAGATAATTTCCTGATTTTTGTTATTTCAAGAAACTTCTAATTAAGGCAACCTTCTAAAATTAGAGTTTCTAAGAAAAATAGAAGTTTCTAATTTTAAAGAGTTGCCAAAAATAGATATTTCTAAAATTAACATTATTTCTAAAAATAAATAATTAAATAGCGATTTTTTTAAATTCCCCGTTGTGCAGATTTTAAATTTATAACACGCAAGTGCACGGACCATTAGATAGTGCAGTGATTGAGTGCGAAGTCGAACCCACCGGAACTTAGGAAAATATATCCATGAAAAATACACCATTGAATTATATAAATTAAAAAATTTAGAAAACATGGAGATAAATCATTAACATTGAATTATTTTTTTAATCTAGGAAATTTAATTTTAATTTAGAATATTCTAAAGATAGAAAATAAAATAGAAAATCAACTTTTACCTGAGTCAAATTAAGATGTTGGATTTAATCTAAAAATTATAAATAATCTCAATCTAAGTTAGAACACAAAACTAAGATGCAATTAATTAATTAACCTACCTATTTCCCACAATTTTTGAGAATTTGAATTTAAAAACAAAAATAAAAATAACACCTAAAATTACCTATGCACATATTTACAATGGAACTGGTTCAAGTAAATCAAGGAGGCAATATTTTCCATATTTTCAAAATAAAAAAAAGGCCTAGAATACGGAACTCACGTAAATTACCAATCATGCATTTAAAATTTTCATCCATAATTATTCTGAGAATTAAATTTATGGATTTAATTAAATTAAAACTCTCAAATTAATTGAATAGAATTTAAACTTTTTCTCCAAATCCAAAATATTTCATCGCACTCTTAAAATAAGAGCCTTAGATCGAAGAAGGAAGTTTATTCAATCTAAATTTTCATCACATTTAATTTGAAACATTTAAAATAAATCCACACATAGACTTAATTAAAGAATAAAAATAAAATGAAATAATGACCATACATCAATTGAATAATTGGAGAACCAAAGATTAAATATTTCATCACACCTTTCTCTTATTATTAAAATATGAAATTAGAATTATAAAACAAATGATTTTGGAATTAAAAGAACTCAATAATACAAAGGAAAATTCAAACCCTTATGGAAATCAAAATTGCCAAAGTTTATCTTCTTTTCTTCTTTCCCTCCTCTCCTATGCATAACCCTTCAATTTCTTCAGCTAAGTTCCATTTTCTCAATGGGAGATGGAGTATTTATAGATGAAAGGAGGTGTAAATAATTGCTTGGATTTAAAGATTTAAATAAAGTAAGGGACACTTGGATGACTGATGTGGTTTGTGCTAAACATGAAATGTCTTAAAGGAGGCAAGGAGGTTAAAGAAATAGTAAAATTCGTGTAAGGAAAGTGGGTGCAAAATCCAATTTTTTACACATGTACCACATTTTAGCTCAATTTTGACCTAGTTAACTTCTGAATCACGAAAAGTCATAAACTACAAAGTTGTTGCCCTTGAAGTATTCTTTCCAACCCAAAAAGAATAAAATCAATCGGATATCGGAGTGAAACGTTATGGTCAAAATACTGAATTTGTGTTAAACCTTCCTTCTTTTTCTTCACTTCTTATTTTTTTTTCTTTTTCCTTAATCCACTTGGCAAATTCGAAAAGCCTTTAATAATGACTTATAAATTTTGAATTTCCTCATACTTATCTTGAGATGATGAAAATAGACTTCACACATGTGAATTTCTTCATGGGCTTTTCTTAATGAGCTTAATAATTGGGCTTTTTAAAGTATGAAAAATCTAATAAATAATTTTACCACTTACATTTAATTTTAAAAATGACTAAATTAATCCAAACTCTTATAAATGGATTTGAAGTAATTAGTTTACAATAAAACTCTAAATTGTGGTAAAATAATTATTAAAAATTCCAACTTTTTAAGAATATCAACTTATGCCCATAAATTATAAAATTCACTATTTGAATTCTCATATATTGTATTTTCCTGTAAATCCTAAAAGCTTCCAAAATCCCATCAAACATATCCTAAAATACATAAAACAAGGGCTAATTAGTCCAAATACAAGGGTAAAATAGTAATTTTCTTGTGCTTATCACAACCACTATCAATGAACCACACATTGTTTCTTTGCTCCAATGCCTTGACAAGCATAGAATGTATTTCCATCACCTTCTTGCTCTTCAAAGAAATTGCTTGTTGATTGTTCTTAAATCGACAATCTTTTTTAATATACCCAAATTTAAGAAATTGCTTGTTGATTGTTCTTAAATCGACAATCTTTTTTAATATACCCAAATTTCTTACAATTGTGACATTGAGGTTTTCCGATAAACCAACAATCTTTATCAACATGATTACTTCTTTTACAAATATTGCATTTTTGTTGAGTGATCTCTAAATTTCCTCTCCTTTCAAAAATATTTCTACCTCTTCCTCTTCCATGACTTCCACCTCTTGAAGATTCACTTTTGGATTGATCAAAATTTGATGGTTCCTTTGATTGATTTTTTGACATAACATTGAACTTAGATTGAAATGCACTTTTAATTGATTTTTTGGAGTGTCTACTCAACCTTTGCTCAAATGCTTTAATGGAACCCATCAATTCTTCAACACGCAATGAGAAAGTAATTTTATTCTCCTCAATAATGCCAACAATGGAGTCATATTTCTCCGACAAACTAATGTGTATTTTCTCCACTATTCTTTGATCGGTAATTTTCTCTCCATAAATCTTCATTTTATTCACCATCTCCACAACTCTACAAAAGAAATCTTGCAAAGCTCGACTTTCTTTCATTTTCAAAATCCCTTCTAAGAGTTCAAGTTTAATGGCTCTTACCTTCAAATCACCCCTATACTCCTTTTGTAGAATGCCCTAAGTTTACTTAGCTTTTGTAAGATTGATGATTCTTGGGAAGTTTTGTTCGGAAACTACTTGTTGAATCATCAAGAGGGCCTTTGCATCCTTCTTCAGATTATCCTTTAGTTGTTGTTTTTGGGCATTTGTCAAGTCCTCAATTTTTTTGGGTTCTTCATACCCATCTTCTACCAAATCTCATAAATCATAAGAAATAATGAGAGTTTTCATCTTCACACACCAATAATCATAGTTTTCTTCATCAAAAATTGGGAATGGAGTGTTTTGAGTACCACTATTGCTTGGACTTGTCATTGCTACTTCTTCTTTGGCTTTTGTTTCTCCTTGACAAATCATCAAACACTTGTTGTGCATAATTTATATTGGTGTGCATAATTTATATTTTCTTCTTCTTCCTTTTCCAAGTGTTAAAACCCAATGGTGTCTTCTCTTATCTGCTGCAAGAACCTCTTCAAATCTGATTGAAGAAAATAGTTTTGGATTTGTGAGACTCTTGAAGAACCAGAACAAGATTCACTTTACCGCCTTCAAATGGGTTCATGGAAAGCCCCAAAAGCTCACTACCAAGCTCTGATACTAGATGTTGACTGTAGTTTCGACCCTTTTTTTATCTAAGAAGAAAACAATGTAAAATGGAGATGTAGAATGGAGAAGAAGAATAGGTAGAGGTTAGAAGCAAAAGAGGGGAGACTATTTTCCTCCTCCTCATTCCATAAACTTAAAGATTATCTTTTTTACAATCTTACCCATACATGTAGCATGTATCTAACATCCCAAAATATAACAATGAAATGATCAAAATGGACATCAACTAAAATTATAATAACAAAACTATCAAGGAATTAATTTTAACAAAAGTTCTAATGAACTTCATTGGATTAGAACTGCTTGGTTTCCTGGCTGCATAAATCAACACTCCACCTTCCTTTGTCTGCTCGTCAACAGTTGCCTCAAAACGAAGGATCTTTTTCTCCGTTTTGGTATATCTGTAGATCCGATATGTGTCCTATGTGAAATGCAGCATGAGTCAAATACTCATCTTCTTCAATGTGGCTGAATATCATCTGTCTGGTCTATTATCGTGGAAAAATTCACTCACTCTACCCAGCATAGGAATATTGCCGTTGAACTTGCCCTCCCTGCTGTGATTTGGCATTCGTGGATGGAAAGGAATAGTCGTATTTTTCATAGCTCTGTGAGAAGCATCGAAAGCATATGCAAATCCATTCTCTTTGATATCAGAAGTCGGGTGTTCTCTAACAATGATTTGCTTACGCTGTCGGGAACTTTCAGTGCAAATTGGAATATCCCTTTTCTTCCTACATGGTTGATGAAAGACATCTCCGATATCTAGGCATCAATTCTCCTTGATTATTGGTGCTTTCCTTCATGGCAATGTGAGTCGGTTTGCTGCTTCTTTTGAGGGTCCAACTGCTGACATGTGAGGCATGATTTCTGCTCCCAGTAGCAATGTAAATGTTCATGTTGGTCTTATTATTTTCGCATAACAGATCATCTCTTTCCTCACCCATAGGAACATTCAAATCGATCATATTAATTGGTTTATGCTAAATGGGGTACCAGAATTCACACCACTGCTCTGATGAACTTATTACTCAAGTTTGAGTCTAATCAAATTACGATCGGGACTACTATTAAATTGCATGTGGCCAAGCTGAATAATTGGCTATCTGGGGATAATAGCACTAATTATAGAAGCAGTGGGTCATTCAGTTTAATGTGATCTCCAGTTTTGTTTGTTGCTTGCTTGGCTGGGGCCTGCTATTGGCGCTAGCCCGTTTCCTTTTTCCTTTTTTAATATATTTACCTAATTCAAAAAAAAAAAAAAAACGATTACCGATGGTAAACATACTTTTTATTTTCTATTTTTAACATTATCTTTATTAAAATAATTAAAATTTAATTAATCATACAAAGATAGATTACTTTTAACTTTTGACATTCTAAACTTGATGGAGACTTATGAAGACTGTTGTTTAATATAAATGTGAGTATTGCATTTTTCTGATAGAATACGTAGAGAATGATAAAAACGTTGAATGCTTAAAATTTAAATCTAATTTGATCATATCAATTTTCTGATTTTAGATTTTGAAATTTAATTATCACAAAATCATTTATTTTTCATTGTCTATCTCATAAAATTACGGTGATTAAATTGAATAATTGTTCTTAAATTATTTCATTCCTAATGTCTTGTATCCCTTTCACCTAATCAAATAAGACCCATTTTACAATAAACAAATAATTTTCTCATTAAAAATGAAAACCACAATCTCACTAAGGACGTCTTTTATCATTTCTAGTATGGCTTACAAGGACACCTTTATGTATTAGCCAAAATATAATATATAGTATAGTTTTCATACATTAAAAAGTAAAAAAAAAAAAAATATTAAAAGAATTGTTCTATGGTTAGTGAAGGTGTCTTTCACTGTTTAAGATTAGACCTAATAATGATGCAGCCTAGCCTCATAAGTTAGGGTTCTTAGGAATGATGCCCTTTGGATGGGTACTATGGCTGCGTTTGGATGACGGGTAAATTTTAGACAGGTAATCCTGAGTAGGGGTCAACTTTGAGTGGGGTCACCTTTGAACTGGGATTATCCTTATCTTATTTGGAAATTGCAGTGGTAAACCAAAAGCTTACTCTAAGGGTAAAAGATCTTATTTGGTAACTATAAGCAAAGGTAACCTGATATATTAATATTTTTTTAGAAATTTTATAAAACTTATTAAATAATATTCATGAAGTAAATCTTAATAATATAACTTATAATAATATTATCCATTTTTTATAAATTATTTTTCATAATTATAATTTAAAATGAATACTTGCATTCTAACATTAAAAAAAATAAATAAAGAATTTTCTGATATTATTATTTTAAATCCCAATAAATGAATAAAAAATATCAACATATCTCCAAAAAATTATATTATATGAATTTAATAAAAATATTAATTCTCATAAAATTGTTAATATGTCAGGTTACCCCTTCTTACAATTAACTTTACTCAAGCGTAACTCCGGGTAACCTCCGTAAAATTTACCCCTCATCCAAATGCATCACGTTGTAAATATTGACACATTTTTAAAATAAACGTCTAATATATTGCTAAGTACCCCAAAAGAGATTACTATGAACCTCAAACTCTTTCGGAGTTTCAAGACCATATCAAAATTTAAACAGAATGGCCCTTTAAAAATAGGACATTTTGACAATTATGTTTCATAATTTTTTTTTATTTTTTATATTATATGAATTTAATAAGAATTATTATTTCTTATAAAATTGTTAATATGTCAGATTACCCTTGCTTACAATTACCCCTACTCAAGGGTAACCCTGGTAAAATTTACCCTTCATCCACATGAATCATATTGAAAATGTTGGCACATTTTTAAAATAAACTTTCAACAGAATAAAATACTAATTACCTCGAAAGAGATTACCATGAACTTTAAACTCTTTCGAAGTTTCGAGATCCTATCGAAATTTCGAGAGAATCACCCCTTAAAATAAGATATTTTGACAATTATGCTTCATAAAATTTAATTTTTAATTTTTGTATTGTATAGATTTAATAAAAAATATTATTTTTTATAAAATTGTTAATATATTAGATTATCCCTACTTACAGTTACCCTTACTCAAGGGTAACCCCGAGTATCACCTGTAAAATTTATCCCCCATCTAAATGCATCATGTTGAAAATGTTGACAGATTTTTAAAATAAACTTCCAACAAAATAAATTGCTTATTACTGCAAAAGAGATTATCATGAACTTCAAACTCTTTCGAAGTTTTCAGACCTTATCGAAATTTCGACCGAATCACCCTTTAAAGATAGGATAGTTTGAAAATTATGTTTCATAAAATTTTATTTTTATTATTAGATAGATTTAATAAAAAAATATTAATTCTCATAAAGTTTTTAATATGTCATTTTACCCCTACTTACAATTACCCCTACTCAAGGGTAACCCCGTAAAATTTACCCTTCATCCAAATGCATCATGTTGAAAATGTTGATACATTTTTAAAATAAATTTCAATCAAAATTAAATTGTTAATTACTTGAAATATATTATTTTTTAATAATATAATATATATATTTTTTTAAAAAAAGTTTAATTTTATAATATATAATTGATAAAGAGAGGAAGGCAAGGGGTATTGAGGGGTAGGGTATTGTGAATACCCAAACCTCCAAAGGTGTATTAAAAAATGGGATGAAAGAGGTAAATTTTCAAATTTTTACCCTCACTCCCTTATTACCAAACGAGTGTAACAAGTGGTAACGGGGGGTTACTCACTCTTACCCCCCATCCAAACGCAACCTATGTATTAACGACTTATTCTCATGTTTTGCGGGTTGTTATTTTTCATTAAAGAAAAATGTAGAAGATGGAAAATAAAATTTTTCTTTTTTCAGTTTTTTGCCACTAACATAAAAAAATTGTTATTCTTTTTTAATTTTTACAACATTTTCATTTTCATAAGGAAAATTCCACTCACTTACTAAGACAACACCTTATTTATTTTTATTTATTTATCATGAAAGCAATAAAAACATCATATTGTTATAGTCCGAAGTCGAATTCATACCACTCTTATGTGAGTTAAATTGAATCCAAACAAAACTATTTGTACAAAATCACTTTCTTCAATGAATTAGACAGACAAATCCAACACATACTATAACTTTGGATGCATATTGGGTAGGATTGAAATGACCCAACTCAAATATTTTGGTTGTGTGAACCAAGAACCACACAGTATAACACAAGCCAGGATCTTGCAGATAAAACTCAACTCACTAAGTAAAGAATTAATTGAATCAATTAATTGAAAGACACACAATTGGGCTTTAAAGAAAAAGTCTGATTAATTCTACGAAAAGAAAACCTCCACAACTACAAATCTAACTTGAATCTATAGTTTAAAAAAAATAAAATCGAAGTAGTTGAAGACTGGTTGGTTTTAATCAAAACAACGCCCAAAGCACCTTCATCGAGTATGATAAAAATCAAGTCTATAAGATCAAATCTGTATCAAGCTGGGTTTTAATATTCAATTAGAATCAGCCCAAATAAGAATTAAAGAAAAAACTCTTTCAATCCTTTCGAATTAATCTAAACATAGTTCTTAAAAATTTGGCAAGATTTTCAAAGAAAATCAATCTCAAAACTAAATTTTCCAAATAGTTTAATTCCTTAAAAATCAGTTTAAGAAATCACTATTTCAAACACTCCTACACTCAACGTGGAATATGTGTTTTCACCGCAAGTCAACACAACTTAGTCAATTAAACCATCAACGGTCACGCTGAATTCACGGGTTTAATTAACACAAAACCTTGATTCAATTAACTTTTAATACTTAAGAGAGTTTAGAATTACTTGGTTTTTTCAGAGAGAATATCAGTCTCTCCTCAAAATCAACCAACTAAATTAGGGATGCATAAGCATGACTCGGCTGCAACCTCAGTTGTCTTAGCCCTCAATCAAATTTCTCATAGAGAAAATAAGACTAATTTTATTTCATAGTAATCCTTGGTGCCATCATCGGAAAAAACCAAAGAGAATCCTAATCCAACTAGGAGCCGACCCTCCAATCATAAACCAACTAAAATTACATACGAAATTTGAATACCATATCCTAAGCTAATAACCGACCATGGAATTCTAATCCTAACTAGAGTATTACCCCACTGACACGTTGCTGCTTGGTGTTGCTTTGAGAACCCTCCTATACGTTGATGCATTTAGTGGTACACTCCCAACTCAAATATACTTGAGACCAGACAGATGATCTTTCAACTCAAATATACTTGGGACTCTATCTAACCAATAAAATTCTTAACTCAATTGCCATGCAAATCATGAACGTTGCATGGATTGAGTCTTCACATGGGTCTCCATGAAAATTCAAATAAAGGGCTGCATTACACATGTGGAGTTGTGGGAGCTTTGTTGGGCTTCATCTTTGGGCCCACTAGAACTCAATTGGGCCACAGTTGTGGGCCTGGCCTAGATCAAACACCAAATTTTGAACACATCCGCAGATGCTCACATCACAAATCCATTTTGTTCTTAAGCCAAATAGAAAAAAAAAAAAAAAAAACTATACAAATGTCGGAATTAGACTTCCTTAATCATGATTCATGACAATGACTATTGAATAAGATGCCCACTGAATATTAGTGCCAGACTAGACTGAGTCCACGACCTGACTCAATGGTAGGTAAGACAATCCAGACCACTGAGTGAAGTCTGGATATTATTCGGCATGTGGTGGTGCGGTGCCTATACTTTTCTTAAGTCTCTAGACATTATTCGGCAAACATGGCTTGGAAAACAAAAGAAAGAAAAGCATCCATACGTAGCTAAGCAGCTCCATCACAACATAAGCTCAAAATGGTGGGAGAATCCCTGCCGTTGATTAAATGAAAAGGGTGGATGATGGCAATGGTGCATGAGTGAACTTAGGCAGGACACTGGAAACAATCAGGAGTGGTCTTGCCATAGTTAATGAGGACCTCAAGAGCAATGGGTAAGATGAGATTGATGTTAAGAAGCTTGGCCTTGATGGTGGTGCAGAGGCAGACAGCGGCATCCAAATCAACAAGGCGTTGGAGAACAGGACAACATGTATCCTTTGCTCCACTGCGTACGCCAATGTTAATCAGACCTCCCAATAGATCCACACATGCTCCCAACTTGAGAGTGTCTATTGGGCATGTTTCTTGCGCCGGAGGTGGTGAAGGCATAATGGTGGGGTAGGGACAACTGGAGCTGGGGGCGGCTTAGGCACTACTTTTGGTGGCGGAGGTGGGGACTAAGAAGGAGGTGGCTTTGGCATATATGGAGGGCTCACCTTCGGTGGGGTAGGCGGCGGCAGTGTCAGGCCATATGGTGGGCTCACCTTTGAAGGGGTTGGTGGTGGGTTTGGCACATATGGTGGGGTAGGGACAACCGAAGTTGGAGGCGGTTTTGGCACTACTTTTGGTGGCGGAGGTGGTGATGAAGGAGCGACTCAGTAACTCTGGGCCTGGTTGGGCCGGACCGGGTTTGGGTCGGGTTGGGCCGGATCGGGTCTGCGTCAGTGGGTCGAGTTGACTCAGAACAACAAAAAAAAGACTGAGTCGACTAGGCACTCGACTGAGCGACTTAGTAACTCTGTTGAGTCAGGGAAAAAGGGAGAAAATGAAGGGAAAATCAGGAACAGGGAAAAAAAGAGGGAAAAGAAAAGAAAACCATGGAAAAGCAGAGAAAAGAAGGAAAGGAAGAAAGAAAAATAAGGGAAAACCGAGTAGCAGAGAAATCCAAGAAAGGGAAGGGAGAATAGAAAAAAAATGGGGAGAAATCCAGAAAAACAAAAGAAGAAAAGGGAAAGAGAAAATAAGGGAAAAAAGGGTGGAATTGGTAGAGGTAAAGAAAGGGAAGAAGGAGAAAACTGAGAGAGTGAAAAGGAGAAGGAGAAAGGGGAGAAGCTTACCGAGAAACGGGAGGAAAAAGAAGAAGACCACAGTTGGGGTGGGGGGTGGGGGGAAGAAGAGCGGCAGCACTGTAGCGTGAACGGCTACAGTATCGAGGAAAAGGGGTAAGGTTATAAGGGTTGGGGTTTAGGGTTTTTTTTTTTCAAAAGAGAGAAAAATTTGAAGAAAGAATCTGAAAGATCTCGGGCGAGAAAACGTGTGACCTTTGAAAAAGTTTTCATGGCAAATACGCAATAATTATAAAATTACCAAAATGCCCTTCGAGTTCCCGAACTCAAAAACAGGTAAAGTGGGCCTACCATGGCGCCCACACTCTCTTCACTGTTACCAAGGTCCCTAAAACAACTTAGAGATCTGAAAATCTCGAAAAATTAGAAAATTTAGGACGGGTCATTACAACATTACCCCCTTTTAAAGAAATTTGTACTCGAATTTCAAACTGAACTCATACCTCTAGCCTAAAATAAGGCTGGAAACTGTTTCCTCATCGTTGCCTCATTTTCCCAAATAAGAGTCTCCCTGCCTTTGTGTCTCCAAACCACTAAAACCAAGCGGATGGTCTTGCCATGAAGCCTCTGCTCTCTGGAACCCTCGATCTGCACTGGTCCTTCCTCATAGGTAACATCCTCATTGATTTCCACATCTTCTAAGTTAATCACGTGTGACGGATCTTAATGATACTTCCGAAGCATTGAAACATGGAAGACGTTATGCACTTAGGCGAGACTCGGAGGAAGTGCAAGTCTATAAGCCACCTCCCGATCCTCTCTATCACCTCAAACGGACCAACATAGCGAGGCGACAACTTTTCTCGCCGCCCAAACCTCTGAATCCCATGACGGGGTGAAACCCAAGGAAGACGCGGTCTCCAATAGCAACTCAAGCGCCCTCCTCCGATGATAGGCGTAACTTTTCTGCCGACTCTGGGCAGTCAGTAACCTCTGCTTGATCTGTTTCACCTGCTCAGTAGTCTCCCGGATCATTTCTGGTCCTGACATCACTGTACCACTAGTCTCTGCCCAACACAAGGGTGATCTGCATGGCCTGCCATACAAGGCCTCATGTGGTACCATTGTGATACTGGACTGATAACTGCTGTTGTATACAAACTCAACCAAATGTAAATGGCTTTCCCAGCTACCGCCATAATCCAAAACACAAGCTCGGAGCATATCCTTTAAGATCTAAATGGTCCGCTCTGATTGACCATCTATCTGGGGTGGAAAACTGTACTGAAACATAACTACGTGCCCAACTCTTGCTGCAAGCTCTGCCAGAATCGAGAGACAAACCTTGGGTCCCGATCTTGAACAATTGACTTAAGCACACCATGTAGTTTGACAATGTCCGTCAAATATATCTGACTCAAGGTCTCGAGAGAATCAATTGTCTTTATACCAATAAAACGGGCTGACTTAGTCAATCGATCCACTATGACCCACACTACATCATGCTTCTGAGAAGACTTCGGTAAACATGTCATGAAATCCATAGTGATGTGGTCCCACTTCCAATCGGGAACCGGAAGAGGCTGCAACTTGCCAGCGGGTCTCAAGTGTTCTACTTTGACTTGCAAACAAATCAAACAGTGGGTCACAAACTCGCCTACTGCTCTCTTTATACTCCTCCACCAGAACTGTTGATGCAAGTTGTGATACATCTTTGTATGGCCCAGATGTACGGCGAACCTAGAGTGGTGAAAGTATCGTAATACTTCCTCGCGACACTGCCCCGATAAGGGTACAAAAAGCCTGCCCTGAAAGGTTAAACCACCATCTCGTCTAATAGACTATCCAAAAGTTCCACTGCCACTGGCCACAATGTCCCTCATTGCGACGAACCTCTCATCCATTTGTTGAGCTCTCAAAACTCTAGCGTAAATCCCTGACTGAACAACCATGCTACAAAGTCTAGATGCTCTGTATTCGCCGATCAAACTTGACAAGGCCACCCTCGTCCTGCGACTCAAAGCGTCTGCAACTACGTTCGCCTTACCCAGGTGGTAAGATAACACGAAGTCGTAATCACCAAGGTATTCCACCCACCGTCTTTGTCTCATATTCAGCTCCTTTTGTGTGAATAAATACTTTAGGCTATGATGATCTGAGAAAACTTCGAACCTCTCCCCATATAAGTAATGTCGCCAGACCTTAAGCGCAAACACTATAGCCGCTAACTCCAAGTCATGAGTAGGATAATTTTGTTCATAAGTCTTAAGCTGTCCTGAACCGTAAGCTACCACCTTTCCATCTTGCATCAAAACACAACCCAAACCATCACCGCAGGCATCACAGTAGACCGCATAACCACGGCCCATCTCTGGCACTATCAACACTGGAGCGGTAGTCAAACTCTTCTTCAATCTCTGAAAGGCTGTCTCACAGGCTTCGTCCCAAATGAATTGCACATCTTTGTGGGTCAACCTTATCATGGGTGTGGCAATCTTGGAGAAATCCTTGATGAACTGTTGGTAGTAGCCTGCAATACCCAAAAAGCTACAGATTTCAGTCACATTTCGTGGCCGCTCCCAACTCAGAACAACCTCAACTTTAGGTGGATCCATGGCCACACCATCAGCTGACACCATGTGTCCAAGAAACTGAACCTCTAGTAACCAAAACTCACACTTGCTGTACTTCACATAAAGCTTGTGATCCCTCAAGACTCGGAGTACTGTCTTCAGACGTTGGTCATGGTCCTCCTCCAATGCTGAATATATCAAGATGTCATCGATGAACACCACTACAAATCGATCCAGATACTGCCTGAAAATTCTATTCATCAGGGCCATGAACGTCGCCGGGGCATTAGTCACCCCAAAAGGCATCACCACAAACTCAAAGAGTCCAAACCGAGTGCGGAAAGCAATCTTCTCAATATCACACTCTCGTACCCTCACTTGATGGTAACCTGAACGAAGGTCTATCTTGGAGAAGCACTTAGAACCTCTCAAGTGGTCAAACAGATCATCGATCCTTGGCAAGGGATACACGTTCTTCACTGTAACTCTGTTTAATTGCCCATAGTCGATGCACAGTCTCATGGAGCCACATTTTTTCTTGGCAAACAACGCCGGTGCACCCCAAGATGAAGTGCTATGCCGAATGAAGCCAAGGGCCTCTAGTTCCCTGAGCTGTCTCTCCAATTCCAAAGTCTCTGACGGTGCCATCTGATAGAGAGTGATAGTGATAGGTGACGTACCGGGTAGCAGGTCAATAACAAACTCCACCTCTCGGCGTGGTGGTAAACCAGGTAGCGTCTCTGGAAAAACGTCCGAAAACTCTCGAACCATGCGAGGCATCTCGACACCTGCTGGCCCCAAACCTTTCCAACTCAAACTCGCTACCAAACTGCACAAATCCTCCACTTTCGGACTGAAGGTCGGGCTAAGCTTCTCAACGAACACATCACCTGTGAGCGTACGACCCGCTACTCGCCTATGATAACTGTAACGCCCGCCCCTTTTCAACGTAAAATCAGAGTACTTTTTTTTTTTTTAATAAAAGTGACAAAGGGCGCGGACGTCACGACGCGAGTTAAGTTCCGAGCTTCTAAAGCCCGGCCCTTAACTGGCCAACCCTACGCGTGCGTGGAACATAAGTCCACGAGTACGGTTCACGCGTAGCAAGTAAGCTCACGGAACATAAAAATAAGTGCGGATGATCATAGAACTATCCTACCAGTTCTTCTGATAGCAGGGAAGAAATACCCAATTAATTACGAAAATGCCATTACACTGTATTATCCAAAATAATACCTAAACATAGCAAACTACCTAAATTATTACATTTCCGACAAGCTAACTATACAAATACATCTTTTCCAAAATGAAGTAAAACAAAATAATTAATCCGCCTCCCCAAGCTCCTACGCTTGGCTTCCGTCTCGCCCTTCCGGTCCGCCATCTCCTGCATCGTCAGCTAGGGTAGAAGTAGGGCGTTAGAACAACGCGCCCAGTAGGATTCCGAGTAGGGCTAGCACATGGGTTAGTAATAACCACATACAGATAATAACACAGTGAAAACTATAAACCACCATATACTGAAATGTAAGTAAATGATATGCCATGGGTGTCAATGTTATGAATCCCACCCATCATTCCTGCCATATACTGTCATATCCCTCTTGACGGAAAAACTTCGTCAAGATATGTCCAACTGCAAAATATCCCCCTTGACGGCAAAGCCTCGTCAAGGTGTCCCCATGCCTGTTCTCGGTCGCCCCGACGGAGCATGGACTCCGGTTAGTTTTTTTTTTTTTTTTTTTTTTCCGCCCATGCCATGCATGAGATGTAATGCATTATGCTATGTACTATTTATAACTCATAACCTTAAGATATCATACATAGCCTTAATTTATAATGCATAACCTTAATCATAGTTCATAGCCATTAAATAAAATCCATCTTAAACATAGCATCCATATTGTAAAAAACCATCATAAGATAAATACTAATCAATAAAATATGACAAAAATACCATCACACATCCATGGCTTACAAATAGGTAGGAATCCTACCGAATACCGACTCGCGTCCTTTTTCGGCTTCGTCCAATAATCCGGCTACCGACACGCGTACCGCTCGTGATATCCAATACCCTATTACATACACATAATCAGTCCACATTTTAACTATTTCTAGGTCCATTCACATTTCTAAGTCCATATGAAAATCAGTCACTATTTAGGTTTTGCGGGTCCCATTTAATCCATTATATATTTTTAAGTACATGAGTCTAAAATCAGCCTCCTAGGCTTTATTTAACCATACATAAACTTATCACTTAGTGCCTCTAAATACATGGTCCTCTCCCATGGAGTTCTTCATTTTGGCCATTAATTACGGTTTTGCCACTACCTCTTCTCCATGGTTAATCAACCACTCACCCTTGCCTAACTAAGTTCATAATTGATTATAAACTTGGATACCTAACTTAAGTCCATTAATGATCCATTCAATTATGTCACATGACCATTAAGATTAGCCATTTAATTAATCTACCCTTATTCATTTAAACCAATCCAAAACCCCATACTTAACCCTTTAAATGGTTCACCAATGGGCCATGGGTTCAAAATACCCAATTCATCAATTTTTCCATTTTGTTTTCTTTGGCCTACTTATACATTTGAACCCATCACAAGCCCTTCCATGAAGGGGCTTAACTTATACATTTCAATCATCATCCTTTATCACACTTTAAATCCATTTACAATCATCATCAAACCATCATAAAACCATCATTTTCCCCATTTTTTGTACTCATTTAAACTACCATTACACCACCATAGGGTTCGGCCATTCACCATGGCCGAACCCATGGTTCATGATCCAATAATTTTAACCTTAAACACTCCATTATAATTTCCTCAATTGCCTACATTTAATCATTTTAAAACCCTAAAATCATTAACCACCCTCATTGTCTCCCATTCTTATAAACCCTAATAATTAACCCAATCATCTACCATGGGTTCATCCCCCTCTACCATTTTTACAAAACCTAACAAAATACTCCATCATCTACCATTGTTAAGGCCATCAACATCATGCACTTCTCCCATGCATTTTTTTTTTAATTTATTTACCATCCCTTTAAAACAATTTACCAACATTTAATCATTAAACCCTAAAACCATAAACATTCTCCATGCTTCCATTTTTACATAATTAAATTACACAATGTCCTCCATACCTTAAAACCCTAAGAAAATCACACATTACCTTCCAATTCCACATAATTCCATGCTTAATAACTTAATTACATTACATTCCTTAATCCATTTATTTTTTCCTTAAACTAACCCTAATTTACCCATTAGGGTTTTGTCCACTTTCCATCCTTCAAATTGATGGATTTTAAATCCATTGCATAAAATCAATAGGCCACCATTAAATTTACAAAATAAATCCCAAATCTTAAACCCTAAAAATCCAAAATTTCTTGTTTAAGAAATACTCACAATCCGTCGTCTCCTCCGATTTCCGCCGCTCCCGTCGGCTTCCTTAGCCTCCTTTCTCCTTCCTTTTAATCTTTGGTAGGTCAAGATGCTTGATCAATGGTGGAAACCTCCAAGCTTAGAATTGGCCAAGGTAGGGTTTACTTGAGAGAGGGAAAAGGATGGAGATGGTAAAAATGTCTCAAGATCTTTACCTTGAGATGGTGGTCCAACCTTTTCTTCCTCTCCTTGAGCTCTTCTCTTTTCTTTCTTAATTTTCTTCTCCTCTTTTCCTTGCTAGTGTGGGACGGCAATGGAAGAATGGGAGAGATGGAGAGTGAGTTGAGGGTAAAATGAAAAGGATAAGGTGTAAACCCATCTTTATCTCTTTGGTTATTTAACCTTCACTTTACATTAACTCTCTCCACCCACCCACAAGATATTTATATTGCTTTATGGCTTATGACTCCACCCCCCTAAGTCCCAACGTGTTTTATTTTTTGAGTTTGGGATGAGGTGATTTGGTTTTCACCTTTTGACCCCACTTTGACCACCTCATTTGGATAATTTTAATCATTTAATATTTAGATATTTTGGTTACTTTAATTCTTATTTACTTAAATTACCTTATACACCCACCCATGGTTGACTAATTCAACCATGGTGGTCGGCCCCACCAAACCTTGGCCCACATGCCACCTCACTTGATGAGGTGGAGGTGGGTCCCACTTGGCTATGCCACCATTGTTTAATTCCAAATTACTTAGGGTGATTGAATTTCATTAAGCCCACTCTAAATGGATCACCATTGGGCCCATGGCCCAATTACATTTCCCACTAGCCCATTTACCTTAGAGCTTAACCATCTTGACCCATTGGATCCCAAATGGGTATTTGACCCAATTTGACCATTCTTGACCCATTTAAATAAATTTAAATCCAAACCATAGTCTATTGGGCCACACTTGGGCCTTTATCCAATTTTGGCCCATTTACCATTTTCTCCACCAATTTTCTAATTTCCATCATTAAAATAATTAATATTCACATTTATATTAATTCCAAAATTCTAAGACCTTACAATACAATCCTCTTTTAAAATTTTCGTCCCGAAAATTCGAGCGAAGTAGAGGTTCAAAACATCTTACACAAAGAGTTCCGGATGAGAGGCTCTCATCTCCGACTCAAGTTCCCAGGTGGTTTCTTCATTACCATGTCGTTCCCATACCACCTTAACGAACTGAATGGCCCGGTTCCGCAACACTCTTTGCTCGGTCCCGACTATTCTGACCGGCTTCTCCACATACGTCACATCGCTTTGCACATCGATGTCTTGAACATTCAATACATGTGAAGGATCAGGGTTGTACTTCCTCAACATAGACACATGGAATACATCATGTAATGATGACAACTGCGGAGGGAGCGCCAACTGATAAGCTACCTCCCCCACCCTCTTCAAGATTGGAAACGGTCCCACAAATCTAGGTGACAGTTTCCCCTTCTTTCCAAATCTCATGTGTCCCTTCCGTGGTGAGACTTTCAAAAACACCAAGTCCCCCACCTCAAATTCGAGGAACCTTCTCCTTTTGTCGGCGTAACTCTTCTGTCGGCTTTGTGCAGTGAGTAGATGTTGCCGTATCAATTTAATCTGCGCTATAGTTTCTGCAACCAACTCCGGTCCAATCAGCGCAGGCTCACCGGCTTCTGTCCAACACACTGGTGATCTACACGGCCTACCATATAAGGCCTCAAACGGAGCCATCTGTAGGCTTGACTGATAGCTATTATTGTAGGAAAACTCCACCAGTGGTAAATGATCCTCCCATCCACCCTTAAAGTCTAGCATGCATGCTCTCAGCATATCCTCCAATGTCTGTATTGTCCTCTCCGACTGTCCATCAGTCTGTGGATGAAATGCTGTGCTAGTTAATACGTCGGTCCCCATAGCCGACTGTAAGCCCTGCCATACTCTGCCGGTGAATCGGCCATCCCTGTCAGACACAATAGACCGGGGAATGCCATGTAACCTGATGATCTCCCGGATGTACCGTCGACCCAAAGTCTCTGATGAATCCGTCATCTTGATGGGAAGGAAATGTGCAGACTTGGTCAACCGGTCCACTATGACCCATATTGCATCGTTGCCCTTGGATGACCTTGGCAACCCTGTTACAAAGTCCATGGATATGTGTTCCCATTTCCATTCTGGCACCGGTAAGGGTGCGAGTAAGCCCGGTGGCTTCCGATGTTCTGCCTTAACCTGCTGACAGGTTAAGCAACAAGCAACAAACTCTGCCACGTCTTTCTTAAGTCCATGCCACCAATAGTGCCTCTTAAGATCATGGTACATCTTGGTGCTGCCCGGGTGAATAGAGAGTTTTGTTTGGTGTGCTTCAATCAACAACTCTCTTCTGCAATTCTTAGGCACATATGTCCTACCTCGGAACATAAGACCCTGTCCCGGTCGTAATTCCCATTCCGGTACAACTTCACCGGTAGACATCTTAGCCCATATCTCTTCCACCTCTGGATCTGTTCGTTGTTCCCGTTCAATCTCGGAGACCATGTGGGATCGTATGATCAGATTATATATGGTTCCATGATTATCCAGATAGAGTTTAAACTCTCTGATGGTATTCAACACCTCCCATTCTGTTCTGATCATACTAGCTACTGTTGCAGGTGATATGCGGCTGAGAGCATCCGCCACTTTGTTCGCCTTGCCAGGATGATACCGGAGTGCGAACTCATAATCTGCCAAGTATTCCATCCATCTACGGTGTCTCATGTTGAGTTCCTTCTGATCAAATAGGTACTTTAGGCTCTTATGGTCTGAGAATACCTCAAACTTCTCACCATAAAGGTAGTGTCTCCAGCTTTTAAGAGCGAAGACCATCGCTGCCAGTTCCAGATCATGTGTGGGATAATTACGTTCATGAATTTTCAACTGTCTTGACCCCTACGCCACCGCCCTATTACCTTGACTGAGCGTACACCCCAGTCCCTCTCCTGAGGCATCACAGTACACCTCATAGTTTCTGCCTCTTTCCGGCAAGATCAAAATAGGAGCGGTTGTAAGCTTCTCCTTTATCTCCTCAAATCTCCGGTTGCACAGATCTGACCATTCAAATTTGACTCCTTTCTGAGTGAGTCGGGTAAGTGGGGCTGCAATCTTGGAGAAATCCATAATAAATTTCCTGTAGTAACCGGCCAATCCCAGAAAACTGCGGATCTCGGTCACATTCGTCGGTGCTTTCCACTCCCTCACTGCCGCTACCTTAGCCGGGTCTACAGCTATGCCTTCCTCCGATATAACGTGCCCCAAGAAATTGACCTCTGATAGCCAAAATTCACACTTGCTGGCTTTGGCATACAACTGGTTCCTCTTCAGGGTGTTCAGAACTATCCGCAGGTGTTCAGCATGTTCCTCCTGACTCTTGGAATAGATCAGGATGTCATCAATAAATACAATTACAAACTGATCCAAGTAAGGACGAAATATCCTATTCATCAGGTCCATGAACACCGCCGGTGCATTAGTAAGCCCAAACGGCATGACTACATACTCATATAATCCATATCGTGTCCTGAAGGCTGTCTTCTCGATGTCTTCCTCTCTAACCCGGATTTGATGGTATCCGGACATCAGATCAATCTTGGAAAAGTGAGAGGAACCCCTAAGCTGATCAAACAGATCATCAATCCTGGGTAGGGGATATTTATTCCTGACAGTCAACTGGTTCAATTTTCTATAATCCACACACATCCGAAGGGTACCGTTCTTCTTCTTAACAAACAATACCGGGGCTCCCCATGCGGATGTGCTGTTCCGAATAAAGCCCAGCCTGAGCAGTTCATCAATCTGCTTTTTCAACTCAGTCATCTCAGCCGGTGCCATTCTGTAATGAGGTAATGATACTGGAGTTGCGCCGGGGTATAATTTAATCTCAAAGTCTATCTCCCTCTTAGGTGGCAGACCAGGGAGCTCTGTTGGAAATACCTCGGCATAATCTACTACCACTGCCGGAAGTTCAGCTATTGGTGCCTTATCTAATCTGAGGGTGTTCAAGGCAAGATGATTCAATTCTTCTTGCAGCCTTCTAGGAATGCCCTGTCGGTCAGCGGGCACTATATACCGCCTTCCTTCAGGTGACCAAAATATCACTCTACCGAAGATGGCAATCAATATGGGCCTGATACGTAGCCAACCAGTCCATGCCAAATATAACATCGTACTCAGCCATATCGATTACTAAATAATTGAACTCGAATCTGAATCCAGCGAGTTCAGTGTTCAGTGCCGTGCATATGAGCCCCAAAGATGTGTCTCCGACAGGGGATACAATAGTAAATGAGGTGGACAGATTCTGTACTAATGTGCCCGTAGCAGATATGAATGCAGTAGATATAAATGAATGGGAAGCTCCAGAATCAAATAATGTAACTGCATAAGAACTACCAACTACGGCCATACCTTGAATCACCGAGCGGTCCACTGCTACTAGAGAAGGTATAGCAAAAAGTCGTCCTGATCCCGTAGGGTTTGGCGCCCGTCCTGCCTGATTGTATGTTCTGCCCCCTCGCGGCGGAGCTGATCTAACTGGAGGGCGGGAGGAACCCTTGAAGTTAGAGGGTCTGCTGAGCTGCGGACACTCCCTCTTGAAGTGACCCTGTTGGCCACACTGATAGCAAGTGTTCCCACCTCTAGGAACCTGGGTAACTAATGCTGACTGGGAGGGCTGATTGGGGCGAAAGCCCCCTGTAGATCCAGTAGCGGATGAGGGTCTGCCGAAACTCGGGCGGAACCTTTTATTGGGTTGAAATGCACCCCGCCCACTCTGCCATCGGCGGTTGTCACGCCGCGCTACCTCATTCAATTCCCGCTCCACTATAGTGGCCCTGCCAACCACCCCTGCCAATGTAGGTTCCTTGAATACTGTCACCCTAGTTTTGATGCTCGGCCGAAGGCCCCGTTCAAACTTACGGGCCCTCCGGTGCTCAGTGTCCACCATGTAGAACGCGTAGACAGATAGTCGAAGGAACTCCCGGTGGTACTCTGCCACTGTCATATTGCCTTGTACTAATGATATAAAAGCTTCAGTCTGACTCTCCCTTTCTTCCTCCGGGAAAAACTGCTCTAGAAAAGTGGCTGAGAACCATTCCCAAGTCATGGCAATTCTTTCCCTTTCCGGCACCAGTGATTGTTGTTTTTCTACCACTTCCCACCAATTACCGGCATCCTCAATCAGTTGAGATGTTGCCAGTAAGATTCTGTCAGCCGGACTGGAAACCTGAAGCAGATTTAAGATCTGAGTGATCTTCTTTAACCAGTGATCTGCTCCTACAGCCCTTTCTTTTCCTCTAAAGTAGGGAGGACGCTGTTGCTGGAAGTCTTTAACCATCTTCCGCTTACTAGTGTCACTAGTAGTAGCATTTCCGTCGCTAGTAGTCGCATTTCCGCTCAAATGTTGCTGAAGAGCAGCAGCGACTGCCGCTTGAACTACATCTTTTAGCTCGGGAGGTACACCTTGTATGTTGATATTATTTTGTTCCTCCTCCCGATGGGGTACCTCCTCTTTCTGGCGAGGTGGTGATACCTCTTTCTGGTTGCGACGAGTCCTTCTCTTCGGAGCCATTTCCTAGTCATCGAAAACACTGACTTAGTTCCTTTTTCAAATGGAGGAAAAAGAAGAAAAAAAATACTAAACAATATACTTTGTTTCTCATTTTTTTTTTTGGGGAAGATTGCCAAATAAGCACACTTGGTTTGGGGAAAACTTCCCAAGTATCTATGTTTCGTTCCATTTGTGAAATCGGGGAATTTTCTCCTATGTTCAATAAGCCTACCATTATTCTGTCAAATTTGGGGAAGACCTAAACTTGTTTTCTCATGTCGGAAAATGTAACCCTACTTGCTATGTTTGATAATTCCGACTTACATTGATTTTTTTTTTTCTTCCCTTGCTATCATCCCTTTCCGTCAAATGTTGTTCTCAGATAAAACCCTTCAGTTTAAGTCAATCGAAGTAATTTAACCCGGCCCCCGTGCAGCGGTCTCCGAAGAGTCGGTCGGTTGGGATTCTTAGCCGTCAGTGAGACGTGCAACCGTCTTAAGCTTACTTCGAGAGATTCATTCTTCCGAATTCGCTCTGATACCAACTGTAACGCCCGCCCCTTTTCAACGTAAAATCAGAGTACTTTTTTTTTTTTTAATAAAAGTGACAAAGGGCGCGGACGTCACGACGCGAGTTAAGTTCCGAGCTTCTAAAGCCCGGCCCTTAACTGGCCAACCCTACGCGTGCGTGGAACATAAGTCCACGAGTACGGTTCACGCGTAGCAAGTAAGCTCACGGAACATAAAAATAAGTGCGGATGATCATAGAACTATCCTACCAGTTCTTCTGATAGCAGGGAAGAAATACCCAATTAATTACGAAAATGCCATTACACTGTATTATCCAAAATAATACCTAAACATAGCAAACTACCTAAATTATTACATTTCCGACAAGCTAACTATACAAATACATCTTTTCCAAAATGAAGTAAAACAAAATAATTAATCCGCCTCCCCAAGCTCCTACGCTTGGCTTCCGTCTCGCCCTTCCGGTCCGCCATCTCCTGCATCGTCAGCTAGGGTAGAAGTAGGGCGTTAGAACAACGCGCCCAGTAGGATTCCGAGTAGGGCTAGCACATGGGTTAGTAATAACCACATACAGATAATAACACAGTGAAAACTATAAACCACCATATACTGAAATGTAAGTAAATGATATGCCATGGGTGTCAATGTTATGAATCCCACCCATCATTCCTGCCATATACTGTCATATCCCTCTTGACGGAAAAACTTCGTCAAGATATGTCCAACTGCAAAATATCCCCCTTGACGGCAAAGCCTCGTCAAGGTGTCCCCATGCCTGTTCTCGGTCGCCTCGACGGAGCATGGACTCCGGTTAGTTTTTTTTTTTTTTTTTTTTTTCCGCCCATGCCATGCATGAGATGTAATGCATTATGCTATGTACTATTTATAACTCATAACCTTAAGATATCATACATAGCCTTAATTTATAATGCATAACCTTAATCATAGTTCATAGCCATTAAATAAAATCCATCTTAAACATAGCATCCATATTGTAAAAAACCATCATAAGATAAATACTAATCAATAAAATATGACAAAAATACCATCACACATCCATGGCTTACAAATAGGTAGGAATCCTACCGAATACCGACTCGCGTCCTTTTTCGGCTTCGTCCAATAATCCGGCTACCGACACGCGTACCGCTCGTGATATCCAATACCCTATTACATACACATAATCAGTCCACATTTTAACTATTTCTAGGTCCATTCACATTTCCAAGTCCATATGAAAATCAGTCACTATTTAGGTTTTGCGGGTCCCATTTAATCCATTATATATTTTTAAGTACATGAGTCTAAAATCAGCCTCCTAGGCTTTATTTAACCATACATAAACTTATCACTTAGTGCCTCTAAATACATGGTCCTCTCCCATGGAGTTCTTCATTTTGGCCATTAATTACGGTTTTGCCACTACCTCTTCTCCATGGTTAGTCAACCACTCACCCTTGCCTAACTAAGTTCATAATTGATTATAAACTTGGATACCTAACTTAAGTCCATTAATGATCCATTCAATTATGTCACATGACCATTAAGATTAGCCATTTAATTAATCTACCCTTATTCATTTAAACCAATCCAAAACCCCATACTTAACCCTTTAAATGGTTCACCAATGGGCCATGGGTTCAAAATACCCAATTCATCAATTTTTCCATTTTGTTTTCTTTGACCTACTTATACATTTGAACCCATCACAAGCCCTTCCATGAAGGGGCTTAACTTATACATTTCAATCATCATCCTTTATCACACTTTAAATCCATTTACAATCATCATCAAACCATCATAAAACCATCATTTTCCCCTTTTTTTGTACTCATTTAAACTACCATTACACCACCATAGGGTTCGGCCATTCACCATGGCCGAACCCATGGTTCATGATCCAATAATGTTAACCTTAAACACTCCATTATAATTTCCTCAATTGCCTACATTTAATCATTTTAAAACCCTAAAATCATTAACCACCCTCGTTGTCTCCCATTCTTATAAACCCTAATAATTAACCCAATCATCTACCATGGGTTCATCCCCCTCTACCATTTTTACAAAACCTAACAAAATACTCCATCATCTACCATTGTTAAGGCCATCAACATCATGCACTTCTCCCATGCATTTTTTTTTATTTATTTACCATCCCTTTAAAACAATTTACCAACATTTAATCATTAAACCCTAAAACCATAAACATTCTCCATGCTTCCATTTTTACATAATTAAATTACACAATGTCCTCCATACCTTAAAACCCTAAGAAAATCACACATTACCTTCCAATTCCACATAATTCCATGCTTAATAACTTAATTACATTACATTCCTTAATCCATTTATTTTTTCCTTAAACTAACCCTAATTTACCCATTAGGGTTTTGTCCACTTTCCATCCTTCAAATTGATGGATTTTAAATCCATGGCATAAAATCAATAGGCCACCATTAAATTTACAAAATAAATCCCAAATCTTAAACGCTAAAAATCCAAAATTTCTTGTTTAAGAAATACTCACAATCCGTCGTCTCCTCCGATTTCCGCCGCTCCCGTCGGCTTCCTTAGCCTCCTTTCTCCTTCCTTTTCATCTTTGGTAGGTCAAGATGCTTGATCAATGGTGGAAACCTCCAAGCTTAGAATTGGCCAAGGTAGGGTTTACTTGAGAGAGGGAAAAGGATGGAGATGGTAAAAATGTCTCAAGATCTTTACCTTGAGATGGTGGTCCAACCTTTTCTTCCTCTCCTTGAGCTCTTCTCTTTTCTTTCTTAATTTTCTTCTCCTCTTTTCCTTGCTAGTGTGGGACGGCAATGGAAGAATGGGAGAGATGGAGAGTGAGTTGAGGGTAAAATGAAAAGGATAAGGTGTAAACCCATCTTTATCTCTTTGGTTATTTAACCTTCACTTTACATTAACTCTCTCCACCCACCCACAAGATATTTATATTGCTTTATGGCTTATGACTCCACCCCCCTAAGTCCCAACGTGTTTTATTTTTTGAGTTTGGGATGAGGTGATTTGGTTTTCACCTTTTGACCCCACTTTGACCACCTCATTTGGATAATTTTAATCATTTAATATTTAGATATTTTGGTTACTTTAATTCTTATTTACTTAAATTACCTTATACATCCACACATGGTTGACTAATTCAACCATGGTGGTCGGCCCCACCAAACCTTGGCCCACATGCCACCTCACTTGATGAGGTGGAGGTGGGTCCCACTTGGCCACACCACCATTGTTTAATTCCAAATTACTTAGGGTGATTGAATTTCATTAAGCCCACTCTAAATGGATCACCATTGGGCCCATGGCCCAATTACATTTCCCACTAGCCCATTTACCTTAGAGCTTAACCATCTTGACCCATTGGATCCCAAATGGGTATTTGACCCAATTTGACCATTCTTGACCCATTTAAATAAATTTAAATCCAAACCATAGTCTATTGGGCCACACTTGGGCCTTTATCCAATTTTGGCCCATTTACCATTTTCTCCACCAATTTTCTAATTTCCATCATTAAAATAATTAATATTCACATTTATATTAATTCCAAAATTCCAAGACCTTACAATAACAGTCCAAGATGACCTGATGGAAGGACAACCAATCCATCCCCAAGATAACGTCAAAACCTGACATCTCCAAAACCCACAGATCAAACTCCAACACTACACCTCCAATGGTCAAAGCACACGACCAACATATCTGATCTACAACTTCTGTCACCTCCAACGGTGTACTGACAAAGATAGGTGCCCTTGCCAGTTCTACCACTAAACCAGAACTAACAGCAAAACGGTGTACTGACAGAGATAGGTGCCCTTGCCAGTTCTATCACTAAACCAGAACAAACAGTAAAACTCAAGGCAATAAAGGAGTGTGAAGCACCAGAATTAAATAAAACTCTATACCACGCACCTCGAAGGACTAACATATCCTGCATCACTACCGGTGGTACGTACTCCTCTGCCTGCTGGGTGATGGTGTAAGCTCTGCCACGGGTCACTGGTCTAGGTCTGCCACGACCCCTGCCTCTCTGAGGAGGTGCTGCACCCTGGTCCATGGGGGCCCCGGGTGTCACCTGCACATGGGTGGGGGCTGGCGTGATCGCTCGCTGGGGTATCACCGCTACAGCCTAGCCTCTGCCCTGAGGACAGTCTTTGGCGAAATGCCCTACCCCGCCACAAGTGTAGCACTGAAGGCCCAGAGCTTGGTCCTGAACTTGTCCCTGAAGCTGAGGAAAATCCCTCCTGGTGTGGCCTGCTTGCTGACAGTGGAAGCACACATATTGTCTGGGATGGCCACCTGACACTGGCACAGTCTGAACTTTCTGAGGTGGGCTTAAAGGTAACCTCTGACTCAAGTGGGTAGGTGGCATCTTCCTCTTTCTATCAAAACATCTGCTTTGCCTAGGGGCAAAAATCAATGTTGGCTGATAAACCATCCCGCTGCTCCGAAGGGCGGTGCTCTCTGCCAAGATTGCCCTCTGCACCACTTCAGCATAGGTAGTGCTCCTCGCAGTAACCACCACATGGGCGACTACTGGGTGAAGGACTTGCTCAAAACGGCGTGTTTTCAACAGATCAGTCGCAATCATCTCTGGCGTGAAGCGGCACAACTCAGAGAACTTGGCCTCATACTGAATAACTGTATCATCACCCTATATTAGGTTGGCGAACTCAATGTTCTTTGCTTCCTTGACTACTGATGGAAAATTACTTAGCCAGAAACACTTGACGAAAGATGTCCCAATCCCTCAAGGCTATGGCTCGGAGGGGCTCCTGGGTCCACCAACGGGCTGCCTCTTCCGTGAGGTGATGTGAGGCCAAGGTCACCCGTAGGTCTCCCTACCTGATGGCCAGCGTATCTAGGAGATTACTGGTCTCATCGATCCAATCCTCTGCTGCAATTGGGTCAGGTCCTCCTCTGAACACACGGGGGTAATGGCACTTAAACTCCCTCAATGCAACCATCTCCTTAGTCTCGCGGTAGACCTCGCCTGGTGGAGGTGGTGGCGAAGGTGGTGGTGGAGGGGGCGGAGGTGGAGGTGGAGGCAGAGGCGGAGGTGCTGCCTTCCGCTCCAACAAGGTCTGTACAGTCCTCTCCATGGCTCTCTCAAAGTTGGTCACCATCCCAGTCAACATCTCCATCAACTGTCACTGATTGATGGGCTCCTGCGCTGGTCTGGGTTCAAAGCTGACGTCTCTGCCAAACTCTCCAATCCATCCTGAACCACTGGTCCCTCCCCTGCTGGAGGAACCCTAGTTGCACCGGCATCGCCGTTGCCATGGCCTCCCCCATTCGAACGGGTTTTGTATCTCGACATTGCCTATTTCATAAAGATACTGAAGGTCAGACACCTTAACATGCGAAAATCCAAAATAATACATATCTCAAACATAGTATCTCAAGGGATGCGTACCATGTATATCACACAAACCTAGAATATCTACGCGTTACCCAAGAACCCGTTCCATCTACCCTACCACACAGGGGATGAACCTAATCTCTAGCTGTCATCTCGTCCATCTCTAACCCATGCACAGTCCGAGAGTTAAACTGTGCTCTGATACCAACTGTAACGCCCCACCCCGCTACGGGCGCGTTATTTCCGAAAATCCTCAGAAAGTCATAAAAGATAGATATCGGGTACAAGTAGCAGCAAATTTTTATTTTTTTTTTAAAGCGGGATAACTGCTTCCCGTTCAACAAACCATAAGTTTAGAACTAGGAAAGCACAACGAACCACAAATGTAAACTAATCAAGTGGTTATACAGTCATCCAAACAAACAAGTGATATTGAGTCCATGCGACTAAACTTTCTCAACCTTCAAATACAACATAAACATAAAATCCTACTCTCTACTACTCCTCTCCAGGTACTTGCTCAAGGGGCCCGCCTGGCCCCTCCGCTATTGAAGCACCTGAAAGGTAAGGGGTGAACAAAACAACCCAGCGAAAGAACATATTGCATATTAACAAGTAGTTATAGATCACATATCAAAGGGCAGTAAACATCACAAGTGAATAAAACATCCATGCCTACGATACTCAAGTACTCTATTAACCGATGCTCCATTAACCAAATCTAAGAAATCATCTCCATAGCCCACATCGGGTCCTCCAACGAGCCCCAGTCTCCCTATCAATACCATCGAGAGACTAAAAATACACAACTGCCTCACCCACACGAGTCGTGTCGGAAAACCACCTCGACGACCTCCGAGGGAACCAAACTCTAGGGCAGGCACCTCGACCGCCGGAACACAACGGGGAGACCTGCATCCCCTATGAGGGTCTCGACCGCCGGAGTGTAACGGGGAAGTCCTCCCAACAACCAACACCATCACGTCATCATAAACAAGTACACATAAAAAGTCATCCATCTCAATATCCAATGGTACGCCGTCCGTTGCGGGTTACCTCTCATGCATGCACATGATTTTATAATCACATGTAACGACATAAACATGTATAACAACATATGCATTTTCTAATATAACTAATCAAAATCAACATCATACTTCATCATGCGAGTCGAAAGCACATAACAAGCTACTTAAACACACATCTCCATGTTCGACAGGATTGCATTTGCATCTCATAAACAAATATTCAATGTATCATCAACATCTTTCAAGTATCATATTCAATATCAATTTATCCAATTAAAGTTTCTCACAATAACATGTAGTTGACAGGAGAGCACCCAAATAGACCCCTTGCCACATAAATTATTCTCAATGGTTCACCCTTACCGAGTGGCTTAATAAATAGAGGGTTCCATTTGGATCACCTCATGTCCAGAAATACTTATTTGATATATACAATGCATGCTAAAATTGTGGTAAGTCCCATCACCGTGCGTGTGAAGTCGAAAGTCCAAAGTGAGTAAGCAACTTGTTGGGTTGAAGGGAGTTCAGTCTGTTGAAACAAGGAATAACAGATAAGTAATTAAGACGAAATGGGTCAAAAAGAGGCCGGGGAGGAAACGGGCCTAAAACTGGGCCTGGCCCCAAACGGGTCGAACTGGGTCGGGCCTAAAAACAGGCCGGGCTTGAAAACGGGCTTTGAAAAAGGGCCGGGTCTGGAAACTGGGCCAAGGTAGATTGGGCCAAAAACGTGGGCCTGCTAGACATGGGCAGGACCAGGTCTGGGCCTGGTTGGGCCGGACCGGGTCTGGGTCAGTGGGTCGACTTGGCTCAGAACAAAAAAAAAAACCGACTGAGTCGACTCGGCACTCGGCCAAGCGACTCAATAACTCTGCTGAGTCGGGGAAAATCAACGGAAAACCAGGAAAAGGGAAAAAAAGAGGGAAAAGAAAAGAAAACCATGGAAAAGCAGAGAAAAGAAGGAAATGAAGAAAGAAAAATAAGGGAAAACCGAGAAAGGGAAGGGAGAATAGAAAAAAATGGGGAGAAATCTAGAAAAAAAAAATGAAAAAAAGGGAAAGAGAAAATAGGGAAAAAAAGGGTGGAACCGGTCGAGGTAGAGAAGGGGAAGAAGGAGAAAACCGAGAGAGAGAGGAGAAGGAGAAGGAGGAGAAACTTACCGAGAAACGGGAGGAAAAAGAAGAAGAAGACCACAGCTGGGGGGGGGGGGGGGGGGGGGGCGAAGAAGAGCGGCGGCACTGTAGCAGTGAGCGGCTACAATGTCACAGAAAAAGGGTAAGGTTATAAGGGTTGGGGTTTAGGGTTTTGGCTTCTTTTTTTTTTTTTTTTTGAGAAGAGAGAAAAATTCGAAGAAAGAATCCGAAAGATCTTGGGCGAGAAAACGTGTGACTTTTGAAAAAGTTTTCATGACAAATACGCAATAATTATAAAATTACCAAAATGCACTTCAAGTTCCCGAACTCGAAAAGAGGTAAACTGGGCCCACCACGGCGCCCACGCTCTCTTCACTGTTACCAAGGTCCCTTAAAACAACTCAGAGATCCGAAAATCTCCTTGAAAAATTAGAAAATTCGGGATGAGTCATTACAAAGGTTGTGCATGGGATTAGAAGAAAGGAAGACAGTGCACGCTTAGGTTGGTTATTTATTTACGTTTTACTTTTTTATTTTTATTTTTCTTGCATTGTGTTCTTGTATTTCTTTTTAATTTCAAATCCCATTAAATTGTAATTCCAATTTCATGTTTTAATGATAAAGTAAAGGTGTGCTGAAATATTAGCCTATGGTTTTCCAATTATTTAATTCATGTATTATGTTGATTTGATTTGATTTTCATTCTTTTTTATAAAACACATGTTGGATTTAATTATAGAATTTTCAAATTAGATGCATTGAAATACTTACATTAAATAGACTTCGTTCTCCGATCTAAGGTTCTTGTTTTTAAGAGTGCACTGAAATATTTAGGTTTGGAGAGAAAATTTAAATACTATTTAATCTAAGGTTTAATTTGAGAAATTTTTCTTATTGAATTCATGGGTTTTATAATTGATGAAAAATTTGAACTCATGGTTAGTAATTTACGTGAGCTCCATAGGTTAGGCCTTTGTTTTATTTTTAAAATATGGAAAATAATGCTTCCTTGATTCTTTGAGCCAGTTCCACTGTAAATATATATAGAGGTAATATAGTGTCTTTAATTTAATTTTTCTTTTTTAAAATTCAAACTCTTGAAAAATTGAAGAACTACGTTGGTAAATTAATTAATTGGATCTTAATTTATGTTTTCTAAGTTAAATTAAGATTGTTCATATTTTTAGATTAAATCCACCATCTTAATTAAAATTAGTTAAATTGTTAGATTCTATATTTAAGTTTAGAATATTTCTAAATTAAACTAAAGTTCATAGATTAGATAAAAAAAACTCCATATTTATGATTTTTCTCCATATTTCCTAAATTATGTAATTCAATAGTGTAATTTCACGGATATATTTGCCTAAGTTCCGATGATTCAACCTCACACTTAATCGCTATACTATCTAATGTTTCATGCACTTGCGAGTTATAAATTTAAAATTTGCATAACAATGGGTATCGACTAGAAAATCAGAATCTCATCCGAATTGGAAACCCGGCAAAGAATCGAAGTAATCCAAGAAATTTCTATTTTTATTTATTTCCATTGCTTTATTTGTAAGATTAGATTTGTTTATGATTATTTCTATTTTTAATTTTCTATTTTCATTTTTTTATTTTATTGCTATTTTTTGTTTTGGGTTTTTTTTTTTAATGAAAACTCCTCTCTAGCATTGTAATAAAAAGATTTTGATAATGAATATTTGATTTGGGTTTTACCCTGTTTTCCTTCTTCCCCGTGGATTCTAGTTCTTGCTCGTGGATTTGGGCGTTCTTCTCTGACGACAGTGTTCGACGGAGTTCTTTTTTCCTCCTTGGGTTTTGTTGTCATTGACATCTGATAGCTCCCCAGAGTCTCACCGTCGTCTCTCTCAAGAACGACGATATTTATCCAGGCACTCCTACGGCAGAACCGTGCTTGCTGCCCTACGCCTGTCTCAAAGGACTTACTGATCGGCCACAAGGACAGGTATTACCCATGTTGTGGTTTTAATTTAACTCACAAGCGCACGAATCAGTTAATAGTATAGAGTATGAGTGCGAGGTCATACCCAAGGGAAATCAACAAAATATATGTACGAAATAAAAAATGGCATTATTAAAATAATGTGATTTAATAAAATAATTTTCTAATACATATAGTTATAATCTTAATTTAACACAATAATTAATTGATTATCTAGTTCCAGTAGTTAGCATAAATTTTGCTTAAAATAGAGGAGTAAATTTAAATGACCTCAATCTAATTTAAAATGTAAATTTAAGAAACAAAGAAAACATTTCTAACCTAGTTAAATCGTTTTGAGGATTTTTTAGAAAGAATAAAATCAAACAATAATTATAAATTATTTACAATGGAATCGGGACAAATATTGAAGGCGGCATGTTATCCTATTTAAAAATAAAATCATGGCCTACACTATGAAAGATTCTGGAATTATTAAATATAATTCAAGTTCCTCATTTATTAAAATTCTAATTAGAATAATTACGTCATCCATTAAATCGAAATTTTTCAAATCAAGCCTTACGCTTGAGCTAGATTTAAATTTGCATTTTCCAGATCTAAAATAAACCGTTCTTGAAAAGAACCTTAGACTGGAAAATTGGTCAAGTCCCACTGATCCTAACAGGAGTTCCACTTTTCCTTGAAAAATTGTAAAATTAATTTATTTCGTAAAGTTCATAAAAAGAATTGAAATAGAATTTAAAACCATCATTATCAAATATTCAATAATTGGGAATAACATAAATCTAAACAAACCGCCATGAATTTCATTTAAAAATTTTGGAAATGAAATACAATCCTTTGGACTTTACATAAAAATAAAAATAAATAACTTACAAGAAATTAAATATTTTTCTCTGTCTTTTGTCGTCCAACTTCAGTCCCTTTGACGTCTTGTCCGGTTCAACCTTCAATGGTCTCAAACACATGAATTTATAGAAAATAAGGATGAGGTAAGAGACCCTTCAAATTCGATCGGGATAAGACACATTTCAAAATCTTGACTAACACATCTTCTTATCTTTTTTCCTTCCTTTATTAGCATCGTTACTTGATCCTTTTCTTCTTATCTTTCTTCCGTCCTTTCTCCTTATCCTTTCATCAGCATATAACTCTTTTTTTTCAAATTCTTTTATCTTTATCCCCTTTTTCTTCTCTGTAATTGGTTAACTCTATCTCTTCTTTATCTTTTCTTCTTCTTATCTCTCCTTATCTTCCCTTCCCAGTTCCCAGCTAAGGATCGACTGACTCTATCTCTTCCCCTTATCTCTTCTTTCGGTTAACCCTATCTCTTCCCCTTATCTCTCTAGTTGCTACACGGCAGTTTTACTTCCCTTTCTTCCCAGCTGCTCAGTTAACTCCTTATCCTTCCTTATCTCTTCCAAATCTCTCGGCATTCCTTATCTCTTCTATCTTTGAAACCAGCTGCTACACGACATCTGCTTCTTATCCTTCTCTGCTCTGATTCTTCATCTTCTCCTTGAAATGCCTACAAAGAGGAACCTTACAAGAATCAGGTTCGCTGCACATGCGAGAGTGCAGCTCAAGAAGCTGCCACATGCGTTTGCAGTGGACACATCCACCAAGAACTCGGGTCTTGCAGCTGGCAAAATGACGAACCTAGAGACTCGAGCCCCTTGCATGCTGGGAAGCCACAGGCAGCTTTGCTGCCTTTCAGCATTTTGTCACGGGGCCCGATTGTCCGATATCCGTCTCCGCAAATATGCAGGAGTGCTCCATTGTAATATACAATTGCATGTATATATTTTTCTCTTTTATCTTCTTCTTCTTTCAATCTCTTTCTCTGTTCTGCCTCTGCTTTGGCCTATGCCGAACTTCCCCTTAGCTGGCTAGCCTTCTTCTCTGCTGCTGCTTTCAGTGAGCATGCGCCGCTGGTTACAGCTACTGTTGTTGTTGCTGTTGTGGTTGTTGGGGCCAAGTAAGTGATGGTGGCTGAAATTGATCAGTTTGATGTGTTGCTTTGGGAGTGTTGAACTGTAAATTGGGTACTTCTAAGGTGTTATTTTGAAAATTCAGTATCTTAGATGGGTCATCAGTGCAATGGTTATTTTGCAGAGCTGAAGTGACCATGGACGGTAAGTATCCTGGCTGTGCCACTGAGTTAAGAAACTAAGAATTTTGATGCATGTTCATCAATTGGACAAGACTGAAGCCTGGGAAAATAGGACTTTGGGTATCCTTTGACAATTTCATGTGCATATCTGTATTTTCTCACAGCACACTGTAAAACTAAAAAAAATAACATTAAACATATCTCATATTTACAAAGTAAGGACTAATTCATCTAATATAAAAGGGTAAAATAGTAGTTTTACTATGTTCATCAAATACCCCCAAACTTAGATTTTGCTAGTCCTCGAGCAAAACTAAAACTAACAACTAAAAACAGAAAATTAAAATCCTAAATTACACCACTTTCGTTGGCACTCTCGATTGCATTTAGCATATGCAACAAGCTTTTAAACCCCTAGCTCATCACTAATGGACGAGTTATAGTCTCTTGAGGGTTTCCAGTGATGATACCCACAAACATCAAAAAAAAAAAAAAAATTCAGCAAAAATACATAGCCAAAAATCTAAATATCATCCAACTCTAAAATTTATTTTAACAAGACTTATACTCGGAGTGTTGTGGGTGATAGCTAATATTAAGACAGTTTTCTTTTTCCAAATTAACACAAGTTTTATAATCACCATTGAAAAATACGCTTTGACTTCAAAACCTCACTAGTCATATTTCTCAGAAAGACTAACGCTCAAAGATGGGTTTATTATCTCTCAAGGTATATGTGAGCAGAGCTTACGTTTTCAAATCAAAGTTCTCACATATGTTTTAAACAAAGACGGCATAGATGAAAAAAATAATTGATCTCATGATTAGATGCCACTTTCCTAAGAACGTTGAGTCAAACATCTTTATTTTTCCTCCTCTATTCTCTACATGAAATACCCTATTTAGACTTACGATCAATAGGACTTTCTAATAGGACGAAACGAGGCTTAGGACCGGGTCATATCAAAGAAGGGATAAAAGACTCTAAAAATTAACATTTTATAAGAAAAGGTTAGAGGTCTTCATAATAAGGGGGATATTTTTCCTCTAATATTTTTCACATTTTTTTTTACATTTTTTTTAACATCCCATTTTGACGTATGGACGTTTTTTCAGCAATTTTTTTTAAGAATCTTCTTTTCTTTTCTTTTTCAACATCCCTCTTTGATGTATGGATATTTCCATTTTATTTTCTTTTTTATTTTCATTTTTCAGTGAATCTTATCCCAAATTCTTCCCTAACCTTTTCTCATATGATGATAGGTAATGGATATAAAATTTTGGCTCGAACTCCATATCCGGAGTTGGGTATAGAAGATATGGCTAGTTAATAAAAGAGGCTATATTAGGGTCAAATGGGGAACTATGAAGATGGAATGACTAAAATAGGTGGGCTTAAAGGCTTGAACGGTCCAAAAATGGCATATATCATATCCTAAGCTTCATAAGATGATTTCTTTGCTTTGAATAAATTCAAAAAAATTTTAGGTGTACTAACTCAATTTTGATGGTGTTCTTAATAATATGACCAAATCAATGATAATGAGATCACTCATCGACTTGATGCGCTTATCAAAGAAATAAGAGTTTACTTATAACCCTCAGAAGGATAGAATGGCTATAAAACTCACTGCGTTTAAGTCTCCACTAGTATTCCTCTGGTGATCACTCGACTCATGAAAATTTTTCTTTTTCAGACTTGCATTAATATGACTGTGTACATGTACTTCTGAGCATAAATCCTATAAAAATCTTTTCGGAAAAGTATGATATAAAGATTTTTATTTACGTCTTAATGCTAAAAAATATATATGACTCTTTTTACGTCAGATCGTCAAGACGCATGATTTTCTTAGACCTAAATTGACAGTCTTGTTAAGTACCAAGGTGTCTCAGCTTTTGCTTACTCTACCCCTTAAAAGATTAAGTCTGTCTCTCCCTGCCTAGAAAACTATGACTCGTTTAACGTCCGATCGTCAAGACGTTTATAGTCCCCTAAGTGAAAATCAATAGTTCTTTGGATACCAGGGAGTCTCAGTCTTTCCGGACTTACTCTACCTTTGACTAAATCCAAATAAATCTGTCTATTTTCACTAATAGATCTATGTTTTGCTGCTGTCACACAACGAACTCCTTGCTCAGATATTATTCCATTACAATTCCCACGTCCACATTTGTGACAGATTCCTAGCCTCTTAGCTTTCCTCTTTGCAACCAGAGTGCTTCGATCACAAAGAGGTCTAGGTTGCTCCTCTTGGATTTCCAGTTTCCTCAACCTCACAGCTAAGGAAACAATTTTCCTACACAAGTCTGGGGGAACTTGTGTTCTAGACAGACACAAAGCGAAGACAAAAACTCAACCGTCTACGTGCATGACTCCTATCCAGTTCTTTAACGTTTACTGGTCACAAAGACAAAACAGATGATGATTTTTTTGTTTTTAAATGATAAATGACCTCAGTACCCCCAAACTTAAATTGAACATTGTCCTCAATGTTCCCTAATTGACATTGGCCAATTGTAAAAGAAGAAATATTTTAGAAAACGAACAATCGGGGTTCGGAACATACCTAGGAATGCATGAGTTGCAAAATGGACCAAATAAGGAAATCCTAGATTGACTCAATGAAAACCTAAACTGCACACTGAAGATTCAGACGAACTCAGACAGACAGATGGATATGTGGGTTTGGGTAATGGAGATGATGAAGATGGGTAGGTGAGTGAATGGGTATGGATCCTCAAATCAGTCCTGGTACACATGATTAGCTAACTCGACCTCAGTCTCTTCTTCAGGAATGGGGAACGCTAAAAATGGCTTTAATCGTTGCCCATTAACTTTGAACGCACGACCACTTGTAGGATGCCTGATCTCTACTGCCCCATGTGGGAATACGGATGAAACAATGAATGGACCTATCCATTTGGACCTTAACTTTCCAGGAAAAAGATGCATCCTTGACTCGTACAACAAGACCTTCTGACCAATTGTAAAAGATTTTCTCAATATGTGTTTGTCATGAAACACTTTCATCCAGTCTTTGTACCTTTTAGCCGTGTCATAGGCTTCATTTCGTAATTCCTCCAGCTCAACAAGCTGAAGTTTCCAATGTTGTCTAACAGAGTCTAGAGAAAATTGAAAATTTTAATTGCCCAGTAGGCCTTGTGCTCTAGCTCGACCGAAAGATGACATGCCTTCTCATAAACCAGAAGGTAGGGTGACATTCCTATAGGCATTTTGAAAGTTGTACGGTACGCCCATAGTGCGTCAATGAGTCTGGAAGACCAATCTTTCCGATTTGGATTAATTTTCTTCTCGAGAATACGCTTAATTTCTCTATTCGAAATTTCCACTTGGCCACTTGTTTGTGGGTGATAAGGAGTAGCCACTTTATGCGGCACCCTATATGATTTTAGCAAATTAGCAAATGGGCGATTGTAAAAGTGTTTACCCCCATCACTAATGATGGTTCGTGGAATTCCAAATCTAGAAAAAACATTTTCTTTAATGAAACGGAGGAAAACCTTGGGGTCATTGGTTTTGCATGCCACCGCTTCTACCCATTTTGACACATAGTTGACCCCTATAAGGATATATTGATTGCCAATAGAATTAGGAAATGGTCCCATGAAATGGATGCCGCAAACATCAAAAAGCTCAATGGTTAGGATAGAGTTTAAAGGCATCATATTTCTACGGGAGATACTTCCCAATCTTTGAAACCTATTACAGGAGACACAGAAAGTGTGGGTGTCTCGAAACATGGAGGGCCATTAAAATCCACACTGCAAGATTTTTGTAGTTGTTTTTCTAGTGCTAAAATGCCATCCATAGGCCTGGTCACGGCAGAAACTTATGACACGTTGTTGCTCTTCTTCTGGGACACACCGAAGAATGATTTGGTCCGCACAGTGTTTAAACAGATAAGGGTTATCCCAAATAAAACTTTTGACCTGGACCAGAAACTTAGACCTATTTGCTTAGTCCAATGTGGGGGCATTTGACCAGTAACAAGATAGTTAACAATATCTGCAAACTATGGTACTTAGGATATTGACATGAGTTGCTCATCAGGGAAGGACTCAGTGATAGGACGGGTCTCATCATTGAACTCAGTTATCAGTCTAGACAAGTGGTCTGCTACTACATTCTCGGAACCTTTCTTCTCTCGGATTTCCATATCAAATTCTTGTAGCAGTAATATCCATCGGATCAGGCGAGACTTAGCATCTTTCTTAGAAAGGAGATACTTAAGTGCTGCATGATCATAATAGTTAATGACCTTCGAACTCACTAAGTGGGATCGAAATTTGTCCAGTCAAAAATAACTGCCAACAGCTCTTTTTCCGTGGTGGAATAATGGAGCTGAGCGTCATTGAGAGTTTTACTAGTATAGTAGATAACGTGAGGCAACCGATTTAACCTTTGTCCTAAAACGGCTTCGACTGCATAATCAGAGGCATTGCACATTATTTCAAAGGGACATACCATATAGGTGGCTGTATTATCGGAGCAGAGGTCAGAGCGGTTTTCAATTTTTCAAAGGCTTGAATGCACTCATCATCAAAATCGAAACAAACATCCTTTACTGAAATCTTCTATAAACCTCCTGTAAAAACCAGCATGGTTTAAGAATGACCTGATCTCTCTAACGGTTTGGGGTCTTGGTAAATTAGAGATCAGGTTGACCTTTGCCTTGTCCACTTCGATACCCTTTTCAGAGATAATGTGCTCTAGTACTATGCCCTTCTTCACCATAAAGTGACATTTTTCCCAATTCAATGCCAGGTTCTTTTCTTGGCACCTCATTAACACAAGGCTCAGATGGTGCAGGCACTGGTCAAAAGTGGACCCAAACAATTAGAAGTCATCCATAAAGATTTCTAGGAAACGTTTGACCATATCGGAAAAAATACTGATCATGCACTGTTGAAAAGTGGCTGGTGCATTGCACAATCCGAAAGGCATACGACGATATGAGAACCTACCGAATGGACATGTGAAGGTGGTCTTCTCCTGATCCTCAGGAGCATCGTAGATCTGGTTATAACCGGAATAACCATCAAGGAAACAATAAAATGCATGACCGGTTAACCGCTCAAGCATCTGATTGATGAATGGAAGAGGAAAATGGTCCTTTCGAGTGACAGTATTCAGCTTACGGTAGTCAATGCAAACTCTCCAACCTGTTTGGATGCGAGTTGGCACCAATTCATTATCCTGATTTTTTACAACCGTAACACCCGATTTCTTAGGTACAACCTGCATCGGACTCACCCATTTACTGTCAGAGATCGGGTAGATAATACCCGTCTCAAGAAGTTTTAAAATCTTAGCTCTTGCCACATCCTGCATCGCCGGATTTAACCATCTCTGTGGTTCTCTAGGATGTCTTGGAATTTTCTTCCAAGTGAATTTTATGCATGACCACAGAGGGGCTAATTCCTTTGAGATCGACAATGGACCATCCAATAGCTTCACGGTGATCTCTTAAAATAGCAAGGAGTTTAGACTCCTGCTCAGAAGTTAAATCGGAAGCTCTGATCACAGGTAAATTTCTTGATGGTCCAAGATAAGAATATTTAAGTGTTTCAGGAAGTGGCTTGAGTTCTAACTTTGGCCGCTTCTCGATAGAGGGGATCGGAACAGATTCACTAACAGGGAGAGGTTCGAATTTGAGGAGCCTTCTCACATATGGAGATGCGTCAAATATTTCATTAACTTCTTGTTTACCATTTTCATTGAAGTCTGTGCTAAAAGTGGACAGAGTCTTCTCAAATGGGTCATCACAAATGAAGTGAAGGAAGGACTCTTGGACAGAACTCTGAATCAAATTAACCTCGCATGGATCGTTTATGCGGAAAGATTGTCGACATAAGCCAAACACATTGAGTTATGTCGTCAGATCTCCGAAAGACAACTTAAGCATACCATTTTGGCAATTGATATCGCGGTGGCCAAAAATGGTCGTCCTAGAATAACCGGAATGTGCCCACTCTCGTTCTAAACAGGTTGTGTATCCAATACCACAAAATCGACCGGAAAGTAGAATTTGTCTACTTTGACCAGAACGTCTTCTATCACACCCCATAGAATTTTTACAGAGCGGTCAGCTAATGTAGTGTGATAGGAGTGGGCTTCACCTCTCCCAGCCCCAATTACTCATAAACTGAGTATGGCAGTAGGCTAACATTAGCTCCCAGATCTAATAAGGCCCTATCAACTTCATAGGTACCAATGGTGCATGCAATGGTTGGGTACCCAGGGTCCTTATGTTTAATTGGGAACAGTTGTTGGAGGAGAGTACTTGCATTTTTTGCTAGAAATGCCTTTACAGGAACATTAGTTCTCCGTTTCGCTGTACAGAGGTCTTTAAGAAACTTAGCGCATGAGGGTATCTGATTTATGGCATCAAATAGAGGAATGTTGATATTGACATGTTTGAAAACCTTTAATATGTCACCATAAGGTACCCCTTGCTTGGTGATGAGCCTCTGAGGGTACGGAGCCCTAGGTACGTACGGTTTTCTAGCAGATGGATCCAGTTCGTTTTGGACTGGGGATGAATTTGATGGGTCATCCTGATGCTTGGAATGACCAGTGGTCTGGCCTTCCAGTTGCATAGATAATTTCACTTTATTATCTACCTGGCTCCCGGATCTCAAGGTAATAATGGAGTTAGCGTCTTCTGGATTAGACGATGAAACTTCATTCTGCCCTTGGGGTTTGGGATAGGCTGACTGGGAAATCTACCTTTCTCCCTATCTCCTATTGCGGTAGCTAATTGCCCAAGCTGTGTCTCAAGCTTGTGCATAGCCTGCTGGGTACACTGCATGAATTGTTGCAACGTATCCTCGAGAGAGGGCTTACGTTGTTGAGATGGACCGGATTGATAAGATTGATTTGACTGGGCTGGATTGGATTGATAAGACTAATTTGATTGGGCTGGATGATTTTGAGATGGGTGGAATGGTTGGTTCTGAGGTGGTTGGTATGGTGGATTTTGACATGGTGGACCTTGATATTGAGGGGGTCCTTGACCTACAGGAGGTTGATTCTGGCGCCAAGAAAAATTGGGATGATTCTGCCAATTAGGATTGTATGTGGCAGAGAAAGGGGTTCCCTACTGTTTTCCAAAATTATTGAGTGCATTGGCCTGTTCAATTGAGTACACAGTGCTAGGTCCAAAGAAAGGAAAATTTTGGGAAGTGTGTCCTAAGTTAGAACACATCGCGCAAACCTCTGCATTCATTCCTAATGTTGGGTTCATCTCCTGAGTCATCGCTAACGCATCGATTTTCTTTGTTAAGTTTGCAATTGCAAGCTTAACATCTAAGTTGGTACTAACTTCGTATAAACCTCTTCTCTTTGAGGTTTGGGCTGAATTATCACTTTTGGAGAAGTCCCATCGCTGAGAACTTTCTGCCAAGGTTTCTAAGAAATTCCATCCATTGGTTGCAGTTAGCATTAAAAATTCCCCATCCTTCATAGACTCGACCATTGTCCGGTTTAATATGGTTAAACCATCATAAAAGAATTGTACGAGTCTTCCTGTTTGAAAACCGTGGTGGGGGCATTTATTCAACATATCTTTGAATCTTTCCCATGATTCATAGAATTGTTCACCCTCTTTCTGATTAAAATTTGAAAATTTTTTCTTGAGGGCGTCAGTTTTAGGTACAGGGAAGAATTTATTCAAAAACTTGTTGGCTAGTAGATCCCAAGTTCTGATGGAATTTGAAGGTAGAGAATTTAGCCTAAGATTTCAAATTTTTTTAAGAGAAAAAGGAAATAACCGAAGTTTGATGGATTCATCAGTGATGCCTTGGAGTCTGATAGTGGCGCAGATTTCTAAAAATTCTTTGACATGTAAGTAAGGATCCTCATGATCAAGTCCATGGAATGCAGGTAGAAGATGTAATAGGTCTAGTTTGAGTTCAAATGCTGCATTAGTTGGTGGGACTAACTATGCTTGATGGTGTATTGGGAGTGACTGCTGAAAAGTAATCTTGGAGGGTTCTCTCTTCGACTTTTTCTTTGGCCATTTTAGGTGATGGTGGTGGTGATGGAGTTGGATTGTCTATGACTGAGCTAGGCTGAGCTCCGGACATAATGATCGGTAAATCAATAGAAAACTTGATTCGAACTAAACAATTGTGAGAGTCACGACACCAATACTTCATACACAAACAAGATCATTCATGTTCACCCAAATTCACACAAGAAAAATGCCTAAATCTAAATTTGAATTGCACTAATGCAATCAAATTTTTTATTTAGCTAATGGGACCCTAAGGATTATTTCTAGACTTGCTCCTACTTTTCTCTCCAAATAATCTAAGTCTCCGATGAGAGTTCAACCACAATCATGGCCAGATAAGTTCCCAGGTAAGTGGAGGAGCACAAGGCATCTACTTAAGTTTCCACTTATCCTTAGGCTCTTTACACCTTGGTGATAGAACTAATCCTAGGACACCATGATTGAAAAAAACTTATTCACCGGTTACAAAAATTAATTTATATTGAAAAGGTTCCTAGTGGGCACGAAACCCTAAAATCTAGCCTAATGGTTCCTTAATTGATTTTATTAGGGAGATGCATGAACCAATTTTATTAGTCTTATTTTTCTAAATATTGTGAAAATGCAGTCCTAAATTACCATACAACATTCAAACAGATCTGCAAACATTAATAAAACAATCTGAACTAATGCATGAATATTAGCAACCTAGATGTATGGACAGATTAAATGCAAGCAATAAGTAAAATAAAGAAAAAATTAGGCATTCACCTTAGCCTTTAATGCTTATTTTCATCAATTTTTTTAAGTGCGCAATTTAAAGCTCCTTAGCTTGTTGTGCATATCTCCAGTGATTTTTAAGTACTGCGTAATTAAAATTCCTGCAAAATAGACAATAAAAGCTTTGGCGAAGATTCTAATTCAAATAAATAAAAAAATAAAAAATAAAATGCATGATACTAATCTAGTGCAATTGTCCTAAACTTACAACTAATGGAAGAAATATAATACTTGTAACCTAGAAATAATTTTAAATCAAGTTAAGGTTATGAAAATTGGATTCCACCGCATTAAATCAAAATTTTGTTTCAAATTTTTATTTTATTTTATTTTAATTTATTTTAGTTTTAAAAAGAATTCCTAAGTTAGATGAAATTCTAAATTAAGACATATCTCCAGTATTAGATTTATTTTAAAAAATCACATAATCTAATCGCACACGATTTATTTCGAGATTTCCCCTGGCAATGGCGCCAAAAACTTGTTGTGGTTTAATTTAACTCGCAAGCGCACGAACTAGTTAATAGTATAGAGTATGAGTGTGAGGTCGTACCCAAGGGAAATCAACAAAATATATGTACGAAATAAAAAATGGCATTATTAAAATAATGTGATTTAATAAAATAATTTTCTAATACATATAGTTATAATCTTAATTTTGTACAATAATTAATTGAGTATCTAGTTTTAGTAGTTAATATAAATTTTGATTAAAATAGTGGAGTAAATTTAAATGACCTCAATCTAATTCAAAATGTAAATTTAAGAAACAAAGAAAACATTTTTAACCTAGTTAAATCGTTTTGAGGATTTTTTAGAAAGAATAAAATAAAACAATAATTATAAATTATTTACATATTTTACAATGGAATCATGACAAATGTCGAAGGCGACATGTTATCCCATTTAAAAATAAAATCATGGCCTAGACTATGAAATATTATGGAATTATTAAATATAATTCAAGTTCCTCATTTATTAAAATTCTAATTAGAATAATTACGTCGTCCATTAAATCATAATTTTTCAAATAAAGCCTTACTCTTGAGCGAGATTTAAACTTGCATTTTCCAAATCTAAAATAAACCGTTCTTGAAAAGAACCTTAGACTGGAAAATTGGTCAAGTCCCACTGATCTTGACAGGGGTTCCACTTTTCCTTAAAAAATTCTAAAATTAATTTGTTTCATAAAGTTCATAACAAGAATTGAAATAAAATTTAAAACCATCATTATCAAATATTCAATAATTGGGAATAACATAAATCTAAATAAACTGCCATGAATTTCATTTAAAAATTTTGGAAATGAAATACAATCCTTTGGACTTTACATCAGAATAAAAATAAATAATTTACAAGAAATTAAATATTTTTCTCTGTTTTTTGTCGTCCAACTTCAGTCCCTTCGACGTCTTGCCCGGTTCAACCTTCAATGGTCTCAAACACATGAATTTATAGAAGATAAGGGATGAGATAAGAGACCCTTCAAATTCGATCGGGATAAGACCCATTTCAAAATCTCGGCTAACACATCTTCTTATATTTTTTCTTTCCTTTTTTAGCATCGTTACTTGATCCTTTTCTTCTTATCTTTCTTCCTTCCTTTCTCCTTATCCCTTCATCAGCAGATAACTCTTTTTTTCAAAGTCTTTTATCTTTATCCCCTTTTTCTTCTCTATAATCGGTTAACTCTATCTCTTCTTTATCTTTTCTTCTTCTTATCTCTCCTTATCTTCCCTTCCCAGTTCCCAGCTAAGGATTGGCTGACTCTATCTCTTCCCCTTATCTCTTCTTTCGGCTAGCCCTATATCTTCCCCTTATCTCTCTAGCTTCTACACGGCAGTTTTACTTCCCTTTCTCCCAGCTGCTTGGTTAACTCCTTATCCTTCCTTATCTCTTCCAAATCTCTCGGCATTCCTTATCTCTTCTATCTTTAAAATCCAGCTGCTACATGGCAGTTGCTTTTTATCCTTCTCTGCTTTGATTCTTCATCTTCTCCTTGAAATGCCTATAGAGAGGAACCTTGCAAGAATCAAGTTTGCTGCACATGCGAGAGTGCAGCTTAAGAAGCTGCCACATGCGTTTGCAGTGGACACATCCACCAGGAACTCGGGTCTTGCAGCTGGCAAAATGGCGAACCAAAGACTCGAGCCCCTTGCATGCTGGGAAGCCACAGGCAACTTGGCTGGCTTTCTGCATTTTGCAAATATGCAGGAGTGCTCCATTTTATCATACAATTGCAGGTATATCTCCTTCTCTTCTATCTTCTTCTACTTTCAATCTTTTTCTCTGTTCTACCTCTGCTTTGGCCTGTGCCGAACTTCCCCTCAGCTGGCTGCCCTTTTTCTCTGTTGCTGCTTTTAGTGAGCATACGCCGCTGGTTACAGCTACTGTTGTTGTTGTTGCTGTGGTTGTTGGGGCCAAGTAAGCGATGGTGGCTGAAATTGATCCGTTTGATGTGTTGCTTTGGGAGTGTTGAACTGTAAATTGGGTACTTCTAAGGTGTTATTTTGAAAATTCAGTATCTTAGATGGGTCTTCAGTGCAATAGTTATTCTACAGAGCTGAAGTGACCATGGACGGTAAGTATCCTGGCTGTGCCACTAAGTTAAGCAACTGAGAATTTTGATGCATGTTCATCAATTAGACAAGACTGAAGCCTGGGAAAATAGGACTTTGGGTATCCTTTGACAATTTCATGTGCATATCTGTATTTTCTCACAATACACTGTAAAACTAAAAAAAAATAACATCAAACATATCGTATATTTACAAAATAAGGACTAATTCATCTAATATAAAAGGGTAAAATAGTAGTTTTACTGTGTTCATCAACCCGTCTTTTATCCTTGATTGCCATCTCTCCTCTTCCACCATATCCCCATCTGCCGCCTTCTCCATCCTTCACTATTCATCGCATCTCTCTGTTTTAGACTTGCTGGGAACGAAGCCAACTCCACCAAGCCTTTTCTTTTCTTTTCCCTTACATTCCATTATTGTCTGCTTATTGACCCATTCATTTGGGTTTGACCGAACCATTCATATTTCTTTATTCCTCCACTTTCTTTTCGTCTAACACCACCCCGTTTGACCATTGCATTGTCCCACTAATTCAATCCATTATAACCAAACGTTCCCTTCCCTATTTATTTAATTAAATTCCATTTAAATCTCTTTAGTGATCACGATTTGTCTCATTTAAATTGAACAGTCTGAGTTATCTGCACCTGATCCTACCCACTGTATCAATTGGTATTCAGAGCCAGATCTCACCAATTCTCATCGGGTGACACTTTCCTTGACATTTTGAATAAAAAAAATTATGGCTTCTTATGATTCGAGCGAAGATGATGAGATTGAAGAAATTTTTATTCGACATGAGAAGTATAATCCCGTAACTCAGGAGTACCATATGGAGGTTGATTTCCCACCTTCAGAGGTCAATTATACAATCAAGACTTCCTCGATTGGCTTTCGAAAGTCGAGCGTTAACGTGAAGTTTGTGGCGTTTCGATTCCTCAGTGAAGCGTATGCATGGTAAGAAAAGTTATACGCCACAGGCAAGAGACGAGGCAAGCTTCCTATCCAGTCATGGCCACAGTTGACATCGGGAATTGTGCCTATTTCCAAAGAGACAACTTTAGAACTTGGGCATGCTTTCTCAGAATCTGTGCTACCTTAAGATGCCTGCCAACTCATTAGAGATCATCTCGATATGCGTGCCATCTGCACCAAAAGTCATTTCAGTTCTCAAAAAGACAATGTCCTCTCCACAATTGCAACATGTGTCAACACCACTGCCAGAACCAATGTTGGAGAGACAATTAGTTGTATTGCCGGCATTCCAGTCGACACAATCAACAAATATTGATCTATCACTGCTGTCGCAGTTGCCACATGCATCATAGACGTCATCAAAGTTGGGTTTCATCGACAATGACCCATATTTGTTCTCCGTTGATGTGAAGCCACTTTTCATTGTTGTTAAAGACGTCGGGCATTATTTTGCTCCTGCAGTCATTCTAGAATCTCGCACGTATATTGAAATCACAAACTCAAGGTTCATCATGGATGTTTGGATCATATTCTTTGCACGTTCGAAGCGTCGAAGTTCAAGAAACGTCTCAGCAAGTATCGGCGATTTTCACATTGGGTCCGAATTCGAGGACAAGTTCTTTTTCAACCAAGGGCGACTGATGTAGCCTGGGTATCGACCCTAAAATCAGAATCTCACCCGAATTGGAAACCTGGTCAAGAATCGAAGAAATCTGAGAAATTTTTATTTTTATTTGTTTCCATTACTTTATTTGTAAGATTAGATTTGCTTAGGATTATTTCTATTTTTAATTTTCTATTTTCATTTTCTTTATTTTATTGCTATTTTTAGTTTTGGGTTTTTATAAAAAATCCCTCTCTATCATTGTAATACACAGATTTTGATAATGAATATTTGATTTGGGTTTTACCCTGTTTTCCTTCTTCCCCAGTGGATTCCGGTTCTTGCTCCTGGATTTGGGCGTTCTTCTCCGGCGAAGGCGTTCGACGGAGTTCTTCTTTTCCTCCTTGGGTTCGGCTGTCATCGGCGTCTGATAGCTCTCTAGAATCTCATCGTCGCCTCTCTCAAGAACGATGATATTTATCCAGGCACTCATACGGTAGCACCATGTTTGCTGCCCTGCGCCTGTCTCAAAGGGCTTACTGATTGGCCACAAGGACAGGTATTATCCATCTTTTATCCTTCCTTGCCATCTCTCCTCTCCCACTTGATCCCCATTTGCCGCCTTCTCCATCCTTCACTATTCATCCCATCTCTCTGTTTCAGACTTACTAACGAACCCAACTCCACCGAGCCTTTACTTTTCTTTTCCCTTACATTCCTTTATTGTCTGCTTATTGACCCATTCATTTGTGTTTAACCGAACCATCCCTAAGTCTTTATGCCCCCACTTTCTTTTCATCTAACACCACCCCTTTTGACTATTGCCTTGTCCCATTAATTCAATCCATTATAACCCAACGTTCTCTTGCCTATTTATTTAATTAAATTCCATTTAAATCTCTTTAGTGATCATAATTTGTCCCATTTAAATTGAACCAGTCTGAGTTACCTGCACCCGACTATACCCGCTACATCAATATGGAGGGCTCACCTTCGGTGGGGTAGGCGGCGGTGTGAGTGCAATACCTCGGATTTTCAAATTATGATTTATATGAAAATTACCCATTTTAATTATGAATTTTAGATTTGATCTTATATGGATAAAGAATTGGGCCGTGACCGAATTAGGACCCAATTGGTTTTGGAATTGGTCTCAATTTAAATTAAGTGGGTTGAATTATTTTAGTAATGTATTATGTCCAAAAATTAATTAAAAGATTTTATGGCCGGATATGGGATAGTTGTGGCCGAATGTGGGATTTGTATATCTATGATAGCCGCATGGGATCTTTTAGAAAAGGGAATGCATGTCTTAAATTAAATTAGGGAAGTGTCTAAGTTTTCTTAGGCTATGATTAGTGTTATGCGCATAGCACCTTCTAAAAGAAGAGCATAAGGCAATATCAAATTAAACAAAGGGCTCACGGCATTGCTATTGTTGTATTAGCATTGGCTGAATGAGAGGTTATTAAAAGAGAAAGGAAAGTCGGCAATGGCAATCTTAAGCACCTTCCAAAGTTGGGACCAAGGAAAGTCTTTATATAGAGATGCATAGGAAGGGCACACGGTTTTACAACTCCTTAGCCGAATTTTATTTCCTCTCTCTCAATTGTCATTCTCGCCAAGATCAAGAGCAAGGAGAAGAAGAAGGCAGCCAGCAAGAGGTGTTCTTGGTTTGAAATAAATTAAGAAGAAAGGAGAATGGTTGGAAGAGCAAGGAATCGGAAAAAAGTTAGTATCTTATTTAAATAATTTATTTTGAAATAAAAGAACCATAGGGTTCGGCCATGGTGTATGGCCGAACCCCATGGAAAAAGATTGGAGATGGGTTTGATGATTTGAATGGAAAGAAGGAACCATAGGGTTCGGCCATAGTGCATGGCCGAACTCCATGGAAAGATATGGTTTATTTTGTTGGGTTATGAATATTGAAAACCATGGAGGAACATTGATTGATTAATGGAAAGACATGGTTCTTTTTGTTGAATCGAAACCATGTAAGGTCATGGTCTAATTATGGGTTTATGTTCTTAGATTTTAGATCATGGAAACCTTTGATGGTTAAGTGTTTTGGATTTAAAAAGAGAGGATCTTGAACCATAGGGTTCGGCCATGGAGTATGGCCGAACCCCATGGAGTTGTGATGATGTTATTATTGAATTTTTTTGGAACTAAATTAATGGTCAAGATCATGAACCACCATGGCCGAACCCCATGGGGTAGTTTTGGAATGGTAAATGCATTTTGGTTGCTAAAATTGGAACGCATCCAATTATGGAAAGATGGTGTCTAAATTTGGAAACTATCCAAGTGTGGACAGAAGGTTGCTAAATTAGGAAGCATTTATTTATGGAAATTGGTTTAATATTGGAAAGTTTCTATTCTTGGAAGGTGGACATTGAAATTAAAAAGTATCTAAAAATAGACCATGGAAGATTAAATTGTAAACCTTCCAATTATGGAAAGGTGGAGTTTAATTATAAGGAAAGGTGGATATTATTTATGGAAACCTTCCAATTATGGAAAGGTGGAGTTTAATTATGGAAACCTTCCAATTATGAAAAGGTGGAGATTATTTATGGAAACCTTTCAATTATGGAAAGGTGGAGTTTAATTATGGAAACCTTCCAATTATGAAAAGGTGGAAATTATTTATGGAAACTTAGGCATCATGGGTTCAGCCATGTGTATGGCCTGTAACGTCCGCCCCTTTTCACCGAAATCAGAGTCTATTTTTTTTTTTTAAAAAGAAAAAGTGACAAAGGGCACGGACGTCACGACACGAGTTAAGTCCGAGCTTCTAAAGCCCGGCCCTTAACTGGCCAACCCTACGTGTGCGTGGAGTGAAGTCCACGGAGAACGGTTCACACGTAGAAGTAAGCATCGGGGAACATTTAAACCAATTGCGGAAAATTATAAAAGAGTCTAACCTACAAATTCTTAGATAGCAGGGAAGTTACATTCATTCAATCACCAAACATCCTTAAAATCATAATGTCCAAAGTAATTTCCAAAACATGGCAAGTAATCTAAATTATTACATTTCCGACAGGCTAAGTTACTTCAAATACACATTTCCCAAAATAAACTTAAATAAAATAATTAGTCCGCCTTCCCAAGCTCCTAAGCTTGCCTCCCGTCCCGTCCTTCTGCTCCGGCATTTCCTGCGTCATCAGGTAGGGTAGAAGTAGGGCGTTAGACCACGCGCCCAGTAGGACTCCGAGTAGGGCTAGCACATGGATTAGTAATAACAGCATACAGATAATATTATAGCAAAACCATGCACTTTGGGCAATGTCATGCAATGGGTGTTCTATGTCATGAATCCCACCCATCAATCTCATCCTCATTGTACAATGTCCCTTTTTCAACCATACATTATTTCCAAATAAAATCCATACCATCATCGTGCCATGACCCTCTTGATGGAAAAGCCTCATCAAGATGCGATCCACACTAGGCATTCCCCTTGATGGAAGAACCATCATCAATGTATCATAATTACAAAGGTCCCCCTTGATGGCAAAGGCTCATCAAGGTATGATAATACATATATGAAATGTCCCCATGCTTGTTTATCGGTCGCCCCGACGGAGCATGGACTCCGGTTTCATTTCATCCTTCCCTGTCATATCCCTCCCATGCCATGCATGAGATGTAGATGCCATATGTCATGTAATATATGTAATTCAATAGTAATAAAACCCATCTTAAAACAATTACATGATTACCAAATAAATCAAAGGGAAACCATCCCATAATACCTAATCCAAAACCCATCTTAAAACATTCACATGATATCCAAAATAATTTAAAGGAAAACATCACATAATACATAATCCCAAAACTCATCTTAAATACAACCACATAATTTCCAAAATAAATTAAAGAAAACATCACTCAATCCATGGCTTACAAAAAAGGTAGGAATCCTACCGAATACCGACTCGCGTCCTCTTATGTTTTCCGTTCAATAAACCCGGTCGCCGATCGCGCACCGCCTGCGATGTCCAGTACCTTATTACACATTAATAATTAGTCTATGTTTTAACCATTTCCAAGCCCATAAATCATATCTTAGTGGGTTTCTTCATTTTAGCCAATATTTACCATTTTTGCCACTACACCTTTACATAAACAATTACTCATTCATTCATGCCTACTTAAGCCCATAATTAATCATTAACTCATTCCCTTAATGACCCATTTAATCATGACACACCACCATTAAAATTTTCCTTTTTAATTAACCTAACCCTTATTCATTTAAATCCATACAAACCCCCATACTTAATTCTTTAGATGGTTAATAGATTATGGGTTTAAAATACCCCATTCATCAAATCTTCCCATGGGGTTTACTTCATGCATTTAAACTACAATGACTCCTTAAGTTAACCAATTCCCAAATCAATTTAAACACATTCATAACCAAGCTAACCCATCAAAAGACTCATAAATGGGCCATGGGCTCGGCCATACACCATGGCCGAATCCATGGTGTCCTTTTCCCATTTTTTTTTCTTGGGTCCATTGTTCACATTTGAATTTATCACAAGTCCCTCCATATGTGGATTTCACCATTCATTTAGATCACCCATTTGATCAATATTGGTCTCATCTCTTGAGTCCATCAAAACTACTAATATTCATTAGCTAAAAACCCTATGGCCCTTGACTAAAAAAAATTGCATTTACCTCCATGTTTAATCACATTAACCATATAATGTCCATAATCCCTTTTTATTTTTCATAACCCTAATTTTTCTCCATTAGGGTTTTTACCCACTTTCCATTCCTTCCATTTGATGGATTTAAAATCCATGGCATAATATTATTTAACCACCACTAATTTTACAAAATACATCCCAAATCTTAAACCCTAAAAATCCAAAATTTCTTGTTTAAGAAATACTCACAATCCGTCGTCTCCTCCGACTTCCGCCACTCCCGTCGGTTTCCTTAGCCTCCTCTCTCCTTCCTCTTGATCTTTGGTAGGTCAAGATGCTTGATCCATGGTGACAACCTCCACTCTTAGGATCGGCCAAGGTAGGGTTTGTGTGAGAGAGGGAGAGGGAAAAATGATGAGAGGGGAGATGATAAACCTTAGCCTTAGAGTGATTTTGCTTAAATTTCCATTTCTTCCTTCTCTTCTCTTCTCCTTAGCTCTCTTTCTCTCCTTCACTTGGAGCATGGGACGGCAATGGAGAATGAAAAATGGAGAGAGTAACAATGAAGAGAGGATAAGAAATGGGAAAGAAACTCAAGACTTATCCCCATTTGGTGACTTAAAATTACACTTTACATTAATTATTTTCACCAACCAACAAGATATTTATCTTGCTTTATGGCTTATGACTCCACCACCCTTAAGTCCCAACGTGTTTCACTTCTTAACATGAGGTGATTTGGTTTTCACCTTTTGACCCCACTTTGACCACTTCATTTAGATAATTTTAATCATTTAATATTCATATATTTTAGTTACTTTAATTCCCATTTACTTAAATCATCATCTTTATAAATCCACCCATGGTTGACCAATTCAACCATGGTGGTCGGCCCCACCAACCCTTGGGTCCACATGCCACCTCACTTTGTGAGGTGGAGGTGGGTCCCATTGGACCATGTCACCTTGCTCAATTTATCACTAACGTAGGTGATTTAAATTTCTTTAAGCCCATTCCCACTAGTTGTATCACCATTGGGCCCATGGCCCAATTACATTTCATCTTACCCATTTACCTTAGAGCTTAACTATCTTGACCCATTGGGTCCCAAATGGGTATTTGACCCAATTTGACCATTCTTGACCCATTTAACCATCATTGACCCTTTAAATGAATTTAAATCCAATCCACAGTCTATTGGGCCATACTTGGGCCTTTGTCCAAATTTTGGCCCATTTACCATTTATTCCGCCAATTTTCCCAATTTTCATCATTAAAATAAATAATATTCCGATATTCATTGATTTACAAATACTGGGCCATTACAATACAATCCTCTTTTGAAATTTTCGTCCCGAAAATTCGAGCAAAGTAGAGGTTCAAAACATCTCACACAAAGAGTTCCAGATGAGAGGCTCTCATCTCGGACTCAAGTTCCCAGGTGGTTTCTTCATTACCATGTCGTTCCCATACCACCTTGACGAACTGAAAGGACACGGTTCCGCAACACCCTTTGCTTGCTCCCGACTATTCTGACCGGCTTTTCCCCATATGTCACGTCACTTTGTACATCGACGTCTTGCACACTCAGGACATGTGAAGGGTCAGGGTTGTATTTTCCTCAACACGGACACATGAAACACATCACGTAAAGATGATAACCGTGGAGGAAGTGCTAACTAATAGGCCACCTCCCCCACCCTCTTTAGGATTGGAAACGGCCCCACAATCTAAGTGACAGTTTCCCCTTCTTTCCGAATCTCATGTGTCCCTTCCGTGGTGAGACTTTCAAAAGCACCAAGTCTCCCACTTCAAACTCGGGGAAACTTCTCCTCTTGTCGGCGTAATTCTTATAACGGCTCTGCGCAGTGAGTAAATGTTGCCAGTATAAATTTAATCTGCGCCGTAGTCTCCGCAACCAACTCCGGTCCAATCAGCGCAGGCTCACCGACCTCTGTCCAATGCACTGGAGATCTATACGGCCTACCATATAAGGCCTCAAATGGAGCCATCTGGAGGTACCATTATAGGAGAACTCCACCAGTGGCAAGTGATCCTCCCATCCACCCTTGAAATCCAGCATACCTGCTCTCCACATATCCTCCAATATCTGTATTGTTCTCTCCGACTGTCCATCAGTATGTGGGTGGAATACTGTGCTCGTCAACACGTCGATCCCCATAGCCAACTGCACACTCTGCCATACTCTGCTAGTGAATCGGCCATCTCTGTTGGACACAATAGTCCGGGGTACACCATGTAGTCTGATAATATTTCGGATGTACCGTTGACCCATATTGCATCGTTGCCCTTGATGACCTTAGTAGCCCTGTTACAAAGCCCATGGCTACATGCTCCCATTTCCACTCCGGCACTGGTAAGGGTTTGAGTAAACCCGGTGGCTTCCGATGTTCCGCCTTAACCTGCCGACAAGTTAGTGCAATGAGCACAAACTCTGCCACATCTCTCTTGAGTCCATGCCACAAATAGTGCCTCTTAAGATCATGGTACATCTTGGCGCTGTCCGGATGGGTAGAGCTCTTGGCTTAGTGTGCCTCAACCAATACTCCCTTCTGCAGCTCTCAGGCACATATGTCCTACCTCGGAATAAAGGATCCTGTTCCGGTCGTAATTCTTATTCCGGTACTACCTCGCCTGCAAATATCTTGATTCATATTTCCTCCATTTCTGGGTTTACTCGCAGTTCCCGTTTAATTGTGTCAAGTACCTCTTAATTACATCAACACCACTCATATCAACCTATGAGTTTCATTCTTGCAGAATTTACTTTGCCTCGTATTATCTCTTTTCCTCATGAACCCATTTGCGATTTTATGTAGATTAACGTATTCTATTTCACTTTATCTGTTACCAAACATTTCCCATACGTATTCCTTCAATACGTTCTTTTGTCTACTCTCCGTTTGAGTTAGTCTGCCAATACGAGCCTATGCTCATGTCCATTGTTGATTCCATTTTAACTAGGTTTCTAGCTTCACCCTCCTTGAACTCCATCGGCCAACTATAGAGTCAGGTGATCAGTCTCACTCTGTAGTCGCCCATGGCTTCCCATTCAAGTTTCACTAGACTCTTTACCTTTCCCTTAGGTCTATCTCTCAAAAGCAATCATACCTTTTTTTTTTTTTTTTTGCATATAAGCCACTATGTGACTAACCCTTTTTGTTCATAACTCCTACAACACCAATACCCGACATCAATCCAAATCATATAGATACTAATTTCCTACCCTTCTGGATTATTCCACATATATTCATAGATTTCTAAAAAAATAGTGATATATCTAAGCTTACTTCAGTTATGTCAAATAGTGCCCATTCACCACTAAAAATATTCACAAGTATTACAAATTTCACCATCCACCAAATTCCACCCTATGTGCATACGTTATAAATGGTTACAACACCATACAGTTTCATATGCCTTAATTACCAGATCACGTAGAATTGAAATCACACACAATCTTCGAATAACAAAACCCATGTGTAACCAGATCTTTCATCTCCATTCTCATCAAACAATAACTTGAGGTAACATAAGAAATAACACATTAATATGATCTAGTGATTCAACATAATTATGATTAGGTTACCCTACCCCACTTACAACATACACCTAGAGATTTTTAAAATAACAATCATACTCATCCAAAGCAAGTCATCCCAATACATTCGAAGGCCATCCATGACTATCCACAAATCCCTAAACTTTGGTATTATTCATCAGCCCCTACCTAGGTTTCCAACCAAACGCATTAGCATATCACGGCCTCTTCATGCATACTACATATTCACAACTCACAGCACTTTATCAACTCATCATCATATACATAGTCTATAATACATCCTTGTTCCTCAATGACTATTCATTGCATACAATCAATTATCAAAGCAATATCATATAAACTCATTGCAACGATTGATAATTCACCATTTAGCAACATTATAGGGAATCATCATGCAAACACTAAATAAAATATTTTCATAATTCCATAATCATAGTATGGTTTGGTTCATTCTTTTCCACCACTCTTGAGGCCATTAACAATCATTGATATCCTCCATAATTTTTCCTCATTAAAACTCTTTAACTTCACTAACATTTATTCATTAACATCTTAAGATCATAAATCCCCGGCGCCCCGCCCCCCCCCCCCCCCCTTTCCATGGTTTTAATCTTAACAACCCCATTTAAGCTTACTTAATTACTCAACATAATTCCTTCCAAAATCACACACATTTCACGCCTAAAATTTCATTGCATAATGTCCTTAACAACTCCTTTATTTCTTCTATCATAATAAAAGGGTTGGTAGGGTTAAAATAAACCCTTCAAAGTAATAAAATGTAACCACAACCCTGACGAAATAACCCTTTTTGAATGACCTTTCTGACTACTCCCCAGCCTAGTCTTCTGTAGAAGACCCTGCATCATCCTCAAACACAAAGGAACTGTCAGGGCACGACATTGACATGTGACCCAGTACTCCACATGTCAAACAAGGTATTATCCCTGGTCTTCCAATATAAGTACAGTTATTCTTTTCTTTCCTGTGTCTACGTAGTCCACAAACCGGCATACCACTTCAAGAGGGTAGGGGCAGTATGTGCAGTTGTGCCCAACCTGGTTACACAACTTGCACATATAATTGGGTTCCAATTCCCCTATCGACTACCTTATCATCAGAAAGTCTTCCACATTCTCTTCAGGAAGAGATGCTAAATCCTCTTCATCTTCCTCGGGAGGTCCCTCCTGAAAGTCCAAGCTAACTGCTATGCTAGAAGCAGACACCAAATCTATGGGACAGTTAGGGGTTCCCTTATTCCATAATTCTGTATACTACACGTCACTTGACATATCTCTATCGTAGAATACAAACAGAATACAAAAATCATCCGCAGCAGTTCCAATAAAACCAATCTAGGTTTTGGGGAATTTCTTATGTATAGTACAATGTATTTTGTTTGGGGGAAGTTACCAAATAAGCACACTTGTTTTCCTTTGTTTCTGGGGTGGAAATCTCTAAATCCCTACTGTTTGTTGTTCAATTTGGGGAAAATTTTCCTAAGTATCAATGTTTGTTCCATTTGGTGAGATCGGGGAAATTTTCCTACACTTGATAAATCCATCAATATTCCATCCATTTAGGGAAAAGTCTAGATTCTGTTTTCTAGTTTCGGGGGAAGTAAGCCCTATTTGCTATGTTTGATAAGTCCATCACTTATAATGATTGTCCTTCCCTTGCTATCATTCCTTTCCGTCAAAAGTTGTCTCAGATTGAATGTTTCCGTTTGAGTCAATCGAAGTAAATTAACCTGGCCCCCGTGCAGCGGACTCCAAAGAGTCGGTCAGTTGGGATTCTTAGCTGCCAGTGAGACCTGCAACCGTCTTAATCTTACTTCGAGAGATTCATTCTTCTGAGTTCGCTCTGATACTAACTGTAACGTTCGCCCTTTTTCACTGAAATCAGAGTCTATTTTTTTTTTTAAAAAGAAAAAGTGACAAAGGGCGCGGACGTCACGACATGAGTTAAGTCCGAGCTTCCAAAGCCCAGGCCCTTAACTGGCCAACCCTACATGTGCGTGGAGTGAAGTCCACGGAGAACAGTTCACACGTAGAAGTAAGCATCGGGGAACATTTAAACCAATTAGCGGAAAATTATAAAAGAGTCTAACCTACAAATTCTTAGATAGCAGGGACGTTACATTCATTCAATCACCAAACATCCTTAAAATCATAATGTCCAAAGTAATTTCCAAAACATGGCAAGTAATCTAAATTATTACATTTCCGACACGCTAAGTTACTTCAAATACACATTTCCCAAAATAAACTTAAATAAAATAATTAGTCCGCCTTCCCAAGCTCCTAAGCTTGCCTCCCGTCCCGTCCTTCTGCTCCGGCATTTCCTGCGTCATCAGCTAGGGTAGAAGTAGGGCGTTAGACCACGCGCCCAGTAGGACTCCGCGTAGGGCTAGCACATGGATTAGTAATAACAGCATACAAATAATATTATAGTAAAACCATGCACTTTGGGCAATGTCATGCAATGGGTGTTCTATATCATGAATCCCACCCATCAATCTCATCCTCATTGTACAATGTCCCTTTTTCAACCATACATAGTGTTCCAAATAAAATCCATACCATCATCGTGCCATGACCCTCTTGATGGAAAAGCCTCATCAAGATGCGATCCACACTAGACATTCCCCTTGATGGAAGAACCATCATCAAGGTATCATAATTACAAAGGTCCCCCTTGATGGAAAAGCCTCATCAAGGTATGATAATACATATATGAAATGTCCCCATGTTTGTTTATCGGTAGCCCCGACGGAGCATGGACTCCGGTTTCATTTCATCCTTCCCCTGTCATATCCCTACCATGCCATGCATGAGATGTAGATGCCATATGTCATGTAATATATGTAATTCAATAGTAATAAAACCCATCTTAAAACAATTACATGATTACCAAATAAATCAAAGGGAAACCATCCCATAATACCTAATCCAAAACCCATCTTAAAACATTCACATGATTTCCAAAATAATTTAAAGGAAAACATCACATAATACATAATCCCAAAACTCATCTTAAATACAACCACATAATTTCCAAAATAAATTAAAGAAAACATCACTCAATCTATGGCTTACAAAAAAAGGTAGGAATTCTACCGAATACCGACTCGCGTCCTCTTACGTTTTCCGTTCGATAAACCAGGTCGCCGATCGCGCACCGCCTGCGATGTCCAGTACCTTATTACACATTAATAATTAGTCCATGTTTTAACCATTTCTAAGCCCATAAATCATATCTTAGTGGGTTTCTTCATTTTAGCCAATATTTACCATTTTTGCCACTACCCCTTTACATAAACAATTACTCATTCATTCATGCCTACTTAAGCCCATAATTAATCATTAACTCATTCCCTTAATGACCCATTTAATCATGACATACCACCATTAAAATTTTCCTTTTTAATTAACCTAACCCTTATTCATTTAAATCCATACAAACCCCCATACTTAATCCTTTAGATGGTTAATAGATTATGGGTTTAAAATACCCCATTCATCAAATCTTCCCATGGGGTTTACTTCATGCATTTAAACTACAATGACTCCTTAATTTAACCAATTCCAAAATCAATTTAAACACATTCATAACCAAGCCAACCCATCAAAAGACTCATAAATGGGCCATGGGCTTGGCCATACACCGTGGCCGAATCCATGGTGTCCTTTTCCCATTTTTTTTTCTTGGGTCCATAGTTCACATTTGAATTTATCACAAGTCCCTCCATATGTGGATTTCACCATTCATTTAGATCACCCATTTGATCAATATTGGTCTCATCTCTTGAGTCCATCAAAACTACTAATATTCATTAGCTAAAAACCCTCATTGTCTTCCATTTTTCAAAACCCTAAAAAAAATCATACAATACTTACCATGGGGTTCGGCCATGCTACATGGCCGAACCCTATGGCCCTTGACTAAAAAAAATTGCATTTACCTCCATGTTTAATCACATTAACCATATAATGTCCATAATCCCTTTTTATTTTTCATAACCCTAATTTTTCTCCATTAGGGTTTTTACCCACTTTCCATTCCTTCCATTTGATGGATTTAAAATCCATGGCATAATATTATTTAACCACCACTAATTTTACAAAATACATCCCAAATCTTAAACCCTAAAAATCCAAAATTTCTTGTTTAAGAAATACTCACAATCCATCATCTCCTCCGACTTTCGCCACTCCCGTCGGTTTCCTTAGCCTCCTCTCTCCTTCCTCTTGATCTTTGGTAGGTCAAGATGCTTGATCCATGGTGACAACCTCCACTCTTAGGATCGGCCAAGGTAGGGTTTGTGTGAGAGAGGGAGAGGGAAAAATGATGAGAGGGGAGATGATAAACCTTAGCCTTAGAGTGATTTTGCTTAAATTTCCATTTCTTCCTTCTCTTCTCTTCTCCTTAGCGCTCTTTCTCTCCTTCACTTGGAGTATGGGACGGCAATGGAGAATGAAAAATGGAGAGAGTAACAATGAAGAGAGGATAAGAAATGGGAAAGAAACTCAAGACTTATCCCCATTTGGTGACTTAAAATTACACTTTACATTAATTATTTTCACCAACCAACAGGATATTTATCTTGCTTTATGGCTTATGACTCCACCACCCTTTAAGTCCCAACGTGTTTCACTTCTTAACATGAGGTGATTTGGTTTTCACCTTTTGACCCCACTTTGACCACTTCATTTGGATAATTTTAATCATTTAATATTCATATATTTTAGTTACTTTAATTCCCATTTACTTAAATCATCATCTTTATTAATCCACCCATGGTTGACCAATTCAACCATGGTGGTCGGCCCCACCAACCCTTGGGTCCACATGCCACCTCACTTGGTGAGGTGGAGGTGGGTCCCATTGGACCATGTCACCTTGCTCAATTTATCACTAACTTAGTTGATTTAAATTTCATTAAGCCCATTCCCACTAGTTGTATCACCATTGGGCCCATGGCCCAATTACATTTCATCTTACCCATTTACCTTAGAGCTTAACTATCTTGACCCATTGGGCACCAAATGGGTATTTGACCCAATTTGACCATTCTTGACCCATTTAACCATCATTGACCCTTTAAATGAATTTAAATCCAATCCACAGTCTATTGGGCCATACTTGGGCCTTTGTCCAAATTTTGGCCCATTTACCATTTATTCCGCCAATTTTCTGAATTTTCATCATTAAAATAAATAATATTCCCATATTCATTGATTTACAAATTCCGGGCCATTACATGGCCGAACCCCATGAATCAAATTTATGGGTTATATTTAATGAATTATGATTTTAATGCTGCAAGATTTTTGGTTATGTAAGCCATGAATGGCAAAGTTGTAAATGGGCCTATGATGATTTGTGGATCAAATATTAACTTAGGCAATTGTGTTAATGATTGAAAGGATGGGATTATGGAATGATAGCCATAGATGGCATTTTTGTAAATATGTGAAAATATTGAACATTGGGTTCGGCCATGGTGTATGGCCGAACCCCATGAATTAATAATTGGACCATGTGTTTTGGATTAAAAGAAGTACGAATGGATTATTTGGAACCTAAGCAAGGAAAAAGGGTTATGGTTATGAACAATGGCATAATTGTAATTAACTAAAGATTAGACCATGGGTTCGGCCATGGTGTATGGCCGAACCCCATGGGGTTTTGTTTATGGATTTAGAACCTTGAAAATCAAGTGGGACTTGATTATGATTAATTATTGTGTTTTAACGTAATGGGATCTCACATGGCGTTTGCGATTGTGAGCGGTTACCGGACAAAAGACGCAAAGACACGTAACGGTCTGCGGTAGGATTCCACCTCTTTGAAACCATGGGCTCATGTACAATGCTTTTATTCGATTTATGATGTTTATGTTGCAAAACTATATGTTTCAATATGAGATTTTAAATGCTATGATTTGTTTTATTGCATAGCATGTTGGCATTTGTATCTCATGCATGGCATGGGAGGGATGACAGGTAACCGGAGCCCACACTCCGTCGGGATGTCTGTAAGGCAATTGTGGGGATTACCTTGATGAGGAGAATTCCATCAAGAGGATACTGTGTAACCGGAGCCCACACTCCGTCGGGATGTCCGTAAGGCAACTGTGGGGCATACCTTAATGAGGAGAATTCCATCAAGAGGATACCATGTATTTGCGATGGGTGGGACTCATTGCATATGATAGCATGGCATGGCATTGAATCAGCATGATTATGATTTTATTATCCTGTAAGGTTTTGGTTTTTATTGGTATGATTGGATCTTTATTATCATACCCTGTGTTTTGAATACAATGCTTTATGAGTATGTTATGTATTGTTACCCCTGATTTTGATATATATTATATCTGGATTTTTGGTACTAACCCATGTGTTAGCCCTAACTGGAATACCTATTGGGCGCGTTGTTCTAACGCCCTACTTCTACCCTATAGTGAATGATGCAGGAAATGAGGAAAACGGGGAACGCAAGTAAGGCCAGGCATAGGAGTTTGGATGATTTATTTTATATATTAAATAAAGATACTCATGGATTTGTATTTAGAGCATCTAGTTTTCGGAATGTAATAACTTAGATATTTTGCTATGGTTGGATGCTTATTTGGATAATGATGATTTGATTCAATGACTAAGTATTTTGCTATCAAATGGTTTGGATATGAGTATTATCATGATTCCACAATGATGATTTATTCCGCATGTGTATCGTATTGCTATGTGTGAAATGTTTTTCTGGACTTGGTCCATTCACACATAGGGTTGGCCAGTTAAGGGTCAGACTTTGGAAGTTCGGACTTAGCTCGCGTCGTGACATCCCACTCTTACTCACTCTGATATTTAAAAAAAAAAAATTGACGCTGAATTTCGATGCGAGAAGGGCGGGGTGTTACAGTTGGTATCAACGCGAACCCGAAAATTGAATCTTTCGGAGTAAATTAATCAGGCTCTCGTGCATTAATTTACTTCGCTAGACTCAGACGGATGATAGCAAAGGAAGTACAATCAAAATAATCGGATTTTATCCAACATAGCAAAATAGGACACATTTCCCCAACAAAGAAAAACCAAGAGTGCTTATTTGGAAATTTTCCCAAAAGTAGGAAATACAAATTTTATTATGGAAACTAAGTCTTGATATGTTTCAATGGCTTAGGGAAAAATGGCTCCAAGGGGAGGCCAATGAGAAATACCCGACAAAACCCAAGTGGGGGTGGAGATGAGAGGGAACAACAGTCTCATCATGAGGAGGAACGACAATCTCATCATGAGGAGGAAAGGCAATCTCATCATGAAGAGGAAGAGCAACAATCCCACCAAAAGGGGGAACAACAAAACAGTGTGAACATATTGGTGTTGCCTCCTGAGTTGTAAAATTTGGTTCAAGCGGTGGTCACTTCGGTGCTTCAACATCACATGAATGATAATGGAACCACCAAGGAGAACAATGATAGGAGCATGTTCAAGGACTTCCAGCAACAGCGCCCTCCTTACTTCAAGGGACGAGAAGGGGCTGTCGGAGCGGAAAACTGGTTGAAGAAAATTTCACAGATCCTAACTTTGCTGAATATCACGAGTCATGCTCATAAGATCTTACTGGCCACATCACAGCTGATTGATGATGCTGGTAAATGGTGGGAGGTGGTAGAGAAGCAACGAGCACTTCTTCTAGAAGGAGAGAGGACTGCCATGGCTTGGGAGCAGTTCTCAGCTACCTTCCTGGAACATTATTTTCCTGAGGAGGAGAAGGAGCGCCAGACTCAGGCTTTCCTATCTTTGGTACAAGGTAACATGACAGTGGCAGAGTACCACCAGGAATTTCTCAGTTTATCTGTATATGCATTTTATATGGTGGACACAGAGTACCGAAGAGCACGCAAGTTTGAGAGGGGCCTACGGCCAAACATATGGGCCAAGGTCACCATATTCAAGGTGGCTACATTGGCAGAAGTGGTCAGCAAGGCCACAATAGCAGAGCAAGAGTTGGCTGAGTTAACGCGTTTTGTTAACCGCCGAGCTCAGAGTGGGAGGGGTACTTTTCAGCCCAACAAGAGGTTCCGACCGAATTCTAGCAGACCCTTCACCATCTATTGGGTCAACAGGCGGCTTTCGTCCCAATCATCCCTCCCCATCTGCATTAGTCACCCAGGTTACCAGAGAGGTGAACAGCTGTTTTCATTGTGATTAGCCTGATCATTTTAAGAGGGATTGCCCAAAGCTTAACAAACTCTCTTATTTCAGAGGATCATCTCATCCACCAGTTAGGCCAACTAACTCACGAGGTGGCAGGACAGTTAGCCAAGCGGGACGACCGCCTACAGGATCTGGACAGTTGTTTACCTTAGCTCCTCCAGCAGTAGTGGATAATTCTGTGATTCCAGGTATGGCTGTAGTTAGTAGTTCCTACTCCTTTGCATTATTTGATTTTGGAGCTTCGCATTCTTTCATATCTGCTGCATTTATAATTGCTACTGGTACATTAGTACAAAAACTGTCCACATCACTCACTATTGTATCCCCCGTCGGAGACACGTCATTGGGGCTTATATGCATAGTAGTGAATACTGAACTTGTTGGACTCAGATTTGAGTTCAATTATTTGGTACTCGATATGATGGAGTACGATATTATTTTCGGCATGGATTGGTTGGCTAGCTTCAAGGCCAACATTGATTGTTATTGCCGCAGGGTGACATTTTGGTCACCAGAAGGAAAACAACACATGGTCCGGGTTGACAAATAAAGTAGACTGTATGAAGAGGTAAACTACCTAGTATTGAACAGTATCAGAATCAATGAGGCACCGGTGACTGAACTCCCGGCAATAGTAAAGGACTATGTAGACGTATTTCCAAAAGAACTCCCCGATTTGCCTCCCATGAGGGAGATTAATTTTGAAATTAAGTTGTACCCTAGCACTGCACCAGTATCATTACCACACTACCGGATAGCACCAGCGGAGATGTCCTAGCTAAAGAAGCAGATTGATGAATTACTCAGACTGGGTTTCATCCGGAACATTACATCAGCTTGGGGAGCTCCAGTTTTATTTGTGAAAAAGAAAGATGGTTCACTCTGTATGTGTGTGGATTACCGAAAACTGAATCAGTTGATGGTTAGGAACAAGTATCCTCTTACCCAGGATCAATGATTTATTTGATCAACTTAGAGGTTCCAATCATTTCTCTAAGATTGACCTGATGTCTGGATATCATCAAATTCGGGTTAAGGAGGAAGATGTAGAGAAGACAGCCTTCCGAACGCAGTATGGACTATATGAGTTTGTAGTCATGCCGTTTGGACTCACCAATGCACCAGTTGTGTTCATGGATCTAATGAACAAGATCTTCCGTCCTTACTTGGGCTAGTTTGTGATTGTATTTATTGATGATATTTTGATTTATTCTAAAAGTCAGGAAGAACATGCTGAGCACTTGAGGATAGTTTTGGACACCTTCAGGAAAAACATATTGTATGCCAAAGCCAACAAATGTGAATTCTGGTTACCCAAGGTTAACTTCTTGGGGCATGTTATATTAGAAGGAGGTGTAGTCGTGGATTCGGCTAAAGTGGCGGTAGTGAGAGAATGGAAAGCGCCAAGGAATGTAATTGAGATCCGTAGCTTCTTGGGATTGGCTGGTTACTACAGGAGATTTATCATGGACTTTTCTAAGATAGCATCTCCACTTACTCGACTCACTCAGAAAGGAGTCAAATATGAGTGGTCAAATTTGTGCAATCAAAGATTTGAAAAGTTGAAGGAGAGACTTACTACTGCTCCTATCTTAATTTTGCTGGAAAGAGGCAAGGGCTACGAGGTATATTGTGATGCTTCAGGAGAGGGACTGGGGTGTTCACTCATGCAAAGTCGTCGTGTGGTGGCTTATGGTTCAAGACAATTAAAAATATATGAACGCCTTTATCCTACGCATGACCTTGAACTAGCCGCGGTGGTCTTTGCTCTCAAAAGCTGGAGACATTACCTTTATGGTGAGAAGTTTGAAGTGTTTTCAGATTATAAGAGTTTGAAATATTTGTTTGATCAGAAAGAGCTCAACTTGAGGCAGCGCAGATGGATGGAATATCTGGCGGATTATGAGTTCGCACTTCGTTATCACCCTGGTAAGGCGAACAAGGTGGCGGATGCCCTCAGTCGTTTATCACATTCAACAGTGGCATGTTTGATCAGGACAGAATGGGACATGCTGAATACCAATCGAGAGTTCAATTATACATCAATAACCATGGGAGTATGTACAATTTGATTATACGGTCCAACATGGTTACCAAGATTGAACAAGAACAGCGGACAGACCCAGAGGTGGAGGAGATATGGGCCAAGATGTCCAATGGTGAAGTCATACCAGAATGGGAGTTACGACCGGGACAGGGTCTTTTATTCCGAGGAAGGATTTATGTACCAAAAAGCTGTAGAAAAGAGTTGTTGGTTGAGGCACATCAGACCAAACTCACTATTCATCCGGGCAGTACTAAGATGTATCACGACTTGAAAAGACATTATTGGTGGCACGGACTCAAAAGAGATGTGGCAGAATTTGTGGCTCATTGCTTAACGTGTCAGCAGGTTAAGATGGAACATCAGAAGCCACCAGGGTTACTCAAACCCTTACTAGTGCCGGAATGGAAATGGGAGCACATTTCCATGGATTTTGTTACAGGGTTCCGAAGGTCATCAAAGGGCAACGATGCGATATGGGTTGTGGTAGACCAACTGACCAAGTTTGCACATTTCATTCCCATTAAGATGACAGACTCATCTGAGACTTTGGGTCGGCGGTATATCAGAGATATCATCAGATTACATGGTATTCCTTGGACTATTGTGTCTGACAGAGATGGTCGATTCACAGGCAGAGTTTGGCAGAGCATGCAGGTGGACATGGGAACAGATTTATTAACTAGTACAACATTCCATCCTCAGACTGATGGACAGTCTGAGAGGACAATACAGACACTGGAGGATATCTTAAGAGCATGTATGCTAGATTTCAAGGGTGGATGGGAGGATCACTTGCCGTTCGTAGAATTCTCATACAACAATAGTTACCACGCAAGCCTCCAGATGGCACCATTTGAGGCATTATATGGTAGACCTTGTAGATCACCTGTGTGCTGGACAGAGGCCGGTGAGCCTGCATTGATTGGACCTGAATTGGTTGCAGAAACTACAGCGCAGATAAAATTAATACGGCAACATTTATTAGCTGTACAGAGTCGTCAAAAGAGCTATGCTGACAAGAGAAGGAGGTTCCTTGAATTTGAAGTGGGAGACATAGTGTTCTTGAAAGTCTCACCACGAAAGGGACACATGAGATTTGGAAAGAAAGGAAAATTGTCGCCAAGATATGTAGGATCATTTTCTATCATTACAAGGATGGGGGACGTGGCTTACCAATTGGCACTCCCATCACAGTTGGCATCTTTACATGATGTGTTCTATGTAATCAATGTTGAGGAAGTGCAATCCTGATCCTTCTCACAGACTGAATGTACAAGACATAGAGGTCCAGAGCGACGTGACATACGTCAAGAAGCCTGTCCGAGTGATGGACACAGAACAAAGGGTATTACGGAACCGAGCAATCCAATTTGTCAAGGTGGTATGGGATCGAAATGGCATTGAGGAAGCTACATGGGAACTCGAGTCGGAAATGAGGAAAGCTCACCCTGAGCTATTTAGGTAAATGTTTGAAACCCTACTTCACTCGATTTTCGGGACAAAAATTTTAAAAAGAGGGTTGTATTGTAATACCTCAGATTTTCAAATTATGATTTATATGAAAATTATCCATTTTAATTATGAATTTTAGATTTGATCTTATATGGATAAAGAATTGGGTTGTGACCCAATTAGGACCCAATTGGTTTTGGAATTGGTCTCAATTTAAATTAAATGGGTTGAATTATTTTAGTAATGTATTATGTCCTAAAATTAATTAAAAGATTTTATGGCCGGATATGGGATAGTTGTGGCCGAATGTGGGATTTGTATATCTATGATAGGTGCATGGGATCTTTTAGAAAAGGGAATGCATATTGTCTTAAATTAAATTAGGGAAGTGTCTAAGTTTTCTTAGGCTATGATTAGTGTTATGCGCATAGCACCTTCTAAAAGAAGGGCACACGGCAATAGCAAATTAAACAAAGGGTTCACTGTATTGCTATTGTTGTATTAGCATTGGCCGAATGAGAGGTTATTAAAAGAGAAAGGAAGGTCAGCAATGGCTATCTTAAGCACCTTCCAAAGTTGGGACCAAGGAAAGTCTTTATATAGAGATGCATAGGAAGGGCACACGGTTTTACAACCCCTTAGCCGAATTTTATTTCCTCTCTCTCAATTGTCATTCTCGCCAAGATCAAGATCAAGGAGAAGAAGAAGGCAGCAAACAAGAGGTGTTCTTGGTTTGAAAGAAATTAAGAAGAAAGGAGAAGGATTGGAAGAGCAAGGAATCGGAAAAAGGTTAGTATCTTATTTGAATAATTTATTTTGAAATAAAAGAACCATAGGGTTCGGCCATGGTGTATGGCCGAACCCCATGGAAAATGATTGGAGATGGGTTTGATGATTTGAATGGAAAGAAGGAACCATAGGTTTCGGCCATAGTGCATGGCCGAACCCCATGGAAAGATATGGTTTATTTTGTTGGGTTAGGAATATTGAAAACCATGGAGGAACATTGATTGATTAATGGAAAGACATGGTTCTTTTTGTTGAATTGAGACCATGGAAATTCATGGTCTAATTATGGGTTTATGTTCTTAGATTTTAGATCATGGAAACCTTTGATGGTTAAGTGTTTTGGATTTAAAAAGAGAGGATCTTGAACCATAGGGTTCGGCCATTGAGTATGGCCGAACCCCATGGAGTTGTGATGATGTTATTATTGAATTTTTTGGAACTAAATTAATGGTCAAGATCATGAACCATAGGGTTCGGCCATGGTGAATGGCCGAAACCCATGGGGTAGTTTTGGAATGGTAAATGCATTTTGGTTCCTAAAATTGGAAAACATCCAATTATGGAAAGATGGTTTCTAAATTTGGAAACTATCCAAATGTGGAAAGAAGGTTGCTAAATTAGGAAGCATTTATTTATGGAAGTTGGTTTAATATTGGAAAGTTTCTATTCTTGGAAGGTGGACATTGAAATTAGAAAGTATCTAAAAATAGACCATGGAAGATTAAATTGGAAACCTTCCAATTATGGAAAGGTGAAGTTTAATTATGGAAACCTTCCAATTATGGAAAGGTGGAGATTATTTATGGAAACCTTCCAATTATAGAAAGGTGGAGTTTAATTATGGAAACCTTCCAATTATGGAAAGGTGGAGATTATTTATGGAAACCTTTCAATTATGGAAAGGTGGAGTTTAATTATGGAAACCTTCCAATTGTGGAAAGGTGGAGATTATTTATGGAAACTTAGGCATCATGGGTTCGGCCATGTGTATGGCCGAACCCCATGAATCAAATTTATAATTTATGTTTAATGAATTATGATTTTAATGTTGCAAGGATCGGATTTTTGGTTATGTAAGCCATGGATGGCAAAGTTGTAATTACATGCCAAAGTGGAGAATCATGGGTTCGGCCATGGTGTATGGCCGAACCCCATGAGGCTTACTTTATGGACCTATGATGATTTGTGGATCAAACATTAACTTAGGCAATTGTTTTAACGATTGAAAAGATGGGATTATGGAATGATAGCCATGGATGGCATTTTTGTAAATATGTGAAAATATTGAACATTGGGTTCCGCCATGGTGTATGGCCAAACCCCATGAATTAATAATTGGACTATGTGTTTTGGATTAAAAGAAGTACGAATGGATTATTTGGAACCTAAGCAAGGAAAAAGGGTTATGGCTATGTACAATGGCATAATTGTAATTAACTAAAGATTAGACCATAGGTTCGGCCATGGTGTATGGCCGAACCCCATGGGGTTTTGTTTATGGACTTAGAACCTTGAAAATAAAGTAGGACTTGATTATGATTGATTATTGTGTTATAAGGTAATGGGATCTCACACAGCGCTTGCGATCGTGAGCGGTTACCGGACGAAAGACGCAAAGACACGTAACGGTCTTTGGTAGGATTCCACCTCTTTGAAACCATGGGCTTATGTACATTGCTTTTATTCGATTTATGATGTTTATGTTGCAAAACTATTTGTTTCAATATGAGATTTTAAATGCTATGATTTGCTTTATTGCATAGCATGTTGGCATTTGTATCTCATGCATGGCATGGGAGGGATGACAGGTAACCGGAGCCCACACTCCGTCGCGATGTCTGTAAGGCAACTGTAGGGATTACTTTGATGAAGAGAGTTCCATCAAGAGGATACTGTGTAACCGGAGCCCACACTCCGTCGGGATGTCCGTAAGGCAACTGTGGGGCATACCTTGATGACGAGAATTCCATCAAGAGGATACCATGTATTTGCGATGGGTGGGACTCATTGCATATGATAGCATGGCATGGCATTGAATCAGCATGATTATGATTTTATTATCCTGCAAGGTTTTGGTTTTTATCATTATGATTAGATCTTTATTATCATACCCTGTGTTTTGAATACAATGCTTTATGAGTATGTTATGATTTATTACCCTTGATTTTGATATATATTATATCTGGATTTTTGGTACTAACCCATGTGTTAGCCCTAACTGGAATACCTACTGGGCGCGTTGTTCTAACGCCCTACTTCTACCTTGTAGTGAATGATGTAGGAAATGAGGAAAATGGGGAATGCAAGGAAGGCCAGGCATAGGAGCTTGGATCATTTATTTTATATGTTTTGAATAAAGATACTCATGGATTTGTATTTAGAGCATCTAGTTTTCGGAATGTAATAACTTAGAAATTTTGCTATGGTTGGATGTTTATTTGGATAATGATGATTTGATTCAATGACTAAGTACTTTGCTATCAAATGGTTTGGATATGAGTGTTATCATGATTCCGCAATGATGATTTATTCATCATGTGTATCGTATTGCTATGTGTGAACTATTTTTCTGGCCTTGGTCCATGCACATATAGGGTTGGCCAGTTAAGGGTCAGACTTTGGAAGTTCGAACTTAACTCGCGTCGTGACATCCCGCTCTTGCTCACTCTGATATTTAAAAAAAAAAATAGACGCTGAATTTCGATGCGAGAAGGGCGGGGTGTTACAGTGAGGCCATATGGTGGGCTCACCTTTGGTGGGGTTGGTGGTGGGTTTGGCACATATGGTGGGGTAGGGACAACCGGAGTTGGAGGCGGCTTTAGCACTACTTTTGGTGGCAGAGGTGGTGATGAAGGAGTGGCATTGGCACGATAGGCAGTGTCAGAGGTGGGTTCGGCACATATGGAGGGCTCACTATCGGTGGGGTAGGCGGCGGCGTCGGGACATATGGTGGGCTCACCTTTGGTGGGGTTGGTGGTGGCTTTGGCACATATGGGGGGCTCACCTTCGGTGGGGTAGGTGGTGATTTTGGGACATATGGTGGGCTCACCTTTGGTGGTGTTGGTCGTGGCTTTGGCACATATGGTGGTGGCTTAACATGCGGTGGTTTGACATGGGGTGGTTTGAGATGGGGCCGGTGGTTTGACCATAAGGGGGTGTCTGGGAGGAAACTTTGGGGGCTTAGCAGGAGGAGTTGGGTAAGGGCAGTCATAGGCTAGACAAGGAATAAGAGCTCCTGAGTTAAGCACAAAGAGCAGGAGACTGAACAACAAGAACTTCCCCATGCTTAGGAGATGTGGAGGGTTACTCATCTACTGCTGATGAGATTTATACTACAAAAATGGTTCATTCTTACAGGCCGGGTTTGGACGAGGGTAATGGAATAATCCAACCCTTATTTAATAATTAAAGAGTAACAGCAAAAGATCAACATTTTACCTCTTCTCTCTCACTCCTCTCTTACTTTTTAAAATCTTTTTCAAATAAAGAATATTCATAATACTCAACATAACCTCAAATCAAAGATAACTCCAACTAACTCTAGTAAAATTTTACCACTCATCCAAACGCAGTAATAGAGAAATAAGGATGGAGAGGCCACCGCCAAAGCCCTACTCTAGTCCAATTGATGAGAGGGTTTTGTCACTATGCTTTGACTCGAATAATAGAGCACAAAGCCCTTGGTTTTGCTGCTTTTTGTCCTTATACTTTCTCTTTCCTTTTTTATATATGGAAAGTAGGATCGTATTTCTCTCTCTCTCTCTGAAGAGTGGTGGCTTCCAAAAGGATAGCCAGCCAGCCATTTTTTTGCCATAATACATATATTAGGAAGAATAATTCAAGACGAATAAGTTATTAATTATACATTAGAAATATAATATTTATGTTAAAAATACTTTGCACTTAAAATATTTATAAATATGATAAATGTTACTAGGCATGATCATCGTGAGTCAGTGACCACCCTCTGAATTTAGACAAAAGAACTAGGGAATGTTTACTCCTATTCTCTCTCCCACATAAAAAAGGTACCAAAATGAGGATAGAGTTATTACTATAAAATCAGGCAAAGTGAGGGAAAATCCACAGCCTTCTGGGGTTGGCCTTTTGGATGGGCCCAATATGGCATGTAATATGAAATTAATATTTTTAAATTGAATTATTTTTTAATTTTTAATTTTCTTTTAAATTTTAAATATTTTTAGACAGTTTACAGTATGTTTTTATCGCGAGAAGCACGCGTTATTAATGATTTTGGGAAACAATATTTTACTGTTATATTCGTGAGAAGAATGAAATTCTCACCCCATAATCATTACATTGGTCTATTACGTGCAAAAAACTAGTGGTGAAGATGGGAGAAGGATTCGTCAGTACTAACAAGTTCTTCATGTTTGATCCCACTCTATTGACTGAACAGTGATCTCCAATCTAGTCCAATATTACAGTAATAATTCTCACTGGAAAAAGAAATTTGAAAAAGGCTGAGACGTGTATTTTTTAATGTGGTAAAATCCTACAAATTAGGAAAACATCTACGTGTCTAGTGTATATTTTTTTACAAAATCGCCAACTCGGCAATGTTTGCCTTGGCTTTGCTAATTTTGCAGAGTCAGAGAGAGATGTTACAAATTCGCCGATTCAACAATGTTCGCCTCAGCTTGTAATTTTCGCTTCGTCTGTGATGAACTAGGAAAATAACCATTTTGTCCCTGTGATGTAGATTAGTTAACCTCTGAGGTGTGTCTGAGAAATTACCTTTTTACCCTTTAATATTAGATTAATAAGTCTTTATTTTGTAAATATTAGATATGTTTAATTTTTTTTAATTTTGCAGTATATTTTGGAAAATACAAGAAATTGGAATAAATTGAATTTTTTTTTGTAGAAAGTGGATCGCGTTATCAAAATTGGAAATTTTGTAATTTTTTACCACCTATTTTGGAATTAATTGTAAATTATTATAATTCAAATCCACATATGAGAGTTTGAATTATGATAATATTTTTTAGATTGTTTATAAATTGTAAAGGTGGTAAATTTTACAACACAACACAAGTGGGGCCCACCGACTCTCCAAATTCCAAATTGCCAACTCCAATTCGTGTGAGCCAAAGGAAAAGAATACAATTGCCGTGTAATGCAAAGGTGGCACAATGAATGCCGTGTGAAGCAAAGTGGATTTAGGAGAAGAGATCAACTTGGAGTGGAATTGTGAGAGAAAATCATGGAGGAGAGGCTTGTGGAGAAGTTTTCTCCAAAATCCCATGGCATGATTGTATGAAGCCAAATTTGTAGGGAGAGATGGCATAACACAAAGTTCCATTGTGTAAAGTCTAGGAAAAATTGCAAGTTTCCGTATGGAGGAGAGGAAAAATTGGAGAAAAGATTGGATCAAGTTTAATTAAAGGAAGATGAGTCAGTAACACATCATCCAATTTAATCCAATGGAGATTTTATCTCCATTATGCACATAACACATACGATTGTATGGATTTTACAATCCCAAAATAGTGTGATGTCTCCCTCCCTTCTCTACATTATAAATATGGGTCCCAATGCACAGAGAAATTTGAACTGAGCAAGTGATCAAAAGGGACTAAAATTTGGACAGCTAAAGAGTCCGACTGAAGAAAAAATATATTTTTTTTAAGTCATTTATTTTACTTTATTTATGCAATAAGTTCCAAAGAATTGTATTTTATCATATTCTATTTTTTAAATGAAATTCATGGTAGCTTTATTAGATGTATGGTCTTCCAATTATTTGATATGTTATGATGGTGGTTTTAATTTTATTTGAATTCTTCTTATTAATGTTATGAACAAAATTATTTTAAGAATTTTTCAAAGAAAAATAGAACCAATGTTAGTGGGACTTGACTTTTCCAGTCTAAGGTTCTTATTAAGAACATTTTTTTTTTTTAGATTTGGAAAAGGCAAGTGTAAATCCTTCTCAAGCCTAAGGCTTGAATTGAAACTTTCTAATTTAATGGACGTCGTAATTTTTCTAATTAAAATGTTAATAAATGATAAACTTGAATTTATATTTTAGAGGATTTCATAGTCTAGGCAATGACTTTATTTTTAAATGGGATAACATGCCACCTTAGATAATTGTCTCGATTCTATTGTAAATTATGTAAATAATTTATTGTTTTTATGCTATTCTCTTATTTATTTATAAAAATCTTTGAAATGATGAAACTAGGTTAGAAATATTTTATTTGTTTCTTAACTTTGCATTTTAAATTAGATTGAGGTTGTTTACATTCACTCCACCATTTTAATTAAGTCTATAAATCATTGATTTGTACGATAAAATTAGATCTCGTATTTTATAAAAATTCCAAAGTTAGATAACTATTTAAATATTGGTTTCCTAAATCTAAAATTTTTCTAAATTAAGATTATAACTCCCTGTTTTGGAAATTTATCAAATTTAGCTTAAATCCTAAATTTTATTTTCTTAAATCACATTATTTTAATGGTACCATTTTTATTTCCATACATATATTTTGTTGATTTCCCTTGGGTTCGACCTCGCAATCATTCACTATACTATTAATTGGTTCGTGTGCTTACGAGTTAAATTTAAAACACATCAAGTCTTTTGCGCCGTTGCTGGGAAATCTAGAAATAAATTCCGTGCCATTGATTTATGTGTTTTTGGAAAGATTGCTATTTTTAGAAGTTTCTAAATTAGGCAACTCTTTAAAATTAGAAATTTTTATTTTTAGAAGTTCTAGTTTTAGAAAGTTTCCTTAAATTAGAAATTCTTTAAAATATCAATGATTTTGGAATTAATTTAAGTTTGGAAATTTGCTAAATCTAGAAACTGTGTAATTAGGATTTTCTATTTCGTAGAAATTTTCTAATTTAATAGTTTCCCTTATTAGCAACTTTTCTAATATTGGAGATATGTCTTAATTTACTTTATTTTAATTTATTGCTTGCATTTATTTTGTCCATGCATCTAGATTGCTAGTATTTATGCATTAGCTTAGATTGCTTTATTATTTTTTGCATATTTGCTTGAATGTTGTGTGGTGATTTAGAACTGGATTTTCACAATATCTAGAAAAATAAGATTAGTAAAATTGGTTCATGCATCTTCTTAATAAAATCAATTATAGAACCATTAGGCTAGGTTTTACGGTTTCATGCTCATTAGGAACATTTTTTATCTAAATTAATTTTTGTAACTGGTGAATAGTTTTATCTTCAAGAATGGTGTCTAAGGCTAGTTCTGTCACTAAGACATGAGGTCGAGCATGATCTAAGGATAAGTTGGGACGAGATGCAGTGTGCTCCCCCACTTACCTGGGAACTTACCTGGCCATGTTGTAGTTAAACTCTCATTGGAGACTTACATTATTTGAAAAGAAAAGTAGGAGCAAGTCTAGAGACAATCCTTAGGGTCCTATTAGCAAATAAAAATTTGATTGCATTATTGCAATTGAAATTTAGATTTAGGCATTTTCTTATGTGAATTTGGTTGAGCGTGAATGATCGTGTCTGTGTCTGAATTATTAGTGTCGTGAATCTGACAATCGTTTGGTTCGAGTTACATTTTCTATCGATTTGCCGATCGTTGCGTCCAGAGTTCAGTCTAGCTCAGTCATAGATAGTCTACCTTTATCACCACCACCATCACCTAACATGGGCGGAGAAAGAGTAGAAGAGAAAACCCTCCAAGAATACTTTTCACAGTCACACCCAATACACCATCAGGCATAGTTGTTCCGGCAACTAATATAGCAGTTGAACTCAAACCAGGCCTGTTACTTCTTTTGCCCGCATTCCATGGGCTTGATCATGAGGACCCTTACCTACATGTTAGAGAATTCTTAGAAATCTACGCCACCATCAAACTTCAAGGCATCACCGATAATCCATTAAAATTCATTTATTTCCTTTTTCTCTTAAAGAAAAAAATGAAATCTTGGCTAAATTACCTACCTGTAAATTCCATCACAACTTGGGATCAGTTAGCCAACAAGTTTTTGAATAAATTTTTCCATGTATCTAAAATAACGCCCTCAAGAAAGAAATTTCAAACTTTAATCAAAAGGAGGGTGAACAATTCTGTGAGTCATGGAAAAGATTCAAAGATACGTTGAGTAAATGCCCCCACCACGGCTTTGAAACGGGGAGACTCGTGCAATTCTTTTATGATGGTTTGATCACATTGAACCGCACAATGGTTGAGTCTATGAAGGGTGGGGAATTTTTAATGCTAACTGTAAACAATGGATGGAATTTCTTAGAATCATTGGCAGAAAGTTCTCAGCGATGGGACTTCCCCAAAAGAGAGAATTCAGTACAAACCTTAAAGAGATGAGGTTTATACGAAGTTAGTAGCGACTTCGACATTAATCTTGGAATTGCAAACTTAACAAAGAAAATCGATGCTTTAGTGATGACTAAGGCGATAAACCCATCATTAGGAATGCATACTGAGGTTTGCGCATTGTGTTCTAACCTACGACACACTGTCCAAAACTGTCATTCCTTAGGATCTAATGTTGAGTGCTCAACCGAGCAGGCCAAAGCACTCAATAATTTTGGAAGACAATAGGGAACCCCTTTCTTTGCCACATACAATCCTAATTAGTAGAATCATCCAATTTTTTCTAGGCATTAGAATCAACCTTCAGTAGGTCAAGGATCCACTCAACATCAAGGTTAATCATACCAACCACCTTGAACCAGCCATTCCACCCATCCCAAAATCATTCAACCCAACCAAATCAACTTATCAATGCGGTCTATCTCAACAACGTAAGCCTCTCTTGAGGATACATTGGAACAATTCATGCACTCTACCCAGCAGGCTATGCACAAGCTTGAATCACAGCTTGGGCAATTAGCCACCACGATAGGAGATAGGGAGAAAGGTAGATTTCGCAGTCAACCTATCCCAAACCCCAAGGGCCAGAATGAATTTTCATCTTCTAATCTAGAAGACGCTAACTCTATTATTACATTGAAATCCGAGAGACAGGTAGACAATAAAGTGGAAATGCCTAGACAACCGAAAGACCAAACCACTGGACAATCCAAGCATCAGGATGACCCATGGAGTCCATCCCCAGTACAAATTCGGATGTATCTACTAGAAAACCATATGTACCTAGGGCTCTGTACCCTCAGAGGCTCATCACCAAGCAAGGGGTGCCTTTTGATGACATACTAGAGGTGTTCAAACATGTCAATATCAATATTCCTCTACTTGATGCTATCAATCAGATACCCTCATATGCCAAGTTTCTCAAAGAACTTTGTAAAGCAAAACAGAGAACCAATGTTCCCACAAAGGCATTTCTAGCAGAAAATGCAAGTGCTCTCCTCCAACAGCCATTCCCAATTAAACATAAAGACCTCGGGTTCCCAACCATTGCATGCACCATTAGTACATATGAAATTGATAGGGCCTTATTAGATCTGGAAGCTAGTGTCAGCCTACTGCCACACTCCGTTTATGAGCAGTTGGGGATGGGAGAGCTGAAACCCACTCGTATCACACTACAGTTAGCTGGCCGCTCTGTAAAAATTCTCAAGGATGTGATGGAAGACGTTCTGGTGAAAGTAGACAAATTCTACTTTCCAGTCGATTTTGTGGTGTTGGATACATAGCCCATTCAGAATGAAAGTGGGCATATTCCGGTTATTCATGGATGACCATTCTTGGCCACTGGAAAAACTGTTATTAAACTACCAAGATGGTATGCTTAAGTTGTCATTCGGAGATCTGACGAGAGAGCTCAATGTGTTTAGCCTATGTCGACAACCTCTCTGTATAGACGATCCGTGAGAGGTTAATATGATCCAGAGTTCTGTCCAGGAGTCCTTCCTTCACTTCATTTGTGATGACCCATTTTAGAAGACTTTTCGAATTTTAGCACATAATTTGATGAAAATGGTAACAAGAAGTGAACATTATGTTTGACGCATCCCCATATGCGCGAAAATTCGCCAAATTCGAACCTCTCCCCGTTAGTCAATCTGTTCCGATCCCCTGTGTCGAGAAGTCATCAAAATTTGAGCTCAAGCCACTCGTTGAAAACCACTCTGACCTCCGCTCCAATAATACAACCACCTGATTGATCTGTCCCCTTTGAAATTATATGCGATGCCTCCGATTATGCAGTAGGAGCCATGTCAGGACAAAAGAGAAATTGGTTGCCTCACATTATCTGTTATGGTAGCAAAACTCTCAATGACGCTCAACTCATGTCAGTGTTGTTGGCGGTCGTATTTGCACTAGACAAATTTCAATCATACTTAGTGGGTTCGAAGTCATTGTCTATTCTGATCATACAACACTTAAGTATCTCCTTTCTAAGAAAGATGCTAAGTCTAGCCTGATCCGATTGATCTTGTTACTACAAGAGTTTGATATTGAAATCCGAGACAAAAAAGGTTTCGAGAATGTGGTAGCAGATCACTTGTCTAGATTGATAACTAAGTTCACTTATGACACCCGTCCTATCACTGAGTCCTTTCCTGATGAGCAACTCATGTCAGTATCCCAAGTACCATGGTTTGCGGATATTGTTAACTATCTTGTTACTGGTCAAATGCCTCCGCATAGGACTAAGCAAGATAGGTCTAAGTTTCTAGTATAGGTCAAAAGTTTTATCTGGGATGACCCTTATCTGTTTAAACACTATGCGGACCAAATAATTCGTCGTTGTGTCCTAGAAGAAGAGCAATGTGACATAAGTTTCTAGCATGACCAGGCCTATGGAGGGCATTTCAGTACTAGAAAGGCAACCGTAAAAATCTTGCAGTGTGGATTTTATTGGCCCTCCATATTTAGATACACCCACACTTTTTATGTCTCGTGTAATAGATGTCAAAGATTGGGTAGTATCTCCCGTAGAAATATGATGCCTTTAAACTCTATCCTAACCATTGAGCTTTCTGATGTTTGAGGCATCGATTTCATGGGACCATTCCCTAACTCTTTTGGCAATCGATATATTGGGTCGACTTTTTGTCAAAGTGGGTTGAAGTGGTGGCATGCAAAACCAACGACCACAAAGTTGTCATCCATTTCCTTAAGGAAAATGTTTTTTCTAGATTTGGAATTCCATGAACCATCATTAGTAATGGTGGTAAACACTTTTATAATCGTCCATTTGACAACTTGCTAAAAACATATGGGGTGACGCATAAGGTGGCTACTCCCCATCCGCAAACAAGTGGCCAAGTGAAAATTTCAAATAGAGAGATTAAGCATATTCTTGAGAAGACAGTCAATCCAACTTGGAAAGATTGGTCTTCCAGACTCATTGATGCACTATGGGCGTACCGTACAACTTTCAAGAAGCCTATATGAATGTCGCCCTACCGTCTGGTTTATTGAAGGCATATCATCTTCCGATCGAGCTACCAATCCTATTGGGCAATCAAAAAGTTCAATTTTGCTCTAGACTCTGCGGGATAACGTCGAAAACTTCAACTGGTTGAGCTGGAGGAATTATGAAATGAAGCCTATGACACGGCCAAAAGGTACAAAGATCGGATGAAAGTATTTCATGACAAACACATCTTGAGAAAATCTTTTACACTTGGTCAAAAGGTCTTGTTGTATGATTCAAGGTTGCATATTTTTCTTGGGGAGTTAAGGTCCATTCATTGTTTCATTAGTGTTTCCACATGGGGCAGTACAGATCAGACATCCTACGAATGGTCATGCATTCATGGTTAATGGGCAAAGATTAAAGCCATTTTTAGAGTTCCCCATTCTTGAAGTAGAGAATGAGGTCCCGATAGCCGATCCTGTGTACCAAAATTGATTTGAATATCCATATCCATTCACCCACGTACCCATCTTCATCCTTTCCAGTAGCCAAACCCACTTATACATCAGTTTATGTCTGAGTCCATCTGAGTCTTCAATGTTTAGTTTAGGTTTTCATCGAGTCAGTCTAGGATTTCTTTATTTAGTCCATTCTGCACGTCATGCATTCCAAGATATGTCTGAACCCCGATTATTCGTTTTCTAAAATATTTATTCTTTTACACCTGGCTAGTGTAGATTAGGGAACACTTAGGATAATGTTGAATTTAAGTTTGGGGGTACTGAGGTCATTTATCATCCATCTAAAAAAAATTTAGGGAAGAGTAAGTTCATGAAAACTGAAACAACTCTTAAAAAAAAAAACGGCATCTATCATTTGTTTTATCTTTGTGACCAACAGATGTTAAAGAACTGGATAGGAGTCATGCATGTAGACGGTTGAGTTTTTTGTGATCGAAGCACCTTGGCTGCAAAGAGGAAAGCTAAGAGGCTAGGAATCTGTCACAAATGTGGACATGGAAATTGTAATGGAATAATATCTGATCAAGGAGTCCGTTGTGTGACAGCAGCAAATTATAGACATATAAGTGGAAATAGACATTTATTTGGATTTAGTCAAAGGTAGAGTAAGTCCGAAAAGACTGAGACTCCTTGGTGTCCAAAAAAATATTGATTTTCTCTTAGGGGACTATAAACGTCTTGACAATATGACGTTAAACGAGTCATAGTTTTCTTAGGCAGAGAGAGGCAGACTTAATCTTTTAAGGTAGAGTAAGCAAAAGCTGAGACTCCTTGGTACTTAACAAGACTGTCAATTAGGTTCAAGAAAAGAATGCGTCTGGACGATCTGACGTAAAAAGAATCACATTTTTAGTATTAAGACGTAAATAAAAATCTTTATATCATACTTTTCCGGAAAAGATTTTTATAGGATTTATGCTCGGAAATGCTTGTACACAATATAAATATTTGTCTGAAACAGAAAATTATTCATTAGTCGAGTGATCACCAAAGGAATACTAGTGGAGACTCAAACCCAGTGAGCTTTAGAGCCATTCTATCCTTCTGAGTGTTATAAGTAAACTCCTGTTTCTTTGATAAACGCATTGAGTCGTTGTGAGATCTCATTATCCTTTAATTTGGTCATATTACTAAGAACGCCATCAAATTTGAGTTAAAATGCTTGGAATTTTTCCAAAATCATTTGAAGCAAAGAAATCATCTTACGAAGCTTAGGATAGGATATAGGCCATTTTTGGACTGTTTGAGCCTTCAAGCTCACCTATTTTGCTCATGTCATCTTGATAGTTCCCTAGTTGAGCCTAATAAAGCCTAATTATTAACTTGCCATATCTACCATATCCAACTCCAGACATGGAGTTTGAGCCAAAATTTTATATCCATGACCTATCTTCATATGAGAAAAGATTATGAAAGAATTTGTGATGGAATTCACTGAAAAATTATGGTGAAAAAAAGAAGGAAAAAAAATGGGAACATCCATACATCAAAAAGGGATGTTGAAAGAGAAAAGAAAAGAAGATTTGAAAAAAAACAAAGAAGAAATACTTTATTTAATATATATATATATATATATTAGAGGAAAAATATCCCGCTCATATTATGATAACCTCTTACATTTTCTGATAAACGTGCTAATTTTTAGAATCTTTATCCCTTCTTTGATATGACCCAGTCCTAAGCCACGTTTTGTCCTATTAGGAAGTCCTATTATTCCTCTGTCTAAATAAGGTATTTCATATAGAGAATAGAGGAGGAAAATGATGGTGTTTGACTCAACGTTCTTAGGAAAATGACATCTATTCATGAGATCAATTATTTTTGTCATCTGTACCGTCCTTGTTTAATACAAATGTGAGAATTTTGATTTTAATATGTAAACCCCACTCACATATACCTTGAGAGAAAATAAACCCAAACATCTGAGCGTTAGTTTCTCTGAGAGATATATCTGGTGAGGTTTGAAGTTAAAGCGCATTTTTCAATGATGGTTACAAAGCTTGTGTCTATTTGGAAAAATAAGACTGTCTTAATATTGGCTATCACACACAACACTCCGGGTATAAGACTTGTAAAATGAATTTTAGAATTGAATGATATTTAGATTTTTGTCTATGTGTTTTTGCTGAAAAATACGATGTTTGTGGGTATCATCACTAAAAGCACTCACGAGAATATAGCTCGTCTACTAGTGGTGAGCTAGGGGTTTAAAGGCTTGTTGCATACGCTAAATGTAATCGAGAGTACCAGCGAAAGTGGTGTAGTTTAGGATTTTTAATTTTCAGTTAGTAGTTTTTTGTTTTGCTCATGGACTAGCAAAATCTAAGTTTGTGGGTATTTGATGAACATTGAGAAATTACCTTTTTACCCTTTAATATTAGATTAATTAGTCTTTATTTTATAAATATTAGTTATGTTTAATATTGTTTTTTAGTTTTGCAGTATATTCTGGAAAATAGAATAAATTGGAAAAAATTGGAAAAAAAATTGCAGAAAGTGGGCCGCGTTATCAAAATTGGAGAGTTCATGATTTTTTACCACCTATTTTGGAATTCATTGTAAATTATTATAATTCAAATCCACATATGAGAGTTTAAATTATGATAATATTTTTTATAAATTGCGAAGGTGGTTAATTTTACAACACAACACAAGTGGGGTCCACCGACTCTCCAAATTCAAAATTGCCAACTCCAAATCGTGTGAGCCAAAGGAAAATAATACAATTGTCGTGTAATGCAAAGGTGGCACAGTGAATGCCGTGTGAAGCAAAGTGGATTTAGGAGAAGAGGTCAACTTGGAGTGGAATTGTGAGAGAAAATCATGGTGAAGAGGATTGTCGAGAAGTTTTTTCCAAATCCCATGGCATGGTCATATGAAGCCAAATTTGTAGGGAGAGATGCGGATAACACAAAGTTCCATCATGTAAAGTCTAGGAAAAATTGCAAGTTGCCGTATGGTGGAGAGGAAAGATTGGGGAAAAGACTGGATCAAGTTTAATTAAAGGAAGATGAGTGAGCTACACATCATTCAATTTAATCCAATGGATATTTTATCTCCATTATGCGCATAACACATACGATTGTATGGATTTTACAATCCCAGAATCGTGTGATGTCTCCCTCCCTTCTCTACACTATAAATATGGGTCCCAATACACAAAGAAATTTGAACGAAGCAAGTGATCAAAAGGGGCTGAAATTTAGACAGCTAAAGAGTCAGACAGAGGAAAAAATATTTTTTTTTTTGTAAGTCATTTATTTCACTTTATTTATGCAATAAGTTCGAAAGAATTTTATTTTCTTATATTCTAATTTTTAAATGATATTCATTGTAAGATGTATGGTCTTCCAATTATTGGATATGCTATGATGATTGTTTTAATTTTATTTTAATTCTTCTTATTAATTTATGAAAAAACTTATTTTAAGAATTTCTCAAGGAAATGTAGAACTAATGTTATGATCGGTGGGACTTGACTTTTCTAGTCTATAGTTCTTATTAAGAACATTTTGTTTTTTAGATTTGTAAAACGCAAGTGTAAATTCTACTTAAGCCTAATGCTTGAATTGAAAAATTCTAATTTAATGGATGTTGTAATTTTTCTAATTAGAATGTTAATAAATGATAAACTTGAATTTATATTTAATAATTCTAGAGGATTTCATAGTCTAGGACATGATTTTCTTTTTAAATGGGATAACAAGCCACCTTAGATACTTGTATCGATTCCATTGTAAATTATGTAAATAATTTTTTTTTTAATTTTATTCTCTTATTTATTCATAAAAATCCTTGAAATGATGGAACTAGGTTAGAAATATTTTATTTATTTCTTAACTTTACATTTTAAATTAGATTGAGGTTGTTTAAAATTCACTCCACCATTTTAATTAAATCTATAAATCGTTGATTTGTACAATAAAATTAGATCTCGTATTTTATAAAAATTCCAAAGTTAGATAACTATTTAAATATTGGTTTTCTAAATCTAAAATTTTGCTAAACTAAGATTATAACTCCATGTTTTAGAAAATTTATCATGTGTAGCTTAAATCCTAAATTTTATTTTCTTAGATCACATTATTTTAATGGTACCATTTTTATTTCCATACATAAATTTTGTTGATTTCTCTTGGGTTCGACCTCACACTCATTCACTACATTATTAATTGGTTCATGCGCTTGCGAGTTAAATTTAAAATACAACATAAATAGAATAAATAATTGGAATTTCAAGTGTTGCAGGATAAAACACAGATTTTAGAGAAAAAAGGGCCAAAATGGGAGAAAAGAGCAGGAAATTGGACAAAGAAGTTTTTTTTTTTTTTTAAAGTTTGTAAATTTTGCACCTAAATTTAGAAATTATTGTAAATTCCCATAATTCAAATGCATTTATGAGAGTTTGGATTATGCTAATAATTTTGGAATATTAATTTTAAATGTGGTAAATTTATAACACCAGTAAAGATAAAAGTGGGCCCAAGTCTAGAAATCCAAACTCAGGAATGATATTTAGAAGCCCATGATTGAAGCCCATAATATTCGAATTTTGCATGTAAAAGGAGATGATGTGGAAGGATAAATTTGAATGAATTGGAATGATTGTGGATGTGCCATGTGTCTAGTGTCTAGGATTGGAAGACTACTAATTTCGTTGGAAAAAGACAATTATAGAGAAAGTCTCTCCAAAAGCCATCTTCTAAAATTCGTCCTTAGTAATATTCCATTTTCTCGAATTCGTATAAAGCGAGGAGGCAACATGTAATTTCGAATTTGGCTAGATAAAGGAAGGGAAGATTGGATTGGATTAAGAGATCTCCAGAAAAGTTGGTTGAATCAGCACAGATACACATAAAAGGATTCTTACTCATCCAAAATTCGAAAATCATGGAGAATTCTTCTTCAATTTTCACCGAAGGCATTGTTATTTCCACCTCATATGAGTCTTATAAATAGATGAACATTGTAGAGGAAAAATTCAATCAATCAAGAGGCAAGGAGCATTGAAGTTTGAAGCAAGAGGAGGGAAGAAGAGGTGAAATTCATGTGGTTCAACTAAGGGTTCATGTATTTTTATTTCTTTTCTTTCTTTAAGAAAATTCCATGTATTTTAACTTCTTTATCTTTTCCCATCAATAAATTCAAGTTATGTTTATAGATTTATGTTATGCCAATTTTCAGTCTTTATTATGATGGTTTGGTTCTTTTAATTTCCAATTATTAATATGTTTTGTGATTGAATTCCTTGGTCAATTATTTTGAACATGAAACATTTAGACCTTTGATTAACTTGAATACTCTAGATAGAAGGTTCTTTATGAATATGAAATATTTTGGAACTTAGAATTGCTTGAATAATCTAGATTTAAGGTTCAGATTGATTAATTTGAGGATAGATATATCTCATGATTTTTAATTTGGGAAATAAATTGATGAAAGACTTGAATTCAAATTTGGATTTTTACGTGAATTCTTAGATCAAGATCTTGATTTGAAATTTATGGGATATGATGTCATCTTGTGTTGATTGATCGATTCACTTGTAAATATGTATAGAGATTTGTTTTTATTTTGTATTTGTTAAATTTATCAAAATTCATGAAATTCGTGTGAACTATGTTAAAATTTGGTGTATGACTGTCAATTTCTTATTCTAAGTAAATTTGAGATCATTATAAATTTCATAACTTAATTCTACCATTTTAATTGGATTTTTAATTTTATAGATCTACGATTAATATCCATTGATTATTGATTTTGGATATGTTTTACTAAGAATATTGTGAGTGCCTCGGCTTTGCCGAGTCCCTATGTTTGTCAATTCCATGACTAGGGAAAAAAATACTTGCTAAAAGCTTGAAGACTCAAGGTGATCAAGATTGAAGATCATGCCCCATTGGATTGAAGCTCATCGTTATGTCAATCACAAAATGGGTATATGGCCATAGATGACTTTAGGTGGTACCCACACCTTAGGAGGACCATTCATAGGCTTAGTTGAACAAATGGTAAAATCATAAAAAGCCTAGAGAGGTAGTGAATTGGAAACGAACTTGAAGATATGAATACAAGTTAACTATCAGCTCGACCAATCATTCTGACCAACCCCTCAGTGGAGACATGATCGACCCATCATGGTCATAGGCTGGTCGGCCTGTTTGACGGAGGTTTTGGATCATAAGAACTGTCATTCTGGGTCTGCCTCTGATCGAAAGTCTCGTATGCATTGACCCCTCGGTGAAAAACTGAAACGACCCCTCTTGGTCAGCGACTCTTCGATAAAGACTTATGAGTTCTGGAACTTAGACTCAGGTGGACTCTCGAGAAAACAGGCATATGGGTAATAAAGACCGGTCGAGAGACCGACACCTTGATAAAGGGTGACATGTTGTTCTGGGTAAGACTAGTTTCTGGACTTGAAACTCTATCAGTATGGTGTTGCCTCAGACCAAGCCTCTCGTATGGACCGATCTCTCGGTGGCATGTTGACCCATCGGTAACACTGACCTGTCGGTCAAATATAAATTGTGCCGTTGAAAGTGCATTTATTGCTCAACGGTCGGGTATTTGAACGGTAATATTTTTAGTCACCGACCCCTCTGTATGCCCGACCTGTCGGCACTGGACTGGCCCAAAAAATTGGTTGCCTTCTCTATAAATACTATTCTTTGTGCAATCAGTTGATATTTCTTTAGAAAATCTATTGGACCCGCATCATTATCAGTGAGCTTAAACAAGGGCCAAGAAAAGTATCACTCTCTCTCTTGTGCTTACACTTGGGAAATCTAATACAACCAATTATAGTGATTGAGGTTGTGAAAAAAGAGAGGGGGGAAATGATATACAACTATGATAGATATTGGTAGAACCAATTTCCTAGTCACCTTGAGACTGTGATCACTCAACGATGGCTATGAGGTGGAACGTCGGGATTAACTCGGGCACACATTGGGTGGATCTATGAGAAGCACATATCTTCGAGAAAGAGCTACAATGATAGTGTTTCTTGGTTTTAATTTTGTTTTAAAACCTTCATCCAGTAAAAGTGGATTAAGGAGGCTTGGCTCTGGAACCACCATAAAAAATCTAGAGTGTCGTATCCGGCACACGTGGTAGGTGGAATTCCGAGCCAAATCAAATTGGTGGAATTCCTTTTTTTACATGTGGTGGGTGAAATTCCCAGCCAATTAAATGAGGTGGAATTCCTAAATTTATAGGATATGATATCATCTTGTGTTGATTGATTGATTGATTCACTTGTAAATATGTATAGAGATTTGTTTTTATTTTATATTTGTTAAATTTATCAAAATTCATGAAATTCATGTGAACTATGTTAAAATTTGGTGTATGACTTTCAATTTCTTAGTCTAAGTAAATTTGAGGTCATTGTAAATTTCATAACTTAATTCTACCATTTTAATTGGATTTTTAATTTTGTAGATCTAAAATTAATATCCATTGATTATTGATTTTGGATATGTTTTACTAAGATTATTGTTAGTGCCCTGGCTTTGCCGAGTCCCTATGTTTGTCAATTCCATGACTTGGGACGAAGCACTTGCTAGAGGCTTGAAGACTCAAAGTAATCAAGATTGAAGATCATGCCCTATCAGATTGAAGCTCATTGTTATGGCAATCACAAAATGGGTATTTGGCCATAGATTGTAACACCCCAGATTTTCCTTATGAATATATTGGAATAGTCCATTTGAATTGCGAATTAAATGAATTTGAGATTAAATGGTTGAAATGGACATTAGATGGGTAAATGGGTCAATTACCAAATTGCGACCCAATGAGTCATAGTGAACTAGATTTTAAAGTAATTGGATAAGGTTAAAATAAATGGGTCTACTACCCAATTAAAATCCAATGCATAAAATCCACCTCACATGGAAGCTTAGTAGACGAGGCCACATCATCGAGTGACATGGTCAACCACCTAGTGAGTTCAAGTCTTGAGTTTAAGATTAAATTGCTTGAGTTGAGTTGGGAAGGTGAAAGGCTTCGATCTCAAGGGGCATGAGACCAAGGGACACGTTGGAAGTCAAAGAGTTTTCTTGGTTTAAGCCAAGGGTCTCCTTGGTTAAACTAAGGGTCTCATGGGTTAAACAAACCATGATGAGGGAGAGTGAAAAGTCTAGGACTGTTACATAAAAGACACCAACCAAGGAGCACTCCACACCCCTTGGTTGATCACTCCTCTTGCACACAAGAGTTTCCCTCCTTTCCTCCTCTCTCTCTCCCACCTCTACCTCTATACTTGGAGAATTGTTGAAGAACAAAGAAAGGAAAAGAAGGATTAAGGAAGGAAATACAAATCAAAAAGAAAAGAAGGAGACGGAAAAGAAGGTATGTTTTAAGGTTTAACAATATGGGAATAAGTCTAAAGAAACCATAGGTTTGGCCACGGTGTGGCCAAACCCATGGGTTTCATAGTTGGTTGGAGTGGATGGCCAAATTGTTATAAGGTCATGGAGTTGGAAATCCATTTAAGGAAGGGTTATGGGTTGAAACAAACAACCAAAGGATTGGATCTAAAGCCATGTTATAATGATACAAAGATTAAATAAATTATGGAAAACATCCTAGCCTTGGCTAGTGGGTAGTGTAAGTTCACAAAGAAGAGGTATGGAAGATGAAATCCATGTTTAAAAATGATAAGGATGGATTTCATGAAGAAGGGCCTAACCATGCATGCAAACAAAGAGAACTGATGAAAGGGCTGTTGGCCGAGCAAACAAGGGTAATCTGGGAGTTTCAGTCGACTGAAAGTGGGCTGGCTGAGCACATAAGGGATATCTGGGTGTTTCAGCCGACTGAATCCTATGATTCAGCCAACTGAAAGTACACTGGCTAAGCACAGATGGGGTCCATTGGTATTTCAGCCAACTAAATCTTTGATTCAGTCGACTAAACGTACACGTACCAAACAAGTAAGTGATCTAGTGTGTTTCAGCCGACTGAATCTTATGATTCAGTCGATTGAAGGTATACTTACCAAACACATAAACGACTTATTGATAATTCATTCGGCTGAATATATACGGCCCGAACACACAAATGATCTGATCCAAAGTTCAGTCGAGTGAAAATGTATTGACCGAGAACTCAAAGGATTTGACCCGAAGTCAACCGACTGAATCTATGATTCAGTTGACTGAAAGGTTACGGGTCAAGTTTATACAGTACCTAGTTGTGTTTCAGCCGACTGAAAGTTTATGGGTAAGGCAGAGAATAGTATTTGGCATGATTCAGTCGATTGAATCCCTGATTCAGTCGACTGAATGAGAATGTTTTATTTTTAAATTATTTTCCAGATGCCTCTGTCTATCTGGATGGATGTAAGGGATGATGAATTAAAATGGAAAATCAAATTAATATATATGATTGAATTTGATAAGGTAAAGAGGTTCGCAAGAGGATTTCGATTCGTTTTCACGCGATCATTAGCATTGTTCTTGCAAAACAAGAAAATGATAGTATATCAGACATTGGTAGGATTCCTACCTTATTGAGACACTATGGATTATATATATGACACTGGTTTTTATTCACAATATGATGTTTACTTTGGTTAAACAAATGGTATATGTTTATGAACTGATTTTCAATGATATTATGTACTTTGATATGAAATGACATTCTTGCATTCATTACCTCATGCATGGCATGGGAGGGAATACATGTGACCAGCAAGCCAAGTTATGAGCGGTTCAAACATGACTTGGGCTTGAGACTATCTTGTATGAAGCTATGTGAACTATTGAGATTTTGGCCTTGTCCACGATTGCTAGAAGTGGGTACGACGTAGTTTGGGCCAAAGAGCTCCTGAGTAGACAGTTCCGAAACCCTGTGCAAAGAGAGGAGTCCACACTCCATCGGTAATTCCGATTAATAATATATGGGGAGGTATACAGTGACCTGGTGGTGTTGTCACAAAACACTGCAGACATAATTGGCCAAGGGAATACATTGATATGGCGATTTATCAGGGAAACTATTTATATATGATGTGATTGGATATGAAATTTGGGTGAGAGATCATTTGGCATTGAATACCTATGACATGACATATATGATAACATGATTATGATATGGATATCATGCATGGTTTTTGCTAGTTATGAGATGTTTTACAAATATGTTATAATATATCTATCTTTATTTATATTAATCCTATGTGTACCATAACCCTACTTGGAATACCTAATGGACATGTTGACTGATGCCTTACTTCTACCCTATAGATGATGAAACAGGGAATGACAAGGAAACGGGCATGAGACATGAAGGGAGCCAAGCATAGAAGCTTGGAATGAATGAAGTTTAATTTACTTGATTTTGATATTTATGATGTAATGGGAGAACTGATATTTTGGATTGTAATAACTTAGAAACTATTTGATGGTTTGATTATCTTTAAGTTTAATTGGAATTGGATGGTGATTGTTTTCCTTGCTTAATGATGACATGATTATGGATAACATTTTATCCATACAAATATTATTCTGCAAGTATTCAAAAAGCGTGTGAAATGTTTTAGTCGATGTAGTCCACGCACACGTAAAGGTGGCCAATTAAGGGTCGGGTTTTGAAAACTCAGACTTAAGTCGCATAGTGACAATCCGCTCTCTCTCACTCTTTAAATATATATATATACTCTGATTTGTGGCGAGTAAAAAAGGGCGGGGCATTACATAGATGACTTTAGGTGGTACCCATACCTTAGGAGGACCATTCGTAGGCTTAGTTGAACAAATGGTAAAATCATAAAAAGCCTAAAGAGGAAGCTTGATAGTGAATTGGAAGCGAACTTGGAGATATGAATACAAGTTAACTATCAGCTCAACAAGTCGTTCTCACTGACCCTTCGGTGGAGATAGGATTGACCCATTGTGGTCATAGATTGGTCGGCCAGTTTGATAGAGGTTCTGGATCATAAGAACTGTCATTCTGGGTGTGCCTTTTATTGAAAGTCTCGTATGCACCGACCCCTCGGTGAAAAGCTGAAACGACCCCTCTTGGTCAACGACTCTTCAATAAAGACTTATGAGTTCTGGAACTTAGAACTCATGTGGACTCTCGAGAAAACTGACATATCGGTAATACATACTGGTCGAGAGTACAAGGACCGACACCTCGATAAAGGGCGACAGGTTGTTCTGGATATGACTACTTTCTGGACTTGAAACTCTATCAGCATGGTGTTAGCCCAAACCAAGCCTCTCATATGGACTGACCTTTGGGTGCCATGTCAACCCATCGGTAACACAAACCTGTCAGTCAGATATAAATTGTGCCGTTAAAAGTGCATTTAATGCTCAATCGTCGAGTAGTTGAACGGTAATATTTTTAGTCACCGACCCCTTGGTGCGCCCGACCTCTCGGCACTAGAATGCCTCAAAAAATTGGTTAGCTTCTTTATAAATACCATTCTTTGTGCAATCAGTTGATATCATTTTGGCAAATCTGTTGGACCCTCATAATTATCAGTGAGCTTAAACAAGGGCCAACAAAAGGATCATTCTCTCTCTTGTGCTTACACTTGGTAAATCTAATACAACCAATCATAGTGATTGAGGTTGTGAAAAGAGAGAGAGGGGAAAGTATATACAAATATGATAGATATTGGTAGAACCAATTTCCTAGTCACCCTAAGATTGTGATTGCTCAACAATGACTACGAGGCGTAATGTTGGGATTAACTCGGGCACACATTAGGTGGACCTTTGAGAAGCACACATCTTCGAGAAAGAGCTACAAGGCAAGTGCTTGTTGGTTTTAATTTTGTTTTAAAACCTTCATCCTGTAAAAGTGGATTAAGGAGGCTTGGCTCCAGAAACACTATAAAAAATCTAGAGCGTCGTCTCTGGCACACGTTGTGGGTGGAATTGCTATCCAAATCAAATAGGTTGAATTCCTATTTTACATGTGGTGGATGAAATTCTCAGCCAATTGAGTGAGGTGAAATTCCTACTCTAATTGTGATGGTGTAAGTCCCCACTTAGTGAATTTGGGGATAGGTTAAGGTTGTACCAGTCCTAACAGTGGATGTAAGTTGGCTAACCGAACCACTCTATATCTTGTGTCCTTTTGTTTGTGGTGTTGGACTCAATTTCTTGTGTTAACTAAATAATCACATTTGCTAACACACACACGCACACACTTGATTGAAGTATCCGCTGCACTATAATCAATCAATCAAGGAATTTTAAAAGGACCAACGTTTTTAAGATTGACCTATTCACCCCCCTCTAGGGCCAATCGTGTTCTAGCACTAATGGAGAACTGTCAAATATGTTTTCTTAAGGATATAGTTTCCTAATTCCCCGTGGGATCGACCTCACACTCATATTTCTATGTTATAAATGGTTCATGCATTTGTGAGTAATTTAAGACACAACAAGTTTTTGGCGCTGTTGTAGGGAAATTTAAGAAAAAAATATTTATGGAATAAAATCTATTTTCGAAAAATTAATGGAATCTAATTTTAAACTATGAAGTTTTTAATTCTTGAAAAAATAATTTGGTGTGGATTAATTTAGAAACTTTCTATGTTCTTAAATTAACTTAGAGTGTTAAATTGGTTTTCATATTTTTATGTGATTTTGGTCTTCACCTAGGTTTTGATGTGTTTTTTTTTTTTTTTTGGGTAGATTGTGCAAAAAATTGAAAAATCTAAAGTTGCAAAAATCAAGCATAAAAGGCAAAGGTAAGTTCCTAAACCGCTTTTTCTTTGTTTTTTTTTTTTCATGCATTCATATCGATTTTTTTGCTAAGGTGTTGCATAATTTTTTTTCAATTCATGCATTGTAGGATGTTAGTTTCATGCATTAGTTAGATTGTTTTGATTATTGTTTGCATCATTGTGTGTTAGATTTAAGACTTGCATTCAGACATTAAAAAAAACAGGTTCAAGCATTAAAAATTTAAATAAATTAAGAACCATTGTCTTAGGGTTTTCACTGCAAATAAGACCCTCTTTAATAGGGTTAGCCAATAGATCATTTGGTAAGCATCTTCCACACTCACAGTGTCTACGAGAGTTCTGTCAAAAAGACTATCAGTCTAAGGATTCTGGGTTTTAAGCGGGATCTCTGTGATCCCTCCAGTTTCTTGGGAACTTACATGGATGTGTCCTGGTTAGGCCTGATCCAGTTGTCTAAAGGTTCTTGATAAATGCCAAAAAATGCATTTATATCTTAATATTATTGGGCATTCTCACATTTCTTTTATATTTAATATATGCATTTACATGTGAATTTGTGAGTTTTATTTAATATGACTTATTACGTGTATTTTCTTTATTTCAGGAAATTAACCTAGCCAATTCAATAAAGTTAGTCCTGAGCCAGTTCTCGAGTCAACATCGAGTCCAGGAGTCAAATCCCGAGTCGAATTTTGAGTCAATCCCGAGCCGACTCAACAAATTGAGTGGAAGCTGAGTCAAAGAATAGTATTGTTGAAGGACTGGCTGCCAACCAAATGAAACATGAAAAAGGAAATGAAGCTGGAGAAGGGCACTAATGGAGAAGATCTCAAGCTGTCAAACAGATAAAAATGGAAAGCATGAGAGAGTTGTCTGGAAATCAAGTGGGTCACTCTTTGCTACAGTGGTGTACATTTCAGGAAAAAAGGGAGAGAGACGTTTGAGAGTAAAGATGGAAATACAGTAGAAGAATCGGCATGGGAGAGAGTCGTTGCTGGTTTTTTTACAAAAGGGGATCGACTGAGAGAGAAAAGGGTATCTTTTTCCTGGGTGGAGCATCTCTTCCGGGGGTGGAAGTAAGCAACCAGCAAAATCCTTCTTCCTCTTTTTCTTGGTTATCGAAGCAGAGAGCAGATTTGGGGCTGGATCGGCTGGGCTTAGGTTTTCTTGAGCAGATTGGATCTCCCTCTGGGGTTAAGAAAAAAAGCAGCAGGAAAATCCATCTCTCATTTGGAGAGCATCAAGCAGGGCTCGGTTGCAGCGTCGGCCAGAGGTAGCAAGGGTGAGTGACACGCCATAAACAATCGGAGCACTCGATTTTATCTGAGCAAGACAACAGTTGCAGCACCTGCTGCGACCAAACAACAGCCAGTTGAGGTGGCTTTCTTTGCCGGGTGATAGACGGCAGCATTAACGGGCAGGAGAGAGGTTCTTCTGTTATGTTTTTCTTCAGTTTTCTTTACCTGAGCCAGCTCCTGCAGTGGAGGACAGCATCTCTCCTCTTTTGCTTCCTTGCATAAACGTGTCTGATTCTGAGTTTCCTTTCTTTTCATTGGCGTTCCATTTTATATTTATTTTTAATTAATTTACTCTATGTCATATTTCTTAAACTCTAATTTATTCCCTCTTTAACTTTGATTAACTTTTCATTTAGTTCATGAGCATTTTCGTTTTAAATCGTTTTAAGTATTGTTTTAAATTCCATTTGAAATAATTAATTAATGTCATTTATCATGTCAAACTAAAGTTCTAACTAAGGTTAGGGGTGAACTTTAATAATTTACGGGGTTATTTTAAATCGACATCTATAATATCAATATAAGTTTCTTTTAATTGAATGGTTTAATATATCTCAAATATTTATTAAAAATCTAAGTAGTTTTCTTTGATTCAGTGTGATTTCCGAATACACTGAATTCTTGGGTAATCTTATGATTTTGGTGATAAATTCTCAAGGACCTGTCTATATCTATATATTTTCCTTGAATCTTTGTGATTTTCAAATACAATGATTTCTTAGAGGATCCCTGTGACATGTGATATGTATTTTACTATTTCTTAACCATCAATTATTTGAACGAAATATTTGAAGTTTGTTATTGGTTTAATCGCTAAATCGTCCAGTTCGATAGAATTATTATTCAAATAGAATTGAGATAAGTTGATGCAAAATGATTCTATAAATTGTTAAATGGATCCCTGAACCTTAGTGCCTTTTCATTATTGTTTTTAAATTCTTCACCTTGTCTTTGCTCCATACTTTGTGTGGAAATTATCAAAATCAAATTTTAATTCTTTTCTAATTAAATAGTGTTCTTAATACCCTTAGTCCCTGTGGATTTGACCTCAGACTCACCGAGTAATTATTACTTCGCTGCCTACGCTAGGGTTTACACTTTTAAAGTGGTAGTAAGTTTTTGACGTTGTTGTCAGGGTTTGTAACAGTTTTACGAACACAATATATATATATATATATATATATATATATATATATATATATATATAAATTAAGAAAAAAAGTTAGTTCTTCAATTTTTTTTTAATTGCTACTGATTTCTTTTTTTGTTTAGGTGGTTTTATTTTGGATTCTTGCACATCTGGTAAATTTGTTCTTTATCTCATTTTTTTTTAATTATTTTAGTTACATCTTTTACTTTGTTGGATGTCTTCGTGGCAACGGGACGAAACAAATCACCTTAAAAAAATTGATTTTATTGCTGAAGACTTGTCTGAGAATTTGTTTGAAGAATCTGAATAGTCATTTTCATCATTCACAATGTCTAAACATGAGAGTGATCATGGGGAAAATGATGGTATCCCACAAATGAAAACGTTGCGTGAGTATTTGCAACCGACCAAATCAAGTTCTCCATCTTGTATTATTTTTCCTAATAATCAGGGTGCTTTTGATTTAAAACAGGGTGATTCAATTACTTCCTAAGTATCTTGGTTTGGATTCAGAGAGCCCTTACATACATCTAAAAGAATTTGAAGAGGTTTGTGCTACTTTGCATAACCAAAATGTTAATAGTGTTGTAGTAAGGTTGAAATTATTCTCTCTCTTTGAAAGAGAAAGCAAAAAGTTGGCTAAATTCTCTAAGACCAAGATCCATGCACTTGGCAAGAAATGCAACGAGAATTCTTGAAAAAATTCTTCCCTACCCACAAGACTAATACACTTAGAAGAAAAATCATGAATTTCAAAACAAAAGAAGGTGAAACATTCTTCCAATGTTGGGAGCATTACAAAGAATTATTGCAATCTTGCCCACATCATGGCTATGAAATTTGGTACACTATCAATTTTTTCTATGATGGTCTAAATTCCAATATGCGGCAATACGTAGAAATGATGTGTAATGGTGAATTTCTAAGTAAAGACTCTGAGGAGGCTTGGGATTATTTTGACCATCTAGCTGAAACTGCCCAATCTTGGGATGATACTGATGGATCTAATAAGGCAGAAATGACCAAACCTAACGCCATGATAAAGGGGCGTATGTACCTCCTTAAAGAAGAAGATGATGTTAACGCCAAATTAGCCAATTTGACCAGAAAGGTAGAGGCCATCGAACTTGGGAAAGTACATTCAATTAAGGCCACTGAAAAAAGAGAAGATGTATGTGGGATATGTGAGACTATTGGACACCAAACTCAGGATTGTCCAACAATCCTAGCTTTTAAAGAGGTGTTATACAATCAAACAAATGCCATGAACACCTATAAAAGGCCTTTTTCTTCACCCTACTCTGAAACATATAACCCTGGCTGGAGGAATCATCCCAACTTTAGTTGGAGAAATGATCCAAATGCAAATAACCATGCCCCTCAAGGGCCTTCTACTTCTAATCCTTATGTGCCTCCACATAAGAAGACACTTGAGGAAACTTTGAATGCATTCATGCAAAGTCAATCAGTAATCAGATAATGCAAGCCATGAGTGAATTGAAGATATTTATGAACAAGTCGACCTCCATGTCCAACAATCAAGAAATGGGCAAGTTCCCTGCTCAACCTCAACCAAATCCTAGAGGTCAATTTAAGGGAAACAATTCAAATTCTTCTAATTCACACCAAGAACACACTAAGTCCATCACCACTTACAAAATGGAAAAATAATTGATAAGAGTATTCCGATGAAGGTTAGCAAACCTAAGGAACTTTCAAATTCAAAGAGTGATGATGGACCTAACGAGTCTGAGCCTAATGTGGTTTCGCAACATCCAATGCCTGCCCTTTTTTCCCCAAAGGTTACAACCTCCAAAAAAATGAATGACCAATGCCGACATTTTTGAAATATTTAAACAGGTCAAAATCAATATTCTTTTGTTGGATGTTATTAAGCAAATACCGTCATATGCTAAATTTTTAAAAGATTTATGTACAATAAAGCATAATCTAAATGTACGAAAGAAAACAATCTTTACGGAACAAGTGAGTGCTATCATCCAACAGAATAACCCACCAAAATACAACGATCCGGGGTGTCCAACCATATCATGTGTTATTGGTGAGTTCCAAATTGGGCAAGCTTTGTTTGACCTAGGGGTGAGTGTTAATCTCCTACCCTATTCGGTATATGAGCAGTTAGGACTTGGTGAGCTTAAACCGACCACTGCAATGCTCCAACTTGCCGACCGCTCACTTAAGATACTGAGAGGAATAGTTGAAGACGTGTTAGTCCAAGTAGACAAATTCTACTTCACTGTCGATTTCATAGTCTTGGACACCCAACCCGTGTTGAATGCGAGCCCCCAAATTCCTGTCATTCTAGGCCACCCATTCCTTGCAACCTCCAATGCCTTAATCAATTGCAGGAATGGAGTCATGAAATTGCCTTTTGCCAACATGACTTTGGAATTGAACATATTTAACATTTACAAACAACTAGGTGATGATAGCGATGTGCACGAAGTAAATTTCATTGAAACGCTCATCCAAGACCAGTCTCCTCTATCAGTGCTCACTGATCCTCTTGAGGCTTGTTTAGCACACTTTAATTTTGATGAGGACTCATAATTAATTATGTATATTCTGTTTTAGAGCCTGCACCATTATAACATACATATAGGTGGAGGGCACGTTTTGAAGAATTACCATCTAGTGACACTGTAATACTCCCACCCATCTCAAAGAAAGTCCCACATCAGTAGTGAGGTGGGTGGGTTGGGTGTTAATATGAGGCAAGTCCCCCTCTCCCATGTGCGAGGCCTTTTGGGCCTGGCCATGTGGGCCAGGGCCCAAAGCAAAACCGTGAGGGCATGGTGGGCCCAAAGCTGACAATATCACACTGGAAAGTTGGGGCAGGGTCATTATAATTGGTATCAGAGCATGGTTCAACTCTTTACCTGAGGGTGTGGGCTTGTTGTTGTGTGTACAGAGCCGGATACGGCTCTGGCTTTAAAGGGGGTAGATTGGAATACCCTTCTCAAAAAGTCCCACATTGCTAGTTGCATTGGAAATTCTCTGGTATATAAGTGGTAGCCATCCTCCTTCTAGCACAAGGCCTCCTAGGCGAGAATGGGCGTGTATGGGCCATGTGCTAGGAACAAAACCTTGAGGGTTGTAGGGTATGGAGTGAGGCTCTACCCGAAGGCCCAAAGAGGACAATATTGTACCGCTGTGTACTCTGATACCTGGACAAGGCCTTTTGGGAGCAACAGTGGGTTGGCTCGCCAAAGCAAAGTCGTACGGGTCCGTGTGTAGGCCCAAAGCGGACAATATTGTGCTAGCGGGACGGGTAGTTACAGACACCATGCCCTTCCCATCTTGTGTTCAAATGCCAAAACTTGAGTTGAAAACTCTACCAACTGAACTCAAGTATGCATTCTTAGGACCAGCAGAGTCATTTCCGGTGGTCATTTCCTCAAAATTAAATCAAATCGAGGAAAAAAAATTAATCGATGTTCTTAGAGAACATAACGGTGCACTTGGATGGACCATAGCTGATATCAAGGGAATCAATCCCTCAATTTGTACCCATAGGATTTATTTAGAGGAAAAATCTAAACCCTCTCAAGAATTACAACGTAGGTTGAATCCTAATATGAAAGAGGTTGTTAGAGCAAAGGTCATAAAGCTTTTGGATGTAGGAATTATATACCCAATCTCTGACAGTACCTGGGTTAGTCCTGTTCAAGTGGTACCTAAGAAATCTGGGGTAACTGTAGTCAAGAACGCCAATGATGAACTAATCCCAACTAGAGTCACAACGGATTGGTGAATTTGCATTGACTATAGGAAACTGAACTCAATGACTAGGAAAGACCATTTCCCTTTACCATTCATAGACCAAATTCTAGAAAGGGTAGCTGGCCACAAATTCTATTCTTTCCTAGATGGCTATTCTGGGTATAACCAAATAGAGATTGCACCTGAAGACCAAGAAAAGTCCACCTTTACATGTCCATTTGGAACTTTTGCTTATCGGAGGATGCCATTTGGGCAATGTAATGCCCTTGCTACGTTCCAGAGATGAATGTTGAGCATATATAGTGATATGGTAGAATGTTTCCTTGAAGTCTTTATGGATGATTTTTCTGTTTTTGGCAATTCTTTTGATGAATTTTTGAATAATTTGAAAATGGTGTTGAATAGATGTGAGGAGAAAAATCTCATTTTGAATTGGGAGAAGTGTCATTTCATGGTCTCAAAAGGAATCGTGCTTGGTCACATTGTCTCCTCCCAAGGAATTGAAGTGGATAGAGCCAAAATTGATTTGATAGCTAATCTGCCTGCCCCTAAGGCTGTTAAAGACATTAGATCTTTTTTGGGCCATGCAGGATTCTATAGAAGGTTTATTAAAGAATTTAGTGCAATATCCTGACCATTGTTTAACCTTCTGTCAAAGGACATTCCCTTTGACTGGACTGAGGAGTGCCAAGATGCTTTTACAAAGCTGAAGGGCATGTTAACTTCTGCTCCTATTATGCAACCACCTGATTGGAGTTTTCCCTTAGAGATTATGTACGATGCCAGTGATTATGCAGTTGGGGTCGTGCAAGGGTAATGCAAGGACAAAAAGCCTCATGTCATTTATTATGCAAGCAGAACATTGAACAGTGCTCAAATGAACTATTCCATTACAGAAAAAGAACTCCTTGTAGTAGTCTTTGCCTTGGATAAATTTTGGTCTTATTTGATTGAATCCCAGATTATTATTTTCACTGATCATGCGGCTTTAAAATACCTTCTAACTAAGAAGGATGCAAAGCCTAGATTACTTAGGTGGATCCTCCTGCTCCAAGAGTTTAACTTGGTAATTAAAGATAAAAGAGGAGTAGAGAATGTGGTGGCTGATCACTTATCCAGGCTTATATTTTCTGATTCCTTGGAGAAAATGCCATCAAGGACACGTTCCCCGATGAGCAACTCTTTAGTGTCTCCCAATTACCCTGGTATGCTGACATTGCTAATTTTTTGGTTACAGGTGAACTTCCAACCTAGTGGACCCAACAAAATAGAAAGAAAATTTTGCTCAAAGTGAGAAAGTTCTTTTGGGATGATCCATACTTTTTTAAATATTGTCCTGACCAAATAATCAGGAGAAGCGTGCCTAATAGTGAAATTCAAAGTGTCATCTCATTTTGTCATTTAGATGCATGTGGTGGTCATTTTTCTGCCAAGAAAACCAGTGCAAAAAATTTTACAGTGTGGTTTCTATTGGCCCACTATGTTCAAGGACGCTCATGAATTTTGTAAAGAGTGTGACCATTGTCAAAAGTTGGGAGGGATCACCCATCGAAATATGATGCCCTTTAGCCCAATATTAATTATTGAAGTATTCGACTGTTGGGGAATCGATTTCATGGGACCTTTCCCCCCCTCTTTTGGATATCTTTATATCCTTTTAGCTGTCGATTATGTGTCCAAATAGATCGAGGCAGTTCCATGCAGAAATAATGATCATAAGACCGTTTTGAAATTTTAAAAAGAAAATGTCTTATCTAGATTTGGAACACCACGAGCCATTATTAGTGATGGGGGTACACATTTTTGTAACATGCCCTTTGAGGCCTTGATGTGTAAATATGGAATTACTCATAAAGTCAGTACCCCTTATCACCCACAAACAAATGGACAAGCTGAGGTATCCAATCGGGAAATTAAAAATATTTTGGAAAAGATTGTTAACTCAGATCGCAAAGATTGGTCTTTACGACTAACTGATGCGTTTTGGGCTTATCGCACAGCCTTTAAAACTCCGATTGGTATGTCACCTTATAGACTTGTCTTTGGAAAGGCTTGTCACTTGCGTGTGGAATTGGAACATAAAGTGTACTGGGTGATAAAGAAATTTAATTTTAACTTGGATGATTCAAGCTCTCTTCGAAAGCTTCAACTTAACGAATTGGAGGAAATTTGAAATGAAGCTTATAACAATACTCGAATATATAAGGAGAAAATGAAAATATTTCATGACAAAAACATCATTCGAAAATCATTTGAACCTTCACAGAAAGTTCTTTTATATAATTCAAGGCTACACTTATTTCCTAGTAAGCTTCGATCTCGATGGTTTGGCCCGTTTATTGTAAAGACCGTTTATCCTTATGGGGCCATCGAGATAGAAAATCCAAATAATGGTAATATTTTTAAGGTAAATGGTCAACGATTAAAACCATTTTTGGAACATTTTGTACCAGAGGTTGAGTCCACCACTCTCGAAGATCCTGTTTATCAAAATTAGCATTACTTTATGAGCGTATTTAGGCTTGTTCTTCTTTTACCTTCATTTTTGTGTTTTGTTAGCCGTATCTTCATGTGTGCACTTATCAATTTCAAGTGTCTCCTACTCTCCCACATTATCTTTTATTGATTACTGTGTCCTTAAATGTTGATCTCGTTATATACTCTTTGCATTCATGTATTTTTGACATTGAGGACAATGTCACATTCAGGTTGGGGGGGTAGGAGCTTAGTTGTTAAAAAGAAAAAAAAATGGTGTTTTGACAGTTTTCTAAAATTTGAAATTTCTTTTCAGTTAAATAATAATTCTCCTCTACAATAATGAATTCTATTTTTCATATTTTTATTCTGAGAAAAATGAGGGGATTATTGTTTTATCAAATGTTAAAAAAAAAAGAAAAAAAAAGAAGAGAGATTCATTTTTAAATGATGGAATTTTTTTATTTTTGGTTGCTCGAGGACTAGCAACATGTTGGTTGGGGGGTGTGATAAATGCCAAAAAATGCATTTATATCTTAATATTATTGGGCATTCTCACATTACTTTTATATTTAACATATGCATTTACACATGAATTTGTGAGTTTTATTTAATATGACTTATTACGTGTATTTTCTTTATTTCAGGAAATTAACCCAGCCAATTTAGTAAAGTTAGTCTCGAGCCAAATCTCGAGTCAATATCGAGTCTTGGAGTCAAATCTCGAGTCGAATTTTGAGTCAATCCCGAGCCGACTCAACAAATTGAGTGGAAGTTGAGTCAAAGAATAGTGTTGTTGAAGGACTGGCTGCCAACCAAATGAAAAATGAAAAAGGAAATGAAGCTGGAGAAGGGCACTAATGGAGAAGATCTCAAGCGGTTAAATAGATAAAAATGGAGAACATGAGAGAGCCGTTTGGAAATCAAGTGGATCACTCTTTACTGCCGTGGTGTACATTTCAAGAAAAGAGGGAGAGACGTTTGAGAGCAAAGATGGAAATACAGCAGAAGAATCGGCATAGGAGAGAGCCGTTGCTGGTTCTCTTACAAAAGGGGATCGGCTGAGAGAGAAAAGGGTATCATTTTCCTAGGTGGAGCATCTCTTCCGGGGATGGAAGTAAGCAACCAGCAAAATCCTTCTTCCTCTTTTTCTTGGTTATCGAAGCAGAGAGCAGATTTGGGGTTGGATCGGCTGGGCTTAGGTTTACTCGAACGGATTGGATCTCCCTCTGGGGTTAAGAAAAACAGCAGCGGGAAAATCCATCTCTCATTTTGGAGAGCATCAAGCAGGGCTCGGTTGCAGCGTCAGCCAGAGGTAGCAAGGGTGAGTGACACGCCATAAACAATCGGAGCACCGAATTTTATCTGAACAAGACAACAGTTGCAGCACCTGCTGCGACCAAACAACGGCCAGTTGAGGTGGCTTTCTTTGCCGGGTGACAAACGGCAGCATTAACGGGCAGGAGAGAGGGCCTTCTGCTCTGTTTTTCTTTAGTTTTCCTTTCCTGAGCCAGCTCCTGTAGTGGAGGCAGCATCTCTCCTCTTCTGCTTCCTTGAGGAGACGTGTTTGATTCTCAGTTTCCTGTCTTTTCATCGGCGTTCCATTTTATATTTATTTTTAATTAATTTACTCTATGTCATATTTCTTAAACTGCAATTTATTCCCCCTTTAAGTTTGATTGAGTAGCTTTTCATTTAGTTCATGAGCATTTTAGTTTTAAATCATTTTAAGTATTGTTTTAAATTACATTTGAATTAATTAATTAATGTCATTTATCATGTCCAGCTAAAGTTCTAACTAAGGATAGGGGTGAAATTTAATAATTTACGAGGTTATTTTAAATCAACATCTATGATATTAATCTAACTTTGTTTTAATTGAATGGTTTAATATATCTCAAATATTTATTTAAAATCTAAGAAATTTTCTTTGATTCCGTGTAATTTCCGAATACACTGAATGCTTGGGTAATCTTATGAATTTTGTGATAAATTCTCAAGGACCGGTCCATGTCTATATAATTTCCTTGAATCTTTGTGATTTCTGAATACACTGATTTCTTGGAGAATCCCTGTGACATGTGATATGTATTTAACTATTTCTTAACCATCAATTATTTGAACGAAATGTTTAAAGTTTGTTATTGGTTTAATCGCTAAATCATTCGGTTCAATAGAATTATTATTCAAATCAAATTGAGATAAGTTGATGCAAAATGATTCTATAAATTGTTAAACGGATCCCTGAACCTTAGTGCCTTTTTATTATTGTTTTTAAATTCTTCACCTTGTCTTTGCTCCATACTTTGTGTGGAAATTATCAAAATCAATTTTTAATTCCTTTTTAATTAAATAGTGTTCTTAATACCTTCAGTCCCTGTGGATTCGACCTCGGACTCACTGAGTAATTATTACTTCACCACCTACGCTCGGGTTTACCCTTTTAAAGTGGTAGCAATTCTCTCTAGCAAAGAGTAGGAGCTGTTTAGGAATCTTAGGTTTAATTTTTCTTTTTACTGTAGGTCATCTCGTGTTGTACCTTTTTGTGACAATGAGTGGTTGAAAAGCAATTCTAACAATCGTTTGGTTAGAAATGAGTCTCCACTTATTGAGTCTAGAGTTTTTTCAACCCTCATCCAATGTGGTCAACAAGAGTGTTAGTGTGGTAATTGAGACTGCAACTCATGAACCTTCATTGAATTATATTTGTTGTGATCCTATTGAGAATATTCTGGCCGATTGCGGTATGAATTTTAAAGATGATAGTAGGATTAATGAAATGAATAACTTATGGGATTTTACCCCATATGTGGATGCAGAAGAGTGGGTAACAAAATTCAAAATTCCATCAATACTCTTTGGATTTGCATTAGGCCTATTTTTGACGCTACCCAAACCACCACTTATCGATCAGGGTTGACCATTGTGTGTTTGCGTAAGTCTATATGTCTTTGTACATGTTTGTGTTAGTGTGTCAGTGTGAGTTAGTATGTGTCCAAGTTTTTTGTGAGTCTAAGTTTTGGTTGTCAGTCAGTTGCGTGAGTCAATGTCTGTCTAAGTCTTTAGGAGTTTTCTTTTATTGAAAATAATCTACAAGTGTTTTGATGTTCATTGTTTGAGTTCGAGTCAAGTGGAGCAGCCTGAGGTACATCCTTCCTCTAAATGCAATTTGTTTCTGTTCTATAAATTTTCTTTCAATTTGCAAGTGCACATGTAGATTAGAGAACATTGAGGATAATATTCAATTTAAGTTTTGGAGAAAAGGGGGGTTACACTATGAAAGTCCCTTTCTTCAATGCTAGAAACACGATTGACCCTAGAGATTGGGGGGGGGGGGGAGGGTTGTAACACCCCGTCCTTCTCGCATCGAAATCGGAGTCTATTTTTTTTTTTTTTTAAATATCAGAGTCTGAGCAAGAGCGGGATGTCATGACGCGAGTTAAGTCCGAACTTTCAAAGTTCGACCCTTAACTGGCCAACCCTATGTGTGCATGGACCAAGTCCAAGAAAACAGTTCACACATAGCAATACGATACACATGAGGAATAAGAATCATAACATGCGGAATATAATAGAACCAAGTTCTATTTCATTGATAGCAAAGTACTTAGTCAATAAATCACATTCATCATTATCCAAATAAAACATCCAACCATAACAATTCATCTAAGTTATTACATTCCGAAATCTGGATACTCTAAATACAAATCCCTAAGTATCTTAAACAAAATATAAAACTAAAAGCGTTCCAAGCTCCTATGCTTGTCTCTTTCCGCGTTAAGCATTTTCCTCGTTTCCTGCATCATCCACTAAAGGGTAGAAGTACGGCGTTAGTACAACTCGCCCAGTAGGTATTCCAGTTAGGGTTAACACATGGGTTAGTACCAAAAAAATCCATATATAATTTATATCGAAGCTAGTTATAATAAATCATTCCATACTTTCAAAACATTGTATCCAAAACAGTGTATGATAATAGAGATCCAATCATATCGATAAAATCAGAAACCTTGCATGATAATAAAGATCATAATCATGTGATTCAATGCCATGCCATGCTATCATATGCAATGCGTTCCACCCATCGCATAACATATGGTATACTCTTTATGGAATTCTCCTCATCAATGTATCTTCCTGATGGAATTCTCATCACCAAGGTCTTCTCTCTTGATGGAATTCTCCTCATCAAGGTATCATCCTGGTGGAATTCTCATCACCAAGGTCTTCTCTCTTGATGGAATTCTCCTCATCAAGGTATCCTCCTGGTAGGATTCTCATCACCAAAGGAGGCCCCACAGTTGCCTTACAGACATTCCGACGGAGTGTGCGCTCCGGTTACCTGTCATCCCTCCCATGCCATGCATGAGATGCAAATGCCAACATGTTGTGCAGAAACACAAATCATAGCATTTAAAATCACAGTTTAAAGACATATACCGCACATGCTATTTTATCATATAAACATAGCATTGGAAATCTCAATTTGAAACATATTTCTTTCCAACATAATTTATCAAAATAAGATAAAGCAATTGTACATAAACCCATGGTTTCAAAGAGGTGGAATCCTACCAAAGACCGTTACGTGTCCTTGCATCTTTCGTCCGGTAATCGCTCACGATCGTAAACATCCTGTGAGGTCCCGTTACCTTATAACACAATAACCAATCAAAACCAAGTCCCACTTGATTAAAATATTGTTTAAGTCCATAAACACACACTTGTGGGGTTCGGCCATATACCATGGCTGAGCCTCACCCTTTTTGTTCATTTATTCCATTAATTACCTAAATGCCATTGGTCTAAACCTTAGTTAATATTCTATTTATTTTAATTCAAAATACATAACCCTAGGTCCTCCAAACAATTCCCATATTTAGATCCAAATACATAGATCATAAACATTTAAGTTCTCCAAATAATTCCTCATGGGTTTCGGCCTTACACCATGGCCGAACCTATGATCCAACACTTTCACTTATATTTACCACAATGCCATCCATGGCTAACATAACCCATGACTACTATTTTCACATTTATTTACCGAATTGCCATTGCCTCCAACAACTTAGGCTTAGGTTCCAACACATAGGTCTATTTATTTATTTTAAACATTCACAACACTCCCAAATAATTCATAACCAATTCCATCAACTTATGTTTGAGTTTCAAAACATAGTTCCATTAATTCTCATCCTTCATCTCTTTAAAATACACCCAAACATAAACTCATAACTGATTCATGGGGTTCGGCCAAACATCATGGCCGAACCTTATGTCCATTTATTTCACCTATTAACAATTTTGCCATCACCTTAGGTTTAGGTCTCTAAAACCGATCCATAAAGTTATACATTATACATAACACTCCAATAATCCACAACCATAGATCCATAAATAACACCTTCCTTTCCTTTAATCATATTAGGCCCATTCAAGACCCATAAAAATTTCCTTAACCATTTAACTCCATAAAGAACCTCATGGGGTTCGGCCATACACCATGGCCGAACCCATGATCTTTTATTTTAGCCTTTAATTACAACTTTGACATTATTAGAAAATTCCATAATTAGCAAGTCCATAATTAGCGACCTACCAATTTAATCTCCACCTTCCATAATTAGAAGGTTTCCAACTTTATTCTCCACCTTCTATTTTAAATCCCTTCTAAATTGAACTCCACCTTCCATAATTAAACACTTTCCAAATTTAGAATCTATGCTTCCATAATTAAACACTTTCCAAATCTAGCATCCATTTAATCAATCAACATTCATCTATGATCCTCAATCATTTAAATCCAATAGAATTATTAATACATCACCATGCGGTTCGGCCATACACCATGGCCGAACCCTATGGTTCAACCCTTTTTATTTAAACCATTTAAACCCATATTTTTCCTCATTAAAACATCCATAAATTATAAGTAACAACCTTCCATGGGGTTCGGCCCTTCACCATGGCCGAACCCTATGATTTATCAACCACTTTAAATCATGCATAATCAGTCCATGATTTTCATCATTAAAATTCCATAATGAAACCATACTTTTCCATGGGGTTCGGCCATACACCATGGCCGAACCCTATGGTCCATTCTTTCTATTATAATCATAATATTCATCCCTTAATCTTCTTCCATTAAAATAACTAATTCAACACCCAATTTCCTTCCATGAGGTTCGGCCACACACATGGCCGAACCCTATGGTTCCATATTTCTTTTAAAATCCATACATAGTATTCAATGGTTTCCATCATTCATACTTCCATAAAAATTCACCAAAGTCCTTCAATCAATTCTCTTCCATGGGGCCGAACCCTATGGTTCGGCCATACACCTTGGCCGAACCCTATGGTTCTTTATCTTAAAAACAAATTAATCAAAAACCATAAAATCACTCACCGGTTCCGCGACTGATTCTTGTTCTTCCCTCACTTGATCTTTCGCTTCCAATCTTCTTCTTGCTTAGCCTCTTCTCCTCTTTGGTCTTTCACAAAACTAAAAACACCCTCTTGTCAAGAGCTCAATGCGTCAATACCTTGCTGCTTTTGTTGTGCCGTGCACCCTTCCTTCTCTCCTTTTATTAACCTCTATTTGCTAAGATAGCAAGTAATATTTTCAGCCATGTATTATATATAGACATTGCCGTGAGCCCCTCTCTTTTGTCTTCTTTTATTAGACCTCTCCTTGGTCCCAACTTAAACAATGCTATTGCCATGTGCACTCAATGTGTTGCCTCTTTGTAAAACCTCCAATTAGCCAATCTTAGAAGAAAACAAGACCCCTTAAATTAACCATTGTTGTGTGCTCCTTTCTACGATTAGCAAGTGCCATGCGCCCCTTTGTTTCCCACTTTGGAAGGTGCTATGCTCCCTTTCTCCCTTGTTGCCTTTCTATAAATTCTTCCCATTAATCTTATCTTAGAAGGTGCTAAGATAGATCATTCCCTATGCCGTGTGTCCCTTTTAAAAATATTCTAACATGATGTGCGCATATCCATATCTTCCATTAATTCCAACTTATACTCCTACAATCTAATCATCCATGCGCATGTAATCTTCTAATCATAAAATCTTTCTATGTCCACCTCATATACACGCCCCAAGCAATCCATTTTTAATTATATTGCATTATTATTTAAATCAGCCCCATTTAATTTAAATTAAACTAACTTGGTGGTCATCCAAGTTAACCATGACCCATTGGGTCCCATTTGGGCATTTGACCTAAATAAACTACCTTGACCCAATTAGACATATCTTACCCATTTATTTAAATTGAAACTACAACATATCCATTGGATTTTAATTGGGCAAAGACCTAACACTTTACCCATATAAGATCCATACCTAAATTTCATAAATTAAATGGGTAGTTTCCGTAAGTATTTATAACTTGAAAATCCGGGGTATCACAGGAAGGGGGGGATAGGTCAATCCAAAATTGTTGGTCTTTTTTAAAAATTCGTTAATTGATTAGTTTAGTGTAGTGGATATAGCAATCAAGTGTGTGTGTGTCTTAGCAAAAGTGTTCAAGAAATCAATACAAGAAATTAGCTCTCACACCACAAACACAAGGACACAAGATATATAGTGGTTCGGTTCGCAACCTACATCCACTGTTAGGACTAACTCAACCGTTGGTTATCTCCAAATTCACTAAGTGGGGACTTACGCCCTCACAATTAGAGTAGGAATTCCACCTCACATGTGCTAGAGACGACGATCTATAGTTTTTCTATAGTGGTTCTGGAGCCAAACCTCCTTAATCCACTTTCGGGACAAAGATTTTAAGAACAAAAATTAAAACCAGGAAGCACTTGCCTTTGAAGCTCTCTCTGGAAGATGTGTACTTCTCGAAGATCCACCCAATGTGTACTGACACTCCTCCTTGTAGCCGTCGTATAGCAATAACAATCTCAGGGTGACTAGGAAACTAGTTTTACCAAAATCTTTCCTAGTTGTTATCTTTTCTTTCCTCGTCTCTTTCTCTCTTCAACTAACTCAATCAATAGATTGGTTGTGTATGATTCTCAGGTGTAGGCACAAGAGAGATGATCATTCCTTAGAGTGTGTGACTCTTCTCAGTTCAAGGAAGATACATAAATGATCATACAACACTCATACTTATAGAGGAGTCTTAACATTTTTTCAAACTTTCCAATATCAAAAGGTCGATGGCACCGATGGATTGGTGCTCATATTTGTTACCGTTCAACCACCCGACCGTTGAGCATTAATTGCACTCCCAACGGCATAATTACTTCCCAATCGATAGGTCGGTGTCGTCGAGGGGTCGACAGTCATGGCACCGAGAGGTCAGTCCATACGAGAGGCTCGATCTGGGACAACACCATACTGACAGAGTTTCAAGTCTCGAAACTATTCTTACCGAGACTGACTTGTCATATTTTACCGAGGGGTCGGTCCTGGTACTCGATCGGTCTTGAACCACAGATATGTCTATTTCCTTGAGAGTCCACTTGAGTTCAAAGTTCTAGAGCACACAAGTTATTCATCGATGAGTCGTTGACTACGAGGGTTCGTTAAGTTCATCACCGAGGGGTCGGTGCATACAAGACTCTCGATCAGAGGTATATCCAGAATGACAATTCTATGATCCAGAACCATTGTCAATCTGGCTGACCAGTCTTTGACCACAATAGGTCGATCCTGTCTCCACCGAGGGGTCAGTGAGAACGACTGGTTGAGCTGACAGTGAACTTAATTCATATTTCCAAGTTCGCTTTCAATTCACTGTCAAGCTTCCTCTCTAGGCTTGTTATGTCCATTACCACCATATGCAACTAAGCCTAGGAATGGTCCTCTCTAAGGTGTGGGTTCCACCTAAAGTCATCTATGGCCATAATACCTTTTTGTGATTGCCAAAACGATGAGCTTTGAACCTGGTGGAGCATGATCTTCATTCTTGATCACCTTGGGTCTTCAAGATTCTTAGGAAGTGCTTTTTCCCGAGTCATTGAATTGACAAACAGGGACTCGGCAAGGCTGGGGCATAACAATCTCCATCTTTGTCAATTTCTTGACAAAACCTAGAAGCTGACCCAATTTACAAGCCCAACCTTATTACATCACATTTGAATACAAAATATTACATCAATTACATGTATATATTTCAAATGAAAAACAAGACTATGATCCTCACATATTATTGTTCAGTTTGCTTTAAATCATGTTTTCCTATCCAAGTACATAAGCAAGCAACACTAGAAAATCATTAGTGGGTTAGTCCAAAATATAAACATACATCCATGGACTAAACTAGATTTGTATTCATACTCCCCTATACACCATGATTTCCTAGAGACCACACTGTCCATAGTTATCAGTGTTGAGAAGATTTTCTCCCCCAACCTTCTTTAGTTTGATCTCCCAACTCTAAGCATAGACATTCTCACCATGGCCATTGGCTTTTTTATATTCCTCTCCTTTATGGTTCTCTTTTTAGATGCCCAAGCACTTCGGCTTCACCAATTACTCCCCATATTTGGTTTTGATGTCTTATAGCTTCTACTAATTTCTCCCCCATTTTGCTATACAATTGACAAATGTTTAGTAGGTAAAAATTAAGTTTAAGCCCTCCCCTATGGTTCTTCTATTTAGTGCTTCTGTGAGTTCTCTTCCAACTCATATAATCTCTTCATTGATCAATGCATGTTTTTCCCGCCTTCAAGCATTGATCTCCCCCACAGTACCATGCAAATTGCCATTGCATTACTGTTTTTTTTTTTATTCTTCTTTCCTTCAAGAGCTGTGTTGTTTTAAAGGTGTTCTCCAAATGGGGTCAACTACCTTACCTAGTTTTCCTTTTTAGAGTCTTATCCCCCATTCTCCTTGCTATCCTTTCTAGCTTCTTTTTTGACTCATCTCTCCCATAACTTAGCTGCCTCTAAGTTTATTTTTCTCCAAGCTTTCTTTCAAGTCTGCATCCTCCTTCTTCCTCATACTGTCATGACTAGTGACAGCTGTTAATCAACACATATTTTGTGCTCTCCCATACTCCAATGATGTGTGCAGCATCACAGCCCGATCCCTATCTCCTTAACATGACAATACAAAACCAACTCATTCAAATCTGCATGTTAGTCTATTTAACAAAAATCATGTTAACCATAGACAAAAGATAGAAGGCTATTAAACACAGTAATACACACATCACACTAAAACAAACTATATCATTTTATTGATGAACAAAAATGTGCATTGAGTGCATATGGTTTAAGAAGGGGGCATCATGGATGCTTAGACAAAATACCAAAACGTATAGTTTTCAAGACAGAGACAACATGAAAAAGTATCCTAAGTAAAGCCATCCTGAGGAGGTGCTGGAGAAGGGGCTCGAGAATCTGGAACTGAGCTATCAGATCTGGAGATAGCAACGACTAGTTCCTGGATAGACAACTTGATGTCATCTAGACTTGTTTCAAGATAGTCTATTCTCCTTTCAAGTCTGAAGACCCTTCTGCCCAGATTGACATTCTCTTGAGAGGGATATTGGTATTCTTCTTCTTCCTCAGTGTCTCTCCAAAATTCCTCGAAACGATGACTTTCTTCCTCACTGCTGTCATCAGGGATAACGACATGGTCTTCGTTACTAGTTCTAAGAACATTCTCCTCTTCTGCTTATTCTCTCATTTCTTCATGTCGTTCTTCGACGAAGATGACATCTTTGTCAATGATGGGTTCTTCTTCAACCTCTGGTCAGGTTTCCTAACTAGACACAGAATTTCCAAAGCTAGGGCCAGGGCAACACAAAGAAGCTGATCTTTTGGTCTTTTTTTATGCCACTAACTGGTTTCACCTCGTTCTACAGAGGGCTTAGGACGTGTCTGGGCTGCCATCTTTCTAGGCATGGTTTTTCCAAGAGGAGATCCTCAAACAGTACCTTGGAGGTGGATGAGGTGATGACTGAGCCTAACCTGATTTAGGAGAATCACAAAAATCGTGATTTTCAGGATCTAGAGACGGGAGAAACAAAAACGCTATGGTTTTGAGGCGAAAAATCAGTCCGAGAGGTCCTATTGATTGGTCTAGGGCATGGGAGGCGAAAGGGGGACCACCAGACCTTCACAGGAGAGTGGACGAATGAGTTGTCATTTTCGCAGAAAGGGTTCCTTTTAATTCAAACATTCTGTCTTATTGACATGTTGTTTCCATCGATAGGTCGAACCTTTCGATAAATTTTCCCCCTTTTCGACAATGCTCGATTTAGCACAGTACCAACATGTCTGTTACGCAGACTAGTCGACTATACCGAGAGGTTTAGATTGTGGATCGATCATCCCTGATTTGTGCCACTTGATGAAATCCTATTCTAAGCATGACGTGCATAGATCTATTCTATTATGATAAAACATAGGTATGCCTAGCAAAATTCATCAAATCATTAAAGCATGCACAAAATCAAAAATTTCATTCCAAAACACCTAAAATTAAAAATACTTTGAATATAATGTATTGCTTTCCAAGTAGAATATGCACTATAGCCAGGAAGAGTATATTCTAGACTTGTAGTTAGCCAAATTTTCTCTTCTCATGTCACAACACTTCTCTGCTATGTGAACTCACATGATCTTTCACGAGTCCAATTGTAGTGGTTGAAGATATGGAAGTGAATCTTAAACCAAAACAAAACATGAATGGTGGTCTATCTCCTAAGTACAAAGATTGTGGCATTTAGTGTTGCATACACACCCCTATGATCGTACTTTTGATGACCAAATTTGGGATCCATCAACTCTTTTAAGAGATGATTCATCTGTCTCTTCAAAGAGTCTTGTCTTGTGTCCACCTTCCCTGGGTTTCTTTTAAGGTTAGGTGTTGGTGGATGTCTTTTAAGCATAGGTTTTACTTGATTGTGCCTTTTAGCTTGTGCTTTCCTTTCCAAGTATCTCTTCTAATGATAGCAATTTCTTTTGAATTGCCCCATCTTGTGACAGAAATAACACTTTCCCTTTGAAGGGTGAGAGATACTTATTTTTCCAAACACTCTATGATTCATAGGTCCTTTGGTGGATGAGGCACCAAGACAAGACCTATCACCATATTGTTTACCCGAACCTAAGAGTTTTTTAAGTCTTTCATCTCCTTGGGTAAACCTATATTGGAATTTTTCTTTATGAATTTTTAATTCTTTAACTTCCAAAGATAGTTTTTTAACATCCTCTTTAAGAAGGTTATTATGATGCCACAAATTCTCGACATCCTTAAAATGAATTATTATCTCTTCCTGAAGGCTTTTATGACTCTCTTTTAGTTTTGAGTTTTCATTCTCAGAGAGTTCCAACTTGGAGATTAGGAGAGATTTTTCAATTTTTAAATCTTTCACATGATTTGCGAGGTTCAGGTTTTCATTTTTTAACCTTGTCTAATTTCTTTACCAACCTCTCACTTTCAAGGAATAGAGCACTGTAGGAGGCTTAAAGATTTTCATCACCTTCACTCTCATCATCCTCCGTTATAACTGTGGGATTTTCTTGATCACCAATGATCGAGGCTATGAGACCTTTTGATACTTCAATTTTTTTCTAAGTCTCTTCATCTGAATCACTCTCTGATTCAGATGTTTCCACATAGGTCACACCCACATTCATAGCCTTATTTATTTTATCTGAGGGACATTCATTCATGAAGTGTCCTCTCCCTCCAAATTATAACACATTTGTTCCTTGACATCCTCTCTCTCTCTCCCTTTCCGTCTAATATCCTCTTGCCTTTTAGGGTATCTTTTACTTGATTCACCATTTCCCATTCTTCTCAAGTTGTTTCTTTTAATAAAGTTTTTATAAACTTTTTGGCAAACATTGCCATTTCATTGCTTGAGAATTCATCTTCCGAAAAATCTTCTTTTACTTTTGTCTTATTTTGTTTTAAGGAAGATTTCAAGGCAATAGATTTGTCCTTTGGTTGTTCATAGGTTTTTAATGAACCAACAAAATCATCGATATTCATTAAGGACACATCTTTGTTATCCTCCATAGCCACAACCTTGGGCTTGAATATTTCTGCAAGATTCTGGACAATTTTGGTACATACCATGTCCTCAAGTATCCCTTCACCTAGAGCATACATTTGATTCGCAACGTCGCTTATCTTGGAATAGAAATCTATGAAGACTTCATCCTCCCTCATTTTAAACTTATCAAATTGATTTTGGAGGATCTGAAGTTTGGGCCTCTTAACTATTGAGGTGCCTTCATGAGTTCTTTCAAGAACTTGCCATGTCTCATTTGTAGTTTTACAAGTCATAATCGCATGTACTCGCTATCAGATACTGCACAGTTAAGGGCATTCATGGCTTTGCCATCGGCTGTCTGAAGCAGCTTTTTCAACTGGGGTCGAAGAGGCAAAAGGTTTGGGTGTCATCAACACGGTTGTGGTGGATGCTATCATTTTCTCTTCCATGGATTCCTGCCATCTAGTCTTTACAATATCCTATACCGATGAATCTATGGAAACAAATAAGCTTCCCTTTTTGGCCTTCCATGAGGCATAGTCTGTTCCATCAAAGTAAGGAGGTTTGGATATTGCATAACTGTCTTCCATGGTGTTCTAGCTTGGATCAACTCGGATGGTTAAATCCTTGTAAAGAGCACTAGGCTCTGATACCAATTGAAAGTCCCTTCCTTCAATGCTAGAAACACGATTGACCCTATAGGGGGAGCGGGTGAATAGATCAATCCCAATTCGTTTGTCATTTTTCAAAATTCCTTGATTGATTAATTAAGTGCAACGGATATAGTAATCAAGTGTGTGTGTGTGTGTGTGTGTTCAAGCAATCAACACAAGAAATTATCTCTAACACCGCAAGCACAAGGACACAAGATATACAGTGGATCGGTTCGCCAACTTACATCCATTCTTAGGTCTAACTCAACCTTGAGTTATCCCCAAATTCACTAAGTGGGGGCTTATACCTTCACAATTAGAGTAGGAATCCCACCTTACTCAATTGGCTGAGAATTCCACCCCCCACATGTGCCAGAGACGATGCTCTAGAGTTTTTTATAGTGGTTCTAGAGCCAAGCCTCTTTAATCCACTTTCGGAACGAAAGTTTTAGAAACAAAAATTGAAAACAAGAAGCATTTTCCTTTGAAGCTCTCTCTCGAGGATGTGTACTTCTCGAAGATCCACCGAATGTGTGCCGACGCTTCTCTTTATAGCCGTTTTATAGCAATCACAATCTCAGGGAGACTAGGAAACTGATTTTACCAATATCTTTCCTAGTTGATATCTTTTTGTCAATTTTTTTGTTTGTCTCATTAATATGATAGATAAGGCTTGCAGGAGATTTCATTTAAAAAGACTGATCGCACCTCCAATTTGAGGTGAACATACCTCATGATAAAAAAAATAAAGAAAAAGTTTAATCTAGCATCCTTCCCAACTCATGACTATTTGACTATTTTATATCAAAAGCTCCTAATTTTGCGGAAGAAACTTACAATCATGACCTTGTATTAGAAGTTTTTAATATTCTTTGCAACTATATTTTTTTATTGAAAATTTTCAAAATTCTCACATTGACATCTCATGTGTACGCCTAGCAATATCTAACTCAACTTGTAATAGCCCGAATTTTCTAATTAATATATATTTGACATTTATTGATTTTAATTTGAATTTTAACATAATGGAATGACAAATGGACCAAATTTTGGGACAATGGCCCAAGGATAGCTCAATTGGGCCATGGATTGGATGAAATCCATTTAATGGGTCAATGAGGATTAAATCGGGTCAACGATGGTCAAGTGGGCCGATAGCCATGTGGGACCCAATGGATCAAAATTGGTCCAAACTCTAAGGCAAAGGGGGAGAAAATAAATTGGTTGGGCCGTGGGCCCAATGGTGGGCCAATTATTTTAAAAAGGGTGAATTGGAATTAAACCCTCTAAGTTAGTAATAAAATGAAATTGCATGACCAAGTGGGGCCCACCTCCACCTCACCAAGTGAGGTGGCGTGTGGACCAAGGCAAAGGTGGGGCCAATCATCATGGTTGACTTGGTCAACCATGGATAAATTGAGAGGACTAAGGTGGATTAAGGTGAATTAATTTGATTAAAATTATTGTAAAATTATCTAAGTTAAAATTAATGGAATTAAAATGACATGGCCGAGAGGGGCCCACCCCCACCTCATCAAGTGAGGTGGCGGGTGGGGTAGGTATAGGTAGGGACCGTCCACCATGGTTGACTTGGTCAACCATGGGTGGATTTTCTTAGATAGATAAATGTTATGAAATTAAATTGGATAGAAATTAATTAACCTAAGTAAGGATTTAATTTAATTAATTAGGTTGGTCAATTAGGGTCAACATAGGACAAGTCAATGGTGGTTTCATCTCATTGAAACCACCTAAGAAAAACAAGAAAAATACCATGGACTTGGGTGGTGGTTTCATCTCAACCACCACCACTCCAAATATGGTGACCCATACCCAAATGAGTGGTCAAAGAGGGAAGACCCAAACCACCCCTTTTCAAACACCAAAAACCATTGGCTTGGTGGTGGTTTGGTCTCAACCACCACCACCAAGGTCAAGGGAGCCCATACTTTGGTTGGTGGAGCCATAATGGTGGAGTGTAGTTGGTCAACCAAAATGAGATGTGTTTGATCTCATTTCTCATCTCCTTTCCATCTCTCTCTCTCCCTCTCTCTCTTGCACTCTCAAAAAACGTCCTTGCACTAAGGAAAAGAGAACAAAGCTTAGAAGAAAAACTTAGAAAGAAAGAAGAAGAAAAGAGAAGGAAAAGATTAAGTCTTGGGCCACCCCAAGATCAAGATCCTTGAAGAATTTTCTCCCTCATTTCCATACTCTTTCCCTCTCAACCTAACCCTATCTTAGCCAATCCAAGCATGTCCCACCATTGATCAATCTCATCTAGCCGATCAAACAAGGAGAGGAAGAAGAAAGGAGGCCAAAGAGGTTGACGGGAGCGACAAAGACCGGAGGAGTCGTCGGGCGGTAAGATTTCTTTAAACAAGATTTTATTTTAGGAATATAAAATCCATTTCTTAGACTAAATGTGGCCAAAAACGTGGTGGGCCATGGATCTAAGATCCATCAAAAGATAAGATAAGAAATGGATAAAAATGGAGGAATGGATTAAGAAATGGAAGAATGGAATTTCTAAATAGAATTTTTAAGTCTTTATTAAGCATAGGAAAATGGAAATTTTGATGGATTGGATGGACCTTAGGGTTCGGCCATGTAGCATGGCCGAACCCCATGGTAAATGGTGATGAATTTATTAAGATGTTAAGGTTTGAAAATGATGGAGAATGGTTAGGGTTTCAAGGGTTAAATGTAGGCAAATTTTTGGAAAAAGTTTTATGATGAAATCCATGGATGATGTTTTAGAATTTTTTTTGGAACTATGGTGATGGTTAATTATTTTTATAAGAATAGAAAGATGGAAAATGATGGAGAAAATGATAGTTGTAAATGGATTTCCAAAATGTATGACACAAGTTTTAAATGGACCAAATGAATGATATTAATGATTTTAAATGGAATTTTTAACAAGAAAAATCATGGACAAATATTCATAGAACTTTGGTCTTAAATGGCTCTAAGAAAGGTGGGCCAATGACCATGGGTTCGGCCATGGTGTATGGCCGAACCCTATGGTAATGGTTTGAGATTTTTAGGCATAGAAAATAACATGGAAGAATGGGAATTTGGATAGATGAGTAAGTATGGTGTGTGGTAATCTTTTTGATGGAAATGAAAATTTAGATGGATTATTTTGGGACAAAACTTAGTCTTTGAAAATGGTATCCATAAAGGTGAACCTTAGGGTAGTGATTAGTGGATTTAATAAATGGAAAATAATGTAGAGGAATACTAGATTTTAGTGGATTTATAAAAATGATATGTGAGGTTTTAAATGGGATGAAAATGGGGACTTGAATGGATAATTTAAATTCATTGGAGATTGGATTAAAGGGAGTAAGATGGACCCAAGAAAATGAAGATAGGGTACCATGGGTTCGGCCATGGTATATGGCCGAACCCATGATCCCTTTGTGGGCCACCTTGAGGGCCAAATGTGAAAGGACATATGGAGTTAAATGTTTTTCAAAAATTAAACAATAGGTGGCTGATTTTGGATATGTTATGGAATTATAAATGGGTCTAAGTTATGGATGAAATTTAGACTTAAAATAGACATAAGTGGGTGAATGATTAATCATAGAGGAGAGAGTGGCAAAATGGTAATTATTAGCCACTTTGAAGAACCATGGGTTCGGCCATGGTACATGGCCGAACCCTATGTGGATTAGAAGTAAAATTCAATGCAATATGAATGGTGAAAAGAAACGTATAGATGCTGTGTTTTAGGCTCGCTCATTTGAATATTCGAAATGGTCAAAATCGGATTTTATGTATGTGATTAAACCAATGGATAATGGGCTAAGTTAAGGGCCGATTTTCGATAAACTTATGATGTAATTAAAGATCATTGAATGGATCTAGAGTTATAACTAGTTAAAAACTTAACCATGGATAACGTATGGACTAATTCGGTAAATGTAATAAGGTATTGGACGTCGCAAACGGTACGTGATCGGCGACCGGATTAACGAGCGAAAAACGTAACGGAACGCTACACGGTATTCGGTAGGATTCCTACCTTTTTGTAAGCGATGGATATGTGATGGTGTTTTAAATTATTTTGATTTGGCTTATGATGGATTTATGAGTATGATTTATCTTATGATGAATTTTAAATTATGAAGCATATGGTTTATATTTTAATATTATGCATTATATGACTATGTATGATATGTCAAGTATATGGGATACATATATATTACATAGCATAATGCACTACATCTCATGCATGGCATGGGCAGAAAAAAAAAAAAAAAAATAAACCGGAGTCCATGCTCCGTCGGGGCGACCGAGAATCAGACATGGGGATTGCCTGAGGGTTATAACCGGAGTCCATGCTCCGTCGGGGCGACCGAGAATCAGACATGGGGATAGCCTGAGGGCTATAACCGGAGTCCATGCTCCGTCGGGGCGACCGAGAAGCAAACATGGGGAACAGGATATTGTATGATCATACGGATAATGGGTGGGACACATGACATAAGCACCCATGACATAGCATTCATCACATGCTTATTTTGTTGTACTTTATTTTATCGGTATGTGTGTATCACTAATCCATGTGCTAGCCCTACTCGGAGTCCTACTGGGCGCGTTGACTAACGCCCTACTTCTACCCTAGCTGATGACGCAGGAGAGGCAGGAAGCGGTGGAAATACCGGAGGCCAAGCTTACGAGCTTGGAAAGCGCAGTCCTAGTTTATATTATGTTTAAATTTTGGAGATGTAATTTTAAAGTAACTTAGCTTGTCGGGTTGTATAAATTTACATTTCTGCGATGGTTTGGACGTTACTTATGGACGATACATTTTGTGATGAAATCATGAACATAGGGGCATTTTGGTAAATTCAATGTTATATCTTCCCTTCTATCTAAAAACCGGTAGGATAGACTCTATTATCATGTTCCGCAATAACTATAATCCGCGAGCTTACTTCCCACGCGTGAACCATTCTCGTGGACTTAGTTCTGCGCACGCGTGGGGTTGGCCAGTTAAGGGTCGGGCTTTAGAAGCTCGGACTTAACTCGCGTCGTGGCGTCCGCGCCCTCTCTCACTCTTCTATTTCTAAAAAAAAAAAAAATCGACTCTGATTTTCAGAAAACGGGTGAAAAAGGGCGGGGCGTTACAGTTGGTATCAGAGCGAAATTGAAAGAATGAATCTCTCGAAGTAGGATTAAGACGGTTGCATGTCTCACTGACAGCTAAGAATCCCAACTGACCGACTTTTCGGAGTCCGCTGCACGGGGGCCGGATTAATCTACTTCGATTGACTCAGACTGAAACATTCAATCTGAGCGCCACATTTGACGTAAGAAATGATAGGAAGGGAAGTACAATCATTATAACATTGAGGGAATTACCAAAATTAGGAGATTTCCCCCAATTTCACAAAAATGGACAAACATAGCTAGATGGGAAGTTTTCCCCAAACCAAGTATGCTTATTTGGCAAATTTCCCCAAATGAAAAAAAAAAAACAATATTCAATACTTAGGAATTTCCCCCAAAAAATGAAGTATACTTAATCAATAATTCTTCCCCAAATTGAAGGAACATTTGATACTTAGGAAAATTATTCCAAATTATGAACATGACAATGATTGTGAAAGAACTAAGTCAATATTTTTCGATGACTTAGGAAAAATGCCGCCAAAGAGAAGAACCCGTCGTAACCCCCGAGTGGAGAGAGAGGTAACACCCCCTCGACAGGAAGAAGAGGTACCACCACCTCATACAGCCAAGGGACAAAATAGTATCAACGTAGAAGGTGTACCTCCCGAGTTGAAGGACATAGTTCAAGTGGCAATCGCTTCTGCTCTACAACAACATTCAAGCGACAATGCGACCGCCAGCGACTCCAATAAACGAAAGATGGTCAAGGACTTCCAACAACAGCGCCCTCCCTACTTCAAGGGAAAGGAAGGGGCTATGGGAGCGGAACACTGGTTAAAGAGGATCAACCAAATCTTGAATTTGCTCCAGATTTCCAGTACTGCTGATAAGATCTTATTAGCCACATCCCAACTGATCGAGGATGCCGGTAGTTGGTGGGAAGTGGTAGAAAAGCAACAAGCATTGTTACCGGAAGGAGAAAGGATACCCATGACATGGGAGTGGTTCTCGGCCACATTCCTAGAACAATTCTTTCTGGAAGAAGAAAGAGAGAGCCAGACTGAAGCTTTCATCTCACTGGTACAGGGCAACATGACAGTGGCGGAGTATCACAGAGAATTTCTTAAACTGTCTATCTATGGGTTCTATATGGTGGATACTGAACACCGAAGGGCCCGTAAGTTTGAACGGGGCCTTCGACCAAGCATCAAGAATAGAGTAACCATTTTCAAAGAGCCCACACTGGCAGGGGTGGTTAGCAGGGCCACCATCGCAGAAAAGGAACTAAATGAGATAGTGCGGTTCGACAACCGCCGAGGGCAGGGTGGGCGGGGAACATTCCAACCCAACAAGAAGTTCCGCCCGAATCCTAGCAGGCCCTCACCCTCCACGGGATCTACCGGGAGCTTTCGCCCTAGTCAGCCTTCTACATCAGCATCAGTCACACAGGTTCCCCGGGGTGGGAACACCTGTTATCAGTGTGGCCAACAGGGCCACTACAAGAGAGAGTGCCCACAAACTAGCCGACCCTCCAACTTCAGGGGCCCTTTCCGCCCTCCAACGAGACCGACACAGTCGCGGGGAGGCAAAACATATAATCAGGCGGGGCGGGCACCAAAACCTGCGGGATCTGGACGACTCTTCACCATACCATCTCCAATAGCAGTGGACCGTTCAGTGATGCAAGGTATGGCTGTAATTGGTAGTTCCTATGCTATTACTTTATTTGACTCTGGAGCATCGCATTCATTCATATCTGCTGCGTTCATATCTGCCACGGGTACACTAGTACAAAACCTGTCCACATCACTCACCATTGTATCCCCCGTCGGAGACACATCATTAGGACTAATATGTACGGCATTGAACACTGGAACTCGCGGGATTTCAGATTCGAGTTCGATTATTTAGTAATCGATATGGCGGAATATGATGTCATTTTTGGCATGGACTGGTTGACTACGTATCAGGCCCATATTGACTGCCATCTTCGTAGGGTAACATTTTGGTCACCCGAGGGAAAGCGGTACATGGTACACGCTGACAGGCAGGGTATCCCTAGAAGACTGCAGGAGGAATTGAACCATCTTGCCTTGAACAGCCTCAGATTAGATAAGGCACCAACGGTTGAACTTCCGGCGGTAGTAGCAGATTTTGCCGAGGTAATCCCAATAGAACTCCCTGGTTTGCCACCCAAGAGGGAGATAGACTTTGAAATAAAATTATACCCCGGCGCCGCTCCAGTATCATTACCCCATTATAGGATGGCGCCAGCTGAGATGACCGAACTGAAGAAGCAAATTGATGAACTGCTCAGACTAGGCTTCATTCAGAACAGTACATCCGCATGGGGAGCCCCAGTGTTATTTGTGAAAAAGAAAGACGGTACCCTACGAATGTGTGTGGACTATAGGAAATTAAATCAGTTGACTGTCAGGAACAAGTATCCCCTACCCCGGATTGATGATCTGTTTGATCAACTTAGGGGTTCCTCTCATTTCTCTAAGATTGACCTGATGTCCGGATACCATCAAATTCGGGTTAGAGAAGAGGACATAGAGAAGACAGCCTTCAGGACACGGTATGGTCTATATGAATATGTAGTCATGCCGTTTGGACTTACTAATGCACCGGCAGTGTTCATGGACTTGATGAATAGAATATTCCGTCCATACTTAGATCAGTTTGTGATCGTATTTATCGATGATATTCTGATCTACTCCAAAAGTCAGAACGAACATGCCGAGCACCTGCGGATAGTCCTAGACACCTTGCGTAAGAACCAATTGTATGCCAAAGCCAGCAAATGTGAATTTTGGTTATCTGAAGTCAACTTCTTGGGACACATCATATCAGAGGAAGGTATAGCCGTGGACCCGGCTAAGGTGGCAGCAGTCAAGGAATGGAAAGTGCCGACAAATGTGACCGAAATCCTCAGTTTTCTGGGATTGGCCGGTTACTATCGGAAATTCATCATGGACTTCTCCAAGATTGCGGCTCCACTTACCCGACTCACTCAGAAAGGAGTCAAGTTTGAGTGGTCCAATCTGTAAAATCAAAGATTTGAGGAGCTTAAGGAGAGGCTTACGACCGCTCCTATTCTAATCTTACCGGAAAGAGGCAAAAATTATGAGGTGTACTGCGATGCCTCCGGTGAAGGACTGGGGTGCACACTTAGTCAAAGTAATCGTAGCGGTGGCGTATGGATCAAGACAGTTGAAAATTCATGAACGCCATTATCCCACACATGATCTAGAACTAGCAGCGATAGTCTTCGCTCTTAAAAGCTGGAGACACTACCTCTACGGTGAAAAGTTTGAGGTGTTCTCGGATCACAAAAGTTTGAAATACTTATTTGATCAGAAAGAACTCAATATGAGACAGCGTAGATGGATGGAATATCTGGTGGATTATGAGTTCGCACTTCGGTATCATCCGGGCAAGGCGAACAAAGTGGCGGATGCCCTCAGCCGCTTGTCACATGCGACAGTAGCCAGCATGATCAGGACGGAATGGGAGGTACTGAATACCATCAGAGAATTTAAACTCTACCTCAATAATCATGGGACCATATATAATCTGATCATACGATCCAACATGGTCTCTGAGATTGAACGGGAGCAACGGACAGATCCAAAGATGGAGGAGATCTGGGCTAAAATGTCTACCGGTGAGGTTGTACCAGAGTGGGAATTACGACCAGGACAGGGTCTTATGTTCCGAGGTAGGACATACGTACCTAGGAATTGCAGAAGAGAGTTGCTGATTGAAGCACACCAAACCAAACTCTCTATCCACCCGGGCAGCACGAAGATGTAACATGATCTTAAGAGGCACTATTGGTGGCAAGGACTTAAGAAAGACGTGGCAGAGTTTGTTGCTCGTTGCTTAACATGTCAACAGGTTAAGGCAGAACATCGGAAACCACCGGGCCTACTTGCACCCTTACCGGTACCAGAATGGAAATGGGAACACATATCCATGGACTTTGTAACAGGGTTACCAAGGTCATCCAAGGGCAACGATGCAATATGGGTCATAGTGGACCGGTTGACCAAGTCTGCACATTTCCTTCCCATCAAGATGACAGATTCATCAGAGACTTTGGGTCGACGGTACATCCGGGAGATCATCAGGTTACATGGTATTCCCCGGTCTATTGTATCCGACAGGGATGGCCGATTCACCGGCAGAGTATGGCAAGGCTTGCAGTCGGCTATGGGAACCGACGTATTAACTAGCACAGCATTTCATCCACAGACTGATGGACAGTCAGAGAGGACGATACAGTCGTTGGAAGATATGCTGAGAGCATGCATGCTAGACTTCAAAGGCGGATGGGAGGATCATCTGCCACTGGTGGAGTTTTCTTACAATAACAGTTACCAGGCAAGTCTCCAGATGGCTCCGTTTGAGGCCTTGTATGGTAGACCGTGTAGATCGCCAGTGTGTTGGACGGAGGCCGGTGAGCCTGCGTTGATCGGACCAGATTTGGTTGCAGAGACTACAGCGCAGATTAAGCTGATACGGCAACATCTACTCACTGTACAGAGCCGTCAGAAGAGCTATGCTGACAAGAGGAGAAGGTTCCTCGAGTTTGAGGTGGGAGACTTAGGGTTCTTAAAAGTCTCGCCACGGAAAGGGCACATGAGGTTCGGAAAGAAAGGGAAACTGTCGCCTAGATTTGTGGGGCCGTTTCCAATACTGAAGAGGGTGGGAGGGGTAGCTTATCAGTTAGCGCTCCCTCCACGGCTGTCATCTCTACATGATGTGTTTCATGTGTCCATGCTGAGAAAGTACAATCCTGATCCTTCTCATGTGATAAATGTTCAAGACATCGATGTACAAAGCGATGTGACATATGTGGAGAAGCCGGTCAGAATTATTGAAAGCGAACAAAGGGTGCTACGGAACCGCGCCATCCAGTTCGTCAAGGTGGTATGGGAACGACATGGCAGTGAAGAAACCACCTGGGAACTTGAGTCGGAAATGAAAACCGCCTATCCGGAGCTCTTCGCATGAGTTATTTTGGACCCCTACTTCGCTCGAATTTTCGGGACGAAAATTTCAAAAGAGGATTCTATTGTAATAGCCCGAATTTTCTAATTAATATATATTTGACATTTATTGATTTTAATTTGAACTTTAACATAATGGAATGCCAAATGGACCAAATTTTGGGACAATGGCCCAAGGATAGCTCAATTGGGCCATGGATTGGATGAAATCCATTTAATGGGTCAATGAGGATTAAATCGGGTCAACGATGGTCAAGTGGGCTCGATAGCCATGTGGGACCCAATGGATCAAAATTGGTCCAAACTCTAAGGCAAAGGGGTAGAAAATAAATTGGTTGGGCTGTGGGCCCAATGGTGGGCCAATTATTTTAAAAAGGGTGAATTGGAATTAAACCCTCTAAGTTAGTAATAAAATGAAATTGCATGACCAAGTGGGGCCCACCTCCACCTCACCAAGTGAGGTGGCGTGTGGACCAAGGCAAAGGTGGGGCCAATCATCATGGTTGACTTGGTCAACCATGGATAAATTGAGAGGACTAAGGTGGATTAAGGTGAATTAATTTGATTAAAATTATTGTAAAATTATCTAAGTTAAAATTAATGGAATTAAAATGACATGGCCGAGAGAGGCCCACCCCCACCTCATCAAGTGAGGTGGCGGGTGGGGTAGGTATAGGTAGGGACCGTCCACCATTGTTGACTTGGTCAACCATGGGTGGATTTTCTTAGATAGATAAATGTTATGAAATTAAATTGGATAGAAATTAATTAACCTAAGTAAGGATTTAATTTAATTAATTAGGTTGGTCAATTAGGGTCAACATAGGACAAGTCAATGGTGGTTTCATCTCATTGAAACCACCTAAGAAAAACAAGAAAAATACCATGGACTTGGGTGGTGGTTTCATCTCAACCACCACCACTCCAAATATGGTGACCCATACCCAAATGAGTGGTCAAAGAGGGAAGACCCAAACCACCCCTTTTCAAACACCAAAAACCATTGGCTTGGTGGTGGTTTGGTCTCAACCACCACCACCAAGGTCAAGGGAGCCCATACTTTGGTTGGTGGAGCCATAATGGTGGAGTGTAGTTGGTCAACCAAAATGAGATGTGTTTGATCTCATTTCTCATCTCCTTTCCATCTCTCTCTCTCCCTCTCTCTCTTGCACTCTCAAAAAACGTCCCTTGCACTAAGGAAAAGAGAACAAAGCTTAGCAGAAAAACTTAGAAAGAAAGAAGAAGAAAAGAGAAGCTCAGGACTCTCTTAGAAAAAAAAAATCGACTCTGATTTTCGGAAAACGGGTGAAAAAGGGCGGGGCGTTACACAACTTGACCTTAACCTGTTTACAAATGGGTAGATTCGACTTTGAAACTGAAAATATATAGGTAGACCTCACTTGAACCCAAACATAAATGGGTAGATTTGACGAACCCTACTATTGTCATGTCTATATGCAACATATCCAATCATATAAAGTCTACACCCATTTAAAGAATAATCATAACATGTGTCTCTCTAGAAACGTCTCATTAGTTAAATAGATGGGTAAATTTGACCCAAAGAAAATCTAAAGCAGACCCAATTGACTTAACCCATTTAATAAAATCCGAAATTGACTCCAAACAAAATTTGATCCAATCCAATAAGAGCTGACGGGTCAGAACCCATTGTGAGGTCTAGTTACACTATGAGAAATGTTCACCGAAATTCTCCATTTTTATTTTTATTTTTTGTTTTTATCCTTTTACAGGATTCTAAATCACAATTGTCAGCAGACATATATACGCATAAAAATAAAAAAAAATAAGCAACTTGAGTCCAATTGGCAATTCGTCTTGTATTCTTGTACACAACAAGCTTGAGAATTTGGATAAGATCAACACACCCACTCATGTTCCTTCTTCATTTACATTCGTATGTTGTATCAGTGATCTGCAAATCATCCATTCATATGTACTTTGCATACTGCAAATAATTTGGTTGATGTCAAAATCTGGGTGAAACCAAACATGGCATTCATGTCATTGCCTCACTCTTTTTTCAGTAGCAGATTTTCTTCTCAATCTCTTTGGACTCTAATGGATAGTCGTCCTTCCTGTCTATGAAAGAATCGACGAAAAGTTACATGGACCATTTTTAGTTATTTCATGGAATAATGGGAAGTTTGGAAGAAACGAGATGGAACAATCTTTTGAGGTGAAAGTTCATTTTTGTTCTCTTTCTAATGTAGAATTACAATCGATAGATATTGAGAAACATCAAGCACAGATTAACCCTTTTTTTTCCAATGAAAAAAGATATAATTAACGTTAAAATGCGGCATAGATAAAATCGAGTTTATAAAAATACGTGAATTTTCTTTTGCCACAGTAACTGAGAAACTTTCATAGATTTGCAACTGGTAGCTGAGTTAACCAACTCATTTCTTTGTAAATTCTCACGTACTCCATCCAAAGTCTGAAAGCGAAATTTGTGTACAGAATCGTCAAGCTAGATGGAACCATGAACTATGCCCAAGAAAGCAATGAATGAAGAAGCAGCACATGTAGATACCTCAAAAATTTAGAAGCAGATTCATATCAGTATGATATATTTTATTTGAAAGACTTTAAGACAATAAATTAATATAAAATTAATATTTTTAAACTTAAGTATTTTTGAATTTTTTTAAATTTTAAATATTTTAGTCGGTTTACAATTTGGCATTTTCGCGTTAAAAACCTGTTTTCAATGGTAATTTCTCATTAAAAATGGTGTTTGGAATAAAATGTCATTTTTAATGGGAAACGGTACTTTACCATTAAAGTCGTGATAAAAATGAAATTCTCGCCGATAATTGTTACATTAGTCTATATTATGAGCCAATGATATCAGAACTGGACCATGTATCAAACCATCTAAATAGAAGGTTGGGTTAAATAAAGTTCAATCAGGTTCAATTGCAGTCAAACCTAGTCAAACCCGTGCAATTAATATAAATATTATAAATAATATTAAATTACTAATTAGCATTTAATTAATGAGTTGAAGTAAAATTTAAAATCAAAGATTATTTTTTTATAGGAATAAAGAAAAATACCTTAATCAAATCAAACACAATGATGAACACCGTAAAATTACAATTTTACCCCTTAATATTAGATTAATTAGTCCTTATTTTATAAATATTAGATATGTTTAAATGTTGTTTTTAGTTTTACAGTTTATTTTGAAAAATAAAAATGATAAAAAAATGGCTAAGTCAAAAATTCAGTTGACATCACCTTCGGAATGAGTAGGTTAAGTTTTCCCTCTACACTCATGTTTAAATTTTATTCGAGTCAAAACTGAGTCTCATTTACCAACCCTTCTCATTGACTCTCGATTGAGGCGCTTGGCACCTGAAGGAAAGTCTGAAAGAAACTACTTCTATTTCTTTTTCTATTTCCATTTCTTTTCTATGTTTTTTTTCTTTATCTGGTTGCAGGACTTATGGGAGAAACAGAGAAGACCGATAGAAAAAACAGTGAAGGAGGCAACAAGCTGAGATGCACGGCAGCCATGCACCGCGGCAGTCGCTAAGCCGGAACAATGAATGAAAACAGCAGCCGGGGGAGAAAAGTAGCCAGCAGAGATGGACCAGCTGAAGCCATCGGTAGGAGCATCAGTCTGATACCCACATGAACAGCAGCAACCGAAGCAGAGAAAGGAGAGGTATAGAACAGATAGCAGGTAAAGAGAAGTCACCAAAGCAGCAACCAGCACTGTACACAGAGACAGCAGCACTGTTCCATAGCTAAACAGCCAGCTGAGACGATAGCAGCAGAAGAAGGGCAGCCACACAGCAGCATCAGTGACCGATAACAGCAAAGGAAGAAGAGCAAACATCAGTCAACCGACTAAGGCAGGGAAGAACAGCAAGCAGCAGGGCAGCCGACCGAAGCAGGCAGCTACTAAGAAAGAGAAGGACGGAATCCATGAACAACAACAGCACTGATTGCAGAGAAGAAGGGTAGCTAGCTAAAGAGAAGACAGATCTAGAGTTTGAAATCGGTAGACAGCAGATAAGGATAAGAAGGAGATGGGTTGTGCAGATCGTCCAAAAGAGATGAAGAGAAAGGAAGAATAAGGAGAGCTGCCGTGTAGCAGTTGTTAACCGAGCAACTAGGAAAGAACTATCTGCTGATAAGATTGATTTCATATCAGAGGAAGAAGGAAGAGAAGATAAGGATGAAAGTTAGCCGATGCAGAAAACATTGAAACTGAGAAAGGAAGATCAGAGGATAAAGAAGAATTTGATTTTGAGCTGGGATAAGGTAGAGCAGAGAAGGAATCAACAGAAAGAAGATAGGAAAGCTGGGAAGAAAAGATAAGAGAAGAAGAGATAAGATAGAGTCAGCTGTGCAGCTGGGTTTCAAAGATAGATGAGGATAAGGTGTTGGCCGATTTTATCAGAGGAGGAAGAAAGATAAGAAAAAAAATGAGAGTTATCTACCGGATAAAGCTAAAGAGTAACCGATGCAGAGAGGTTTTAAACTGAGATAAGGGCATGAAGAGTTAGCCGATGGGAGAAAAATAGGGATAAAAGAGAAGCTTACACGACACTCCTTTATTTGAATTTAAATGGATTTTTTATCCCGACTGAGTTTGAAGGGTTTCTTATCTCATCCTTTCTCTCCTATAAATTCAAGTGTTTGAGACCATTGAAGGTTGAACCGGGCAAAATGTCGAAGAGACTGAAGTTGGACGAAGAAAGACAGAGAAAAATATTTAATTTCTTGTAAGTTATTTATTTTTTTTATTTTTATGTCTAGTCCAAAAGGATTGTATTTCATTTCTAATTTTTTAAATAAAAATTCATGGCAGTTGTTTAGATTTATGGTGGTCCCAGTTATTAAAATATTTAATAGTGATGATTTGTATTTTATTTTTAATTCTTTTTATGAACATTATGTAAGAAATTATTTTTAGAATTTTTTCAAGGAAAGTAGAACCCCTATTAGGATCAGTGGGACTTGCCATCTTTCCAGTCTAAGGTTCTTATAAAGAACAGTTGTTTTAGATTTGGGGAAACACAAGTTTAAAACCCACTCAAGCCTGAGGCTTGAATTGAAAAAAGTCTGATTTAATGGATGACAAAAAAATTCTAATTAGAATTTTAATAGGAAATAAATTTGAATTATATTTTATAACTCTAGAACATTTCATAGTCTAGGCCATGATTTTATTATTTTTAAATAGGATAACATGCCGCTTCGATATTTGTCCCGATTCCATTGTAAAATATGTAAAAAAAATTATTTATTCTTGAATTATTTTATTTTTATTTTTTTCTCAAAAAATATCAAAACAATTTAACTAGGTTAGAAACATTTTATTTGTCTCTTAAATTTATATTTTAAATTAAATTTAGGTCATTTAAATTTACTCCATTCTTTTAATAAAAAAATTATTGTTAACTACCAAAACTAGGTAATAAATTAATTATTGGTCTAAATTAAGATTATAACTATATGTTTAGAAACTTATTTTCTTAAATCACATTTTTAATAGTGTCATTTTCTATTTCATGCATATATTTTGTCGGTTTCCCTTGGGTACGACCTCGCATTCATACTCTATACTATAAACTGGTTCGTACGCTTGCGAGTTAAATTAAATCACATCAACTTTTGGGCGCCATTGCCGGAGAAATCTCGAAATAAATTGTGTGTTATTAAATTATGTGATTTTTGAAAATAAATCTACTACTGCAGATACGTCTTAATTTAGAATTTCATCTAACTTAGGATTTTTTTTTAATTAAATAAAATAAAAAAGTTAAAAAAATATATATATTTTTTTTGAAATAAAGTTTTGATTTAATGAGGGTGGAGTCCAATTTTCATAACATTGACTTGATTTAAAATTTTTTTTAGGTTACAAATATCATATTTCTTCCATTAATTGTAATTTTAGGACAATTGCACTTAGATAAGTATCATGCATTTTATTTTATTTTATTTTGTATTCATTTTGTTTATTTGAATTAGAATCTTCACCAAAGCTTTTATTGACTATTTTGCAGGAATTTTAATTATGCTGCGCTTAAAAATCGATGTAGATATGCACAACATGCTAAAGAGCTTTAAATTGCGCGCTTGAAAAAAAATTCCTAAAAAATACGAATAAAAGGGCTAAGGTGAGTTTTTTTTTTTCATATATCTCATGCATTCATATAGATTTATTTAGGGTGTTCTTTATTATTGTTTGCATTTAATATGTCCATGAATCTAGGTTGTTAGTATTAATGCATTAGTTTAGATTGTTTTATTAATGTTTGCATATTTGTTTGAATGTTGTATGCTAATTTAGGACTGCATTTTCACAATAATTAGAAAAATAAGATTAGTAAAATTGGTTCATGCACTTCCCTAATAAAATCAATTAAGGAACCATTAGGCTAGATTTTAGGGTTTCATGCTCAATAGGAACCTTTTCAATCTAAATTAATTTTTGTAACCGGTGAATATTTTTTCTTCAATCATGGTGTCTAGGATTAGTTCTGTCACCAACGTGTAAAAAGGCTAAGGATAAGTGGAAACTTAAGAAGATGCCGTGTGCTCCTCCACTTACCTGGGAACTTACCTGGCCATGATTGTGGTTAAACTCTCATCGAAGACTTAGATTATTTGTAGAGAAAAATAGGAGCCAGTCTAGAAACAATCCATAGGGTCCCATCTAGCTAAATAAAAAATTTGATTGCATTATTGCAATTCAAATTTAGATTTAGGCATTCTTCTTATGTGAATTTGAGTGAACATGAATGAGCTTGTTTGTGTATGAAATATTGGTGTCGTGATTCACACAACCGTTTAGTTCGAGTCAAGTCTTCTGTCAATTTACCGATCATTGTGTCCAGAGCTCAGTCTAGCTCAGTCATAGACAGTCCAACTCCATCACCACCACCACCACCTAAAATGGCCGAAGAAAGAGTCGAAGAGAGAACCCTCCAAGATTACTTTTCAGCAGTCACTCCCAATACACCACCAAGCATAGTTATCCCACCAACTAATGCAGCATTTGAACTCAAACCAGACCTATTACATCTTCTACCCGCATTCCAGGGACTTGATCATGAGGATCCTTACTTACACATCAAAAAATTTTTAGAAATCTGCGCCACCATCAGACTCCAAGGCATCACTGATGAATCCATCAAACTTCGGTTATTTCCTTTTTCTCTTAAAAAAAAATTGAAATCCTGGCTAAATTCTTTACCTCCAAATTCCATCACAACTTGGGATCTGCTAGCGAACAAGTTTTTGAATAAATTCTTCCCTATATCTAAAACTAACGCCTCAAGAAAAAAATTTCAAATTTTAATCAGAAAGAGGGTGAACAATTCTATGAATCATGGGAAAGATTCAAAGATACGTTGAATAAATGCCCCCACCATGGTTTTGAAACAAGAAGACTCGTGCAATTCTTTTATGATGGTTTAACCATATCAAACCGCACAATGGTCGAGTCTATGAAAGGTGGGGAATTTTTAATGCTAACTACAACCAATGGATGGAGTTTCTTAGAAACCTTGGCAGAAAGTTCTCAGCGATGGGACTTCTCCAAAAGAGATAATTCAGCCCAAACCTCAAAAAGAGGAGGTTTATACAAAGTTAGTACGGACTTAGATGTTAAGCTTGCAATCGCAAACTTAACAAAGAAAATCGATACGTTAGCGATGACTCAGGCGATGAACCCAACATTAGGATTGAATGCAGAGGTTTACGCGATGTGTTCTAACTTAGGACACACTACCCAAAACTGTCATTCCTTTGGACCTAACACTGAGTGCTCAACCGAACAGGCCAACACACTCAATAATTTTGGAAGACAGCAGGGAACCCCTTTCTCTGCCACATACAATCCTAATTGGCAGAATCACCCCAATTTTTCTTGGCCCCAGAATCAACCTCCTGTAGGTCAAGGACCCCCTCATTATCAAGGACCCCTCAATATCAAGGTCCACCATATCAAAATCCACCATACCAACCACCTCAGAACCAACCATTCCACCCATCTCAAAATCATCCAGCCCAGTCAAATCAGTCTTATCAATCCAATCCAGTCCAGTCAAATCAGTTTTATCAATCCAATCCAGTCCAGTCAAATCAGTCTTATCAATCAGGTCCATCTCAACAACGTAAGCCCTCTCTCGAGGATACGTTGCAACAATTCATGCAGTATACCCAGCAGGCTATGCACAAGCTTGAGACACAGCTTGGGCAATTAGCCACCGCAATAGGAGATAGGGAGAAAGGTAAATTTCCCAGTCAGCCTATCCCAAACCCCAAGGGCCTAAATGAAGTTTCATCGTCTAATTCAGAAGACGTTAACTCCATTATTGTCTTGAGATCAGGGAGACAGGTAGATAATAAAGTGAAATTGCCTACGCAACCGGAAGACCAGACCACTGGTCACTCCAAGCATCAGGATGACCCATCTAGTTCATCCCGAGTCCAAAACGAACCGGATCCATCTGCTAGAAAAACTTACGTACCTAGGGCTCCATACCCTCAGAGGCTCATCACCAAGCAAAGGGTACCTTATGGTGACATATTAGAGGTCTTCAAAAATGTCAATATCAACATTCCTCTACTAGATGCCATCAATCAGATACCCTCATACTCTAAGTTTCTTAAAGACCTCTGCACGGCGAAACGGAGAACTAATGTTCCCGTAAAGGCATTTCTAGTAGAAAATACAAGGTGCTCTCCTCCAACAACCGTTCCCAATTAAACATAAGGACCATGGGTGCCCAACCATTGCATGCACCATTGGTACTTATGAAGTTGATAGGGCCTTATTAGATTTGGGAGCTAGTGTTAGCCTACTGCCATACTCTGTTTATGAGCAGTTGGGGCTGGGAGAGCTGAAGCCCACTCCTATCACACTATAGTTAGCTGACCGCTCTGTAAAAATTCCAAGAGGTGTGATAGAAGTCGTTCTGGTGAAAGTAGACAAATTCTACTTTCCTGTCAATTTTGTTGTGTTGGATGCACAACCTGTTCAGAACGAAAGTGGACACATTCCAGTTATTTTAGGACAACCATTTTTGGCCACCGCGAAAGCTGTTATCAATTGCCAAAATGGTATACTTAAGCTGTCATTTGGAGATTTGACGACAGAACTCAATGTGCTTGGATTATGTCGATAACCTTTCTGTACAGACGATCCGTACGAGGTTAACATGATCCAGAGTTCTGTTCAAGAGTCCTTCCTTCACTTCATTTGTGATGGCCCATTTGAGAAAACTCTGTCCACTTTTAGTACAGACTTCAATGAAAATGGTAAATAAGAAGTAAACCAAATATTTGACGCATCTCCATATGTGCAAAGGTTCCCCAAAGTCGAACCTCTCACTGTTAGTCAATCTGTTCTGATCCCTTCTATCAAGAAGCCACCAAAGTTAGAGCTCAAGCCACTTCCTGAGATACTGAAATATTCTTATCTTGGACAATCAGAAACTTTACCTGTGATCATAGCTTCCGATTTAACTTCTGAGCAGGAGTCTAAACTCCTTGCTATTTTAAGAGATCACCGTGAAGCTATTGGATGGTCCATTACTGATCTCAAAGGAATTAGCCTCTCTCTGGTCATGCATAAAATTCACTTGGAAGAAAATTCCAAGACATCCAGAGAACCACAGAGACAGTTAAGTCCGACGATGCAGGATGTGGTACGAGCTGAGATTTTAAAACTTCTCGAGACGGGTATTATCTACCCGATCTCTGATAGTAAATGGGTGAGTCCGATACAGGTTGTACCTAAGAAATCGGGTGTTACGATAGTAAAAAATCAGGATAATGAGTTGGTACCAACCCGCATCCAAACGGGTTGGAGAGTTTACATTGATTACCATAAGCTGAACATTGTCACTCGAAAGGACCATTTTCCTCTTCCGTTCATCGATCAGATGCTTGAGCGGTTAGCCGATCATGCATATTATTGTTTCCTTGATGGTTATTCCGGCTATAACCACATCTACGTTGCTCCTGAGGATCAGGAGAAAACTACCTTCACATGTCCATTTGGTACGTTCGCATATCGCCATATGCCATTCGGATTGTGCAATGCACCAACTACTTTTCAATGGTGCATGATCAGTATTTTCTCCGATATGGTCGAACGTTTCCTAGAAGTCTTCATTGATGACTTCTCTGTGTTTGGGTCCACTTTTGACCAGTGCCTGCACCATCTGAGCCTTGTGCTAATCAGGTGCCAAGAAAAGAACCTGGTATTGAATTGGGAAAAAGTTACTTTATGGTAAAGAAGGGCATAGTACTAGGGCACATTATCTCTGAGAAGGGTATCGAAGTGGATAAGGCAAAGGTCAACCTGATCTCTAATTTACCAAGACCCCAAACCGTTAGAGAGATCAGGTCATTCTTAGGCCATGCTAGTTTTTACAGGAGGTTTATAAAAGATTTCAGTAAAGTTTCAAAACCTCTCTGTAAACTCTTGACCAAGGATGCTAGTTTCGATTTTGATGATGAGTGCGTTCAAGCCTTTGAAAAATTGAAAACCGCTCTGACTTCCGCTCCAATAATACAGCCACCTATTTGGTCTGTCCCCTTTCAAATAATGTGCGATGCCTTCGATTATGCAGTCAGAGCAGTTTTAGGACAAAGATTAAATCGGTTGCCTCACGTTATCTACTATGCTAGCAAAACTCTCAATGACGCTCAACTCCATTATTCCACCACGGAAAAAGAGCTGTTGGCAGTTGTTTTTGCACTAGACAAATTTTGATCCTATTTAGTGGGTTCGAAGGTCATTATCTATTCTGATCATGTAGCACTTAAGTATCTCCTTTCTAAGAAAGATGCTAAGTCTCGCCTGATCCGATGGATATTGCTACTACAAGAGTTTGATATGGAAATCCGGGACAAGAAAGGTTCCAAGAATGTAGTAGCAGACCACTTGTGTAGATTGATAACTGAGTTCACTGATGATATTCGTCCTATCACTGAGTCCTTCCCTGATGAGCAACTCATGTCAGTATCCCAAGTACCATGGTTTGCGGATATTGTTAACTATCTTGTCACTAGTCAAATGCCCCAGCATTGGACTAAGCAAGATAGGTCTAAGTTTCTGGTCTAGGTCAAAAGTGTTATTTGGGATGACCCTTATCTGTTTAAACATTGCGCTGACCAAATCATTCGTCGTTGCGTCCTAGAAAAAGAGCAACAACGTGTCATAAGTTTCTGCCATGACCAGGCCTGTGGAGGGCATTTTAGCACTAGAAAGACAACTGCAAAAATCTTGCAGTTTGGATTTTATTGGCCCTCCGTGTTTCGAGACACCCATACTTTCTGTGTCTCGTGTAATAGGTGTCAAAGATTGGGAAGTATCTCCCGTAGAAATATGATGCCTTTAAACCCCATTCTAACCATTGAGCTTTTTGATGTTTGGGGCATCGATTTCATGGGACCATTTTCTAATTCTTTTGGCAATCAATATATCCTTGTAGGGGTCGACTATGTGTCAAAATGGGTAGAAGCGGTGGCATGGAAATCCAATGACCACAAGGTTGTCCTCCACTTCATTAAAGAAAATGTTTCTCTAGATTTGGAATTCCACGAACCATCATTAGTGATGGGGTAAATACTTTTACAATCGCCCATTTGCTAATTTGTTAAAATCGTATGGGGTGATGCATAAAGTGGCTACTCCTTATCACCCACAAACAAGTGGCCAAGTGGAAATTTCGAATAGAGAGATTAAGCGTATTCTCGAGAAGACAATCAATCCAAATCGGAAAGATTGGTCTTCCAGACTCATTGACGCAGTATGGGCATACCGTAAACTCCTATAGGAATGTCACCCTACCGTCTGGTTTATGGTAAGGCATGTCATCTTCCGGTCGAGCTAAAGCATAAGGTCTATTGGGCAATTAAAATTTTCAATTTTGCTCTAGACTCTGCTGGACAAAATCGTAAACTTCAACTTGTTGAGCTGGAGGAATTACGAAATGAAGCCTATGACACGGCTAAAAGGTACAAAGACCGGATGAAAGTGTTTCATGACAAACACATATTGAGAAAAAAATTTACAGTTGGTCAGAAGGTCTTGTTGTACGAGTCAAGGATGCATCTTTTTCTTGGAAAGTTAAGGTCCAAATGATAGGTCCATTCATTGTTTCATCCGTATTCCCACATGAGGCAGTATAGATCAGGCATCCTACGAGTGGTCGTGCGTTCAAAGTTAATGGGCAACGATTAAAGCCATTTTTATCGTTTCCCATTCCTGAAGAAGAGACCGAGGTCGAGTTAGCTGATCCTGTGTACCAGGACTGATTTGAGGATCCATACCCATTCACTCACCTACCTATCTTCATCATTTCCATTGCCCAAACCCACATATCCATCTGTCTGTGTCTGAGTCAGTCTGAATCTTCAGTGTCTAGTTTAGGTTTTCATTGAGTCAGTCTAGGATTTCCTTATTTGGTCCATTTTGCACCTCATGCATTCCTAGGTATGTCCCAACCCCGATTGTTCATTTTCTTAAATATTTCTTCTTTTACACCTGGCCAGTGTCAATTAGGGAACATTGAGGACAATGTTCAATTTAAGTTTGGGGGTACTGAGGTCATTTACCATTTAAAAAAAAATTGGAAAAAAAATCATCATTTGTTTTGTCTTTGTGACCAGTAGACGTCAAAGAACTGGATAGGAGTCATGCACGTAGACGGTCGAGTTGTTGTCTTCGCTTTGTGTCTGTCTAGAACACAAGTTCCCCCAGACTTATGTAGGAAGATCTTTTCCTTAGCTATGAGGGTGAGGAAGCTGGAAATCCAAGAGGAGCAACCCAGACCTCTTTGTGGTCGAAGCACTCTGGCCGCAAAGAGGAAAGCTAAGAAGCTAGGAATCTGTCACAAATGTGGACATGGGAATTGTAATGGAATAATATCTGAGCAAGGAGTTCGTTGTGTGACAGCAGCAAAACATAGACCTATTAGTGAAAATAGATAGATTTATTTGGACTTAGTCAAAGGTAGAGTAAGTCCGGAAAGACTGAGACGCCTTGGTGTCCAAAGAACTGTTGATTTTCGCTTAGGGGACTATAAACATCTTGACGATCTGACATTAAATGAGTCATAATTTTCTTAGGCAGAGATAGACAGACTTAATCTTTTAAGGGTAGAGTAAGCAAAAGCTAAGACACCTTGGTATTTAACAAGAATGTCAATTAAGGTCTAAGAAAATCACGCGTCTTGACGATCTGACGTAAAAAGAGTCATATATATTTTTTTTAGCATTAATACGTAAATAAAAATCTTTATATCATGCTTTTCCGGAAAGATTTTTATTGGATTTATGCTCGGAAGTACATGTACACAGTCATATTAATGTTAGTCTGAAAAGGAAAAATTTTCATGAGTCAAGTGATCACCAGAGGAATACTAGTGGAGACTTAAACCCAGTGAGTTTTAGAGCCATTCTATCCTTCTGAGGGTTATAAGTAAACTCTTATTTATTTGATAAGCGCATCGAGTCGTTGAGTGATCTCATTATCATTGATTTGGTCATATTACTAAGAACGCCATCAAAATTGAGTTATTACACCTAAAATTTTTCTGAATTTATTCAAAACAATAAAATCATCTTATGAAGTTTAGGATAGGATATAGGCCATTTTTTGACGGTTTTGAGCCTTCAGGCCCACATATTTTGGTCATTCCATCTTGATAGTTCCCCATTTGAGCCTAATATAGCCTCTTTTATTGACTAGACATATCTTCCATACCCAACTCCGGATATGGAGTTTGAGCCAAAATTTTATATCCATTACCTATCATCATATGAGAAAAGGTTAAGGAAGAATTTGGGTTAGAATTTATTGAAAAATGAAAATAAAAGAGAAAATAAACATGGGAACATCCATACATCAAAGAGGGATGTTGAAAAAAGAAAAGAAAAGGGGTTTCTTAAAAAAAAAAAAAAATCCATACGTCAAAATAGGATGTTAAAAAAAAAAATTTGAAAAATATTAGAGGAAAAATATCCCGCTCATATTATGAAGACCTCCAACCTTTTCTTATGAAAATGTAAATTTTTAGAGTCTTTTATCCCTTCTTTGATATGACCTGGTCCTAAGTCTCGTTTCGTCCTATTAGAAAGTCCTATTGATCCTAAGTCTAAATAAGGTATTTCATGTAGAGAATAGAGGAAGAAAAATAAAGGTGTTTGACTCAACGTTCTTAGGAAAGTGGCATTTAATCATGAGATCAATTATTTTCTTCATCTATGCCTTTTTTTTTTAAAATATATGTGAGAACTTTGATTTGAAAACGTAAACTCCGCTCACATATACCTTGAGAGAAAATAAACCCACCTTTGAGCATTATTCTTTCTGAGAGATATATTTGGTGAGGATTGAAGTCAAAGCGTATTTTCCAATGGTGGTTATAAAACTTATGTCAATTTGGAAAAAGAAGACTGTCTTAATATTGGTTATCACACATAACACTCCGAGTATAAGTCTTCTAAAATGAATTTTAGAGTTGGATGATATTTAGATTTTTGGTTATGTGTTTTTGATGAAAAACAAAATTAAAAAAAAAATTGATGTTTGTGGGTATCATCACTAGAAACCCTCACGAGACTATAACTCTCCCACTAGGGGTAACCTAGGGGTTTAAAGGCTTATTGCATACGCTAAATATAATCGAGAGTGCCAGCGAAAGTGCTGTCATTTAGGATTTTAATTTTCCGCTTTAGTTTTTAGTTTTGCTCGAGGACTAGCAAAATCTAAGTTTGGGGGTATTTGATGAACACCGTAAAATTACAATTTTACTCCTTAATATTAGATTAATTAGTCCTTATTTTATAAATATTAGATATGTTTAAATGTTGTTTTTAGTTTTACAGTTTATTTTGAAAAATATAAGAAAAGAAAATAAAAATGATAAAAAATGGCTAAGTCAAAAATTCAGTGGTCATCATTTTCGGAATGGGTAGGTTAAGTTTTCCTTCTACACTCATGTTTAAATTTTATTCGAGTCAAAATTGAGTCTCATTTACCAACCCTTCTCATTGACTCTCGATTGAGGTGCTCGGCACCTGAAGGAAAGTATGAAAGAAACTATTTCTATTTCTTTTTCTATTTCCATTTCTTTTCTATGTTTTTTTCTTTATCTGGTTTCAGGACTTATGGGAGAAACAAAGAAGACCGATAGAAGAAACAATGAAGGAGGCAACCAGCTGAGATGCACGACAGCAGTCACTAAGCCGGAACAGTGAATGAAAACAGCAGCCGGGGGAGAAAAGCAGCCAGCAGAGATGGAGAAGCTGAAGCCAGTGGTAGCAGCATCAGTCTGCTGCCCACATGAGCAGCAGCGACCGAAGCAGAGAAAGGAGAGGTATAGAACAGACAATAGGTAAAGAGAAGTCACCAAAGCAGCAACCAGCACTGCACACAGAGGCAGCAGCACGGTTCCATAGCTAAGCAGTCAGTTGAGAAGATAGCAGCAGAAGAAGGGCAGCCACACAGCAGCAGCAGTGACCGATAACAGCAAAGGAAGAAGAGCAAACATCAGTCAGCCGGCTAAGGACGGAATCCATGAGCAACAGTGGCACTGATTGTAGAGAAGAAGGGCAGTTAGCTGAAGAGAAGACAGATCCAGAGTTTGAAATCGGTAGACAGTAGATAAGGATAAGAAGGAGATGGGTTGTGCATATTGTCCAACAGAGATGAAGAGAAAGGAAGAATAAGGAGAGTTGCCGTGTAGCAGCTGTTAACCGAGCAACTAGGAAAGAATTATCTACTGATAAGATTGATTTCAGATTAGAGGAAGAAAGAAGATAAGATAAGCATGAAAGTTAGACGATGCAGAAAACATTGAAACTGAGAAAGGAAGATCAGAGGATAAAGAAGAATTTGATTTTGAGCTGGGATAAGGTAGAGCAGAGAAGGAATCAACAGAAAGAAGATAGGAAAGCTGGGAAGAAAAGATGAGAGAAGAAGAGATAAGATAGAGTCAGCCGTGCAGCTGGGTTTCAAAGATAGATGAGGATAAGGTGTTAGCCGATTTGATCAGAGGAGGAAGAAAGATAAGAAAAAAAATAAGAGTTATTTGCCGGATAAAGCTAAGGAGTAACCGACGTAGAGAGGTTTAAAACTGAGATAAGGGGATGAAGAGTTAGCCGATGGGAGAAAGATATGGATAAAAGAGAAGCTTACACGGCACTCCTTTATTTGAATATAAATGGGTCTTTTATCCTGACTAAGTTTGAAGGGTTTCTTATCTCATCCCTTTTCTCCTATAAATTCAAGTGTTTGAGACCATTGAAGTTGAACCGAGCAAAACGTCGAAGAGACTGAAGTTGGACGAAGAAAGACAGAGAAAAATATTTAATTTCTTGTAAGTTATTTTTTTTTTTATGTCAAGTCCAAAAAGATTGTATTTCATTTCCAATTTTTTAAATAAAAATTCATGGCAGTTGTTTAGATTTAAGGTGGTCCCAGCTATTAAAATATTTAATAGTGATGATTTGTATTTTATTTTTAATTCTTTTTATGAACATTATGTAAGAAATTATTTTTAGAATTTTTTCAAGGAATGTAGAACCCCTATTAGGATCAGTGGGACTTGTCGTCTTTCTAGTCTAAGGTTCTTATCATGAACAGTTGTTTTAGATTTGGGGAAACACAAGTTTAAAACCCGCTCAAGCCTAAGGCTTGAATTGAAAAAAGTCTGATTTAATGGATGACATAAAAAAATTCTAATTAGAATTTTAATAGGAAATAAATTTGAATTATATTTTATAACTCTAGAACATTTCATAGTCTAGGCCATGATTTTATTATTTTTAAATAGGATAACATGCCGCTTCAATATTTATCCCGATTCCATTGTAAAATATGTAAAAAAATCTATTTATTCTTGAATTATTTTATTTTTATTTTTTCTCAAAAAATATCAAAACAATTTAACTAGGTTAGAAACATTTTATTTGTCTCTTAAATTTATATTTTAAATTAAATTTAGGTCATTTAAATTTACTCCATTCTTTTAATAAAAAATTTATTGTTAACTACCAAAACTAGGTAATAAATTAATTATTGGTCTAAATTAAGATTATAACTATATTTGTAGAAACTTATTTTCTTAAATCACATTTTTAATAGTGCCATTTAAAATTTCATACATATATTTTGTTGGTTTCCCTTGAGTACGACCTCGCATTCATACTCTATACTATAAACTGGTTCGTATGCTTGCAAGTTAAATTAAATCACATCACACAACATTGATTAAAATTTCAAATTTAATCTCTTTAAATAATTTTAGTCTCTAAATTTTTGTGGCATTAAAATTATATGAAATTTATAAAATTAATTTAACTAAAAATATTTATACTTAATTTTTTGACCAACTCAAAACTCTATATTTATAAAGTAATTAAATTTTTTGTTACATTGAATTATTTATAAACTCCATACTAATATAGCTACTTAGCATTGTACTAAAAATATTGTTTTTTTTAATTTGTAAAACTAGCTATCGTAGTTTTTTTTTTTTAATTGTGTTGAGCTGCGGTTTAAGGTTCGCAGTTTCTTTAATAAAACCGTGTTGAACCACGGTTTTTACAACTAGAAGGTTTTCTCACCAAGATGGGCCGGGAAGAAGCCGGTTCGGTTCGACCACAGCCCGGTTCGATTTTTATTACATTGTTACAAGCAAAAAGTGAGTGGATAAGATGGGAGAATGATTCATCGGTTCTTACAAGTTCATGTTTGATCCCACTCTATTGAGTGAGTAGTTCTCTCCAATCCACTCCGATAATAGAGTAATAATTCTCATTGGAAAAAGAAATTTGAAAAAGACTAAGCTGCGTATATTTTAATGTGGTAAAATCCTATAGATCATGAAAACATCTACACGTCTAGTGTAGGTAAAACATTCATTATAACTGAGAAAGTTTTAGGAATTCGCCAACTCCGTAATGTTCGCATGGGCTTTGTTAATTTCTCACTGTGAAAGAGAGAAATGTTGCAAATTCGCCAATTGAACAGTATTTGTCTCTGCTTGTAATTTTTTTTTTTTTTGCTTGTTTTTAAATTTTGGATCAACTAAATCACTTGGGCCCACTTGTGAATGACTTGGTCGTTTGTTTTGAGTCAACTTATTTTTTCATTTTGTTTTCTTCATCCATGGATTGTTGCATCTGCGAGTCCCATAAAGACAATGATAGTTCTTATGATGGTGAATCAATCATTCAACATCATGCTGGGATGGATGGAGAAACTCAACCCTAATATCTACGGCGTGACGGGCTCCGAATCCATCCCACACTTTCACGAAAAGGGCGTGAGATGGAGAGATGGTGAAGGAAAAAAGAATCCAAATAAGAATCTAACTCATGTTAGTGAGTGGAGAGACGATGAAGAGCTTCCTTTTTCCAAAATTAGATCCTACTCGTAGTACTGAGTCACGAGACTGGAGTGATATCATAATCGAATTCTCAACTCCGTTCCTCATGTATTTCCAGGTTTTTCCACTGTTGACACAGGGCAAAATATTTCCAGGTTTTACTGCTTCCTTTTTGTTTTCGACCCAACTCAGTTCTTTTGTTTCTCCTTTGGACTTTTTTTTCTCCCAGGTTCTCTCCCATTTGAATTCGTCCTCTTGTACTCTTTTCCTCTCATTAGGTCTTTCTCAGGCGACTTCCTGTAAAATAATATGACCCACATCATTAGGACCCATTTAACTTGAGTCAAAGATAGGACCCATAATCAAATGAAAGGAAGTGTCGGTTATGAAGAGGTGGATTTGGTTGTCACTATGATGTGTTGTGACTTTTAGTTTTAATAACCGCATGAGGGTCCTCTCTCTCCCATCAATATTTTCTCTCTGCAATTATTGGATCCCATCACTCGAAGGAATAACAGAGCATTGAGACTAAAGGAAGGGCAGGAGAGAGAAATCCAAAGGCATCTCCATTTCTCTATCTTTTGCTTTGTTTTGATTTTTTTTAAAATGGCTAAAGGGAAGAAAACATCGTAGTGAAAGAAAGCAGTAGGAAACTAAAGCAGTGCACTGAAAGTTTTTGTTACAGTAACAGTAGCGATGGATTCTGGTATGTTTTAAATTATGAAGTATATTTCCGTATTATGATTATAATTTTGTAAAGCATTGATGATTCAAGATCTTTTGGGTTTATCGTAGAGGATTGAATTAAGTTAATAATTGGGTATGAATCAAATAATGAACTAAATTAATTAATTATTAAATTCATACCTAAATTGTCAATCCATAAAGAAAATTATAACAATTGGTATCAGAGTCAAAGGTTCTATGAATCAATGATGCTTTCATTAAATATAAATGATGGAGAATTTTATTTTCATTAATTAATTAATTATAAAATAATGATGAGATTTGAATAAGTGGACAATCCACATAAATGAATTAATTAACCCACAACCTCATGTCGACTAAATCTGACCATTTATTTGGTCAGAATCAAACCCATACAAAGGCACAAATTGTTCAAAATGGTACGGAAAACCTCACAAATCTCAAACTGGTTTTGATTTTCCAGAGAGAAATTACTGGTTTTGATTTTCCACATTAAGAACATGTATTTTTTGACATGTGTCGAGCATCTGTTGATAACAAGGAAGCATGGGGACTTTCAAGCATTTAAAATTCAGAGGGAAAAGATTTACTTTATGATGAAGTATGATGTTAGAATTCATTATCAAGTATCACATAATGAAATGAATTTTTTGAAAGTATATAACAGTCCCAAGTCTGAATAGTATATTATGTTAAGATTATTTGATTTGTCAAAATATTTATGTGAAGTTTCTTGTGAGAGAAACATATACAACCATGATGAAATTAAAAAATTATTATAAGAACACCTTATGATAGACTATGTGTTCGATGAATTGAATATGATGTGAGGTCATTATTCTTGACTTAAATTCACATAAAGATACGCTTTGGTAGTCACCAAAGTGGCCCAATCAGAATGAGTCGAATTTTAAGTCTTATAAACAAGATTCAGTACTCCTCCCAAGTATTAGATAATAATGACCTTGCAAAATGCAATCCATAGCCATAAAAATATTAGGTTGGCCCAAAGGTGCACCGTTCCAAATGGTTAATGGATTGGGATAGGATAATTGATGGGTATTTGTGGTTGATATTAATCCGGACACCCAAAGGTGACGGTAATATTTAATCATCTGTATTTTATTAGTTAGTCCTATCGGTGACTGGGAATCACTGTAAGTTTATAAATAGTGTATTATTAGATTACCCAAAGGTAGATCACCAGTAACACTATTTGCTAAAGTTATAATTTATGTGTTTCAATTTAAGCACAACTCATAGCATTGATCATGATATTATGTGAATCTTGCAGCCTCTTCATCTGTCACACTGCATACGCAAGCTAACTCTGTCCTCATATTGAATGGGTTAAACTTCTCTGAGTGGAAAGAATAGATTGAGTTTAACTTAGGTGTACTTGATCTAGACAAAGCACTAATAGATGACATGCCCACTATTACTGAAACTAGTACGGCTGCAGAGAAGTCAGCTCATGAGGCATGGGTTAAGTCAAACAAGCTTAGCCTTAAGTTCATGCGTATGACAATAGCCAGCAACATTAGGTCTTCTCTACCCACCTCCGAGAATGCAAAAGATTTTCTTAAGAATGTAGAAGATAAGTTCAAATCTGCTGACAAGTCCCTAGCCAGGACTCTTATGGCCAGACTCACCACCATAAAGTTTTGATGGGAGTCGTGGTATGTTTGAGCATGTGATTGAAATGACCAATATCGTTGCTCAATTGAAGAACTTAGGTATGACTGTAGATGAATCATTTCTGCTATACTTCATCCTGAACTAATTACCTCCTCAGTATGGGGCATTCCAAATTAATTATAATACCATGAAAGATAAATGACAGATCAATGAGCTATCTAACATGTTAATCCAAGAGGAGACCAGACTTAAGTAAATGGTCATCACTCAGTTCATTTAACAACTCAAGGGCCCAGTAAGAAAGGAAAGAAGCCCAAGAAATTCATGTCAAAACCACATGAGTCTAGTACGAGCTCCAAGACTAATGACAACAGAAAGGGTGGTGTGAGGTGCCATTTCTGTCGAAAGCAAGGGTACTTCCAGAAGGACTGCCATAAGAGGAAGGCTTGGTTCGAAAAGAAATGTATTCTTTTGGTGGAGAATCATACTTCATCACTTTTATAGATGATTTTTCATGTTATGGTTATGTATATCTGTTGCACGATAAATCTCAAGTGGTTAACTCCGTAGAGATTTTTATCACTGAAGTAGAAAGACAATTAAATAGAAAAGTGAAAATCGTTAGATCCGATAGAGGTGGTGAATACTATGGTAGGTATGATGAGACGGGTCAACACCAGGGGCCATTTGCTAGATTACTAGAAAGTCACGGTATAGTGGCACAATATACGATGCCAGGTACGCCTCAGCAGAATGGTGTTGCTAAAAGGCGTAACCGTATACTTATGGATATGGTTAGGAGCATGTTATGCAATACTACCGTACCCATTATGTTGTGGATGTATGCCTTAAGAACTGCAGTGTATATTCTTAATAGGGTTCCTAATAAGTCAGTTCCTAAAACTTCTTATGAACTGTGGACAGGAAGGAAACCCAGTTTGAGACACCTACATGTGTGGGGTTGTCTTGCAGAAGTTAGAATCTATAATCCATATGAAAGAAAACTTGATAAAAGGAAGATCAGTGGTTACTTTATCGGTTACCCTAAAAAATCCAAAGGGCATAGGTTTTATTGTCCAAACCATAAAATGAGGATAGTTGAAACCGGAAATGCAAGATTCATAGAGAATGGTGAGGTTAGTGGGAGTGATATTATGAGAAGTGTATCTATAAAAGAAGTGAGGGTACAAGTCCCTGTACCCATAACTTCAAGAAGTGTTGTAGTTGTTCCTAATATCATTGAACAACCTAATGATAAAATACTACACTTGGATGATCAATCACTCCAACAGGAAGAGACTGTCACCACTGATAAACCGATAGTAAAACAACCACAAGAGATAACATTAAGAAGGTCTTAGAGACAAAAGAGACCTGCTATTTCGAATGATTATGTGGTATATCTACAATAGTCAAAATATGATCTAGGGGCTATTAAAGATCCGGTCACTTATGAAGAAGCCATAAAATGTGTAAATTCTAATGAATTGATGGATGCCATGAAAGATGAATTCATGGACCAGAATGAAGTCTGGGACTTAATAGAATTGTCCAATGGATAAAAGAAAGTTGGATGTAAATGGGCCTTCAAAACTAACGAGACTCAAAGGGCAATATCGAACGGTATAAAGTCAGACTTGTAACCAAATGGTTCATTCAAAAGGATGGCATTGATTATAAAGAGACTTTCTCTCCCATATCCAGGAAAGACTCTTTTAGAATTATTATGGCTTTGGTGGTTCATTATGACTTAGAGTTACACCAAATGGATGTGAAAATCTCATTTTTAAATGGTGATCTAGGTGAGGATGTATATATGGATCGACCTAAAGGTTTCTCTATGAAGGGCAGGGAACATTTAACTTGCAAACTTAAAAAGTCCATTTATGGTCTTAAGCAACCTTCTCGGCAATGGTACCTTAAGTTCAATGATACCATTACTTCCTTCAGATTTAAAGAAAATACTGTCGATCGGTGTATATGTCTGAAGGTCAGTGGGAGCAAATATATTTTTTGATATTGTATGTTGATGACATTTTGCTTGTCACTAATGATCTTGGTCTTATGCATGAAACCAAGAAGTTTCTCTCAGCACAATTTGAAATGAAAGATATGGGAAAGGCATTCTACATTATTGGATTAGAAATATTCCGTGATAGTTAGCGGGGGCTCTTAGGTTTGTCTCAGAAAACCTATATAGGGAGAATTTTTGAGAGATTCAGAATGCAAAATTGTTCCGCTCAAGATACCCCTATTCAGAAAGGAGACAAATTCAATCTTAAGCAATGTCCGCAAAATGAAGTAGAAAGAAAACAAATGGAGGAAATACTTTATGCTTCAGCAGTGGGTAGTCTCATGTATGCACAGACCTGTACTAGACCAGACATCAGCTTCGCCGTCGATATGCTGGGCAGATATCAAAATAATCCTAGAATGGATCATTGGAAAGTTGCAAAGAAAGTTATGAGATATTTACAGGTACTAAGGACTTCATGCTCACATTTAGGAGGTTCGAGAATCTCGAAGTCATTGGCTATTCGGATTTCGGACTTTGGTGGATGTGTTGATAGCAGAAAGTCAACGTTTGGCTATTTGTTCCTCATGGCTAATGGAGCAATCTCATAGAAAAGTGCCAAACAGACTATTATTGCAACATCTACCATGGAGGCGGAATTTGTGGCGTGCTATTAGGCCACTATTTAAGGAATGTGGCTGTGGAACTTTATCTCAAGACTTTGAATTGTTGACAGTATTGCCAGGCCGTTGAGAATTCATTGTGATAATTCTGCAGCAGTTTTCTTCTACAAGAATGACAAGTACTCTAGAGGATCGAAACACATGGAATTAAAGTACTTTGTCGTAAAAGAAGAAGTTTAAAAACGAACAGTGTCAATTGAGCGTATCAGCACACAACTTATGATTGCAGATTCATTAACGAAGGAGTTGCCTATAAAGACCTTCAAGGAACATGCCATTAGAATGGGTCTTGAACGCAACCCATCATAATGTATTATTTTAGACTGATTTATATATCTATCTGTGATTTTGACACTTGAGTACTCATGATAGTTTTTCTGACATTTTATTCATGTTTATTATGTTTATATGTATACATTATGTATGATTATTTATCACTAAAAGGAATAGTCTTTGTATTAAGACATTTAGGTGGACAATTATGTAAAATTCCTCACTTAAGAGCTGTATTGAGTAGGTCACTTGTGTTGTGGTTGATGGAAGGGACCATATCGGATAAGATGATGTGCAACCTGCCATTACTTGCACTTGTGAGTCATTTAGTATTAGCATTATGATGATAACCGTATTATGTTTATTTGAATATGGATTATGTGCGCACCTTATGTTATCCTTATTTTGACTCTATGATGAAGTTAATGTGGGCCAAGTGGGAGAATGTAAAATAATATGACCGACATCATTAGGACCCATTTAACTTGAGTCAAACATAGGACCCATAATCAAATGAAAGGAAGTGTCGGTTATGAAGAGGGGGATTCGGTTGTCACTATGATCGGTTGTGACTTTTAGTATTAATAACCACCTGAGGGTCCTCTCTCTCCCATCAATATTTTCTCTCTGCAATTATCGGATCCCATCACCCGAAGGAATAACAGAGCATTGAGACTAAAGGAAAGGCAGGAGAGAGAAATCCAAAGGCAGTAGGAAACTAAAGCAGTGCACTGAAAATTTTTGTTACAGTAACAGTAGCGATGGATTATAGTATGTTTTAAATTATGAAGTATATTTCCGCATTATGATTATAATTTTGTAAAGCATTGATGATTCAAGATCTTTTGGGTTTATCGTAGAGGATTGAATTAAGTTAATAATTGGGTATGAATCAAATAATGAACTAAATTAATTAATTATTAAATTCATACCCAAATTGTCAATCCATAAAGAAAATTATAACACTTCCATCTAGAGAAAAGAGCGGGTGACAATAGCGAGAGAAAGAAGAGTAGAGATGGGAGGCTGCCTCTCTCTTTATCATCTAGGTTTTCCCTTTCACACTCTGGGATTTTTTCCCACGTTTTTCTCATTTGTTCCTCCTTGTTCGTCACCTTCAACGGTCCCCTTTTTATCCTCAGTGAAGGTCGGCCATTCATCAAGGCATGTACCTATTTGAGAGAAGAAATGGAGGCTCAAAACACCAGTTGATAGTGATGATTTGTTCTCCCCAACCGTTTGGGCTAGTTGTCGTTTTGACTGGATCTTGACGACACGAGTGCTACCAGTTTCACACAGTGGCTTGACTCGGTGACACAGACTCAGTCCGTTTGCCAAAGTAGACCTCCCTCATGGTCCCTCAAAATCATTTAGTGGAGAAGTTGGGTAATTCTTCCATTCCTATTTGGTCGCACCCCATACCGCATTGGAAACTTGAGTTGCTACCTTCGTGTTCGAGGTGGTTGTCATCCTTCACGACTCATTGTTTCCCACCATTTTTTCGGTTTGGCTGACACTCTCAAGACCTCATATTCTTTGATTCATAGGTTTGCAGCGTTTGCGCTCTATGATAGTTGTTTCTCTGGATGCAATTCTCTAATATTCCTTTTTCGAATGTTGGGTTGCCGTGTTGTAGCTACAATAATGTCACCACACAAGTCTTCTTTAAGGTTTTGGTCACTTCTTTCTTAGGACATGTGTTGTCATTGGAGTCCTCGCTCTGAAACGAAAACTTGATCCCACTCTACTGACTGAGTAGTGGTCCCCGATCCACTCTAACAACATAATAATAATTCTCATTAAAATGAGAAATTTAAAAGGGAATGAGACGAGTATGTTTTTTAACATGATAAAACCCTATAAATCAAGGAAACATCCATGTGCCCAGTGTGGGCAAAACTTCCACTATAACTGAGAAACTTTTAAAAATTCTCCGGCTTGGCAATGCACGCCTTGGCTTTGTTAATTTCTCAATTTCAAACAGAGATGTTAGAAGTTCTCCAATTCAACAGTATTCGCCTCAGTTTGTAATTCTCTATTCGTCTCTTTTAAATTTTGGACCCACTAAATCACTTGGGCCCACATGTGAACGACTCTGTGGTTTGTCCTGAGTAAACTCATTTGTTCATTTTCTTTCCTTCATCCATGGATTGCTGCATCTGGGAGCCAAATTAAGACAATGGTAGTGCTTGTGATGGAGAATTGATCCTTCGACAGCATGGAGGGCTGGATGGAGCGACTCAACCACAATATCAACAGCGTTATGAGATCCAATTCCAACATACTCTATCATGTATTTTCAGGTTTGGCCGGTGGTGTCACTAAAACTCGGTCTTGAAAATATTTCTAGATTTTACTACGCACATATTGGTTGTAAAGATTAATATAAATCAATCTAATATTTTTAAGTACATCAATTGATATTTCATTCTCCAGAGTACTCATACCATATTTTGAACTAATTAATATTGAGATTCATTGGGAGGGATGTAAACTATCATATTGATGCAAAAAAACCGAATATTTGTGTTGAAATCTCAGATGCTATACTATAACATCCATAGTTATGTTGGTTGACCTTTTTAGAATTTTACTAGAAAATCTTGGGTTTGAATCTTACTTTACTAATATGATAGTTGAAGCTTGCACGAGATTTCATTTAAAAATACTAATGTCCCCTCCAATTTGATGTGGATATACCTCATGATAAGAAAAAAAGGAAAAAATTTAATCGAGCATCACTTCCCAACTCATGACTAGTTGACTATTTTATATCAAAGGCTCCTAATTTTGCTGAAGAAACTTACAATCATTACCTTGTATCAGAAGTTTTTAATATTCTTTGCAGCCATATTTTTTATATAAATTTTAAAAACTCTTACATTCACATCTCACGTCTAGACCTAGCAATATTTGACTCAACTTAACCTCAATTTGTTTACAAATGGGTAGAACCGACTTTAAAGCCGAAAATAAATAGGTAGACCTGACATGAACCCAAACATAAATGTGTAGACTTGACGAACCCCACTAATATGCAATATATCTAATCATATAAAGTATACACCCATTTAAAGAATAATCTCAACATGTTTCTCTCTAGAAAAGTCTCATTAGTTACATAGATGGGTAAATTCAATCCAAAGCTGACCCAAATAGAATCTAAAGCAGACCTTATTGACTTAACACATTAATAAGATCCAAAATTCACTCCAAACAAAAGTCGATCCGATCCAATAATAGCCGACTCATCTAAACCGATTGCAAGGTCTAGTCATAATTGAGAAATGTTCACTGAAAATCTCCATTTTTTTTTAGTTTTCTTCCCTTTTACAGTATTCTAAATCACATCTGTCGGAAGATATATATATATATATATATATATATATATATATATATATATATAAAGCAACTTGAGTCCTATGACTTGACTTTGCCCCTGTTGGAGTTGTACTCAAATGGTGATGCCGCGTCCAATACAATTCGTCTTGTATTCTTGTACACAACATGCTTGAGAATTTGGGTAAGGTCAACACACCCACTCATGTTCCTTCTTCATCTACATTCGTATGTTGTATCAATGATATACAAATCATCCATTCACATGTCAAAATCCGAGTGAAACCAAACATGGCATTCATGTCATTGTCTCACTCTTTTATCAGTAGCGGAATTTCTTCTCAAATCTCTCAATATTGCATGGATAGACGTCCTTCCTGTCTATCAAAGAATCGACGAAAAGCTACAAGGTTATTTCATGGAATAATGGGAAGTTTGGAAGAAGCAAGACAGAACAATCTTTTGAGCTGAAAGTTTATTTTTCTTCTCTTTTTAACATAGAATTACGATCGATAGATATTGTGAAACATCAGGCACAGATTACCCCTTTTTTTTCTTTTCCGATGTAAGAAAATATAATTAATGTTAAAATGCGGCATAGATTTTTGAAAATCAGGTTTATGAAAATAGGTGAATTTACTTTTGCCACAGTAATTCAGAAACTTCCATAGATTCGTAACTGAGTAACTGAGTTAACCAACTCATTTCCTTGTAAATTCTCACGTACGCCATCCAAAGTTTGAAAGTAAAATTTGAGTACAGAATCGTCAAAGAAAGAGATGGAACCATGAACCCTGGCCAAGAAAACAGTGTGTGAAGAAGCTGTTAGCTTTAATAAGCTATAAAGCAAGTTTGGTCTTCTCTCTCAAAACTTGTTAGGTTAAAGAGAGATGACACATACACTTAGAAAAAATTCCAAGTCTCTCAATTGAATAACATATTTATAAAGGGAATTAATAAAAAATTCTATAAAGATAAAGAAAACTGTGTACATTCTTATTGAGTTGTACAGATCTTTTTAAATAAGAAAGATTCAATAACTAACTACACATCACCATAATATGCCTAAGTCTAAGGGACCCATTGCCACAACATGGGAGAAACTTAGGAAACCCAACATATAAATTCATGGTGATATTCTCCCATTTCCATTTGGCTACTGGAATAGGTTATAATTTTCCTCTTGGTCTTTGGTGTTCAGTCTTTACTTGCTAGTCAAGCACCTAAACACAAACAGTGCTACTTCGCACTTCATTTCACTCCACCAAAGTTGTCGGCGTAAATCGTGATACATCTTCGTACCACCATGATGCACTGCAAAAAGAGAGTGATGAAAGTGATTGAGCACTTCTCCCCTACGTCCATCTGTCTCAGGCACAAACAAAATGTTGGTCCTGATTTATCAATCCTTCAACTCGACACCATCTATCAACTGAGCCCGCACTTTGATAGATTCTCGGTCCTTTTGTTGTGTTTCCAACACCAACCTTATCAGTTCTGGTTGTTTAACCTTTATTTTGTGCTTGAACCGGTCCATTTTCTTCCACTAGATGTAGGTCGTACTAGCCTACTGCACCCAACATGTTCCACTGTAGGGCTACCATGCAAGCTACGTTGCAATGAGTCTTCATACTCAAGGAATTTGCTACTACATTCACCTTTCTTTGATGGTAAGAGAGCTCAAAATCACAGTCTCTTAGATATTCCATCCATCTTCTCTGTCTAACGTTCAACTTCTTTTGAGTGAACAAGTAGTTGAGACTATGGTGATCAGAGAATACGTTAAATCTCTCACCAAACAAGTGGTGTCTCAAGAGTTTTAAAGCAAACACTACAGCTGCTAGTTATAAATCATGAGTCAAGTAACTTTGCTCATGTCTTTTCAACTGCCGAGATCCATAGGTTACAACTCTACCTTCCTGCATCAGCACACATCCCAATCCATTCTTAGAATCGTCACAATAAACTGCAAATCCACGTCCTTGTTCTGGTATATTTAACATAGGGGAGGTGGTCAACTTTTCTTTCCAATCTAGGAATGCCATCTCACAAGCCTCATTCCACTCGAACTTTACATCTTTCAGTGTCACCTTGTCATGGAAACAACAATTGGGGAGAAACTTGGTATAAACCTCCTGTGATAACCTGTTAATCCTAAAAAGCTTCAAAGACATTCGTCGGTCTTTAACAATACATCACAACCTCTACCTTGGCAGGATTTACTGTGATTCCATTCGGAGTCACTACATGTCTTAGAAACTGGACCTGGATCAACCAAAATTTGCATTTGCTGAACTTGGCGTACAACTGATTTTCTTTCAAAATTTGCAACACAATCCTCAAATATTGCTCATGTTCCTATTATGTTGACGAAAAGATCATATTGTCATCGATAAATACTACCACGAAGATCCCTAAATACAGAAGGAAAAGTTTGTTCATCAATTCCGAAACGTGGCAGGAGCGCATGTTACCCCAAACAACATCACTAGGAACTCAAAATGACTGTACTGAGTCATAAACACAGTTTTTAGAGATATCCTCGTCTCTAACTCTCAATTGGTGGTAACCTAATCTCAGGTCTATCTTGGAGAAAGACTTAGCTCCCTTTAACTGATCAAACAGATCATCTATCCGTGGCAACAAATACTTTTCTTTATAGTTACATGATTCAACTTCCGGTAATTTTTGCATATTCTAAGAGATCCATCCTTCTTTTTGGCAAATAGAGCCTGTGCTCCCCAAGGTGAAGTACTAGGGCACATAAATCCAATACTACGCAACTCATCCACTTGAGTTCGCAATTCCCTTTCCTCTGTCGGTGCCATCCTATAGTGTAATGACCCTATCCCAACTTCCTAGTGTGATATTGTTCGCATTGGGCCCACTCTACCCTCACGGTTTTAAATTGGGCCCTGACCCACCTAGCCAGGCCAAAAAGTCCTCATCAAATAGGTGGGGGGATTCTCTTTATAACCACACACCCAACCCACCTCCCAACCAATGGGAGACTTTCGTGGGTTGGTGTTACAATCCACCCCTTAAGACCAGAGTCGTCCCTGACTCTGTAACGTCACACTGACAGGGGTTTACACAGGAAATACCACACAGGTGGAGAGCCCGCACAACCGAGAGTGGAACCGTGCTCTGATACCACTTGTAACGACCCTACCCCAACTTCCTAGTATGATATTGTCCGCTTTGGGCCCACTCTACCCTCACGGTTTTACTACAAATAAACACCCACCTCACAACCGATGTGGGACATTTTGAGGTGGGTGGTGGGTATTACAATGTGACGACCCTACCTGATCCCACCCAAGGATAATATTGTCCACTTTGGGGCCCACGTAGGAGGTCGCACGGTTTTGCTCTAGGCCCTAGCCCACATGGCCAAGCCCAAAAGGCCTCATCCAATGGGAGGGGGGCTTCTCTTTATAACCACCCACCCCACCCACCTCCTAACCAATGTGGGAATTTGGTGGGTGCGTATTACACCCACCCCCTTAAGACCAGAACCATCCCTGGCTCTGTCACATTAGAGAGGTAGAGGTCCCACGCAGTCCGAGTATTGAACTGTGCTTTGATACCACTTATGATGATCTGACCCGACCCTATTATGATATTGTCCACTTTGAGCCCACGAGCCCATACGATTTTTCTGTGGGCCTTGGCCCAGATGACTAGGCCCAAAAGACTTCACATGGGAAGAACGGGCTTTCCCTCAAATAAACACCCACCTCACCTACCTCACAACCGATGTGGGACATTTTGGGTGGGTGGGTGTGACACAGTGAGATTTTATGATTAATTTTGAGAAAAAAATTATGAGCCATGTTGAATGTCCCATTTTATTTGGTCTTTATTAGTGTCAGGACCCATTTGGTGAGGCTAAACGAGCAGGGCCTTATAGTATGGTATCAGAGCTTAGGTTCAACCCTTCGACTGTGAGTAAGGCCAGGGTTAGAAATGTTGAATCTTTTGCCCTTAGGTTGAGCAAGGTAGAGACCCTTTTAGGGTGAATGGTTAATTTTTGTGATGGTTAGTTTTGTTTAGTTAAGCCTTTGAACATTTCGTTTAAAGTGGTGTTTGGAGTGTTTAGTTGATCAACCTAGAGGAAACAAGTTGATGGATGGCAAGGCTTGAAGTGTTTGGGCTCGTAGATCATGGTTTGTTGCAGGTTGGAGTTGGTCAATCCACCAAGATGAGTAAAGTTTGTCAGACTTGCGTGATAGCCATCGATGGAGTTGAATTAGAGCACAACCTTACGATTTTGGATATGAAGTCATTCTAGGCTTGGATTAGATATATGTTTTTAATGTGACTTTAGATTGTTTTATGAGATGTGTATCTGGTCGATCACCCATATAGAAAGAATTTAGTTTGAAACTGAATCTTTTTCCTGGACTTTACATGATTCGTCAAAAGTTGCTTGGTCAATTGGCTAGTATGGGTTAGGAGAATTCAAAATCCTTGGATATGAAGTTGCTTGGTCAATTGGCTAGTATGGGTTAGGAGATTCACATCATGAAGATGTTGAATTTCTTATTGACTTGCTTCCTAGTACATCACCTATTTCTATACCTCCATATAGAATGGTGCCGACTGAGTTTGTAGAATTGAAAAGTCAATTGGATTGTTTTACGAAGGTTGGCTTTATCTAACTTAGTGCATCACCTTGGGATGCACCAACTTTGTTTGTGAGAAAAAGATAAAAAATAGATCGTTCTATGAGATTTTGTATCAACTACACACAATTGAATAAACCTACAATTAAGAACAATTATCCCTCCCCTGAATTTATGATTTGTTTGATCAGTTGAGAGGATCTCGGTATTTCTCCAAGATTGATCTTCGGTCAAGATATCATCAGCTGAGAATTAGAGAATGTGACATTAAGAAGATTGTTCTTTTGCACCAAGTTTGGTCATTATGAATTTGTAATAATACCGTTTGGATTAACTAATGCTCTTGCGACATTCATGGATCTTATGAACAGAATCCTTAGACAATATCTGGATCAGTTTGTAGAAGCCTTTATTGATGACATACTGATTTAATCATCGCCTAAGGAAGACCCAGTTGATAGGCCCCGTGTCCTAAATATAGGTGGTAGTAGGTGGGTGTTTGATTCGTTAGTGTTGGATATGTCAGGATGCGATGTTATTTTGGGGATACATTGGGGATTCACCCGTCAGACCTTTTAAATTATTTATGGAGGTGGGTATCTAGTTGTTCCCCCGCCGGATGTGAGTTGTTGAGATATTTTGTTTCCCCTTTCGGCCGTGTTTGAAAACTTAGACGTTGGAGTGTTGAATAGAGAATATTGGAATTTACTAATTCAGTTGAGAACATTAGATTTCATTTGAATTATGGCCTGTTTTGAGACCTATATTACTTGAGATGTGGAGACACCTTTACTTGGTGATTTATTTTATTGATCTAAGTTGAGACTATGAAGTTAAGTTGTTTAAGTCACGTTATGACTTACATGTGAATAGAAATGGATACATGTATTGAGCTACATTGTGGATTATTTGCATGCATTTCTTAGATAGGAAAAATAAGTTAAAATGTTGTAGTATAGTTATCTTGTAAAGGGTTTCGTTGTGAATGTGATGAACACTACAGGAATTAGCATGATCGTAGGTAGATAGCCTTATCATGTTGCGAGTGGTAAAGGTACCCGTGTAGGGACTACCAAAGGTGGAGGTGACGTGACATATGGGACGATGGAGTGATAGCTGAAAGAATGTAACTGTCTATGTGAATGGGTTTTGATCTTATGTGTGAGAGAACATAGGCTATATGTGAAATGGGCAACTGTAAATTTTGGTTAACAGTAGTACAATTCCTAAGTCTTGTGGTTTCGTCAGAAGGTGTATCAGTGGATACTTCTAAGGTTGAAGTTGTGCTTAAGTGGGAGAGACCCCGTAGTGTTTTTGAGATACATAATTTCTTAGGCTTATCTAAATATTATCGGAAGTTTATTAAGATTTCTCTCTAGGCTTGCTGCACTTATGAAGAATCGAAGAAAAGATTGACATCATCACCGGTTTTGATATTCTAGAAAGATACCTTGGTTATGTTAAGCATTGTGATGCTTTTGAGGACGGTTTAGTTGTATGTTAATGCAGAAGTTGTACCCAGAGTTGTTCGTCAATCAAACGTTAGTACCTTAGTTAAATTTTGAGGGCGAAATTTCTTTAAGGGGGGTTAGGTTATAGCGACCTGACCCAAATTAGCTGGTTTAGGCCCAATTAGAATTTTCGGGTAGACTTTTATCGGGTGTTGTATTTGTTGGCCTATTTATTTGATTGAATTTGTTTGAAATTTAATATTTGATTTAAAAATCAAGACATGACTTGAGACTCTAAAAATAAGTAGCGCTTATTTTTGGAAACTTTCTAAATTTAGAAATTTATGAAATTGGTTGTTGTGGGGCCCATAACTATCATGAAATTTTTAAATATTATTATTATCCATTTTTTTTTTTGTTGAGACCTATTTGGAAAGTTTCTAAAATTTTCCTTTTTGGGACCCAAGTTATCTTAATTTTGGAAAGATTGAATTGAAATTTACTTTTAAGTAAATAAAGTTTTTATTTTGGAAACAACAGTTTACTTATTGTAAAATCTAATAAATTTTGGAAATTCAAGTTGGAGTTTTGGTGGGCCATGGTCCCACATGAGTCTATTTGAAAAAAAGTTTCAAAAAAAATAAAAATAAACTAAGACACAAAGAAATCCAAGTTCGTTGGCTTGAGGAAAAAGAATAATAAAATAAAATAACATATGCAATTTGTTGGGGTCCAATTTGACTAAGGAAAGAGGGTATTTTAACAAAGGCTTAAAATAAGGAAGAAATCTTCAATCAGAAGACTCCTTGGCCGACCATACGTTAATAAAACAAGGATTCGTTTGAGGCTTTTGCAAAACAACGAAAACTGAGTTTTTTCTTTCCTAGGAGAGCCTCTCTCTCCATCGACTTTCCTTCTCTCTCTCCTTGAGGTATGTTTCTTATTTGCTTGATCCCTTTTTCTTCTTAAGTAATCTTTGATTTTAATAAACAAGATTTTGGGTTTTTCAATCGATTTCAACATCAAATTCGAATATGGTGTGCAAATCCAACTATGGTGTTGGTGTCCATGGATTAAAATTGTCGGAGCCTATTCTATTTAATTTAATGGATGGAAATATTTACTTTCTGAAATCCATGGACAAATCAATCACACCTCACATGAATTCGGTGGTTTGAATTTGATTTATAAAGTTTGGGATCAATGAAAGACGAGAAACTCAGGTAAAGTTCCAATCTGCGCACCATGGATAAAAAATTCATAACTCAGGCATCCGATGAAATCTTTCAACGAATTAAAGTTTGTTTGAAGCTAAACTTACAGATCTAGACACTGTAAGAATTTGAAGCCATGATCATCTGCATAGATGCCTCAGATCGGATCACAAAGTTGGGCCAAAATACATATTGAAAATTTTGGGAAGTTTTACCCTAATTCATTGTGCGATTTTTAAGTTTTTATGTTAATCATATTGCTTTGAATGTTTGTGTGGATGTAGTAAAAATGAATTAGAAATCGCAGAAAATTTTTTGATTAAGTTTTGATGAGTTTAATTACCCCAATTAATTACTGCAAACCATGCCAATCTCTTGAATTTGCAGTTTCGGCACAATTTTGGGGACCCGTCTTCTAAAAATCTTAACTTGATATCCAAATGTCAAAATGGTGCAAAATTCATGTCTATTTTGTTCAGAACGAGGAGATATATCTCCTGAAAAAATAATAATTAAAGGGCCAATTTGGTGATTTGATTGGTCGAATTAGACCTGAAAGAGGACCCCATTGCCCCATTTCAGATCTGTAGTTTTTGGGCAATTTTACAGTGTCTCCATATTTGACATTTTATTCGATCTCAGGATATCAGATCAATGACAAAAAAATTCCTAAATTCAATCCCTCAGAGAGACCTAACTCTGGGAAATTTTAAATTTAAATTCAATGGGATGATGAGTAAAAATCGGTTTACAACCCAAGCTCTCGGACTAGACTGCAATCTGTTTGGCCACGTGACTGTCTGAGTAAAACGATCATATCTCGGGCTAGAAGCATCAACTACAGCCAAACGAGATATCGTTGAAATCATAATTCAAAGATCTATCTACTGGTAGAATATGAGAATTAATTGTTAAACTTGTTGTTCCCAAAAAATTCTGTAAGACGAGTAAATTCCACTTTGTTAAGCTTTCTTTGAAAAGTATGTAAGTCTTGGAAAACATGGATTTTGAATTTTTATTTGCTTGAACAGAATCCCTATGATTTCAAGGGGGACTTTATTAATTTAAAATAATTGGGAATAGAACTTCCTAAGTGGTTTTGGAACCTTTAAAATAATTGCAGAGATCTAAATTGAAAGCTTGTAGATTTAAAGCTTGGTTTTTTTTTTGGGTGGTATTGCTTTGCATACTTGATGTGATGGATTCAAATACTTTCATGTGTATTTTGATTTATGGATTCTTGTGATATTGTATCTTGTATGTTTGAATGCATAGAGATTGTGTTTTAAATAAAAGGCGTGAGAATTTTTGGAAATAATGGGTAAAGTCCTGTGCATCTCACTAAACGTATGGGGACCTTATTTTGGCTAAGTGTTTAAACTAGTGAGTAAATAAGTTAGCTTGGACTGCTGTGAGTACCCATTACCTTGTTGGAAAACTCGTAATATGTATTCAAATCCGATTTGAAATTATTCTATATTATGTTTGGAAATTTTGGTGAATTTCAGTGAATCATTTTATGCCATGAAAGTTCCTATTTTTCAATGTGCTAGAACATCATGATTGACCCGAGAGAGAGGGGGGTGGGGGGGTGGAATAGGTCAATTCAATTTTTAATGATGTTTACAAATTTCTTTATTTAAAGTGCAGCGGAATGTTTATCAAGAAATTTGTTTAGTATGATAATTTCATTAAGCGATCAAAGTCCCGATACGGTCAAAATACTTCTTGCAAGTACATCTCCGGCACACCCAAAACCAGTACTGGCACACCCAAAGTCAGCAACTGTCAACACACCTGGTCCAGTAGATGTAAACCGACACACACAGCTCGGCAATGGTTCAATAGTAAAGGGTACATGGAAGCAGTATTAATAACATCACAGCTCATAAACATCATCATATGTGATCAACATCACAAATATCCATAAGCACCTTTCACAATAGTGCATCATGTCTAGGCACATAAGTGGGTTAATCAAAATAGACCCTTGAAACCACTCATTGCACTAGATTCCATTTATCATGATTTGCTCTTATTGCAGTGTTAAGTCTTCTCACCTAAAATGTGTGGTATCGAGGAATCTATCAAGCATACAAACAGATATATAGATAAAGATCAGTTAATATATATAACATAACAAGCAATACATACTTATAGTATTTCAAATCTTATTTTTTCTGGAAATCTCCAAGGGAAATGGAATTGAATCTCCTATATTTGGTTACTGACCATTTTAAGTTACAATAATCAGCAATGTATATATAATAGAGCGCTCAAACCACTTCTCATATTGTCTTCTGGGCATGATCACATTGACGTATTGAGTTAGGCCTATAGGTATAAGGTACTCAGGCCACTACTCTTATAGCGAGTTAGGCCTAGAGGTCACTCAGTGCCCGAACCCTTCTTTTCTACCAAGCGGCGAAGGAAATCGTACAGCTACAAATAGCTATTGGGCTGAGTCAACCACAGATAGAGAGTATCGGCCTGGAAGTGAATACAATAAGTAATACAATATAGTATTAAGAGAAAAAGGGTTAGTATCATTTTTAATTATCAAAAGGGGTATAAACATCACATTAAAACCTAGAGTCTAAAACATAAAATCTTAAATCAAACAAGATTTACAAATCAAAACTGGGTTCCCGGGAACATGTCTCGAAACTTGGTACTGTGACTTTGGAACTTCTGAGCCACTACCTGAAACCAGTCCACAGAACCTTCGGAACATGATTCTGTCCTTCAGAACGTCCGAGGCTCATTTCTCTGAACGTCCGAACGTGCTTCCGGGCAGAAAAACAGAAAACAGAATCTTTGGTGGGTCTCAGAACTTGCCAAGAGAAGCTCGGAACTTCCGAGAGGCTCGGTCCTTCCGAAGCAAACTCGGAACATGTCGTTCGTAAAGGCAGGAGAAACTGTTAGCCTCTGGACACTTCGGAACTCCGAACTGAAGCTCTGAACTTCCGAAGTGTCGGCTTCGGAGTTTCTGAAGACTAACTCTTAGACCTTCCTAGAGTCGTCTTCTGTAACGCCCTGCCCTTTTCACTAAGCTTTCCGAAAATCAGAGTCTATTTTTTTTAAAAAAAAAAATAGAAGAGTGAGCGAGAGCGGGATGTCACGACACGAGCTAAGTCCGAACTTCCAAAGCTTGACCCTTAATTGGTCAACCATACGTGTGCGTGGACCAAGTCCACTAAAATGGTTCAAACGTACTCAATAACTTGCGGAATAAAACATATATGCAGAATAACAATAGGATAAGAATCCTATTCCAATTTAGATAGCAAAGTAGTCCGTCATTTACCAATGATTATCTTAACTTGAATATCCAAAATAAACCATTCAAACCATAGTAAAATATATTTACGTTATCACAATCCCGAATGCTAGCTATTCAAATACATAGTCCACGAATAACTTAAACAAAATATAACTTAATCATCCAAGCTCCTAAGCTTGGCTCCGATCTCACTCATCGTTCCCTTCGTTTCCTGTGTCATCCACTAGGGTAGAAGTAGGGCGTTAGAACAACGCGACCAGTAGGTATTCCATTTAGGGTCTAGATATGGTTAGTACAAATCATATATAAGAACATAATGTCAAAACCATATAAAAACAATGCCATGTCATGATGTCAAATGCAATGAGTCCCACCCATCACAAGTACATATAACCCCTTGATGGGATTCTCATCATCAAGGTACTCCCACAGTGGTCTTTTGGATGCCCCGACGGAGTGTGGTCCCTCCATTACCTCTTGATGGGAAATGCACATCAACATATCCCCATAGTGGTCTTTCGGACGCCCCGACGGAGTGTGGCCCCTCCGATTACATATCATCCCTCCCATGCCATGTATGAGATGCAAAAGTCCACATGCTATGCAATTATACAAATCATAGCATTTTAAATCTCATATTTAGAACATAATCTTTTTACGACATAACTCATCAAAATAAACCAAATAAATCATATTACATAAACCATGTTTTCAAAGAGGTAAAATCCTACCAAAGACCACTAAAGTGTCTTTGCTTCTTAAACTGGCAACCGCTCACGATTGCGCACCAGTTTATAAGGTCTCATTACCTTATAACATATCCATGAGTCAAACCAATAACCCATTTGATTTGCAATAATATCAAAGTCCAAAAATACACTTTGTGGGGTTCGGCCATACACTATGGCCGAACCTCACTTATTTGGTTTTAGCCCCCCTTTTGATTTGTTAATTAAACACCACTAAGGTAATCATCTAAACCCTAAGTCCACAAATCATTCTTCATGGGGTTCGGCTATATACCATGGCCAAACCCATGGTCCATTATTTTCACTTAATTACATCCTTGCCATTGGTCTAATCCTTAGTTAACATTTCCTTCATTTAATCTACCATATATAGATCCTAAGTCCACCAAACATTTCCCATGGGGTTCGGCATGCACCATGGCCGAACCCATGGTCCATTATTTCCACTTAATTACAACATTGCCATTCTTTTATCCATGGCTACCATTCCATTCATCTAAACATACATAAGTTCACATTTTGATTCACAACATGGTTCATGGGGTTTGGCCATACACCATAGCCGAACCCTATGATGTCTAAAACCCATTTCTCCATTGAGTGCCTTAACATTTAATCCCTTCAAAATCATTGATATCCCTTCCATGGTGTTCGACCATACACCATGGCTGAACCCATGGTTCATGGTTCTTTCACCGATTACATTTTAACATGTAAAATGATTAGTATTCCTCTATTTAAAGTCGTTTTAAAAGTCCTTAACATATACCTACCATTTCCATGTTTTGAAACCCATTAAAATTATTAAAACAATCCACTTGAATTCAATATCTAAAAACCCAAGTCCATACATATTCCTTGGTGGGGTTCGGCCATACAACATGGCCGAACCTCACACTTTGGTTTTGTGCCCTTATTTCCATTCTTTATCTCCTTACACTAATATCCTCTCCATTTTTAAACCTTCTAAATCATTCATAAACTTTCCTTTTTATTATTCAAGAACCCATAAAATAACCAAGGTCCCTCCATGGAGGTTCATCCTTTCCATTAAAATACCATATGCTTCCCTTAATTTTTCTTCCATGGGGTTCGGCCATACACCATGGTCGAACCCTATGGTTTCTTACTTTAAACAAAGTCTATCAAAAACACCTACTGGTTCCGCGACTCCTCCGGTTTTCTTTTGCTCCGGCTTGCTCTTTCGATCCTTTCCTTCCTTAACCTTTTCCTCCTTTTTCTTGATCCTTTGGCCGAGTGTGAGAGCATGAGAGAGAGAGATGGAATTCGGCCTTGAGTGAGAGGGAGAGATGTTTGAGATGTCCACTCTAAATTCTTTTCTTTTTGGTCCTTATGGGTGGTCGGCCAAGAGATGATTTTGAGGGAGAGAAGAACAGCCAAGAGGGAGAGAGAGATAGAATTGTAAAACTAATGTCTTTCTTTGATCAATAGGGTCGGCCAAAGGTGGTGTCCTTTGGTGACACCCCTTTGTAACTCCCAACCTCATTTACCTCTCTCAATTAAATTCCATTTGGGGGGTTTCATTCATGAGATGAAACCCCATGTCTCCAACGGCTGCAATGGAGTTGCCTTGTGTAACCTCCACAAACATCATTCATCTCCCATTAATGCTTCCTTTGGGGGTTTCATCTATGAGATGAAACTTCCACCCCCCCCCCCCCCTCCCCCCCTCCAACGTGCACCCTTTGGATTTTGAATTGTGTAACCCCCAAAACTCTTCCTCTCCTCATTGCTTCTCCATGTGGGGGTTTCATCTTTGAGATGAAACTCCCATGCCAACGTGTGCCTTTATTTGAATTTGCAATAAACCAAAACTTCCCACCTCTCCAACGTGTAACCCTTGGTTTGATTTTTGAAACAACAACCCTTCATCTTCACACTTCACTCACACTTTAATTCAACTCACCATTTTAATTTAACTCATTTCAAATCAACTCAACTCACTTAACTCATCACTTTAAAGTCGACTCACTCACTTGATTGCCTTCCCATTTTAATTCAACCCCAATTAAATTAGGCTTGAACTCACTTGGTGGTCAACCAAGTCAACCATGACCCATTGGGTCCTAATTGGGCATTTTAACCCAAATAGCAACCTTGACCCAATTGAATGCATATTACCCATTTACTTTAAATTGAACCTTATACCATAACCCGTTGGGTCTTAATTGGGCAATTGACCCAACACCTTACCCATCTAAGGTCCGTATCATTTAAATTCACAAATTAAATGGCAAATTCATATATATTTGATAACGTGGAAATCCGGGGTGTTACATCTTCCTCCTCTCTCTGCAACAGCAGATAGTAACGGCAGCGGAATAGTGAAATACAAATCAAGAAACAGTGGGTTTTGTGGGTTTGTTTTTCACATCCAACTGGTCAGATGGACTCCTCTGTGAGTCCTTTTGACATAGGGAATAAATTAAAGCCTTAACATTAAATTAAGACATTTGATTTTAACATGGAAATCAGGGAAACACATGAAAATCTAAGTCTCCTTAAAACTTCAATTTCATTTTACATACTCAAAACTTGATCAATTTTACTTCTGTTTGATTCTAAACTTGTTAAAATTTAAAAACGAATACAATGGTTACCTTCGCTTAATCTCTGAGTTGAAAATCCAAAACTTGAAAAATCTTCCCCTTAAGCTTACGGTGAAAAATTTGAAAAGCAGAGAGGGAGTGGCTTGGTCTGGTTTTCAATGGGTTGAATTCTTAATTGAGGTAAAACCAGCTGGGATGAAAGGTAGGATTTATAGAATTTTACCATGGCCAAGTGAGAGACACCTCATCGGTAACGCAGGGGCGCTGCATGGGTTGCCTCGGCCACGTACCAGTGGCAACAGTAAAACTGTAACTTTATTTTGCAGATAAATCCTTCCTGCAGGTTCTGTAAATAAGTCTAGTTTTGATCTTAATTAAATTTTAATAAAAAACATGGTTTAAATAACTTAATTAATTTAATCCAACTTAACAGAAATGTTGGGTTTTACAAACTCTACTCATCATAAAAGTTTGGTGATTTAAAATTCGTTAAAAACCATAGATTTAGACAAAATCCACATTTTGACACTATTTACTTATTTTAACTTGTGATAAATAAAAGGGTTTAAAGCCTTTATTTTCAAAATTTGGAGAAATAAGCTAAACCATTATATTAAAACCTAACATCACATATTTTCTCAAAATTTTCTTATTCCTGAACTTATTTAAAAACATTTATCTCTTCTCTTTTGGGGTCTTTTCGGGTAGTTTTAAATAATATTTTTGAAAAATAATATAATTCTATAATTATAAATTAAAATCCTTGATTAAGGAAATCAATATCATCCATTAATAATCAAATAATTACATACATAGAAGAAATAATATTTATAAATGGTAAATTACCATTTTGCCCTTCCAACTAGACGAGTTGGATCATCGAGCTTTCAAGCTCTGACTGGGCCACATCTGGGCTTTTCATAAAGCCTTAACCGTAATTCTCAAGATTTACCTGTCAAAGTATGATTTATCATACTGATTATGCTTAATTCGGGTCAGGGTATTACAGTACGAGTTGGAAACAGATCTATTACAAGATATCCAACTAGATAATTAGCCAACCTCTTGGCATATGAGTGGATTCCGTACTCCATTTCAAGATGCCTAGGCATCGGCATTCCGTACACTCTTGCTCACGTTTCACACGTGAAAACACACATCTCACCCCGTTACGTGTGAACAGTGTTGGTATCGCGTTACGGTCCTGTTCACATCTTTTCCGTCAATACAATAACCACGGACCTCCATTCATTGCTGTAGGACTAAAGATATAAGAATCCAAATATTTATAATGCAAATATGAGATGTATTTTAATAAGCACAGTGTGGTTGAATTTCCTCATAAGTTGGCGAGTGTTTTTGACGAACTGTAAAAATGTTAAAATCGTATAAATACGTGGTATAATGAACGTAACAGGGTTTATCATATACATCTATCGCTTATATTTTTATATTTTAATCCTCCCTTTTAGGTGATAAAATCAAAATGTTAAGTACATGTGAAATGTAAGAGTCGGTGATAGTGCGTGAGATAATAGACGCTAAAGAATAACAACAAACCAAGTGGAAGCAAAACTGACCAAAAATTAACAAAATAAAATAACACTTAATACATGGTGTTTTAAGAAGGTTATGCACACAAAACATAAAGAAAATAAAATTCAGTGCTCGTCTCATATTATCAATTTTTATCGTTACCGGACGTATTCAGATTGGCCCAGCGAAGAAAGTGAAAAGTAGGGTCTATCCACAACTAATGTTACACCGTATTTAAACAATTATTGCATAAAATAACACAAATTTGGTCAAATGGATGAATTTTGATCCAAATAAATCATTTTTACAATTAGTTTAAATATTGCAAAAATTACCATTTTGCCCTGCATTATTAAAAAATACTCTGAAAATTGAAAGACAATTCGAATGGTTGACCCATGGTCGACTAGGTCGAACATATGCACATGTTCGAATAGTCGACTGGTCGAACAGTGGTGCTTTGCCACTAATTTTCAATGGATCAAAAATCTCTCCACGTGGTGGAGCAGTTTTCCATTTTTCAGGCATTTTCTTTGTCGATTTTTCACGGACAAACCACAAAGTATTTTCCTACCTAATTTTAATAAGAGCTTCCTCTTACTGAGTTCTAGAATCTAAAAAGAATAACTGGGTAAGAAATCATACCAAAAGCTTGAGAAATATCAACACAAAGTGACTGCTGGAACTAATTGCAAAGCAGAAAACTAAAGCAAAAAATGAGGAACTGAGAATCAAGAAGATGAAGAAAAGAACAGCAGAAGCAACGATGGAACTTGAAACTTTCCTAAGCCCATGGATTGATATTTATATCCTTCAGATTCAATCACCTGAAGCACCATAACCCTTGGATTCAAATGGAGAGGTTTAAGGAGGATCTGAAGAAGCCAACAACTATTTTTCTTCCTCTATTTTTTCTTCTCAGTAAAACCATGAAATTCACTATTTAGCCAACAGTTAAGTTAACAAAATCTGGGTATGTTTAGAAAACTCTGATAAAATCTGACACCGCAGCTGCATTGAGAACGTGGGGTTTACTGAGGGTGGTAAAGTCAAATTTTTGTTTTAATCTAAAATCCCTTTATTTTTGCAAAAAAAAAAATAATATTTTAACAAATAGACGACCTACATTTACAGAACTTTGAGACTCAAATTCAAGCATCTAAAATGTTAAATTGAAATTCTAAAAATGTCAAACATTTTGTTAAAATAAAGATTAATACTATCAACTTTTACAAATTTTTGGATTACGCGGTATTTGAAAAATCGGGGTTCCATAGAAAATTTAGATAATGCTCTTTTAAAAATCATATTCCGAGAAATCGTCGGAAAAATTAAAAAATACCACTGAGTGCAATACTCCAAGACATAAAGTGTTTGCAAATTTCAAGGTTTGATTATGTCAATAGAGTGATTTTACGCACTCGGCTAGTTTTCAAGACACTATTCATGATTTTTTTATGTAAAACAAAGTACATTGTGAAATGACTATTTTCCCTCCAGACTTCAACAAGTTGGATCATTGAGCAAATAAACTCAAATTGGATCAAACTTGAGCTTTTCAGGAAGCTCTCTCTGCGCTCTTTAATACTAACTAGTCACAAAGGACGGTTAGTGTTCTTAAAATGTACTCAGTATTTTAAACAAGGGTTAGTGTCTCATAAGATGAATCTAATCTCTAATAGTAAGCTGTCACGCCCCGTTCTAAAGTGGGCCCGAAACGGGACAGGAGTGTTTTTTTTTCTAATCACAGAGAGGAAACCTTTAGTGGTTTCTACAGTTTGCCCAATGAGGGAAGTCCATTGGTTTCAAACAATATAAAGCCACACGTGTATCACACATAGTGACTCAAACATATACCATAAATGTTTCCCCATACAAATACACAACATCAGAATAACACACAGAAAAGTAATGGTTTTATTACATGTTTAGGGACACCTCAAAGGACACAATGTTATTACAATAATAACGATAGTTTGGTCCGATAAAACATAACATAAAATCTCCCACCTAACGGGGAGAATCAGGGTTCCCAACTGCCTGCACGGGGTACGTCAATCCTTTCCTTGGGCAAATTTCCTAGAAACGCAAGGGAGTGAGCTCACTAGCCCATTGAAAAGAAAATAACGAACATACATAACATATTATCACCAAAGCATTATCATTCAATGCATGATTCAACCTAAACAGGTTCTTACACTAATTATTAAGCAGTCTTTCTATATTGGATCATCACCCTAGCACGGTTATCCTACCATGATTAAAGCATGTAATACCTCTATTTGAATCACTGCCTTTTGTCTATCGACATGTGGTCTACACTAGGTTGATCGCGAACCAGTGCTTCTCAGCCCACAATGCGCTCTACAAAGCAACCAATAATGGTTCGATACTTCACACATACGTACCACGCTCTACACTACAGCTACTCACAACCCAATGCTTCACACAGTGCGTAAAGACAATTCACATGCATAATGACATACAACACATGTTACTCATACGGATTAACAATCCAATTAACCCATCATGATATCCCTGGTCACTCAGCATATATCTCTCACACAGCTAACATGCATTTCTAGCATATACCCCAATGGAATCGCATAGCACATAATCCAACATTTACATACCACCAAAGATAAACAGTATTGAACCTGAAAGTTCCCGGAGTGCTAGAACACGATTGACCCTAGAGGGGGGTGAATAGGGCAATCCCGATTTTAACGACCTTTTCAATAATCTTAATTAATTAAAACAATATGCAGTGGAATAAAAAGATCAATCAAGTGTTTTGTGATAAGAGAGTGTGCAGATACTAGAGCAATCACAACAACAAAAACCAAACACCCACGACACAAGATGTATAGTGGTTCGGAGCAAATTCCTCCTACATCCACTATTGGACTCAACCAACCTTGGGTTATCCCAAATACACTATGTGGGGAATTTTGCTGATGTACAAATTCTACATTTATAATCTCGCAAGTGCACAAACCATGTATAGTATAACAGTATGAGTGCGAGGTCCAACCCAAAGGACATCCCCAAAATATATGCTTAAATTAAATTGGTACCTTTAAAAAGATGTAATCTTAAGAGATCAAATTCATGGATTTACAATTCTAATTTAAAAAACCAAAGTAATACCATAATTATCTAACTTATGAATTTAACAAGTCGAGAATCAAATCCATCTTCTTTTTATTAAAATGGTGAAACATGAATAATGGTAGTCTATCTTAATTAAAAATTACATGTTTTAAAATCAAAATATCATAACTCCAACCCTAGTTAAAGAATCTTTTGAAAAGGGATTGATTTGATACAATGAATAAAAGAATTAAAAATTCAATAAGATTAAACAAACAATATGAAATACATATGATAGAATGGAATTGGTCTCAAGCAATCAAGATGGCATTAATTTCCAAATATTAATAATAATACTAAAGCCAAGAATCTAGAGCTCTAGTAAACTGATTATATTTGTATGAATGTTTAAAATTATTTTAAAGATTAAATCTATGGATTCCATTAAAGTATTCATCACAAAAACGTACCTTAGATTTGAATGATAAAGATAGGCTCCTTTCTTAACTCTAAATTTTTATCACACCCTTAAAATAAGATCCTTTGAAATCAAAACAGGGGATCACCCAAGAATGGACCTTGTAATTGAATGATAAGAATAGGCCTCTACTTTAATTCTAAGTATTCCATAACACTCTTAAAATAAGAGCCTTAGAAATTAAAACAGTGGATCATCCAGAAATTCTTGTTCACACATTAAATTCATGCACAGAGTTAATTCTAGAAAATAAAAATAAATGTAAGTGCAAACATAGATCAATTGGAAAACTAGAAACTAAATATTTCACCGCACTTTAAATCTTATTAATAAACCTGGAATTTTGAATTACATGACTTGGAATTGGATAAAAGAATATTGGAAAATAAACTACAAATCAAACCACTAACCCTTATGCTCGATTTTCCTGTTCTTCCTTCTTCTCTTCCTTTGGTCCACGCCTAGCTTTCATTCCCTAAGTCCAAATTCGAAATTTACTATTGGCTTAGTGCTCTATTTATAGGCTCAGGGTTTGGATGGATGGATGAGATTTAATCTGGGTTAAGTTGTGAATTGATGGCTTGGATTTGATCTCATTCAGAAGTGGATGAGGATATTTTAAGTTGAAAAGGCTAGGGTTACAGGCATACACGAAATTGGGTGGCTTGGTTTGGTGGCTAAGCAATGGGGGAGAAAAAATTGGAATTTAGGATTAGTTTGGAAAGTAAAGTGCAAATCCCATTTTTCTACACATGTACCATCTTGCAGCTCCATTTTGACCTAGTAAACTTCCAAATCTTGAAATTTTGTAACCAACAAAGTTGTATCCCTTGAAGTCTTACTTCCAATGCAGCAAGAACGAACGCAATCGGATATTGAAGTGGAAAGTTATGGTCAAAATACCAAAGTTGTCTCAAAACTTGTCTTCCAAATCCCATCTTTTTCTCCATTTCTTCCTACACAAGGCTTCACACGAAATTGACAAGTGTACTCTTTGCCTTGGGAGAATTTGGATTGCTTGGAGGAGGGTGATGAGGTGTAGGTGATGTGGCATGAACCTAGATAGGATTTTGGGTCAAGTGCATGGAGAGATTTTGGTTACTTGGGTTCCAAGTTGTTCTATATCTAGGGTTTTTATGAATGAATGGATATGATTGAATGGGACCTAGATCTAATGGCTCTAAGGTTAATTGTATAAAATAAAATATTGGAATGATGTGGTACCTAATGGAGGGTTATGATTTAAAGGTTAAGATAGATGGATGATAGAATGAATGGCCTAGATCTACATGATGTAAGTATGCATTGGATATGGGATGGAGGCTTTAGGGTTTACCTAAAATGTAAGCATGAAATGGATGGTTATGATGAAATGTCCTAAATCCAATGTCTTTAATGAGTGATGTTTGATCTAAATGGATGGGTGATGAAATGATGTATGGACGGTGATAGTCCCTTTACACGGTGCAAGAATATCATGATTGACCCTATAGGGAGGGGGGGGGGGGGGGGAAAGGTCAATCGCATTTTTCATGGTGTTTACAATTTTTTTTATTGTTTTAAGTGCAACGGAATATTGATCAAGAGATTTGTTTTGTGTGATGGATTGTTTATTTAATTCTTTAAACATTTACACTAAGATTATGACCCTTTACATTAAGCTTGATTATCGATGTTTGTGCACAATGTATAAGAAATGATAATCAATATGCAAAGTGACGTGTGTTGAGAAGAGTACTTCAATACTAAATACAAAAATACAAAGATCGAACACCATGAGACCAATTTAAAGTGGTTTGGTTAGCCAACCTACATCCACTGTTAGGACTTAATCAACCTTGAGCTATCCTGAAATCCACTAAGTGAGGACTTACACCCTCACAATTAGAGTAGGAATTCCACCTCATTCAATCGGCTGGGAATTTCACCCACCACTGTAGAATAAGAATTCCACCTATCCATTTGGCCGGGAATTCCACCCACCACTGTGCCGGAGACAATGCTCCAGAGTTTTTTATAGTGGTTCCGGAGCAAATGCTCATTAATCCACTTTTGGAACAAAGGTTTTAAAATAAAATTAAAACCAAGAAGCACATTCCTTTGAAGCTCTTTCTCTTAATGTGTGCTTCTTCAAGATCCCACCTAATGTGTACCGACGCTCCGCCTTATAGCCACCAGTTTAACAAGCACAATTCAGGGTGACAAAGAAACTGGTTTGACACATCTTTCCTAGTTTCTGGCCCTTTCTTTCTTATCTCTTTCTCACTTTCAAACTCAATCAATAGATTGGTTGTTTATGAGTTATCTCTCCTCCTTTCTTTCTTTTTCACAAACTCAATCCAAATGCTTGGTTGTATTAGATTCCCCAAGTTTAAGCACAAGAAAGAGAGTGATCCTTCTGTTGGCCCTTGTTTAAGCTCACTGATAAAGATGACGGTCCAACTGATCTTGCCGAAGGATACCAATTGGTTGCATAAAAATCAGTTTTTATAGAGAAGGCAATGAGTTACCTTAACGGTAATGTCCCAATAGGTCGGTCACACCGAGGGATCGGTAACTAAAAATTGTTACCGTTACAAACCCGACCGTTGTGCATTAAGTGCACTCCCAATGGTAATATTTTTTCCCGGCCGATATGTCGATGTCGCCGATGGGTCGACACTTATGGCATCGACAGGTCGGTCCATACGATATGCTCGGTCTGGGGCAAAAACATGTTGACAATAGTTTGAAGTGTAGAAACCTGTTACCCAGAATGACCTGTCGCTCTTTACCGAGAGGTCGGTCCTAGTACTCTCGATCTTGAATTATTGATATGTGTATTTCTTCGAGAATCCACTTGAGTTCAAAGTTCCAGAAAAAGAACTCATACATCTTGATCGAGGAGTCGTTGACCACGAGGGGTCGTTTCAGCCTTTCACAGAGGGGTCGATGTATACGAGACTCTCGATCAGAGGCATACCCAGAATAACAGTTCAATGATCCAGAACCTATGTCAATCTGGCCGACCAGTCTTTGACCACGATGGGTCGATCCTGTCTCTACCGAGGGGTCGGTGAGAACAAATGGTCAAGCTGACAGTAAAACCAACTACATAAATCCAAGTTGGGTTCCAATTCACTATCAAGCTTCCTCTCTAGGCTTTTTATAATTTAACCATTTGTTCCTCTAAGCCTAGGGATAGTCCTCTCTAAGGTTTGGGTACCACCTAAAGTCATCTATGGCTATAATACTTGTTTTGTAATTGCCATAACGATGAGCTTCAATCCGTGGAGCATGATATTTACTCTTGATCATCTTGGGTCTTCAAGTTTCCAACAAGTGCTTCTTTCCGACTCATGGAATTGATAAAGTTAGGGACTTGGCCAAGCCGAGGTACTAACAATCTCCCCTTTGTCAATTTCATGACAAAACTTAGAAGCTAACCCAATTACAATTCCACCCTTATTACATCTCATTTGAATACAAAATATTACATTAATTACATGTACATATTCAAATGGAAAAACAACACTGTGATCTTTGCATATTCTTGTTCAGCTTTCTTCATTTCATTTTTTCTGTTCAAGTATATAAGCAAGCAACACTAGAAAATCATTAGACGGGTTAGTCCCAAAACATAAATATGCATTCATGGACTAAACAAGATCTGTATTCAAGCTCCCCGTACATCCTGATTTCCTAGTAACCAACACTACCTAATGTTGAGAATATTTCTCCCCCAATCATCTTGAGTTTGATCAATCTCCCAAACGCCAACCATAGACATTATCCCTATGTCTATTGGCTTCTTCCTACTATGGTTATCTCTTACTAGAGACACAAGCATTTTACCAATTACACCCCATAATTGGTTTTGATGTCCTCTAGCTTCTAATAATTTCTCCCCCATATTGTCATACAATTGACAAATATTAGTAGGCAGAATTTAGGTTCAAGCACTTCGCCATGCTTCTTGTATTTAGTGCTTTCATGAGTTTTTCTTCTAACTCATTTTATTCTTACTTACAGTCCAATGCATATCTCATGCATTACTGTTTTTCTCCTTCCTTCCTGTGGGTCAAGCCATTTTTCCCATCTTCCCTCTTTGAAGTTTTTCTCCCCCATTTTTCAAGCTACTTTCTATAGCTTTCTCAGCTCCCCCATAAACTTAGCTGCCTTTAAGTTTATTTTTCATCAAGTTTCTATCCAAGCTTGTGTAAATCTTCCTCCTCACACTGTCATGACCAGTGACAGGTGCTAATCAGCACATATTTTGTGCTCCCTCAAACTTCAGTGATGTGTGCATTCTTACATCCCGATCTCTATCTCCCTAACATGCCAATATAAAACCAACTCATTCAACCCTACATGTTAGTCTATTTAACAAAATCTATGTTAACAATAGACATGAGATAGAAATCAATTAGTACACACATTAACCATAGTAAATGATATCATATTAATGATAACTAGTTCAGTACATATGGTTTAGAGGAAGGATAACATGGATGCTTTAGACAAAATGTCGATATTACAATTTTTCAAAAGATATACATGAAAAACTATCCTAAGCAGAGCCATCTGAGGGAGATGCTTGAGTGAAAGGGGATCGACATTGAGATCCAAGAACAATGTCATCTCTGTGGGTTTCTGAACGGAGTTCCTGGACAGACACCTTGATCTCATATACCAATTCTTCAAGGTCATCTATCCTCCTTTCAAGCGAGGAGACTCTTTCATCAAGAGTGATAGCCTTTTGTCGAGGGAATTGGAATTCTCTCAGAAAGACCTTAGACATACGAGCTTCTTCCTCTTCGGCTTCTTCGATTGAGATCACTTCTTTTTTTGCTCCAAGGTCTGCTACAGATTTGGTTTGAGTCATTAGGTGATACCGACGACTGGATTCAGTTTTTGAGTTAGGGCTCCCTCGTTGAAAGGTCTTCTTAGGAACAGAGCCCGCAGAACTAGGTTCAGGAACATCTTGTACCAACTTAGGTGATCTCCTGAGGAAATGGGAGCTGGACTCAAGGATTTTTTCGGTGGTCGAAGACCGAGATTTAGCTGTCTCCTTTTTCGACATGGTTGTTTGGGAGGAGCTGACCAAAGCTTATCCGAACACTAAATTTCACAACACCGTGACACCCTTATTTTTTGAAGTGAGAGAAGCAAAAACCGTAAGGTTTTTCTGCAAGATTTCGCTCCAAAAGGTTCTATTGAATGGTCTAGGGCATGGAAGGAGAGGAAATCACCAGAGCTCAGCGGGAGGAGAAACTACGATTTTGAAATAATCTGTCTTCTTCGCAGAAAGAGACCTTTTTAACTTACTCTTTCTGACTTACCAACCAGTCGTGACCAACGACCTGTCTGTGTCGACATGTCGATATGTATCGACCTGTATCCCCTTTCAATTTTTCCTCTTTTCAGACAGCGTTCTGATTTCCAATAGTAACGACCTGTCTGATCCTCCGACAAGTCTATCATTTGACCTGGGTTGTAAAATGAAGGATGACTAGGTGTGTGTGTGCTTCTGATGTTCATAGTTCATTGACCTTTGCTTATATACCTTTTAATGACAGTGATGGTACAAACATTCAGACCGCATCTGTGCCATTTGAATATTCAATTCACCCTTCTAAAGATAGGCACAAACCATGGATTATGGATTTCTTTTCCTGGATCCAAATCAATCCAAGTTTCTTGGACACATTTAATTCACCAATTCAAGTATATTGTCCAAGTGTGTGATGTCATGAGATGCGGCATTTCCAGGCTTTAGCAATGGCAAGGTACATATGAACATAGTTCATTCCACATAATGTATAAACTAATGAATATTGGAATGAAACTCAAAGCACTCTAATCATACATTCATTTCTTGATTCGAATGTATTAATCAAGCATACGAAAATCAAGTAAGACACTGCACACACAACTCTTATGCTTATTATCATGTTATTACCCAAAACATGATAAACACTTTTACTAATCTTTCAAGAATTCTCTTATTTCTTGAAGAGAGCTAGTACACAAATGGATTTATTTGATCATTTTTTATTAGCACTTTTGGTAGGTCACACCAAACTGAAAATCCATTTAAAGACACAGAGCCTGTTTCATTCCACAAGGAATAATTTGGAATGAAACGACATTATGTATGAGTATCATACACACTGTATATGAGGTAATACACATACTACATTCATTTCCTAAAAATACACAAGTCACATGGCATTTGAAATGAAATGAGATAAGTATATTCCAATAATATAGTGCAGACCTACATGTACAGACGAGTATCTTGACATAAAATTAATCCAACAATCAAACATGAACATGGATTGAAGGCAAGATACACAAGTAATTCGAAAACATGTTTCAAATGTGATATCAACAATAGTTGCCCTTCACACATTTGAACATAACATTGTGAGACTTGGAATCTAAGTCCACAATCCAGAGATAGTCTTTTATCAAATCTGGTCTTAATCTTGGGTGTTTTCCCAATTGATTTGAAACACAACTCCAGATTTTGTACCATGATATTGGTCTTAAACATCTCAGTACATGGCCTTGTATAACACTTGGAAATCATTACCTTCATCAAATTCCTTTACAACATCCTCTTCTTCTCTTAAAGGATTTAGCTTGACTTTTTCAATGAATGAATTTTATTAGTCACCTATATTTTCAGCACACAAATTAGTCATGATAGGTGATGTCATCCATTGGGCTAAAAGAGATAGTTTTTCGTGGATTCTTTCAGCCACTTTTGTTGTTTCATGTCTGTTAAATACATTGACAGTATATCATGAAGCAAGACTGTTGAATGCTACAGGAGTTTGGTTTAAAGTACATAGCCAATTCATCACTAGTTCAAGCTCGATGGTCTTTGGGCTAAGTGGTCATGGAAGTTGAAGATTTATCCAATACTTCTTCCATAGGTTTGCACCACTTAATATTCACCTATTTCCAAACATATATATTGATGAAAATATTTAAAGTTTTTCATTCCATTTTTCATCAAAAATGAAGCTTTGGAAATATCATGGCTTTCTCTCATAGCTATTGTTCTAGCACGGATCAACTCGGATGGTTAGATCTTTTCTCAAGAGAGCGAGGCTCTGACACCAAATGAAAGTCCCTTTAAACGGTGTTAGAACATCATGATTGACCCTAGAGGGCGGGTGAATAGGTCAATCCCATTTTTCATGGTGCTTACAAATTTCTTGATTATTTTAAGTGTAGCGGAATATTAATCAAGAGATTTGTTTAGCGTGATGAATTGTTTATTTAATTATTTAAACAGTCACACTAAGATTATCTATGTTTGTGCACAATGTATAAGAAATGATAATCAATATGTAAAGTGACGTGTGTTGAGAAGAGTACTTCAATACTAAATACTAAAATACAAAGATCAAATACCATGAGACTAATTTAAAGTGGTTTGGTTAGCCAACCTACATCCACTGTTAGGACTCAGTCAACCTTGAGCTGTCCCGAAATCCACTAAGTGGGGACTTACACCCTCACAATTAGAGTAGGAATTCCACCTCATTCAATTGGCTGGGAATTTCACCCACCACTGTAGAATAAGAATTCCACCTATCCATTTGGCCGGGAATTCCACCCACCATTGTGCCGGAGACAACGCTCTAGAGTTTTTTATAGTGGTTCCGGAGCAAATCCTCCTTAATCCACTTTCGAAACAAACAAAGGTTTTAAAATAAAATTAAAACCAATAAGCACTTGCCCTTGAATCTCTTTCTCTTGATGTGTGCTTCTTTAAGATCCCACCCAATGTGTGCCAACGCTCTACCTTATAGCCGCTGTTTATCAATCACAATCCAAGGTAACAACGAAACTGGTTTGACACTGCTTTCCTAGTTTTTGGTCCATTTCTTCTTTTCTTTTTCTCACTTTCAAACTCAATCAATAGATTGGTTATTTATGAGTTATCTCTCTTCCTTTCTCTCTTTTTCACAAACTCAATCCATATGATTGGTCGTAGTAGATTCCCCAAGTTTAAGAACGAGAAAGAGAGTGATCCTTCTGTTGGCCCTTGTTTAAGCTCATTGATAAAGATGAGGGCCCAACTGATCTTGCTGAAGGATACCAACTGGTTGCATAAAGATCAGTTTTTATAAAGAAGGCAACCAACTGCATTAATGGTAATGTACCGATATGTCGGTCGTACCGAGAGGTCGGTCGCACTGAGGGGTCGGTGACTAGAAGTGTTACCGTTACAAACCCGACTGTTGTGCATTGAGTGCACCCCCAACGATAATATTCTTTCTCGTCAGACATGTCGATGTCGCCGATGGGTCAACACTTATGGCATTGAGAGGTAGGTCCATACGATAGGCTCAATCTGGGGCAAAAACATGTTGACAGTAGTTTCAAGTCTAGAAACCTGTTACCCAGAATGACTTGTCGCCCTTTACCGAGGCATCCATCCTGGTATTCTCAATCGTTCTTGAATTACCAATATGTTTGTTTCTTCGAGAGTCCATTTGAGTTCAAAGTTCCTAGAACTCATACATCTGATCGAGGAGTCTTTGACCATGAGGGGTCGTTTCAGCCTTTCACTGAAGGATCGGTGCATACGAGACTCTCGATCAGAGGCTTACCCAGAATGACAGTTCAACGATCTAGAACCTATCTCAATCTAGTCGACCAGTCTTTGACCACGATGGGTCGATACTGTCTCTACCGAGGGGTCGGTGAGAAGAACTGGTCGAGCTGACAGTGAAACTAGCTATATATATTTCCAAGTTGGTTTCCAATTTACTGTCAAGCTTCCTCTCTAGGCTTTTTATGATTTAACCATTTGTTCCTCTAAGCCTAAGAATAGTCCTCTCTAAGGTGTGGGTATCACCTAAAGTCATTTATGCCCATAATACATGTTTTGTGATTGCCATAACGATGAGCTTCAATCAGGTGGAGCATGATCTTTACTATTGATCATCTTCGGTCTTCAAGCTTCCAGAAAGTGCTTCTTTCCAAGTCATGGAATTTAAAAACTTAAGGACTTGGCCAAGCCGAGGCACTAACTGATGGTTATGGTCCTAAGGTTGATCTAGGTGATGGATAGGTTTAGGGGTGAAACTCGGGATGGGTTTTGGCCCGAACCCGCATGATTCGATCTGAAAATCATGCGGGACCGGGTCATGAAAGTAGGGTCAGCGGGTCAGGTCGGATTGAGAAGTTAGAAACCCGCATTGAATTCGGGTCAGGTTGTGTTGAGAAATTTTTAAGTTAATCCGACCCGACCCAATCAAACCAGACCTGACTCTATAAAAAGTAGGCTAAAGTAGGTTCAAAATGCGGGTCGGGTCAAGACGTCGGGGTCAAAGGTTCTAGTCGAGTCGTGTAATAGCCCGAATTTTCAATTCAATAATATTTTGGCTATTCTTTATTTTTAATTGTTAAAAATTAAGATTTATAGATGGAATGGATGTTAGATAGATCAAAGTTGGGACAATAGCCAAAGTATGGTCCAATGGACCATGAATTGGATTAATTCTATTTAATTGGGTCAATGATGTTCAAATTGGGTCAAATGTCCAATTGGGACCCAATGGGTCAAGATGGATTGATGATTAGGGTAAATGGGTAAGGAATGGAGTTAATCGGGCCATGGACCCAATTAAGATCAAAGGCATGGGGTCCATTTCATTCGCAAGTGTAGGAGTGGAATTATCCAAGTGGTATGGCCAAGTGGAACCCAACTCCACCTCATCAAGTGAGGTGGCGTGTGGGCTAAGGCACAAGTGGGGCCAATCACATGGTTGACTTGGTCAACCATGGGTGAGTCAAAGATAAATTAAAGAAGATTAAATGTAGTGAGTGGAATTAAATTATTTGATTGTAATAACCTAAGTTAGATATAAATTCAAACGATTGAGTTGGGAAATGAGTTGCATTTAAATAGAGTGAGTCAAATGGGGAGTGAGTCACATAAAAGATCAAAAGATGGAGTGAGTCAAGAGGGTGATTTCATCTCATGGAAACCACTCCACCAAAATTGTTGGGATGAGGGTGGTGTGTACCATGTGGAGGGCATGCACCCCCTTGGCTAGACAAAGAGCTTAAGTGGAGGACATGCAAGGACCATGATTGGTAAAAAGAGAGGTGGTGGTTCCATCTCATGGAAACCACCAAACCACCAAGAGGAAACCACCAAGCCCAAAACCGTTGGAAGGGTGGTATGTGCCATGTGGAGGCATGCAAGGTCATGATTGGTCAAAAGAGAGGTGATGGTTCCCTCTCATGCAAACCACCAAACCACCAAGAGGAAACCACAAGCCATAACCGTTGGATGGGAGTGGTATGTGCCATGTGGAGGGCATGCACTCCCTTATTTGGTCAAAGGGCTCATGGGGAAGACTCCACATTGATGAGGGTGGAGTCTAACCCAAGGAACCCCAAGACAAGATGGAAAGAAGGCTTTTGATTTCATACATCTCATCTCCCTCTCTCCCTCTCTCTCTTGGCCAATCCCTGTAACACCCTGGATTTTCAAGTTATGAATATTTATGGAAATTGCCCATTTAATTTGTGAATTAATGGAAATAAACCTTAGATGGGTAAGGTGTTGGGTCAATTGCCCAATTAAGACCCAACGGATTATGGATAAGGTTCACTTGAAATAAATGGGTAAGATTTATTTAATTGGGTCAAGGTTGTCAATTGGGTCAAATGCCCAATTGGGACCCAATGGGTCATGGTTGACTTGGTTGACCACCAAATGAGTTCAAGCTTAATTAAAGTGTGGCTGAATTAAATTGGATTGAGCTCAAAATGGAATCAAGGAATTGAGTTGATTTTAAGTGAGTTAAATAGAATTGAATTAAAGATATGAGTTGAGTTAAAGAGATGAGTTGAATGGGAAGTTAATGAGACTTTCATTTTAAGTGAGTGGAGTGGGAAGATGGAGAGTTACATCTCATAAGACCAAACTCAAAATGGACACACATTGGAAAGGGTGGGAGTTTCATCTCATGGGATGAAACTCCGAAAGGAACATTAATGAGAAGGTGAAAGGTTTTTGTTGTTACACAAAGAATACTCAAGAATACACGTGGAAACATGGAGGGTTTCCATCTCATGATGGAAACCCAAGAGGCTCATGGTTGGAGTTTCATCTCATGGGATGAAACCCCTAAAGAAAGTGTTAATGAGGGAGGTGAAGTGTTGTAGTTGTTACAAAAGGGCATCAACCAGAAGACACCACCCAAGGCTGACCCTCTCTCATTGAACAAGACAAGACTTGGTTTTCATTTCATTCTCTCCCTCTCACTAAGACAAAGGAGAAAGGACCTAGAGTTTTCTATCTCAAGTTCCTCTCCATCTCTCAAACCTACACTCTTTGGCTGAACCCTCTCTTTGGGTTTTCATCTCAAGACCTCTCAAGCTCACTCTCAGCCAAAGATCAAGGAGGAAGAAGAGGCTAAGGAGGGAGAAGATTGGAGGAGCAAGAAGGAGTAAAGAAACCAGAGGAGTCGCGGAATCGGTAAGTACTTGATGAAATTTTAGTAAGTAAGAAAAGATGGTCAAGGAACATGGTTCGGCCATTGCATGGCCGAACCCTAATTTTTATTATGGCTAAGGACTTTATGCATGAACCATTAATGGAATGGGGAATGATCAAGGATCATGGTTTGGCCCTTGCATGGCCAAACCCTAAGTTTATGTATGAGAACCATCAAGGACAAAAAGGGGTTGATGAAGTTCGGCCATGTTGTATAGCCGAACCTCATCAAAAAATCAAATGTGGATGTATGATCTTTTATAAGAAAATGATGAAACATAAGGTTCGGCCATGTTGTATGGCCGAACCCCATGGAAGGGTGTTAGTGATTTAAAAGGTTTTAAAGGAAGGAAATAATGGAGGAATGTTATTGATATTTTTAAATGGTCTCAAATGTTATAATGATGAAGAACCATGGACATGGGTTCGGCCATGGTGTATGGCTGAACCCCATGGAGAGGTATTAATGGACTTATAACTTTGGACCATAAAAATGATGGGGGAATGTTGGTAACTTTAATGGATTTTAAATATGGTAGAAGATGGTTTAAATGATGAATCTAATTGTATGATTAATCAAACCCCCCCCCCCCCTGGAGGGACTTGTTTATGAACCTAAGATTGTAAATGATTTAAAGAAGAAGATGGAGACGAGACATCACGATGGCTGAACCCCATGAACCAATTATGGACCATGGATGGATCATTTGGTAGATCCATGTATGATTTAAATGAATGAATAATCAAGCCAAGGAATGGAGGGATCTACTAAGGGTTTTATGTTATGATTAATGAATCATGTGTGGATCATTTGTTGGGACTAAAGTCATATGTAAATAAGCTAAGTGATTAGCTATGGATAGAATGATGGCTAAGATGGAAATGTGATTAAAATGATGGACCATAGGTTCAGCCATGGTGTATGGCCGAACCCCTTGGGGAATGTTTGGGTGGACTTAGGTTGTTAAATGATTAACTTAGGTGTGATTGGTTAATGAATCAAAAGAAAATGACCTTGGACCCATATTTATTTAAATGATAAGGGATTAAAAAAGGGACCAAAACCAAAAGGGTGATGTTCGGCCATGTTGTATGGCTGAACCCTACTCATGGGTGATTGTGGACTTAAGCATATTTCAGCCCTAAGATATGACCAAACCCCACTAGTGGACGGTGGACAGTGGACAGTGGACAATGGGTAGTGGGCAGCAGGTAACCGGCTAATTTTAGAAATGAAATATTTATATAATTTTCCAAATGGCTAGGCTAAATTCGAAGGATGAAGGGAATGGTTTAAATCAATTAGAATAATTAATTTGGTTATTTTATGGGATTAAATGGATCACCAAATTAATGTATGTGCAAAATGTAATAAGGTAACGGGATCTCACAAGCGGAGTACGATCGGCTTGACACGATCGGTTAGTAGTTACGGACAAAAACTCAAGGACACATAAGTTGGTCATTAGTAGGATTCCTACCTTATTGAAAACCATGGATATGTATATATGATGATTTTAATTCATGCTTGATAAGTTATTTTGGTATCAAACAATATGTTTCAATTATGGAATTTTAAATGCTATGATTTGTATTTTTACATAGCATGTTGGCATTTGCATCTCATGCATGGCATGGGACGGATGAACGGTAACCGGAGACCCACGCTCTGTCGGGGTGTCCGTAAGACATTCGTGAGGGGTACCTTGGTGTGCATTATCCATCAAGAGGTAACAGGAGTCCACATTTCGTGGGCCATCCGTAAGGCATTCGTGAGGATACCTTGATGAGGAGTTTCCATCAAGAGGAAGACCTTGATGAGGATTTTCCATCAAGAGGAATACTATGTGTTTGTGATATGGGTGATGGGTGGGACTCACGGCATGTGACACCCATGGAATGGCATTGAATCAGCATGATTATGATCTCTATTATCATGCAATGTTTCTGGTTTTTATCTGTATGATTGGATCTCTATTAGCATATACTGTTTTGGATACGATGCTTTACAAGTACAGTATGATGTATTATATTTGCATTTTTTATACTAACCATGTGTTTGACCCTACTTGGAGTACCTACTGGGCGCGTTGTCTAACGCCCTACTTCTACCTTAGTTGATGACAAAGGGAATGGACGGAACGAGGAACGTGATCGGAGCCAAGCTTAGGAGATTGGATGTTTTAGTTTCGTTTTATTTAAGTTACTCATGGACAGTGTAAATTGAGTAACTAGCATTCGGGACTGTAATAACGTAGATATATTTGCTATGGTTTGGATTGTTAATCTTGGATATTTTAACTTAAGATAATTAGTATTAAGTGATGGACCTCCTTGCTATCTAAAATGGAATAGAATTATTATTCTATTATAATTCCACATCTATGATTTATTCCACATGTTAACTTGAGTACGTGTGAACCGTTTTAGTGGACTTGGTCCACGCACACATATGGTTGGCCAGTTAAGGGTCGGGCTTTGGAAGCTCGGACTTAGCTCGCGTCATGGAGTCCCGTTCTCTCTCTCACTCTTTTATTCAAGAAAAAAAATAGACTCTGATTTTCGGCAAATGAAAAAGAGCGGGGCGTTACAATCCCCCTCTCAAGACAAGAAACACTTAAGTATTTTCCATCTCAAGCTTCTCTCCCTCTCACTCAAGGCCAATCCCTCCCTCTAAGACAAAGGAGAAAGGACTTAGAGTTTTCCATCTCAAGCTCCTCTCCCTCTCATAAGAACCCTAGGGCCGACCCTCTCACAAAGACAAAGGAAGAAGATTTAGATTCTCTCCCGCCCAAGCTCACTCTTGGCCGAAGATCAAGGAGGAAGAAAGAAGAAAGACTAAGGAAGGAAAAGAGCGGAGGAGCAAGTTGGAACGAAAGAAACAGGAGGAGTCACGGAATCGGTAAGTACTTGATAAGATTTTATTAACTAAGAAAAGAGGTTAAAAGAACATCCCATTTTTGGATTGGAGAGTTGGCCAAAATATTATGGGCCATGGATTTAAAATCCATCCAAGAAATGAGATGGAAAAGATGGACAAAACCCTAATGGGTAAGATGGATTACTAAGGACACTATGTATATATGGTTTATGTCAACATGAATGGCTAAACATGAAAATGGTCAAGGATCATGGTTTGGCCCTTGCATGGCCAAACCCTAGATTTCATTTATGGACCATTAAGGACAAAGGAAGGGTTGGATGAGGTTGCCCATGTTGTATGGTCAAACCTCATCAAGGGATATAATCATAGGTATGTGATTTTTTAAAGGTAAGTGATGAACCATAGGGTTCAGCCATGTTGTATGGTCGAACCCCATGGAAGTATGTTGGTGATCTTAAAGGGTTTTAAAGGAGGGAAACAATGGAGGAATGTTAATGATTTTAAATGGTCTCAAATGTTGTAAATGGTGAAGAACCATGGACCATGGGTTCGGCCATGTTGTATGGCTGAACCCCATAGAGAGATATTGATGGACTTAGATGTATTTGGACCATGAAAATGATGGGGGAATGTTGGTGATTTTAATGGGTTTTAAATGTGGTAGTTGATGATTTAAGAGATGGACCTAAGTGTATGATTAAACCCCCCCTTGGAGGGACTTGATGTATGGACCTAATGATGTAAATGATTTAAAGGGAGGATGAAAATGGGACACCATGGGTTTGGCCATGTTGTATGGCCGAACCCCATGAACCATTTTAATGGGCCATTTATGGATCTATGCATGTTTAAATGAATGAATATCAAACTAAGGAATGGAGGGATTTGATAAGGATTTATGTCATGATTAATGAATCATTTATAGATCTATGTTTATTGATCATTTATGGACCTAAGTATGTATAAATAAAAGAAGTGATTAGCTATGGAAAGAATAATCGCTAAGATGGAAAAATGGTGAAAATGAAACGACCATGGGTTCGGCCATGGTGTATGGCCGAACCCCATGGAGAATGTTTTGTGGACTTAGGGTTTTATCAATGTTAAATGATTAACTTATGTGCGATTGGTTAATGAATCAAAAGAGGGAATGATCTTGGACCCACATTTATTTAAAAGATCAAGGACTAAAAGGAGGGACCCAAAACCAAGTGAGTGAGGTTCGGCCATGTTGTATGGCCGAACCCCACTAAGGTATGTTTGTGGACTTAAACATGGTTGGAAATCAAATGGAGCATTGGTTTGATTTATTGATATGTAATAAGGTAACGGGATCTCACAAGCGGTGTAGGATCGGCTTGACGCGATTGGTGATCGATTTTTGGATGAAAACACAAGGACCGGTATTTAGACATTGGTAGGATTCCTACCTCATTGAAAACCATGGAATATGTGTATATGATGTTTTTACTTGAATTATTTTGGTATCAAATGATGTGTCTTAATGATGGGATTTTAATGCTATGATATTACTATTACATAGCATGTTGCACTTGCATCTCATGCATGGCATGGGAGGGATCAAATGTAACCGGAGTCCATGCTCAGTCGGGGCGACCGATAAACAAACGTGGGGATACCTTGATGTGCATTATCCATTAAGAGGGGTACTATGATGGGAGATGTAACCGGAGTCCACACTCCGTCGGGGCAACCGATAAACAAACGTGGAGATACCTTGATGTGCATTATCCATCAAGAGGGATACTATGTGATTGTGATACCTTGATGATGATTTTCCATCAAGAGGGATACTATGTGATTGGTTTTAGATGTAACTGGAGTCCACGCTCCATCGCGGCGACCGATAAACAAACATGGGGATACCTTGATGTGCATTTTCCATCAAGAGGATACTATGTGATGATGATGTGGATGATGGGTGGGACTTATGGCATATGACACCCATGGCATGGCATTGACTTACTTGGTTTTGATATTATTTATATCTATGTGCTTTTGTTATACTAATCTATGTGTTGACCCTACTCGAAGTACCTACTGTGCGCGTTGTCTAACGCCCTACTTCTACCTTAGATGATGACACAGGAAATGGGCGAAGCGAAGGACGTGATTGGAGCCAATCTTAGGAGCTTGGATGTGCTAGATTATTTATTTAAGTTTTATTCATGAATATGTAATTTGAGTACTTAGCTTGTTGGATTGTAATAATTTAGACTACTTGCTATGGTTTGGACTTTTGTTTTGGACATTTTAATTTGAGGTAATTATCATTAAGTGATGTACTTCCTTGCTATTTAATAATTGGTAGGATAGACTCTATTATAATTCCGCATTAAGTTTAATTCCGCAAGCTTAACTTATTACGTGTGAACCGTTCTTCGTGGACTTAATCCACACACACGTATGGTTGGCCAGTTAAGGGCTGGGCTTTGGAAGCTCGGACTTAGCTCGCGTCGTGACGTCCCGCTCTCTCTTTCACTCTTTTATCTAAAAAAGAAAATAGACTATGTGTTTCGACAAGTGAAAGACGACGGGGCGTTACAAGTCGGGTTGGGTTCCTTATATTAGTAACTCGGGTCCGGTTGGGTTTTAAAAAACCCAACCCGACCTGGCCCGATTTCAGCCCTAAATAGCTTCGATGGCCTAAATCTAATGTCATGAATGTATGGGTTGGATTTGATAGGTGGCTCTACGTTTTGACCTAATTTTTATGCATGAGATGAATAGTTAGGATTTAAGATGGAGATGAGTGGTTAAGATTGCATTGGACAGGAGATTGGATGGTGTGAATCGATAAGGAAATGGATAAGGCTTGGGCGTGTGCCTGGGTAGTGGACTTGGGTTTTGGACCTATAAATGAGCACATGGGCCTTTAGTGGACATTGGACTTGACCTTAAGGACTTGGGCCTTTGTTGGACTTTGGAGTGCACATTGGCCTGGCCCATCTGTGATATGCATATGGACTGCCTGTGGCCTAACCTAATGATAGCATGGTGAGCATAGCTTGGCCCAATTGAAGTGGATCTTGGCCCATTTGATCTTGATTTTCAGTCTTTGGCACTAGAATTGCATGTTCACTCTTCCAGAATTAAATAATTAACTTACCACTCTAAAATCTAAAATATTGGTTTAATCTAGACTCTCATAAATGGATCCAGATTAATCAAGTTATATTTAAAACCCTAAAAGTGGTGTGAAATTAATTACTAAAGTTCTAGGTCTTCCGAATTAAGCACCAAACTTGCAATTATCCACTGTTTTAGCTTGATTTCCTGAATTTTCCATTTTTAATCTGCAAAACTATAAAATAACATTAAATGTACTAATATACATAAATATGAGAGCTAACTTGTCCAATAATTACGGGTAAAAATGTAATATTTTAGTGCTCAACAACGCCCTCACGAATAGAGGAGGAATTCCACCTAACTCAATTCAATGGGAATGTCACCCACTCGCCTAAGATTTTGAAAGGTTCGACCTACCCTGGTCTACTTCCTTATCCATCAATTTTTTATAATGGTTTATGTACCTTGCTTTAATCCACTTTACAATATGATTTATAAAATTAAATCACTAAGAAGCACTTGCCTTTTGAAAGATCTCTTGATGATGTTGTACTTCTTGAAGAGTTCTCCCAATGTGATCTCGTTGCAGACGAAGATGCACCGATATATGAGCAATCACAAGCTATGGGAGAGGTTTCTTCTAACGACCCGACTCAGTTTTTGGAGATTTTAGGGTTTTGGTAATAGTGGGGAGAGTGGGCTCTGTTGTGGGCCCTGGTTCATTTAGGATTTTGAGTTCGAGATTTGAAAGGAATTTTGGAAATTTGGATCATTTAACATTTCGTCATGTAAAAATTTGAAAATCGCACAAATTTCTCCTCCGATGTTCGACATCTGATTTTCTACGGGTTTTAGATTTATTTCTGAAAAGAACATAATCGATTTTGAAGTTTTGAGTTTCATGCGTTTAAGGAAAAAAAAAAAAAACCTAACCTCATAATCCCCTTCTTTCCTCTCGGGCTGGGCTGAATGCTCGGCCAGTCAGCCGAGTTCCAACTAGCCCAGCCTTTAGCCCAACCCGATTTCAGGCCCAACGCAGTTCGGCCTAGCTTTGGGCTCGGCCCATCTTAAAGCCCAATTTTCAGATCCAACCCATTTTAGATCTAGTTTTCAGTTTTAGGCCCAGTCCCGAACCCGACCTAGTTTTGGATCTGGCTTTTCAGTTTAGGCCACGTTCGGTGCATTCTGGGCCCGCTTGTGGGCCAGACTTGTTTTAACCCGTTTGTTAATCCTTGTATTTCTTTTTCATCAGATTGACCCCCCTTCAACCCACTGGACATGGTTTCTCGGAATTGATTTCAAAACGCACACAGATGAGGAGACTCATCACACTTGTTTTAGCATACCATAAAATGTATATATTTATCTTGGAATTGTTGGACATGGTGTGCAACGATTGAGGTCCCTGTTGTGCTATGAGCCACTCTGCAAAGGGAAATCATTGTGATGAATATGTGGCAAGGGGTTATTCAAGTGCACTCATGTCGATTGCATCTCATTACATGCTAAGTGATGTTGTGATAACATGATGGTTGGTTATACGATATTGTGTTGTATTGACAATATAATAGCATATTAATCGGATAAATGTAAGAATATGTTGGTTGAATGATTGGATAACATGTATGTGCGATAATATGTATGTATGATAACATGTTGGTGAATAACATGACGACCGTCGTATGTTCGAAAATTTGTTGATAAGTCATAGATAAGCATGTGTAGGAGTGTGAATGAATCATGCCTATTATATTGTGATGATATAGATGCATGCATGATATGCTAACATGTTGAAATGACAATATGCTAACATGTGGGAGATAGTATCAGATTATGATGTACATACATCTGATTGTGATATGATTTGTTATGTCGATAACATGCGGTCGATAGTAGAATGTACCTGATCATATGTGATATGCGTAGAGATAACTTCGCGTGCATGTAGCTAATGTATTTGGATAGCCAGTGGGCATGGGGGTTAAATAAACCAGGATTTAGAGACTGCCACTAGATTATCAGGTAGGTGGGGTTGAGAGGTTGTGGGAAACCGTGTCAGGAGGCGTGGTTGGTTGTGGATCACTAGATGATGGAGGATGAGTAGATGTATTTCCCTAGTGTGGGAGATAGTATTTGATTATGATGTACATACATCTGATTGTGATATGATTTGTTATGTCGATAACATGCAGTCGATAGTAGAATATACCTGACCATATGTGATATGCGTAGAGATAACTTTGTGTGCATGTAGCTAATGTATTTGGATAGGCAGTGGGCATGGTGTCAAGCTAAACCAGGATTTAGAGACTCCCCCTAGATTATCAGGTAGTTGGGGTTGAGAGGTTGTGGGAAACCGTGTCAGGAGGAGTGGTTGGTTGTGGATCACTAGATGATGGAGGATGAGTAGATGTATTTCCTTGGTATGGGTTAGATTGTCGGGTCCATCCCTAGTGGTCTTCAGATGCGCCTGTGGGGGAGGCGTGGTATGACTTGGAGGGCGAGGTGCCCTGGAGACCCAGTCAGGACAGACGGTGAGGCAATCATAGTGCCTCATGGAAGTCCATGGGTTGAGTGTTGATCCGCCTAACGTAGACTTAGGGTCATTACGACACGGTACCCGAGTGCATGGTGGTTGAGGTTTCCCTAGTGGTTTGATGGGCTGAGTGGTTCGCCCACGTGTCAATTAGAGGGTACGGACAGTCTGATGTGTTATTCCAGGATATGACACCCGCAAGGTGCGGACAGCCTGAGGTGTGGCATGATGTGGTAGTTCAGGCTATGACACTGGCAGAGTGGGGACAGTCTGGTGTGCTTTTCTAGGCTATGACACCTGCAGGGTGGGGACAGTCTGAGGTGTAGCATAATATGATTGTCCAAGTTATGACACCTGCAAGGTAGGTACAGTCTGAGGTGTGGCATGATATGGTAGTCCAGGCTATGACACCGACAGAGTGGGGACGGTCTGATGTGTTATTCCAGGCTATGACATCTGCAGGGTGGGGAGGTCTGAGGTGTGGCATGATATGGTATTCCAGACTGTGACACCGGCAGGGGGGACAGTCTGAAGTGTGTATTCCAGGCTATGACGCATGTAGGGTGGGGACAGTCTGAGGTGTGTATTCCAAGGTATGACACCTGCATGGTGGGGACAATCTGTGGTGTGTGTGGATTTCTGTGGATGTAGCCCTAAAGGTAGTGTGTTTGTAGAGTACGTCGAGTACGTATTGGGTCGCCCTAGGATCCAAGTGGGTTGAGTGTTTGTTCACTAACTTTTGGGCTGAAGGGAGTGGTAGTGTGATTACCTGTGGTTATACCCTTGGGATTCATGGTTGAGAATTGTGAGGTAGGTGTTGACTCACTGGGAGTTTATAGGCTCCTAACAAGTGAGTTCGCCGCCTCACTCGATAGAAGGTCTATGGAATTCCGTGAGGGGTGGATGTGCCGATTGTGTTGAGACCAGCAGATGGGGCCCAAAGCTACATGTATGATTGCCGAGAGCCTGTTATTGGTTGAGGGGACCACAAATGGGTCTAGTTTGCAGTCCGTTGAGGACAAGTGCAGAGGTTATTCTAGTGTGATATTCTGTTTGGGACTCTAGTGAGCCCAAATCATGGGTTAGTTGTCATACATGTGCAGGTTGTCCTGGGAGAGCCACAGGGTTGGTTGAGGGCCAGGAACACTGATCTGGTTGGGGATTGATCTGTGTACCCGTGTGTGGGTGGACTGCAGTAGATAGACACATGAGGGAGTTGACTATAGGACGTGTAGGAGGCCCGATAGATGTGGGCCCGTGTGCTAGGGGTAGGGCACACGTTTGCATGGTCATGCACGTAGACATCCTAGACATTGATGTGTTTATGTGATTATATGCAGTGTATGCTTGATGACATATGATGCATGTGTAATCCTCACTGGGCATGTTGAGCTCACCCCTTGCATTACAGGTGCTTTTAGAGAAGGGGTCGATAGGACCCTCAATCGAACGCTCGGTGTGGAGCTGCAGCTTTATTTTCTATTACAGTCCATTTTGTAGTTGAGAGCTTGTTGATGTATTTGAGATATGTGTACATTTCATTGAGGTGGAGGGGGTGTGGGGTTATAAAAGGTGTTCCCCTCTTCTTAGCACAAGTCCTTTTGGGCCTGGTCTTAAGGGGGGCGGATTATAACAACCCACCCACATGGGGGGTGTGGGAAAAAATTCCCACATCGCCCATGAGGTGGAGGAGGTGTGGTGTTATAAGTGTAACACCCCGCCCTTTTTCACTCGCCGAAAATCAGAGTCTATTTTTATTTTAATTTTTGAAAATAAAGAGTGAGAGAGAGTGAGATGTCACGACACGAGCTAAGTTCGAGCTTCCAAAGCCCGGCCCTTAACTGGCCGACCATATGTGTGAGTCGATTGAGTCCACTAAAATGGTTCACACGTATAAGGCTAAGCTTGCGGAATAAACGTAGTTGCGGAATTATAATAGAGTTACTATCCTATCCAATTTTAAATAGCAAGGAAGTCTATCACATTAAATAACTGAAGATTCAATGTCCAAAATAAAACAAACCATAACAAATAGTCCTAAGTTATTACAGTCTCAAAATGCTAATTACTCAAATTACATTGTCCAAAATAAAAAAACTTAAGTAAAATATATCAGATCATCCAAGCTCCTAAGCTTGGCTCCGTTCACGTCCTTTGCCCCATCCATTCCCTGTGTCATCATCTAAGGTAGAAGTAGGGTGTTAGACAATGCGCCCAGTAGGTACTCTGAGTAGGGTCAAACACATGGATTAGATATATATAATGTCAAAACCATGCAAGTCAATGCCATGCCATGGGTGTCATATGCCATGAATCCCACCCATCAACCATATCACAATCACATAGTATTCCTCTTGATGTACAAGCCACATCAAGGTATTGTCATGACTCCCACGTATACCTTATCGGTCCCACCGAATGGAGTATGGACTCCTCTTTTCATTTCAAACATCATATCCGGAATCAGTGCGGATCCCTCCCCACGTTTGTTTATCGGATATCCGAATGGAGCGTGGACTCCACTCATACGATCCCTCCCATTCCATGCATGAGATATGAGTGCCAACATGCTATTCATATTACACAAAATAGCATTGAAATTACATCTTTAAAACATAAGCATTGGATACCAAAATAGCTCATCAAAACATGGAATTAAAAAGCATCATATACATAGTCCAAGTGCATCAATAAAGTAGGAATCCTACCAACGTCCAAATATCGTGTCCTTGCATTTTAGTCGAAAAACCAATCACCGATTGCATCAAGCAGATCGTACACCCGTTTGTGAAATCCCGTTACCTTATTACATTTACACATAAATAAATCAAGCTGACGATCCATTTGATTTCCATCAACCCTAAATCATTCCATATTCGTTTCTATTTACGATCATAGCCCTTAAGCCGGCTAAGTCCCCCAAGGGGTTTCGACCATACATTAGGGCTAAAACATGTTTAAGTCCACAATCACCCATTAGTGGGGTTCGGCCATACAACATGGCCGGACCTCACTCTTTTGATTTTTGGTCCCCTTATTACCCCTTGTTTTATTTTAAACAAAGTGGTCAAACATCATTCGTCCTTTGATTCCTTAATCTACTAATATTTCATAGTTAATCACACTTAGGTTCATAACAAATCCATCCATGGGGTTCGGCCATGATAGTTTTCTCATTCATCATCTTCCCATCTTTAGCCATCTTTTCTTTAACCATATTTGGATCCATAAAATATCATTCATGGGGTTCGGCCATACAATATGGCCGAACCCATGGTTCTTCCATTCCCTCTTCTTTTTAGTCCTTGTGTGTTTTAACCCATCCAAGTCAACATAGTTGATCATTCAATCTCTTAAACATACACAGATCTACAAAATGATCCATAAAAATGATTCATGGGGTTCGGCCATACAGCATGGCTGAACCCATGGTTCCTTATTTCCATCTTTTCATTTCTTAACTTGATAGTCCAACATTAATTATTTGAAGCATATTTAGATCTATAAACATTCTTCCATGGGGTTCGGCCATACAACATGGCCGAACCCATGGTCCATCATTTTTCGTCATTTAAAACCTATTTTAAACCCATCAACATTCTTCCATGGGGTTCGGCCATGTTTCCTCCTCTTCTTCCTATTTTCCATTTTCATATCATCTTGAGGATGGTTTTCTTAAGAATCACATGCAACAAGCCATAGGTCATTTGAACCTCATCCATTCTTTTTTTCTTTTATCCTCAATGATCCATATATAAAAATTAGGTCTCTGATCATTCTCCATTCCTCATATTAAATCATGCATTACCATAGTCTCATTATCATCCATTAATCATGTATGACTTATAGTCCTTAACAACCTATCTTACCCATCAACAAGATTTAGGGTTTTGTCCATTTTTCAATCTCAAACAAACCACATTTCGGATTTGAACAATACTTTGTCTATGTTCATCTTATTACTATTCCTTGGATGGATTTCAAATCCATGGCCTATAACCATTTGGCCAAACTTTCCAATCCGAAATGGAACCCCATGGTTTCGGCCATTCCGTAGCCGAAACCATGATTCCCTTGTTTTCTTACAGTTTCTAGTAACATGAAACATAAACCTTACCTTTTCCGCGTCTCCTTCATTTTCTTTCGTTCCGTCTTGCTCCTCCGTTCTTCTCATTCCTTAGTATTTTCTTTTTCCTCCTTGATCTTCGGCCAAAGAGTGTTGCTTGAGAGGGAGAGGGTTTAAGATGAGAAACTCTAAGAGAGGGTTCGCCCAAGGAGTGAAGGTTTGAGAGAGGGAGAGAGAGAGAGTGAGATGAAACACTCTCAACTATTTTGTCTAAGGTAAAATCGGCCAAGGGAGAGTTGAGATGAGCCCTTTCTATCTTGCCCTAGAGTTTCTTGAGAGAGGGAGAGAGAGAGAATGAGATGTAAAAACCCTAACTCTTTTTGTCTAGTGAGGGTCGGCCAAGGAGGGCTTGAGAGAGGGAGAGAGTAAATGAGATGAATGTCTCAAGGAGAGTTAGCCCTAGGGTTTTGGTTGTTGCTAACCCTAATCTCCCCAACCACCCTCATCAAGATGGGGTCTTTCCCATGTGTCCCTTGGCTAACCAAGAGGGCACATGGCTTACACTTGGCCAACACTCCCTTTCCAATGATTTTTATGTCTAGGGTTTCCATGAGATAGAAACCCTCCACCTCCTCTTTGACTCACCTAAGTCCTTTCATCTTCCATGTGGCTCACCACCCATTCAACTCACTTCATTTAAATGAAACTCATTCCCCTAACTCAAGCACTTAAATTCATTCTTAATTAATTAATTCCTTAATTCCACTCACTTCACTTAACCCTCTTGAACTCACCTATGAACTCACCCTTGGTTGACTAAGTCAACCATGGTGGCCAGCCCAACAAGTTACCTTAGACCACACGCCACCTCACTTGATGAGGTGGACTTGGGTCCCACTTGGCTATGCCACTTCCATGTCACCTCCTACACTTGCCACCTCACTTGATGAGGTGGACCCCATGCCTTAGATCTTAATTGGGTACACGACCCGATTAAATCAATTCCTTACCCATTTTCCCTAATCATCAATTCATCTTGACCCATTGGGTCCCAATTGGACATTTGACCCAGTTGACCACATTTACCCAATTAATTAGAATTAACCCTATCTATGATCCATTGGACCATACTAGGGCCCTTGCCCCAATTCTTATCCATCTATAAATCTTAATTTTTAACAATTAAAACAGATAATAGCCAATATAATTATTGCATTGAAAATCCGGGCTCTTACAGTAAGAGGGTGCTCCCCTATCCTTAGCACAAGGCCTTTTGGGCTTGGTCTTGTGGGCCAGGTTCATTGCAAAGCCGTATGGGCAGCCCCACGTGGGGCCCAAAGCGGACAGTATTGTGCTGAAGGGACGAATTGTTACAAAGTTGATGGTGTTATGATTCTAAATCATTTTTAATGTTGTGGTCGTGCTTCTGGTTTGGCTTATTGGTGGGTTACCGTGATTAGTATGAGTTTAGGAGCGGTGTCTCCCATTTAAAAAAAATATGTACCTAGAATACTATTAGATCGCCTTCGGGAGTTGTATCGGTTTTAACATGCTCGTAGCAGGACGGGTTGTTACATTTCTAGAATTTGGATTTGCAAGTTGATCCTAGAATAGATTTCTCTCTCTCTATCTCAATCAAATGGTTGATTGGATTCTCAAATGATTCAACTATGTGGAGTGCATAGAGAGAGGTTTTGGAGAGGCTTGGGATCTCTGGGAATGCCTAAGGATATTCCTATATCAAGGGTTCCAAGTGTCCAACAAAATTCAACAAGATTTGGTGCTTAAATAGGCAAACATGAAAATTCTGAACTGACATGGCTATCGGTCGTGGGTCACGATAGATCATTGGACAAAAGTTACCATTGAAATATGATCATTATGCATTTAATGCAGTCCCAACGGACACTCCACGATGGGTCATGGTCGGCGATGGATCTTGGCCCTTATGTTTGAACCGCCAATAATATGACCGTTACACATTAAATGCACCCTAACAGTACAACAACGGTCATCCACGATGGGTTACGATTGACAATAGGTCGTCGAGCCCAAGTGTCGATGGATCGCCAATTGACGATAGTATCGTCTTGAGGCCAACAGAATTTTACAGAGTGTTTCACATCCAGAACTCTGAAAATTCCAGCTGACAGGTTGTGGACCACGATGGATCTTCCCTATCACTCACGATGGGTCGGTGCCTCACGATAGTATCGGCCTGAGAGTGAACTACTTTGACAATGTTTTTCCAACCAGAACTCGTGTCAATCCGAACGATTGATCGTATGACCACGGACAGTCGTCCATGACCTTGGCAATAGATCACCGGACATGATAGGTTGTCTTGACAGTTCAACAATTTTCCAACTTATGAGTCCACTTGGTTCTGTTGAATGTCATGGTCCACTAGGCTTAGTTAAATTATACAAATGTGATATCTAAGCCTATTTCAAGCCTTCCTAGGTGTGTTGGGATCACCCTAAATGGCCAATTACCTTTGTGTGATTGCCATACACATGGTGATCTTGAATATTCAACTTGATCTTCCATCTTTAATACTTGATTCAATCTTCAAACCACTTGAGTCTTGTTCATTGCTTCTTTCTTCCGTGGCAATGCTTCTCCTGAGTCATGGAATTGACAAACAAGTGACTCAGCAAGCCATGGAACTAACAGAACCAAATACTAAATTTAATAATATACACACAGTTAATCCCCTACATTCCGGGGTTATCAAATCTTTACTACATTTTAAATCTATACAAGGTAAATGATGTTGATGTTTTAAATTTGTAAATTTTGCAAATGCACGAACCATTTATAATACAGCGATTGAGTGCGAGGTCGAACCCAAGGAAATATTCAAAATATATGAAATTCAAAATACAAATGCTTTAATTTTTATGTTTCTTAGAAAACCAAGAGTCAAAATTAAATCTAAGATAGAAATCAATTTTAATATTAAAAGCATATTTTCAAACTAATCAAATCTCTATTCCAAATAAATAGATCTACAATTTTAGATCGTTGATTAAAAGTGATTAAAATAATGTTTTAATAAAGAGTTTATAAACAATCTCAATTTTAATTCCAATTCACAAAATTAAAACTTAAATAAAAACATGAAAATTAAAAGAATTAAAGATTTAAAAATAAAAACTAAAATGCAACATTCAAAAATAAAACAAACATGAAAATTAAATTGGAAAGAAAAATAAATGATAGAAACAAAAATGCAATAACGTAAATGTTGGTTGTTTGGAAAGAACCGTTCATCACCGAAGATATTTAAATAAACAAACGACCTAAATTTGAAATTCGCGTAAAAATCTAAGATCCAGTCCATTTTTATTATCGATATTAAAAATCATAAACTTTAATTATAATATAAAAACCTTAGCAACTTAGATTTAACATTTATAACCTAAGCTCTAAATGTTTCATGTTCAATTAAATAATTAAAGTGTACAATTCCAATATCAAATCAAGAACAATCATAAAAAAAAAAAATAGAAATGGGATGTTCCAAGATTCTAAATGGATGTCCTTTGATTATTTATTGGAAAAATTAAATAAAGGACTGATTGAATACAAAAAAGATGGAAATTAAAATTGCAATAAGAAATTCACTGCAAAATTTGAATGCATTGTGGATCTCTGAGTCTTCCTTGGTCTTCTTCTCCTATCCTTTGGTCCTCTTTGGATCCAGAGTCAAATTCGAGTTTTGCTTGTGGTATATTGGGCTATTTATAGAACTTTGGATTGGATGGATGGCTAGGATTAAATCTAGATTTAAGTTGATGGTTGAAAGGTTGGGATTAGATCTAACTTAAATTGGGTGGCTTGGATTAAAAACTAGAAAACTAGGGTTTCTCTATAGGGTCACACGAATTTGGTGTAATGGGTTGGCTTGGAGTGTAGTGCAAGCAAGGAGAGAGGGATATTAGGATTTTGATTTGGCATGGGATTTTCGAATTTGGCTAATTGGTTTAGGGTTTTAGATTGTGCAATGATGTGAACGGCTAGCATTAAATGGATGGATAAATGAATGGATGAGATAATGAGGTGGAGGGTTGACAAGGTGTAAAATTCGAATGTGGTAGCTTTGGATTGTGAAAATCGTGAGAGACATGGTGGATTCGAATGATGAGATGTGTAGGGATCCTAGGAGTGTATCTAGATGGTTTTAGGTTTAAGTGCATTGAGAGGTTTTAGGTGATAAAATTGTGTGGACTGTGTGTTAGATGGATAAAGTGGTGACAAGGCATGGGCAATGGAGGCCAGCTTGAGCTTCAAGTTGTTCTAACTTAGGGTTTGGTGAATGGATGGCTAAGATTGATTGGCCAAGTTCTAATGGCTATGATAGATGATGGGTAATCTAATTGGATGAATGGGTAGATGATGCATGGATGATCTTAATCCTAAGGTTTATCTATATGATGGATGATTTGGATGTCCTAAATCTAAACGTGATGCATGAACGGATTGGATTAAGTAAGTGGATCTAGGTTTTACCTTAATAAGATGTATGAAATGAACGGTTTGGATTAGTTGATGGGGTCAATAGATGGTGTGGATGGGAGATTGGAAATTGGATGGTTAAGATTAGATGGGAGGATGGGTCATGAACTTTTGGGTTTTGGACCTGGAGCATTGGATCTTGAATTGGACTTTGACTTCTTGGACTGGAGTCTTGGGCTTTTGGGCTTGAATTCAGTTTGGATTGGCCCACATTGGGAAATACGTATGAAGTGCTTGGCCTGGCCCAGTGTTTGGCATTTGGAGCAAAGCTTGGCCCAATTGTAGTGGATCTCTGGCCCATTGATCTTGATTTCAACTCTTGGCTTCTTTTATTGCAAACTTGATTTTGAAATTAAATAATTAATCAAACCAGTCACAAATCTAAGTATTGAATTAATCTAGACTCTCACAAATGGATCTAGATTATCCAATTTAAAATTAAAACCCTAAAGTGGCATGACTTAATTATGAAATTCTAAAATTTCCATTTTAAACTCTCTTCCAACAATTATGCACTGTTTTATGCTTGTTTCCTATTTTTTTCCATCTTTTTATCTACAAAACTAGAAAAAACAATTAAGCGTATATTTTATATACAAAATCAAGGGTAACTCAATCATAATTAAACGGCAAAAATGTAAGATTTTTAGACTCAACAAATACCCCTAAACTTAGATTTTGCTAGTCCTCGAGCAAAAATCTAAAAATAAAACCAAAGTCTAAAAATCTAAAAAATGAAATCCCAAAGTTGAACCTAATGTTTTATTTCTTTGCTAAACCTAAAACTATATTACAAATAAATTTTAAAAACTACACTACTTTCGTTAGCACTCTCGATTGCATTTAGAGTATGTAACAAGCCTTTAAACCCTTAGGTTACCCCTAGTGGACGAGTTATAGGCTGTGTTTGGATGGTGGTAAGGGGGTTACCCCCCTTTCCCCTTGTTTGGTAATGGAGGGGTGAGGGTAAACATTCAAAATTTTACCACTCCCCCTCCTTTTCTGAAAACCCCTTGGAGCATGGGGGTTTTCATGAAATCCTTGCCCCTCTTTACCCCCTCTTATCCCTCTTTATACCTATGGAGCAAAAATATTTAAAAATATTTTTTAATTGATGAATATTATTTATTAATTATGTTTCATAAAATTTTATTTTTTATTTTCTATATTATATTAATTTAATAAAAATTGTTAATATATTACCCTTCTACCCCCTCTTTGCACCTATGGAGCAAAAATATTTTTAGAATATTTTTAATTGATGAATATTATTAAAAATTATGTGTTTTATTTACTTTTTATTTTTTTATTATATAAATTTAGTAAAAATTATGAATTCTAATAAATCCTCTTTACCCTTCTTTATCCCTCTAAACCCTTTTTACCCCACTTTACCCCCCTTTACCCCTCTTTACACCTATTACTCTTCTTTACCCCTCTTTACCCCTTTTTGAACCTATTACCATTCTTTACCCCTCTAAACCATCTTTACCCCTCTTTAACCCTCTAAACCCTTCTTTACTCCTCTTTACCCCCTTTACCCCTCTTTGCGCCTATTACCCTTCTTTACCCCTCTTTACCCCACCTTAACCCCTCTTTGCACTATGGAGCAAAAATATTTTAAAAATATTTTTAATTGATGAATATTATTTAATAATTGTGTTTTATTTATTTATTAATGTTTTTATTATATAAATTTAGTTAGAAATTATTCATTCTAATAAATCCTTTTTACCCTTCTGTATCCCTCTAAACCCTTTTACCCCACTTTTCCCCCCTTTACCCTCTTTGCACCTATTATCCTTCTTTACCCCCCTTTACCCCTCCTTCCACCTACTACCCTTCTTTACCCCTCTTTAACCCTCTAAACCCTTCTTTACTCCTCTTTGCCCCCCTTTACCCCTCTCTGCACCTATTACCCTTCTTTACCCCTCTTTACCCCCCCTTTACCCATCTTTGCACCTATTACCCTTCTTTACTCCTCTAAATCCGCTTTATCCTTCTTTAACTCTCTTTGTATCTATGGAGCAAAAATATTTTAAAATATTTTGTAATTGATGAATATTATTTAATAATTATGTTTTATTGTCTTTTATATTATACAAATTTAATAAAATTATCTATTCTAATAAAGTTGTAATATATTACCCCTTTTTATCCCCCTCTTTCCACCTATGAAACAAAATTATTTTTAAATATTTTTTTAATTGATGAATATTATTTAATAATCATGTTTTATTGTTTTTATATTATATGAATTTAATAAAATATTTAATATATTACCCCTCTTTACCCCCTCTTTGCACCTATGGAGAAAAATATTTAAAATATTTTTAATTGATAAATATTATTTAATAATTATGTTTTATGAAATTATATTTTTATTTTTTTATTATATTGAATTTAATAAATGTTATTAATTCTAATAAAATTGTTAATATATGAGGTTACTGGTGTTTATAGTTACCAAATAAGATTTTTTACCCATAGGATCAGTTCTTACTTTACCACTAAAATTACCAAACAAGATAAGGGTAACCCCTATTCAAGGATAATATCTACTCAAGGGTGACCCCTACTCAAGGGTAACCCCTTTAAAATTACCCCTCATCCAAACGCAGCCATAGTCTCGTGAGCGCTTGCAGAGATGATACCCACAAACGTCCAATTTTTGTCTAGTCTTAATTTCAGATTCAGCAAAAACAAGTCCATAAAAATCTTAACATCATATGATTCCAAAATTTATTTTATAAGACATATTCGCAGTGTAGTGTGTGCTTACCAATATTAAAAATAGTTTTATTTTCCAAATAGACACAAGATTGGTAACCAACTTTTGGAAAATTCGCTTTGACTTCAAACCTCACTAGATATCTCTCAGAAAGACTAACGCTCAGAGGTTGGGTTATTTTCTCTCAAAGGTATATGTGAGAGGAGTTTGTGTATTCAAATTCAAAGTATCTCACATATGTATTAAAAAGACGGCACATGACAAAGAAAATAACTTTTGGATCTCATGAATGGACGCCATTTTCCTGAGAACATTGAGTTATACATTATCATTTTTCTTCTTTATTCTCCACATGAAATACCATATTTCTACTTACGATCAATAGGATTTCCTATAGGATGAAACGTGGCTTGGGATCGGGTCAAATCAAAGAAGGATTAAAGACTCTAAAAATAAATATTTTGAACAAAAAGTTAGAGGTCTTCAATATGTAAGACGGGATATTTCTTCCTCTATTTTTTCTTTTCAGCACTTTTCAAAATACTCATATTTCTCTCCTTTTTTTTTCACATCCTTCTTTTGATGTCAGGATGTTCCCTTTCTTTTTCTTTTTCCTTTATACTCCCTCTGTCCCAAATTAGTTATCCTATATGGATTCTGGAATTGTCCCAAAATAGTTGTCTCATTTATATTTGAGTAGTATAAAGTGTGTTGAAAATAGATGACGTTACATGAGTCCTAGCCTTATATAGAGAGTTTCTTTAAAAATACAAATATTTCAAATAAGACAACTAAAATGGGACGGAGAGAGTATATTTTATTTCCAGTGCCATTTTTTTTAAGAGTACCATCCCAATATTTGTCATCTCTAACCTTTTCTGGTATCTTAGAATAGGTCACAGATATTTTCTATGAGGCTCAGACTCCATAATTGGAATTGGGTATGGTAGACATGGCTAAATAATAAACAAGCTGATTAAGGCTCAACTGGAACTAACATGATAAATTGACAAAAGACAGGTAGGCATGAAGGCTCAAACGATTCAAAAAGGGCCTAAATCATATCTAAGTTTCATACAGTGATTTTTTTTTTTTTAAATAAATTTCAAAAAATTTCAAATGTTCTAACTCAAATTTGATGGGGTTCTCAGTAATATGACCAGAATTGAAGAATGATGAGATCCACAACGACTTGACGCGCTTAAGAAAGAAAAATGGATTGACTTAAATCCTTAAGACTGGCACTAAAGCTCACTGGGTTAAGTCTCCACTAATATTCTTTTGTTGACTACTAGACTCGTGAAAAGTTTTCTTTTCCAACCAAATTTAATATGACTGTGTAAATCTTGTTCCGAATTTAAATTCTATAAAAAAATTATTGAAAAAGTGTGATATAAAAAGTTTTATTCACCTATTAATGCTAAAAAATCACTTAGACTCAAATTATTATTTTTTCTTTCAAGGAGTAGTCTCAGTCTTCACTTACTCTTCCCTTAATCGAAAAAGATTTTTTTTTTTAAGAACAAAAAACATTGACTCAAAATACTGACACAAAACTTTTTTTGGTCAAGGGTAGTCTCAATTTGTGTTTGTAAACTGAATCTTCCCTTGACTTTTTCAATAGGGGTTTTGGTCCTTTTTGAACTTACACTCTCCCTAAAATTGTTTTATTTTTTATTTCTTTTATTTTTTATTGGACTCTACTAATGTAACCCCTAGATAAACTTAAATTTGACATTGTCATCAATGCAACGGTTAGATGCAGAATGTCAGGAAATTTGTTAAATTTTGGGTTTCGACGTATCTTAGTGAAAAAATAAAAAATACTGACTCAACCTAATCTGACTCTGTAGACTGACTCTGTTTTTTTACAAAAAAACCCTGTGATTAATCCATACTCTATTATTTTTGCAAACATTCTACAACCTAGTCCTTTGTCACTGAGTTCCATACGCTTCGGCAGATGGCGGTGGTCAATATGCTTAACTGAGTATATTGTATCATAGGCAATAATTCACTTTTCATCAAGAACTTTTCCGCATGAAGTAAAGCCATGGTTCTTTGGGACCATTACCTATGATAGTATCACCCTCAATTATATTGTTCCAATCTTCTTCTACCCGAGCTAGACTCTCCTCACTTCTGGAATAACTCTCGGATGTTGATGAAATAGACATGACTTCACAAACCCTACTGTTTTCCAAAATAGATTGATGACTAATTTGGGTTCCACCAGTTGGTGACCTAACTCTATCTAATCTCTTAGTCGAATCACACCTCCAAGTGCTCATATTTACTTAAACAAGAACTGTAACACCCTATCCCGTTACAGACGTGTTACTATCGATACCGAACCAAAATACCACACATTCCAAACAGCAGGTTTTTTTTTTTGACTAAACATCAACAACCATAGGGAAAAAACTAAAGTACTATCAGTTCAATCAACACAGCAGTGCAATAAGTGGTTAGTACAATTATCCATAACAATAAACAACTTCCAAATTAAACACACATTGTTCTCTCCAAACAACAAAAAGAAAGAAGGTAAACTAAGCAATCTGAGATCATCATCTCCTAGACCTCGTCTTGGGACCCGCTGGGTCCCGCATCCATCGAGCCACCTGAAAAGCAAGGGGTGAGTACTACATACGTAGTGACTGAACACACATGCATAGATACACAACATATATCATACACTGCATATCTACCACTAAGGTAACAAAAGTCTACGTGCATGGTCCCACATGACATGTACTCGACCCACCGGACGGGCCATCCAATACATACTCAACATAACCTACAACCATCCTACCTCTAGAAAATCCATCCACCAGCCCCATAGATTGGTACCACAAGTCACGAAACATAATTCAGGTCATGAAGCCCATGGGGGTAAACCTCAACTGCACTAGCGGGAGCTATCCTCCACCTCACCATCCCTGAACCTATGAGCAGGCAAGCACATCCTCAGCCTACACTATCATCCAGGGACCACAAAGCATTACTGGCAGGACTTGTCCCTCACCGCGCTGTCCCTTGACCAATGAGCAGGTGAACACAATCTCAGCCTACTAAGTCATCCAGGGACCACAAAGCATACCATCGGGAGCTGTGCCTCACCGCGTAGTCCCTAGGCAAATGATCGGGCGAGCACCACCTCAGCCTACTCGATCACTCAGGGATCACAAACTATACCAGCGGAAGTTGTCCCTCACCGCTTCGTCCCTCGACTGATGAGCAGGCGAGCACCTCCTCAGCCTACTCGATCATCCAAGGGCCACAAAGCATACTAGCGGAAGCTGTCCCTCACTGCACCATCCCTTGACCAATGTATAACACCCCGCCCTTTTTCACTCGCTTTCCAAAAATCAGAGTTTATATTTTTTTTTTTAAATACACAAAAAGTGACAGAGAGCGGGACGTCATGACGCAAGCTAAGTCCGAGCTTCTAAAGCCCGACCCTTGACTCACCAACCATACGTGTGAATGGACTAAGTCCACGAATACGGTTCACACGTACTAATATATACACAAGCGGAATAAAACATAAACTGCGAATTATAATAGAACCTAACTTTATTCCATTTTAGATAGCAAAGTAGATCAAGTCTTTAGCCATAATTATCTTAACTAGAATATCCAACATAAGCCATCCAAACCATAGTAAAATATCTAAGTTATTACATACCCGAATTCTAGCTACTCGAATTACAAGTCCATAAATAACTTAATCAAAAATATAATCCAAACACATATCCAAGCTCCTATGCTTGGCTCCGATCACGCTCGTCGTTCCCTTCATTTCTTGTGTCATCCACTAAGGTAGAAGTAGGGCGTTAAACAACGCGCCCTAGTAGGTACTCTAAATAAGGTTAACACATGGTTAGTACAAATCATATATAATAACATATTGTCAAAACTAAATAAAAACAATGCCATGTCATGATGTCAAATGCAATGAACATATAACCTCTTGATGGAATTCTCCTCATCAAGGTATCCCCACAGTTTCCTTACAGACGCCGCCACGATGGAGTGTGTTCTCCAAATTCTTCTTATGGATAATGCACATCAAGGTCTTCCTACAAAATACCTTACAGACGCCCCGACGGAGCATAGCCTCTGGTTACAAACTTCCCTCCGATGCCATGCATGAGATGTATATGTCCACACGCTATGTAATGGAATAATCATAGCATCAAAACCTCACATTTGAAACATAATATTTTTACAACATAAACCATCAAAATAAGAAGTTAAACCATATTACATAACCATGGTTTCAAAGAGGTAGAATCCTACCAAAGACCACTAAAGTATCGTTGCACTTTAATCCGGCAACCGCTCACGATTGTGCACCCGTTGTGAGGTCCTGTTACCTTATAACATATCCATGAGTCAAACCAATATCCCATTTGATTTGCAATAAAGTCTAACTCCACAAACACACTTTGTGGAATTCGGCCATACACTATGGCCGAACCTCACCTATTTGGTTTTAGTCCCTCTTTTGATTTGTTAATCAAACACCACTAAGGTAATCATTTCGACCCTAAATCCACAAAATCATTCCTCATGGGTTTCGGCCATACACCATGATCTTTCATTTTTACCCATATTTACATTATTTGCCATTGTTTAAATCACCTTCAGTTTGGGTCCAAAATTGATCCATAATATAGATTTATGAATGATTCATAATATAAACCACTAAGTCCACCAAACATTCCCCATGGGGTTCGGCCATACACCATGGCCGAACCCATGGTCCAATATTTTTACTTATTTACCACATTGCCATTATTCTATCCATGGCTAACATTTCATTCATTTAAGCATACCTAAGTCCATATTTTGATCCACCAAATTGTTCATGGGGTTCGGCCATACACCATGGCCGAACCCTATGATGTCCAAATCCAATTTCTCCGTTGAATCACTTACCCTTCTTAGGTCTATAAACCAAGGTCCCTCCATGGGGTTTAACCATACATTTAGGTTCATCCTTTTTTATCCCAAAGTCCATCAATAAACTTCCATTTTAAACCTTTTAAAATATCAATAAACTTCCATGGTTTTCATCCTTCAAAAACCCATAATAATTACTAACACACTTCCATGGGGTTCGGCCATGTAACATGGCCGAACCCTATGGTTCCTTAATTTCTTTTAAAAATCATACAACCAAGATTAAGTCCTTTGATGGTTCTCATACATATATGCAATTAAATCCTTTAAAACATTTTAAAATCATAAGCATTCATCTATGATTTTCCATTCTTTAAATCCATTACAATTCACTAATATCCTTTCCATGGGGTTCGGCCATACAACATGGCCTAAACCTATGGTTCCTTACTTCCTCTTGTAAATCATTTAATCCCATATAAATTCCTTAACAACTTTCCATGGGGTTCGGCCATACAACATGGCCGAACCCTATGGTTCATCTTTGGGTCTTTTATCCATAATAACATTAGGGTTCGGCCATGCAATGGCCGAACCATCTCCTTGACCTTTGACCCTCTTTTCTTATTTATGAAATTTATCGAGCACTTACTGATTTCAGCGAATCCGTCGGTTTTCCTTCGCTCCGACTTGTTCTTCAGATCCTTTCCTTCCTTAGCCTCTTCCTTTTTCCTTCTTAATTCTTTGGCCAAGAGTGAAAGCTTGAGAGAGAGAGAGAGTTTGGCCTTGAGTGATAGGGAGAGAACCTTGAGATGAAGCTCTAAGTCTTTTGTCTTGAGGAGTGGTCGGCCAAGAGAGGGTTTGAGGGAGAGAAACAGCCAAGAGAGAGAGGGTGAGAGTGAGATGAAAACCCAACTTGTTTTGTTCCAATGAGGGTGTTCGGTCAAGGGTGATGCCTTTGGTAAAGCCCTTTGTGTAACTCCCAATCCCATTTACCTTCCTCCTTAATACTCCATTTGGGGGTTTCATCCATGAGATGAAACTCCCAAGGCTCCAACGGTGTAGCCTTGGCTTGGCTTGTGTAACAACACAAAAACCGCCACCTCTCCATTAATGGCCCATTTGGGGGTTTCATCCATGAGGTGAAACTCCCATGTGCCCAACGGTGTTCTTTAGCTTGGTTGTGTAACAACACCAAACAGTCACTTTCCCATTCATGATCCATTTTGGGGGTTTCATTCATGAGATGAAACTCCCACACTTCCAACGTGTAACCCTTGGTTGGTTTTTGAAACAACAACCCTTCATCTTCACACTTCACTCACTCTTTAATTCAGCTCACCACTTTAATTTAACTCATTTGAAATCAACTCAATCCCTTGATTCCATTTCCAATTTAATTCAACCCCACTTAATTTAATCTTGAACACATATGGTAGGTCAACCAAGTCAACCACGACCCATTGGGTCCCAATTGGCATTTTGACCTAATTAAGAATCTTGACCCAATTGAATACATCTTACCCATTTATTTCAATTGAAACCCTATTCATAACCCATAGGGTCTTAATTGGGCAATTGACCCAACACCTTACCCATCTAAGGTCCATATCATTTAAATTCACAAATTAAATGGGCAAATTCATATATATTGATAACCTGAAAATCCGGGGTGTTACACAATGAGCAGACGAGCACCTCCTCAGTCTACTCGGTCATCCGTGGATCACCTCATTCATCACACACTCGGGTACCAGAACCGCAGGGGGCCTTTAAGGTTGCCCTGGATGAACCACCCAAACATAACTACCTCCCAAACAATCTTTATCGGGGACTCCTGGCCATCTTGTTCCCTAAATCATATTACAACTCTCTCATAGGTGCGTCTGAGAAACACAAGATGGACCGACTATTTGATCCATGCAAGGGGCAAAAGTACCCATTCCAATCACATGGTGGGCTGCATCCCAACCATGCGTCCACTGTATGGCCTCATATAAACCCTAGTGTTGCCTAATGTTTATCTCCCTCCGACATTCTACGCATCCAACAGTTGCATGTACAATTAATCATAGACATATTTTCAATAAGGCAATAATAGATCATCGTCAATCATGTGTATTACAATCTATCACATATTAGCATGTTGGCATTCCATCATGTTATCAATCAATCACATCCAATTATTTAATCATGCATAAACAATATAATATTAAGTTCATCCATCATTCTCATATCATCATCAGACACGAATACACAGCGGGGTCTTCTCGACACATAGTCATTTGAACGGTTCCCTTGCCGAGTGGCAAAAATAGATATAAGGATCCCATTCCTCATATTCCGTGTCCACATGCTTCGAAGGTAAATAAATGCAGAAATGCGTATGCTAAAAGTGTGAGAGTTCCCTCACCGGTGTCGGTTTGAAAATCAATCGTGAGAAGTAGGGTCCGTTGGGTTGGAAGGGGCTCGATCTATTGGAAAAAGAAAAAGGAAGAAGTAACCTAGTAAAATGGGCCAAAACAAGTCTAGGCTATAGACGGGTCCAAAACCGGGTCGGGCCTGAAGTTGGACCGGGCTGGGTCAACTGAAGTGGGCCGGACCCAAACTGGGCTAGTCCTAAGGTTGGGCTGGAATTGGACCTAATTGGCCAAGTTGCACCTAGATTACCAAGGTCCAAAATCAGACCTAGCTGAGTCAACTCAGGTGTTCCAGTGAGTTGACTCAACAAGTTTGTTGTTCAACTCAGTTGACTCAGTAACTCGGTTGAGGAAAAGGGAAAACAAGGAAAAACGAGGAAAAAAAAGGAAAAGAGGGGAAAAAGAAGGAAACATGAGGAAAAGGAGGTAAACCGAAGAAAATGAAGAGGAAAGTGAAGGGGTCAGCGGAGAGGGAGGAGAATTAGAGAGAAGAGATGGGGTTACCTGAACTCGGTTGAAGGAAAGAGGTCTGATCGATTGGGTGCCAGGAAGCTCGACGATTTCTAGCCCGAATAACAGCTGGTAAAGACGATGGAAGGAGAAAAAGAAGAGTGAGGTACGGCAACGAGGGAGAGGGTTGAGGGAGAGAAAAAAGAAGGTGAGAAAGGGGCAAAGTAGCAGCAGGCGCGAAACTGTAGCGATGTGCTATAATGCGGCGCTAAAATGAAGGGTTTGAAAAGAGGAGCTTTAGGGTTAGGGGTTTGGGGCTCTTTTTTTTTTTTTTTTAAACACAAAATCAAAATCTTTTGAAAACAACATTTTAAAACCCGAAGAAGAATCAAATGTCGAACATTGGGTAAGAAAAATGTGTGATTTTCAATTATTTTGGTATGACAAAGTATTAAATAATTTAAATTACTAAAGCGCCCTTCAAGCCTCTGAGCTCAGAATTGGGCGAGAGAAGGTCTATCACGGGACCCACAGTATCTCCACCGCTACTGAGACCCTAAAATCCCGAAAAATTGGGTCGGTTTGTTACAAGGACCACACAAGACAAAACAATTTCAAACAAAATAAATGACTTAAAACTAAAAATAAAACCTAAACTGACCTAGGTGTCTAGACTGGCTTTTAATCTTTTCTTCAAAAATTCTAAATCTCCAAATAAGAGTTTAACCTTAATCATGATCAGGTAAGTTCCCAGGTAAATGGGGAAGCACAGACGGCATCTCGTCCCAACTTATCCTTAGACGATGCTCGGCCGCATGACAGAACTAGCCTTGGACACCGTTATTGAAGAAAAACTAGAATTGGTTAGTTAAAATTATTTGAATGAAAGACTGTCCTAATGAGCATGAAAGACCCTAAAGACTAATCTACAGTTCCAAAATTGATTTTATTTAAAATGCATGAACCATTTTATCACTATTTTTTTTTATGCGAATGAAACCTAATCTAACAATGCAAGCATCAAACAAATATGCAAAGCAAACGAACTATACTAAATGCATGATTCTAGCAACCTAAATGCATGAGATAAATAAATATGCAATTTTTTTTATACAAGTAATATATGCCAAACACCCTAATAAAAGTTGTATGAATGCATGAGAAAATAAAAATTAAAAGAATATAGTTAAGTATTTACCTTAGCCAATGCGTGCAAATTCCAGCAGCTTTGACTCGCGATTTTAAAAACTTCTGAAAATATAACACACGAACCTAGGTGAAGATTCTAATTGAAAAATGCACGAACTAACTAAATGCAAGATCCTAAACTACAACTAGATTAAGATTAAAATAATGAGTAATTAAGTGTCCTAGAATAATGTGAGATTGTAAATAAATTTCTAGATTAAAATCATAACTTAATAAAATTTAATCAAAGATCCAAATTTAGAAACTTTCCAAAAAATAGAATTTTCCAAAATTAGATCTCCAAAATCGGACAATTTCTAAAAATAGATTGTTTCCAAAAATAGATTAATTTTAAAATTTTCCATAGACAGAAATTTTAAAACTTTCCAAAAATAGATTTATTTACAAAGTAGAGATTTTATTAAAATGTATTACATTTATAAGATTATACAGAGGCTAAAGGAAGATATTAAATTTTACCAGTTTTCCAAAAATAGAAAATTTTCCACAAAAATAGAAACTGGTTCCAAGAATGGAAAGTTTCTACAAAAATAAAAACTTTCAAAAATTCAATAGAATATCGAAATTTAGCAAAATTTCCAAAACTAAGATAAAATTCAAAATCTCTCATATTTTAAAGAGAATTTAATTTTAGAAAACTTTCCAAAATTAGAGTTTCTAAAAATAGAAATTTCAAATCTTAGTTTGCCTAAATTAAAAGATTCCAAAAATAAAAGTGTTTTCCAAAAACCATAAAAATTGAAGAACATGTACTTTAATTGTTTCCCCGGCAACGACGCCAAAAACTTGCTGATGTTTTAAGTTTGTAAATCTTGCAAGAGCACGAACCATTTATAGTACATGGGGTTGAGTGCGAGGTCGAACCTAAAGAAAATATTCAAAATATATGAAATTTAAAATACACATGCTTTAATTTTATGTTTCTTAGAAAACCAAGATTCTTAACTAAATCTAAGATATAAATCAATTTTAATCTTAAAGTATATTTTCAAACTAATCAAATCTCTATTCCAAATAAATCGATGTACAATTTTAGAACATTGATTAAAAGTTATTAAAATAATGTTTTAATAAATAGTTTATAAACAATCTCAATATTAATTCCAATTCACAAAATCAAAACTTAATTAAATTAAATCTTAACTAGTTAATTAAGTTGTTAGGAAGGTTTTAAATACATGAAATAAATACACATTAAAAGAATTAAAGATTTAAAAATAAAAACTAAAATACAACATTCAAAAATAAAATAAACATGAAAAATAAATGACAGAAATAAAATGCAGTAACGTAAAGGTTGGTTGTTTGGAAAAGACTGTTCATCACCGAAGATATTTAAATAAACAAATGTCCTAGATTTGAAATTCGCGTAAAAATCTAAGATCCAATTCATGTTTACCGTCGATATTAAAAATCATAAACTTTAATTTATCAAATCAAACTTTAGTAACTTAGATTTAACATTTATAACCTAAGCTCTAACTGTTTCATGTTCAATTAAATAATTAAAACGTACAATTCTAATATCAAATCAAGAACAATCATAAAAGGAAATTAGAAATTGGATGTTTCATGATTCTAAATGGATGTCCTTTGATTATTTATTGGAAAAATTAAATACAGGATTGATTGAATACAAGAAAGATTGAAATTAAAATTGCAGTTAGAAACTGTGGATCTCTGAGTCTTCCTTGGTCTTCTTCTCCAATCCTTTGGTCCTCTTTCGCTCGAGAGTCAAATTCGAGTTTTGCTTGTGGTATACTGGGCTATTTATAGGACTTGGGATTAGATGGATGGCTAGGATTAAATCTAGATTTAAGTTGTCACGCCCCGACCTGAAGGGTGGACCCGGAACGCGACTGATTTTTTTTTTAAATTAAACTAATTCAGGCATTCTAACTGGGCCAGATCAGCAGTTGGGCCCAAAGGTCACACATGATCCCAACATGTGGACTCAAACATATACCATAAGTCTACCGACAATAGACATAAATAATAACACACAACAAAATCACATAATTCCAACCATTGAATTATCATTACAAAATCATCATTAGAGTAATTACAGAAACGCAGTAGTTTTCAATACATAACATTCAAACAGACTAAGTACCACACCCGGTACTTTACAAAGACAAAAGGTTACAAGATCCAGAAAGTAAAGATAAGGGTATTCCTCTCAGTGGGAATCCCGAAACACAGCAGCAGCTTATCCACCCTAAGCTTGAAATAGAGGGTTCTCCTCCTCAGGTTCATCTCCTGAAAGGTGAGTGGGGTTAACTAACTAGCCCAGTGAAGGAAATATAACAGTGCAGTTTTAAAGTAAACAACAGGTTAGCAATAATCAGCAGTTGCAATAATATCTTATGCTTGATAATAAAATTCACAATATCAAGTAAAGTCTCATCATCATCTTTCCATCATTCCATCATTCTTCCATTACTGCTATCATCCAACGTAATGCCTACCAACTACACTGAGACCATTGTATTAAGTCCCGACACAGTCAAAATACATCCTTGCAAGTACATCTCCAGCTCTACCATTGCCGATATTGACATCCTCAAGTCAGCACCTGTCGACACCCATGGTCCAGTAGACGTAAACCATCTCCCATATGGCCAATATTGGTTCAATAGTCAAAGGTACGTGGAAGCAGTTTTACACATTTCATATGATCAACATCATAGCATTCATAATCATCATAAGCACTCTTACTATAGTGTATCATATCTATGCACATGAGTGGGTTCGTCAAATCTGAAACTACTCATTGCTCAAGACTCATCTCATAAATAAACCTGTTTACATCTTACTGCAAAGTTAAGTTACCTCACCGTATATGTGTGGTTTCGCGGTCTCTGTTCAAGCAAACAGACAAGTGCGCAATCAATATACATAGCATCAAATACATATGCACAAATAGTATTTCGAAATCATATATTTTCCCAAAAATATCCAAGGTACATGGAATTGAGTCTCCTACTTGGTTTCCAACCTTTTTAAATTATCATAATCCACAAGATAATATAATAAAAAGGTGTTCAGTCCAAAACTCATATTGTCTTCTGGGCATTGACCTAGATTGACTTATTGAGTTAGGTCTAGATTCCTCAGGTCACTTTTCGGTTGTCTTATGGATAGGACCAGATCTGACATTTTGAGTAAGGCCTCGGGGTCACTCAGTGCCCGACAAATATAGCGTCTGCCTGAAAGTGAGATCACTCAGTGCCCGACCAATAGAGTCGGCCTGAAAATGAATACAATAGTATATACACTATAGTAATAAGAGAAGAGGGTTAGTACATTTTTAGATTAACAATAGGGTACTGACATCACATTAATCAATTAACCATCAAACAAGGACATTTTACACTTTAAAAACTAGGTTCCTCTAAACATACCTCGGAACCAGGTACTGTGGCTTCGGATCATCCGTACCACACCTAAACTAGTCACTGACCTCGGATCAAGGGTCTGACTTCGGATCGTCCGAAGATCGGGTCTCGGGTCATCCGAAATCCATCCGAACCAAAAAAAAAACAGTGAAAACAAGTCTCGGTGGGTCTGGGTACCTCGGAACATCCGAAGTTAGGGCTCGGACGTTCGAGTGGGTTCGGTCCTTCCGAGCTCTACTCGGATTGTCCGGTTGAGTCGAGCTGGCCTCGGGCTCTTCTGGACTTCGGGTGAAGCTCATCACATCCGAGGGGTGCTCTCGGACCGTCCGAAGGGTGTGACCCTCGGACCGTTCGAAGATTGACTCTCGGACCATCCGAGAGTCGTCTTCCTGGAGCTCAATTTCTAGAGTTTTGGCCGGAGGAAGGGGACCTTCAGCCAAAGCATACCGTTGCATGCAGTGGGGTGCAGATGTTGATACAGTGAAAACACTGTTCCGCTGGGTGGTTGCAAATAAGAAGTCCTACAATTCCGGTTTTGCAAATAGGTCCCAGTTTTAATAAAAAACTGATTTTTAACAAAAATCATGATTTTAAAAACTCAAAATCTTAATCCAACCTTATAGTTAAGTTGGGTTTTAAAAACTTTACCTACCAGAAAAATTTTGGGATTTAACTCTCACTTAAAAATCATTGATTTAAATAAAAACCATAATTTGACACTATTTACTTAATTAAACAAATGTTAATTAAAACAATTTAGAAATCTCATTTTGGGGTGTTGAAAAATAATTAGACCATTCTTAAAATGGTCTAACACAAGATAGTATTTTCGAAATTTATATCCTTTTCAAAACCATTTAAAATAATTATTTCTCCCTTTCGGGGTTTTGACGGGCGGTTTTAAATACCATTTTCTGAAAATAAAATTATTTTAAAATCAGAAATACGAATCCTTTATTAAGGAGAACATTATCATCCAATAATAATCACATAACAACATAATTTACAAAAATAATACTAATAACGGTAAATTACCAAAATGCCCCTCCAGCTGGACGAGCTGGATCACTGAGCTTTCGAGCTCAGATTGGGCCACACCTGGGCTTTCCTCAAAACCCTAACCGTAATCTTCGAGATTAACCGATTAGACAAGATTTAGTAAGCTAAACTACGCCTAATCTGGGTCAGGGTATTACATCCTACCCCCCTAAAAGGAATTTCGTCCCGAAGTTTAAGACAACTCTTACCTTTTTGGCCTATAAACAAGCCAGGGTACAGCTTTCGCATCGTCTATTCAGGTTCCCACGTCTCATGTTGCACGTTGCGATGTTGCCACAGCACTCGCACTGGAGGAATAGACTTCCTCCTGAGCTCTTGAGGCTGGTGTCCTTGAATCTTGATTGGCACTTCTTCAAAAGTTCGGTCTTCTGAGACTTCAATATCTTCAAAGCTTATCACATGCGACGGATCAGGCTCGTACTTCCTTAACATAGACACGTGGAACATACTATGCACTCTTTCCAAAGCTTGAGGAAGATTCAATTGATAGGCCACTTCATCTATCCTCTTCAAGATCTTAAAGGGTTCAACATATCGAGGTGATAGTTTTCCCTTGTGCCCGAACTGTTGCACTCCATGACGTGGTGCCACACGTAAGAAAACTCGGTCGCCAACTGCAAACTCCAAAGGTCGCCTTCTTTTGTCAGCATAACTGCTTTGTCTGCTTTGGGCTGTCTTAAGACGCTGTCTGATCACTTCAACTTGTTCTAACGTCTCACGCACTAGATCAAGTCCTAGCAGTGCTTTGTCTCCTACCTCTGTCCAATAAAAAGGTGACCTGCAAGGTCTGCCATACAAAGCCTCGTATGGTGCCATTTGTACACTGGAGTGATAACTGTTGTTGTAGACAAAGTCGATCAATGGCAAATGATCTTCCTAACTTCCCTGCATGTCCATCACACAAGCTCTTGCATATCCTCTAAGGTTTGAATGGTTCTCTCTGATTGACTATCCGTTTGAGGGTGAAAAGCAGTGCTGAAGCACAGCTTAGTCCCCAACTCCTCTAGCAATCCTTGCCAAAACCTTGATACAAACTTCGGATCTCTATCAGATACTATGGATACAAGCACTCCATGCAATCTGACTACCTCCTTTAAATGCAATCTGCTTAGAGTAGCCAAAGAATCCGTCTTCTTGATCGGCAGAAAGTGAGATGACTTCGTCAATCGATCGACTATTACCCAAATAACGTCATTCTTCCTAGGAGACTTTGAAAATTCCGTTACAAAATCCATCGTGATATGCTCCCACTTCCATTCAGCCACTTCCAAAGGTTACATCTTTCCACCAGGTCATTGATGTTCCGCCTTCACTTGTTGACAAGTTAAGCACCTCGATACAAAATTTGCTACCTCTCGCTTCATACCTTTCCACTAGAAAAGTCGTCGCAAGTCACGATGCATCTTCGTACCACTAGGATGCATCGCAAAGTGAGAACGATGAAAGTGATCAAACACATTTCTCCTGCACTTGTCTGACTTTGGTACAAAAAGTTTATCTTTGAAAGTAAGACTTCCATCCACCTTGATCTTCCAATCCTCTAGGGTCGCTCCTCCTGGAGCTGAGTTGCCAACTCCTTTGCTTCTGGATCATTCTGTTGTCCTTCCAATACCAATCTAATTACCTCGGGTTACAGAACCAAACTATGGATTCTCCCTGACCCGCTTCCTTCGATCAGCACCAGATCATACTCGGACAGAACTTCCAACATCTTCCACTGCAAGGATGCCATCCTCGCCACGTTGTTGTGAGACTTCCTGCTCAAGGCATTGGCCACTACGTTGGCTTTCCCTGGGTGATAAGAGAGACTGAAGTCATAATATCCCAGGTACTCCATCCATCTTCGCTGCCTCATATTCAAGTCTTTCTGATTGAAGATATACTTGAGACTATGGTGATCAGAAAACACATTGAACTTCTCACCATATAAGTAATGTCTCCACAATTTTAACGAGAATACAAAGGATGCTAACACCAAATCATGAGTCGGGTAGTTCTGCTCGTGTCCCTTCAATTGCCTGGAACCATAAGCTACTATCTTCCCCTTTGGCATCACCACACAACCCAAACCAAACTTGGACGTGTCGCAATACACATCGTAACCTCGTCCTTGCTTGGGTATCACCAAAACTGGAGACGTAGTTAACTTTTTCTTCAGCTCCTGGAATACTCTTTCACAAGCTTCGCTCCACTTGAACTTGACGTTCTTCCTCGTCAGCCGAGTCATTAGCACCGAGAACTGAGAGAAGTGTGGGATAAACTTTCGGTAATATCCCGCTAATCCTAGAAAGCTCCGGATCTCGAATACGTTCTTGGGACTCTCCCAAGTCTTCACGGTTTCTACCTTCGCTGGATCTACCGAGATTCCTCTTGCAGACACCACATGTCCCAGAAACTGCACTTGAGTCAACCAAAACTCACACTTGCTCAGCTTAGCGAACAACTGATGCTCTCGAAGAGTTTGAAGAACAATCCTCAGATTACGCTCGTGCTCCTCCTCTGACGACGTAAAGATCAAGATATCGTCGATGAAGACTATCACGAACTCTCACAGATACGGTCGAAACACGTGATTCATCAAATCCATAAACATGGCTGGCGCGTTCGTCAAACCGAAAGGCATCACTACAAACTCGTACAAACCATACTGCGTCCGAAAAGCAGTCTTAGGAATGTCTTCCTCTCAAATCCCAACTGATGGTAGCCAGACCTCAAATCGAATTTTTGAAAAACATCTCGATCCCTTCAAAAGATCAAAGAGATCGTCTATTCTAGGCAACGGGTACTTGTTCTTAATAGTTACCTGGTTAAGCCGCAGGTAATCTATACACATCCTCATCGATCCATCCTTCTTTTTCACAAAGAGAGCAGGTACGCCCCACAACGAGTTGCTCTGACGGATAAAACCGAGTCTAAGAAGCTCATCTACCTGCGTAGCTAGCTCTCTCTGTTCAGCCGGCGCCATCCGACAGGGTGCCATGGAAATTGGAGATGGCTATAGGTCTATAACAAACTCTATTTCTCGGCGTAGAGGTAGCCCAGCCAACTGGTCAGGAAATACATCCATAAACTCACACACCACCCGAGGAGTAGACCCTACACTACCTACATCTTCCCAGCCCATGCTTGCCACAACACTACCAGGATACGCCTTAAGGCCAGAGAAAGTGACTCTCATCTTTTCATAGGGTACTAACTTCTCCAAAAACCTCTCACCGGTTGAGGAGACCCCACGAATTCTCCTCTGAGAGCAGTCTACCAAGACCTCAAAAACAGACAACCAATCCATGCCAAGGATGATGTCAAAGTCCGTCATTTCCAAAACCATAAAATCATAGGACAACTCCACTCCGCTAATCTTCAAAACACAAGATCTACACTCTTGGTTCATCAAAGCCTTCTTACCCAAGGGTGATACTACCATTAGCGGGTTATCTACTTCTACCGGTTTCAAACCCAATCTATCACAACAAGTTCTAGAAATAAAGGAATGCGACGCACCGGTATCAAAAAGCACTCGAGCCAAAAGGCTAAAAAGATTAAAGGTACCTTCCATCACAGTGTTCTCCACTGGCTCTTCCTTCTGAGTCCCAGTCGTGTCGACTCTCCCTTGAGGACGTCCTTGTCCTCTCCCCTGACCATTCCTTGGTGGTCCGTTCCTCGGTGCCACCGAGCCTCTAGAGGTCTGCTGAGAACCTCGACCGACAGAGGATTGCGCTACAGAGAAAGAAACTCCTGCGCCCTGCGAAGGTACAGCTTTACCTAGATAAGGGCAGTGCTTAAACAGGTGCCTGGTCTGCTTGTAGTGAAAGTACGCTTTCTCTCCTCCGGATGGGAAGAACTTAGAAGTATGCCCAGACTGGTTACAGGTGTAGCACACGGCTTGCCGGGAGTCAAACAGACTCGATTGTCCTACACTAGGCTGGCTCTTTCTTGAAGAAAGGCCTCTTCTGGTTAAGCTTGGCCTTCTTGTTGGAAGAACGTTTCTGAGTGTTGTCGACGCTCCGGTTGATGGAGTCCACTGCCTCTACCTTCGAAGCTCGATCGATGACCTCCTCCAAGATGTCTAACACTAGGCTGGCCACTTGCCGCTGCAGAAACTGGTCGGAGTCCATTCTAAAAGTGCTGGACCTTTTCATCTTCGTTTGCCGCTATCCACGGTACGAACTGCATCAAGTAGATGAAGCGCATGGCGTACTGCATCACAGAGTCAGATCCTTGCTGAATGTTGAGGAATTCCCTCTTCCTCGCCTCCTGCACGGTCTTCGAAAAGTAAAGGGCCAGAAAGGCTGCAAAGAACTCCTCCCACTTCCTTGGCTCGTGGTTACGAACCAAGTTCTTTGCTTCCCACCACTCATAAGCATTTCCTTCCAACTGGTACACCGCCAAGGTCACTCACAAGTTGTTGGCAATAGCCGGGGTATTAAGGATCTGGTTAATCTGGGTCATTCCTTCAGCACTAGGGTCTTCTGTCCCCGAGAAACTTGTCTGGTTCAGTCGCTTGAATTCCTTAAGAGCCGAGGTGGCTCTCTCCTCTGGTGTTCGGATTGGCGAGCGTCATATGTTTTCAACTATCTGCTGAAATGCTTCAACTGCTGCTCGAATGGCTTCATTGGGTAGGTCACGGGGTGGAAGACTAGTCCTCCTCCCATGGTAATTGGTTCCATTAGCATTTGGTCCTAACATCTGTTATTTACACTTGTAAATATCATTAACCATTTTAAGAGATTCAAGACAAATCACATAAGTTTGCAAAAATTCATTAGGAATCATTCAATTTGTACAACAAGTACAAGGGTTAACAGCGTATGAAAAGCCTTCAAAACAACAAAACAATGCTCAACCCTTACAAAACAAATTCTCCCCGGTACCCCCCACAAACCCTAATCTAATCTTCCGAAAAAGATCCTGCCTCATCACCAAAATAAAAGAAGTTGTCTGGACAAGTCGCCGACTTATGCCCGAACACTCCGCAGGTCAAACAGGGTATGATCCCTGGTCCTCCAACATAAGGACAATTTGTCCTTGCACTCCCATGCCCACGAAGTCCGCAAATAGGGCAAATAACATCAATTGAATAGGGGCAGTAGGTACAGTTGTGCCCCTCCTGATTGCAAAATTTGCACATATAATCCGAATACTCATCCAAGGGCGGAGTAGCTGGAGTATATTCAGGCGAGCCATTCTCCCCTACTGACTCCTCTAGATTTGGGATGTCTCCCACTCCCTCTTCTGGATCAGCCCCAACATGATACTCGGGCGATGCCACTTCTACTTCCTCATCAAGTGCAACACTGGAATCAGAAGAAACCAGGTTGATCGGATTGCTAGGGGTTCCACTGTCCCACAACTCAGTGTACTCTGTATTGCTTGACATGTCTATATCACAAAAACAGAAAGGATGTCAAAAACAATTGCAGTTCTAAGGCAAAAGCAAGTCTAACTTGGTTGTAACCATCACAGTCCTAGAGTCTGATTTTTTTTTAAGTTAAACTAACTCAAGCATTCTAACTGGGCCGGATCAATAGTTGGGCCCAAAGGTCACACATGATCCCAACATGTGGACTCAAACATATACCATAAGTCTACCCGACAATAAACATAAATAATAACACACAACAGGATCACATAATTCCAACCATTGAATTATCATTACAAAATCATCATCAGAGTAACTACAGAAACGCAGTAGTTTTCAATACATAACATTCAAACTGACTAAGTACCACACCAAATACTTTACAAAGACAAAAGGTTCCAAGAACCAGAAAGCAAAGATAAGGGTATTTACCTCAGTGGGAATCCCGAAACACCGTCGCAGCTTATCCTCCTCCTCGAGTTCATCTCCTGAAAGGTGAGTGGGGTGAGCTAACTAGCCCAGTGAAGGAAATATGACAGTGCAGTTTTAAAGTAAACAACAGGTTAGCAATAATCAACAGTTGCAATAATATCTCATACTTGATAATAAAATTCACAATATCAAGTAAAGTCTCATCATCATCTTTCCATCATTCCATCATTATTCCATTACTGCTATCATCCAACGTAACGCCTACCGACTACACTGAGACCATTGTATTAAGTCTCGACATGGTCAAAATACATCCTTGCAAGTACATCTCCGGCTCTACCATAGCCGATACTGACACCCTCAAGTCAGCAATTGTCGGCACCCATTGTCAAGTAGACGTAAACCATCTCCCATATGGCCGATATTGGTTCAATAGTCAAAGGCACGTGGAAGCAGTCTTACACATTTCATATGATCAACATCATAGCATTCATAATTATCATAAGCACTCTTACCATAGTGCATCATGTCTAGGTACATGAGTGGGTTCATCAAATCTGAAACCACTCATTACTCAAGACTCATCTCAGAAATAAACCTGTTTACATCTTACTGCAAAGTTAAGTTACCTCACTGTATATGTGTGGTTTCGCGGTCTCTTTTCAAAAAAACAGAAAAGTTCACAATCAATATACATAGCATCAAATACATATGCACAAATAGTATTTCGAAATCATACGTTTCCCAAAAATATCCAAGGTACATGGAATTGAGTCTCCTACTTGGTTTCTAACCTTTTTAAATTATCATAATCCACAAGATAATATAATAAAAAGGTGCTCAGTCCAAAACTCATATTGTTTTCTAGGCATTGACCAGATTGACTTATTGAGTTAGGTCAAGCTTCGTTAGGTCACTTCTCAATTGTCTTATGGATAGGACCAAATCTGACATTTTGAGTAAGGCCTCGAGGTCACTCAGTGCCCAACAAATATAGCGTCGGCCTGAAAGTGAGATCACTTAGTGCCCGACCAATAGAGTCGGCCTAAAAGTGAATACAATAGTGCATACACTATAGTAATAAGAGAAGAGGGTTAGTACATTTTTAGATTAACAATAAGGTACTAACATCACATCAATCAATTAACCATCAAACAAGAACATTTTACACTTCAAAAACTAGGTCCCTCGGAACATACCTCGGAACCAGGTACTGTGGCTTCGGATCATCCGAACCACACCCTAAACTAGGCACTGACCTCGGATCATGGGTTGACTTCGGATCGTCCGAAGATCGGGTCTCGGATCATCCAAAATCCATCCGAACTGAAAAAAACAGAGAAAACAAGTCTCGGTGGGTCTCGGTACCTCGAAACATCCGAAGTTAGGGCTTGGAACGTCCGAGTGGGTTCGGTCCTTCCGAGCTCTGCTCGGATCGTCCGGCTGAGTCGAGCTGGCCTCGGGAACTTCTGGCCTTCTGGTGAAGCTCAGAACGTCCGAGGGGTGCTCTCAGACCGTCCGAAGGGTGTGACCCTTGGACTGTCCGAGAGTCCTCTTCCTCCACTGTTTGTACCAGCAGACAGTGACGGTAGACACACAGTGAAATACGAATCCGGTAACAGAGGATTTCCCGGACTCGATTTTCACATCTAGCCGGTCCGATGGACTCCTCTGGGAGTCCTCTTTCTATAGGGAATGTTTGGAGTTTTGAAGCTCAGTAAGCCAATGGATTTTAACACTGAAAGCTCACGGGTACAAAGAACCCATGGTTTTTCCTTAAACTTCAAAACCATTTTACACACCCAAAACTTAACCAAAACTGGCTTTTCTTGATTCTAAACTACCTAGAATTTGAAAAGGAATACAATGGTTACCTTCACTGGAGTTCCTAGGCTAAAATCCTGTTTTTTGAAAATCTCTTTCTTCTAAGCTTCCGGTGGAAAAACTGGGAAGAACAGATGCTGGGTTTCTGGTTTTTCAAAGAGCTGGGAGACTGACAGGGAGAAGATGTAGATAGATAATTATCTTGGAGTTTGAAAGCTGGTCTGAGGAGCTCAATTTGTAGACTTTTGGCCGGAGGAAAGGGACCTTCGGCCACTGCATGCCGCTGCATGCAGTGGGGTGCAGACGTTGATACAGTGAAAACACTGTTCCACTGGGTGGTTGGAAATAAGAAGTCCTACAGTTCCGGTTTTGCAAATAGGTCCCAGTTTTAATAAAAAACTGATTTTTAACAAAAATCATGATTTTAAAAACTCAAAATCTTAATCCAACCTTATAGTTAAGTTGGGTTTTAAAAACTTTACCTACCAGAAAAATTTTGGGATTTAACTCTCACTAAAAATCATTGATTTAAATAAAAATCATAATTTGACACTATTTACTTAATTAAACAAATGTTAATTAAAACAATTTAGAAATCTCATTTTGGGGTGTTGAAAAATAATTAGACCATTCTTAAAATGGTCTAACACAAGATAGTAGTTTCGAAATTTATATCCTTTTCAAAACCATTTAAAATAATTATTTCTCCCTTTCGGGGTTTTGACGGGCGGTTTTAAATACCATTTTCTGAAAATAAAATTATTTTAAAATCAGAAATACGAATCCTTTATTAAGGAGAACATTATCATCCAATAATAATCACATAACAATATAATTTACAAAAATAATACTAATAACGGTAAATTACCAAAATGCCCCTCCAGCTGGACGAGCTGGATCACTGAGCTTTCGAGCTCGGATTGGGCCACACCTGGACTTTCCTCAAAGCCCTAACCGTAATCTTCGAGATTAACCGATTAGACAAGATTTAGTAAGCTAAACTACGCCTAATCTGGGTCAGGGTATTACATAAGTTGATTGATGAAAGGTTGGGATTAGGTTTAACTTAAATTGGGTGGCTTGGATTAAAAACTAGAAACCTAGGGCTTCTCTATAGGGTCACACGAGTTTGGTGTGATGGGTTGGCTTGGAGTGTAGTGCAAGAAAGGGGAGAGGGATTTTAGGATTTGGATTTGGCATAGGATTTTCGAATTTGGCTAATTGGTTTAGGGTTTTGGATTGTGCAATGATGTGGACGGCTAGGATTAAATGGATGGATGAATGAATGGATGAGATGATGAGATGATGAGGTGGAGGATTGACTAGGTGTAAAATTCGAATGTGGCAGCTTTCGATTGTTAAAATCGTGTCAAACATGGTGGATTAGGATGATGAGGTGTGTAGGGATCCTAGGAGTGTATCTAGATGGTTTTAGGTCTAAGTGCATGGAGAAGTTTTAGGTGCTAAAATCGTGTGAACTGTGTGTTGGATGGATAGAGTGGTGACAGGGCATGGGCGATGGAGGCTAGCTTGAGCTACAAGTTGTTCTAACTTAGAGTTTGGTGAATGGATGGCTAAGATTGATGGGTGTTGTGATTTTAATTTTAACAAGCGCACGAGCCAATTACAGTGTAGTGAATGAGTGTGAGGTCATACCCAAGGGAAACCACAAAATAAATGTATGAAATAAAAATGGTGCCATTAACATAATGTGATCTAAGAAAATGATTTTCTAAAACATGGAGTTATAATCTTAATTTAGCAAAATTCTATATTTAGATAACCAATATTTAATTAATTATCTAACTTTAGCAGTTAACAAAATATAAGATTTACTTTTATCATTGATTTATAAATTGTGATTAAAATGGTGGAGTGAATTTAAATGACCTTAATCTAATTTAAAATGCAAATTTAAGAAACAAATAAAATATTTCTAACCTAGTTAAATCATTTCAAGGATTTTTATATAAATAGATAAAAGAATGAAATAAAAATAAAAATAATAAATTATTTACATAGTTTACAATGGAATCGAGACAAGTATCGAGGGTGGCATGTTATCCCATTTAAACATAAAATCATGGCCTAGACTATGAATTATTCTAGAATTATAAAATATAATTCAACTTCATCATTTATTAAAATTCTAATTAGAAAAATTATGTCGTCCATTAAATCAAAAATTTTCAACTCAAGCCTTAGGCTTGAGCGGGATTTACACTTGCATTTTCCAAATCTAAAATAAGTTGATCTTGAAAAGAACCTTAGACTGAAAAAAAAAAAGGTTAAGTCCCACCGATCCTAACAGGGGTTCTACTTTGCCTTGAAAAACTCTAAAAATAATTTGTTTCATAACATTCATAAAAAGAATTAAAATAAAATTAAAAACAATCACCATATAATATTTAATAATTGGGAACACAATAAATGTAAAGAATCTACCATAAATTTCATTTAAAAATTGGAATATAAGAAAATGCAATCCTTTGGAACTTATTACATAAAAATAAAATAAATAACTTACAAGAAATTAAATATTTTTCTCTGTCCTTAGCGGTCCAACTTCAGCCCCTTCAATGCCTTGCCCGATTCCCGTTTAATGGACCCAAAACCGTCAATTTATAGGACAGGAGGTGAGAAAATAAAGCAAGTGACAACCCATCGAAACCGTGTGGGCCCTCCTCTTATCTTTTTTTTTTTCTCTTCTGTTGTAATCAGCTAACTCTTCTTATCTCTTTTCTTTCTCTGCACTTCCTTTCACCTTATCTTTCTCCTTATCTTTCTTCCTTCTTTTCTTCTACACGACAGCTTTGGTTTGACAAGATTACACGACATCTTCTTCTTCATCCTTTTTGCTTTCATCCTTATCCTTATCTCATTCGGTTATATCTCATGACAAAACCCTCCTTCTTCTTATCCCATTTTCTCAATTGGCAAATTGTTTCCTACTTTGTCACTGAGATGGATTTGGGCGAAAATCTTGTAGCATTTTCAGTAGGTCTGTTTGGCTAAGATCGATCCCATCTTATCTCTACTGAATCATAAGGATTTGGCCGAATTTCTCTTCTTTCTATCTTTTCTTATCTTTTTACTCGGTTCAAGATCTTCTCTGTTGTTGAGTTTCAAAAACTAAGGGAACTGGGTTGTAAGCTGGTTGCTCGGCCTTCCTCCATCTGTCTTTATGCTTGAGTGGACTCTTCTTTCTAAAACTGAGAGATAAATCCAGGGATGATTCCTACCCCCCTCCTGCTGTTCTCAAAAACCCGAGATCAGTACTGTACTATTGTATGAGACAGGAGTTGCAGCTTGGTGTCCATCTTCTCTTGGAAATCAGCCAGCCCTTTCTCTTCTCTGTAGCTTTGAAACTGATCTTCTTGTTGGGTTCTTTCAATTTCGCTGCAGCTGCGGCTGATGTTGTTGTTGTTGAGGATTAACTATTGCTTGGGCTTCTAAGGTTCGTTCGGCATCTCCAATCCACAAGCAGTTCTCATCTGTGTACCCAAACCCAAGTGCTCCATTGAATGAAGAAGAGATGGGTGTGTTCTTCAAGGAAGAAGTACTTGTCAGATCCATTGAAACATGTAAGCTCTATTCTTTGGTATTCCATAACAGAGAAGTGGTGGTGTTAAAAGTGTTTATATCTTCATATTGGGAGCTAATTGGGATGTGGGAGGAGAAGGTAACGTAATGAAAAGGAAGTTCATTTGTACAGAGGTTTCTCTCATTGTTTCTCCCACTTTCATGTGGGATTTCCAATTTTTATTCACATTTCTGGTATTTTTCAAAATATTCTGGAAAATTCAAAAACACATTAAACATATCTAATATTTAGAAAATAAAGACTAATTAATGTAATATTAAAGGTAAAAGGGTAATTTCTCAGTGTTTATCAAATACCCTCAAACTTAGATTTTGCTAGTCCTGAGCAAAACTAATCAAAAATCCAAAAACCACTTTCGCTGGTCCTCTCGATTGCATTTAGCGTATGCAACAACCTTTAAACCCGTAGCTCACCACTAGTGGATGAGTTATAGTCTCGTGAGGGTTTCAAGTGATGGTACCCACAAACATCGAATTTTTTCAGCAAAAACACATAGACAAAAATCTAAATATCATACAACTCTAAAATTCATTTTAGAAGATTTATACCCGGAGTGTTGTGTGTGATAGCCAATAGTAAGACAGTCTTCTTTTTCCAAATTAACACAAGTTTTATAACCACCATTGGAAAATACGCTTTGACTTCAAACCTCACCAGATATATCTCTCAGAAAGACTAACGCTCAAAGGTGGGTTTGTTTTCTCTCAAGGTATATGTGAGCAGAGTTTACGTATTCAAATCAAAGTTCTCACATATTTGTTAAACAAAGATGGCATAGATGAAGAAAATAATTGATCTCATGAATAGATGCCAGCTTTCCTAAGAACGTTGAGTCAAACACCATTATTTTTCCTCCTCTCTTCTCTACATGAAATAGCTTATTTAGACTTAGGATGAATAGGACTTTCTTATAGGACGAGACGTGGCTTAGGACCGTGTCATATCAAAGAAGGGATAAAAGACTCTAAAAATTAACATTTTCATAAGAAAATGTTAGAGGTCTTCATAATATGAGCAAGATATTTTTCCTCTAATATTTTTTACATTTTTTTTTCAACATCCTATTTTGACGTATGGATTTTTTTTTTTAAAGAATCTTCTTTTCTTTTCTCTTTCAACATCCCTCTTTGATGTATGGATGTTCCCATTTTATTTTCTCTTTTATTTTTTATTTTTCATTTTTCAGTGAATCCTATCCCAAATTCTTCCCTAACCTTTTCTCATATGATGATAGGTAATAGATATAAAATTTTGGCTCAAACTCTATGTCTGGAGTTGGGTATGGTAGATATGGATAGTTAATGAAAAAGGCTAAATTAGGCTCAACTGGGGAACTATCAAGATGAAATGACCAAAATAGGTGGGCTTGAAGGCTCAAAAGGTCCAAAAATGGCCTATCTCATATCCTAAGTTTCATAAGATAATTTATTTGCTTCAAATACATTCAGAAAAATTTCAGGTGTACTCACTCAAATTTGTTAGCGTTCTTAGTAATATGGCCAAATCAATGATAATGAGATCACTCAACGACCCGATGAGCTTATCAAAGAAATAAGAGTTTACTTTTAACCCTCAGAAGGATAGAATGGCTCTAAAGCTCACTGGGTTTAAGTCTCCATTAGCATTCCTCTAGTGATCACTCGACTTATGAATATTTTTCTTTTTCAGACTAACACTAATATGGTTGTGTACATGTATTTCCGAGCATAAATCCTATAAAAATCTTTCCGGAAAAGTATGATATAAAGATTTTTATTTACGTCTTAATGCTAAAAATGTGACTCTTTTTACGTCAAATCGTCAAAACACATGCTTTTCTTAGGCCTAAATTGATGGTCTTGTTAAGTACCAAGGTGTCTCAGCTTTTGCTTACTCTACCCTTAAAAGATTAAGTCTGCTTCTCTCTGCTTAAGAAAACTATGACTCGTTTAACGAAAGATTGTCAAGATGTTTATAGTCCCCTAAGCGAAAATCAATAGTTCTTTGGACACCAAGGAGTCTCAGTCTTTCTGGACTTTACTCTACCTTTGACTAAATCCAAAAAAAATTGTCTATTTTCTCTAATAGGTCTATGTTTTGCTGCTTTCACACAACGAACTTTTTGATAAGATATTATTACATTACAATTCCCACATCCACATTTGTGACAGATTCCTAGCCTCTTAGCTTTCCTTTTTGCAGCCAGAGTGCTTTGACCACAAAGAGGTCTGGGTTGCTCTTCTTGGATTTCCAGCTTCCTCACCCTCATAACTAAGGAAATGATTTTCCTACACAAGTCTAGGGGAACTTGTACTCTAGACAGACATAAAACGAAGATAAAAAATCGACCGTCTACGTGCATGACTCCTATCCAGTTCTTTAACGTCTGCTGGTCACAAAGACAAAACAGATGATGGATGTTTTTTTTTTTATAAATAAATGACCTCAGTACCCCCAAACTTAAATTGAATATTGTCCTCAATGTTCCCTAATTGATACTGGCCAGGTGTAAAAGATGAAATATTTCAGAAAACGAACAATCGGGGTTCGGACATACCTAATAATGTATGATGTGCAAAATGGACCAAATAAAGAAATCCTAGACTAACTCAATGAAAACTTAAACTAGACACTGAAGATTCAGACGAACTCAGACGTAAACAGATGGATATGTGGGTCTAGGTAATATAAAGTATGAAGATGGGTAGGTGAGTGAATGGGCATGGGTCCTCGAATCAGTCTTGGTACACAGGACCGGCTATCGCGACCTCGGTCTCTTCTTCAGGAATGGGAAAATCTAAAAGTGGCTTTAATCGTTGCCCATTAACTTTGAATGCACGACCACTCATAGGATGCTTGATCTGTACTGACCCATGTGGGAATGCGGATGAAACAATGAATGGACCTGTCCATTTGGACCTTAACTTCCCAAGAAAAAGATGCAACCTTGAATCGTACAACAAGACCTTCTGACCAATTGTAAAAGATTTTCTCAATATGTGTTTGTCATGAAACACTTTCATCCGATCTTTGTACCTTTTGGCCGTGTCATAGGCTTCATTTTGTAACTCCTCCAGCTCAACAAGCTGAAGTTTCCGATGTTGTCCAGCAAGTTTAGAGCAAAATTGAAGTTTTTGATTGCCCAATAGGCTTTGTGGTCTACCTCGACCAGAAGATGACATGCCTTCCCATAAACTAGAAGGTAGGGTGACATTCCTATAGGCGTCTTGAAAACTATACGATACGCCCATAGTGCATTGATTGTCTTCTCGAGAATACACTTAATCTCTCTATTCGAAATTTCCACTTGGCCACTTGTTTGTGGGTGATAAGGAGTAGCCACTTTGTGCGCCACCCCATATGATTTTAGCAAGTTGTCAAATGGGCGATTGCAAAAGTGTTTACCCCCATCACTAATGATGTTTCGTGGAATTCCAAATCTAGAGAAAACATTTTCTTTAATGAAACGGAGGACAACCTTGTGGTCGTTGGTTTTTCATGCCACTGCTTCGACCCATTTTGACACATAGTCGACCCCTACAAGGATATATTGATTGCCAAAAGAATTAGAAAATGGTCCCATGAAATCGATGTCCCAAACATAAAAAAGCTCAATGGTTAGGATGGGGTTTAAAGGCATCATATTTCTACGGGAGATACTACCCAATTTTTGACATCTATTACACAAGATGCAGAAAGTGTGGGTGTCTCGAAACATGGAGGGCCAATAAAATCCACATTGGAAGATTTTTACAGTTGTCTTTCTAGTGTTGAAATGCCCTCCACAGGCCTAGTCATGGTAGAAACTTATGACACGTTGTTGCTCTTCTTCTGGGACACAACAACGAATGATTTGGTCCGTACAGTGTATAAACAGATAAGGGTCATCCCAAATAAACTTTTGACCTGTACTAGAAACTTAGACCTATCTTTCTTAGTCCAATGCGAGGGCATTTGACCAGTAACAAGATAGTTAACAATATCTGCAAACCATGGTACTTGGGACACTAACATGAGTTGTTCATTAGGGAAGGATTCAGTGATAGGACGGGTCTCATCAGTGAACTCAGTTATCAATCTTGACAAGTGGTCTGCTACCACATTCTCGGAACCTTTCTTGTCCCGGATTTCCATATCAAACTCTTGTAGCAGTAAGATCCATCAGATCAGACGAGACTTAGCATCTTTCTTAGAAAGGAGATACTTAAGTGCTGCATAATCAAAATAGATACCTTCGAACCCACTAAGTAGAATCGAAATTTGTCTAGTGCAAATACGACTGCCAACAACTCATTTTCCATGGTGGAATAATGAAGCTAAGCGTCATTGAGAGTTTTGCTAGCATAGTAGATAACGTGAGGCAACCGATTTACCTTTGTCCTAATATGACTCCTACTGCATAATCGGAGGCATCACACATAATTTCAAAGGGGACAGACCAAACAGGTGGTTGTATTATCGGAGCGGATGTCAAAGCGATTTTCAAATTTTCAAAGGCTTGAATGAACTCATCATCAAAATCGAAACTACATCCTTGGTCAAGAGTTTACAGAGAGGTTTGGAAACGTTATTAAAATCTTTGATAAACCTCCTGTAAAAACCAGCATGGCCTAAGAATGACCTGATCTCTCTAACGGTTTGGGGTCCTGTTAAATTAGAGTTCAGGTTGACCTTTGCCTTGTCCACTTCGATACCCTTTTCAGAGATAATGTGCCTTAGTACTATGCCCTTCTTCACCATAAAGTGACATTTTTCCCAATTCAATACCAAGTTCTTTTCTTGGCACCGGAGTAGCACATGGCTTAGATGTTGCAAGCACTGGTCAAAAGTGGACCCAAACACAGAGAAGTCATCCATGAAGACTTCTAAGAAACTTTCGACCATATCGGAAAAGATGCTGATCATGCACCGCTGAAAAGTGGCTGTGTATTGCTCAACCAGAATGGCATACGGCGATATGCAAACGTACCTAATGGACATGTGAAGGTGGTCTTCTCCTGATCCTCAAGAGCAACGTAGATCTGGTTATAACTGAAATAACCATCAAGGAAACAATAGAATGCATGATCGGCTAAACGTTCAAGCATTTGATCTATGAACGAAAGAGGAAAATGGTCCTTTCGAGTGACAGTATTCAACTTACGACAGTCAATGCAAACTCTCCAACCCGTTTGGATACTGGTTGGCACCAACTCATTATCCTGATTTTTTACTACCGTCACACCCGATTTCTTAGGTACAACATGTATCGGACTCACCCATGCACTGTCAGAGATTGGGTAAACAATACTCGTCTCGAGAAGTTTTAAAATCTCAGCTCTTACCACATCCTGTATCGCTGGATTTAGTCGTCTTTGTGGTTTCTCTAGATGTCTTTGAATTTTCTTCCAAGTGAATTTTGTGCATGACCACAGAGGGACTAATTCCTTTGAGATCGGCAATGGACCATCAAATAGCTTCACGGTGATCTCTTAAAACAGTTAGGAGTTTAGACTCCTGCTCAGAAGTTAAATCGGAAGCTATGGTAACAGGTAAAGTGTTTGATGGTCCAAGATAAGAATATTTAAGTGTCTCAGGGAGTGGCTTGAGCTCTAATTTTGGTGGCTTCTCGATAGAGGGGATCAGAACAGATTGAATAATAGGGAGAGGTTCAAATTTGGTGAACCTTCGCACATATGGAAATGCGTCAAACATAGCGTTCACTTCTTGTTTACAATTTTCGTTGAAGTCTGTGCTAAAAGTAGACAAAGTCTTCTCAAATGGGTCATTACAAATGAAGTGAAGGAATGACTTGAACTGAACTCTGGATCATATTAACCTCGCACGGATCATCTGTGCAGAAAGGTTGTTGACATAGGCCAAACACGTTGAGTTCTGTCGTCAGATCTTCGACCGACAACCTAAGCATACCATCTTGGCAATTGATAACAGCTTTTGCGGTGGCCAAGAATGGTCGTCCAAGAATAATCGGAATATGCCCACTTTCGTTCTGAACAGGTTGTGTATCCAACACCACAAATCGACCGAAAAGTAGAATTTGTCTACTTTCATCAGAACGTCTTCTATCACACCCTTTAGAATTTTTACAGAGCGGTCAGCTAACTGTAGCATGATAGGAGTGGGTTTCAGCTCTCCCATCTCCAACTGCTCATAAACAGAGTATGGCAGTAGGTTGACACTATGTCCCAGATCTATTAAGGCCCTGTCAACTTCATATGTACCAATGGTGCATGCAATGGTTGGGCACCAAGGGTCCTTATGTTTAATCGGGAATGGTTGTTGGGGGAGAGCATTTGCATTTTCTACTAGAAATGCCTTTGTGGGAACATTAGTTCTCCGTTTCACTGTATAGAGGTCTTTAAGAAACTTAGCATATGAGGGTATCTGATTGATGGCATCAAGTAAAGGAATGTTGATATTGAAGGTTTGAATACCTCTAGTATGTCACCATAACGTACCCCTTGCTTGGTGATGATCCTCTGAGGGTACGGAGCTCTAGGTACATATGGTTTTCTAGCAGACGGATCCAATACGATTTGGACTAGGGATGGACTTGATGGGTCATCCTGATGCTTGGAATGACCAGTGGTCTGGCCTTCCGGTTGCGTAGGTATTTTCACTTTATTGTCTACCTGTCTCCTAGATCTCAAGGTACTAATGGAGTTAGTGTCTTCTAGATTAGACGATGAAGCCTTATCCTGGCCCTTGGGGTTTGGGATAGGCTGACTGGGAAATCTACCTTCTCCCTATCTCATATTGTAGTGGCTAATTGGCCAAGTTGTGTTTCTAGCTTGTGCATAGCCTGCTGGGTAGACTGCATGAATTGCTACAACATATCCTTGAGAGAAGGCTTACGTTGTTGAGATGGACCGGATTGATAAGACTGATTTGACTGGGCTGGATGATTTTGAGATGGGTGGAATGGCTGGTCCTAAGGTGGTTGGTATGGTGGACCTTGATATGGTGGACCTCTATATTGAGGGGGTCCTTGATATTGAGGGGCTCCTTGACCTACTAGAGGTTGATTCTGGCGCCAAGAAAAATTTGGATGATTCTGCAAATTAGGATTGTATGTGACAGAGAAAGGGGTTCCCCGATGTTTTCCAAAATTATTGAGTACGTTGGCCTTTTCGGTTGAGCATTCAGTATTAGATCCGAAGGAAGGATAGTTTTGGGCAGTGTGTCCTAGGTTAGAACACGTTACGTAAACCTCAGTATGAATTCCTAATGTTGGGTTCATCACCTGAGTCATCGCTAACGCATATATTTTCTTTGTTAAGTTTGCAATTGCAAGCTTAACATCTAAGTCGGTACTAACTTCGTATAAACCTCCTCTCTTTGAGGTTTGGGCTGAATTATCTCTTTTGGAGAAGTCCCATCGCTGAGAACTTTCTGCCAAGGATTTTAAGAAATTCCATCCATTAGTTGCAGTTAGCATTAAAAATTCCCCACCCTTCATAGATTCGACCATTGTGCAGTTTGATATGGTTAAACCATCATAAAAGAATTGTACGAGTCTCCCCGTTTCAAAACCGTGGTGGGGACATTGATTCAACGTATCTTTGAATCTTTCCCATGATTCATAGAATTGTTCACCCTCCTTCTGATTAAAGTTTGAAATTTCTTTCTTGAGGACGTTAGTTTTAGATACAGGGAAAAATTTATACAAAAACTTGTTGGCTAACTGATCCCAAGTTGTGATGGAATTTGCAGGAAGAGAATTTAGCCAAGATTTCGTTTTTTCTTTGAGAGAAAAAAAAATAACCGAAGTTTAATGGATTCATAAGTGATACCTTGATGTTTGATGGTGGCGCAGATTTCTAAAAATTCTTTGACATGTAGATAAGGGTCCTTATGATCAAGTCCATGAAATGCAGGTAGAAGATGTAATAGGCCTGGTTTGAGTTCAAAGGCTACATTAGTCGCTGGAACAACTATGCTTGATGGTGTATTGGGAGTGACTGCTGAAAAGTAATCTTGGAGGGTTCTCTCTTCGACTCTTTCTTCGGCCATTTTAGATGATGGTGGTGGTGATGGAGGTGGACTGTTTATGACTGAGCTTTAGACGCAATGATTGGTAAATCGACAGAAAATGTAACTCGAACTAATCTATTATGAGTCACGACACCAATACTTCATACACAGACAAGATCATTCATGTTCACCCAAATTCACACAAGAAAATGCCTAAATCTAAATTTGAATTGCACTAATGCAATCAAATTTTTATCTAGCTAATAGGACCCTAAAGATTATCTCTAGACTTGCTCCTACTTTTCTCTCCAAATAATGTAAGACTCAAATGAGAGTTTAACCAAAATCATGGCCAGGTAAGTTCCCAAGTAAGTGGAGGAGCACACAGCATCTGCTTATATTCCATTTATCCTTAGGTTGTTTACACCTTGGTGACAGAACTAATCCTAGACACCATGATTGAAGAAAAATTATTCACCGGTTACAAAAATTAATTTAGATTGAAAAGGTTCCTAATGAGCATGAAACTCTAAAATCTAGCCTAATGGTTCCTTAATTGATTTTATTAAGGAGATGCATGAACCAATTTTACTAATCTTATTTTTTTAGATATTGTGAAAATGCAATCCTAAATTACCACACAACTTTCAAACAAATATGCAATCAATAATAAAACAATCTAAACTAATGCATGTACTAACAACCTAGATGCATGGACAGATTAAATGCAAGCAATAAGTAAAATAAAGAAATAAAGAACACCCTAAATAAATCTATATGAATGCATGAGAAAAAATAAAATCAAAAGAAAAAAATTAGGCACTCACCTTAGCCTTTTATGCGTATTTTCACCAATTTTTTTTTTAAGCGTGTAATTAAAACTCCTTAGTTTATTATGCATATCTCCAGTGATTTTTAAGCGCGACGTAATTAAAATTTCTGCAAAATAGACAATACAAGCTTTGGTGAAGATTCTAATTCAAAAAAATTGCATGGTCCTAATTTAAGTGCAATTGTCCTAATGTTACAACTAATGGAAGAAATATAATATTTGTAACCTAACTAAAAAATTTAAATCAAGTTAAGGTTATGAAAATTGGGCTCCACCCCATTAAATCAAAACTTTGTTTAAAAAAAAAAAATTTTTTTTTTGAAATCATATTTAGAAACTTTCCAAAGTTAGATGAAATTCTAAATTAAGACATATCTTCAGTATTAGAGAAGTTGCTAAAAAGGGAAACTATTAAATTAGAAAATTTCTAAGAAATAGAAAATCCTAATTATACAGCTTCTAGATTTAGTAAAATTCTAATTTTAAATTAATTCCATAATAGCAATCTTTCAAAAATCACATAAATCTAATGGCACACAATTTATTTCAAGATTTCACCAGCAACGGCGCCAAAAACCTCCTGTGATTTTAATTTTAACTCGCAAGCGCACGAACCAATTACAGTATAGTGAATGAGTGCGAGGTCGTACCCAAGGGAAAACACAAAATATATATATGAAATAAAAATGGTACCATTAAAATAATGTGATCTAAGAAAATGATTTTCTAAAACGTGGAGTTATAATCTTAATTTAACAAAATTCTAGATTTAGATAACCAATATTTAATTAATTATCTAACTTTGGTAGTTAACAAAATATAAGATCTGCTTTTATCATTGATTTATAAATTTTGATTAAAATGGTGGAGTGGATTTAAATGGCCTCAATCTAATTTAAAATGCAAATTTAAGAAACAAATAAAATATTTCTAACCTAGTTAAATCATTTCAAGATTTTTTTATGAATAGATAAAAGAATGAAGTAAAAATAATAGTAATAAATTATTTACATAGTTTACAATGGAATCGAGACAAGTATCGAAGGTGGCATGCTATCCCATTTAAAAATAAAATCATGGCCTAGACTATGAAATATTCTAGAATTATAAAATATAATTCAAGTTCATCATTTATTAAAATTCTAATTAGAAAATTTACGTCGTCCATTAAATCAAAATTTTTCAATTCAAGCCTTTCGCTTGAGCGGGATTTACACTTGCATTTTCCAAATCTAAAATAAGTTGATCTTGAAAAGAACCTTAGACTGAAAAAAAAAAAAAAAAAGGTCAAGTCCCACCGATTCTAACAAGGGTTCTACTTTTCCTTGAAAAACTCTAAAAATAAATTGTTTCATAACATTCATAAAAAGAAATAAAATAAAATTAAAAACCATCACCATATAATATTTAATAATTGAGAACACCATAAATGTAAAGAATCTACCATGAATTTCATTTAAAAATTGGAATATAAGAAAATACAATCCTTTGGAACTCATTATATAAAATAAAATAAATAACTTACAAGAAATTAAATATTTTTCTCTGTCCTTAGCCGTCCAACTGCAGTCCCTTCAATGCCTTGCCTGGTTCCCGTTCAATGGACCCAAAGCCATCAATTTATAGGACAATAGGTGAGAAAATAAAGCAAGTGACAACCCATCTAAACCGTGTGGACCCTCCTTTATCTCTTTTTTTTCTCTTCTGTTGTAATCGGCTAACTCTTCTTATCTCTTTTTTTTCTCTGCACTTCCTTTTTTCCGTATCTTTCTTCCTTCTTTTCTTCTACACGGCAGCGTTGGTTGGACAATATTACACGGCAGGTTCTTCTTCATCCTCTTTGCTTTCTTCCTTATCCTATTCGGTTATATCTCACAGCGAAACCCTCTTTCTTCTTATCCCCTTTTCTCAGCTAGCAAATTGTTTCCTGCTTTGTCGCCGAGATGGATTTAGGCGAAAATCTTGTAGCATCTTCAGCAGGTCTGTTTGGCTAAGATCAATCCCATCTTATCTCTACTGAATCATAAGGATATGGCTGAATTTCTCTTCTTTCTATCTTTTTTTATCTTTTTACTCGGTTCAAGATCTTCTCTGTTGCTGAGTTTCAAAAACCATGGGAACTAGGTTGTAAGCTGGGTTGCTCGGCCTTCCTGTCTCTGTCTTTATGCTTGAGTGCACTCTTCTCTCTAAAACTGAGAGATAAAACCCAGGGATGATGCCTGCCCCTCTCCTGCTGTTCTCAAAAACCCGAGATCAGCACTGTACTGCTGTATGAGACAGGTGTTGTAGCTTGGTGTCCACCTTCTCTTGGCAATCAGCCAGCCCTTTCTCTTCTCTGTAGCTTCGAAACTGATATTCTTGTTGGGTTCTTTCAATTTCGCTGCAGCTGCTGCTGATGTTGTTGCTGTTGAGGATTAACTATTGCTTGAGCTTCTAAGGTTCGTTCGGCATCTCCAATCCACAAGCAGTTCTCATTTGTGTACCCAAACCCAAGTGCTCCATTGAATGAAGAAGAGATGGGTGTGTTCTCCAAGGAAGAAGTACTTGTCAAATCCATTGAAACATGTAAGCTCTGTTCTTTGGTATTCCATGACAAAGAAGTGGTGGTGTTAGAAGTGTTTATATCTTCATATTGGAAGCTAGTTGGGACTGAAACAAGGTCATCCAATGTGGGAGGAGGAAGTAACGTAATGAAGGGGAGGCTCATTTGTACAGAGGATTCTCTCATTGTTTGTCCCACTTTCATGTGGGATTTCCATTTTTTATTCACATTTCTTGTATTTTCCAAAATATTCTGCAAAATTGAAAAACATATTAAGCATATCTAATATTTACAAAATAAGGACTGATTAATCTAATATTAAAGGGTAAAAAGATAATTTCTCAGTGTTCATCAATGGGCCTAGATCTTCTGGCTATGATAGGTGATGTGTAATCTAATTGGATGAATGGGTGGATGATGCATGGGTGATATTAATACTAAGGTTTATCTATATGATGGATGATTTGGATGTCCTAAATCTAAACGTGATGCATGAACAGATTGGATTAAGTAATTGGATCTAGGGTTTACCTAAATTGATGAAGGCAAATGACTGATATAAATAAGATGTATGAAATGAACGGTTTGGATTGGTTGATGGGGTCAATGATGGTATGGATGGGAGATTGGAAATTGGATGGTTAAGATTAGATGGGAGGATGGGTCATGGACTTTTGGGTTTTGGACTTGGAGCATTGGATCTCGAATTGGACTTGGACTTCTTGGACTGGAGTCTTTGGCTTTTGGGCTTCAATTCACTTTGTCCTGACCCATATTGGCAAATGCACATGGAGTGCTTGGGCAGGCCCAGTGTCTGGCATTTGGAGCAAAGTTGGCCCAATTGCATTGGATCTCTGGCCCATGGATCTTGATTTCAACTCTTGGCCTCTTTGATTTCAAACTTGATTTTAAAATTAAATAAATAATCAAACCACTCACAAATCTAAGTATTGAATTATTCTAGACTCTTATAAATGGATCTAGATTATCCAATTTACATTTAAAACCCTAAAGTGACATGAATTAATTATGAAATTCTAAAATTTCCATTTTAAACTCTCTTCCAGCCATTATTCACTGTTTTATGCTTGTTTCCTGTTTTTCCATCTTTTTATTTGTAAAACTAGAAAAACCATTAAACGTATCTTTTATATACAAAATCAAGGCTGACTCAATCATAATTAAAGGGTAAAAATGTAAGAATTTAAGACACAACAAATGGCATAAGAGAGGGTAAAACAATAACACATGTTTACCTCTTTAGCATTCAATCAATCATTTAGTGTGTTCTATTTCAGGATTACACATAGGAAAACCGAATTCACGTTTGGGCATAACAAACATTGCTTGTGTTTGCATTACTGGTTTCAAGACCGACTAGGTATTTCATACGCCCGGCATGAAAATGTACATTCAAGCACAAAAATACAATACCACCTTCATATGTGGATCTAAGTTGGAGACTGACGTCCACGCGTACTCATCCAATTCATTTAACCTATTGACCTCTAGACATATAACTGGATACCATTCTGTATTTATAGACAGCTAGGCCTCGGCTCCCAGACACTATCATATGCTGATGTTCTATCAATAGAATATTAACAATCACGTCCCTCACGTGTATGCAGTGTCAGGTATCACATTTTCGTCCTATTCATGTCTTTCCATCATTCATGTCCATGGGTCCCACTATTATCGTAGAGTTAATGGTTTTCCAATTTTAGGGTTTAAATGCAATATGCCATGCATTTCAAAAGAAAAATGCGGTTCATTCTCCTCACCGTAATCTGGCGAGTTTTGAAAGTAGACTGGAAATAAAGATTGCGTAATAAGTAAAATGCTTGAACATAAAGCGTGTAGAAAACACACACACAAAAGAAAACCACGGAAAGCAAGGCGTGTAGAAATATACACGTAAATAAAACGCGGCAATCATAAACAAACAGAAAGGAAAATAACACCGAATAGAGGGTATTTTAAAGTAGAAACTAAATAAAATACTTAGTGTATCGTCTTAGATTTCCTTAGGCACCGCGACTGGTAGATGTAAGACTTCAGCCCAAAGGGTACAGAAAGCAATAAAGAAGTTGTAAAAAGGAAGCCCCAAAGGTCGACAAGTGTTTGGTGCAAGTCTCAGGTTTAGACAGAGCCTCCAGTAAACCAAGTGGAGCATAAAAAACTCGTAGAAATGGGCAATAGTTTCTATTTGTAGCCTCATACCAGTTTCGAACCAAAGGTCCATCACTAAGATGGCATACAAACAAGAAAGTTTGCAGGTGGAGATGTTCTGCAAGCATTAGGTGTTAGGCCTCAGATATTCAGAGTGTCGTATGTTTCCTTAGTGAGAGAGAATTTGGCCAAGTGGTAAACATAAAGAAAGTAGTAAACACACAATTTACACAAAATAAACTATGTTAAGAGGTAAAACAACAATCATTGACTTAAAAATTCCATTTTAAGCAATTTTGAAAACAATTATGGAAATGACATTTACGTCCCTAAATAGTGCTCGAACCCTCGAGCTTACCCTTCGAGCCCTCGAGATGGAGAACTTAAAACTAACTGAAAAACAAACTATTCTCTGACTCGAGTCCTTAAGACATGCTCGAGCCATTGAGGCTTCAAGTACTCGAGTGTTTCCTGGAGCCCTCGAGCAAGAGAACTTAAAACAGTCTGAAAAACAGATTGTTCTCTATCTCAAACCCTTATGATCTTTCGATTCCTCGAGCCCTCGAGTGTATCCTTGAGCCCTCGAGTGCACAATAGATTTTGCAGTTTTTCAAACGAGCAATGGGTGATCAAAACTTATTTGAGACCTTGACCTTTGTTTTGGTCTAATGAGCGAATTTTTTACTGTTAATCGTATTTTGTGACCGGTTAACAATTTAGAGCTCTGAGTGAGCATTCTAAAAAACTCAAGTTTGACTAGATCTGAGCTCTTTAGCTCAGTGATCTAACTCGTTGAAGTCTAGAGGGTAATTAATCATTCACAATGTTTTTTGTTTTATATAGAAAAATGATGAATTTGAAAATTATCCGAGTGTGTAAAATGACTGTTCTAAGATTATCAGACCTTGAAATTCACACACATTGTAACGATACAAATTCCCAAAGCAGATCTAATACTATTCCGAGTACTTTTTTTTTAATGGGAGACGCCGCTCCCGCAACCCATACTAATCATGGTAATCCACCAAATAGGCCATAAACCAAAAACATGACCACAACATTAAACATGATTTATAATTATAACACCATCAATTTATTACATTTATCTAACTCAATGAAACGTACACATATCTCAAATATATTAACAAGCTCTCAACTACAAAATGGAACTATAACAGAAAATAAAGTTGTAGCTCCACATTCAACGTCTGAGTGATGGTCCCATCGACACCTTCTCTAAATGTACCGGTAAGGAAATGGGTGAGCTCAACATGCCCAGTGAGGGTAACATATGCATCATATGTAACCAAGCATACATTGCATATAATCATATGAGCACATAAATGTCTATGATGTCTACATGCATGACCATGCAAGCGTGTACCCTACCCCTATCACACGGGCCCACATCTATCGGGCCTCCAGCACATCCTCTAACCAACTCAATGAAACTATAGGGAAACTCACTCATATGCCCATCTGTTGCGGTCCACCCACCTACAAGTACACTGACCTATCCCCAACCGGATCAGGGTCCCTGGTCCTCAACTAGACCTATGACTCTCCCAAGACAACCGGCACAACTACCACAACCAACCGATGAGTCGGGCGCACTAGAGCCCCTAACAGACTATCACAGAGGAGTAACCACCGCACCAATCCTCAATGGATTGCCAACCAGACCCATCTACAGTCTCCTCAACCAAGCACCAGACTCCCGGTAGTCATACACACAGCATCAGGCCCCATCTACTGGTCTCAACACAACCGACACATCCACCCCTTTGGGAATTTCATAGGGAGTGATCCGATTGAACTCACTCGTTAGGCGCCCATAAACTCCTAGTGAGTCAACACCCACATCACAAGTCTCAATCATGAATCCCATGGTCATAACCAAAGGTAAACACACCCCAACCCACTTGGCTCATAAGGCGACCCAATACGTACTTGACATACTCAACTACCACCCTACCTCTAGGGCCACCTCCATAGAAATCTAGACACACAACAGACTGTTCCCACCCTACAGGAGTCAAAGTCTGGAATGTACACCTCAAACTGTCCCCACCCTGCTAGTGTCGTAGCTTGCAAGACCATATCACACCACACCTCAGATTGTCCGCACCATGCGGGTGTCATAGCCTGAAATACACACCTCACATTGTCCCCACGCTGCCAGTATCATAGCCTGGAATACCGTGTCACACCACACCTCAGACTGTCCCCACCATGTAGGTGTCATAGACTCGAATACACGCCTAAGTCTGTCCCCACCCTACCTCTATCATAGCCTAGAATATCATATAACACCACAAGTCAAACAGTCCCCACCCTACAGGTATCACAGCCTGGAATACACACCTCAGACTGTCTCCACCCTACTAGTGTCATATCCTAGAATGTCATATCACACCACACCTCAGACTGTGCCCACCATGCAGGTATCATAGCTTGGAATACACACCTCAGATTGTCCCAACCCTGTTGGTGTCATAGCCTGGAATACGCACCTCAGACTGTCCCCACCCTCTAATCTTCACGCTGGTGAACCACTCAACCCATCAGACCATTGGGGATGCCTCAACTACCACGCACTCGAGTACCGTGTCTGTAATGACTTCTAAGTCTACATTGGGTGAATCAATACTCAATCTAGGGACTTCCCTGATGTTACCATGATTGCCTCACCGCCTGTCCCGACTAGGACTATAGGGCACCTCGCCCTCCAAGCCATACCATGCCTCTCACGAGGGTGCATCTAAAGACCACTAGGGATAGGCTTGACAATCTAACTCATACCAGGGAATACATCTACTCGTCGTCTATCATCTAGTGATCCACAGCTAAACAACGCCTTATTGCTCGGCTTTTCAAAACCTCTCAACCCCAACTACCTGATAATCTAGGGGGAGTCTCTAAATCCTGATTTAGCCTAACACCCATGCCCACTGGCCCTCCAAATACATTAGCTACATACATGCAAAGTTACTTTTACGCATATTATTGGCATAGCATATCACATATGGTCAGTTATATCTACTATCTACCACATTTTCTCAACATAGCATATCATATAATCATCAAACATATACCACCATTTATCGCATGTTATCAAACAAACATGTAACATGCTATGTATGAAATGAACATGTAATGAGTCCCACCCATCACCATTCAATATAGACATCACTTGACGGGATTCTCATCGTCAAGGTAACCCACAGTGGTCTTTCGGACGCCCCGACGGAGTGTGGCCTCCGGATTCCTCCTGATGGGATTCTCATCATCAGGGTACCCCACAGTGGTCTTTCGGACGCCCCGACGGAGTGTGGCCTCCGGTTACAACACCATCATCCCATGCCATATGACTTATGCAATGAGTCCCACCCATCACATTCCATGTAACCCCTTGATGGAATTCTCCTCATCAAGGTATCCCCATAGTTTTGGTCCTTTTAAACATGTTTTTGGTCTCATTTAGACATAGGATAACAGTATAATGTTACCATGTTTTTACCTTTCAAAACCATCCAATAAGCCCATCACTTTGTATGATTTCCATTTTGTAAAACTCAATCCAAATATCCACATAACAGTCCATGGGGTTCGGCCATACATATGGCCGAACCCTATGGTTCTTGGTGTAATTAATCCAACCTTTGTCCATGGTTTTAATCCATAATTTAACCATAGTATTAATATGGTTCAGCCAAGCCATAGTCACCTAAAAACAGTAAGCTTATCTTCACTTTAATCCTTTAAAATCTCACAAAACCATTTAATACTTCCATGCAATGTCATACCATTTCATGGGGTTCGGCCCACCCAATTGGCTGAACCTCATGGCCTATGGTTTAGATCCATTTATCCATTTATAAACTTGGTTTATTCTTAAATCAAAGCACATTATGTTTAGATAAAAATCCATCCTACACTTGACCCAAATAACCATAAAAAACAGTCCATGGGGTTAGGCCATACACATGGCCGAACCCCAAGGTTTCCTTGATGTAAGTCTTCTTATCCTACTTACTGATTTTTGGCCACAAAATGACCCATTTGACATATAAAATTTACCATTTAGAAACATGATTTTTGTCCTTTAAAAACATCAAACTTAATCCACTTTTATCATCTAAAGATAGTCCCATACTTGTATTGTTTTAACTTCCAAAAACCATCCAAATAAATCAATTATTTCATGGGGTTCGGCCATCCAATGGGGCCGAACCCTATGGTCCATCTTTTTATCTCATTCATGTACCTCCATCCAATATCTAACCCTTGTTAGATTTGGCCATCCAATGGCCGGGTCATGATTTAAAAATTGTTTATCGAAAACTTACCGTTTCCGCGACTCCTCCAATTGATCTTCACTCCGGCTTGTTCCTTTCCCTTTCTTAGCCTCTCCTTCTTCTTGATTCCTTGATGGTCAAGGACTGATTAAGCAACCGGCTGCTGCTCTTATTTTTAAAATGTAGAAAACGGCAAAAAGGTAGAGAAAGAGAAAGAATTTTGGCTTTGGATGAGAAACCTTGATGCCCCCTCCTTTGCTCAATTTGTGCTTTTGTCTTGGTGAAAGAAAGCAACCAAGGACTGATTGCAAATCAGTGACTAGCTGCTGTTCTCAGTGTTTGGAGAGATGGAGGACGCCCAAGAGAGAAAGAGATAATGATAGAGAATGAATTCCTCTTGACTAATCAACTTCAGCCCAAGGTTTAACCTTGTGTAACTCACCTCTCCATAATTAAAATCTTTTAAGTTCCTTGGGATTTCATCTATGGAATGAATGTAACACCACGCCCTTTTCACTCTAATATTTCAGAGTTTATTTTTTTTTTAAATAATAATAATCAATAAGTGATCGGGGCGGAATGTCACGACGCGAGTTAAGTTCGGATCTCTAAATCCGACCCTTAACTGGCCAAGCCCATGTGCGTATGAACTAAGTCCATAAAACTCATCCGCACATGGTACATATATATCTAGCGGAATTAACTTAGTCTAGATCTAACTGAGGTTATAATAGAACCTATGATTAATCCAATTTCCATTTTTAGATAGCAATGTACCTTATTTATTTTCCAAAAGTATTATGTGACCTTAGTCTACTATTCATTCCAAACCACTCAAATAAATCCAACCATAGCATCTACTTAACTACTTATTACATGCCAACATCTAATTTAACAAATTACATTGTTCCAAATAAATCAACTAATAAGTCCATAAATAATCCATGCATAGTCCATTGCAATCATTCAAATCGCCCAAGTTTTCGTACTTGGTCCTCTTCTCCAACCACGTTCTTTCCTTTCCCTGCATCATCCACTAAAGGTATAGATAGGGCGTTAGATCAACGCGCCCAGTAGTGTTTCCGAATAGGGCTACCACATGGTTAGTCAAAATCATGCAAATAGAATAATAGTTATACATGTGTGACAAATTCTATAAAAATATGCTATGTATGAAATGAACATGTAATGAGTCCCACCCATCACCATTCAACATAGCCATCACTTGACGGGATTCTCATCGTCAAGGTAACCCACAGTGGTCTTTCGGACGCCCCGACGGAGTGTGGCCTCCGGATTCCTCCTGATGGGATTCTCATCATCAGGGTACCCCACAATGGTCTTTCGGACGCCCCGACGGAGTGTGGCCTCCGGTTACTTCCCCATCATCCCATGCTATGCATGAGATGTCTATGCAACATACCATTTGTAAATATAACATATGATTCAAATAACTTATTCAAATAAACATAAAACAGCGAATAAGTTGTGTGGTTACAACAAGGTAGGAAACCTACAGTAGTTTACTTTGTTCGATCCTTCCTTTGGACCGTCTTCCGATCACGTCTCGCTCACCGTTCTAAAAATCCGAATACCCTATATACATGGCAGCAACTTAATCATTTATCCACCTAATTTCCAGCAAAGCTTTATGTTCCAAGAATCACCTAGTGGGGTTCGGCCAAAGCCATAGCCGAATCTCATCCATTAACACATTGGTCATTCATTTATTTAATTAAAACCTATCTAATTACCCAAACTTCTAAACGAACCTTAGTAGGGTTCGGCCATACATTATGGCTGAACCTTACCACTTTGGTTTTAGCCCATTTATCCCATCATATGATCATTTTATTTTTGATCATTTCAGCCATAATTACAATTATGCCATTGAGACCAACCTTTGCTAACTTTCATCACCATACATAAAACCATCTTTAGTGGGGTGCAGCCATACACATGGCTGAACCTCATCACCTAATTTGATCCTTCTTTAACCCTCCATATAATCATATAAAATCAACAATTATGTCCCACAATCATCATTAGTGGGGTTCGGCCATACACATGGCCGAACCTCACCAATGTGATTTTATACTCCATTTCCATCATTCATATTGGCCGATTACCTACCCATACTAACTCCATAAACAACATATATTATTCTTAAATTAAAGCATATAAATAATACCTAATGTTCATCATAAACTTAACCCAATTATTCCACAAAACAGTCCATGGATCTTCATGGTTTCCATGGTTTCCATGGAGTTCTCAACATGAAAACCCACACCGTTTTACATGGGGTTCGGCCCTCTATCATGGCTGAACCCAATGATTACTTTTACTGTTTTTAAACCTCAATTAACCAGGTAATATCCGTATATCTAAATCAGGTTTTTAACCTTCAAAACAGTCCTCCAAAATTAGACCAATTTCATAGGGTTCGGCCATGTATATTGGCCGAACACCATGAGATTAATTTTGAATATTTAATCCTTCATCTTAGGTCTGAAACCAGCACCCAAAATTCATGTATTTTAACCATTGTAAAACATGTATATACATCTTAAAATAATAACCCAAAACAGTCCATTAACTTCATGATTTATTTGTTCCAAATACATCACAACAATACCATTATTTGCATGGGGTTCGGCCCTCCATGGTGGCCGAACCCTATGACCTTTGGTTTTGAACTTCTTGATCATTCATTTTTGTCCAAAACAAACTTCCTTATTTATGTTTTAACCTTTTTAAAACACATACTTAAAATCATCTAAAAACAGTCCCAAATTTGTATGGTTTTAATTTCCAAAAACCATCTAAACAAATCCATCATTTCCATGGGGTTTGGCCATCCAATGGGCCGAACCCTATGGTCCATCTTTTGATCTCATTCTTGTACTTCTAACCAATATTTAACACTTGTTAGATTCAGCCATCCAATAGCCGGATCATATTTCTTAATTAAACAACATAGTTTATCGAACACCTACCGTTTCCGCGACTCCTCCACTTGATCTTTACTCCCGCTTGTTCCTTCTCTTTTTGCTGAACTTGTCTTGATGAAAAGGAATCAAACCAAGGACTGATTAACAACCAGCTACTGCTCTTAGTTCTTGGGAAAACAGAGAACGGCCAAGAGAAAGGGAGAGAGAGAGAAATGAGCACCCTTTGTTTAATCAAAAACCAGCCCAAGTTTAACTTTGTGTAACTCTCATTGCCTTTACCCTAATCTTTATGTTACTTGGGGGTTTCATCATGAGATGAAACCTCCCCATGTTCCCAACGTCCCTTGTAAATTGGACTTGTGTAACCCCCCCTTTTCTTAGGTTCTCACATGGGAGTTTCACTTTGAAATATAACCCCCATGTGTTACACCGTCCCTTGTTGTTGTCTCTCCATTTTTGGCTTATGTAACAGCCACCTCTCTTAAGTGTAACTCCACCAACAGCAGCTCCAATCAACCCCATTTGGCCCTCATTAACGTCCCATGTGGGAGTTCTATCATTGGAATAAAAACTCCCCACTTCCAAGTGTGAAAACACATTGATATTCCCATTGATTTATTACATAATTTGAATTTAAAATGCTGTAATCTTTTGTGTGTAACTCCTCCAATCAGCTACCTATTTTATTCTCCAACCTTGGAGTTTCATGCATGAACCATCAATCCATGTATAGCTGTCTTTTGAAGACCAACCAATGCTCTCTAACCATTTCCAACGTGTAAAACACTTGCATTTGAAATCACACTCCCACCTCCAACATCTTCCATGTATATCTTTGTAATTATTTGCATCCTCCTTCATTCATGCATTTGTAACTCTCCAAGCCATCACTCTCTTATCTACATGGTAGCCGTTACATGCATGAAATTGCTCATGCATGCAGCCAACGTCCCTTGCAACCTTTGTGACTTCAAGAAGTAACTCCCATACAAAATGTAACTCCCATTTTTATTCATCACCTAAATGGGGGTTACATGCATGGTATTGTCTCCCCATGCACCAACGTTTTTCCTTGCTCAAAATTGGAATTTAAAACACTTCCCCTCTCATTCACACACTTCACAATAAAAATACATATTTATTCAACTCATTTATTCAACTCACCCAACCTAAGCCATTCATTTAATTTAACTTAACTAATAAATTCAACTCAACTTAACCAACCATTCATTTCAACTCAAACCAAACTCATGTGATTAATAAACTTAAATCAACTAAGCTTGAACTCAATCCATGGTTAATCATGCCATTCACACGACCCATTGGGTCCCATCTAGCCATTTTGACCCATTTATCCAAATTTGACCCAAATATGATTCTTGACCCGTTTAAATTTATCTTACCCATTTATTTGTTTTGTAAACCAACTATCATCCTTTGGGTCTTGATTGAGCCATTGACCCATTTAAATTCAAATCAATTTTTATCACAATGGCAATTCCGTAAATATGAATATTTTCATATAAACTGATAACTTTGAAATTCCAGGGTGTTACAATACAATAATCTTTTTATAATTTTCGTCCCGAAAATCGAACGAAGTAGGATTTCAAAGTAAATCATACAAACAATTCAGGGTGAGATGTTCTCATCTCCGATTCCAATTCCCAAGTGGCCTCCTCAACACCATGTCGATCCCAAACCACCTTGACGAACTGAATCGCTCGGTTACGCAACACCCTTTGCTCACTCTCCAATATTCCGACCGGCTTCTCGACATAAGTGACGTCGCTTTGCACATCTATATCTTGCACATTCAAAACATGAGACGGATCAGGGTTGTACTTCCTCAGCATCGACACATGGAACACATCATGTAGAGACGCCAATTGCGAAGGAAGTGCCAACTGATAGGCTACATCTCCCATCCTTCTGATAATTGAAAACGGTCCCACATATCTTGGCGACAATTTTCCTTTCTTCCCAAATCTCATGTGCCCTTTTCGTGGTGAGACCTTCAAGAATACCATGTCTCCCACTTCAAATTCGAGAAACCTCCTCCTTTTATCCGCATAGCTCTTTTGCCGACTCTGTGCGGTCAACAAATGTTGACGTATCAACTGGATCTGTGCAGTAGTTTCTGCAACCAACTCAGGTCCTATCAGTGCAGGTTCGCCGACCTCGGTCCAGCACACTGGTGACCTGCATGGTCTACCATACAAAGCTTCGAATGGTGCCATCTGGAGGCTTGCCTGGTAACTGTTGTTATAAGAAAATTCCACCAATGGCAAATGATCCTCCCATCCACCTTTGAAGTCTAGCATGCATGCCCTCAACATGTCCTCCAACGTTTGTATTGTTCTTTCCGATTGTCCATCGGTCTGTGGATGGAATGCTGTGCTAATAAGTAGATCGGTTCCCATGGCCGACTGCATGCTCTGCCATACCCTGCCGGTAAATCGGCCATCTCTATCAGACACTATAGTCTGTGGAATACCATGTAATCTGATGATATCTTTGATATATCTCCGACCCAATGTCTCTGATGAATCTGTCATCTTGATAGGAATAAAATGCGCGGACTTGGTCAATCGGTCTACCACAACCCATATAGCGTCATTGCCCTTCGAGGACCTCGGCAACCCCGTCACAAAGTCCATGGAAATGTGCTCCCATTTCCATTCCGGCACTGCTAAGGGTTTAAGTAACCCTGGTGGCTTCTGATGTTCCGTCTTAACCTGCTGACAAGTTAAACAATGAGCCACGTAGTCTGCAACATCCTTCTTGAGTCCATGCCACCAATAATGTCTTTTTATATCATGATACATTTTTGTGCTACCTGGATGAATGGACAACTTGCTCTGATGTGCCTCTATCAGTAATTCTTTTCTGCAGCTTCTTGGCACATAAATTCTACCCCGGAACATAAGACCCTGTCCTGGTCGTAATTCCCAATCCGGTACAACCTCGCCATTAGACATCTTGGCCCATGTCTCTGCCATTTCCGGATCTGTTCGTTGCTCCTGTTCAATCTTTGTAACCATGTTGGATCGTATGATCAAATTGTACATACTCCCATGGTTTGTGATGTATAGATTAAACTCACGAATGGAATTCAACATCTCCCATTCAGTCCTGATCAAACATGCCACTGATGCATGAGACATGCGGCTGAGAGCATCCGCCACTTTGTTGGCCTTTCCCGGATGATATCGGAGCGCAAATTCATAGTCCGCCAGATATTCCATCCATCTGCGCTGCCTCAGGTTGAGCTCTTTCTGATCAAATAAATACTTCAAGCTCTTGTGATCTGAAAATACTTCAAACTTCTCCCCATATAGATAGTGTCTCCAGCTTTTGAGAGCGAAGACCACCGCAGCTAATTCCAGATCATGTGTGGGGTAGAGGCGTAAATGTATCTTTAGTTGTCTTGAACCATATGCCACCACCCGATTACGTTGCATGAGTGAACATCCCAGTCCCTCTCCTGATGCATCACATTGTACTTCATAACCTTTGCCCCTTTCCGGCAAAACTAGAATAGGAGCAGTTGTAAGTCTCTCTTTCAGCTCCTCAAATCTCTGATTGCACAACTCTGACCACTCATATTTGACTCCCTTCTGCGTGAGTCGAGTCAATGGGGATGCAATTTTGGAGAAGTCCATGATAAACTTCCGATAATATCCAGCCAAACCCAGAAAGCTACGGATTTCAGTGACATTCTTTGGTGCTTTCCACTCGCTTACTGCTGCCACCTTAGCCGGATCAACGGCTATACCATCTGCTGTTATAACATGCCCCAAGAATTTGACCTCAGGTAGCCAAAATTCGCATTTACTTGCTTTGGCATACAACTGGTTTTGTCTCAAGGTGTTCAATACTATTCGTAGATGCTCAGCATGATCCTCCTGACTCTTGGAATAGATCAGGATATCGTCAATGAACACTATAACAAACCGATCCAAATATGGACGGAATATTATGTTCATTAAGTCCATGAACACAGCCGGTGCGTTGGTAAGCCCAAATGGCATGACTACAAATTCAAATAGTCCATACCGTGTTCTGAAAGCTGTTTTCTCGATATCTTCCTCTTTGACCCGGATTTGATGATAACCGGACATCAGATCAATCTTGGAAAAATGACTGGATCCCCTCAACTGATCGAATAAATCATCGATCCTGGGTAGAGGATACTTGTTCCGGACAGTTAGCTGATTCAACTTCCGGTAGTCCACACACATTCTAAGTGAACCATCCTTCTTTTTCACGAACAACACTGGAGCTCCCCATGACGATGTGCGGTTCCGAATGCAACCCAGTCTGAGTAATTCATCAAGCTGCTTCTTCAACTCGGACATTTCTGCTGGTGCCATCCGATAATGGGGTAGAGACACTGGTGAGGTACCAGGATATAGCTTGATCTCAAAATTGAGCTCCCTCATGGGCGGTATACCAGGAAGTTCTTTTGGAAAGACATCAACAAATTCTTTCACAATTGCTGGAAGTTCAGTAACTGGTGCTTTGTTGATGACAATATTGTTCAACACCAAGTGATGCAACCCTTCCTGTAATCTGCTTTGCTTGTCGGCACGAACTATATACTGTCTTCCCTCGGGTGACCAAAATGTCACTCTTCGGCGATAACAATCAATATTGGCTTCATAACTAGCCAACCAGTCCATGCCAAATATAATATCGTACTCAGTCATGTCGAGTACCAAATAATTGAACTCAAATCTGAGTCCAGCGAGTTCTGTATTTATGGCCGTGCATATGAGTCCCAAAGACGTGTCTCCGACAGGGGATACTACTGTGAGTGTGGTGGACAGCTTTTGTACTAGTGTTCCAGTAGCAGTTATAAAGGATGCAGATATAAAAGAGTGCGATGCTCCAGAATCAAACAATGCATAAGCATAAGAACTATTGACAACGGCCATACCTTGAATCACAGAATGATCCACATCCTCAGGAGGTTCCAGAGCAAATAGTCGTCCAGATCCGGTAGGAGTAGGTGCCCGTCCCGCCTGATTATATGTCCTGCCTCCTCGGGAGTTAGCTGGCCTAGCTGGTGGACGGAAAGATCCTCTGGAATATGAGAGCCTATTGAGCTTTGGACAGTCTCTCTTGAAGTGACCCGGCTGGTTACAGTGAAAACAGTTGTTCACCCCTTTGAATGACTGGGTGACTGATGCAGATGGGGAGGGCTGGTTGGGACGAAAGCTCCCTGCGGACCCAGTAGATGGTGAGGGTCTACTGAAGTTCGGACGGAACCTCTTATTGGGCTGAAACCCACCCCTCCCACTTGGAGCTCGACGATTGTCAAACCGTACTATTGCATTCAACTCCTTTTCTGCTATTGTGGCCTTGCTGACCACCTCAGCCAATGTGGTGCACTTAAATATGGTCACTTTGGCCCTGATGTTTGGCCGTAGACCCCTCTCAAACTTTCTTGCCTTGCGAAGTTCTGTGTCCACCATATAGAATGCATAAATGGATAAACTGAGAAATTCACGGTGATACTCTGCCACCGTCATAGAGCCCTGTACCAAGGACAGAAAAAGTTCCGTCTGTCGCTCCTTCTCCTCCTCCGGAAAGTAATGTTCCAGAAAGGTTGCTGAAAACTCATTCCATGTCATGGCCGTCCTCTCCCTAACTGGTATGAGTTCCCTCTGCTTCTCCACCACCTCCCACCATTTACCGGCATCTTCTATCAATTGTGAAGTAGCCAGTAAAATCCTGTCAGCATGACTCGAGATCTTAAGTAATTTTAAGATCTGGGTGATCTTCTTCAGCCAATGCTCAGCTCCGACAGCCCCCTCTTTCCCTTTGAAGTAGGGAGGACGCTGTTGTTGAAATTCTCGTGCCATACTACGGTCACTGGCATCCCTGGAACTTTCACTCCCATTCATATGTTGCTGGAGTACTGAGGTTACCACTGCTTGGACTAATCCCTGAAGCTCAGGCGGCACATGTGGTATATGTACACCACTGTTTCCTTCTCCCTCCTTCTGTGATGCATTCTCACTCCCCTTTTCTTCCCTCCATGAGTGCTGTGATTCTTCCTCATTGTGAGACTTTTCATGAACAGGTTGCTCCTCATCAGGTTGGGTTACCTCTTTCTCATGTATAGACGGCTCCTTCTCATGCACAGATTTTTCGTGTTGCGATAACACTTTCTCATGTTGCGTGATTTGCAACACCTTTTCCTTCCCTTTCTGATTCTGAGGGATCTTTTTCTTTGGAGCCATTTCCCTAAGTCATAAAACATTATTGACTTAGTTTCCTCATATAGTTTGTATTTTTCACAATTTTGGGGAGATTTCCAAATAAGCAAACTTGATTTTTTTTCTATTTGTTTTTGAGGGGAGAGTCTCTAAATTTCCTATGTTTGTTTTTCTCAATTGGGGAGTATTGGGGAATGTATATCCTATTTTGCTACGTTTGATAGATGAATTATAATAATGTACTTTTGCTATCTTCCACTGTTGTTCTCAGATTGGTTTGTTCAGTCTGAGTCCACGAAGTAAATTAATCCGGCCCCCAGTCAGCGGACTCCGAAGAGTCGGTCAGTTGGGATTCTTATCCGTCAGTGAGACATGAAACCGTCTTAATCTTACTTCGGAAGATTCAACTTCCCGTTTCGCTCTGATACCAACTGTAACACCACGCCCTTTTCACTCTAATATTTCAGAGTTTATTTTTTTTTTAAATAATAATAATCAATAAGTGATCGGGGCGGAATGTCACGACGCGAGTTAAGTTCGGATCTCTAAATCCGACCCTTAACTGGCCAAGCCCATGTGCGTATGAACTAAGTCCATAAAACTCATCCGCACATGGTACATATATATCTAGCGGAATTAACTTAGTCTAGATCTAACTGAGGTTATAATAGAACCTATGATTAATCCAATTTCCATTTTTAGATAGCAATGTACCTTATTTATTTTCCAAAAGTATTATGTGACCTTAGTCTACTATTCATTCCAAACCACTCAAATAAATCCAACCATAGCATCTACTTAACTACTTATTACATGCCAACATCTAATTTAACAAATTACATTGTTCCAAATAAATCAACTAATAAGTCCATAAATAATCCATGCATAGTCCATTGCAATCATTCAAATCGCCCAAGTTTTCGTACTTGGTCCTCTTCTCCAACCACGTTCTTTCCTTTCCCTGCATCATCCACTAAAGGTATAGATAGGGCGTTAGATCAACGCGCCCAGTAGTGTTTCCGAATAGGGCTACCACATGGTTAGTCAAAATCATGCAAATAGAATAATAGTTATACATGTGTGACAAATTCTATAAAAATATGCTATGTATGAAATGAACATGTAATGAGTCCCACCCATCACCATTCAACATAGCCATCACTTGACGGGATTCTCATCGTCAAGGTAACCCACAGTGGTCTTTCGGACGCCCCGACGGAGTGTGGCCTCCGGATTCCTCCTGATGGGATTCTCATCATCAGGGTACCCCACAATGGTCTTTCGGACGCCCCGACGGAGTGTGGCCTCCGGTTACTTCCCCATCATCCCATGCTATGCATGAGATGTCTATGCAACATGCCATTTGTAAATATAACATATGATTCAAATAACTTATTCAAATAAACATAAAACAGCGAATAAGTTGTGTGGTTACAACAAGGTAGGAAACCTACAGTAGTTTACTTTGTTCGATCCTTCCTTTGGACCGTCTTCCGATCACGTCTCGCTCACCGTTCTAAAAATCCGAATACCCTATATACATGGCAGCAACTTAATCATTTATCCACCTAATTTCCAGCAAAGCTTTATGTTCCAAGAATCACCTAGTGGGGTTCGGCCAAAGCCATAGCCGAATCTCATCCATTAACACATTGGTCATTCATTTATTTAATTAAAACCTATCTAATTACCCAAACTTCTAAACGAACCTTAGTAGGGTTCGGCCATACATTATGGCTGAACCTTACCACTTTGGTTTTAGCCCATTTATCCCATCATATGATCATTTTATTTTTGATCATTTCAGCCATAATTACAATTATGCCATTGAGACCAACCTTTGCTAACTTTCATCACCATACATAAAACCATCTTTAGTGGGGTGCAGCCATACACATGGCTGAACCTCATCACCTAATTTGATCCTTCTTTAACCCTCCATATAATCATATAAAATCAACAATTATGTCCCACAATCATCATTAGTGGGGTTCGGCCATACACATGGCCGAACCTCACCAATGTGATTTTATACTCCATTTCCATCATTCATATTGGCCGATTACCTACCCATACTAACTCCATAAACAACATATATTATTCTTAAATTAAAGCATATAAATAATACCTAATGTTCATCATAAACTTAACCCAATTATTCCACAAAACAGTCCATGGATCTTCATGGTTTCCATGGTTTCCATGGAGTTCTCAACATGAAAACCCACACCGTTTTACATGGGGTTCGGCCCTCTATCATGGCTGAACCCAATGATTACTTTTACTGTTTTTAAACCTCAATTAACCAGGTAATATCCGTATATCTAAATCAGGTTTTTAACCTTCAAAACAGTCCTCCAAAATTAGACCAATTTCATAGGGTTCGGCCATGTATATTGGCCGAACACCATGAGATTAATTTTGAATATTTAATCCTTCATCTTAGGTCTGAAACCAGCACCCAAAATTCATGTATTTTAACCATTGTAAAACATGTATATACATCTTAAAATAATAACCCAAAACAGTCCATTAACTTCATGATTTATTTGTTCCAAATACATCACAACAATACCATTATTTGCATGGGGTTCGGCCCTCCATGGTGGCCGAACCCTATGACCTTTGGTTTTGAACTTCTTGATCATTCATTTTTGTCCAAAACAAACTTCCTTATTTATGTTTTAACCTTTTTAAAACACATACTTAAAATCATCTAAAAACAGTCCCAAATTTGTATGGTTTTAATTTCCAAAAACCATCTAAACAAATCCATCATTTCCATGGGGTTTGGCCATCCAATGGGCCGAACCCTATGGTCCATCTTTTGATCTCATTCTTGTACTTCTAACCAATATTTAACACTTGTTAGATTCAGCCATCCAATAGCCGGATCATATTTCTTAATTAAACAACATAGTTTATCGAACACCTACCGTTTCCGCGACTCCTCCACTTGATCTTTACTCCCGCTTGTTCCTTCTCTTTTTGCTGAACTTGTCTTGATGAAAAGGAATCAAACCAAGGACTGATTAACAACCAGCTACTGCTCTTAGTTCTTGGGAAAACAGAGAACGGCCAAGAGAAAGGGAGAGAGAGAGAAATGAGCACCCTTTGTTTAATCAAAAACCAGCCCAAGTTTAACTTTGTGTAACTCTCATTGCCTTTACCCTAATCTTTATGTTACTTGGGGGTTTCATCATGAGATGAAACCTCCCCATGTTCCCAACGTCCCTTGTAAATTGGACTTGTGTAACCCCCCCTTTTCTTAGGTTCTCACATGGGAGTTTCACTTTGAAATATAACCCCCATGTGTTACACCGTCCCTTGTTGTTGTCTCTCCATTTTTGGCTTATGTAACAGCCACCTCTCTTAAGTGTAACTCCACCAACAGCAGCTCCAATCAACCCCATTTGGCCCTCATTAACGTCCCATGTGGGAGTTCTATCATTGGAATAAAAACTCCCCACTTCCAAGTTTGAAAACACATTGATATTCCCATTGATTTATTACATAATTTGAATTTAAAATGCTGTAATCTTTTGTGTGTAACTCCTCCAATCAGCTACCTATTTTATTCTCCAACCTTGGAGTTTCATGCATGAACCATCAATCCATGTATAGCTGTCTTTTGAAGACCAACCAATGCTCTCTAACCATTTCCAACGTGTAAAACACTTGCATTTGAAATCACACTCCCACCTCCAACATCTTCCATGTATATCTTTGTAATTATTTGCATCCTCCTTCATTCATGCATTTGTAACTCTCCAAGCCATCACTCTCTTATCTACATGGTAGCCGTTACATGCATGAAATTGCTCATGCATGCAGCCAACGTCCCTTGCAACCTTTGTGACTTCAAGAAGTAACTCCCATACAAAATGTAACTCCCATTTTTATTCATCACCTAAATGGGGGTTACATGCATGGTATTGTCTCCCCATGCACCAACGTTTTTCCTTGCTCAAAATTGGAATTTAAAACACTTCCCCTCTCATTCACACACTTCACAATAAAAATACATATTTATTCAACTCATTTATTCAACTCACCCAACCTAAGCCATTCATTTAATTTAACTTAACTAATAAATTCAACTCAACTTAACCAACCATTCATTTCAACTCAAACCAAACTCATGTGATTAATAAACTTAAATCAACTAAGCTTGAACTCAATCCATGGTTAATCATGCCATTCACACGACCCATTGGGTCCCATCTAGCCATTTTGACCCATTTATCCAAATTTGACCCAAATATGATTCTTGACCCGTTTAAATTTATCTTACCCATTTATTTGTTTTGTAAACCAACTATCATCCTTTGGGTCTTGATTGAGCCATTGACCCATTTAAATTCAAATCAATTTTTATCACAATGGCAATTCCGTAAATATGAATATTTTCATATAAACTGATAACTTTGAAATTCCAGGGTGTTACAATGAAACCCCCCCTAGCATCCAACGTCTCTATTATCTTTGGAGGTGACTGTTTGCATTCTCTCCATTATCCTTACATGTGTAACTCTTAAAACAGCCATCCCACTATCTCCATTGTAGCCGTTACATGCATGCAATGTTCTCATGCATCCAATGTCCCATGATGTGAATTTCAAAATGTAACTCTCATTTCCTTTATCACTTGAATGGGAGTTACATGCATGGATTATAAACCTATCTATTGGCTGTCCTTTGAAGACCCAAACCATGTACACCCAACCATTTCCAACGTGCCTACCATTTGCATTTGAAATAAACCTCCCACCTTTGTAACTCCCAAAAACGCCACCTCCATAAATTTCTTATCTTGGAGTTACATGCATGAAGCACCTCTCCCATGCAATTCCAACGTTTTTCATTGTTTAAAACCTTGCAATCAGCACACACCACTGTTATTCACTTACTTGAAATATTTATTCATCCAACTCATTATTTAACTCACCCAACTTAACTCATTCACTAATGTAACTCAACTAATAAATTCCACTCGACTCCATCATTTATTTCAACTCAAACCCAACTCAAACATTTAACTCATCTTAACCCAATTAAGCTTTGAACTCAATTAATGGTCAAACATGTCAACCACAACCCATTGGGTCCAATTTGGCCATTTTGACCCTTTTAACAAAATTTGACCCAATTATGATTTTCGACCCGTTTAAGTTCATCTTATACATTTATTTGTTTTGTAATCAAAACTACTAACCATTGGGTCTTATTTGACCCATTGACCCATTTAAATTCAACTCAAATATATCACAATGGCAATTCCGTAAATATGAATAAATTCCTATAAAATGATAACTTTGAAATTCCAGGGTGTTATAATACAATACTCTTTTTATAATTTTCGTCCCAAAAATCGAACGAAGTAGGATTTCAAAGTAAATCATACAAACAATTCAGGATGAGATGTTCTCATCTCCGATTCCAGTTCCCAAGTGGCTTCCTCAACACCATGTCGATCCCATACCACCTTAACGAACTGAATCGCTCGGTTACGCAACACCCTTTGCTCACTCTCTAATATTCTGACCGGCTTCTCGACATAAGTGGCGTCGCTTTGCACATCTATATCTTGCACATTCAAAACATGAGACGGATCAGGGTTGTACTTCCTCAGCATCGACACATGGAATACATCATGTAGAGACGCCAATTGCGAAGGAAGTGCCAACTGATAGGCTACATCTCCCATCCTTCTGATAATTGAAAACGGTCCCACATATCTTGGCGACAATTTTCCTTTCTTCCCAAATCTCATGTGCCCTTTTCGTGGCGAGACCTTCAAGAATACCATGTCTCCTACTTCAAATTCGAGAAACCTCCTCCTCTTATCAGCATAGCTCTTTTGCCGACTCTGTGCGGTCAACAAATGTTGACGTATCAACTGGATCTGTACAGTAGTTTCGGCAACCAACTCGGGTCCTATCAGCGCAGGTTCGCCGACCTCGGTCTAGCACACTGGTGACCTGTATGGTCTACCATACAAACCTTCGAATGGTGCCATCTGAAGGCTTGCTTGGTAGCTATTGTTATAAGAAAACTCCACCAATGGCAAATGATCCTCCCATCCACCTTTGAAGTCTAGCATGCACGCCCTCAGCATGTCCTCCAATGTTTGTATTGTTCTTTCCGACTGTCCATCAGTCTGTGGATGGAACGCTGTGCTAATAAGTAGATCGGTCCCCATAGCCGACTGCATGCTCTGCCACCAACTGTAACACCCCGCCCTTTTCACTCTAATATTCAGAGTTTATTTTTTATTTTTAAATATAATAATCATGTGATCGGGGCGGAGTGTCACGACGCGAGTTAAGTTCGGATCTCTAAATCCGACCCTTAACAGGCCAAGCCCATGTGCGTATGAAATAAGTCCATAAAACTGATCCGCACATGGTACATATATAACTTGCGGAATTAACTTAGTCTAAATCTAACTGAGGTTATAATAGAACCTATGACTAATCCAATTTTCCATTCTTAGATAGCAAAGTACATAACTTATTCTCCAAAATTACTAATCAATCTTAACTAATCGTTTAATCAAAACATCCAACATAAAACAAACCATAGCATCTATCTTAACTACTTATTACAAGCCAACATAACTAATTACCAAATTACATTGTCCAAATATATCAAATATCAAGTCCATAAAATAGTCCATTCATAAATCTATCCTCAGAGGAGATTGCAGGTACAAGCAAAGGGAAAGGAAAGGTCGTTGACCGGGAGGGGAGCCAAGCCTAAGTGCTTGAATGAAGGACTGAACTACTTTATATTACTGTCTTTTGAATACTTTTGTGGGACATGTAATAATTCACTACTTGCTATGGTTTGATTAGGTTGATAACATTTGGATGGTTGATTTATGATAAATAATGTTTAAGACTGTTACTTGCTATCTTGTCTTTCTACTCCGCAATTAATCTATGTTATTCCGCATGTTGATGTTAGTTCCATGTGTGTTCATTATCATGGTCTAGTCCATGTACACATGGGTGGCCAGTTAAGGTTCAGACTTGGGTAGTCTGAACTTAACTCGCGTCGTGACGCCGCCCGCTCTCTTTTCTGAGGTTTTATTATAATTTAAAAAAAAAATTAGACTCTGAAATTCTCGAAAAGGGCGGGGCGTTACAGTTACAAGTTATCTCAAGACCTGTCATAGGATCACTGATGGAAGGACGAAGACCTTCAATATACTTCTGCACCACAACTTGTTCACATACATTCAAATAATTGCAGGAGATTAGGAGATTGAACTCTTTTGTATATTCTGCAACGATCTTGTTTACCTGTCTAAGTTTCTACAACTTAGAAAATAAAGTCTAAACACACATAAGCTTTTTCAACTTGCTCCAGGCATGGATGGGGTCTTTTCCTAGATTCTTTCTCTCAGGCTTAATGGACTTGTACCAAGATAAAGCACTACCTCTTAATTTCATTACAACAATCTTAACCTGTTGATTTTCTGGCACATCTCTGTTAGTGCCTCGGTTTGACCGAGTCTTTGTATTGTCAATTCTGTGACCGAGTGTGTGTCCTTGCCTTGGAAGATTGAAGATTGAAGCTCCAAGATCAAGATCAAGCTGCGGACATCTCACCATGTGTTTGGCAACTACACAGGTAAAATGGCCTTAAAGGACCATAGGGTTGAACTAAACACCATAGGCTCATGGACCAAGCATTAAGAACTTAAACTGGAAAATTAGAATTTGGCCAACTGAAGCCCCTCAGGTCATGCCAAGCCCCTCAGGTCAGGCCGAGCCCTCGTCCTAAGCTCTCAGTGTTTAAACTGAGAAAATTTACATGAGCTCAAGTCGAGCCCCTCGAGGTTAGTTGTTGGTCATCTAGTTGCACCTTCCAAAATTGACCACATGTTGACCTTTAGCTGGCATTTCCAAAAAATGGTGGTCGATCCCTCGAGAGTACGCTCCCGAGCCCCTCGGCAACTAGGCACTATTTTGAGTTAGAACTCTATATATGCGTGGCCTCCCTTAGTTTTAAATAGATCATTGAGGCCAGGAACGAAACCCTAATCTATTAGAGTGTAATCCAAGTTGTCTCATTCTCATCTCTTCCTCTCAAGCCTCTGTGAAAATCTAGGAAGATGACCTATCCTCTAATGAAGAAGAGACTACGAGAAAAAACATCTAGGACATATTGTAGCAACTTTTGTCCTAATCTTGTATCTTTGTTGCAGTTGCCTACACTAGGAGATCCAGATATGAAAATCAAAGAAATGAAATTTTTGAAGAAGCGTATCTACTCAGTTCAGCGCATCCCAAGGCAAGTGTTTCTTTGTTTTATTTAAACATCATCATTGTAAGGTGAACTACAGCTCTGTGCCCGAACCACCATAAAAAATAGGAGACGAGTTGTAGACCAACAGTGGTCGAAACTCATTAGTTGTATTGTGAGGGTGAGATACCAATTCATAGTGCATTTTTGGATAGCCCAAGGTTGGGTGAGATGAGAGTGGATGTAGGTTTAGATGAACCGAACCACTTGATATCGCTGTGCATATGTGGTGTTTGTTGATTTGTATTGATGAATTGTTGATTCCTCACTCACACTAATTTATTTTGCTGCACATTAAGTTGAACAAGTAATATTTAAAGTTTTATATAAATCAGTAAAAGACCCCATGCATTGGTCTAGCCTGACTTTCAAGTGGCATGAAGACCATGGTTCCTTTTATAGGACTTAATTGTCTAAAGGTGATCCTGCGGTAGAACAATGTACAAAGGAGAAAGTCAGCTAGTCTCAAAACCCCCTTACTTCGACGTCACAAACTATGCTTCTTGGAAAGATAAAATGAAAATTTTCTTTATTCCATTGATGGTGCTATCTTAGAGTTAGTTGTAAGGGGTTGGGATCATCCAGTGGTGGAGATCATTGGAAAATCTTCAAAAGATGAAACTGAAAAATCTGTAAAAGAAGTCATAGGGTTTAAACCTCAAAGACTACTTTACTTGAACTGACATGGAGAAAACCCTATATAATGCAAATGGTAGGACCTTGAATAATACAAATTGCGTTGTTTCACATGATGAGTATAAACACATCACGACATGTGAAACAAAAAAGATGATTGGGACATTTTAGAAAGAACTAACGAGGGGACATCTGTTTTTAAGAGATCTAGGCTCCAAATCCTCCAATCAAAATTTGAGACTATACGCATGGAGGAAAATGAAACATTCATGGAGTTCTACTCAAAACTAAGTGACATTGTAAACTCCATGTGGGTCCTCGGTGAGAAAATTCTGGAATCTAAAGTGTGCACAAAGATCTTAAAAAATTTACCCAATAGATTCAAACCGAAAGTGGCTGTTATAGAAGAATATAGAGATGTTGCACAAATGAGGGTAGATGACCTAGTTGGATCTCTTCAAACTTATGAACTTCACTTTGATGATGAAAAACCCAAAAAGAAATCAATTTCTCTAAAATCCTCCCTAAAAACTAAACTAAAAAAAGGTTGAAGAATCTGATGACTCTAAAAGTGATTCAGATGAAGAGGTTGCCATACTTGCTAAAAATTTCTTAAAACATTTTAACAAGAGGAAAAAGAGAAGAAGACTTAACAAAGAAGACTCAAAAGAATTCAATAAAAGTAAAACACATTTTTTCAAAAGCAAAGTCAAGAGATAGAATCAAAGAACAATGCAAGCCCAAAGAAAACCAATGTCCTACTAAGAGGAAATCCAAAAATAAATCCACGACCACTGTAGTAGAAGAAGACACATCATAATCCGAAAGTGAATCCGATGTGTCAACCCATGAAAATGTTGAAAATGTGAAATGTTTCATAGCTTCCATCTCTCACGATCCTCAAAATGCTCCAAATGTTGAAAGTGATAGTGAAGGATCAGAAAGTGAGGATGATGGCTTACAAGAAGCTTACGATGCATTGTTCTTAAAATACAAATATTTGGCTAAAAGACTAAGTAAATCTAAGAATGAAATTATTAAATTAGAAAATCAATTAATGTCTAAAAAGGAATGCTATGGAAAAGACTTAAAAAGCATTCAAGAAGAAAATTGAAGTCTCAAAGAAAAACATTCACGAAGAAATTGTAAAACTAAAGAAAACTGAGTCTAATCTCAGAAATGAAAAACAAAAACTAGAATTGGACCTAAACAAGTTAAAGAGCCATAAGTAAAATTTGAAATAAATTTACTCAAGGTGAGGAAAAACTTGAAAAACTCCTAAACATGGAAAACAATTTGGAGATAAAATTGGTCTAAGATTTGATGAGAAAATGAATAAGAAGCCCAACTCAAAAACTATTTTTTGAAAGGTGTACATTCATCCTCTATGCCTCTAAATGTGACATGTTCTTATTGTGGGAAAAAGGGTCACGTGAAGTTTGAATGCAACCAAAGGAAGAAACACTACAAAGAAAAGTCTCTTCAAAGTCAAACCATCAATAATAGAATTAACTCCTTATAGAGAAACCCAACTTCATTCTTTGACCGAAAAGGTAAAAGGAATTGGTGAATGAGCTTGAGAAACAATATGATAAAAGGAGACCAGATTTTTGTGATCTCAAGGGTATAACCAAGTTCTCAACCTTCAACGGAAATTGGCCACCTAAGGTTAAAGGTTTAGGTGTAACGCCCCGCCCTTTTTCACTCACCACAAATCAGAGTGTATTTTTTTTAAAAAAAATGAGTAAGAGAGAGCAGGTCGTCACTATGCGAGTTAAGTCCGAGTTTCCAAAACCCGACCCTTAACAGGCCACCTTTATGTGTGCGTGGACTAAGTCCACTTAAACATTTCACACGTTTTTCTGAATACTTGCGGAATAATATATATGAATAAAATGCTATCCATATTCATGACATCATTAAGCAAGGAAAACCAATCACCATATAACTTCAAAAAAAAATATTAAAATTATCAAACTATAGCTAATAAGTCTAAGTTATTACAGTCCAAAATATTAGTCCTCCCAATACATCATAAACATCAAAAACAAGTAAATTAAACTTCATTCATTCCAAGCTCATACGCTTGGCTCCCTTCATGTCTCATATCTGTTTCCTTGTCATTTCCTGTTCCATCATTTATAGGGTAGAAGTAGGGCATCAGTCAACATGCCCGTAGGAATTCCAAGTGGGGTTATGGTACACATAGGATTAAGATAAAACAAGATAGATACATCATATCATATTTGTAAAACATCTCATAAGTAGTAAAAACAATGCATGAAGTCCATATCATAATCATGCTTACTTATGTGTCATGCCATGGGTGTCAAATGCCAAATGATCTCTCACCCAATTTCCATATCCAATCACATCATATATAAATAGTTTCCTTGATAAATCACCATATCAAGGTGTTCCCTTGGCCAATTACGTCCGCAGTGTCACCAGGTCACTGTAAACCTCCCCACATATGTTAATCGGAATTACCAATGGAGTGTGGACTTCTCCCTCTGCGCAGGGTTTTGGGAACTGTCTACCCATGAGCTATTTGGCCCAAATTACGCCATACCCATTTCTAGCAATCCCAGACAAGGCCAAAATCTCAATAGTCAGCTAGTCTCAAGCCCAAATCATGTCCGGACTACTCATAATTTGGTTTGCTGGTCCCATATATTCCCTCCCATGCCATGCATAAGAGAATAAATGCAAGAATGCCATTTCATATCAAATTGCATAATATCATTGAAATTTAGTTCATAAACATATATCATTTGTTTAGCCAAAGTAAACATCATAATTGAAATAAAAACCAGTGTCATATATATAATCCATAGTGTCTCAATGAGGTAGGAATACTACCAACGTCCAGTATACTATCCTTGTTGTCCTGTGAAGATAATGCTAACCATCATGTCGAAACGAATCGCAAACCCTTTGTGAATCTCTTTACCTTATTAAATTCAATCACATATATAAATTAATTTGATTTTCCATTTTAATTTCATCACTCCTTACATCTTACCAGATAAACAGAAGCATCTGGAAAATCATCCAAAAATCAAACTTTTCAATTCAGTTGATTGAATCACACCTAGATACCATCCCTGCTTTACCCTGCAAACATTCACTCGAGTGAATCACAGATTCAGTCGGCTAAAACACAAGTAGGTACTGTATAAACTTGACCCGTAACCTTTCAGTCGGCTGAATCACAGATTCAGTCGGCTGACTTTGGGTCAAATCCTCTATGCTCTCAGTCAATACACTTTCAGTAAACTGAATTACAGATTCAGTCGACTGACTTTAGATCAGATCATTTGTGTATTCGGCCAGTATACATTCAGCCGACTGAATCAAAGATTCAGTTGGCTGAATTATCAACAAAGCCTTTATGTGTTTGATAAGCATAACTTCAGTCTACTGAATCTTGTGATTCAGTCGGCTGAAACACACCAACTCCTTACTTGTTTGGTACGTCTATGTTCAGTCAACTGAATCATAAATTCAGTAGGCTGAAATACCATTAGAACCCATATATTCTTAGCCAGTTCATGTTCAGCCGACTGAATCATAAGATTCAGTCGGCTGAAACTCTCAGATAACCCTAATTTGCTCGTCCAACACCATTTCCGTCGGCTGAATCCTGAGATTCAGTCTACTGACTTTTCCTAAGTCCTTTTTGTTTGCTTATTTTGTAAAGCCTTTCTCCATGAAATCCATCCTTATCATTTTTAAACATGGATTTCATCTTCAACCATTTTCTTTGTGAACTTACTCTACCCACTAGCCAAGGCTAGGATCTTTTCCATAACTCATTTAATCTTTGTATCATTATAAGATGATTCGAATATCACCTTTCTTTTGTTAAAAGCCATTACCAATCCTTGAATGTATTTCCAACTCTATGGTCTTAACACAATGTGACCATCCATTCCAACCCATTATGGAACCCATGGGTTCGGCCATACCATGGCCAAACCTATGGTTTCCTTTGAATCATTCCTATGTTATTAAGCTAAAAACATACCTTATTTCCGTCTTCTTCTTTTCTTTTTAATCTGTCTTTTCTTCCTTAATCCTTCTTTTTCCTTTGCTCTTCATAGATTCTCCAAGTACACAGGTGTAGGTGGGAGATAGAGAGGAGAGGAGAGGAGAGGAGGAAAAATCCTTGCCTAATGGGAGGAGCCGGCCAAGGAAGGTGAGCAGCCCCTTTGGCTGGTGTCCTTTGTATAACAGCCTTGTCTCTTCACTTCCTCATAATGGTTTCTCTAACCAATGAGTCCCTTGGCTTAACCAAGGAGACTCTTGGCTTAAAACAAGAAATCTCTTTGCCTTCCAACGTGTCTCGTCAAGATGGAAACTCTTCACCTTCTTCAACTCAATTAACAACTTAATTCCATTTGAACTCACTTGTGGTTGACCAAGTCAACCATGACATGGCCAGCCATGCATGTGGTGACTTGGTCACCACATGGCATTTGGGTCCCACCTTGGCCATGTCACTCGACCATGTGGCCTCCTTATCTACTAGGCTTCCATGTGATGACATGCAGGCCACATGGCAATGCCACATCATTCACATGCCACCTCACTTGATGAGGTGGATTTTAATGGATTAATTACCTTAATTATTCAATTTAATTAGTTTAATTAAACTTACCCAATTACTTTAAAAATTAAGCTCATCTAGGATCCATTGAGCCTTAATTGGGTAATTGACTCATTTACTTCAAACTTACCCAATTACTTTAAAATCAAGCTCACCCATGATCCATTGGGTCTTAATTGGGTATTTGACTCATTTCTTGCCCATCTAATGTCAATTTCCACTTTTAATTTCACATTCCATTAAATTGAAATCCAAATGGGCCAAACCAATATATATTATAATCTATGGAAATTCTAGGGTGTTACAAAGGCAAAGGATACAAGGTATTCTGTAATGCTTCAGGGGAAGGATTTGGGTGATTTCTTACTCCAGGACCACATGTAGTGGCCTACAGATCCTTACAGTTAAAAATCCATGAATGAAATTATCCAATCCATGATCTTGAATTGGCCGCAGTGGTCTTCGCACTCAAAAGTTGGCGACATTACCTCTACGGAGAAAAGTTTGAGGTAAATTCAGATCACAAGAGTTTGAAATACTTGTTTGATCAGAAGGTGTAACGCCCCGCCCTTGTCGAGAATTTCAGAGTCTAATTTCTTTTTTAAAGTTATAATAAAACATCGAAAGAGAACGGACGGCGTCACGACGCGAGTTAAGTTCAGACTACCCAAGTCTGAACCTTAACTGGCCACCCATGTGTACATGGACTAGACCATGATTACGAATCACACATGGAACTAACATCAACATGCGGAATAACCTAGATTAATTGCGGAATAGAAAGACCAGATAACAAGTAACAGTCTTAAACATTATTTAACATAGATCAACCATCCAAATGTTATCAACCTAATCAAACCATAGCAAGTAGTGAATTATTACATGTCCCACAAAAGTATTCAAAAGACAGTAATATAAAGTAGTTCAGTCCTTCATTCAAGCACTTAGGCTTGGCTCCCCTCCTGGTCAACGACCTTTCCTTTCCCTTTGCTTGTACCTACAATCTCCTCTGAGGATAGAATTAGAGCGTTAGATCAACGCGCCCAGTAGGTTCCTGAATCAAGGCTACTACATGTTAGCATATAAAACATGCATATATATCATATTACATGATCATTAAAAACAGGTAAAACAATGCTATGAAATATGCACATGCAACGGGCATCCCCCATTATGTACTTTCATAGCCATCACTTGATGTGCCTTGCACCGACAAGGTAAATTACAACACACTTTCATCTCTTCTATAAAATATGTACATGCAATGAGCAACCCCCATCATGTACATTCGTAGCCATCACTTGACGTGCCTTGCACCGACAAGGTAAATTACAACACACTTTCATCTCTTCTATAAAATATGTACATGCAATGAGCAACCCCCATCATGTACATTCGTAGCCATCACTGTAGAACTTCATTCATTATCCCATGACTATGCATGAGATGCCAATGCCTGTATGCCATTTGTTAATACATAATATATCATTTGAAACACATATATTAAAACAAGAGTATCATAAGAAAAACTGGGTAAAAACCGTGGTTACAAGTAGGTAGGAAACCTACTGAAGAATCACCTCAGCATCCGTTCTTTCTTAGGCTTTAACCGGTCACGACTCGTTCGTCGTTCAACTTTCGGTACCTTATTATGCAACAATAAGTAAATCATAATCTTATTTACATGTCCATTCACATATGAGACCTAAAACATCTTATAAGTCCTTTTGATCAATCTCTTCATTTGGCTTGTATTCACAGATTTGCCATTGCCACCAATACCTTGATTAAATTCTACAACCTTAACCATAACCTTAACATGGTTCAGCCATGTTTTGGCCGACCAAATCAGTAAACATAATTCCATTTTTAATCACACCCACATCCATAAAATGACCCATGAAAACGGTCCATGGGGTTCGGCCATACTCATGGCCGAAACCCTTATGGTTCTTTTGCTCAACAATGTCCTTTATTTACATACTAATTGGCTCTACCCCTTAGCCATGTTAAACCCATGGTTTAGCCATCCCATGGCCAACCCAAAATCAGTAACCTTATCACATAAAAATCTCCCAAAAATAGTCCACAAAGGTCTATGGTTTCCATGTTTTCCAACATGAAAGCCAACCCTCTTTTACATGGGGTTCGGCCCTCCATGGTGGCCGAACCCAATGGTCATTCTTACTATTTTTAAACCTCCAATAATCATGTATAAACAGTATATTAATATCAGGTTTTAACTTTCAAAAACCATACAAAAACAGTCCATAAAAAGTCTATGGTTTACATGTTTTTCCAATATGAAACCAACATTCTTTTACATGGGGTTCGGCCCTCCATGGTGGCCGAACCCAATGGCTATGTTTACTGTTTTTAAACCTCAGATAATCATGTATAAACAGTATATTAATATCAGGTTTTAACTCTCAAAGAAACCATCCAAAACAGTCCATAAAAAGTCTATGGTTTACATGAAAACCAACATTCTTTTACATGGGATTCGGCCCTCCATGGTGGCCGAACCCAATGGCTATGTTTACTGTTTTTAAACCTCAGATAATCATGTAATAACAGTATATTAAAATCAGATTTTAACTTTCAAAGAAACCATCCAAAAATTAGCCCATTTTCATAGGGTTTTAATTTCCAAAAACTATCAAAAACAGTCCACAAAATCCATGGTTTTCATGCTTCAAAACATGAAAACCAAGCATCTCTTACATGGTTTAGACCCTTGTCAAATTCGGCCATAGCATGGCCAAATTATGACATTCAAATCCATGCTTTCAATCTTTCCAAAGTATGTATCTTAAACCTCCAAAATCAGTCCTATACTTGCATGGTTTAAATCTTACAAAATCATCAAGATTAACCATAATATTTCATGGGGTTCGGCCATCCAAAGTGGCCGAACCTGTAACACCCCGATTTCTCAATAAGATGAATATTTACGAAAATGCCCCTAGATTGGTAAATTTATTAATTATGATGTTAAATGAGAAAATAGTGGGGCCCATTGTTCAAATTAAGATCCTATGAACATATTATAAGGGTCAAATTATAATGGATGGGTAATGTACATCAAATTAGGTCAAAATGGTTAATTGGGTCAAAGAATTCTCAATGGTTGGAATAATTACGAAAATGCCCCTAGATTGGTGAATTCAATAAATGTGATTGTAAATAAGGAAATAGTTGGGCCCATTGCTCAAATTAAGATCATATGAGCACATTATGAATGTCAAGTTTGATTGGATGGGTAATTTCTCAATGAAGTGGATAAATTACGAAAATGCCCCTGATGTGTTAAATTAATTATTTTGTGATGTTAAGTAAGGAAATGGTGGGGTCCATTGCTCAAATTAAGATGATATGAGCACATTATAAATGTCAGGTTTGATTGGATGGGTAATGAACATCAATTGGGTCGAAAATGGCTAAATGGGTCAAAGGCCCAATTGGACCCGATAAGTCAAAAATGGATGATTTGACGATTGTGTAAGCTCAAATTAAATGGGGTTAAGCTGATTTGACGCACATGGGCTTGGCTAGTTGAGGGTCGGATTTAGAGATCCGAACTTAACTTGCGTCGTGACACTCCGCCCCGATCACATGATTATTATATTTAAAAAAAAAAAAAAAAAAACTTTGAAACTTAGAGTGAAAAGGGCGGGGCATTACAGTTGGTATCAGAGCGAAACGGGAAGTTGAATCTTCCGAAGTAAGATTAAGACGGTTTCATGTCTCACTGACGGATAAGAATCCCAACTGACCGACTCTTCGGAGTCCGCTTACTGGGGGCCGGATTAATTTACTTCGTAGACTCAGACTGAACAATCAATCTGAGAACAACAAAGATAGCAAAGGAAGTACGGTCAACATAAATGGATATACCAAACATAGCAACATAGGAAACACTTCCCCGATATCTCCAAATGGAGAAACAAACACATGATACTTATGGAGGTTTTTCCCCTAGAATAGGAGAACATAAAGATTTACCCAAATTGAGAAATGATACTTAGGAAGTTTCCCCAAAAAAACTAAGAAATACAAAGAGTGCTTATTTGGCAATTTTCCCCAAGGACAAAAAACACAAGATGGTTATTTGGTAAAATTCCCCAAACACGAGACATTATATGATACATATGAAGAATCCCCAAACAAGAAGTACAAGATGTTGATTAGGGAAAATTCCCCAAAACAATGATTAGTTTGATTTGATTTATGGTTGTTATTGATATGTTTTTGTTATTGTGATACAGATATGACGAGCAACATAGAGTACACCGAGTTGTGGGACAGAGGGACACCTAGCTGTCCGATAGACCTAGTTTCTTCTTCCGACGATGCTAGCATACCAAACTTCATCAATGAAGTTGAAAACAGTCAGGACATGGAGGTAAGATCGCCCGAGTACAATGTTGGGGCCTTTGTACCCGAAGAGGATGAGGAATATGTCCCAAACATAAGAGAATTTGTAGGGGAGATAGAGCCCGGGTATATGTGCGAGTTGTACAATCAGGAGGGGCACAATTGTACTTACTGCCCCTACCTCCTTGAGGTCATTTGCCCTGTTTGTGGACTGCACGGGCACGGGAAGGAGAGGACTAATTGTCCTTACATTGGAGGACCGGGAATAATACCCTGTTTGACGTGCGGAGTGTTGGGGCACGTGTCGATGACATGCCCTGACAATTTCTTTGACGATGATGCAGGGTCTTCTACGGAAGACTAGGTTAAGAGGTAGAAAGAAAGGTTAGGGAAATGGAAATATTTTGTAAGGGTGTATTTTGTGATTCTAAGGATTTGTTTTACCCTATCAACCCTTGTATGGTGATGGAAGTTTAAATGATTTTCAATAAAGTATGCAACTTTAAGAGTTCATGAGGACTTTGACACTGAGATGTATGTGAATAAGTTATTGGAGTATATTGAGACGTGGTATGGGTGCGTCTCTCACGTGATATTAATGATTGAGACTGTGGGAAACTCGATACGAATTATGGAGACTTGGTCCCGTAGGGTTACCGTTGAGGGGTGGGTCCCTTGCATGCTACGCGCTAGAGGGCGCTCTCACGGCTATTTTGTACAGTAGATGTGCGGGAAGGCGCAGAGCTAGGTACTATTTTACCCCGTGGGGGTGGTACTAGTTTCATCAGACGCGGATCGACCGTCTTAGAGCTTGACTGAATCACCTATGAGGTGAAGGGATGCAGGGCGAGGTAGACCGGATCACGTTGGACGTGGGTCTTCTGCTTGGTAAGTCATGAGCCCTAAGTCTTGCAAGGGGTCGGGATATAATTATAATTTGATATGGTTACCACAGTCTTATAGTGATTCATTTGAATGTTGTTCTTACGGATATTAATCATGGATATATGATACTCATGGACAGAGTGATACCAAGGATGGATGGTTTCCATGAATGGATTATACCCATAGGTGGGTTATTTCATGGATAGTTATTAATCATACATAAATGATACTCATGGACAGAGTGATACCAAGGATAGATGGTTTCCATGAATGGATTATACCCATAAGTGGGTTATATTCATGGATGATTATAAAACAGGGATAGATGATATTTACTGAAAGCGAAACACTAGGGATGGATGTATTTAACCATGGGAGATTATTCCCATGGTGGCTTGGATTGATGCTGGGAATTGGTATCGTGGAAGTTGGAACAAAAGTTGTTACTCACATAGAGACTTATGTGCAAAGAAAGATGTGTTTAAATTTGGAGATATACTCAACGGAAAAGATAAGTGTCTGGTGAAACTTGAATGGGAAACTATGGACGACTGCCGAGTTAGACTGATCACCTGGCTCTGTAGTTAGCCAATGGAATTCCAGGAGAATGTAACTAGAAACCTAGTTAAAATGGAATCAGAAAAAGCTTTGAGCATAGGCTCGTGTTGACAGACTACCTCACACGGAGAGTAGATGAAAGAACATATTGAGCAGGTACGTATGGAAAATACTATGAGAACAGGTAAAGTGAAACAGAGTAGATTGGTCTATGTGAGATCACAAATGGCTCATGAGAAAAAGATATAACATGAGACAGAACAAAAGGTGTTACGGAACCAAGCGATTCAATTTGTCAAATTGGTGTGGATCGACATGGTAATGAAGAAGTCACTTGGGAAATTGAAATCGGAAATAAGAATAGCACACTATGAGATATTTGTGGAATCGTTTAGAACCCTACTTCGCTCGATTTTCAGGACGAAAATTTTAAAAAGAGGGTTATATTGTAACACCCCGATTTCTCAATAAGATGAATATTTACGAAAATGCCCCTAGATTGGTAAATTTATTAATTATGATGTTAAATGAGAAAATAGTGGGGCCCATTGTTCAAATTAAGATCCTATGAACATATTATAAGGGTCAAATTATAATGGATGGGTAATGTATATCAAATTAGGTCAAAATGGTTAATTGGGTCAAAGAATTCTCAATGGTTGGAATAATTACGAAAATGCCCCTGGATTGGTGAATTCAATAAATGTGATTGTAAATAAGGAAATAGTGGGGCCCATTGCTCAAATTAAGATCATATGAGCACATTATGAATGTCAAGTTTGATTGGATGGGTAATTTCTCAATGAAGTGGATAAATTACGAAAATGCCCATGATGTGTTAAATTAATTATTTTGTGATGTTAAGTAAGGAAATGGTGGGGTCCATTGCTCAAATTAAGATGATATGAGCACATTATAAATGTCAGGTTTGATTGGATGGGTAATGAGCATCAACTGGGTCGAAAATGGCTAAATGGGTCAAAGGGCCCAATTGGACCCAATAAGTCAAAATGGATGATTTGACCATTGTGTAAGCTCAAATTAAATGGGGTTAAGCTGATTTGATTGGAAATCAAGTGGAGTAAAAAATGGGTAGGCTTGATCCATATGTAAAAAACCAATTACAAATGACCAAAATACCATAATTGGGTCATGGAGTCAAAAACGGGTCAAGGAGCTAAAAGTGGACCCAACGGGTCGAGTTGACTATGGTTGACCATGTGGACCCTCAAGGGAGCTAAAACACTAGTTAAATCAGTTGAGTGGGACTGAAGTGAGTTGGAATTAAATCAAGGGATGAGTTAACTCATGTGCATTGAATGAAATGCATTAAGTATGGTGAGTTGGACATTGAGTTGAGTGAGTCAAAATGGAAGTCAAAAGGGCTTTAAATTCAGTGAGTTAAGTGGAATATGAGGAGGTGTTGTGATCTCAAACAAACCAAAACAAGTCCCACACGTTGGGGACTTGTTATGGTGAGTTTCATGCAAAACATTAAATGGGAATATGGGGGGTTTCTGTCCCATTTGGAAACCCCAAGCCTTCAACGTTGGAATGCCAATGGGTGCATTTGTTGGCAGCAAGTGTCCCATTGGTTTAGGCAAGAATTGATGAGGGAGTGGAGGGGTTTTGGGGGCTGAATTATTAAAGGAAACAAACACCATGTTGGCCATTTTTCACCATTGAAAAGCCAAGATTCTCCATCTCTCTCTCCCTCTCTCCAATTCATTTGCTTAAGTGGAACAGCAGAGGTTTTTGGCATCAATTATTCAAGCTTAAACCAGCAAGGAATTAAGAAAGAAGGAAGGAAATAAGAAGGAAAGGAAGCAAGGATCAAAAGGCAAGACAAGAGCTTGGAATTTGGTAAGTGTTTCATGGACTTTTGGATTAATAAAGTGGGGTATGTATTGGGCCATGGTCATGGCCGAATACACCAGTGTTTAACCTTGATTATGGAGGATTTAAAATGGTAAAAAAAAAAAAAATAACCATTCATGGTGGCCGAACCCCATGCAAGAGATTGTTTGGTTTTCATGTTTTGAAACATGAAAACCATGGGTTTTATGGACTGTTTTTGGGTTTGATTTAAGATTCAAATGCATGTTTTTAGAAAAGGTTAAAAACATGGATCTGAATGACATAGGGACTGAAGGTGTTATGGGTATAAAACAGCGGTTTAAAAGATGGAAATGGACCATTGGGTTCGGCCACTTTGCATGGCCGAACCCCATGGAAACAAGTGATTGTTTTTTATAGTTTTTGGAAATTAAAACCATATAGTTTGGGACTGATATTAGATGTTATTATTTGGATTTAAAATGCATGTTTTGAGGAGGTTAAAACATGGATTTGGATGTTGGTTTCAGACCCAAGATAACGGGTTAAAAGTTCAAAACCAAGGGTCATGGTGTTCGGCCAATGAGCATGGCCGAACCCTATGAAATTGAGCTAATTTTGGATGTTAGTTTGAAAGATAAAAACCTGTTAATAATATACTGTTATTACATGATTATCTGAGGTTTAAAAACAGTAAGAATAACCATTGGGTTCAGCCACCATGGAGGGCCGAACCCCATGTAAAAGAGGGTTGGTTTTCATGTTGGAAAACATGGAAACCATAGACCTTTGTGGACTGTTTTTGGGAGATTTTTATGTGATAAGGTTACTGATTTTGGGTTGGCCATAGGATGGCTAAACTATGAGTTTAACATGGCTAAGGGGTAGAGCCAATTAGTATGTAAATAAAGGACATTGTTGAGCAAAAGAACCATAAGGGTTCGGCCATGAGTATGGCCGAACCCCTTGGACTGTTTTCATGGGTCATTTTATGGATGCATGTGTGATTTTAAATAGAATTATGGTTGTTGTTTTTATGGCTAAGATGTATGATAAATGATGAGCGATCATTAGGAGAATTGGACTTTATGCTAATTCATAATGTATGGGTTAAATAGCCTAAGCTTATGAGTAGTAGTTGGTAATGGTTCTATGTTGATTTAAAAGGGTTAAATACCCTAATGGAGAACCATGTAGTAATGGATAAGGGAACCATTGGGTTCGGCCAAAGGTATGGCCGAACTCCATGGAGTAGGTTTGGTGGATTAAAGATTGGACAGACCAATGGCAAATCTATGAATACAAGCCAAATGAAGAGATTGATCAAAAGGACTTATAAGATGTTTTAAGTCTCATATGTGAATGGACATGTAAATAAGATTATGATTTATTTATTGTTGCATAATAAGGTACCGAAAGTTGAACGACGAATGAGTCGTGACGGGTTAAAGCCTAAGAAAGAACGGACACTGAAGTGATTCTTCAGTAGGTTTCCTACCTTTATTGTAACCACTATTTCATATGCTGTTTTATGTTGATTTCGATAACTTATATGATTGTAAAGTTATGTTTCTAAATGACATGTTTGCATAGACATCTCATGCATGGCATGGGATGATGGTGTTGTAACCGGAGGCCACACTCCGTCGGGGCGTCCGAAAGACCACTGTGGGGTACCCTGATGATGAGAATCCCATCAGGAGGAATTCGGAGGCCACACTCCGTCGGGGCATCCGAAAGACCACTGTGGGTTGCCTTGACGATGAGAATCCCGTCAAGTGATGGCTGTGTTGAATGGTGATGGGTGGGACTCATTACATGTTCATTTCATACATAGCATGTTTTTATGGAATTTTGTCACACATGTGTTATTATTATATTATTTGCATGTTTTTGATTAACCATGTGGTAGCCCTATTCGAAAACACTAGTGGGCGCGTTGATCTAACGCCCTATCTATATCCTTAGTGGATGACGCAGGGAAAGGGAAGAACGTGGATCAAGATGAAAACCAAGCATAGGAGCTTGGGCATTTTGAATGGATTTGAATGGATATGAATGGACTAATTATGGATTTGTTATTTGAATTTGGACAATGTAATTTGATAATTAGTTATGTTGGCTTGTAATAAGTAGTTAAGATAGATGCTATGGTTTGTTTTAAGTCGGATGGTTTGATTGAACGATTAGTTAAGATTGATTAGTAATTTTGGAGAATAAGTTATGTACTTTGCTATCTAAGAATGGAAAATTGGAATAGTTATAGGTTCTATTATAACCTCAGTTGGATTAAGACTAAGTTAATTCCGCAAGTTATATATGTACCATGTGCGGATCAGTTTTATGGACTTAGTTCATATGCACATGGGCTTGGCCAGTTAAGGGTCGAATTTAGAGATCCGAACTTAACTCGCGTCGTCACACTCCGCCCCGATCACATGATTATTATATATAAAAAAAAAAATTAAACTCTGAAAATTAGAGTGAAAAGGGCGGGGTGTTACAGAACCCTATGTCCATGTTTTCCATCTAATTGGGCATAAAAAAATCATACTTTAACCCTTTGATAGATTTGACCATCACATGGCCGAATCATGTCTTATTTTACCCATTTTATTAAACATAAATCAATGGGAAAAACTTACCACTTTCCTTTGCCTTTTGCTCTTGACTTTTAATCCTTGCTTCCTTAACTCCTTGCTGGTTGTATGCTTGAATATTTGGTACCAAAAGCTCTGCTGTTCCAGCCAAGAAGAACAACGAATTGGAGAGAGGAGAGAGGGAGAGAGAGATGAGGAAAGTCTTAGGCTTTGCAATGATAAATTGGCCAAGTGATGGTGTTCATTGGTTTTGTATTTCAGCCATCAACACCCCTCCACTTCCTCATCAACTCATGCACAAAACGATGGGCATTGGGTGCCCTCCAAGGCACCCCTTGGCAGCTACCCATGCAGCCATACAGCTTCCCAAGCAACTCACCTCAAACCCATGTATTTACATTTAATATTCACCATGGAACTCACCAAAACAAGTCCCCAACGTGTGGGACTTGTTTTGGTTGGTTTGAGACCAGCCAACCTCTTCCAATTCCCATTAGACTCACTGATTTACAGCCCCTTCAATTTCCCTTTTGACTCACCAAACTCAAGATCATTCAAATTTCCATTTCAACTCACCCAACTCACATAATTAATGCATTTCATTTAATTCACATGAGTTGACTCATAACTTGATTTAATTCCAACTCACCTCAGTCCCATTCAACTGATTTGACTCGTGTTTTAGCTCCCTTGAGGGTTCACACGGTCAACAATAGTCAACTCGACCCGTTGGGTCCACTTTTAGCTCCTTGACCCGTTTTTGACTCCATGACCCAATTATGGGTATTTTGGTCATTTGTAATCGATTTTTGCATATGGGTCAGGCCTACCCATTTCTTCTCTACTTGATTTCCAATCAAATAAGCTTAACACCATTTAATTTAAATTCACAAAACGGTCAAATCATCCATTTTGACCGATGGGTCCCATTTGGGCCCTTTGACCCATTTAGCCATTTTTGACCCAAATGATGAAAATTACCCAACCAATCAAACTTAACATTCATAATATGCTCATATGATTTAATTTGAGCAATGGGCCCCACTATTTCCTTTCTTAACATCACAAAATAATTAATTTAACAACTCAGGGGCATTTCGGTAATTTTCCATTTCATTGAGAAATTGGGGTGTTATAGAAGGAACTTAATTTGAGACAGAGGCGATGGATGGAGTACCTCCAGGATTATGATTTTACCCTTCGCTATCACCCGGGCAAAGCAAACAAGGTTGCAGATGCACTTAGCCGCATGATTCATGCAACCATAACAAATTTGATCATGCAGGAATGTGAGATGTTGTCAGCAATTAAAGAGATGAACTTGCACATAAATGGCAGTGGAAGTATGTACAACCTGATAGTGCATTCCACCATGGTATCGAAGATTGAACAAGCATAGAGATCGGATCTTGAAATGACAGAGATATGGGCAAAACTGGCTACAAGAGAGACATTGCAAGATTGGAAATTACGACCTGGTCAAGGTCTTACGTTTAGAGGCCGAGTCTGTGTGCCAGAGGAATGCAGGGAAGAATTATTGACAGAAGCTCATAAGTCCAAATTCTCCATACACCCAGGAAGTATAAAGATGTACCAAGATCTTAAAAGACAATATTGGTGGTGTGGACTTAAGAAAGACGTAGCAAATTTAGTCTCAATGTGTTTGACATGCTAAAGAGTCAAGGCAGAACATCGAAGGCCACCTAGTTTACTCAAACCTCTGTCTATACCTGAGTGGAAATGGGAGCACATTGCAATAGATTTTGTGACTGGATTGCCCAAATCTTCAAAAGGCAATGATGCAATATGGGTAATAATCGACCGTCTCACGAAGTCAGCACACTTCATGCCTATCAAAATGACAAATTCATCTGAGACGTTGGGTAGGCGGTACATCAGGGACATTGTCCAATTACATGGGGTGCCCGGGACCATTATGTCCGATCGGGACGGCAAATTCACAGGCAGGGTGTGGCAGAATTTACAGACAACACTGGGGACAAACCTGTTATATAGCATAGGATTCCATCCTCAAATGGGTGGACAGTCAGAAAGGACCATACAACCATTGGAAGATATGTGGTGTATGTTAGATTTCCAGGGCAGTTGGGCTGATCATCTTCCACTAGTGGAGTTTTCATACAACAACAGCTATCAGGTGAGTCGTTAAATGGCTCTATTTGAAGATTATATGGTCGACCATGCAGATCTTTAGTTTACTGGACCGTGGCAGGCGAAACTGCACTCATTGGACCAGATTTGGTCGCAGAGACAACCGAGTAGATCAAAGTTATACGACAACATCTTTTGACTGCTCAGAGCCAACAAAAGAGCTATGATGATAAAAGAATGAGACATCTGACATTTGAAGTGGGAGACTTAGTATTCCTAAAGGTCTCTCCGAGAAAAGGACAGATGAGGTTTGGGAAGAAAGGGAAGCTGACCCCGAGATTTATAGGAGCATTCTCAGTCCTTGATAAAATTAGCGAAGCTGCATATCGCATAGCACTTCCTTCACAATTATCCAACATGCACAATGTATTTCATGTCTCAATGCTACGAAAGTATAATCCTGATCCCTCGCATGTGTTGGATGCACAAGAATTGGATGTTCAAAGTGACATAACCTACGTCAAAAGGCCTATCAAAATCATAGGTGCAGAACAAAAGGTACTAAGGAACCGGGTAATTCCTTTCGTCAAAGTGGTCTGGGAAAGACACAGAAATGAAGAACCCACTTGGGAAATGGAATCGGAAAGGAGAGCTTCTCATCCTGACTTATTTATGAATATTTGTTTTTCTTTTGGAAACCAACCTTCGTATAATTTTTAAGATGAAAATTCCAAAAGGTGAAAGTATTGTAACGACCCGGAATTTTAAATTCTCATATTATGTAATTTATTTATCATATAAATGAAATATATGATTTTCATCCGAATAAAGTAAACATTTATTAAAAGAAATAAAGGGAAATTAAAGTTTCCTCGGGCGATACATCGACCTAGTTGATGTGACAGGAAGTCTGAACATTTCCAGACGATACATCGACTGGATCGATGTATCGGGGAAAGGATAATCCAAGGGGCTGACACATCGACAAAGTCGATGTGTAGAGTAGACAGACTGTCTACAGCAGACGCTCTGTCTACCACTGTCCAAAACTTTTCATTTCTCCATACATGGGCATTCACAATGCCTCTTCAGTTTTCAAGGACTCCATTAAGAGTCTAGGGCAATCAAAAGGTGAAGATAAAAAGAAGAGGAAGCGAAGGGAAAAGAGAAGAAAACAAAGAAAGAAAAATAGAGGAAAACAGAGAGAAGAAAACAAAGAAACAGAGTACCTGACCACCAATCTTTCTCATTCGAATACACCCTCTCACTCACATCATAACCCTCAACTCGATCGGGAAACCTCTTCCCCTCCTAATGGGCTTCTTAGTCCTGGAAAGGAAGGAGAGATCAAGCAAAGGGAAAGAGAAATCGAGATAGCAAGGATGGTGGAGAGCAAGGAGACAAGGGGTATAAGATTACATCCGTTAGAGAAGACCTACGAATCACTCGAGGTAGGTGAATTTTTTATAGTTATAAATAAATCAGTAGCATTAGGTTGTTTAGAAAACTCGTATGAATGGATTGTGAAGGAAAGAACCCAAGGACAATAAACACTTGGGTAAAGGGAAGCCATGGATGATGGGTCTATGCGTCTGACTCAACCCAGTCGACAAATCGACTTCATTGATCTGTCGTATGGGGCAAGGATCAAGGGAACAAATAATGTTAAGTATGGAACTGAAACCTAGGATGACACATCGCTTATGTTGATGTATCAACCTGGGTATGACAGAAATGAAAAGGGATCATTGAACGGATGCTTAATTAATTCCAGAGCGATCCATCGACAAAGTCGATGTGCCGGTCTAGGTATGACTGAATTGGAAATGAAATAATTAGTCTAAGTGTATTGAAATAATATATCAACAAAAAAACTGGTTCACGAACTATACATCGACAGAACCAATGTATAGGCTGGTAAACAAAGATTAAACGTAAGTTCAAATAAACATGACACATGTATCCAAATCATTGATATGTATGATTCGAGAACAGTGGACGATGCATCGACTAGGTCGATACGTACTATTGGGAACATAGAACAAACATAAGTATGAACGGATCATTAATCGATGTATCGACCAAGGCCAACATATCGGCCTAAGGGTACTGAAAATAAGATTACAGGAAATGAACTGATTCAAAGTCTATGCATTGACTATGCAAATGTTTCGGCAGAAGAACACACTATGAACATATGCATGTATAAATTGTATTGAATGGATCAATACATATAATTGAGTATATTAATTTGCATATGTATCGACTGGATCGATACATATGGTTTGAAAATCGAAAATCAACACAAATAACAAACTCAAAAGAACATGTCGAATCAGTGAAACCATGATGTATCGATTGCGGCTATACGAATAAACCTGAGAACAATAACAGGAACTGAAACAGACAGTCCATTCGACATATCGATCTGGTCGATGTGTTGACTGTGTCCAGAGGCGATATATCGACAGTGTCGATATGTCGGTTTGAAACAGAGGCAAAGTATCAAAGTTAATGTATGTGCTCTTAAATCAAATATAAAATGGAATCCTATAGAATTAGGAATTCATACAGTAAACCTTTAGGTCGATTTGAACATTTACATGGACAAAAGGAGTCGAGGGTGATTCTGACGCCGTTCGAGCAAACGCGTGAATCTTAATTGATTGGTCACTTTTGATCAGGTAGGAGTTCCTACTTTATTGAAGCAAAACAATGTCAATGGTTTTGATAAATGTTGATTTATGAGATCTTGATTTTATTATACTCATTATCTTATATAGAAATGATGTTTGCTGAAAAGAAACTATTTGATTCATGGTTTTGGTATCATAATTGCAAACATTACCTCATGCATGGTTGCATGGGAGGGTCGATCTTAGCGAGCCAAGAAGAACTGTCCGGACTTGCTTGGTCTCGTATACAATAAGTTGATATGTTAGACTTTGGCCCTGTCCCTTGATATGAATGTTACGACTTAATTGGGCCAAAGAGCTCCTGTGTAGGTCTCGAAACCCTGCGCAAAGGGATGAGACCACACTCCACCTATAGTCTCGGTTAATTTGTGGATGGGTAATAGCACCCTGGTGGTTGCTGCCTCAAATGTTGTGGACATAAGAGGCCAATTATTGAGAATCATTAATTGAAGTAATTTATTATGATCTGATATATGGAAATGGGTGGGCATATCATTGATGCATGACACCCATGACATATCATTTTGATGGCTTCTGATTTATAAGACGTTGGTGCTTCTTCTATATTGAATTTGAGAAACATGTGTTAACCATATTTTGAGATTTTTCCCCATTGTTCTTCTTATTATATGATTTTATGAGATTTCACACTTTGTATATTTTGTGATCGAAATTTCCTACTGGGAAAGTTGATTAAGCCTGTACATTTTCCCATAGGTATTAACACAAATCATGGTAAAGGAGAAATAGCTGGACGTAGTGGTAACCATGCTTGACGAGGAGATGGATCCGGAGATGCTTGAATATATCATAGTTCTTATTTTGGCATTTTGATAGAACTATGTACTTTCATAGGATCATTGATGTAATAACTTAGAATAACTTTTATTTTTTAATATGGTTTGATGGTTTGATATTTGACTTATTTGGTTAAGTAATTTCCAAGTTTAATTTTATAATTCCGCATATGTTATTTCCACAGTGTTGTGTTGGCACATGCACAAATGTTTGCTGAGTTGACTCACGTATGTGTTAGAATTTGACCAGTTGAGGGTTGGGTCTTCGGACTTGAACTCAGCTCTCGTCGTGACGTAACCATTCTTTATCCGTATAAAAAAAAAATTACTCTGATTTAATCAATGGATAAGGGGCGGGTCATTACACAATTGGCTGAAAATTTTAGCCACCACTATGGAATAAGAATTCCACCTATCCATTTGGTTGGGAATTCCACCCACCACTGTGCTGAAGACGACGCTCAAGAGTTTTTTTTAGTGGTTCCGGAGCAAATCCTCATTGATCCACTTTCGGAACAAAGGTTTTAAAATAAAATTAAAACCAATAAGTATTTGCCTTTGAAGCACTTTTTCTTGATGTGTGCTTCTTCAAGATTCCACCTAATGTGTGCCGACGCTCCCCCTTGTTGCCGCTGTTTAGCAATCACAATCGAGGGTGACAAGGAAACTGGTTTTACCATAGGTTTCGTAGATTATTTCTCTCCTCTCTTTCTCACTTTCAAACACAATCAATAGATTGGTTGTTTATGTGTTTTATTTCCTCCTCTCTCTCTTTTCAGAAACTCTATCCACATGATTGGTTGTATTAGATTCCCCAAATATAAACACAAGAGAGAGTGATCCTTACGTTGGCTCTTGTTTAAGGTCACTGATAATGATGAAGGTCCAACCGATTTGCCAAAGGATACCAACTGGTTGCATAAAGCTCTGTTTTTATAGAGAAGGCAAGCAGTTGCAGTAACAGTAATGCACTGATAGATCAATCGCACCGAGGGGTTGGTGACTAGAAATGTTACCGGTACAAACCCGACCGTTGTGCATTAAGTGCACTCCCAACGGTAATATTCTTTCCTGGTCAACATGTCGATGTCACCGATGGGTCGATAGTTATGGCACCAAGAGGTCGGTCCAAACGAGAGACTCGATCTGGGGCAACACCATGCTAACAGCAGTTTCAAGTCTAGAAACTTGTCACCCAGAACGAATTGTGGCCCTTTATCGAGGGGTCGGTCCTGGTACTCTCGATCGGTCTTGAATTGCCGATTTGTCTGTTTCTTCGAGAGCCCACTTGAGTTTACACTCCAGAACTCACAAATCTTGAACGAAGAATCGTTGACCACGAGGGGTTGTTTCAGCCTTTCACCGAAGGGTCAGTGCATACGAGACTCTCGATCAGAGGCTTTCCCAGAATGAAAGTTCCACAATCCAGGACCTATGTCAATCTGGCCGATCAGTCCTTGACCATGATGGGTCAATCTTGTCTCTACCGAGGAGTCGGTGGGAACGACTGGTCGAGCTGACAATGAAACCAAATATATATTTCCAAGTTGGGTCCCAATTCACTGTCAAGCTTCTTGTCTAGGCTTTTTATGATTTAACCATTTGTTCCTCTAAGCTTAGGGATAGTCCTCTCTAAAGTGTGGGTACCACCTAAAGTCATCTATGGCCATAATACCTGTCTTGTGATTGCCATAACGATGAGTTTCAATTCGATGGACCATGATCTTTACTCTTGATCACCTTGGGTCTTTAAGCTTTCAGCAAGTGCTTCTTTCCGAGTCATAGAATTGACAAACTTAGAGACTAGGCCAAGTCGAGGCACTAACAATCTCCCCATTTGTCAATTTCATGACAAAATCTAGAAGCTAACCAATTACAATCCCACCCTTATTACATCTCATTTAAATAAAAATATTACATTGATTACATGTACATATTCAAATGAAAATAAGACTATGATCTTCATATATTCTTGTTCAGCTTACTTCATTTCATGTTTACCTGTTTAAGCACATAAGAAAGCAAACACTTGAAAATCATTAGAGGGGTTAGTCCTAAAATATAGATATGCATTCATGGACTAAACAAGATTTGTATTCAAGCTCCTCCATATTCCCTGATTTTCTAGTGACCAACACTATCCAAGCTAATAGTGTTGAGAAGTTTTTCTCCCCTAATCTTCTTTGAGTTTGAACTCCTAAACTCCAAACATAGACATTCTCCCTATGTCCATTGGCTTTTATGTCTTTTAACTTATAGTAATTTCTCTCCCATTTTGTCATCCAATTGACAAAGACTAGTAGATAAACATCGATTTTCAAGCACTCCCCCATGCTTCTTGCATTTAATGCTTCCATGAGTTTTTCTTCCAACTTATATAAACCTTCCCTACAGTCCAATGCATATCTCATGCATTACTGTTTTTCTCATTCCGTCCCGTGGGGTCAAGCCCAGCTTCCCTCTTTGGTGTTTTCTCCCCCATTCTCCAAACTACCTTCTATAGCTTTTTATGTTCTGTTCCCCAATAAACTTAGCTGCCTCTAAGTTTATTTTTCATCAAGCTTCTATTCAAGCTATCTTCCTCGTCACACTGTCATGACTAGTGACAAGTGCTAATCAGCACATATTTTGTGCTCCCCCAAGCTTCAGTGTTGTGTTAGTCTTCACAGTCCGATCCATGTCCCTTTAACATGCCAATATGAAACCAACTCATTCAACCCTGCATGTTAGTCTATTTAACAAAATCTATGTTAAGAATAGACATAAGATAGAAGATAATTGGTACACACATTAAACCACAGCAAATTATATCACGTCATTGATAACGAACTCCGTACATATGGTTTAGAAGAAGGATAACATGGATGCTTCAGACAAATGTCGATATTACAATTTTTCAAAATCTGAAAAATTATCCTAAGCAGAGCCATCCGGAGGGGGTGATGCTTGAGGAGAAGAGGATTTTCGTCAGGAACTCTTTTTTAGTCCTTCCATGAATGTGGAGAGGTTTTGAATTGATTCATTCATGGAGGTTACAAAGGCTCCTATTTTTCTTTCCAACTTTCGACCTTTTTTAAGGAAGAAATAGAGTCATCTTATAATAGCTCTATCAGACTCGGCTTTTGTTTCTTCCATTTATTCTTTTGCTTTACTCCTTTTTTTTTCACCTGGCCTTTATTTTTCTTCTTCACTTTCTCTGACTAGCACCTGAAAATGAGAGGTAGGTTCTCTAATGATAATACCAGTTTGCCTTCGAGGTACAGGTGGTGGTGAGTTTCTTTTGTGGGATTCCTTGAGGAGACCTTACTCGATGTCCTATAGTATTCAGAAGAAACGAAAATTCTCCTTGATACCACTGAGATTTGGGTTCTTAGACAGGATGGCATCATCATTCTCAGAATTGGAAGACACAATGATGACCGGGGAATTGTTCCTTGTCATTTTCCACCTATTGAGAAGAAATGAATGTACTGAGCTTACCAGACCAATGGAAATCATAGAATCCGTGATTTTCAAGCTACTGGAGACAGGAGAACCAAAAGCCCTCTAGTTTTCTTGCGAGATTTTGCTCCAGGAGGTCCTATTGACTGGTCTAGGGTACGGGAGGTGAGGAAAATCGCTAGAACTCAACAAGAAGAGGAACGACGATTTTGAAATAATTTGTCGTCTTCACAGAAAGAGACCTTTTTAACTTACTCTTTCTAGCTTACCAACTGATCGTGACCAACGACCTATCTGTGTTGACATGTCGATATGTATCGACCTGTCTTCCCTTTCGATTTTTCCCCTTTTCAAACAGTGTTCTGATTTCCAACAGTACTGACCTGTCTGATCCTCCGACTAGTCTATCCTTTGACCTGAGTTGTAAAATGAAGGACAACTGGGTCTGGGTGTGTGTGTGTGTGTGTCTGTGTGTGTGCGCATTTGCGATGTTCGTAGTTCATTGACCTTTGCTTATTCACCTTTTAATGCCAGTGATGGTACATACATTCACACCGCTTCTGTGCCATTTGAAGATTCAACTCACCCTTCTAAAGGTAGTCACACGCCATGGATTACAGATCTCTCCAAGATCCAAACCAATCCAAGTTTCTTGGACACATTTAATTTACCAATTCAAGTATATTGCCCAAGTGTGTGATGTCATGAGATGCGGCATTTCCAAACTTTAGCAAAGGCAAGGCAAATATGAACATAATTCATTCCACATAGTGTATAAACCAATGAATATTGGAACGAAACTCAAAGCACTTTAATCATACATTCATCTCCTGATTCGAATGTATTAATCAACCATACGGAAATGAAGTAAGACACTGCACACACAACTCTTATGCCTATTATCATGTTATTATCCAAAACATGATAAATACTTTTACCATTCTTTCAAGAATGCTTCAATTCCGTGAAATGAGCTGGTACTTAAATGGACTGTTTGTTCAGTACTTTTGGTAGGACATACCAAACCAATAAGATTCATTTAAAGTCATAGAGCATGTTTCATTCCACAAGGGATTCACAAGTTTAGGAACTTGGAATGAAACGACACTATGTATGTGTACCATACACCCTATACATGAGGTAATGCACACACTACATTCATTTCCTAAATATGAACAAATCACATTGCATATGAAATGAAATGAGATAAGTATATTTCAATACTAGAGTGCAGACCTACATGTACATACGAGTATCTTGTATAAGATGAATCCAACAATCAAATAAGAACATGGATTGAAGGTAAGATACAAGGTGCTTCCAAAATAAAACCTGTTTCAAATGGGGTACCAACAATGCTAACCCTTTACATATTTGAACATACCATTGTGAGACTTGGAATCTAACTCCACAATTCAGTGATGGCCTTTTATCGAATCTAGTTTTAGTCTTGAGTGCCTTCCCATTTGATCTTATGAATCAACATTCCAGATTTTGTACCATGATGTTGTCCTAACAAGAGGCAATCATTTTAGTACATGGCCTTATAGGTTACTGGAGGTCACTATCTTCTTCAAGTTACTTTTCTCTATCCTCTTCTTTTCTAGAGATTATCTTGGACTTTTTCAATGGATGAACTTTGGCAATCACCTATACTCTCAGTACACAAATTGGTCGTGATAGGTAATGTTATCCATTGGGCTAGAAGAGGCAATTTTTTAGTGGATTCTTTCAGCCTCTTTTTCCTGTTTCATATCTTTTAAATATGTTTAAAGCATGTTATGAAACAACACTGATGAATACTACAAGTGTTTGGTTTAAAGAGCATAGTCAATTTATCATTAGTCCAAGCCATTTGGTCTTTAGGCTTAGTGGTCATGGAAGTTGAAGATTTATCCAATGCTACTTCCACAGGTTTGGACCACTTTCTATTCACCTATTTCCAAACATATTTATTGATGAAAACATTTAACATTTCATTCCATTTTTCATCACAAATGGAGGTTTGGAAATATCATGGCTTTCTTTAATAGCCATTGTTCTATCATGGATCAACTCGAATGGCTAGATCCATTTTCAATAGCACGAGGCTCTGATACCAATTGAGAGTTCCCTTTGAACCTAAAACAACACGATTGACCCTAGAGAGGGGGGGAGTGGGGGTGGGGGGGTGTGGTGGGGGGGGAGGAAGGGGAGGGGTTGAATAAGTCAATCCCATTTTCCATGGCGTTTACAAATTTCTTGATTATTTTAAGTGTAATGGAACATTAATCGAGAGATTTTTTTTAGTGTGATGGATTGTTTATTTAATTCTTTAAACATTCACACTAAGAGTATGACCCTTTATATATTGCTTGATTATCGATGCTTGTACACAATGTGTAATACAAGATAATCAACATGTAAAGTGATGTATGTTAAGAAGAGTACTTAAATGTTAAATACAAACATATAAATATCAAACACCATAAGACCAATTAAAAGTGGTTAGGTTAGCCAACCTACATCCACTGTTAGGACTCGCTCAACCTTGAGCTATCTCCAAATCCACTAAGTAGGAACTTTTACCCTCATAATTAGAGTAGGAATTCTACCTCACTCAATTGGCTGGGAATGTCACCCACCACTGTAGAATAGGAATTCCACCTATCCATTTGGCTAAGAATTCCACCCACCACTATGCCGGGAACGACGCTTTAGAGTTTTTGATAGTGGTTCCACAGCAAATCCTCCTTAATCTACTTTCAGAACAAAGGTTTTCAAATAAAATTAAAATCAAGAAGCACTTGCTTTTGAAGCTCTTTCTCTTGATGTGTGCTTTTTCAAGATTCCACCCAATGGGTACCGATGCTCTGCCTTTTAGCTGCCGTTTAGCAATCACAATACAGGGTGACAAGGAAGCTCGTTTTACCATAGGTTTCCTAGATTATTTCTCTCCTCTCTTTCTCACTGTCAAATACAATTAATAGATTGGTTATTTATGAGTTTTCTTTCCTCCACTCTCTCTTTTCACAAAATCAATCCATATCATTGGTCGTACTAGATTCCCCAAGTTTAAGCACAATAGAGAGAGTGATCCTTTTTTTGGCCCTTATTTAAGCTCACAGATAATGATGAGGGTCCTACTGATTTGCCAAAGGATACTGAAAGTACCCTTTACACGGTTGCTAGAACAAACCAGATTGACCGGGGGGTGTTGTGAATAGGTCAATCACATTTTTAATGGTGTTTACAAATTTCTTGATTTAAAGTGCAGTGGAATTTTTATCAAGAGATTTGTTTAGTGTGATAATTACATTAAGCGATCACAATAATATTATAACCCTTTTCATAAACTTTGATTATCCTTACTTGTGCACAATGTGTATAATGAGATAATCAGTATGCAAAGTGATGCGTGTTAAGAAGAATACTTAAATACTAAATACAAACACCACAAGACTATTTTAAAGTGGTTCGATTAGCCAACCTACATCCACTGTTAGGACTCGTTCAACCTTGAACTAGCCCCAAAATCCACTAAGTGGGGACTTACTCCCTCACAATTAGAGTAAGAATTTCACCTCACTCAATCGGCTAGGAATTTCACCCACCACTGTTGAATTGGAATTCCTCCTATTCATTTGGCCGGGAGTTCCACCTACCTCTATGCTGGAGACACCGCTCCAGAATTTTTTATAGTAGTTCCGGGGTATCTCCCCTTACCCACTTCAGAACAAAGGTTTTAAAGAAAATTAAAACCAAGAAATACTTTCCTTTGAAGCTCTCTTCTGATGTGTGCTTCCTCAAGATCCTACCCATGTATGCCGGCGCTCCACGTCGTAGCTGTCGTTTAGCAATCACAGTCCAAGGTGACAAGTAAACTGGTTCTACTAAAGGTTTCCTAGTTTATGGTTCTCTCCTTCTCACTTTCAAACTCAACCTCAGATTGGCTGTTTATGAGTTTTCATCATCCTTTCTCTATCTCTCACAACTGAATCCATTTGATTGGTTGTATTTAATTCCCCTAGTGCATGCACAAGAGCTAGAGTGATCCTTCTGTTGGCCCTTGTTTAAGCTCACTGGTCAAGATGAGGGTCCAACTGATCCGTTCGAAGGATACCAACTGGTTGCATAAAGATTGATTTGTATAGCGAAGGCAACCAGTTGAAGTAATGGTAATGTACAGACAGGTCGGTCGCACCTAGGTGTCGGTGACTAGAAATGTTACCGTTACAATCCTGACCGTTGTGCATTAAGTGCACTCCCAATGGTAATATTCTTTCCCAATCGACATATCGTTGTTGCCAATGGGTCAACACTTATGGTACCGAGAGCTCAGTCCATACGAGAGGCTCGTTCTAGTGCAAAATATACTTGAAAGTAGTTTCCACTTTGAAAACCTGTTACCCAGAGCGACCTATAGCCCATTACCGAAGGGTCAGTCCTAGTACTCTCGATCAGTCTTTGATTGCCGATATGTCTGTTGTTCGAGAGTCCATATGAGTTCAAGGTTTCAGAACTCAAGATCTTGATTGACGAGTCGTTTCAGCCTTTCACCGAGGGGTCGCTGCATAATAGACTCTTGGTCAGAGGTAAACACAGAATGACAATTTAATGTTCAAGAATCTATGTCATTCTGGGCGATCAGTCTTTCACCACGATGGGTCGATCCAGACTGCACCGAGGGGTCGGAGAGATACGACTGGTCGTGCTGATAGTGAAACCAAATACATATTTCCAAGTTAGGTTCCAATTCAGTGTCAACTTTCCCCACTAGGTTTCATATGTTTTAACCATTTGTTTTTCTAAGCCTAGGGATAGTCCTCTCTAGGGAGTGGGTACCACCTAAGGTCATCTATGGCTAACATACTTGTTTTGTGATTGACATAACGATGAGCTTTAATCAAGGGGAGTATGATCTTTACTCTTGGGTCTTCAAGCTTCTGGAAAGTGCTTCTTTCCAAGTCATGGAATGGACAAACATAGGGTCTTGGCCAAGCCGAGGCACTAACAATCTCTCCCTTTGTCAATTTCATGACAAAACTTAGAAGCTAACCCATTTACAATCCCACCCTTATTATAACACATTTGAATACAAAAATTATTACATTGTTTACATGTACATATTCTAATGGAAAACATGACTATGGTCTTCGCATATTCTTGTTCAGCTTTCTTTATTTCATTTTCCTGTTTAAGTACATAAGCAAACAACACTAGAAAATCATTAGAGGGGTTAGTCCCAAAATATAAGTATTCATCCATGGACTAAACAAGATTACCATTCACACTCCCCCATACTTCCTGATTTCATAGTGACCAACACTCCCCATAGCTTATCCAAGCTATCTGTGTTTAGAAGATTTCTCCCCCAATCTTCTAAGTGTTTGATCTCCCAAACACCAAGTATAGACATTCTCCCTATGTCCATTGGCTTTGATGCCTTCTAGCTTCTATTAATTTCTCCCCCATTTTTTCATTCAATTGACAAAGATTAGTAGGCCGACATCGAGATTTAAGCACTCCCCCATACTTCTTCGTATTTAATGCTTGACTAGGTTCTACTCAGACTCATGGTTTTCCCTTTTGTTTTAGTGTACACTTCTCGTGTATTAAGATTAGTTTGTCCTTGCACACACTAAGATTCAGCTTTGTTGTTTCTTCCATGAGTGGATCAATTGTCCTAGCATTCCGAAAGTCTTCTCCCCCATTCTTGAAGCAATCTTCTTTAGCTTTCTCGACCCAGTTCCCATAAGCTGTCATGATCAGTGATAGGTGTTAATCAACACATATTTTGTGCTCCCCCATTCTCCAAAGTATGTGTAATTTCACAGCCAGATTTCTATCTCCTTAACAGCATTCATGTTAGCTTGTTTTACAAAATCCATGTAAGCAATAAACATGAGATAGACGGCAAAACACATCAAATTAGCATACATACTCAAATAAATCATATCATTTCATTGATTAGAATGTTCATTACATATGGTTCAGAAAAAGGGGGGCATAAAAAATATCAAAGGTATGGTTAGGTATGGTTCTGTAAGGTGCATATACACGGGACAAGGAAACTATCCTAAACTGATTCGTCTGAGGGAGATGTTCAATAAAATTTATGAACAATCTCCTTTCCGTGGAGTTTCTCGACAACCACCTTGATCTCGTGTACCCAATCCTCAAGGTCATCCATCATCCTTTCAAGTGAGGAGACTCTTTCATCAAGAGTGATATTCCTTTGTCGATGGGATTGAAACTCTCTCAAATGTACTTCAGACATACGTTCCGATTCCTCTTCGGGATCCACGTTTATTATCACTTTTACTTCAGCTCCGTAGTCTGATACAACCTTTGAAGCAGGGGTCTCTCTGCACGGAGTATTCTTCCAAGCAGAACCAACAGCGCTAGATTCAGGAACATCCCTTGTGAACCTAGATGATCTCCTGAGGAAATGGGTTTGGACTCAGGGATTTTTCCAGTGCTCGCAGACCTAGATTTAGTTATCTCCTTTTTCAGCATGGTTGCTAGAGAAGAGCTGACCAACACTTTTCCGAACACTAAATGTCACAAATACCGTGACACTCTTGCTTCTGGAAGTGAAGGAAGCAAAGCCTAACGTTTTTCGAGAAGATTTTTGCTCCGGAAGGTCCAAAAGGCTGACCTAGGGCATGGGAGGAGAGGAGGAAATCGCCAGAGCTCAGTGGGAAGAGAAACGATGATTTCGAAATGTTATGTCGTTTTCGCAGAAAAAGACCTTTTAACTTACTCTTTCTGATTCACCGACCGGTCGTGACCAACAACCTGTCTGTGTCGGCATGTCAATATGTATCGACTTGTCTCCCTTTGCGATGTTTCCCCTTTCAAACAATGTTCTGAAATCCAATAGTGTCGACCTGTCTGTACCTCCGACTAGTCTATCCTTCGGCATGGGTTTTATAATGAAGGAAGACTGGGTATGTGTATGTGCTTGCTTGTGATGTTCATGGTTCTTCAACCTTTGCTTATACACCTTTTAATGTCAGTGATGATACATACATTCACACCGTATTTGTGCCATTTGAAGATTCGATTCACTCTTCTGAAGGTGGGCACAAGCCATGGATTACGAATCTCTTTTTTGGATCCAAATTAATCCAAGATTATTGGACACATTTAGTTCACCAATTTAAGTATATTGTCCAAGTGTGTGATGTCATAAGATGCGGTATTTCCAGATTTTAGCAAGGCAAGGCATATATGAACATAATTCATTCCACATGATGTATAAATTGATGTTTATTGGAATGAAACTCAAAGCACACTATTCATACATTCATTTCCTGATTTGAAGTACTATACAGGAATGAGGTATGACCCTTCACACACAGTTTTTATGCCTATTATCATGTTATTACCCAAAACATGATATATAGCTCTACCATTCTTTCAAGACAAGTCTAATTTCTTAAAAGGAGTATGTACTTAAATGGATTATTCAATCATTACTTTTGGTAAGTCACACCAAACTAAATATCCATTTAATGACATAAAGTATGTTTCATTCCACATGGGATTCACGAGTTTAGGATCTTGGAATGAAACGACGTTGTGTATGTGAATTAAACTAGTTTTAATCACATACATTCCATATACATGAGGAATGCACACATTACATTCATTTCCTAAAGATGCACAAATCACATGGCATAAATGAGATAACACAAGAATGCATACCAACATGTACAACACATATCTTACAGTGGATCAATCAAACAAGAACATGGATTGAATGTAAGATGCTGATTCCAAAACATGTGTCACATGTGGGACCAACAGTGGTATCCCTTCACACATTTGAACCTAACATTGTGAGACTTGGAATCTAAGTTCACAATTCTATGATGGTCTTTTGTCAAATCTGGTTTTGCCATGGGTGTCTTCCCATTTGATCCTATGGTTCCACATTCCAGAATTTGTACCATGATGTTGCTCTCTAAACATCTCGGTACATGGCCTTATAGGATACTTGGAGGTTACTACCTTCTTCAAGTTCCTTCCTCAGTCCTCTTCTTCTCTTAGAGAATATAGGTTGGACTTTTTCAATGGATGAAATTAACCAATCACCTATATTTTTCAACTCACAAATTTATTGATAGGTGATGATATCCATTGGGCTATAAGAGGCAATTTCAGTGGATTCTTTCAGCTTCTTTTGCTGTTTCATTTCTTTTAAATATTTTGACAATATGTCATGAAACAACACTGATGAATGCTATATATGTTTGGTTTTCGTGCATAGCCTATTCATCACTTGTCCAAGCAATTTTGGTCTTTGGGCTGAGTGGCCATGGATGTTGAAGGTTTACCCAATATCTCTTCCAAAGGCACAAACCACTTTCTATTCACCTATTTCCAACTATGTTTTATGATGAAAACATTTATATTTCTTCATTCAATTTTTCATCAAAAGCATAGTTTTGGAAATATCATGGTTTTCTTTAATATCCATTGTTCTAGCACGGATCAACTCGGATGGTTAGGTTCTTTCTCAAGAGCACCGAGCTCTGATACCAATTGAAAGTACCCTTTACATGGGTGCTGGAACAACAAGATTGACCCTAGAGAGAGAGGGGTGAATAGGTCAATCCCATTTTTAATGGTGTTTACAAATTTCTTGATTTAAAGTGCAGCAGAATGTTTATCAAGAGATTTGTTTAGTGTGATAATTTCATTAAGCGATCACACTAGCATTATGATCCTTTACATAAACTTTGATTATCGATGCTTGTGCACTATGTCTATAATGAGATAATCAATATGCAAAGTGATGCGTGTTAAGAAGAGTACTTAAATATTAAATACAAACGCACATAGATCAAATGCCATAAGACCATTTTAAACTGGTTCGGTTAGCCAACCTACATCTACTGTTAGGACTCGCTCCACCTTGAGTTATCCCCAAAATCCACTAAGTGGGGACTTATACCCTCACAATTAAAGTAGGAATTCCACCTCACTCAATTGGCTAGGAATTTCACCTACCACTATTGAATAGGAATTCGACCTATCCATTTGGCTGGGAGTTCCACTCACCTTTGTGCTGGAGACACCGCTCCAAAATTTTTTTATTGTGGTTTCAGGGTACCTCCCCTTAATCCACTTCGGAACAAAGGTTTTAAAGAAAATTAAAACCATGAAGCACTTTCCTTTGAAGCTCTCTCTTTTGATGTGGGCTTCTTCGAGATCCCACCCATGTATGCCAACACTCCACCTCATAGCCGTCGTTTAGCAATCACAGTCCAGGGTGATAAGGAAACTTGTTCTACCAAATGTTTCCTAGTTTATGCTTCTCTCCTTCTCACTTTTAAACTCAATCCTCAGATTGGTTGTTTATGAGTTTTCATCATCTCTCCTCTCTCTCTCTCTCACAACTCAATCCATTTGATTGGTTCTATTTTATTCCCCTAATGCAAGCATGAGAGAGAGAGTGATCCTTCTGTTGGTCCTTATTTAAGCTCACTGATAAAGATGAGGGTCCAATTGATTCGTCCGAAGGATACCAACTGCTTGCATAAAGATTGGTTCATATAGCCAAGGCAACCAATTGAAGTAACGGTAATGTACCAACAGGTCGGTAGCACCGAGGGGTCGGTGACTAGAAATGTTACCGTTACAATTCCGACCGTTGTGCATTAAGTGCACTCCCAACGGTAATATTCTTTTCAGGTCGACAAGTCGTTGTCATAGATAGGTCGACACTTCTGGCACCGAGAGGTGGATCCATACGAGAGGCTCATTCTAGTGCAAAACATGCTTAACAATAGTTTCCACTTTGAAAACCTAGTACCCAGAACGAACTGTCGCCCATTACAGAGTGGTCGGGCCTGGTACTCTTGATCGGTCTTTGATTGCCGATATGTCTATTTCTTCGAGAGTCCATATGAGTTCAATGTTTCACAACTTAAGATCTTGATCGACGAGTAGTTGACCAGGACGAATCATTTCAGCCTTTCACCGATGGGTCGATGCATGCTAGACTCTCGATTAGAGGCAAACCCAGAATGACAGTTTAATGTTCCAGAACATATTTCATTCGAGCCGACCAGTCTTTGACCACGATGGGTCGATCCTGACTATACCGAGGGGTCGGTGAGATACGACTGGTCATGCTGACAGTTAAAACCAAAGGTCATCTATGGCCAACGTAACTGTTTTGTGATTGCCATAACGATGAACTTTAATCCGGTGGAGTATGATCTTTATTCTTGATCATCTTGGATCTTCAAGCTTCTGGCAAGCGCTTCTTTCCGAGTCATGGAATTTACAAACATAGGGTCTTGGCCAAGCCGAGGCACTAAGAGATACCAAGTGGTTGCATAAAGATCGATTTTTATAGAGAAGGCACCCAGTTGCAGTAACGGTAATGTACTGTCAGGTCGGTCGCACCGAAGGGTCGGTGACTAGAAATGTTACCGTTACAAACCCGACCATTGTGCATTAAGTGTACTCTCAATGGTAAAATTCTTTCCTGGTCGACATGTAGATGTCGCCGATGGGTCGATAGTTATGGCACCGAGAGGTCGGTCCAAACGATAGGATCGATCTGGGGCAACACCATGCTAACAGTAGTTTCAAGTCTAGAAACCTGTCACCCAGAACAACCTGTCACCCTTTTCCAAGGCATTTCTGGTACTTTCGATCGGTCTTGAACTACCGATATGTTTGTTTCTTTAAGTACCCACTTGAGTTCATAGTTTAGAACTCACAAATTTTGAACGAAGAGTCGTTGACTACGAGGGGTCGTTTCAGCCTTTCACCGAGGGGTCGGTGCATACGAGACTATCGATCAGAGGCTTTCTCAGAATGACAGTTCCATAATCCAGAACCTATGTCATTCTGCCCGACCAGTCTTTGACCATGATGGGTCGATCTTGTCTTCACCGAGGGGTCGGTGAGAATGACTAGTCGAACTGACAGTGAAACCAAATACATATTTCCAAGTTGGATTCAATTCACTGTCAAGCTTCCTCTTTAAGCTTTTTATGATTTAACCATTTGTTCGTTTAAGCCTAGGAATAGTCCTCTCTAAGGTGTGGGTACCACCTAAAGTCATTTATGGCCATAATACCTGTTTTGTGATTACCATAACGCTGAGCTTCAATCCGATGGAGCATGATCTTTACTCTTGATCACCTTGGGTCTTCAAGCTTCCAGCAAGTGCTTTTTTCTGAGTCATGAAATTTACAAACTTCGAGACTTGGCCAAGTCGAGGCACTAGCACATAAGTTCAAGGGGGAGAAGAGAGAAAACAAGAGAGTCAAAAGACTCAAAGTGTGTCATGTCAAGTCTTGTAGATGGTCATTGAATGTGTTGTAATATTTTTTTTTTCATGGCTTGTATTATGTTTAAAAGGGATGTTTTTGTTAGAGTATAGGTTTTATCATGAGTTTGACAAAGGGGGAGAGTGTCAGTGACTTGGTTTGACCGGGTCTTTGTATTGTCAATTCTGTCACCGAGTGTGTGTCTTTGTCTTGGAAGATTGAAGATATAAGATCCAAGATCAAGATCAAGCCACGGACATCGCACCAAGTGTTTGGCAACTACACAGGTAAAATGGCCTTAGAGGACCATAGAATTGAACAAACACCACAGGCTCATGGACCAAGGATTAAGCTGGAAACTTAGAATCTGCCCAACTTGAGCCCTTCGGGTCATGCTGAGCCCCTCGGGTTATGTCAAGCCCCTTGTCCTGATCTCTAAGTGTTTAAACTGAGATAGTTTACCTGACCTCAAGTCAAGCTCCTCGAGGACTGCCGAGACCCTTGAGTTTAGCTGTTGGTCATCCAGTTGTACTCCAAAATTGACCACACGTTGACCTTTAGTTGGCCTTTCCAAAAATGGTTGTCGAGCCCCTAGGAGACGATCTCGACACTCTCGAGAGGCTCGAGGAGGCTCCCGAGGCCCTCAGGAACTAGCCGTTATTTTGAGTTAGAACTCTATATATTCATGGCCTCCCTTAGATTTAAATAGATCATTGAGACCAGGAACGAAACCCTAATCTATGAGAGGGTAATCCAAGCTATCTCCTTCACATCTCTTACTCTCAAGCCTCCATGAAAATCTAGGAAGATGACCTATCCTCTGATGAAAAGGAGATTGTGAGAAAAACCATCTTGGACATCTTGTAGCACCTTTTATCCTAATTTTGTATCTCTGTTATGGTTGCCTACACCGGTGAGATCCAGATATGAAAATAAAAACAAGGAAATTTTTTAAAAAGCACATCTACTCAATTCAGCACATCCCAAGGCAAGTGTTTCTTTGTTTTATTTAAACACCATCATTGTAAGTTGGACTGGAGCTTTGTGCCTGAACCACCATAAAAAATAAGAGTCGAGTGGTAGACCAAAGATGGTCAAAACTCATTAGGTGTATTGTGAGGGTGAGATACCCTTTCAAAGTGCATCTTTGGATAGCCCAAGGTTGGGTGAGTCTAGAGTGGACGAACCACTACATATCGTTGTGTATATGTGGTGTTTGTTGATTTGTGTTGATGGATTGTTGATTCCACACTCACACTAATTTATTCTGCTGCACATTAAGTTGAACAATTAATATTTAAAAAGGTTTATATAAATTGGTAAATGACCATGTGCATTGGTCTAGCTGGACTTCAATCTCCACATTCAAACATATTTTCAACCGTTTCTAGCCAGTCTAGAAATACTTCACCAGATAGATGCCCAAAGAACTCTGGAATATATACTTTGATAGGCATGTGATCAGGATCCCTTTGTTGACGATGTTGTCTGTCATTATTGTTTTTATTGATCATCATTACTATCACTTGACTCTGAAGGAGCTTTGTGACGGAAGCCACAAGATCATCTAGAAGAGGATGATCAGTGTCTATCACGTGCCAACTATTGCACAGAATCATGTAAAGTAGTCACATGAATGGTGGTTTGGATGGTAGTCATCTATCGTGCCAAAGATGCAACTGTCTCCTGTAGTTCTAGAATCTCTAACTGCCTGTCACCCTAATTACTGTTCTGACCTATTAAAGGGTTGTTATTAGGAGTGCCGTCACCATTCTTACCCATAGTTTTTCTACTGTTATAATAGTGTGTCATAGAAGTTCGATCGAGCAAGAGAGTCTGAAACATGGAAAGTGTTTGTTGCAAACACAAGCAATATCCAATGCGAATCACATAAATAACCAGTAGACAAAAATTCAGGTATCTGTAAAAAGAATCTCAAGAATACAGTTACTAGAGGTCCAAGTCGAGTAGAAACCAATTTGTTGTATGAAAATTCTACACACCTGTCACAAAAAAATTAATAATTGGAGTTTCTAATATGATATGTCCACTATATGTTTTTTGGAGGAAAACAACTAATATATAAGACTCACGTAAATATTTCAGATCAAAAGAAGTTTGTCTGATAACCCAAAAAAAATCTGTAAGGAACTGTAGTGACAGATAAAGTTTTTGTTTCTGCCCAGTTTGTTTCTAAGCGATGTCACCAAAATAATTATAACTTAAGTTACAAAAATATTCCTAGAGAAATATTTATACTGCTGGAAATCAAAGAAGGAGATCTAACTACCCTCCAAATTTAAGAGCAAAAGAAGATGAATTGATCACCCAAAATAATGCAGGAACAAAGACCAAAAATAATTATGCAGACTGTTCTACAGTTTTGATAATAGTATATTGCAGCAATAATAACTTGATGTATGAGTCTTTGAATAGTTCAAAATAAAATTTGAGAGTGAAGGCCGGTGAAAGATCTACTCACATAAATTTCTTCAAATTTTTTCTAGCTTTACACAAATCTTAGAAAATTCCACAATCCAAAGAAAAAACCAAAATTGCTGTTGTAATGCCAATTTGTACTAGTTCAATAAAATGACGATATCTTGAGTTTTGAAACTCGAACCGCTACAAATAAGATATCGTTGAAATCCTCTCTAAGCGATCTATCTACTGGATATTTTTTTTCAGAATTTATTGAACTTTTGTTTCTTCCCCAAAAAATCTGCAAAATAATAAAATTTCTAAGGACTGTCTAGATTCTCAAATCAATGCACCAGCTCATAGAAGTATTATCCAGGGTTAAATTCAAAGTCTAGGAAAAAAAATTAAACACAAATACAACAAGTCTTGAATGAACAACGTGTGACTGAATAAGAAAAAATTAAAAGTCTACAAAGCAAAGTCGAATCTTCCCATTAATCTTGTTCTGATTGCAATTAGAAAAAATTCGAAGCTCTGATGACCAACTGATGCAGGCGTAGGTTCGAATTGGTGCAATTTACCTGTAGGATTACTGATTTCAGAGTCTGGTCTTTGAAAGACCAGTGTAGCCGATTACGTATTCTTAAAGGATCCTGTCTTGGTAAAGAATTCAATATAGTCTATGGAATTTCTAGATGAAGTTCTCTTCTGATCAAAATAATTGAACGATGTGGAAGCGAAATCAAAAGAGAATAATGAAATCGGAATTTGACATATCTTATCTAAAAACCCATGACTAATTGAATTGAATAAAAGCTGCTACTTGTAGAAGCCTTGGCTTGAGAAGCCTTCCAAACACAACTCCAAGTAGTCCAAAGAGAGTCCACTCTTCAAGAAAATAACTCAAATTTGGTTCCAATCTTGTGATAAAATTACATACAATGATACCTTTAAATAAACTAAGCTAGGGCCATGGTCGGCCAATACTTACTAAAACAAAAAAGATAAAAATAATAAGTTTCCTAATGTCTAGAATACCAATGATCCATGTGGATTTGTTTGTTAAAAGTAAAATAAAACAAGAAAAGGAAACAATCCCAAAGTAACTCCACCGAATTGCAAGTTGCCTTTATTCTCCATCTCTTGAATTAATCCACTGATTTTCCTTGCTTTATCCCAACTTCTAACTTGGGAACCTAGGAATCCAATCAGATTTGTTTAAATTTTGGAAAGTACTTTTAACAAGAATTTGGGATGGGAATTTAGGTGGAGTCCACTAATGGAGATTTCCACATCCTTTCTCTCTCACATGCCACTTGTATTTTGGTGAATGCTTCTGTTAGTGTCTCGGCTTGGCCAAGAACTTAAGTTTGTCAATTCCATGACTCGAAAATAAGCACTTGCTGGAAGCTTGAAGACCCAAGATGATCAAGAGTAAAGATCATGCTCAACCGGATTGAAGCTCATCGTTATGGCAATCACAAAACAGGTATTATGGCCATGGATGACCTTAGGTGAACCTACACCTTGAGAGGACTATCCCTAGGCTTAGAAAAACAAATGGTTAAAACATAAAAAGCCTAGTGAGGAAGCTTGACAGTGAATTGGAAATAAACTTGGAAATATGAACTACGTTCACTATCAGCTCGACCAGTCGTTCTCACCGACCCCTCGGTAGAGACAAGATCGACCCATTGTAGTCAAGGACTGGTCGGCCTGAATGGCATAGGTTCTGGAACATTAAATTGTAATTCTGGGTATGCTTGAGAGTCTCGTATGCACTGACCCCTCGGTGAAAGGCTAAAACGACTCCTCGTGGTCAACGACTTCTCGATCTAGATCTTGAGTTTTGAAACTTTGAACTCATGTGGACTCTCGAAAAAACAAACATATCGGCAATCAAAGACCGATCGAGAGTGCTAGGACCGACTCCTGGGTAATAGACTACAGGTCGTTCTAGGTAATAGGTTTCTAGAGATGAAACTACTGTCAAGCATGTTTTGCACTAGAACGATCCTCTCGTATGGATCGACCTCTCGGTACCATAAGTGTCGACCCATTGGCGACAACGACATGTCGATCGGGAAAGAATATTACCATTGGAAGTGCACTTAATGTACAACGGTCGGGTTTGCAACGGTAACATTTCTAATCAATGACCCCTCAGTGCGACCGACTTGTCGGTACATTACCGTTACTTCAACTGGTTGCCTTTGCTATATAAACCATTCTTTATGCAACCAATTAGTATCCTTCGAAAGGATCAGTTGGATCCTCATTTTCACCAGTGAGTTTAAACAATGACCAATAGAATGATCACTCTCTCTTCTCTCGTGCTTACACTAAGGAAATCAAATACAACCAATTAGATGAATTGAGTTGTAAGAGAGAGAGATAAATGATGAAAACTCATAAACAACCAATCTGAGGATTGAGTTTGAAAGTGAGAATGAGAGAATCATAAACTAGGAAACCTTTGGTAAAACCTGTTTCCTTGACACCATGGGCTGTGATTGCTAAACGACGGCTACGAGGCGAAGCATCGGCATATATGGGTGGGATCTTGAAGAAGCATACATCAAGAGAAAGAACTTCAAAGGCAAGTGTTTCTTGGTCTTAATTTTATTTTAAAACCTTTGTTCCGAAAGTGGATTAAGGAGAGGTACTCACCACTATAAAAAAAACTTTAGAGCGTCGTCTCTAACACAGTGGTGAGTGGAATTCCCAGCCGATTGAGTGAAGTGGAAAATTTACTCTAATTGTCAGGGTGTAAATCCCCAAATAATGATTTTGAAGATAGCTCAAGGTTGAGAGAGTCCTAACAGTGGATGTAGGTTGGCTAACATGGATAACATCACCTATCAATTAATTTGTGTGCTGAAAATATAGGTGATTGGTTAAATTCATCCATTGAAAAAGTCCAAGATATAGCCTCTAAGAAAAGAAAAATATGGAGTAAAGGAACTTGATGTGGGTAGTATCCTTCAAGTATCCTACAAGGCCAAGTGCCAAGATGATTAAAGACCAACATCATGGTACAAAATCTGGAATGTTGAACCATAAGATCAAATGGGTAAGCACCCAAGGTTAAAACCAGATTTGATAAAAGGTCATTGCTGCATTATGGACTTAGATTCCAAGTCTCACAATGTTAAGTTCAAATGTGTGAAAAGATAGCACTGCTCGTACCACATTTAAAACATGTTTTGGAATCAGTATCTTACATTCGACCCATGTTGTTGTTTGATTGTTGGATTGATCTATTGTAAGATATGTGTTGTACATGTTGGTATACACTCTTGTATTGGAATATGCTTATCTCATTTCATTTCATATGCCATGTGATTTGTTCATATTTAGGAAATGGATGTAGTGTGTGCATTACCTCATGTATAGCGTGTGTATGTCATTACAGCCAATGTGGTACACATACACAGTGTCATTTCATTCCAAATTCCTAAAACCTGTGAATATCATGTGGAATGAAACATGCTCTATGTTGTTAAATGGATTTATAGTTTGGTGTGACTTATAAAATAATCCATTTGATTACCAACTCTTTCAAGAAATTAAAGCCGTCTTGAAAAAATGGTAAAAATGTTTATCATGTTTTGGGTAATAACATGATAACAGACATAAGAGTTGTGTGTGTAGTCATCGTATTTCATTTCCATATGTTTGATTGATATCAGGAAATGAATGAATGATTAGAGTGCTTTGAGTTTCATTCCAATATACATTAATTTATACATTATTTGGAATGAATTATGTTCATATATGCCTTGTCTTGCTAAAGCCTGGAAATGTCACATCTTAAATTGGTGAATTAAATGTGTCCATGAATCTTGGATTGATTTGGATCCAGAAAAGAGATCTGTAATCTATGGTCTGTGCCTATTTTTAGAAGGGTGAATTGAATCTTCAAATGGCACAGATGCGACGTGAATGTATGTATCATTCAAATGGCATTAAAGGGTGTACTGTTAAGATTCAGAACACTATCTGAAAGGAGAGAAAATCGAAAGGGGAGACATGTCGAAACATATCGACATATCGAAACATACAGGTCATTGGTCACGACCAGTCAGTGAATCAGAAATAGTAAGTTAAAAGGTCTCTTTTTGTGAACATGACTGAACATTTCGAAATCGTCGTTTCTCATCCCGCTGAGCTCTGGCGATTTCCTCATCTCCTCTCGTGACCTAGATCAATCGTCAGGACCTCCAGAAGCAAAATCTCGCCGGAAAATCATAGAATTTCTGCTTCTCTCACCTCCAAAAGCAAGAGTATCACGGTGTTCTTGAGATTTAATGTTCAGATCAGTCTTGTCAGCTCTCCCCTAGTAAAAATGTTGAAAAAAGAGACAACTAAATCTCGGTCTTCGATTACCGAAAAAATCCCTGAGTCCCGCCCCCATTTCCTCTGGAGATCACCTAGATTTGCATAGGATGTTCCCGAATCCAATGTTGTCGGCTCTACTCAGAAGAGTACGCTTGGCAGAAAGACCCCTGCCTCAAATACTGAATCAAGTCGTCAGCATCATCTAAGGGCTCAAGCCAAACCTGTACTAGACTTTGGAGCTGAAAAATGAATTTTTGAGACAATTTCATTGACTGAAGAGGAAACTGAACATATTTCTGAGGTATTTTTGAGACAATTTCAATTTCCTCGACAAAGGAATATCCCTCTTGATGAAAGAGTTTCCTCGCCTGAAAGGATGATGGACGACCTTGAAGAATTGGTATACGAGATAAATGTGGTTGTCCAGAAACTCCACGGAGAGGATATTGTTTCTAGATCTCAACGAACATCTTCCTCAGATGAATCTGCTTAGGATAGTTTTTCGTATCCCGTGTTTATGTATATTGAAAAACTATACTTTTGATATTTTGATGCCCCCCCTTTCTTAACCATATGTACTAACTGGTTTATCAATGAAATGGTATGATTTAGTTTATTGTATGTGTAAATTTGATGAAATATGTTCTATTTCTTTCCTCTTACTTACATGGATTTTGTAAAATAGACTAACATGCAGGTTATTAGGAAGATATGGATCTGAATGAGATGCTACACACATCCTTGAAGTTTAGGGGAGCACAAAATTACTTGTCACTGGTCATGATAGCTTAAGGAGGAAGGTGAATGTAAGCTTGGAAACTTGATGAAAAGTAAACTTAGAAGCAGATAAGTTTATGGGAGATCTGTGTAACACCCCAATTTCTCAATGAAATGGATAATTACCAAAATGCCCCTGAGGTGTTAAATTAATTATTTTGTGATGTTAAGTAAGGAAATAGTGGGGCCATTGCTCAAATTAAAATCATATGAGCATATTATGAATGTTAAGTTTGATTGGATGGGTAATTTACATCAATTGGGTCAAAAATGGCTAAATGGGTCAAAGGGCCCAAATGGGACCCATCGGGTCTTACTGGATTATTTGACCGTTTTATGAACTTAAATTAAATGGGGTTAGGCTGATTTGATTGGAAATCAAGTGGAGGAAAAATGGGTAGGCCTGACCCATATGTAAAAACCAATTACAAATGACTAAAATACCCATAATTGGGTCATGGAGTCAAAAAATAGGTCAAGGAATTAAAAGTGGACCCAACGGGTCGAGTTGACTATGGTTGACCGTGTGGACCCTCAAGGGAGCTAAAACATGGGTTAAATCAGTTTGAGTGGGACTGATGTGAGTTGGAATTAAATCAAGTGTGAGTTAACTCATGTGCATTAAATGAAATGCATTAATTATGGTGAGTTTGGTGAGTTGAGATAGAAATCAAAAAGGACCCTGAGTTCAAGTGAGTCAAAATGGAAATCAAAGGGACTATAAATCAGTGAGTTGAAGGGAATATGAAGACGGTGGCTTGGTCTCAAACCAACCCAAACAAGTCCCACACGTTGGGAACTTGTTTTGGTGATTTTCATGCTAAGTTAAATGCAAATGGATGAGATTGAGATGAGATACATGGAGAGCTGAATGGCTGCATTGGTAGGTGCCAAGGGGTACCTTGGATAGCACCCAAGAACCATCATTTTATACAAGAATTGATGAGGGAGTGGAGGGGTTTTGGGGGCTGAAATACAAAAGGAATGAACCCCATGTTTGGCCGAATTCCATATTGCAAAAGCCTTAGAATTCAATCTTCTCTCCCTCTCTCAAGAACACCTCCTTGGCCGAATTGTATCTTGGTGATTTCACCATTGGTTCATGCTTCTAATCAGCTGAGACTAAGGAAGAAAGAAGGAAGGAAGCAAGAGTGAAGAAGGCAAGGAGCAAAGGCAACAAGAAAAGCTTGGAATTTGGTAAGTATTTCCATGGAATTTTGATTAATAAAATGGGTGTGTATTGGGCCATGGTTATGGCCGAATACACCAAGGTTTTAACCTTGATTTATAGAAGCTTTAAAATGGTAAAGATGACCATTGGGTTCGGCCACCATGAAGGGCCGAACCCCATGTAAAAGTTGCTTGGTTTTCATGTTTTGACATGAAAACCATGGGTTTTATGAACTGTTTTTGGGTTTGATTTAAGATTCAAATGCATGTTTTAGAAAGGTTCAAAACATGGATTCGGATGTCATAAATGGCTGAATGTATCATGGGTCTAAGACCTTGGGTATCAAATGATGAAAGGGTTCATTGGATGGCCGAACCCCATGAATTGATGTTGGAATTTTGATGGTTTTTGTAAGTTAAAACCATGCAAATGTTTTACTGTTTTGGATGATTAGATTAGACATAAGATGACATGTTTAAGAGGTTCAAACCAAAGGCCATAGGGTTCAGCCAATGAGCATGGCCGAACCCCATGAAATGGTGTGATAATTTTATGGTTAATGGTAATGGTTTTAAGAGATAAAAACCATACATTCCATGGGGTTTTTATGTGATTTACATGAAGATTATTTACTGATTTTGGTTGGCCAATATATGGCTGAACCAAGGTAATGTTATGGTTAAATTACTGATCTAAAACAGTGGATTAAAACTGGAAAGATGGACCATGGGGATCGGCCATCTTGGATGGCCGAATCCCATGAGGTGTTATGGTTATTTGGACAAAGTAATGAATTTATTAGATGGTTTTGAGAGGTTAAAGTGCAGCAATGGTGTGCTGATGTTTATATGAATAAGTGACACCAAAAATATGTTTGAAAGACTAAAACATGGACATAGGGTTCGGCCACCTTGGATGGCCGAACCCCATGTAAGTTTTTCATGTTTTTGGTGAGTTAAAAACCATATGAAGATATAGTGTTCTTATGGCAATAAATGGATTAACATGTTACTGTTTTGGTGGATTATTATGCGGCTGAACCATGTTTAATTCATGGTTGAATTAGCATGATTAAACCATGAGTGATCATGGTGATGATTGGATCAAGTGAACCCTAGGGTTCGGCTATGAGTATGGCCGAACCCCATGGGGCTATTTTGAAATAAATGGGCTGTTTTGGATGGGAGTTTATGATTATTTTAATTAAGGAAACATACATGATAAATTATGGACTATGTGTAAGAAAATAATCAACCATTGATGATGATGGAAAGTGGGATAAAAACCCATAGGATGTGGTTCGGCCAAGTAGTATGGCCGAACCCCATCAATGATTATTTGATAGGATTGGGTTAAGTAATAAATGGGATTAAAGGTGATGAATGAAGAACCCCACTAAATTGGTTTAGATATGGTAAAACTAAAGGTTAGCCTAAATGGCATAAATGTAATTATTGATAGAATGATCAATGATGGAAATGATCATAGGGTTGGATGTACGGACACGAACCCCACAAGATGGTATATGAGACCTAAACTTGATTAGGAATCAAGCAGATTAAGTATTGATTTGTTGTTACATAATAAGGCACCGGAAGTTGAACGACAAACAAGTCGTGATCAGGTGACGCTAAAGAAAGATCAAGTACTGAAGTGAATTTTCAGTAGGTTTCCTACCTACTTGTAACCACAGTTTTACCCTAATTTTCTTATGAGACTCTTGTTTATTTTATTTGATTTCGAATGATATATTATGCACTAACAAATGGCATACAAGCATTGGCATCTCATGCATAGACATGGGATGATGAATGAGGTTCTACAGTGTTACAATTATGGGTTACATCCTCTTTCGGCGGTGCAAGTCACGCCAGGAGGAGTAACATGATGGTTATAGTCACATTGGTCTCCTTAGGCGATGAGAGTCCCGCCAGGAGGACTAATACATGATATGAATCAGTCAGTGATGAAGAGATGGAAGTGTATTGTGAATTACCTTGTCGGTGCGTGGCACGTCAAGTGATGGCTATGAATGTACATGATGGGAGGGTCTCATTGCATGTGCATACTTCATAGCATTGTTTTACCTATTTTTACTAATCATGTATTATGATATATATGCATATTTTATATGCTAATCATGTGGTAGCCCTGATCGGGAACCTACTGGGCGCGTTGATCTAACGCCCTAATTCTATCCTCAGAGGAGAATGCAGGTACAAGGAAAGGGAAAGAAAAGGTCATTGACCAGGAGGAGAGCCAAGCCTAAGCGCTTGAATATTGGACTGGACTTCTTTATATTACTGTCATTTGAACTATATTTTGTTGGACATGTAATAAGTCATTACTTGCTATGGTTTGATTAGGTTAATAACTTTGGATGGTTGATTTATGTTAATTAATGTTTGAGACTGTTACTTGCTATGTAGTCTTTCTATTCCGCAGTTAATCTAGGTTATTCCACATGTTGATGTTAGTTCCATGTGTGATTCATTATCATGGTCTAGTCCATGTACACATGGGTGGCCAGTTAAGGTTCAGACTTGAGTAGTCTGAACTTAACTCGCATCGTGATGCCGCCCGCTCTCTTCCGATGTTTTATTATTATTTAAAAAAAAAATTAGACTCTGAATTCTCGGAAAGGGCGGGGCGTTACAAGCTGGGTCGAAAGAGCTACGAAGCTAGCTCGGAGAATGAGGGAGGAAAACTCCAAAGAGGGAAGCCTAGAAAAATGGTTTGACCGCACGAGAAGGAAGGAGAATAATAGTTATGCATGAGATATGCATTGGACTATAGCGAATAAGTGTAATAAGTTGGAAGAAAAACTCATGGAAGCACTAAATGCAAAAGGCATGGGGGAGTGCTTAAAACTTGATGTTGGCCTACTAATCTTTGTCAATTGAATGACAAAATGAGGGAGAAATTAGTAGAAGCTAAATGACATCAAAGTCAATAGACATAGGGAAAATGTCTATGCTTGGAGTTTGGGAGATCAAACTCAAAGAAGATCGGGGGAGAAATCTTCTCAACACTAATAGCTTGGATAAGCTATGGGCAGTGTTGGTCACTAGGAAATCAGAGAGTATGGGGGAGTTTGAATGTAAATCTTGTTTAGTCCATGAATTAATATTTATGCTTTGGGACTAACTCCTCTAATCATTTTCTAGTGTTGCTTGCTTATGCACTTAAACAGGAAAATGAAATGAAGCAAGCTGAATAAGAATATGCGAAGACCATAGTCTTGTTCTCCATTTGAATATGTACATGTAATCAATGTAATATTTTGTATTCAAATGTGTCGTAGTAAGGGTGCGTTTGTAAATGGGTTAGCTTTTAAGTTTTGTCATGAAATTGACAAAGGGGGAGATTGTTAGTGCCTCGGTTTGGCCAAGATCCTAAGTTTGTCAATTCCATGACTCGGAAAGAAACACTTGCTAGAAGCTTGAAGACCCAAGATGATCAAGTGTAAAGATCATGCTCCACTGGATTGAAGTTCATTGTTATGGCAATCACAAAATAGGTATTATGACCATAGATGACCCTAGGTGGTACCCACACTTTGAGAGGACTATCCCTATTCTTAGAAGAACAAATGGTTAAAACAGAAAAAGCCTAGTGAGGAAGCTTGGCAGTGAATTGGAAGCAAACTTGGAAATATGAATTAAGTTCACTGTCAGCTCGACTAGTCATTCTCACCGACCCCTCGGTAGATAAAAGATCGACCCATCGTAGTCAAGGACTAGTCGACCAGAATGGCTTAGGTTCTGGAACATTGAACTATCATTCTGGGTATGCCTCTGATCGAGAGTCTCGTATGCACCGATCCCTCAGTGAAAGGCTGAAATGACCCCTCGTGGTCAATAATTTCTTGATCAAGAACTTGAGTTCTGAAACTTTGAACTCCTGTGGACTCTCGAATAAACAGCCATATCGGCAACAAAGACCGATCGAGAGTACCAGGATTGACCCCTTGGTAATGGGTGACAAGTCGTTCTAGGTAACAGGTTTTTAGAGATGAAACTACTGTCAAGCATGTTTTACACCAGAACGATCCACTCATATAGGCCGACCTCTCGGTACCATAAGTGTTGACCCATTGGCGACAACGACATGTCAAATGGGACAGAATATTACCATTGGAAGTGCACTTAATGCACAACAAGCGGATTTGTAATGCTAACATTTCTAGTCACCGACCCCTCAGTGCGACCGACTTGTTGGTACATTACCGTAACTTCAACTGGTTGCCTTCTCTATGTAAACCAATTTTTATGCAACCAGTTGGTATCCTTCGAAAGGATCAGTTGGACCCTCATCTTCACGAGTGAGCTTAAATAATGGCCAACAAAAGGATCACACTCTCTCTCTCATTCTTACACTAGGGGAATCAAATACAACCAATTAGATGAATTGAGTAGTGAGAGAGAGAGGGAGGATGAAAACTCATAAACAACCAATTTCAGGATTGAGTTTGAAAGTGAGAAGGAGAGAACCATAAACTAGGAAATCTTTGGTAAAACCAATTTCCTTGACACCCTGGACTGTGATTGTTAAACGACGGCTGCGAGGTGGAGCATCGGCGTACATGGGTGGGATCTTAAAGCACACATCAAAAGAAAGAGCTTCAAAGGCAAGTGCTTCTTGGTTTTAAGTTTATTTTAAAAACTTTGTTCCGAAAGTGGATTAAGGAGAGGTACTACGGAACCACTATAAAAATCTCTAGAGCATCGTCTCTGGCACAATGGTGGATGGAATTCCCAATCGATTGAGTGAGGTGGAATTCCTACTCTAATTGTGAGGGTGTAAGTCCCCACATAGTGGATTTTGGGGATAGCTCAAGGTTGAGCGAGTCCTAACAGTAGATGTAGGTTGGCTAACTGAACCACTTTAAATTGCTTTTATGTTGTTTGATCTATGTGATTTTGTATTTAGTATTTAAGTACTCTTCTTAACGTACATCACTTTGTATATTGATTATCTCATTCTACACATGGTGCACAAGGATCGATAATCAAACTAAATGTAAAGGAACATAATCTTAGTGTGATCGCTTATTGAAATTATTACATCAAACAAATCTCTTGATAAACATTCCGCTAGACTTTAAATAATCAAGAAATTTGTAAACCCTCTCCCCCCCCGCACACACTCTCTGTCGCCAATCACAGTGTTCTAGCACATTAAAAATGGGACCTTTCAGTTTCATAGTGTTGACACTTGGCACTGCATTAGAGGTTAAAGAAGTTGGGTTTTCCTTGGGCTTTTTGGGCCTTGGCTTGAGTTTGATTGGACATTGGGTTAACAGGCTTTATTGGGTCACAGACATAATTGGGTCATGACTTGTAAAATCAATACTTACAAGACAGTGCCATTTATGAGTGCCTTGATCAAAATGGGACATGTAAGCTAATGCAATTTGAATAAAATATTAAACTGGCAAATTTCACCTTTTCCACTATCTAAGTATAAATAAGTTTACAAGCCTCTCACAAAGAACCTAGACTAAAAATACCCTTTACACGGGTGCTAGAACAACCAGATTGACCCGAGAAGGTGGGGGGACTGAATAGGCCAATCCCATTTCAATGGTGTTTACAAATTTCTTGATTTAAAGTGCAGTGGAATCTTTGTCAAGAGATTTGTTTAGTGTGATAATTTCATTAAGCAATCACACCGAGGTATGACCTTTTATATAGAGTTTGATTATCGATGATTGTGCACAATGTGTATAGTAAGAAAATCAATAAGCAAAGCGATGTGTGTTAAAAAGAGCACTTAAAAACTAAATACAGACACACAGATCAAACACCATAAGACATTTTAAAGTGGCTCAGTTAGCTAACCTAAATCCACTGTTAGGACTCGCTCAACCTTGAGTTATCCCCAAAATCCACTATGTGGGGACTTACACCCTCACAATTAAAGTAGCAATTCCACCTCACTCAATCGGCTGGGAATTTCACCCACCACTGTCGAATAAGAATTTCACCTATCTATTTGGCCGGGAATTCCACCCACCTCTATGGCAGAGACATCGCTCCAGAATTTTTATTGTGGTTCCGAGGTACCTCCCCTTAATCCACTTCGGAACAAAGGTGTTAAATAAAATTGAAACCAAGAATCACTTGCCTTTGAAGTTCTCTCTTCTGATGTATGCTTCTCCAAGATCCCACCCCTGTATGTCGATGCTTCCCCTTGTAGCTGTCGTTTAGCAATCACAGTCCAGGGTGACAAGGAAATTGGTTCTACCAAAGGTTTCTTAGTTTATGGTTCTCTCCTCCTCACTTTCAAACTCAATCATCAGATTATTTATTTATGAGTTTTCATCCTTTCTTTCTCTCACAACTCAATCCATTTGATTGGTTGTATTTGATTCTCCTAGTGTAAGCACGAGAGAGAGAGAGAGTGATCCTTCTGTTGGCCCTTGTTTAAGCTCACTGGTGAAGATGAGGGTCCAACTGATCCTTCCGAAAGATACCAACTAGATGTGTAAAGATTGGTTTATATAGCGAAAACAACCAGTAGTAGTGACGGTATTGTACCGACAAGTCGGTCGCACTGAGGATCGATGACTATAAATATTACCATTACAATTCTGACCGTTGTACATTAAGTGCACTCCCAATGGTAATATTCTTTCCCGGTCGACATGTTGCTGTCACCGATGGGTCGACACTTATGGTACCGATGAGTCAGTCCATACGAGAGGCTCATTCTGGTGCAAAACATGCTTGACAGTAGTTTCAAATTAGAAACCTGTTACCCAGAACGACCTATCGTCCAGAACGACTTTGACAGTAGTCCTGGCTACTCTTGATCGATCTTAAATTACCGATATGTCTGTTTTCTCGAGATCCCACCTGAGTTCTAAGACCAGAATTCATAAATCTTGATCGAGGAGTCTTTGACAACGAGGGGCCGTTTAGCCTTTAACCGAGGGGTCGATGCATACGAGACTCTCGATTAGAGACATACCCAGAATGACAGTTCAACTTTCCAGAACCTATGTCATTAGGGCCGACCAGTCTTTGACCACGATGGATTGATCCTAACTGGACCGATGGGTCGGTAAGATAGACTGGTCGAGCTGACAGTGAATCATAATTCATATTTCCAAGTTTGCTTCCAATTCACTATCAAGCTTCCTCACTAGGCTTCATATGATTTTAACCATTTGTTTTACTAAGCCTAGGGATAGTCCTCTCTAAGGTGTGGATATTACTTAAGGTCATCTATGGCTAACATATATGTTTTGTGATTGCCATAGCGATGAGATTCAATCCAGTGGAGCTTTACTTTTGATCATCTTGGGTCTTCAAGCTTCTGGCAAGTGCTTCTTTCCAAGTCATGGAATTGACAAACATAGGGTTTTGGCCAAGCTGAGGCACTAACAATCTCCCCCTTTGTCAATTTCATGACAAAACCTAGAAGCTAACCCATTTACAAACCCACCCTTATTATAACACATTTGAATACAAAAAATATTACATTGTCTACATGTACATATTCAAATGGAAAACAAGACTATGGTCTTCGCATATTCTATTTCAGCTTGCTTCATTTCATTTTCATGTTCAAGTACATAAGAAAAACTAGAAAATCATTAGAGGGGTTAGTCCCAAAATATAAATATTCATTCATGGACTAAATAAGATTTGTATTTAAGCTCCCCCATACTTCCTGATTTCCTAGTGACTAGCACTCCACATAGCTTATCCAAGATATCTGTGTTGAGAAGATTTCTCCCCTAATCTTCTTTGGGATTGTTCTCTAAAACTCCAAGGATAGACATTCTCCCTATGTCCATTGGCTTTGATGTCTTCTAGCTTCTACTAATCTCTCCCCAATTTTGTCATTCAATTGTTAAAGATTAGTAGGCAGACATCTTGATTTAAGCACTCCCCCCATGCTTCTTGTATTTAGTGCTTAACCAGATTATGCTCTAACTCATGGTTCAATGCACACTTCTCATGTGACGAGGTTAGTTTGCCCCTACACAAGCTAAGACTTCAGCATCGCTGATTTCTTCCATGAGTCGAGATAATGTTCTAGTTTCCCTATAATCTTCTCCCCCATAAGCTTAACTGCCTCTGAGTTTATTTTCCATCAAGCTTTTGTTTAAGCTTGTATCAATCTTCCTCCTCACATTGTCATGACCAGTGACAGGTGCTAATCAACATATATTTTGTGCTTTCCAATTCTTCAAGGATGTGTGCCACATCTCATTCAAATCTCTATCTTCCTTAACATGCCAATACAAAACTAACTCATCCAAACCTTCATGTTAGTCTATTTAACAAATACCAAGTTAAACGTAGACAATAAATATAAGGCATACAACGATACATACATCATATTAAACCATGTCATTTCATTCATGAGAAATTAGTACATATGGTTAGGAAGGGGGGCCAAATGGATGCTTAGACAAAATATCTACATAGTTTTTCCAAATCATAAAACATAATTTATGAAAAACTATTCTAAGTCGATCCATCAGGATGAGGAAATGCTGGAGGGGAAGAGAATTTTCGTCGGTTATTTTTTTTGTGCCCTTCCATGAATGTGGAGAGATTTTGAATTGATTCATTCATGGAAGTCACAAAATCTCCAATTTTTTTCCAACTCCCGATGTTTTCCAAGGAATCGGTAGGTTCTCTTTATAAGAGCTCTATCCGATTCGACTTTAGCATCTTCCATCTCCTCTATTCTTTTCTCTTTTATTTCCTTACAAGTAGTAGATTTCCTGATAGGTGTATCCTTATCAGTGCTTGCTTCTTCTAGAGAAGTGATATCCTTTCGAGCTTTTCTTTTTCGACTCACTTCTACTCTGGTCTCAACTGGAAAGGTAGGCTCCTTAATAATCACTCCTCTGGGCTTTCTGGTTAAGGGTGGAGGAGATTTCTTCTTGTGAGATTTCCTCGTGAGAATCTTAACTCGACGGCCTATAGTATTCAGGAGAGAAGATGATTCTCCTTGAAGCCACTTAGATTTTGGTTTCTTAGACTGGGTGGCACTATCATTATCAGAATCAAAGGACACGATAATGATTGTGGACTTGTCCCTTGTCATTTTCAACTACTGGAGACGAAAGGAATGGAACCCCTCTGTTTTTCTAGGGAGATTTCACTTCGGAAGGTCCTTACAGCTAACTTAGGGCTCGGGAGGAGAAAAGGAAATCGCAGAGCATCAGCGGGAGAGAAAACGATGATTTTGAAATGTCTATCGTTTTCACAGAAAGAGCCATTTTTAACTTATTCTGTCTGATTCATCGACCGGTCGCGACTAACGACCTGTCTGTGTTGATATGTCGATATGTATTGACCTGTCTCCCTTTGTGATTTTTCCCCCTTTCAGACAGTGTTCTGAAATCCAATAATGCCGACATGTCTGAACCTCCGACTAGTCTATCTTTCGATCTGGGTTTTATAATGAAGGAAGACTAGGTATTTTGTGTGTGTGTGTGTGTGTGTGCTTGTAATGTTCATAGTTCATCAAGTTCTGTTTATACACCCTTTAATGCCAGTAATGATACATACATTCACACAGCATCTACGTCATTTGAAGATTCAATTCACCCTTCTGAAAATAGGCACAGATCATGGATTACGGATCTCTTTTCCAGGGTCCAAATTAATCCAAGATTCTTGAACACATTCAATTCACCAATTCAAGTGTATTTCCCAAGTGTGTGATGTCATTAGATGCGGCATTTCAAGGCTTTAGCATAGGCAAGGTGTCTATAAACATGAGTCATTCCACATAATGTACAAAGTTACCGAATATTGGAATGAGACACAAAGCACACTGATCATACATTCATTTCCTGTTTTTGAATATGGTTAACGAATATATGGAAATGATTTATGGAAAACACACAGGTCTTATGGCTATTATCATGTTATTACCCAAAACATGATAAACACGTTTACCATTCTTTCAAGTATACTCCAATTCCTTCAAAGAGCTGGTACATAAATGGATTTAGGCAAGCACTTTTGGTAGGTCACACCAAAGATAGTCCATTTAAGGGCATAAAGCATGTTTCAGTCCACATGAAATTCACAAGTTTATGAACTTGGAATGAAACGACACTGTGTATGAATACCAAACACACCCTAAACATGAGGTAATGCACATACGACATTCATTTCCAAAAAAATGCACAAATCACATGGCATATGAAATGAAATGAGACAAGTATACTCCAATACTAGAGTGCAAACCTACATGTACAAATAAGTATCTTGCATAAGATCAATCCAACAATCAAACAAGAACATGGATTGAAAACAAGACATAAGGTGATTCCAAAACATGTTTCAACTGTGAATTCCTTTACATATTTGAACACGATCATTGTAAAACTTGGAATCTAAGTTCACAATCTAGTGTTGGCCTTTTCTTAAATCTGGTTTTAATTTTTGGTACCTTCCCATTTGATATTCTGAATCAAAATTTCCAGATTTTGTACCACGATGTTGTCCCCACAAACATATTGGTATAAGGCCATAAAGGACACTTGAAGGTCATTACCTTCAACAAGTTCCTTTTATCTATCATCTTCCTCTCTTGGAGGATTTAGCTTGAATTTTTTTAATGGATCAACCATTCACCTATATTCTTAGTACACACATTGGTCAAGATAAAAGGTGTCATCCATTTGACTAGAAGAGGCAATTTTTCAGTGGATTCTTTCTGCCTCATTTATTGTTTCATGTCTTTTAAAATATTTTGATAGTATATCATGAAACAACACTGATGAATGCTGCAAGTATTTGATTTATATTCATAGCTAATTCATCATTAGTCCAAGAGTTTTTGGTCTTTGGACTGAGTGGTCACGGAAATTGAAGTTTCATCCAATACTTCTTCCATAGGCACAGACCGCTTTCTATTCACCTATTTCCAAGCATGTTTAATGATGAAAACCTTTTATAGTTCTTCTTTCCACTTTTCATCACAAAATGGGAGTTTGGAAATATCATCACTTTCTCTCATAGCCATTGTTCTAGCACGGATCAACTCAGGTGGTTAGATCATTTCTCAGGAGCACAAGGCTCTGATACCAATTGAAAGTACCCTTTACACGGGTGCTAGAACAACTAGATTAATCTGAAAGAGAGGGGGGGAGAAAAAGGGAAGGGAGGGGGGGTGTGAATAGGGAAATCCCATTTTTAATGGTGTTGACAAATTTCTTGTTTTAAAGTGTAACAGAATGTTTATCAAGAGATTTGTTTAGTGTGATAATTTCATTAAGCGATCATACTAAGATTATGACCCTTTACATAGAGTTTGAATATCGATGATTGTGCACAATGTGTATAGTAATATAATCAATATGCAAAGCGATGTGTGTTAAGAAGAGTACTTCAAAACTAAATACAAACACCATAAGACCATTTTAAAGTGGTTCGGTTAGCCAGCCTACATCCATTGTTAGGATTCGCTCAACCTTAAGCTATCCCCAAAATCCACGAAGTGGGGACTTACACCCTCACAATGAGAATATGAATTCCACATCACTCAATCGGATGGGAATATCACCCACCACTGTCGGATAGGAATTTCACCTATCGACCCACCTCTGTGCCAGAGTCACTCCAGAATTTTTTATAATGGTTCCGGGGTACCTCCCCTTAATCCATTTCAGAACAAAGGTTTTAAATAAAATTAAAACCAAGAAGCACTTGCCTTTGAAGCTCTCTCTTCTGATGTGTGCTTCTCCGAGATCTTACCCATGTATGCCGACGCTTCCCTTTGTAGCTGTCGTTTACTAATCACAGCTAGGGTGACAAGAAAACTGGTTCTACCAAAGGTTTCCTAGTTTATGATTCTCTCCTCCTCACTCTCAAACTCAATCCTCAGATTAGTTGTTTATGAGTTTTCATCCTTCCTCTCTCTCTTATAACTCAATCCATTTGATTGGTTGTATTTGATTTTCCTAGTGTAAGCACGAAAGAGAGAGTGACCTTTTATTGGCCCTTGTTAAGCTCACTAGTGAAGATGAGGATCCAACTCATCCTTCCGAAGGATACTAACTGGATGCATAAAGATTGGTTTCTATAGTGAAAGCAACCTGTGGTAGTAATGGTAACGTACCGGCAGGTCGGTCGCACCGAGGGTTGGTGACTAGAAATATTACCGTTACAATTCCGACTGTTGTACATTAAGTGCACTCCTAATGGTAATATTATTTCCCGGTCTACATGTCGTTGTCGCCGATGGGTCGACACTTATGGTACCAATGGGTGGGTCCATACGAGAGGCTCGTTCTGGTACAAAACATGCTTGACAGTAGTTTGAACTTAGAAACCTGTTACCCAGAACGACCTGTCACCCATTACCGAATGGTCGGTCCTGGCTACAATCGATCGGTCTTGAACTACAGATATGTCTGTTTTCTCGAGAGCCCACCTGAGTTCTAAGTCTAGAAGTCATAAATCTTTATCAAGGAGTCATTGACCACGAGGGGTCGTTTTAGCCTTTCACCGAGGGGTCGTGCATAAGCGACTCTCGATCAGAGGCATACCTAGAATGATAGTTCAACGTTCCAGAACCTGTGTCATTCGGACCGACCAGTCTTTGACCACGATGGGTCGATCTTGAATGCACCAACGGGTTGGTGAGATAGATTGGTGGAGCTGCTAGTGAATCATAATTCATATTTCCAAGTTTGCTTCCAATTCACTGTCAAACTTCCTCACTAGGCTTCATATGATTTTAAACTTTTTTTTTCTGAGCCTATGGATAGTCCTCTTTAGGGTGTGGGTACCACCTAAGGTCATCTATGGCTAAAATACATGTTTTGTGATTGCCATAACGATGAGCTTCAATCCAGTGGAGCATGATCTTTACTCTTGATTATCTTGGGTCTTCAAGCTTCTGGCAAGTGCTTCTTTCTGAATCATGGAATTGACTAACATAAGGTCTTGGCCAAGCTGAGACACTAACATAGACAAATCAATTACAATCCCTAATTTAGGGACATTACTAATTACAGATGTTCATGTATGGAGGCACTAGACAAATCAATTACAATCCCTAATTTAGGGACATTGCTAATTACAGATGTACATGTATGGAAGCTCAACATGTTCCATTAATACTTCCCTACAAACTCACGGTGGTGAAGAGATGAGTTTGGAACTAAGGATGGAGAAACGATGTTTCGCTAGACCTTTGGTGAAAATATCTACAAATTGATCTTGTGAAGAAACAAACTGAATGAGTTGAGAGCCTGTAACAACACGTTCGCAGATGAAATGATAATCCAGCTCAATGTGTTTAGTCCGAGCATGAAATACAAGATTAGCAGCCATATATGTAGCACTAAGATTATCACAGAGAAAAAGGGCCTTATATTCAGCTTCTGCACTGGACCGAGAGACAGTTGGTTGTTTCTTTGCACACTAAGAAATGAGGTTCGGATCGAAGAAGATGCAGTAACCAGTGGTGGAACGACGACTGTCAGGACAACAGACCCAATCAGCATCAGAGTACGCAAGTAGTTGAAGAGGATTTGAATCACACACAATAGGTAAACAGCGACCAATGGAGCCTTTGAGATAGCGCAAGATGCACTTAACAACATCCAAATGAGTGGTGCGAGGCTAACTCATGAATTGAGAGGCAAGATGCACCACAAAAGCAATATCGAGATGAGTGAGAGTAAGGTATTGCAATGCACCGACAAGACGACGATAATCAAAGGGGTCCGATAGCAAATCACCTGTATTGGAGGATAAGTGTATTTTAGTAGCAACAGGTGTAGAACAAGGCTTGCAATCAAGCATCTTACTACGATTGAGAATATCGAGGAGGTGCAAGAGCAAGGAGGGCCTGGGTGGATGAAGGAGTGGGTTTGATGGGATAAAGGCATGTTTCACATCGGCCCTAAAATAAAAGAGAACCAGTCTGCAAGTGAATAACAAAACCCCATGGGAAGAAAGTGAAACTAACAGAATTATCCCTAGTGAATTGAGCAACAAATAACAAGTTTTTATACATGTGGGGAACATGAAGCACAGAGGAAAGATGAAATGTAGAAGTATCAGAGGAGAGAGAAAAAGTACCAGTTTGCACAATAAGGAGGGAGACATTGTTTCCGAGAAGAATATTGTCATTACCCCCATAGTCAGTCTTAGAACGCAGAGAGTGGGCATCACCAGTCATGCGATGGGTGGCTCCAGTATCAGGGTACCAGTTGGGGTCTGACGCTTGAGCAATCTGCATCCCGGTAAAAGATGACGTGAGGTCCTAATCAGGGCAAGGGCCCTGGCAGTAAAGCTGATAGCAGGTGGCTGCGGTGTGACCAACTTTGAAGCAGAGTTGACTTTGGATTGCAAAATAAGGTTGATAACCAAGAATACTGTAACGCCCCACCCTTTTCGATAATTTCATAGTCTATTTTTTTTTTAAAATTATAATAAAACCTCAGAAAAGAGAGCGAGCGGCGTCACGACGTGAGTTAAGTTCAGACTACCCAAGTCTGAACCTTAACTGGCCACCCATGTGTACATGGACTAGACCATGATAATGAACACACATGGAACTAACATCAACATGCGGAATAACCTAGATTAATTGCGGAGTAGAAAGACAAGATAGCAAGTAACAGTCTTAAACATTATTTATCATAGATCAACCATCCAAATGTTATCAACCTAATCAAACTATAGCAGGTAGTGAATTATTACATGTCCAACAAAAGTATTCAAAAGACAGTAATATAAAGTAGTTCAGTCCTTCATTCAAGCACTTAGGCTTGGCTCCCCTCCCGGTCAACGACCTTTCCTTTCCCTTTACTTGTACCTGCAATCTCCTCCGAGGATAGAATTAGGGCGTTAGATCAACGCGCCCAGTAGGTTCCCGAATCAGGGCTACCACATGTTAGCATATAAAACATGCATATACATATCATAATACATGATCATCAAAACAGATAAAACAATGCTATGATGTATGCACATGCAATGAGCATCCCCCATCATGTACATTCATAGCCATCACTTGACGTGCCTTGCACCGTCAAGGTAAATTACAATACAACTTCCATCTCTTCATCATTGACTAATTCATATCACGTATTAGTCCTCCTGGCGGGACTCTCATCGCCTAAGGAGACCAATGTGACTATGATCATCATGTTACTCCTCCTGGCGTGACTTGCACCACCGAGGCAGGACGTAACTTATAACTTGAAACACTGTAGAACCTCACTCATAATCCCATGTCTATGCATGAGATGCCAATGCCTGTATGCCATTTGTTAATGCATAAAATATCAGTTGAAACACATATATTAAAACAAGAGTATCATAAGAAAAACTGGGTAAAAACCGTGGTTACAAGTAGGTAGGAAACCTACTGAAGATTCACTTCAGTACTTGATCTTTCTTTCGCGTCACCCGGTCACGACTCGCACGTCTTTCAACTTCCGGTACCTTATCCATATAACAATCAATAAATCATACTATCACTTACTTGTTCATTCATATCTAAGACCCAACTACATCATGTGAGTCCTTTGATCAATCCCTTCGTTTGACTTGTATTCACAGATTTGCCATTGGTATAACTAATGTCTAATCTTGCTCATAATCAAAGTTCATAAAAGTAATCTACCTTATTGGGGTTCGGCCATACTACTTGGCCGAACCCTACCAATCCAATTTGTACTTCTTAATCCCTTCACAACCATTCAAATCACTTGGTTCCAATCCTCATTTTCGTCCACCAACACTACCCCATTAAATCAGATAAAAACCTTAAAGCAACCCATGGGGTTCACTTGATCTGGTTGATCCCTCAACTTCTCATGATTATACATGATTTAATCATGTTATCACAACCATGAATTACATGGTTCAACCACATAACCAGCCACCAAAACAGTAATTTAACTTCACCAAAACACATCACTTACTTTCATGGGGTTCGGCCATTCAAGGCGGCCGAACCCAATGTCCATGTCTTGGTCTTTTAACCATGCTTTAGGCGTTATTTAAACATGCAATATCAATATTATATTGCTGCCTTTAAACCTCTTAGAAACCATCTAATTAAATTTATTCAAAACAGTCCATAAGGTCCATGGTTTCCATGTTTCACAACATGAAAACCAACATCCTTTTACATGGGGTTCGGCCCTCTATGGTGGCCGAACCCAATGGTTATGTTTACTGTTTTTAAACCTCAAATAATCATGTAATAACAGTATATTAAAATCAGGTTTTACCTTTCAAACAAACATCCAAAAATTAGCCCAATTTCATAGGGTTCGGCCATGCTCATTGGCCGAACACCATGAAATTGGTTTTGAACATTTAACCCTTTATCTTGGGTCTGAAACCAACACCCAAATCCATGTTTTAACCTCCTTAAAACATGCATTCCAAATCCAACAATAACATCTAATATCAGTCCCAAACTATATGGTTTTAATTTCCAAAAACTATCAAAAACAATCACTTGTTTCCATGGGGTTCGGCCATGCAAAGTGGCCGAACCCAATGGTCCATTTCCATCTTTTAAACCGTTGTTTTATACCCATAACACCTTCAGTCCCTATGTCATTCAGATCCATGTTTTTAACCCTTTCTAAAAACATGCATTTGAATCTGAAATCAAACCCAAAAACAGTCCATAAAACCCATGGTTTTCATGTTTCAAAACATGAAAACCAAGCAATCTCTTGCATGGGGTTCGGCCCTCCATGGTGGCTGAACCCAATGGTTATTTTTTTACCATTTTAAATCCTCCATAATCAAGGTTAAACACTGGTGTATTCGGCCATGACCATGGCCCAATACATACCCCACTTTATTAATCCAAAAGTCCATGAAACACTTACCAAATTCCAAGCTCATGTCTTGCCTTTTGATCCTTGCTTCCTTTCCTTCTTATTTCCCTCCTTCTTTCTTAATTCCTTGCTGGTTTAAGCTTGAATAATTGATGCCAAAAACCTCTGCTGTTCCACTTAAGCAAATGAATTGGAGAGAGGGAGAGAGAGATGGAGAATCTTGGCTTTTCAATGGTGAAAAATGGCCAACATGGTGTTTGTTTCCTTTAATAATTCAGCCCCCAAAACCCCTCCACTCCCTCATCAATTCTTGCCTAAACCAATGGGACACTTGCTGCCAACAAATGCACCCATTGGCATTTCAACGTTGAAGGCTTGGGGTTTCCAAATGGGATAGAAACCCCCCCTATTCCCATTTAATGTTTTGCATGAAACTCACCATAACAAGTCCCCAACGTGTGGGACTTGTTTTGGTTTGTTTGAGATCACAACACCTCCTCATATTCCACTTAACTCATTGAATTTACAGCCCTTTTGACTTCCATTTTGACTCACTCAACTCAATGTCCAACTCACCATACTTAATGCATTTCATTCAATGCACATGAGTTAACTCACCTTTTGATTTAATTCCAACTCACCTCAGTCCCACTCAACTGATTTGACTCGTGTTTGAGCTCCCTTGAGGGTTCACACGGTCAAGAATAGTCAACTCGACCCGTTGGGTCCACTTTTAGCTCTTTGACCCGTTTTTGACTCCATGACCCAATTATGGTATTTTGGTCATTTGTAATTGGTTTTTACATATGGATCAAGCCTACCCATTTTTTCTCCACTTGATTTCCAATCAAATCAGCTTAACCCCATTTAATTTGAGCTTGCACAATGGTCAAATCATCCATTTTGACTTATTGGGTCCAATTGGGCCCTTTGACCCATTTAGCCATTTTTGACCCAATTGATGTAAATTGCCCAACCAATCACACTTAACGTTCATAATGTGCTCATATGATCTTAATTTGAGCAATGGGCCCCACCATTTCCTTACTTAACATCACAAAATAATTAATTTAATACATCAGCGGCATTTTCGTAATTATCCACTTCATTGAGAAATTACCCATCCAATCAAACTTGACAATCATAATGTGATCATATGATCTTAATTTGAGCAATGGACCCCACTATTTTCTCATTTAACATCATAATTATTGCATTCACCAAATCCAGGGGCATTTTCGTAATTATCCATTTCATTGAGAAATCGGGGTGTTACAAATACAAGGAGCACGTCCTTGATTGCGATTGCTACAGCCGCCTCAACCATTGTTGGAGAAGGAAGAGTCTGAGCAACAACCAAAAGAAATTCAGCCACGACCACCGTAAGAAGAGTTCCCACCCCACGAGAGGAGAGAAGTGCAGTGTGAGAGGCGCCTACAGTATTGTCAGGTGTAGCACTCAGAACTCGATTGACGATCAGAGGCTCAAACAAAAGTAGACGAGCGCGTATATCTGTGAAAACGAGGACAGGGGTTAGGGTCGGAAAAAAAAAACTTTTTAATGGATTCTCTGGCTCTGATACCATGAAGAAAATATTAAACCTGCAAATTTCACATTTTCCACTATCTCAATATAAATAAGTTTACAAGCCTCTCACAGAGGACCTAGACAAATCAATTACAATCCCTAATTTAGGGACATTGCTAAATACAGATGTACACGTATGGAAGGTCAACACGTTCCATTAATACAATTTCATCTGCATGATCCAGTTCTATCGAAGAAGATCCTGACCGTAGATCAATGGGCTAGATGCCCTCACCACCCAGTAATAACTGCTTAAAATTGCATTTATGTCTAATTTTATTGAGCATTATCGCACTCATTTTTCATTTAATTTCTTAATTTACACGTAAATATGCGAGTTATATTAATTAAAACTTATTGGACATATTTTTACTTTTAGAAAATAAATCCAACCAATTTAATCAAGTGCAGATCAAATGTTTAAAATAAGTCACGGCTAAATATTAATTGAGAAATTTTGCGAGTCTCCCCGAGTCAAATTACAATATCTAGAGGTAGCTGTTGTGGGTGTATGCATTCACATAAGATCTAGAGTTTGTATTGACTGAACATAAAATCATACCTATTATTGCATTGACTAAATCCCATAAACCATTTTAATTCTTAAAAGCCATTTTAAAATCAAAGGTTCCATGTCATGTCAATGTGGCCTGATGTAATTGTTAAAAGCAAGAATGGTGGGCTGATTAATTAAAACTGATGCATTTTTGGAATGGATAGGACCTGATTCGTTCTTGGGTCTGGGCAATGAATGCGAGGCTATGAAATGAGAATACGTGCGGAGTGCATTGATGTTGCTGGAACCCCATTGGAAGAACAGAGAAGGACGTTGCGAAAGCAGCTCTCTGCGATTTTCTGCTACAAAAGAGGGATCGACTGTGTAGCGCGGTTTATGCTGAAATCTGGGGATGCAAAAAGGGGCAGATTTGCTGGGCATAGAAGGATAAGTCTCATGTTGTGGCGGGAGGGAGGAATTTTTTTTTTTATATCAAATCAACACACAATCAAAATAGGAAGGAATAGGTGATTGAATATTGGCCAACCTCTGCTGATTGCAACCACACTAGCAGAGGGAGACAAGAAAGGGCTGCTAAGGTGGTTCTTTCTCTCACACGATGAAATCTAGCATAGAAAAAGGATATACCATGTAGAATAACACAAATAATTTGATGTGTCTCCCTTAATCAAAGAGAAATTATGTGATATAGAGATAATGGAATACAAATATGGAAAGTAAATAATGAGGAAATCCTTAAATGGGGAAATACAATATATCTTGAATCTAAATATATCTTAATGTCTAAATATATCCCTAATAAATGGGGAATTTTGAGGATCTCTCCCCTTGACGAGAGCATCAAGCATCGAGGGAAGCACCCTTCTCTTCCTTCTTTGTCTTCTTTTCTTCTTATCTTTGTCTTCTTTTCGTTCTCTGTTTTGAAGATCTGAACGACTGGTGACAGCAGCCTGAGAGGAGAGATTGGGTGCAGATCGACCAGCAAAGGGTGTCTTGATCACTCACAGCTGGGCAGCAAAAAGATAGCAAACGAGCACTGCAAATCTTGGTTGCAGGCATCAACATTGGTGACTGATTCGTAGAGGGATCGAGTAGAGCACCGGCGAGTGACACGCCGGCGACGCTTGGGCAGGAGCTAGCAGCAGTTGGACGGCTGTAGCTGGCGAGCAGAACGGACTTGAAGGAGAATAGCAGCAAGCTGGGTCGGTGGTCTTCAGCCAGCAGTGACAGAGAGCAGAGACGCAACCCCTACTGTAGCATGCAGCAACTGTTTCACCCCGTTTTCCTCTATGCTCTTCGTTAGTAGGGAGTGGTTTTTGTTTTATTTTAATTTGTCTTTAAACACTGTTAATTTTTAATTTCAAAGTTTTCTTCATTATGTTTGGCATTTCATGTTTAACTTAGTTTTGTAAATATTTTAAATTGTTTAAGTATTGTTTTATTTTCCATTCAAAGTTATCAGTTGATGTCATTTACTATGTTGTTAGGCTAAGGCTGATGTTTAATTACTTATGGGGTTATTTTTATTCAATATTTGAAGTATTAATATCAGTTTTGATTAATTGAATGGTTTTACTTAATTCCGACTTTAATCATGCTTGACTTTTTGTGATTTGTGGATTCAGTGAATGCTTGGAGAATATTTCTTCTTAATTCACCGTGATTTGCATATACATTGAGTGCTTGCTCAGAAACCCTTTCGATTTGTGTAATAAATTTTAATGATTCTCTGCATATTTATATACTTCTTTTGATTTATTGTGATTTACGAATATAATAAATGCTTGAAGAATTCCTGTGACATGTGAGATTTGCTCAAATATATTTAACAATCAATTATTCAAACAAATTATTTGAAAAAAATATTAGAGTTAATTGCCAAATCTTCCGATTAGTAGAATTATAATTCAAATTTAACTAAGATAAGTTGATGAAAAATATCCTATGAATTATTAAACGGAGCCCCAAATCTTAGTGACTGTTTATTTCTGTTTTAATTTTGTCACCATCTTAACGCTCCATACTAGTGTGGAAATTCAATTCTATTTTAATCACTTTAAAAAATGTTCTTAATACCTTCATTCCATATGGATTCGAGCTCGGATCTACTGACTATTTTGCTACTACGCTACCTGCATTTGAGTGTACACATCTAAAGTGGTAGTACTCAGTGTAATACTTTATCATAATATTAGAGTTTAGTAATTCAAAAGCAATCATATAATCAATAATCATTAAACTTAATGTTCGACAAACCTAAATGACATAACCACAGGACTTGAATCGATTGATATTTGAAACAAAGATCAATCTTAATGTGGAAAATATAAACATCACAATAATAAGACATACCCAGATCCACTAATGAAAAATAGTGAGTTTTAATCTTCCCTTTGATATGTCGATGTCTCCTGAAGTCTAAAAACAAGAGAAAAATACACACCTTGGAGTTTCTACATTTTTCCTTCTTAATGCCTTCTCCCAATTCTGTGAATAGTATTTTGAAATATTTGACTTGTCTTAAGTTGATGGATAATTATAGAGAGAAACTTTTTTATAGAGACAATTAGAATTTTTATTTTCTACTTTTTATCAAAATAGAAAACTAACCCCTTTAGAACTCTCCTAATTTAGACTTTCCTTATTTAAACACAATTTTTTCAATTTAAGATTCTCTATTTGAAATCTCAAAAAAGATAATGGGGGTCATATTTAATTTTATATCAGTGTCACTAATCATGACCATTTAGTCTAATTAAAGGTCATATTATAATTTGACTAATTTTTAAAATGTACAAGCGATACCAAATAAAATTAGGAAGAGCCTTTAGAGTGTGATGAATTAGAACTGACTACCCTCGTTTCTCTCGTTTCATGATTCAGAGTTCCCAGGCAACAGATTATTAATTGGAAATTTAATTTTTTTCCAATGAGCCCTTGTTTTTTAAGAATAGTAGCTGAGCAAGGAAAGGTCAGTGAAGGGGTGCCAGTGAGCAGTGAGACGGTCTTCAGTAAAAAGATGACATTGACGACAAATCCCATCAAACCATTCGGTGGTGGCGTCCAATTTGTCACTTAGCATAACAATGGAGAATTTTCTTAGATTTCCTTTCCCATTTGTCTAGGATTCTTTAAGCACAAGTCATTCATTGAGTGTACCAGGACAAAATTGGGTGTTATGTACGCAGACAAAACCATGTGCCATAGGAAAAAGGGAAGATGATGGACTTCTTTAAATTTACACAAATAGTTGATGACAACGATTACTGATGGTAAACATACTTTTTATTTTCTATTTTTAATATTCTTTATAAAAATAATTAAAATTTATACAAAGATAGATTACTTTTAACTTTTGGCATTCTAAACTTGAGGGAGACTTATCAAGACTGATGTTTAATATAAATGTGACCATTATATTTTTTTAATATAAATGTGAGCATTATATTTTTTTAATAGAATATGTAGAGAATGATAAAACTGTTGAATGTTTAAAATTTGAATTTAATTTGATCATATTAATTTTCTGATTTTAGATTTTGAAATTTGATTATCACAAAATCATTTACTTTTCATCGTTTATCTCATAAAATTAAGGTAATTAAATTGATTATTTTTTCTTAAATTATTTCATTCCTAATGTCTTGTATCCATTGCACCTAATCATATAAGACCCATTTTACAATAAACAAATAATTTTCTCATTAGAAATGAAAACCACAATCTCACTAAGGATGTCTTTCATCATTTCTACTATGGTTTACAAGGATACCTTTATCTATAGCCAAAATATAATAAATAGTATAATTTTCATATATTAAAAAGGTGAAAAAAAAATATTAAAAGAATTGTTCTGAGGTTAGTGAAGGTGTCTTGCACTGTTTAAGACTAGACCTATTGAAGGTGCAGCGTAGCCTCATAAGTTAGGGTTCTTCTTAGGAATGATGCCCTCTGGATGGTTAATTAACGGCTTAATCTCGCCTATTGCGGGTTTTTATTTTTCATTAAAAAAATGAAGAAGATGGAAAATAAATAATTTCTTTTTCATTTTTTCCGAATAACATAAAAAATTATAATTCTTTTTAAATTTTACAAGAATTTCATTTTCATAAGGAAAATAGAAAAAATTTAATTAGAAAAAAAAGGAAAATTCCACTCACTAAGACAACACCTTATTTATTTTTATTTATTTATAATGAAAGCAATAAAACCATCATCTTTTATAGTCGAAAGTCGAATTCATTGCACTTCTTATGTGAGTTAAATTGAATCCAATCAAAACTATTTCTAAATCCTCAATGAACATAGAGTAAAGCCAAATCGAAAAAGAAATCATATACAAATGACATACTTTTTTCTTCGAGTTTCTAGACATTATTCGGCATACATGGCTTGGAAAACAAAAGAAAGAAAAGCTTTCATACGTAGCGAAGCAGCTCCATCACAACATAAGTTCAAAATGTTGGTAGAATCCCTGCCGTTGATTAAATGAAAATGGTAGATGATGGCAATGGTGCAAGAGTGAACTTAGGCAGGACACTTGAAACCATTAGGAGGGGTCTTGCCACAGTCAATGAGGACCTCAAGAGCAATGGGTAAGATGAGATTGATGTTAAGCAGCTTAGCTTTGATGGTGGTGCAGAGGCAGACAGCGGCATCCAAATCAACAAGGCCTTGGAGAACAGGACAACATGTATCCTTTGCTCCACTGCCTATGCCAATGTTAATCAGACCTCCCAATAGATCCACACATGCTCCCAACTTGAGAGTGTCTATTGGGCATGTTTCTTGTGCCGGAGGTGGTGAAGGCATAAATGGTGGGGTAGGGACAACCGGAGCTGGAGGCGGCTTTGGCACTTCTTTTGGTGGCGGAGGTGGGCACGGAGAAGGAGGGGGCTTTGGCACATATGGAGGGCTCACCTTCGGTGGGGTAGGCGGCGGCTTTGGAACATATGGTGGGCTAACCTTTGGTGGTGTTGGTGGTGGCTTTGGCACATATGGAGGGCTCACCTTCGGTGGAGTAGGCGGCGGCTTCGGAACATATGGTGGGCTCACCTTTGGTGGTGTTGGTGGTGGCTTCGGCACATATGGTGGTGGCTTAACATGAGGTGGTGGCTTAATGTGGGGTGGTTTGACATGAGGCGGTGGTTTGACCATAGGGGGTTTGGGGGGAAACTTTGGGGGCTTAGTAGGAGGAGTTGGGTAAGGGCAGTCACAGGCTAAAGAAGGAAGAAGAGCACCTGAGTTGAGAACAAAGAGCAAGAGACTGGCCAACAAGAACTTCCCCATGCTTAGGAGAGGGTTGAGGGTTTCTTTCCCTTCCCTCACTTGCTGCTGATGAGATTTACAACACAAAATGGGTCGTTCTTATAGACAAACAAGGATGCAGTGGCCACCGCCAAAGCCCTACTTCAGTCGTATTGATCAGAGCTTTTGTCATTATTGGCGGCGTCTCGATGAACGGGGTGTAAAGAGAATAAATTGTTATCTTTTTTACCTTTATTTGCTAAATAAAAGGTAAAGATAAAAAAATATGAATTTTATTTTATTTTATCTCTCAATTCTCACTTTTAAAATCTAAAAAAAATCGTAGTTATATTTAGTCACCCACTCTTAATTACTTATCTCATAAAATTTATGACACAAAAATGAGTCATTCTTATACAAAAATAAGGATGGAGAAAAAGAAAAGGATGGAGAGGCCACCGCCAAAGCCCTACTCCAGTCCAATGGATGAGAGGGTTTTGTAAGCATGTATTGACTCGAATAATAGACAACAAAGCCCTTGGTTTTGCTACTTTTTGTCCTATACTTTCTCTTTCCTTTTTTTATATATGAAAACTAGGATAGTATTTCTCTCTTTCTCATGGGAGGTGGCTTCCAACAGGATAGCCCGCCAGCCAGCCATTTTTATTTTTAACTTATTGCCACTGTAGCACCCGTGACTGCTAGCAAAAATCTCATTATTATATGTTTTTAATAAAGTATGATATATTTTATTTCAAGGATTTTAAAACATTAAATTTAATTACATTATTATATGAAATTAATATTTTGTGTGTAATTTAATAAAATATTTTAAATTAAAAGATAGACTTAAATTTGTGTAGTCAATACTAACAAGCTCATGTTTGATTCCACTTTATTGACTGAGTGGTCGCCTCCAATCCAGTCGGATAATACAATAATAATTCTCATTGCAAAAAGAAATTTGAAAAAGGTTGAGAAGTGTATTTTTTAATGTGGTAAAATCCTATAAATCAGGAAAACATCTACGTGTCTAGTGTATGCAAAAATTTCACTGTAATTGAGAAATTTTTACGAATTCGCCAACTTGCCAATGTTTGCCTCTACTTTGCTAATTTCTCAATGTTAGACTGAGCAAAGATGTTATGGATTCGCTGATTCAACAGTGTTTACCTCGGCTTTATTGAAGTATATTTCTCACATTTTCATTGACATATTTACATTGTATATATAGATACAAAGGAGAGATTTTCTCCATTAGAAAACACAAAACCTTGGACTCATAATTCTATAATCCGTTGACTATCCCATGATTATCGATGAGGATAATCATGGGATCTGATGGAGAGATTAACGGATCGGCTAGAGTCGTTGGAGAGAATATCGGTTGTGATAGCAGCGAATGAGGTGAAATAGTGATTATCGTTAATAGCCCATCTCAAGCACAACTCGCCATCCACGAGATTGAGCTTGGCACGAATGGTCATAAAGCGAGGTGAAGACAATCCTTTGGTGAAAATGCCAGCCAACTGATCTTTGGTGGAAATAATTTTAACTACCAATTGTTTCCGAGCAACCATATCACGATCAAAATGAAAATAAATTTCAACATGTTTTATATGGGCATGAAAAACTGAATTGGCTGTGGATAAGTAGAACCAATATTGTCACACCAAAGAGTAGGAGACCCTTGAGAAAAACCCGTAATTCTCTAAGAAGCGAGATTAAACATGTAAATTCAGCAGTGGTCGAGGCAATGGCTTGGCATTCAGCTTCAGTGCTGGAACACACATTGTTTGTTGTTTCTTAGAGCTCCAAGAAATCAAATTGTTGCCAAGAAATATAGTAAAACCACCAGTCGAATTTCTATCATCGGGAAAACTAGCCCAACCAGCATCAGAAAAAACTGACAAACATAAAGGGGAAGAGCGATGAAACTGCAGTCCAAAGGAGATGGAATGTTTCAGATAGCAGAGAATATGCTTAACAAAGGCCCAATGTGCAATAGTGGGTTGATGCATAAATTGTCAGGCTTTGTTAACGACAAACGAAATATAAAGTTGTGTGAGTGTCAAATACTGTAATCCCCCAACAATACTGGGATAGAGAGTAACATCTTCTAATGGCTCGCCAGAATGTTTGGATAAAGACGAGGAAGAAACAACAATGGATTTAACTTGTTTGGAATCACTCATACTAGACCAGGATAGTAAGTCGCAAACATATTGTTGATGAGAGAGAAGAAGTCCCGTCATTATGTTGTAAACTTCAATTCACAATAAATGATGAAGATGGCCAAAATCTTTTAGAGCAAATTCCCGTCCAAGGGTGGATATGAGATCCGTGATCTTTGAAGAGGAATTGCTAGTAATAAGAATATCATCCACATACACCAAGAGATATAAAATAACATCATTGTTACAATAGATGAATAATGAAGTATTAGTCTTGGAACTAGTAAAATCCAAACTGAGTAAGAAATTACTAAGTTGACGAAACCATGCTCGCGGATACTGTTTAAGGACATAGATAGACTTCATCAGTTTACAAACATGAGTAAGATGAGAAGTGTCCACAACTTCTGGTGGTTGACTCGTATAAACGTCTTCGTCTAGACAACCATGAAGAAAATCATTATTAACATCAAGTTGGCGGATAGGCCAATCACTTGGAACCGCCAGAGCAATGACCAATCGTAAGGTTGTAAAATTAACAATAAGACTAAAAGTGTCATGATAATCAATAACAGGTAGTTGATTGTAACCTTTTGCGACCAATCTCGCCTTATAGCGAACAATAGACCCATCAGCATGACGTTTAATGGTGAAGATTCATTTACAGCCAAGAACATTCATGGAGGGTTGTGCTGGAATAAGAAGCCAAGTACATTGGTGGATGAGAGCATTCGATTCATTACTCATAGCCACATGCCAAATGGGAAACTTCACGCCAGAGTAGACATAAGTAGGAACCATATTTGTATTGTCGAGATACAAATCACATTTAGTGGCAGCAAAGGCTTTGCGTTTAACAATACCAGACTTGGCGCACGTCTGCATAGGATGTGTAAAAGTTAAAGTCAAAGCAGTCACAGGAACAGGAGAAACACCATGAGGAGAGTCACAACATAGTTGTGTAGTGACGGTGACAGACAAGGGGTTTGACTGAGATGAAACATCAGTAGAGATTGGAAAAGATGCAGACTCTGGTGATGTTGCAAAATCAGATGAGGACTCAACCAGGGGCACAACCGGGAAGTCACTAGGAGCAGTGGAAGATGTGGGAGCAGAGGATGATGGTAAGTCGTTGGCGATGGGCAAGGTGCCAAAGTTGATCGATACGGGAGTGGACACAGAGGTGAATGTTGTCTCCGAAGAAAAAGAAGAGCTTGCAAAATGAAAATTGCTTTCATCAATTACCACATGGCGTGCAATAATAATCTTCTTTATGTTAGGATTATAATACCTATAACCATGATGACGAGAATTGTATCACAAAAATATACACAACATAGAGCGAGGATCCATCTTGTTACTATTATAAGGTCGTATGTAAGGATAACATCCAAAAATACAAAAGAACGAATAGTTAGGTAGTTCTCCAAACAAAACTTCCAACAGAGAGTGATGTTGTAAGAGAGGAATAGGGAGACGATTAATTAGATAGGAAACCGTCTCAAAAGTATGGTTCCAAAATGACTGAGGTACATTGGCATGGGTCATTAATATAAGACCTATATCCACAATATGTTTATGTTTGCGTTCAGTTGACCCATTCTGTGATGTGTATAAGGGCACGATATTTTGTGAAAAATCCCACACTGTGACAAATAATGACTTAACTTCTGATATTCACCTCCACAATCAGTTTGAATTGCTTTGATTGTTTGATTAAAATAATTTTCGACAAGGCATTTAAAGCGTAAAAATAAATTAAAAACATGAAATTTAAAATCAAATGGAAAGATCTAACAAAATTTAGAATAATCATCAACAAATACCACATAACATTAATATCCATCAACAAAACGAGTAGCGGTTGGTCCTCATACATCAGAAAATAAGAGATTTAAGGAACCAAATGATGTGGAAGGTGAGCTGAAAAAGGCAAGCTTGTGATTCTTTCCAAATTGACACGCAACACACACTTCTGGACCTTTATTAAATGAAACTGATAGTTTTGCCTTGGAAATAATCTTTCTATTAGTCCGGATAGAGGGATGACCCATGTGAGAATGCCACCATTCGAGAGATGCACGTTCACTAATAAATGTTGTAGGAGATGAACCTTTTGTCGGTGAGCAATGGAGTATGAGCTGATAGAGTCCCTTTCTTACTCAGTCCTTGAGTGAGAACTTTCCCCGTGGTGCGATTCTTAATATAAAAATAGTCAGGGTGAAATTCAAAGAAGACATTATTATCACACGTAAACTGATTTACGGATAATAAGTTGCGAGAAATAGACAAAATATGTAGAATGTCATTAAGAGGAAAAGATCTATCATAAGAAAAGAGAGTAGATGAACCAGTATGGTGAATACGCAAACCTGCACCATTGCCTACTGCTAGCAGATTTGGGCCAGAGTAATCCGAATGTATAGAGAGATTGGCAAGATCTACTATAACGTGATGAGAAGTTTAGGAATCAGGAAATCAATTGTTGTCAATAAAAGGTGAGAAAGAAGCAATATAGGCGGCAATGGAAAACATTATTGAATCGCTGGCGACACTACAAGGCTGTGTGGCTGATGCAATTGCACACCTGACAGATAATACGAGGAGACTGTGCGGGATGAGGTACATGAGAACTATCAGCTAGAGAGGTTGACTGCACATGGCATCCCCTAGATTAACCACCATGTCCACAAGAACGAGTAGACTGATTGGATGGAGAGCCTTTCTGATTCGGGCGAGAAGATGCCGCATGTTGTTTAGTAGAGGTGTTCGCTAGGGGAGAATGTAAGTCAAGCGGCAAAACCTCATGAGCGAGGCGAAGTTCTTGACTATAAGGGAGACCTTGTAAGTCAGAAAAGGAAATCGGATATGCCCGAGTAGTGATAGAGGTGACAAAATTTCCATATTAAGGTCCAAGACCACCAAGAGTGTATAAGACAAGATCATCATCAACACAGGACGGGAAGCCGCCGCAAGACTATCGACAAGAGATTTGACAGATATAAGATACTTTAGCATGGAAGAAGAGCCATTCTAAATATGAAAAACTTGTAGACGAAGCTGCATTACACGAGTCAGGGAATGGGATGAAAAGGAACACTCTAGTTGAAGCCAAGAGGCGCTTGTGGTTGGAACACCAACAAGTTGAGCTTGAATGGGTTTAGTGAGCATAGAGAGAAGACACCCAAGGAGTAACTAATCATTCTATTGCCATGTCAGAAACTCGAGGTTGACTTTGTCAGAAGATGAAGAGTGAGCTTTAGGATCTGTAGGTAAAATATGGGGTGGGTAAAAATTGTCCCATCAACATAGCCAAGAACATTGTAGCCTCGTAGAAAGGGCAACGGCTGAGACTTCCACACCAGATAATTATCAAGAGTTAATGAGACAGTAATAAAATGCTAAAATTATCTAGACAAGGACGAGAAAGTGTCCATAGCAGTCCTCAAACTGTGTTGATCGGAACCCAATGATCAATGCAAATTGTCTAAAGAAAAATATTTAGATCACCACATGCAACAAAGTCTTGAACCAATATAGGAACATGGAGCAAAGTCAGATCTGGGTGGAGCTCTCCTCTCGAGAAGTCAGATCTTTAGATCTGGGAATGGCGAGGGCTGCAAACAACGATCAGCAGGGATGTGTATGTTGAGAAACAAGGGTTAGGCTTGGCGCAGGATCTGCTGTAAGAAGACGTCTGTAATGAGCGGTGATGCCGTGCTAGAGATAAAGGTAGGAAGCCCTATCTCTCAGAACTCCACAGACAAGTAGGCAAAGAAAGGACGAATGTAGAGAATCCACGGAGAAGATGCCAAATGTGTATGGGTGAGGGAAGTGAAAGTTCACAGGGGTGCTAGAACAAAATTGACCCTAGAGGGGGGTGAATAGGGCAATCATCACTTTTTATGGTCTTCACAAATTTCTCGATTAATTAAAATGATTTGCAGAGGATTAAATGAATTAATCAAGATAAATGTTTTGTATGATACAAAAGGTATGATAATTATAGATCAATCACACAAGTAAAGACTAAACACCCATAACAACATATTTATGGTGGTTCAGAGTAAACCCTCCTACGTCCACATTAAGGACTCACACAACCTTGGGTTAACCCAAATTCACTATGTGGGGACTTACACCCTCATAAATGACTTGGAATTTCACCCAATCCCTAGGATTTTGGAAGGTTCGACCTACCCCGATCTATGTCCTTATCCCTTTATTTTTTATAGTGGTTCAAGCCCTTGCTTTAATCCACTTCACAAGATAATGAAATTAAAAACACAAAGAAACACTTACCTTTGAAGCTCAAGATCTAATGAAGTTGTGTTTTTTGAAGATCTCTCCCTTTGATCTTATTGATGATGAAGATGTACCTTTGTATGGAGCAATCAGATAGGGAAAAGGTTTCTAGGATGTATGATTTGCCAATGTAAATGCTAGACAAGTTTTCACGCTCACTCAATCTCAATCAAGGGTGTGATTGGATCCTTATATGATTTACCTATGTGAAGTGCATGGAGAGTGTTTGGAAGATGTTGGGATCTCTGGGAATGCCTTAGGTTTTTCCAAGTTAAAAGTTCCCACATTTTTCTCAAAAATTCGGAGGTTATATAGGCAATTAGAAAAACAACAACAGTAGGTCGTCAACATATCGACACTGTCGATGTGTCGGTTTCCAAATATTACCATTTTAATATAACCATTTTGACTTCAACGGAATAATAAAAAACAATCTCGATACACTGACATCCTCGATGTATCGACGAGCTATCGTTCGATATGTCGGCAGATACAATTGTATCGATCTGGGGCTTAAGGCATTTTACAGAGGATTTTCATCCAGATCTTTGATCAACCTCCTCGACATATCGACATCCACGATGTGTCGACCATGACGATGTGTCGACTGGGTTTAGCTCAATGTATCGACAATCTTGATACACTCGATCTGAGGCTGAGGCAATTTTACAGGGTTTTCATCCAGAACCTTTGCCATTTGCCATTTGATTTCAACACATTGAAGACTACGATGTGTCAACCCTGTTCACTTCGACATATCGACACTGCTGATATGTTGACTTGACAATTTTGACAGATTTACCAATTTGAAACGTTCGGTTCTTTCCATTGTCAATGCTTAGGCTTCATTAATTTTTACCAAAATGGTATCAAAGCCTAGGCATGGTCCACCTATGGATGTGGGTACCACCTAGAGTCATTCATGACCAATTTTACCTTAAGTGATTGCCATACACATGATGATCTTGAGGCTTGAACTTGATCTTTCTAACTTTAGCTCACTTGAGTCTTGATCACTATCTTCAATCTTCTTAGGAACTGCTTCACACGAGTCATGGATTTGACAAACAAGGGACTTGGCAAGCCGGGCACTAACAGGAAGAACCGATCTACTAGATGGAAAAGGATCACCAAAGATAGTTTCAGTGCCCCAGCTTGTCAAGTCACCTTTTTGTCAATTTCATGACTTAGGTGAAACATTGCCTCAGAAGGTGGAAGCTATGAACAAGACTCAAAGTGTGGTGTGAAGATTGAATTAAGACCTCAATACGGAAGAACAAGTTGAAGATTCAAGCATCACCAAGTGTATGGCAATCACCAAAGGTAAATTGGTCATAGATGACTTTAGGTGGAACCAACATCCTTTTCTAGGCTTAGTGAAACATGTTGGTAATAAGATTAACAAGCCTTTGTGCACCCGAGATAGTCACAAAGTCAGATGGGATGAAAATTGGAAAACTGATAAACTGTCAGGTCGATACGCCGAGCCCATCGACTCATTGGTGAGACAGGACAGACCTGTCGTGGTATTCGACACATCGACCGGATTGACAAAGGTTTTAGAATGAACACACTGTCATTCTGGGTTCCACTCAGATCGAGTGTATCAAGTTCATCGACCCATCAGTGATAATAAGATCGGCCCATTGAGGTCATCGATACATCGACTGGAAAAATTGAGCTTCTAATTAGGAACAAACTGTAAAACCAGGTTGCTCTCATATAGAGTGTCTCGTGCACACCGACACATCGGTGAGAAAAAATAGACCCATCGGTGCGTACGACACGTTGACCTGGGTTGAGTGAGATTTGGAACTTAGAGCTCAAGACTACTCTCATTCAGACATATCGAGGTCATAGACCAGTCGAGAGTATCAAGACCGACAAATCGACGGTACCGACATGTCGACTGGATTTGACAAGTTTCTGGCCTTGAAACTCTGTCTACATGGTTTTTCCTCAGGCCGATACGATCGAAAAACCGACACATCGATTATAACTTGTGGCAACCCATCGATGTGGCTGACCCATCGGTAGTGACCGTTTTATATCCATTGGAAGCTTAATGGTCAAATTGCAACTGCACTATGCCAGTACCGACCCATCGACTAGGTCGACTTATCGACAACCCAAAATTGGGATTTTTATTTTTGCCTATATATTCTCCAAACATTGAAGAGTTTTGTTGGACACTGGGGAGAGCTTTGAATAGAAAAATCCAAAGGCATTCCAAGAGCATCCCAGCCTCTCTCCATGCATTACATGTTGGTGAATCATTTGAGATCCAATCTTAAATAGATTGAGATTGAGAGAGAGGAAGACAAACCACTCTAGGATAGATATTGGTCACCCAATTTCCTAGAGACCTCCCGAGGATTGTGATTGCTCATACTCGGTGCATCTCCATCATCAACCGACATCACATTAGGAGAATCTTTAAGAATCATCTTGTGAAGTGGATTAAAACATGGTGCTTGAACCACTATAAAAAATAGAGGGATAAGGACGTATACCGGGGTAGGTTGAACCTTTCAAAATCTTAGGGATTGGGTGAAATTCCCAGTAAATCGAGGTAGGTGGAATTCATACTCTATTTGTGAGGGTGCAATTCCCCACATAGTGATTTGGAATAGCCCAAGGTTGGGTGAGTCCATCAGTTGATGTATAAGGGTTTACTTTAGATCACTATACATCTAGTGTTGTGTGCGCTTTCTTTTTGTTGTTGTGATTGCTCTAGTATTTGCATACTCTCTTGTCAGACAACACTTGATTAATCTTGTTATTCCGCTGCTTACTGTTTTGATTAATCAAGAATTTTTAAAAGACCGTTAAAATCGGGATTGCCTTATTCACCCCCTTTTAGGGTTAATCTTTTTCTAGTACATCGGGAACTTTGAATTGGTATCAGAGCTTGAGTACTCTTTATAAAGGATCTAACCATCCGAGTTGATCCATGCTAGAACTTGGGAATCCTATTGCTCCGTTCTTTCTTCTCTCATTGACCATTTCTTTGTTTAATAGGAATGAGCCAGGCCAGTGGAGTTTGGTGAAGACATCAATAAACCTCCTTGCTTTGATGGCTCAAATTTTGTTCATTGCAAAATGAGGATGAAAGGATAGCTAATGCCCTTGGATTTCTATGCTTGGGAAGCCATTGTAAAAAGTTGGTCACATCCCATTGAAGAGACAACCATTCGGTCTAACAAATGTTAAGATCAAAATTTTACAATGTTTGGGATGACATTGAGAGAAGTAAACATCGTGAAAATTTCTTAGTTCTCAATAAAATTAGGTGTGGTGTCACCAAAGGACTTACAGGCCATCACAAACTTTGAAAAAACCAAAGATGTTTGGAAGTATTTGGAAAATGTTTATGAATTGCATGAAGGCCTCACTCCCTCTACCTCTTTGGATAATTCTAACCCCACTATTATAGATGCATGCTTTTCTTCCGTAACCCCGTTGCAGGTGCATCTACTCTCAAAGAGGTGTGTGTCACTCGGATATCATGTGGAGAATATAAGGATCCCACATATGAGGACACATCACAATCCGAAAGTGATTTAGATGAAGAAAATGAAGTGAAAAGAAATGGTTTCAGCTTTGAATCGGAGAGTGATTCAGACATGGAGCATCAAAATGGTAAGACCCTACATTGTTTTGTTGCCTCCCTTTCTCCTAATAATCTTCGAACTTGCTATTATTGTAATGAAACTGGTCATTTTAAATGTGAATGCAAGTTAAGAAAGTTACACTTTAACAAGAAAAATGTTGATAAAAAAGTGTAAAGAATAGGGAAAAATCAAGACCTCCTCACTTTGTGGATTTGTATATCCAAAAGAGGGTCTTGTCTCAAATCTCTGGAATTGGGCCAAATGTTCAAAATCGACGAATCAAAATGCCAAATTTCAAGGATTTGAGAGGAAAGGTCCGGATCAAAATTTCAAATGGATCTTTAAGAGATAGGACCTTACTCATGATCTACATTGGTCTACGACTTGTGCTTAATTGGAGTATCTCTAGACCAAGTGTAGTTGAACTCAATATTCATTCTTGTGAGTTCAAATAGCCCTTGTGCTATGGCATGGAACATTGACTCAAGCAAATACTTGATTGTACTTTTTCTGGCTATGGTATATGTCTTGCTTGGAGAGTCAAATAGTTGTGAACTAAGATTTTAAGTCCTACAATGGTGGCACAAATGTGTTAAGGTTCTCCAAAGTGGTTAACACATTTGAAATTTGGTTGGAATCTCTTTGTTATCTTGCTTTTTTTCCATGTTCCTAAATTGGTAGATATTTTGTGGATTGAATAATATGCAAGATGTGTTCATGGCATTGCTTCTCTTATTGGTAAAATCTTTGTATACCATATTTTGCTTATTTATGTGTATGCATTTTAAGGATTTCATCGCTGTACTTAATTGGTAGTATCTTGCTTGTGAGATGATCTTGTGCACATACATAGTGTTATTTTATTCCATGTTCTAAAAATTGTGAATCTCATGTGGAATAAACTTTGCTCCATGCTTGTGAATGTATTTGTTGATCCATATGTGATCAAAGGTTAAAAAGGGTAATCCATTCATTTACCATTCAACTCAAAGTATTGAACTTAATTGGAGTATTCCTTTTGAATGGTAAATGTTTTTAGAAGCATGGGAGATAAAATGGTGATTGACAAACACTTGTATGCTTTACATGGAGATTATCTTTTTTGGACCTATCCTTGATCTCATATAGTATATTTTGGTGCATTTGAAAATGGCTTTGTAAGTGTTTGTGATTAAGACATTTCATGAGTTCTTATCATGTTGAATATGTTCAAATGCTATACTTGTTTCATACTTCATTTCCATGCTTGTCATTGGTATATTATATGTGAAATGAATGTATGTCTTGCGTGTTTGTGCCCTCATTCCTATTCTCATCATTGGTACATGTCTTGAGGAATGATTGTGGTTCATAAGCATTGTGTTTTTTCTAAACCTAAGAATGCCTTATCGTATGAAATCACACATGGGCAATGGTCTTTGAAATGGTAAATTAAAAATGCTCAAGGTTATAGGATTGGATTGGATCAAAATCTTAAGTTGAACTCAAAGGCAAATTGATCCAAGATCCATGTTTTTGTGCATATATTAGTAAAATGGTTGAATTTTCAAAAGACACAAAATTGTGTGAATGTATGGACATTCTTTGGCATTCAAAGGTTGCCATGCAAAACTTGTTGTCATGTGGACATTGCATGCATCACAATCACACACTCTTCATCCCTCAATTTTGCAAATCTTATAGGGATGTGTTATTGTTATTTCCAATGGTCTTGAAAAACTATATCTTGGAAAATCGTTAGACATTGGAAATGAGTTTTTGGAGAAGTGTTCAAATTAGGAATATTATCCTTCTCCAAGGGGTGCGCATTCAATTTTTAAACCTTAAAATGGTACATTTGTGAGAAAAGAGTCATATATGGTTTGAATGCAACCTTGGAATGCACCTATGTCTTGGCTTTCAAAAACAATCAAATGTAGAATCTTAAAACCAAATGGATTTTGGTAGTGAAAGCCAACATGGTTATGTGAAATGTTAATGGACTTGGTGCATTGTGCTCTCAAATTGTTGAGCAAAGGAGACCACACCTTGGAATGTTTAAGGGAAGAAACAAGCTTCTAGGTGTATAATGGAATTCCTAGGATAGGATGTTTGTTCATTCAATGTTCTTAATTGGTAAATGCTTTGATTAATGAACTTGGTTCTTGGTCAATGCATTGTGCTCATATGGTTAAATATGTATGCATTACCTTGTTTTCTCATGAACTATGTGTCTAATTGGTGTATTTTTCCTATTTAGTTCATGCTGTTTTTCACTCATATGCTCCTTTCATAGAGTATTCCATGTATGAGTGAGTCCCTCCTCTTGCATGCATAACATATGTTTTCAAAAATGGTATAATTCTTGAAAATGCATGTGGCCCTTGTCCCCTCCTTCTCCATCTCCTCTTAGTCCAACAATTGGGACTTGTTTGAGCACACTAAATGTCGTATATTTGTGCTTATTACCTTTGTTAATTTATGATAAAAAGGGGGAGAAATATTAGACGCTTGATGTAAGCTTTGGGGAAGAAGTTGGAAGCTTGAAAGTAAGCTTAAGTTAAGGGGGAGAAAAATTGAAGCCTTGAATAAGCTTTGAAGGAGGATAGTCTTTGATTAAAGGGGAGTTTAATTAAGACTAAAGAGGTTTTAGTCCATTAGTTACAGGGGAGCACATTGTGCTTTATGGACTAACATTTGAGGGGGAGACCTAAGCTTCCACCTTGCTTGCATTGTTTGTGTGTACATGTATATTGTACAGGATCACATCGGAGACTGCAAGTGGACCAAGATGAAGAAAGCATCTTGAAGCACAGAGTCTAGGATTTATCATTTGGATTTGTACTTATAATTGTTGTATCAAATTTTATTCAAATGATGTATATGGGTTGGGCTAAGTCATCGAGTTTGTATTCATTAGTTTCTAAGTGTTTTGTCATGGAAATTGACAAAGGGGGATGTTGTCAGTGCTCCGGCTTGTCGAGTCACCTATTTGTCAATTTCATGACTTAGGTGAAGAATTGCCTCGGAAGGTTGAAGCTATGAACAAGACTCAAAGTGTGGTGCGAAGAGTGAATCAAGGCCTCAAGATTGAAGAATGAGTTGAAGCATCACCAAGTGTATGGCAATCACCAAAGGTAAATTGGCCATATATGACTTTAGGTGGAACCTACACCCTTAGTGGACCTTATCTAGGCTTAGTGGAACACGTTGGTAATAACATTAACAAGACTTTGTGCACCCGAGACATTCACAAAACAAGATGGGATGAAAATTAGAAAATTGATAAATTGTCAAGTCGATAGGTCGAGTCCACCGACCCATCGATGAGACAGGATAGACCTGTCGTGGTATTCGAAACATCAACTGGATTGAAAAAGGTTGTGGAATGGACACACTGTCATTCTAGGTTCCACTCAGATCGAGTGTATCAAGTTCATCGACTCATCCGTGATAATAGGATCGACCCATCAAGGTCATCGATACATTGACTAGAAAAATCGAGCTTCTGGTTAGGAATAGACTGTAAAACAGGTTGCTCTCAGATCGAGTGTCTTGTCCACACCAACACATCGATGAGGAAAGATAGACCCATCGATGCACATGACACGTCGGCCTGGTTTGAGTGAGTTCTGATACCTAAAAGTCAAGACTACTCTCGGACAAACATATTGTGGTCAGAGACCCGTCGAGAGTATCAGGACCGACCTATCGATGGTACCGATATGTCGACCTAGATTTGACAAGTTTCTAGCCTTGAAACTCTGCTACATGGTTTTGCCTCAGGCTGATACAATCGACAAACCGACACATCGACTATAAGTCATGTCTACCCATCGATGTGACCGACCCATCGGTAGTGATCGTTTTATATCCGTTGGAAGCTAACGGTCAAATTGCAACGACACTATGTCTGTACCAACCCATTGACCAGGTCGATTCATCGACAACCTAGAGTTGAGATTTTTGCGTTATCCTATATATTCTCCAAATCTTGAAGAGTTTGGTTGGACACTTGGGGAGAGCTTTGAGTAGGAAAATCCAAAGGCATTCCCAAATCATCCCGACCTCTCTCTATGCAATAAATGTTGGTGAATAATTTGAGATCCAATCTTACATAGATTGAGATTGAGAGAGAGGAAGACAAAAGAGTCTAGGATAGATATTGGTCACCCAATTTCCTAGAGACCTCCGAAGGATTGTGATTGCTCATATTCGGTGCATCTTTGTCATCAACCGACATCACATTGGGAGAACCTTCAAGAAGCACAACATCTACTCAAAAGAGCTTAAACAAGGCAAGTGCTTCTTAGTGTTTGATTTTATTTTAAATCATCTTGTGAAGTGGATTAAAACATGGTGCTTGAACCACTATAAAAATATAGAGGGATAAGGACGTAGACCAGGGTAGGTTGAACCTTTCAAAATCTTAGAGATTGGGTGAAATTCCCAGTCAATCGACATAGGTGGAATTCCTAGTCTATTTGTTAGGGTGTAATTCCCCACATAGTGATTTGGGATAGCCCAAGGTTGGGTGAGTCCATCAGTGAATGTAGGAGGGTTTACTTCGAACCACTATACATCTAGTGTTGTGGGTGTTTGCCTTTTGTTGTTGTGATTACTCTAGTATTTGCACACTCTCGTGTCACACAACATTTGATTATTCTTGTTATTCCGCTGCTTATTGTTTTGATTAATCAAGAATTTTTAAAAGGCCGTTAAAATCGGGATTGCCCTATTCACCCCTCTATGGTCAATTGTGTTCTAGCACATCGGGAACTTTCAGATAGGTCTGATCTGGATGCACGAACTAGAAAGAGGAGCAAACAAGAACCCCTTTGTGCATGAACAATGTTGTGCAATAAAAAGTTTTACATTTATTTTACGATTGAGTGCGAAGTCGATCCCACAAGACATTCAAAATATATGGAAAAAAAAAAAGAAATATATGTGATTGAAATTGTGTAGTTTAAATAAATCTTTGAAATAATCTAAACATGAAAATCCAAATTCTAATCATTAGAAATATTACATTAGTTTAAAAATCTTTTAATTTCCTAAAATCAATTCAACATGGAGCCATCATCTAAAATTAAAATTTAACCATTATGAAATTTTATCTTTCACGAAATTATAAATAACCACCTCTCAATTAAAAAGAACAAAATTTAAATCCAAACATAATAATTCTAACCTAGTTCCAAAGAATTTGAAAGAATTGATTGAATAAATAAAATAAATGAATTAACATAAACAAACAAACAAATAAAATAAAAAAATATTTACAATTGAATTAGGACAATCATAGCCATCGAACATCATGCCCAATGAAATAAATAAACATGATATCTAGATTATGGAATTCACTTAAAGATTCAAATTTCAATTCATGCCTTTCATTAAAATTAAATTCCATATTCCTCAATTTCATTAATTGAACCTTAGATCTTAGATTTGGACAATTAAAAAAAAATCTAAAATATTTCATATGTTCCAGATAACCTTCGATCTAAATTTAAAAAAATCAAAAGTTCTAAAATATTTCATATGTCCAATTAATTAATTAAAGAACATACACTTAAAATAAATCAAACAATCACCATTAAATTCGAAAAATTGGACTTTCCAACATATCTAAAAGTGTATCTCATATTTATTTAAATGAAGTTAATACACAAGCTTGAAAATACATGAGAAGCAATAAAAATAAAATTTACAAATGACAAGACTCACACGTAAAATTTGAATTATGCTCCCTGTCTTCTGTGTATTCCCAAGGTTCCAATGATGTTCTTCAGCTCATGACCAAATTCGAAAATCATTGTGCAATACCCCTTGTATTTATAGGCTTCAGGTGGAAATGGATGATTAGAATTTAATCTTGGTTAACTTGATCAGTGAAGGGCTAGGATTAGGTTATCTTAATCAAGAATGGTTGGGATTTAAAATGAAAAGGAGGCTAGGGTTACAAGGGTTGGTCAAATGGTGGCTTGGAGAAGGAGTTATCTTGGTGGTCAAGTAGGGAATTTCGGATAGGGATAGGGTTATTCGAATTTCTCATGTGTGGTTTAGGGTTATGCAATGCATGAATGAATGGATGAGATTTAAAGATAACATGAATGGTGGATGGATGAATGGACGGTGACATGGAAGGTAAAATTCGAATGGAGTGGATGAAGATTTGAGAAAATCATGTGTGAGGTGTATGGATAGGTGATGATGTGTACAAAATTTAAGGTTGTTTGGAGTGCATGTTGGACTAGATCTAGGTTATGGAGGCTTTGGTCGAATTGATTGTGATGGATTTGAAGGGTTAAGATCCAATGATGGCTTTTATTGATGGTTTATGTAAATGGTGAGATTGTATATGGAGGTTTGAGATTCAAAGGTTTATCTAGATGAAAGATTAAACAAATGGCCTAGATCTAATGTTAAATATGTATGAAATGATTTCAAATGAAGGCTCTAGGGTTTTCATGTATTCCATGAATGCAATGAATGCTTGAGATTAAAGGATGATCAAATGAATGATGTGGATGTAAAGGGATGATAAGGAGAGGGGGCATGTGGAGGCTTAGGGTTTCACATTGAAATTTGGACCTCAGGGTTTGAGCAGATGGGCCTCGAGTGGATTTGGACTTGGAATCTTGGCCCATTGGACTTTAACTTACACACTAGCTTGGCCCACATGTGGAATGCGCATGGATTACTGAGCCTGGCCTAGTGTTTGGCTTGTGGAGCATGACTAGGCCCATTGGAATGGATCTCTGGCCCATTGATTTCAAATTTTAGACCCTTGTTCTTCTCTGGCCTCTTGAATTGCAACTTTTTTCTCCAAAATTAAAATAATTAATTCACCACTTAAAATATGAAATTATTGAATTAATCTAAATTTCATAATTGGATTCCAGATTAATCAATTTACAATTAAAATCCTAAAAGTGGTCGAAATAAGTACTAAGATTCCAGATCTTCTGATTTATGCACAGATTTCTGTAATTATCCCCTGGTTTTAGGCTGATTTTCTGTGTTCTCCAATTTTTATCTACAAAACTAAAAATAACATTAAATGCACCTAATACATATACAACTGAGAGCTAACTGGTCAAAAAATCAGAGGTAAAATAGTCATTTTTCATGTCTTAACAAACAACAAAGAGAGATCTGATCTAGATGGAGTGCGGCATAGCCAGGATCCTTGGAGAGAAACCTTAAGCTGCTGATACCGTATTGAAGTATATTTCTCACCTTTTCATTGATATATTTACATTGTATATATAAATACAAATGAGAGATTTTCTCCATCAGAAAAAACAAAATCCTAGACTCATAATTTTACAATTCGTTGACTATCCCATAATCATTTGTGAGAATAATCACGGGGTCTGATGGAGAGATTAACCGATCGGCTAGAGTTGTTGGAGAGAATATCGGTTCTGATAGCAGCGGATGAGGTGGAATGGTGATTATCGCTAATAGACTTGTAATTCTATATTCGCCTATTTTTAATTTTGGACCAAGTAAATCACTTGGGCCCACTTGTGAATGACTTGGTGGTTTGTCCCGAGTCAACTATTTCTTCATTTTGTTTTCTTCATCCATGGATTGTTGCATCCAACCCAATTTTTCACGAGAAGGGAGTGAGATGGAGAGATGGCGGAAAAAAAGGAATCCCAACAAGAGTTGAAATAGTGTTAGTGAAGAGACGATGAAGGGCTTTCTCTTTCCAAATTTGGATTGTACTTGTATCAATATACATCAATCTAACATTTTTAAGTACACCGGTCGATGTTTCATTCTCCAGAGTACTCGTACCATATTTTGTACTAATTAATATTTAGATTGATTGGGAGGGATATCAAACTATCATATTGATGGAGAAAAACCCGTCAAATGTGAGCCATATTTGCCTTGAAACTATGGATATTAAACTTTAATATTGTTAGTTAAGTTGGCTTGACTTTTTAGAATTTTTTGGATTTCATTCTTACTGTAATAATATGATAGATGAAGCTTGCAAGTGATTTCATTCAAGAGAGTAATTTCACCTCCAATTTAAAGTGAACATACCTCATGATAAAAAAAAGGGCAAAAGGTTAATCGAGCATCACTTCCTAGCTCATGACTATTTGACTATTTTATATCAAAAGCTCCTTATTTTGAAGAAGAAACTTGCAGTCATGACCTTGTATTAGAAGTTTGTTAAGATTCTTTGCAATAATATTTTTTTTTTATTGAAAATTTTCAAAACTCCTACATTCACATTTCACGTCTAGACCTAACAATATCTGACTCAACTTGACTTGAACCTATTTACAAATGGGTAGATCCGACTTTGAAATAAAAAATAAATGGGTAGACCTGACTTGAACCCAAACATAAATGGGTAGACTTGACGAATTCCACTATTGCAATGTCTATATGCAATATATCCAATCATATAAAGCCCACATCAATTTAAAGAATAGTCGTAACATGTCTCTCTAGAAAAATCTCATTAATTAAATGGATAGGTAAATTCAATCCAATCCTGGACCAAAGAGAATCTAAAGCAAACCCCAATGGACTTAACCCATTTAATAAGATTCCAAATTCAATCCAAACAAAAGTCGATTCGATCCAATAAGAGCCGACGAGTCTGAACCTATTGCAAGGTTAAGTCCCACTCCGAGAAATGTTCACCGAAAATCTCCACTTTTTTTTTTTTCCTCTTTACAGTATTCTAAATCACAATTGTCGGCAGACATACAAAAAATAAGCAACTTGAGTCCAATGACTTGACTTTGCCCCTGTTGGAGTTGTACTCATGCGGTAATGCCGCGTCCAATCGGCAATTCGTTTTGTATTCTTGCACACAACGTGCTTGAGAAATTGGATAAGATCAACGCACCCACTCATCAGTGATCAGTGATATGCAAATCATCCATTCACATGTATTTTGCATACTGCAAATAATTTGGTTTGATGTCAAAATCCGAGTGAAACCAAACATGCTATTCATGTCATTGTCTCACTCTTATATCAGTAGCAGAATTTCTTGTCAAATCTCTCAATATCTCATGGATAGACGTGCTTCCTGTCTATCAAAGAATCGACGAAAAGTTACAAGGTTATTTCATAGAATAGTGGGAAGTTTGGAAGAAGCGAGACAGAACAATCTTTCGAGGTGAAAGATCATCTTCGTTCTCTTTTTAACATAGAATTACGATCAATAGATATTGTGAAACATCAGGCACAGATTACCCTTTTTTTTTTTTCCAATGTCAAAAGATATAATTAACGTTAAAATGCGGGATAGATTTTTGAAAATCGGGTTTATGAAAATAGGTGAATTTACTTTTCTCACAGTAATTCAGAAACGTCCATAGAATCGCAACTCGTATCTGAGTTAACCAACTCATTTCCTTTTCAATTCTCACGTACAACATCCAAAGTCTGAAAGCAAAATTTGAGTACAGAAACGCCAAGAAAGAGATGGAACCATGAACCATGGCCAAAAAAAACAATGAATGAAGAAGCAGCACACATAGATACTTCAAAAATTTAGAAGCAGATTCATACAAGTACGATATATTTTATTTTAAGATTATAAATTTAACTACATTATTATATGAAATTAATATTTTGTGTGTAATTTATAAAGTATTCAAAATTAAAAGATAGAATTAAATTTTTTATTTTTGAATTATTTTTAATTTTAAATATTTTTAGATGGTTTCCGATGTGGGTGTCTTTCGCGTTGAAAACAAGTTTTTAATGATTATTTACCGTTAAAAATGGTGTTTGCAATAAAATGCCATTTTGAATGGGAAACTGTACTTTACCATTCAATTCGTGATAAAAATGAAATTCTCGCTTATAATTGTTACATTGGTCTATATTACATGCAAAAAAACGAGTGGAGAAGATGGGAAAAGGATTCCTCAGTACCAACAAGTTCATGTTTGATCCCACTTTATTGACTTGTCTCTAATCCACTCCAATAATACAGTAATAAATCTCACTGGAAAAGGAAATTTGAAAAAGATTGAGACGTGTATATTTTGATGTGGTAAAATCCTATAAATAAGGAAAACATTTACGTGTATAGTGTAGGCAAAACTTTCACTATAACTGAGAATTTTTTACGAATTCGCCAACTCGGCAATCTTCACCTCAGCTTTGCTAATGTCTCACTGTTAGACGGAGAGATGCTAAAATTCTCCGATTCAACAGTGTTCACCTTGGCTTGTAATTTTCTCTTCGCCTATTTTTAAATTTTCAACTCACTAAATCACTTGGGCCGACTTGTGAATGACTTGGTGGTTTGTCTTGAGTCAACTTATTTCTTCATTTTGTTTTCTTCATCCATGGATTGCTGCATCTGGGAGTCCGATAAAGACAATGATAGTGCTTGTGATGGAGACTCAATAATTCACCGTCGTGCGAGGATGGATGGAGCGACTCGATCCCAATATCAACGCTGTGACATGACCGAATCCAACCCACTCTTTCACTAGAAGGAAGTGAGATTGGAGTGATGGCGAAGAAGAAAGAATCCAAATAAGAATCGATTTCTTGTTAGTGAGTGGAGAGATAGTGAAGAGCTTTCTCTTTCCAAATTTGGATGGTACTCGTATTACTGAATCATGAGATTGGTGTGATAACACAATCGAATTCTCAAATCCGTTCATGTATTTCCATGTTTTTCCATTGTTGACACTGAGGAAATTTATTCCAGGTTTTACTGCTCCCTTTTTGTTTTCGACACAACTCAGTTCTTCTATTTCTCCCTTGAATTTTTTTTATCCTAGGCTCTGTCCCATTTAAATTCTTGCTCAGGTACTCTCGTCCTCTCACTAGGTTCTTCTCAAGAGGCCCTCAGCTAGAGAATAGAGGGAGCGACAATAGTGAGAGAAAAAAGAGTAGAGATGGGAGACTGACTCTCTCTTTCTCATTTAGGTTTTCCCTTTCAAACTCTCTTGGATTTTCTCCCAGCTTTTTCTCATTCGGTCCTCCTTCTAGCTTGTCACCTTCGTCAGTCCCCTTTTTATACTTAGTGAAGGTTGGCCATTCATCATGGGATGTACCTGTTTGAGAGAAGAGGGGGAGGCTCCAACCGCCAATTCATAGTGATAGTTGTTTTCCCTAACCGTTGGGAGTTGCTGTCGTTTTGACTGTAAAAGTTCGCCCTTGGTGCTAGAACACGATTGACCTTAGAGCGGAGGTGAATAGGTCAATCCCAGTTTCCATGGTATTCACAAATTTCTTAATTGTTTAAAGTTTAAGTGTAGCGGAATAACAATATTAATTAAGAGGTTTGTTTAGTGTGATAAATTGTTTATAGATTTTTAAACGATCACATTAAGTTTAGAACCCTTTGCATACCGTTTGATTATCTATCCTTGTGCACAATGTATAAATAAAGATAATCAAATGTAAAGTGTGTGTTGAGAAGAGTGTTTAAATACTAAAACATAAACACACAATGATCAAACACCATAAGACCAAATTTATAGTGGTTCGGTTAGCCAACCTACATCCACTGTTAGGACTAGCTTAACCTTCAGTTATCCCCAAATCCACTAAGACTTACACCCTCACAATTAGAGTAGAAATTCCACCTCATTCATTTGGCTGGAAATTTTATCCACCACATGTAGAATAGGAATTCCACCTATTCATTTGGCTGAAAATTCCACCCACCACATGTGCCAGAGGCGACGCTATCACAATTCCTGGGTGACTAGGAAACTGGTTCTATAAAAAACTTCCTAGTTGATTATCCTTTCCCCTCTCTCTCTCACAAACTCAATCAATAATTTGGTTGTATTAGATTTTCCAAGTGTGGGCAAAAGAGAGAGAGTGATCATTTTGTTGGCCATTGTTTAAGCTCACTGATAATGATGAGGGTCCAACAGATTTGCCAAAGGATATGAAATAGTTGCACAAGGATTGCTATTTAAAAAGAAGTCAATCTGTTTTAGCAACAGTCATGTACCAATAGATCGGGCGCACCGAGGGTCAGTGACAAAGAATATTACTGTTCAACCACCAGATCATTGCACATTAGATGCAGTTTTAACGACACGATTTATATCTGACTGACAGGTCTGTCTTACCGATGGGTCGACAGTCATGGCACCAAGAGGTCGGTCCATACGAGAGGATCGGTCTGGGGCAACACCATGCTGACAGAGTTTTTAGTGCAGAAACTATTCTTACCCAGACCGACCTGTCGCCCTTTATAGATGTGTCGGTCCTGGTACTCTCGACCTGTCTGTATTACCGATATGTTTATTTTCTCGAGAGTCCACTTGAATTCTAAGTTCCAGAACTCATAAGTATTTATCGAAGAGTCATTGACCACGAGGGGTCCTTTCAACCTTTCATCTAGGCGTCGGTGCATACGAGACTCTCGATCAGAGGCATACCCAGAATGAAAGTTCAATGTTCCAAAACCGTTGTGAATCTAGCTGATCAGTCTTTGACCACAATGGATCGATCCTATCTCCACCGAGGGGTAGGTGAGAACGACTGGTCTATCTAATAGTGAACTTAATTCATATTTCCAAGTTTGCTTTCAATTCACTGTCTAACTTCTTCTCTAGGCTTTTTAATGATTTTACCATTTGTTTCAACTAAGCCTTGGAATGGTCCTCCTAAGGTGTAGGTACCACCTAAAGTCATATATCACATCTATGGCCAAATACCTGTTTTGTGATTGTTATAACGATGAGCTTCAATCTGCTGGAGCATGATCTTCACTCTTGATCACCTTGAGTCTTCAAGCTTCTAGAAAGTGCTTCTTCCCAAGTCATGGACTTGACAAATTTACGGACTCCGCAAGCCGGGGCACTAACAATCTCTCCCTTTGTAAATTTCATGATGAAAGTTCCCATTTTCAATTTGTTAGAACATCATGATTGACCTTAGAGAAGGGAAAAAGGGAGAGGGATGGGGGTGTGAATTGTCAATCGCATTTTTAATAGTGTTTATAAATTTCTTGATTATATAAAGGGCAGCGGAATGTTTATCAAGAGATTTGTTTAGTGTGCTTATTTCTTTAAGCGATCACACTAAGATTATGACCCTTTACATAAACTTTGATTATAGATGCTTGTGCGCAATGTGTATAATGAGATAATCAATATGTAAAGTGATGTGTGTTAAGAAGAGTACTTAAATACTAAATACAAACACACATGAATCAAACACCACAAGACCAATTTAAAGTGGTTCGGTTAGCCAACCTACATCCACTGTTAGGACTCGCTCAACCTTAAGCTATCCCCAAAATCCACTAAGTGGGGACTTACACCCTCACAATTAGAGTAGGAATTCCAACTGACTCAATCGGTTGGGAATTTCACCCATCACTGTCGAACAAGAATTCCACCTATCCATTTGGCCAGGAGTTCCTCCCACCTCTGTGCCAGAGACAACGCTCTAGAATTTTTTTATAGTGGTTCGGGGTACATCCCCTTAATCCACTTTCGGAACAAAGGTTTTAAAGAAAATTAAAACTAAGAAGCATTTTTTTATAGTGATTGCCAATATGTTTGTTTCTTCAAGACTCCACATGAGTTCAGAGTTTCAGATGTCAAGATCTTGATCGAGGAGTCATTGACCACGAGCGATCGTTTCAGCCTTTCAACGAGGGGTCGGTGCATAAGAGACTCTCGATCAGAGGCAAACCAAGAATGACAGTTTGATGTTCCAGAATCTAATGTCATTCAGGCCGACCTGTAACGCCCGCCCCTTTTCACCGAAATCAGAGTCTATTTTTTTTTTTTTTTTGAAAATAAAGAGTGACAAAGGGCGCGGGACGTCACGACGCGAGTTAAGTCCGAGCTTCTAAAGCCCGGCCCTTAACTGGCCAACCCTACGTGCGCGTGGAACTAAGTCCACGAAGAACGGTTCACACGTAGGAATAAGCTTGTGGAATATTAAACGAAATGCGGAAATTATAATAGAGTCTATCCTACCGATTCTTAGATAGCAGGGAAGATATGTTCATTTAATTACTAAAATACCTCGAAATCACAGTGTCCAAAATAAAATCCAAAACATAGTATAATCTAAATTATTGCATTCCGACGAGCTAAACTACTCAATTACATATTCCAAAATAAATTTAAATAAACTAAGTAGTCCGCTTCCCCAAGTTCCTACGCCTAGCTCCCGTCTCGTCCTTCTACTTCTCCATCTCCTGCGTCATCAGTTAGGGTAGAAGTAGGGCGTTAGACAATGCGCCCAGTAGGACTCTGAGTAGGGCTAACACATGGATTAGTGATAACAGGCACATAGGTAATAATATAGTGAAAAACCATAAAATGAATGCAATGCCATGGGTGTCTTATGTCATGTGTCCCACCCATCATCCATACCATCATGATATCCCCATGTTTGCTTCTAGGTCGCCCCGACGGAGCATGGACTCCGGTTATAGCATATCAAGCTATCCCCATGTTTGCTTCTCGATCGCCCCGACGGAACATGGACTCCGGTTCCTTTATTTTCCCGCCCATGCCATGTATGAGATGTAATTGCGATATGCTATATAGTATTTAAATCATTGTAAAAGTAATATGTCATATGCCATATAATATATATAAATCATAATCTTAAAACCCATCATAAAACCAACCATATAATTACCAAAATAAATCAAAGGAACCATCATATAACACGAAATCTACGGCTTACAAAAAGGTAGGAATCCTACCGAATACCAACTAGCGTCCCTTCACGTTTCCGTTCACGAATCCGGTCGCCGATCGCGCACCGATTGCGATGTCCCGATACCTTATTATACATTACCAAATCAGTCGGTATTTTATCCATGATTAAGTCCCTAATACATGCCTTAGTGGGGTTCAGCCATACACCATGGCCGAACCTCACTATGTAGTTTTGTGGGTCCCATTTAACCTATTAAATCTTTTAATCCCATGAGTCTAAAAAGATCAGCCACCCTAGGCTTTATTAATCACACATAAGGTTATTACTTAGAGTCCCTAAGTCCATGATCATCTTCCATGGGGTTCGGCCATGGTGGTTCTTCATTTTGGCCAATATTTACGGTTTTGCCACTACCTCTTTTCCATGACTAATCACTCATTCATCCATGCATAATTAAGTCCATAACTGATCACAAACTTAGATCCATTAATGATCCCTATCTTAGATCCGTTAGTGACCCATCAACCATGTCATATGATCATTAAAATTAGCCATTTAATTAACCTAATCCTTATTCACTTAAACACATACAAAACCCCTTACTTAGCCCATAATTGATCCATAATCTTGGATCCATTAACATTCCATCAACCATGATATGTTCATTAACAAATCAGTCCTTAACTTATCTAATTTTCCATTCATCTAATCACATACATAATCCCAAATTTAACTCATAAAATGACTTACAAAAGGGGTCATGGGTTCGGCCATACACCATGGGTGAACCCATGATGTCTTTTCCCAATTTTCTTGGACCTTTTTTCATCATTTAGGTCCACCACAAGTCCCTCCATGAGGGGGTTTACATCATGCATTTAAATCATTAATTTTGATCATCACTAACTACATTTAAAATCCATTAAGGTTGCCAACCTTCCCTCATCATCACTATGGTCCAAATACCTCTAAGTTCACCAATCACTCTCCATCAATTTCCATAATTTTACACCCAAAATCATTACAATACATCACCATAGGGTTCGGCCATTCACCATGGCCGAACCCATGGTTCATGGTCCATTCCCATCTACCATTTTTGAGGCCATAAAAATTCATTTTCATGTCCCATGATTTTCTCATTTAAGATCCCTTTAAAAATCACTACATTTTAATCATAAAAACCCTAAAAATCATAAATTATCCTTTCATGATTCTAATCCTAAAAACCCCATTACAATTCCTAAATTACCTACCATGGGGTTCGGCGATAAAACATGGCCGAACCCTATGGTCTATGGTTCTTCAAACATCACCTACATCCATACTTAAATAAACTTTAATCCATAATGTCCTTAATGCATCCTTCATTTTTTTGACCTAATTTACCCATTAGGCTTTATCCATTTTTCATCCTTTCATTGGATGGATTTGAGATCCAAGGCCCATGATAATTTGGCCATCATTAAATCTAAGAAGAATGGACCCCAAATCTTAAACCTTAACAAAATCTAACCTCTTGTTTAGAAATACTTACAGATCCGACGGCTCCTCCGATTTTCTTTGCTCCATTTGGATTCCTTGGCCTCCTTTCTTCTTCTTCTCCTTTGTTGGTCGGCTAAGATGTGCTTGACCCAATGAAAAACTCCAATGCTTGGGTCGGCTAAGATGGAGTAGATTTGAGAGAGAAAGGGGGAGAGGATGAGAAGAACTACCCCAACTCTTGATCTTGAAGATATGGGTCAACACTTGCACTTTTCTTCTCTTTTCTTCTCTTCTTCTCTTCTTAGTTTTCTTCTTATTTCCTTGGTGTGGGGGACGGCAATGAGAGAGCAAGAGAGGGAAAGAGTGAAAGAGTTAGATGGAAAGAGATGGAGAAATGAGATAAGGATCATCTCATTTGGTTGTGTAACTTACACTCCACCGTTAACTCCTCCCACCAACCAAGCATTGGATTTTTTTTATGCTTTAATGGTGGTGGTTGGAATAAACCACCACTAGGCAACGGTTTTGGCTTCTTAAGATAGAATGGTTTGGTCTTCCATCTTTTGACTCCTTTTGACCACCTTTTTGGATAATTTAATTATTTAATTAATTAGATAGTTAACTTAGGTTAATTAATTTCCACTTAACCTAATTCCTTTTTCTTAAATTCCCTCCATATATCCACACATGGTTGACCAATTCAACCATGGTGGCCGGCTCTACCAATCCTTGGTCCACACGCCACCTCACTTGGTGAGGTGGAGGTGGAGGTGGGTCCCATTCGACCATGTCACCTTGGTTTAATTAAAATTAACTTAGGTGACTTTCACATTAATTAATTCAATCCCTTCCAACTAATTGGATTTCCATTGGGCCCATGGCCCAATTAAATTTATTTCTTACCTATTTACCTTAGAGTTTACATCATCTTGATTCATTGGGTCCCAAATGGATATTGGGCCCAATTTGACCGTCATTGACCATTTAAATGAACTTGGATCCAATCCATAGTCCATTGGGCCATACTTAGGCCCTTGTCCAAACTTTGATCCATTTACTATCCATTCCATCAAATTTCCCAATTTCCATCATTAAAATTAAATAATAGCCACATATATATTGATTTAAAAATTCTGGGCTATTACACGACCAGTCTTTGACCACGATGGGTCGATTATGACTGCACCGAGGGATCAGTGAGATAAGACTGGTCGAGCTGACAGTGGAACCAAATACATATTTCCAAGTTGGGTTCCAATTCACCATCAACCTTCCTCACTAGGCTTCATATGTTTTAACTATTTGTTTTTCTAAGCATAGGGATAGTCCTCTCTAAGGTGTTGGTACCACCTCAAGTCATCTATGGCTAAATACCTGTTTTGTGATTTCCATAACGATGTGCTTAATCCAGTGGATCATGATCTTTACTCTTGATCATATTGGGTCTTCAAGTTTAAAGCAAGTGCTTCTTTTCGAGTCATGGAATTGACAAACTTAGGGTCTTGGCCAAGCCGAGGAACTAACACATGACAAATCCTAGAAGCTAACCCAATTACAAGCCCATCCTTATTACATCACATTTGAATACAAAAATATTATATTGATTATATGTACATATTTAAATGGAAACAACAAGACTATGATCTTCGTATATTCTTGTTCAGCTTGCTTCAAATCATAATTTCCTGTTTCAGCACATAAGCAAGCAACACTAGAAAATCATTAGAGGAGTTAGTCCAAAACATAAATCTGTATCCATTGACTAAACTAGATTTGTATTCATGCTCCCATAAACACCATGATTTCCTAGGCACCAACACTATCCATAGCATATCCAAGCTATTAGTGTTGAGAAGATTGTCTCCCCCAATCTTCTTTAGATTGATCTCTCAAACTCCAAGCATAGACATTCCCCCTTATCCATTGGCTTTTTCATATTCCTTCCCTTTATGGCTCTCTCTTTCTAGAGGCCCAAGCACTTGGGTTCATGAATTACTCCCCATACTTGGTTTTGATGTCTTATAACTTCTACTAATTTCTCCCCCATTTTGTCACACAATTTGACAAAGGTTTAGTAGGTAGACATTGATTGGATTTTAAGCATTCCCCAATGCTTCTTACATTTAGTGCTTTCATGAGTTCACTTCCAACTCATTTAATCTTTACATTGATCAATGCATGCTTTTCATGCATTCAAGCACCTCCACAGTACAATGCAAATTGCTATTGCATTACTATTTTTCTTATTCTTTCCCTTTAAGATTTGTGTTGTCTTAAAGGTGTTCTCCCAATGGGGTCAAGCTAACTTTCCTAACTTCCCTTTTTGGAGTCTTCTCCCTCATTCTCCAAGCAATTTTTCCTAACCAATACACCCGATGTATAGTGGTTCAAAGTAAATCTCTCCTACATCCATGGATTCACCCAACCTTGGGCTATCCCACATTCACTAAGTAGGGAATTACACCCTCATAAATAGAGTAGGACTTCCACCAATCCAATTGACAAGCTGATTTTAAATTAAAATCAAACTAGAAGCACTTGCATTTGAAGCTTTGCAAATGTGAAGATGTGCTTCTGATGTCTTTTTCCTAATGTGATCTCGTTCATAGAAGTAGATGCGCTGAATGTAGAGCAATCACAGTCTTTGGTAGGGTATTTAGAAAAATGGAGGTCTAATGTCTATCCTAAAAAATGCTTATTCCTTCTCTCGTAATCTCAACAAAAAAGATTGGATTCTTGAATGATTTGCATGTGCAATGCCAAGAGAGAATAACCACAAGTTTGCCTTTGTGTTTAAACGTTTAACACTAGTAGATGTGAATCATTAATGCTCTCTAATGGATCTTTAAACTCTCCAAACAAATGAGTATTTATAGAGGCAAAAAAAAAATTCGAAACATAGTAACACATGATTGATCGTGACCTGGCGATTGATCATCCATGTTTATAGTTTCCTTTCTACAATCCAACCATTGTGCATTAAATCCACAGTAACGGCACAAAGATGGTCACACACGATTGGTCGCCTACACGATTGGTCATGAACATCAATTGGCGATAGGTCGTGTCTTGGCGAATGTATCGGCCTGAGGCTATCTTGTCTTAATAGTGCTAGTCAAGACAAACCTCAAACATTTCCTAGGACGACTGGTCGTGGTTTCGATGGGTCGGCCTTGTCTCTAACGATTGGTCATGCAGATAGACCGTGATAAGATCCCCATGAAGGGTCTCCACCTGGCGATTGTATCATCCAGAGAGTAATTTGTTTTTACAGGCTTAAGTTCAAACTCAAACTTAGTTGAGGACATCCGATTCGTGTGCCTGATAGATCGGCCTTGTCTCAGCGATAGATCGCATTCAGATAGATCATCCTGAGACCAGAGTTGTTTGACCAACCATTCCAACCAGAACCTTCGATTTCTAGGACAATGCATTGCTACACCACGAATTATCGTTCTCTGTCAATGCGATAGATCATTGACACAACGTGTTGCCATGACAGGAACTGCAATGGTTTGAATATTAAGTCCATTGGTTCTGATTTGGTGTCAAACACTCTCTAGGCTTTGTTAATTATCCAGATGTGATTCTAAGCCTTGCAAGGTCATCCTAAGGTGTGGGGTCCGCCCTAAAGTCTTCTATGGCCAATTACCTTTTGTGATTGCCATACACATGTTTATCTGTTGAATCTACAATCTTCAACCAACACTTGAGTCTTGATTCTTGAGCTTCATCCTTCAAGGCAATACTTCACCTAACTAACGGAATTGACAAATAGGTGACTTGAAAAGCTGTGGCACTAAATCTCCCTTTTTCTCAATTCATGATGAAACATAGAAGCTAGATGAATTACAGACTCAATGATATCACCAAATCCCAATATACATCATTTGATAAAAAATATTAAAAAATTTACAACACATATCAAATGACACAATGATTCTATGCTTTGTTTCTTATTCTTGCTTAGCTTGCTCCATTTTCAAATTATACCTGAAAACACAAATAAGCTACAATGCATACATAAAAGCTACAGAAAACATTAGTAAGTTAGTCCATAATAGAAATCAATATTTCTCTCCCACGGTTCATGGACTAAGATATTTCATAACTCCCCAATAGCTCAAGCTTACCACCAAGCTTCCCAAGCTACTTACATTCTTCTATATTTTCTCCCAAGCTTACAAGATTCATAACTTTTCTCCCCCATTCTCATTGAGTTTGAAATCCCAAACTACAAAAACATTTCCCCCATAAACCAAGCTTCTTCAAATTCTCCCCCATTTTGTCAACAATTGACAAAGAGCTCATAAACACATATTTTGTGCTTCCCCAAACTTCAAGTGCCAACATATGATGCCATACTAGTTAATCGATGCATCCATAGTCAAACAACATTCAATAAACATGAAATAGTCACATGATATGGCATACACCAAGGAGAGAAAGATAGATAGCATCAAACACTGGCATCAAATATATAATACAACCAATAGCAAATGATAAAAATACCATTCCATGCATAATGGTTTGCATAATGAGCGCAAGATTACGATGCCAAAAGTATAGTTGTTCAAACATCAAATAAAACTATACTAAGTAGTGTCAGCTGGAGGAGGAGGAGGAGCGGGTGAACAATGACGAGGGACTAAGTCGTGTTTCTGGCATGACATGGCAGGGAGGAAGCTCTGAATAGAGTCCTTCACGAAGCTTGCTAAAGCTTCAAACTTTCCTTCCAAGGCAGTGAATCTTTCATTCTACCGAGCTTCAAAGACTTGAAGTCGTTTTACAATGAACCTTTGACTGGCATGGTCAATTTTCGGATCATCACCTTCTTTAGCTGCCTCTTCAGCCATCACAAGAACTGAGGAGGAGGAGGGATGAGCAGATGTGGATGCTTGGCCAAGAAATTGTTCATACAACTTATTTCCAAGAGACTTCTTGATAGCAATGTCATTCAGTGGCCACACACCTTTGGGTAAATCTCCCTTGGAGGGCTTCATCCAAAATGTATTGCCAACTTGTACATAAGTTAGCAGAAAGGAGGATGACTGATCATTGCTGAATTCGCGTACTTGATAATGGTTTTGCACATGAGGTTAGGAAATCAAAAATTCTTTCCAGTCACAACAACAAACAGGTGAACAAACATGAACTGATTCTAGTCACCTCTGTTTCCATGTCGAGGGTATACAATTGAACTTAAAAATAGGTGCAAGAGCCTGTATTTTGGGAGCATGTCTCCACTTTCCAACTAGTTCTCCTTTCTCCATTTTACCCTTTTCCTGTTGCCACAAAATTTGTTGACATACTTTGCCTTGTCCTTCATACCAAACTCGTTGGGAACAGTAAGCAGATATCCATTCTTGAAAACTGGAATGCCAATCAACTCAGAAACCAATTGAGGTGTGACCACAACTGAGGGTGCATTTTAGAAGACAATTTCACAACAGTTGTCATCCTTGTATCTCTTGATAAAACAAAACATCCTTTTTGCGACCCTTAGGTGTATCTTCCCACCCCATTCAAGCAACTTCTCCCATCCCATTTTTTTGATGTGGCAATGGACATTGAATTTTTGGAGGTCTTCTAGGTCTGCGGTTCTCTCAATGTTAAGATCTTTGAAAGATGTGTATGGTTTCAAAGTCATGGGACGATGGGAATCAACATCCTCATCTTCCTCTTCTTCTTCGTCACTATCTTCTTCAACATTTTCTGCCTCTACATTTTTATTTCCTTCTTCTTCTTCTTGATCCTTTACATTCTCCTTTTCTTGATTTTCTTCCTAATTTTCTCCTTTATCCTCATCAACATTCCCTTCTTGTCACGCCCCGACCCTCCGAGCCCACTAACGTGAGATTTTTTTTTTCTAAAACAATGCTGAGCCTTTGCGAAAATCATTTTAATACATGGATTTAACATCTCATATGACCAAGTTTAGATCTGACATTTGGCAGCCTCGGATCCAACCATACGTAGCCAGTAAGAATCCCAAGCAGGTGGAGGGGTCACCATGGGCCCACTTAAGACCCAAAACCTTGATAGATTCCACCTAGACGCATAGTATGTGGATACACTACTAACCAACATGTAATCTATAACTTGACTTCTTAGGAAAGTCCAAATAGAAAATGTCACACATGATCTACCTAACATTTACCATCAATCAATCCCATCAACATTAGAAACGAAGTAGATTTTATTACATCCTATAGTGTTTCAAACGAATAACATAAAGGGTTTATTACATTGCATGTTCATACGTACAACATCTAATAAGTTAAACATAAAATCCTAACATTGGATAGATAGCTAGAGGGTTTCCACCCTTCATTACAGCTGAAGATCCTCCTGTCTTTCGTCCTCCGGGTTTCATGTTCCGTAAGGGGTGTGAGCTTTACAAACTCAATGAAGAGAAAACAATAGGAAGTTCTAGATAATAAAGTATATTATCAACATAATAAACAAGTTATTAACCAACAATTTATACACTTAGAAATCATGTAGAATAATGTCAACACAATTATCTACCATGAAATGTCCTTCCTTTCTTAAAAAGATACCCCTGCCAAACGACGTTTATGGTTTTTCCCTAGCCGCGAGTAATACGTTTCCTACACCACCGGCAAATTCATACTCAGTGCTTCACACAGTTTGTATTTTAAATACACCTCGTACCAATTCCCTCCACGACCTAGGTATTTCATACATTGGTGTGAGATAATTTGATATGCATAGTACACCAATCGATATGCACATCAACACATGGATTTAAACATAATTGTCAACCCACATAATATCTCTCACACATATGATCATAATAACCTCACTCAGCTAACATAGATTCTTAAGCCCTCCCGCATGGAATCATAATACAAATATTAGCAATCAGTATTTAACTATACTATGCTGGAAAAACTAAACACAGATTAAACGCCCACCCACAGGTTATATTATAACACAAATAAGTGTTACCGTTCTTTCCAATCCGGTACATCTACCCTATACTCATCATTTATCGCATAGATTAATTATCTTGCAATACACACAGTTATACATAAAATAAATATTCCTATCGGAATCACGGTTGGATACCTGATCTATCATCAGATCACCAACATCACAATACCAAGTAGTCCTTAGGAATAATTGAGTTCCATACTCTGTTTTATGATAGTTAGATCTCGATATCCCGAAACACTCTCATGTTCACGTTTTATATGTGTAAACTCATAATCACTTCTTTACGTGTGAACAATATCAGTATCGTATTCTAATCCAATCACATCCTTTTCATCAATAAAAATGACCACGGACATCCACTTATTGCCGTAGGGCTAATGGTGTAAAAAACATTGTATTAAATGTAAAATGAGATGCACTTTAGTAAACATATAGTGTGGTTGAATTTCCTCACATTCGGTTGACGAATGTTTTTCAGTAATCTGTTTAAAATGTAAAACAGTTTAAATACAATGTATAATAACACTATATAGCCATAATATATATTCCTCAGTATTTAGAATATCATGACAATACATTTATAGAGTTTTTTTGCAATTTTTTAAAAATTACGATTTAGGCCCTAAGCTTAATATGGACTTAAAATAAACCCACAAGTTGTCTAAAATAAGTATTTTTAGGCTAAAACAACATAAAATTCATTTTTCAAACCTTTCCAAAAATTTATTTTTTTGTCCCAAAAAAATATCCACAATTACCAAAATGCCCTTGGGCACTATTCACAAAAATTACAAAAAATGCCATTGATATTGTTCACCAAAATTACAAAAATGACATTCGAGTACTATTCATAAAAATTACGAAAATGCCATTGGTACTGTTTATAAAAATTACGAAAATGCCACTCTGACAGAGTTCCACTTGAACAGTGCGCCGTAAAGTTACTGTTCATTGCAGATTTTCCAATTTTTTGTATTTTCTTCTCTGATTTTTTATAAAGCAAACCATAATGTATTTTCTGATGAAATTAAATATTTAACTTTCTCTTAATGAGGTCTATAAACTAAAAATATTAACTCAAAATAAATAATTATAGAAATCCTCCTAAAAATTAAGACTGCAGTTATAGAGCAATAATAAACACCAGCAGAAGAGAAAATCTGAGAAAAAAGTCTATGAATTTGTGATTTTAAATGTTAACCGAGTGCACCTATTTATTGCAGTTTAAAAATCACTATTTGAGATTGGCTGTGTGAACCCTGCCTCTTGGATTTGTCAACAGTATCTCAGCTGTTGATTAATATCGGCAAATGAAAACCTTATCCTTCACCAGTAGTAAAAATCACTGTTACCTTGACCTTTTTCTTTTCTATTATATTAGAGCCTACCTCGTGAAAATCGTGTACCGTAGATGTGTTGAGAACACGGGGTTTACTTACGGTGGAACGTTCACTTTCTGTTTTGACACCGACAATGGGGTATTTTTCACAAATTCAATGTTTTAATAAAATAGACGGCTTATAATCACCATGATTTTGACACTTCAAAAAAAGTGTTTAAAATACTCATTTCGACATTCTAAAAATGTCAAAGAGTTTGATAAAATACAGATCGACTATGATCTGAGTTTGTCAATTTTCAGAATACAGGGTATCTTGAAAATCGGGGCTTTTAGATAAAAGCATATGCAAAATACACGTTTCGAGGAATACTCGTGAAATTCTGAAAATACCACTGAGTAGTGTACTCAAAAGCATAATATGTGTTTGAATTTCAAGAGTAGCCTTCCACACTCAAGAAGTTTGCAAGACACTATTCATGATTTATATATATAAAACAAAAGACATTAAGTAATGTCCAAAATGCCCTCCGAACTCGTCAGGCTAGATCACTAAGCAAAAGAGCTCTGATCAGGTCACATAATACTTTTTCAAGAAGCTCTTTTGTACTCTATCATATTAACCGGTCACAAAGCCAAGTTAATAGTTCTAAAAATTTGTCATTTTTCTAATTAAGGGTCGCATTATTACATCCTACCCTCCCTAAACAAAATTCGTCCCGAATTTTCAATCAAAAGTAGTACCTTTCTCTATGAACAGATTGGGATACAACTCCCGTATCCTTGATTCACGCTCTCATGCCGTGTTATCTGCTCCAAGATGCCTCCATAGTACATTCCCTTAGGGTATTGTCTTTTTCCTGAGCTGTATAGTTCCCGTGTTCTGGATTTCTACTAGCCCTTCATAAAAAGTCATGTCCTCTGTTATATCGATGTCGTTAAAATTCAACACATGTGATGGATCTGGTTCGCATTTCCTCAGCATTGACACATGAAATACGTTATGTACTTTGGCCAAGCTTGGAGGTAAAACCAAACGATAAGCCACTCCTCCGATCTTATCCAAGATATCGAAGGGTCCTATATATCTTGGTGATAACTTCCCTTTACGACCAAATCGTCTAACACCATGACGAGGTGCAACACGAAGAAATACATGGTCACCCATTGAGAATTCCAGAGGTCTGCACCTCTTGTCGGCGTAACTTTTCTGTCGACTCTATGTTGTCTTGAGACGTTGTCTGATAACTTTGACTTGTTCTGATGTTTCCTTGACCATATCTAGCCCTAACAATGCATTATCTCCCACTTCAACCCAGCATAACGGTAATCTACATGGTCTACCATAGAGAGCTTCATATGGTGCCATCTGAATACTAGACTGATAACTATTGTTGTAGACAAATTCTACCAATGGAAGATGATCTTCCCAACTACCCTGCATATCCATTACACATGCTCTCAACATATCTTCTAGAGTCTAAATAGTTCTCTCAGACTGAGCATCCATTTGAGGGTGAAAAGCTGTGCTAAAACACAACTGTGTACCTAGCTCTTTTTGGAGGCTCTGCTAAAATCTGGATACAAACTGTGGATCATGATCCAATACGATGCTTATTGGTACTCCATGTAATCTGACTATTTCCTTTATATACTATTTACTCAAAGTTACTAAGGAGTGTGTCACTTTAATCAGTAAGAAATGAGCAGACTTAGTCAATTTGTCCATTATCACCTATATCGAGTTGTTTCCCCTAGACGATTTAGGAAAACCTGCAACGAAATCCATGGTAATATGTTCCCATTTCCACCTAGCCACTTTGAGAGGTTGTATTTTTCCTCCTGGTCTCTAGTGCTCTGCTTTACCTACTGACAAGTCAAGCACCTAGATACAAAATCTGTCACGTCCTTCTTCATTCCACTCCACCAGAATTGACGTCGCAAATCATGATACATTTTAATACCTCCAGGATGTACTGCGAAACGAGAGTGATAACAGTGATCGAGTATTATTATTCTACGATCTTCTGTTTCTAGCACAAATAATCTATCTTTGAAGGTTAGACCTCCATCGGTCCTGATTTTTCAATCCTTCAAGTCAATCCCATCTATCAACTGAGTCCGTACCTTGATAGATTCTAGGTCCTTTTGTTGTGTTTCCAACACAAGCCTTATAAGTTCTGACTGTCTGACTTCACTCTTTGCCTGAACTGATTTATCGTACTCTACTAATTGTAGGTCAAATTCACCTATCGTACTCAACATATTCCATTATAGTGATGCTATACAAGCTACCTTGTAATGATTTTTTCTACTCAAAGCATCTACTACTACATTCGTCTTCCTGGATGATAGGAGAGTTCAAAATTATAGTCTTTCAAAGTCTTCATCCATCTCTTTTGTCTCAAGTTCAAGTCCTTTTAAGTGAACAAGTATTTGAAACTGTAGTGATCAGAGAAAACATTAAATTTCTCACCAAACAAATGATGTCTACAGAGTTTTAGTGCGAACACTACGGCTGCTAGTTCTATATCATGAGTCGGGTAATTTTGCTCATGTCCCTTTAATTGTTTAGAGCCATAGGCTGCTACTCTACCTTCCTGCATTAGGACACATCCTAAACCATTATTTGAAGCATCACAATATGCTTCAAATCTCTAACCTTGCTCTAGTATAATCAATACTGGGGAGGTGGTTAACTTTTCCTTCAACTTTTGGAATGCCCTTTCGCACTCGTCATTCCATTCGAATTTCACGTCCTTCCTTGTTAGCCTTGTCATTGAGACAGCAATCTGGGAGAAACTTGGTATAAATCTCCTATAATACCTAGCTAATCCCAAAAAACTTCTTACTTCAAAGACGCTTGTTGGTCTTTGCCAATTTATCACTGCCTCAACTTTGGCAGGATCTACTGTGATTCCATCTTGTGTCACAACATGTCCCAAAAATTGTACTTGTTTCAACCAAAACTCACATTTACTGAATTTGGCGTACAACTGATGGTTTTCTAAAGTCTGTAACACTATCCTCAAGTGTTGTTCATGCTCCTCTTTCGTTGACGAAAATATCAAAATATCGTCAATGAACACCGCTACAAAAATTCCTAAATAAGGCCGAAAAACTTTGTTCATCAAATCCATGAACGTGGCCGGTGCATTTGTTACTCCAAACAGCATCACCAATAATACGTAATGACTGTACTGAGCTCTGAACGCAGTTTTAGAGATATCTTCATCTCTAACTCTCAACTGATGATAACCCGATCTTAAATCTATTTTTGAAAAGCATTTGGCTCCCTTCAGTTGGTCAAACAAATTATTTATCCGTGGCAACGGATACTTATTCTTCATAGTTACCTGGTTCAACTTCTGGTGATTTATACAAATCCTTAAAGTTCCATCATTGTTTTTGACAAAAAGAACTGGAGCTCCCCAAAGTGAAGTGCTTAGTCTCCCATAGCCTAAGTTAAGCAACTCATCTACTTGGGTTTGCACTTCCCGTTGCTCTGTTAGTGCCATCCTATATGATGGCATGGAAATAGGTAATGTCCCACGTTGTAGATTGATTACAAACTCAACCTCTCGGTGTGAAGGTAGACCACTCAACTGGTCTGGAAAAATATTCATGAATTCACACACTACCCAAGGTATCACTAAGTCTACATCTTCTACGTTTTCCAAACCTGTACCAGCTACCATACTTTTCGAATGCTCACCTAGACTAGAGTTCCTCACACTAAGCCCCTTATAAGGTTTCAATTTCTCCAAAACTTGATTCCTCCGGGAATGCCCTAACACCATCCTTTTATAGCAATCTAACATTATCCTGTGTTTCGAAAGTCAGTCCATGCCTAAAATGACAACCCAATCCCTAGATTTTGAAAGGTCTGACCTCCCCTGTCTAATCCTTATCCCTTTATTTTTTCTTTTGGTTCAATCTAACGATTTAATCCAATGTAGAAGATGATTTTAAATTAAAATCAAACTAGAATCACTTGCATTTGAAGCTTTACAAATGTGATGATGTGCTTCTGATGTCTTTCTCCCAATGTGATATCGTTCATTGATGTAGATGCGTTGAATCTAGAGCAATCACAACCATTGGGAGGGTATCTAGGAAATTGGAGGTCGAATGTCTATCATAGAAAATGATTATTCCTTTTCTCTTAATCTAAAATAAAAAAGATTGGATACTTGAATGATTTGCACGTCTAATGCCAAGATAGAATAACCACAAGTTTGCCTTTGTGTTTGAGAGTTTAACACTGGTAGATATGAATCATTAATGCTCTCCAAGGGATCATTAAACTCTCCAAATAAATAGTATTTATAGAGGCAAAAAGAATCTTCGAAACATAGTAACACATGATTGATCATGACCTGGTGATCGATTGTCTGTGTTTATAGATGCCTTTCTACAACCCGACTGTTGTGCATTTAATGCACAATAACGGAACAAAGACGGTCACACACGATTGGTCGTGAACATCCATTGGCGATAGATCATAGGTTGACGAATGTATCGGCTTGAGGCTATACTATCTTAACATTGTTAGTCAGGACAAACCTCAAACATTTCCTAAGGCGACTGGTCCTGGTCCCAATGGGTAGGCCCTGTCTCTGGTGGTTGGTCGTGCGCCCGATAGATCATGATAGGATCCTCAAGAAAGGTCACCGGCCTGAGGATTGTATCGTCCAGAGAGTAGTATGTTTTTACAGGCTTAATTTCAAACCCGAACTTAGTTAAGTCTAGCCGATTGATCGTGTGCCAAATAGATCAACCCTGTCTCAGCGATAGATCTCATTCACGATAGATCATCCTGAGACCAGAGTTGTTTGACAAACCATTCCAACCAGAACCCTCGATTTCCAAGATGATGCATCACTACACCACGAATGATCGTCCTCTGTCAATGCGATAGATCGCCGACACGACATGTCGCCATGACAACAACTTCAATTGTTTGAATATTAAGTTCAATGGTTCTGATATGGTGTCAAACACTCTCTAAGCTTTGTTAATTATCCAAATGTGATTACTAAGCCTAGGCAAGGTCATCCTAAGGTGTGAGGTCCACCTTAAAGTCTTCTGTGTCCCATTACCTTCCGTGATTGCCATACACATGTTGATCCGTTGAATCTTCAATCTTCAACCAACACTTAAGTCTTAATTATTGAGCTTCATTCTTCATGGAAATGCTTCACCTAACTCACAGAATTGACAAATAGGTGACTCGGCAAGGTGGGCACTAACAATACTAATATGATAGATGAGTCTTACAGGTGAATGGTGAACACAGAAAAATGACTATTTTACCCTTGCATTTGGACTAGTTGGTTCTTGTTTGGTGTGTTTTAGGATATGTAGTGGGAATTTGAAAGTTTTACAGTATTTATAGGGAAATACAAGATATGGGAATTCAAATGGTGAATTTTGCAATTTATGGGCATAAGTTGGTATTTTTAGAAAGTTGGAATTTTTAATAATTATTTTACCACAATTTTAAGGGTTTTATTTGTAAACTAATTAATTCAAATCCATTTATGAGAGTTTGGATTAATTTAGTCATTTTTAGAATTGAATGTAAGTGGTCAAATTATTTATTAGATTTTCCATACGTTGAAAAGCCCAATTATTAAGCCCATTAAGAAAAGGCCATGAAGAAATCCACATGTGTGAAGCCTATTTTCATCATCTCATGATATATATGAGGAAATTTGAAATTTACAAGACAATATAAGAGGATTTTTGAGTTTGGTAACTGGATTAAGAAAAAAAAAACAAAACAAGAAGGGGAGAAAAAGAAGGTTTGACACATCTTAAGGATTTTGACTATAAAGTTTCACTCTAATATCTGATTGCTTTGATTCTTTTTGGGTTGGAAAGAAGACTTTAAGGGCTACAACCTTATAGTTATGATGTTTCCTGATTTGGAGAAAAATAAGGAAGGTTTGACACATCTTAAGAATTTTGACTATAAAGTTTCACTCCAATCCGATTGCTTTGATTCTTTTTTTATTGGAAAGAAAACTTCAAGAGCTACAACTTTGTAGTTTACAATGTTTCCTGATTAGGAAGCTAATTAAGTCAAAACTGAGCTGTAAAGTGGTACATGTGTAAAAAATGGGATTTTCACCCACTTTCCTTACACGAATTTTATTATTTTTTCCAACTCATTGCCTCCTTTAAATCATTCCATGTTTAGTACAAACCATATCAGCCCTCCAAGTATCCCTTGCTTTATTTAAATCTTTAAATCAAAGCCATTCATTCCACCTCCTTTCATCTATAAATACTCCCTCTCCTATTGAGAAAATTGAACTCGGGCAAAGAATTTCAAGGTTGGCTAGGTTTTGGAGAGGGATTGAAAAGTAGAAGAGAAGACTTTGACAATTTTGATTTTCACATTGGGTTCTTGAAGTTGGTGATTTTAATTTCCCATTGTATGAGTTCTTGTCTTTTTAAATTTCAAAATTCCAATTGCGTTGTAATTTTTATTCCAACGCCTTAGTTAATAAGAGAAGATGAGAATTAGAATTATGGTTTTCCAATTGTTCTTTTATGTGTAATGAAAATTTCAATTTTATTTCCATTCATTTCAAGATTTTATGTTGTTTATTTTTCTAAGAAATTTAAGGAAAGTGAGATTATATTAGTATTGGTAGAACTTGATTTTTCCCTTCTAAAAGTGAGATTATTTTAGATTTGGAATTATAAGTAGAAATTTTACCTAAGCCTAAGACTGGAATTGAATTTTCTTAATTAAACGGATTTCATAGATTTCATATTTAGAATTTTAATGAATTTGGTATTTGAATGCGTGTTAAATAATTTACGTGAGCTCCATGTTCTAGGCCGTTATTTTATTGTTAAAATATGGATAATAGTGCCTCCTTGAATCTCTAATCCAATTCCATTGTAAATATGTATACAGATAATTTAGGTGTTATTTTTGTTTTCTTTTGTTTATAAATTGAAATTCCTAAAAATTGTGGAACTATGTTGGTAAATTAATTAATTGCATCTTAATTTTGTGTTCTAACTTAGATTAAGATTATTTATAATTTTTAGATTAATTCCACCATCTTAATTGAAACTAGATGAATTTTATATTTTCCATGAAAATTTGATCTCCTTAATGGTCAACTTCTAATTTTAGATGTAATTCATATTTTTTTACCTGGTTTCCATTTTTAGAATATTTCTAAATTAAAATTAAATTTCCTAGGTTAGAGAATTAATTCCATATTTAAGATTTATTTTTATGATTTTCTCAATTTCTTAAAATACATAATTCAATGGTATGTTTTTCACGGATATATTTTTCTAAGTTTCAATGAGTTCGATCTCGCATTCAATCGGTATACTATCTACTGGTTCATGCGCTTGCGAATTATAAATTTAAAATTTGCAAAACAGTGATTTCATTTCAAAATACTAGTCTCACCCCCAATTTGAAGTGGACATACCTCATGATAAAAGAAGGAAAAAGTTTAATCGAGCGTCATAGCTCATGACTATTTGACTATTTTATATCAAAAGCTCCTAATTTTGCAGAAGAAACTTCCAATCATGACATTGTATTAGAAGTTTTTAATGTTCTTTGCAACCATATTTTTTTATTGAAATTTTTCAAAACTCTTACATTTACATCTCACGTCTAGACCTAGCAATATCTAATTCAACTTGACCTCAACCTGTTTACAAATTGGTAGATCCGACTCTGAAATAAAAAATAAATGGGTAGACCTGACTTGAACTCAAACATAAATGGGTAGACTTGACGAACCCCACTATTGCCATGTCTATTTGAAACATATACAATCATATAAAGTCAACACCCATTTAAAGAATAGTTTTAACATGTCTCTCTAATAAAGTATCATTAGTTAAATAGATGGGTAAATTTGACCCAAACCCGACTCAAACAGAATTTAAAGTTGATCCAATTGACTTACCCATTTAATAAGATCTCAAATTGACTCCAAACAAAAGATGACCCGATCCAATCAGAGCCGACGTGTCTGAACCCATTGCAAGGTCCAGTCACACTTTGAGAAATGTTCACCAAAAATCTCCATTTTCTTTTTGTTTTTATCCCTTTACAGTATTCTAAATCATAATTGTCGGCAGGCATATATACACATAAAAATTAAATTAAAGTTATAAAAAAACAACTGGAGTCCAACGACTTGAATTTGTCCTGTTGAAGTTGCAGTCAAGTGGAGATGCCGCGTCAAATTAGCAGTTTGTCTTTTATTCTTGTATACCACATGCTCGAGATTTTGGATAAGATCAGCACGTCCACTCATGTTCCTTTTTAATCTACATTTATATCTTGTATCAGTGATATGCGAATCATCCATTCACATGTACTTTGCATACTGCAAATGATTTGGTTGATTCCAAAATCCGAGTGAAACCAGCCATGCCATTCATGTCATTGTCTCACTCTTCTATCAGTAGCAGTATTTCTTCTCAAATCTCTTTGGACTCTAATGAATATTCGTCCTTCCTATCTATCAAAGAATCGGCGAAAAGTTACAAGGACAATATTTAGTTTTTTCATCGAATAATGGGAAGTTTGGAAGAAGCGAGAGAGAACAATCTTTTGAGGTGAAAGTTCATTTTTGTTTTCTTTTTAACATAGAATTACGATCGATAGATATTGCAGATGAACCCCTTTTTTTTCCAATGTAAAAAGATATAATTAACAATAAAATGCGGCAAAGATTTTTGAAAATCGGATTTATGAAAATAGGTGAATTTACTTTTGCCACAGTAACTCAGAATGCTTCCATATATTCGCAACTCATAGCTGAGTTAGCCAACTCATTTCCTTGTAAATTCTCACGTCCTTGAGCCAAAGTCTGAAAGTAAATTTGAGCACTGAATCGTCACGAAAGAGAAGGAACCAGGAACATGGCCCAGAAAACAATGTGTAAAGAAGCAGCATACGTTGCTGACAGGGAATCCATTAATGACTCGAAATTGGTAACTGAGTCAACTAACTTAATTTCTTGTAATTTCTCACGTATTCGATCCAATGTCTGAATGCGAAATTTGTGTACAGAATCGTCAATACAAAGACGGAACCATGAACCATGGCCAAGAAAACAGTGTGCTGAAGAAGCAGTATACGTTGATAGCAGGGAAGCCATTGATGGCTCCTTGGATCGCTTCACAAAATGGTCCCAGTTCGCATAAATTGACTAAATCTACATATAATCAAATTAGCAAAATGGGCTTAACGCGAATTTAGTAGTTTTCATTAAAATCAGGCATTGATAAGATCCATGAATTGGCCAGTTGTCCACAATCGTTTGGCAGTTTGTCTTAATATCAATCAGCAGCATTGAATTTTGGGATTATTTGCCGAAAATACTTCCAAAGTTGCATATTTGCTCTAAGGCGCCTTACAAAAATTATATTGCGTATCAGACCATCGTGCGTCGAATCAAGACATTTTTTTATTTAAACTGCTCCCGTAAGACAGGATACTCGTGACCTTTACAGAAACACATGTACAGCTTGTCTTTTCAAGAGTACGTCCATGCAGTGTTAGAGAGCTTGTCTACCATCTATCAATGTTAGGTTCAGGTTCTACACGTGCAGATTATCGCAGTATCCATGTCAACATGTTAGACATACAATCTAATCAGCATCGATTATCACACATCATCATAATGCCACTCTAGCAGATTATATCAACCTATTCTACTCTAACAGATTACATCAACCAATGCTACTCTAAGTACATTAACACCACAATATCACCAAAGCATATTACACGACAATGCAGCTTTAGCATACCAATCAAATGCTACTCTAGCAGATTACATCAACCAATGCTACTCTTAACATATTAAACACCACAATACCTCTCATGCATACCATACGACAATGCAGCTTTAGCATACCAATCAAATGCTACTCTAGCATGTTATCATGATAGGACACGAATATCCATGAAAGGGGTCCCATACCAGATAACATCATCAATAGTTCCTCTTACCATATGGCCCACAAATAACAGAACGGTCTAAACAGGAGCTAATGCATGATGAATGTTAAAACATGTGTCAGTCAGTCCCCTCGCCTAGGTGTAGCAGCAGTGAAATGTCACAAGAAAAAAAGCCTAGTTCCACTAGGGTCTCCACCAACAAACAAAAGTGCGGAAACCAAACTATCATCTCAAAAGTGTTGATCTTGAAAAAATCCAGTAAGTTTCAGCACCCCTCGGAAGATCTATGATCAAATTCAGAAATTCCGGACTTCTCATAATGTTTGAGGTTTGGGCCCTTCGAAGGTTTGGGGTTCAGTTGGAACTTTCGAGCACAAGGAAGGTTCAGAATTCAGGGTTGAGTCACTCTTGTCCTCAGAACATCTGAGGTTAGGGCTCAAAAAATAATGTTCTGAGACTTGTTCCGAAACACAGGGTTTCGAGAGAGTTCGAAAGATGTTGACCCTGGAATATTCTGAGGTTAAGCTCTGAACATCCGACACCTCGTGTAACGCCTTGCCTTTTTTCACTAGCCGAAAATTAGAGTATATATATTTTTTTTAAAATGAAAGAGAGAGAGAGAGAGAGAAAGAGCGGGAACGTCACGACACGAGCTAAGTCCGGGCTTCCAAACCCAACCCTTAACTGGCCAACAATACGTGTGCGTGGAACAAGTCCACTAAAATAGTTCACACGCTAACGATTAACTGCGGAGTTATTATATGAATGGAAACTATCCATAATCACGATATTAAAAGTCAAGGAAGCCAATAACTATTAAATTAACTGAAGTTTAAATATCCAAAATCATCAATCAACCATAGCAAAATAAACTAAGTTATTACAACCCCAAAGTGCTAATTATCTCAAATACATTGTTCCAAAATTAATTAGGTAAAATAAACATAATCTGCCCAAGCTCCTATGTTTGGCTCTCTTCACGTCCCAAGTCCTTTTTGTTTCCTGTTCCATCATCTAAGGGTAGAAGTAGGGCGTTAGTCAACGCGCCCAATAGGAATTCCAAATAGGGTTATACACAGAGGATCAATATAAAAATCAGATTAAGTACATCACATTAAAACTGAAACATATCATAGAACCAAAAACAATGCATGATAATCATATCCAAACCATGCAAATGTATGTGTCATGCCATGGGTGTCATATGCCAATGATCCCTTACCCAATCTCCACATCAAACACCATACAAATCATAACATCATTTTCCTTGATATAATGAAACCATATCAATCTCCCTCTTTGGAAACAAAGTAGGGAGTTCTGTTGGAAATACTTCTGTGCATTCTCTTACTACCGCAGGTAGTTCATCCATTGGCGCCTTGTCTAGTCTGATGTTGTTCAGTACTAGACGATTCATTTCTTTGTACAATTTCCTGGTCATTGGAATGCTTTGTCTATCGGCATGTACCACATATCGCTTTTCCTCGGGTGACCAGAATATCACCCTGCGGAGATGGCAGTCAATGCTGGCCTGGAAGTTAGCCAATCAATCCATGCCAAATATGATGTCGTACTCTGTCATCTTGAGTACCAGATTGTGTTGAACTTAAACCTGAACCCAACAAGTTCAGTGTCTACTGAAGTGCAGATCAGACCAAGTAATGTGTCTCTAATGGGGGATACAATAGTAAGTGCAGTGGACAGTTGTTGTACTAAAGTGCTAGTAACAGATATGAAGGCAGCATATACAAAGGAGTGGTATGCTCTTGAATCAAATAATGTAAAAGCATAAGAACTACCAATTACTACCTTACCTTGAATCACCGAGTGATCCATTGTCTCTAGTGGAGGACCCAAAGTATACAGCCGTCCAGATCCTGTCGGTATAGGTGCCCGTCCTGTTTGGTTATATGCTCTGGATGCCTGAGAATGAGCTGGTCGAGCTGGAGGACGGAAGGTACCCCTGGAGTAAGGAGGTCTACTGATCTGTGGGCACTCCCTCTTGAAGTGGCCCTGCTGGCCACACCAAAAACAGTTGCTAACACCTTGCTGAACCTGAGAGACGGATCCTGATGTGGAGGGCTAGTTGGGATGAAAACCTCCAGTTGACCCAGTAGAAGGTGAGGGTCTCCCAAAGTTGGGTCTGAATCTCTTATTTGGACTGAAAGCATTTCCCCTGCTTTGACCTCAGCGGTTGTCCACAAACTTGATTCCATCAGCTCTTGCTCAGCTATACTAGCTTGGCTAACCACTTCCGCCAAAGTAGCTGATTTGAATATGGTGACCTTGGCTCCTAGGCTAAGTCGTAGGCTGCGTTCAAACTTTCGAGCCTTCCAGTATTCTGTGTCTACCATGTACAAAACATAACATGATAAACGGAGAAATTCCTGATAGTAATCCGCAACCGTCATGGTGCCCTGGACCAGAGATATGAACGCTTGTGTCTGGAACTCCTTTTCTTCCTTTGGAAAATAATGATCCAGAAACATTCCAACGAACTGGTCCCATGTCATCTCGGTTCTTTCCTCCACTAGAATTTGTGTTTGCTGTCGTTCTATAACTCTCCACCATTTGCCGGCATCATGCACCAATTGTGAGGTAGCCAGCAATATCCAGTCCTCATCACTAGTGATCTTGAACAGCTTCAAGATTTTTGTGATGTTCTCAACCCAGTTTTCTGCTTCTGTGGGTCCCTCTTTCCCTTTGAAATAAGGGGGACGCTGCTGTTGGAAATTCCTGACCATATTTTGGTCTTGTGATTCATTGGAGGTTGCGCCTACATTGCCGTTCTGATGTTGCTGTAGAACGGAAGTGACCACTACCTGTACTAGGCTCTGTAACTCAAGAGGTACTTTGGGAATATTAACATTGTTTTGCCCCTCTTCCTGTTGTGGGTGCTGTACCTCTTCCTCCTGATGAGGGTTTTGTCGGGTTCTTCTTCTTCTTGGAGGCATTTTCCTAAGTCATTGAAACATCGCTTGACTTAGTTTTCTCATAAAGTCTTGTGTTTACATAATTTTGGGAAATTGCCAAATCAGCATCTTGTATTTCTTGTTTTGGAGAACTTTCCTACGTATCACATATTATTTCTCATTTTTGGGAAATTCTGATGTTTCTTGTTTTGGGGAAATATATCCTACTTTGCTATGTTTGATAAGTCCATACTTGTAGTGATTGTCCTTCCCTTGCTGTTATTCTTCTCATCAAGTGTTGTTCTTAGATTGAATGCTTACAGTCTGATTCTTAATAAAGTACATTAATCCGACCCCTGTGCAGCAAACTCTGAAGAGACGGTCAGTTGGGATTCTTATCTTGTCAGTGAGACATGATACCGTATTAATCTTACTTTAAAAGATTCACAATTCCGGTTTCGCTCTGATACCAACTGTAACGCCCCGCCCTTTTTCACTCGCCAAAAATAAGAGTATATTTTTTTTTAAAAAAATGAAAGAGCGAGAGAGAGCTAGAACGTCATGACATGAGCTAAGTCCGGGCTTCCAAACCCGACCCTTAACTGGCCAACAATACGTGTGCGTGGACCAAGTCCACTAAAATAGTTCACACGCTAACGATTAACTGCGGAATTATTATATGAATGGAAACTATCTATAATCACGATATTAAAAGTAATGAAGCCAATCACTATTAAATTAACGTAAGTTTAAATATCCAAAATCATCAATCAACCATAGCAAAATAAACTAAGTTATTACAACCCCAAAGTGCTAATTATCTCAAATACATTGTTCCAAAATTAATTAGGTAAAATAAACATAATCTGCCCAAGCTCCTATGATTGGCTCTCTTCACGTCCCAAGTCCTTTCCATTTCCTATTCCATCATCTAAGGGTAGAAGTAGGGCGTTAGTCAACGCGGCCAGTAGGAATTCCAAATAGGTTATACACATAGGATCAATATAAAAATCAGATTAAGTACATCACATTAAAACTGTAACATATCAAAGTACCAAAAACAACACATGATAATCATATCCAAACCCATGCAAATGCATGTGTCATGCCATGGATGTCATATGTCAATTATCCCTCACCCAATCTCCACATCAAACACCATACAAATCATAACAACATTTTCCTTGACATAATGAAACCATATCAAGGTGTTCCCTTGACCACTTACATCCGCAGTGTTTTGTGACGGCACCACCAGGTCACTATTATACCTCCCCACGTGTGTTAATCGGAATTACTGATTGAGCATGGACTCCTCCCTCTACGCAGGGTTTTTGAACTGGTTACCCCAGAGTTCTCTGGCCCAAATTACGCCGTACCCCTATCTAGCAATCCCGGACAAGGCCAACAAATCAATGGTTCACATACCTTTACATCAGCTAGTCTCAAGCCCCAAGTCATATCCGGACAACTCATAACTTGGCTTGCTGGCCCATATACTCACTCTCATGCCATGCATGAGATTATGGATGCACAAATGTCATTTTGTATCAAAATACATAAATAATTGAAAAACAGTTCATAGAACATAATCCATTCATCTAACCAAAATAATTCATCATGTTTGTAAATCAAACCCAGAACATATGCATATATAGATCCTTATGCATTTCAATAAGGTAGGAATCCTACCCAAAGTTTAGTATAGTATCCTTCCTATCTTGTAATGTGACGTGCAACGATTACATCAAAACCAATCACACACCCGTTTGCGAAATCCCTTTACCTTAAATGAATTAATCATATACAATAATCAATTTAAGTATCCATTTGATTTAAATCATCCTTACATCCTTCCAGTTAGACTACAGTTTCGAGAAACATCATAAAAAATTCAACTTTTCAATTCAGTCGACTGAATCATACCAGGATACAGTCCTCTGCCTTACTGCAGACTTTCAGTCTACTGAATACAATATTCAGTTGGCTGAAATTCAACTCGGAATTGTTCTTACCCTAACTCGTAACCTTTCAGTCGGTTGAATCATAGATTCAGTCGGCTGACTCTAAGTCAAACCTTCTATTTTCTCGGTCAATTCTATTTCAGTCGGCTGACTTTGGACCAGATAACTGTATGTTCGTCCAGTAGAGATTCAGTCGACTGAATCCTCAACCAACAATTTTTCGTGTTTGATATGCAATCTTTCAGCCGACTAAATCATAGATTTAGTAGGCTGAAACACGCTAGAATCCTTTTCTCATCTGTTACGTATGTGTTTAGTCGACTGAATCACCAGATTCAGTCGGCTAAAACTCCCAGAGACAGTTTCATGTTTCAGCCACCATTACTTCAGTCAACTGAAACCCATGTTCAGTTGACTGAAACTCCCAGAAACTCATTTTTGATCGTCCAATACCAGTTCAGTCGACTGAATCCCAGATTCAGTCGAGTGACTGTTTGTCAGTCTCTTTTGTTTACATGTATGGCTCGACCCTCCTTCTTGGAATCCATTCCTTATCAATTTTTAAACATATTTAACATCATCCATATAACTCTTAGATGGATATATTCTAACCATTAGTCAAGGCTAGGATTTTTTCCTTTAATCCATTCAATCTCACTACCTCCACATGAATTCGAATATTATCCTATGCTTGTTTCAATCATTATCATCCCTTGAATGAATCTCTAATTTATATGGCCTTATAACAATTCAGCCATCCATTCCATGGAATGTAGAACCCATAGATTCGGCCATTCCATGACCAAGTCTATGGTTCACCCTTAGCCTTAATCATCCATTGTTCTTAAGCTTAAGACATAGCTTTTCCCATCTCCTCCTTTCTTTTGTTTTGTCTTTACTCCTCAGTCCTTCTTCTTCCTTAATCCTAGTTCTTCAATTTGTTTACCAAGTACAGAGATCGAAGTGAGAGAGAGAGAGAGATGAGGAGATGAAATCTCTTTGTTCAACCTTGAGAATTCGGTGAAGGGGTGTGAAGTGCCCCTTGGTTGAACCCCTTTGTAACGGCCCAAGGCTTTTCCTCTTCCCCTCTTTACGTCTTGGTTTGTTCAAGGTGTCCCTGGGCTTAACCAAGGAGACACCTCACTCCCATCGAGTTCCTTGGGATCTCTTCCATTGAGATGGAAACCCTCCATCTCCCACTTGACTCATTAAGAAGTCCCCTCAACTTCCATTCAACTCAGCTCAACTCACTTATTTTATTTGACTCATGTCCCAACTCACTTCTAGTATTTTAATCTTAACTCAAAACTTGAACTCACATTCCAACTCAACCACACCTTAATTCAACCATGACACATGGCACTTGAGGTCCCACTTGGCCATGTGACTTGATGATTTGGCACCTTGGGTCTTAATTGGGTACCTAACCCAATTAAATTCACCTTACCCATTTACCTTAAAATCAGCTCATCTATGACCCATTGGGTCCCAATTGAGCAATTGACCCGTTTAATTTTATTTACCCAAATACTTTCAAATCAAACCCTATCCATGATCCATTGGATCTTGATTGGGTTATTGACCCAACTCCTTTACCCATCTAAGGTCCATTTTATCCAAAAATCTTAAATTCAATCAATTTAACAATTTAACAAGACAAAATCCAATATATTTATGCATTGAAAAATCCAGGTGTTACACCTCGGATGGTCCCAGACTAGGGTCTGGTTCTCCTTTGCCTCAAAAGGTTCCAAATCTGAGGTTGGAACGTCCGAAAGCTCTGAAGTTCTCAGGGTCAGTGTCAAGCATTCCATTTACTCAGAAGTTCCGAGATAAGTCAAGTATCGTCCAAGACTTTGTAAAAATCGCGCCGTGGCAGTACTGACGATGAAAATCCCAAAAATCATGAGAGAAACCCATTTTCAAAATTCAGGTCATTCAAACAGTCCCATGACCAATTTGAGATAGAAAATCATTTCCAAAGAACTTTTAAACACCGAGTATGCAAGAAAATTGTAAATCCAAGTATTGACTTTAAGAACAAAAGTAAGAGAATAGGAAAAAGAATGAATGGAGAGGGCCCAAGATGGTGCTGTTGGGCTGAAAAGGGGCAAGATTCAATGGGCTTGGGTGATCCTCTCACGAAAATCAGAACAAAGCAACGAAATTAGGAAGGCAGGCGACAAAGTGATGGTGGCCATCAGGCCCATGGATCACATTTGGTGGATTTCTAGAAGACTTTGATCACATTGAGAACTGGAGTGGCTTCCATGACTCGATTTGATTAAGACAATTGTCATTGGGCTCCGTGTAATAATCCTATCCAGTTTATTAATCCAAGACCAATGACCTAATAAGTCCAAATAATACCAACATGCATTTAGTCCAAGTCCACACATCAAACAGGATAGACTCATATCCAAGCCCACTATACAAAGCCCAATTCCTGAAGCCTCTCCTACAGTGACATTTGGCACCAATCCAACCATGCTAACTTCAAAAGGAATTTGGAAGGAAGGATTTGACATAGTCTCAGTATTTTGGCTATAACTTTTCACTCCGATGTCTGAATGACTTGATTCAATTTGAGTTGGAAAGAAGACTTCAAGAGCTACAACATTCTAATCATGAAATGTTTGTGATTCAGACATTTATTAGGTGAAAATTAAGATGCAAGTGGACCCAATTTTAAATCCAAGAATAGAAATGATGGAGGCATCATGCCTAATGGACCATAATCACATTGGTGCAAATTAATTTGGCTTCCATGATCCAAATTGCCTAAGGTAGACAATGTTGGATTCCATCTAATAAACCCAATCACTTTGTTAGTTTGAGCCCAATTACTAATTAGGCCCAAATAATCCAGACATGCCTGTAAGTCCAAGTCCATACATTAAGCAGGGTAGACTCATTTCCAAGCCCACTCCATCAATCTCAATTCCTAAAGACTCTTCTATAGTGACACTTGGCACAAATCCAACCATGCCAACTTCAAATCGAATTTGGAAGGAAGGTTTTGATACATTATCAGTATTTTGGCCATACTTTTCGTTCGGATGTCCAAATGACTTGATTCTTTTTGCGTTGTGAAAAAAAGTTCGAGGGATACAACTTTATATTTCATGAAATTTACGTGATTCAGACGTTTACTAGGGGTCAAAATCGAGATGGAAGTGGACGAAAGATTCAAATTCGAGAATAGAAAGGAGGTGGACGAATTTTGCAAGTGGACTCTCTCCACATGGACAACTCCTTATTTTTAGGTTTTCTATTTTTATGTTTTTTTTTTTTCAGATTTAATCTTGTTCATAAAAAAAACCATGTGGCATTTTAAGGGATGAGATGGAAATGGTCAAAATTAGACTACGTTTTATCTTTAGTAGTTTTCATTTCTTAGGAGTTTCGTAGATAGGACATTTCCATCCTTAGAGTGGTCAACTAAGGAGAGGGTGTTTTAGTCTTTTCACTTTTTTTCTCTATAAATACATATAATCTTGTTGAATTGAATATAATTGAAATGTTTTGAAAAAAAAAAGACTCTTGGAGTTGGGTGTTTTTCACACCAGGCTTCGGTCCCTCTCGCGAAAGCTAAGTCCTTGGACTGGGACCAATTCTGTTTTGCTAGTAAGTACCATTTTATTTTAATTCAAATAGTCTTTTTGCTTTTCTTGTTGTTGCATCTGTTTTACATTAATACTTGCAAGCGTGCGAATCATATGACAGTATAGAATATGAGTGCGAGGTCGTACCCAAAGGAAATCACAGAGTATATGTTTTAAAAGTTAAACTGGCAACATTTAAAATAATGTGATCAATGAAAATAAAGTCATGGAATTAATTCTTAAACACTAGATTTAAATTTCTAAAACAAAGATTTTTGTTCTTAGTTTAACAAAATCCAAGTTAACATCTAACAATGGAACTTAAATCAAATATGAGATCTGAAATTAATTAATATTCCAATGCTTAATTAAGATGGTGTAAAAAAAATTAAACAATCTCAACTTATCTTAAAAGCAATTAATTATGATACAAATAAAATATTTCTAACCTAATTCAAAGAATTGAAAGAATTGATTGAAAAAATATAATGAATTTCATAAACAAATAAATAAACAAAATAAACAAATTCAATATTTACAATTGGATTAGGACAATCATAGCAATCGAACATCATACCGGATGAAATAAATAAACATGAGATCTAGATCATGGAATTCACTTAAAGATTCAAAGTTCAATTCACGCCTTTCATTAAAATTAAATTCCATATTCCACAATTTAATTAAATGAACCTTAGATCTTAGATTTGGACAAATAAAATAGATTTAAAATATGTCATATGTTCCGAATAACCTCAGATCTAAGTTTAAAGAAATCAAAAGTTCTAAAATATTTCAAATGTCCAATTAATTAATTAAAGAACATAAACTTAAAACAAATCAAACAATCACCATTAAATTCAAAAATTGGAGTTTCCTACATATCTAAAAGTATATCTCATATTTATTTAATCGAAATTAATACACAAGCTTGGAAAATACATCAAAAATAAATAAATAAATTTTATAAATAAAAGAACTCACTTGTAGATTTCGAATAATGCTCTTTTTCTTCTATGTATTCCCAAGGTTCCAATGTGTACTTTAGCGCATTACCCAATTTGAGTTTCAATGTGAAATAAGCTTCAGTGGGAATGGATGGTTGAGATTTAATCTTGGTTTAGTTGATGAGTGAAGGGCTAGGATTAGATGATATAAAACAAGGGTGGCGGAGATTAAAAGATGAAATCATTAGGGTTTACATAGGGTTGGTTGAATGGTGGCTTGGAGAAGGGGTGACTTGATGTGCAAGTAGGGATTTTCGAATGGAAAGGATTTGGATTGGGTATGGTTGAATTTTGCATGTGTGGTTTAGGGTTTTTGGAATACATGATATGAATGTATGAGATGCAAAGTCAACTTTAATGGATGGATGGATGAATGCATGGTGACATGGAGGTCAAATTCGAATGGAGTGGATGAAGATTTGAGAAAATTGTGTGGAGTGTTTTTGGATAGGTGATGATGTGTATATGAGGTGTAAAAATCGAGTGGATGATCTTGGGTTGCTTGGGATCCAAGTTGAACTAAATCTAAGGTTTTATGGAGGCTTTGAATGGATGGTTCTAATTAAATGACGTTTAGATCTAATGGTTCTAACAATGGATGGTTAAGATGGGTTGTATAAATGGTTACAATTTGTATGGAGGGTTGAGATTCAAAGGTTGTCCTAGATGAATGATTAAATGAATGGCCTAGATCTAGAATGAAGAATGTATGTATGGATTGGATTTTGAATGGAGGCTCTAGGGTTACCTACATTGTATGCATGAAATGAATGGTCAGGACTAAAGATGACTAAATGAATGGTGTGGATGCATGGAGAGGGGGTGTGTTGATGGATTGAGGTTTAGGGTAAACTTAGCATGGGGTATTTGGACCTCAGGGTTTGAGCAGATGGGCCTCAAGTGGATTTGGACTTGAAATCTTGGCCTGTTGGACTTTTGCTTGCACACTGGCCTAGCCCACATATGATATGTGCATGGATCACTTGAACTTGGCCCAATGTCTAGCATGTGGAGCATGGCTTGGCCCATTGGAATGGATCTCTAACCCATTGAATTCAAATTTCAAACTCTTGTTCTTCTCTGGCCTCTTGAATTGCAGCTTCTTTTCTAGAATTAAAATAATTAACTCACCACTTAAAATTTGAAATTATTGAATTAATCTAGACTCTCATAATTGGATTCAAATTAATCAATTTACAATTAAAATCCTAAAAGTGGTCTGAAATTAATTATTGAAAATCCTGGGTCTTCCAATTTAAGTTCAAATTACTGCATTTATCCCTGATTTCTTATTTATTTACTTTACTTTCCAATTTTATCTACAAAACTCACAAACAATATTAAATGCACGTAATATATACAAAACTGAAGGCTAATCAGTCCAATAATTAGGGGTAAAATATTCATTTTTCAGTGCTCAACAAATACCCTCAAATTTAGATTTTGCTACTCCTCGAACAAAATTAATCTAAAAAATAAAATTCATAAACTACACCACTTCCTCTGGCATTCTCGAATGCATTTAGCAGGGTTTGTGAAGTCATGTCGATTTCATCAACATCTGAGAGTTTCATCCGAAGTGAGGAAAGTCTAGCTGGGGATAATAAAGAAGATAACTTGAACAATAAAATTGAGGGCGATACTATCATAGCTAATAATCCCAAAGATCCATGGTTATTCTTTATGCCAAAAGGGAAATTTCTTTATGAAAAGAGATATTTAGCCTATGATGTCTTGTACTTAGTTAAGCATATTGATCACCACCATCTACCGCATCGTATGGAACTCACTGATAAAGGACTAGGTTGTAAAAAGTGTGCAAAAATAATAGAGTTCGCATCCATCAGAAGATTTCTGTAAAATTGAGTCGGTCTAGAGAGTCAGTCTTGAGATTCCGGGCTAGATCAATACACAGGTCCTAGAGGGGGATAAATAGGACCAATTCCAAATTATATTAACCTTTTAAAAATATGAATAATCAATTTCAAGTGCAGCAGAATAATCTTGTGTGTGTGCAATTAATGATAAACAATCCAACAAATCAAAGCATGCAAACACAACGATTTATAGTGGTTCTCTTCACCTGAACCAACATCCACTCTTGGGCTCACCCAACTTTGGGCTATCTGAAACACACTATGAAAGGGTAAAATTACCCTATCAATACACACCTCGATTTTGAAATGTTCGACCACGGAGGTGTACTCCTTGACACCTATCTTTTATGGTGGTTCGATCGCATAGAGATCTAATCCACCTCACAATATTAAATGAAATAAAATGAAGAGAAGAACACTTGCCTTGGGTCTTTTGTTGATCTTCTGTTCTGTTCTTCAGATAGCAGATTGCATGCTCCAGTGTACTTTGATCTTCATCAGATGTGACAACCTAACTTGGATAAATTTCTACAGTCCCCCATCGATCCCCTTTTTCATGTTTTACTGTTTGAAAAGACATATGGTCGAATTTTTGAAAGTAAGGGAAGAACTGTTCCAAGATCTATGGTTTTCTGGGTTAAGGCTTTCTCAAAAGTTTCTCCTTAACCTATCACCCATAATTTTCCATTAAGCTTAATCCGTATTTATAAACAGCTGTGCAACGAACAGAAATCACGCTCTTCGACAGGTCGAACAGCTAAAGGAGAAAGTCTCGACAGGTCGAGACAACAGACGGACGATATCTTATTTAAAGAAAGTGGCCTCGACATGTCAAAAGTTTTCCATGCGTCGAAAACAAAATTTCAGCGAAGGTTATTTTACTAGTGAAAAAAATTCGACCACAGGAGGTCTACTCCTTGACATCTGTTTTATATGGTGGTTCGATTGCACAGATATCTAATCCAGCTCACAATATTAAATGAAATAAAATGAAGAGAAGAACACTTGCCTTAGGTCTTTTGTTGATCTTCTTTTGTGTTCTTCAGATAGCAGGTTGCATGCTCCAGTGTACTCTGATCTTCATCTGATGTGACAACATAACTTGGATAAATTTCTACAATACCCCATCAATCCCCTTTTTCATGTTTTACTGTTTAAAAAGACTCAGGGTCAAATATTTGAAGCCAAGGAAAGAAATGTTCCCAGATCTAGGGTTTTCTGGGTTAAGGCTCTCTCAAAAGTTTCTCCTTAATCTCACACCCATAATTTTCCATTGAGCTCAATCTGTATTTATTAGTAGAATTAAAAAAGCTATGCAACTGACAGAAATCACGCTATTCGACAGATCGAAGAGCTGGAGGAGAAGTTTTGACAGGTAGAGACAACACACGGACGATATCTTGTTTAAAGAAAGTGGCCTCGACATGTCGAAAGTTTTTGATGGGTCGAAAAAATTTTCCGCAAAGGTTCGTTGACCACTAGAAAAAGTTCGATGGGTCGATCCCGAGAGCGACGATTTACAAAGCTTTCGACAGGTCGACTATGTTTGACATGTCGATCTCGATAGTCAACAAAAAGCAAAAGACTTTCGACTTGTCGACAGTCCAAATGAAGATCGATCCGTTGATAGGTCGACCATGGTCGACTGTTCGAACCCCGGTAATCTATGACAATATGCACCTTGGTTTTGGATATAGTCATTTCTACACAAGGGGCTTCAAATTTGGGCCTTAGTCAATTTTAATACAACAATTATGAACCCAACCTAGGTGATTTACCTGTTATGTTGCCACGCACTGGAGAGAAAACCTTTAGCAACCTTTATGAACTTCTTGGGCTTCATGCAATCTTCCAACTTGAACATCTAAGGCATGGTCTTGAGAAGGGCACAGAATTGACAAGAGGAGACACGGATAAACCGGGGCTTTAACAATCGCCCCCTTTGTCAATTTCATGACAAAACCTATATTCTAACAAAAAATACAACTCTTTCAACACTGAATTATTACATGCCTAAAAAAAATACAACATTTATATCTCAACACTAGACACAATACGGACATGACATCTTCAGTCTTCAATTTTCTTCCCCTGAAAATATGCTTGTAAAACAAATAATTTCCTATACAAAACATGGCAAATCTGGTGGGATTTTTCAGTCTCCCCCTCAATATTAGTCTAAAAATACGATAACTCTCCCTACAATGTATTCTCCCCTTTTTTTCATAAATTGACAAGGGATGCAACAAGAAAACCCATTTTTTTTGAAATCAACATTTTCTCATAGCATTCAAACGTCCATTTGTTATGTTATTTTATTTTATTTTAAATTTATCAAACTATGTTTTTCAATAATTTTAAAAGATCTTCAAAAGAAATTGGACAATAAAAACAAAGGATTTGACAACTATTTAAGGTCAAAGTATAAGGCCTAAGCCAATCCTCTATCATTAGGTACCCATTTTCTAGTGCAGGATGGCATGTGGGTAAGCCTAGTTCATTTAGAATCAACTATTATCTTTTGACCTTGAGTGAACAACTCATCCACCGGAAATTTGAACTTTTGCACTAGTGAATGAGGGTTGATTCTACTTTTATGAGCCACATGATTATCTCCTTGGTGATTGACATTAGGTTGAGTTTTATAAAAAAAATTCTTTATGATGCTTCTTTCTAAGATTGCACTCAAACCTAAGATGACCCATTTTGTCACAATAAAATCATTTTACATTTGGAGTCTTTGAGGGGGAAGCAACACCTTTAACAAACACAGTTGAGTTGTTGGGTCTTCTCATATTTTTATTATTAAAACCAAGACCACATTTTATGCCCAAACTGTTTTCCAAAATTCAACAATTTTCCAACTTTTCTTCTCCTTTTGTAAATTTTTCTTCAAATTTCATTTTATGACTCTTTAAATCATTTAGCTCAATCTGAAGTTTTTTGTTTTCAAATTTCACTTTCGATTCAACTTCTTTAAGGTTTTTAATTTCTTTCCGGTCCAGCCTTAAACTTTCTTTCAATTCAGCTTCAACTTTTTTAAGCCTAAAGATCTCTTCTTGAGCGGCTTTCAAATCCATTTCAACCTTTTATTTTTCAGTGACCAATCTAATATTCTCATTCTTAGACTTATTTAGTTTTTTAGCCAAGTTATTGTTTTCTACGAACAAGGCATCGTAGGCCTTTTGAAGATCATCCTCATTATCTGACCTTTCACTATCAATTTCAACATTTTGAGAGTTTTGAGGATCAGGTGTAATAGTGACTAAGAGACCTTTCAAATTATCAAGTTTTTCTTTAGATGAGTCATTTGACTTGTTAGTTCTCTGGCTTTGCCGAGTCCCTATTTGTTAATTCCATGACTCGAGAAAAAACACGTGCTAAGAAGCTTGAAGACTCAAGATGATAAAAAAAGAAGATCATGCTCCACCAAGTTCAAATCTCATCGTCATGGCAATAACGAAAAGGTATTATAGCCATAGATGACCTTAGGTGTAACCCACACCTTAGAGGGACTATCCCTAGGCTTAGCTGAACAAATGGTTAAATCATAAAAGCCTAGAGAGGAAGCTTGACAGTGAATTAGAACCTAACTTAGAAATATTTATTTGGTTTCACTGTCAGCTCGACCAGTCGTTGTCACCGACCCCTCGGTGGAGACAATATTGACCCATCATGGTCAAGGACTGGTTGACCAATTTGACAGAAGTTCTGGAACTTAAAACCATCGTTCTGGGAAAACCTGTGACCGAGAGTCTCATATGCAGCGACCACTCGATAATGATCTTAAACGACCCCTCATGGTCGACGACTCACTGGTAAAAAACTTAAGAGTTCTGGACTGTGAACATAAATGGCTCTCGAGAAAACAGACATTTCTGTAGTTCAAGTCCGATCGAGAGTACCAGGATCGACTCCTCGGTAAAGGGAGACTGGTCGTTCTGGGTATAATAGGTTTTTGACTTGAAACAACTGTCTGCATGGTGTATCCCCAGATCGAGCCTTTTGTATGGACCGGCCTCTCGGTGCCATGACTGTCGACCCATCGGCGACACCGACCTATCGACCGAGAAGTAATTATGCCTTTGGGAGTGCATTTAATGGGCAACAATCGGGTGGTTGAATAGTAATAAATATGAACAGTGACCTATTGGTACCATCGACCTGTCGGTACTGGACAGTCTGAAAAAACCGTTAAGACTCCTCTATAAATATGAGTGTTGTATGATCATTTGATCATCTTCCTTGAACTGAGAAAAATCATACACACTAAGGAATGATCATCTCTCTTGTGCCTATACCCAAAAATCAAATACCCAATTTTTGATTGAGATTGTGAGAGAGAGAAATAAAGGAGAGAAGTTAACATATCATCTAGGATTTGAACCAAGTTTCCTAGTCTTCCTGAAATTGTGATTGTTATACAACGTCTACAAGAAAGAGCGCCAACACAGCTTGAGTGAATCTTTGAGAAGCATACATCATCAAGAAAATAGCTACAAGGCAAGTGCTTTGTGGTTTTAATTCTATTTTTAAAACCTTTGTCCCGAAAGTGGATTAAGGGGGATTTGCTCTGGAACCACTATAAAAAACTTTAGAGCATTGTCTTTGGCATAGTGGTGGGTGGAATTCTCATCCGATTGAGTGAGGTGAAATTCCTACTCTAATTGTGATGGTGTAAGTCCCCACATAGTGAATTTGGGGATAGCTCAAGGTTCAGCTAGTCCTAACAGTGGATGTAGGTTGGTTAACCGAACCACTATATATCTTGTGTTCTTAAGATTGTGGTGTTAGAGCTAACTTCTTGTTGATTGTTTAATCATTCTTGCTAACACACACCCACTTGATTGTTATATTAGCTACACTTAAAACTAATCGATTAAATTAATTTTAAAAGGAGCAACGAATTGAGATTGACCTATTCACACCCCCCCCCCCCCTCTAGGGTCAATCGTTTTCTAGCACATTGGGAATTTCATGACTCACTTTCAGATTGAGAAGTCTTCATAAACAGTGGCCATGGCTTTCTTATTTGATCCCCTTTTAGATGGGCATTCATCGGCAATGTGTCCATATCCATCACAGTTAAAACATTGGAGTTTTTTGGATTTGTCTTTTGATTTTTCTTTTGAATTTTCTTTTGATTTACATTTGGATAAGCTTGAGTTTCCTTTAGATCTTTCTTTGAAATCATCCCTTTTAAAGTTTATAAATTTCTTCTTTTTGTTAATTTTTTTAAGAAATTTCTTGGCTAGCACAACCACATCTTCATTTGAATCACTATCAGACTTAGATTTTCCAGCTTCTTTGGTTTCAACTTTCGTAGAAGAATTTAGGGCAATAGATTTATTTTTAGTTTACCAAAGTGGAGTTCGAAGGTTTGCAAAGATTCCATAAGGTCATCTACAACCATTTTGGACACATCCCTAAATTCTTCAATTGCTACTACCTTAGGACTAAACCTATCAGGCAAGGATCTTAAAATTTTAGTGCATATAACCTTGTCTGGTATCCTTTCTCCGAAAGCCCACATGGTATTAACAATATCATTCAATTTGGAATAAAACTCCGTAAATGTTTCATTTTCTTGCATTCTGATATTTTCAAATTCCGAGCTCAATATTTGGAGTTTTGATTTTTTGACCAAATTAGTTCCATCATGTGTTCTCTTGAGAATGTCCCAGGCTTCTTTAGCTGTTTCACACGTCATGATTCTTTTAAATTCGCCTAGTGAAACAAGCAATTTATAGAATTTAATGCTTTTCCATTTGCATTATATAACAATTTTTCAGTGTCAATATAGGAGAAAAAATTTAGATCTGGTCAAATTATCACTAGTTGAAGATTCAACTTTTCCTTTTTTAGAAGTATCAGTTATTTCTTCAACCGGATGAACCCAACGTCTTAGAATAGATTCCCAGACTGTTCCATCGATAGATACGAAAAAGGTTTTCATGCGAGCCTTCTAATAGACATAGTTCGTACCATCAAAGTATGGAGGTTTAGTAACCACCTGACTATCTCCTCTGTGCATTGTACTAGCGCAGGAATCACCTCTGGACGATTAAGTCTTAACAAAGGAACCTAGCTCTTGATGCCACTTGAAAGTCTAGGCTAGATCAATACACGGGTCCTAGAGGGGGATGAATATTACCAATTCCAAATTATATTAACCTTTTTAAAATATGAATAATCAATTTTAAGTGCAGCGGAATAATCTTGCATGTGCAATTAATGATAAACAATCCAACAAATCAAAGCATGCAAACACGACAATTTATAGTGGTTTGCTTCACCTGAACCAACATGCACTCTTGGACTCACCCAACTTTGGGCTATCTGAAACACACTATGAAATGGTAAAATTACCCTATCAATACACACCTAGATTTTGAAAGGTTCGACCATGGAGGTCTACTCCTTGACACCTATTTTTTATGGTGGTTCGATTGCATAGAGTTCTAATCGACCTCACAATATTAAATGAAATAAAATGAAAAGAAGAACACTTGCCCTGGGTCTTTGTTGATCTTTGTTGTGTTCTTCAGATAACAGGTTGCAGGCTCTAGTGTACTTTGATCTTCATCTGATGTGACAACCTAACTTGGATAAACATCTACAGTCCCCCATCAATCCCCTTTTTCATGTTTTACTATTTGAAAAGACATATGGTCGAATTTTTGACAGCAAGGGAAGAACTGTTCCAAGATCTAGGTTTTCTGGGTTAAGGCTCTCTCAAAAGTTTTTCCTTAATCTATCACCCATAATTTTCCATTAAGCTTAATCCGTATTTATAAGCAGAATTAAAATAGCTATGCAACGGACAGAAATCACGCTCTTCGACAGGTCGAACAGCTAAAGGAGAAGTCTCGACAAGTCAAGACAACATACGGACGATTTCTTGTTTAAAGAAAGTGACCTCGACATGTCGAAAGTTTTCAATAGGTCGAAAACAAAATTTCCGCAAAGGTTCGTTGACCAATCGAAAATGTTTGACGAGTCGATCCCGAGAGCGATGATTTACAAGGCTTTCGACAGGTCGACTGTGTTCGACATGTAAATCCCGATAGTCAACAAAAGCGAGAAGAGTTTCGACATGTCAACAATCCAAATGAAGATCGGTCCGTCAACAGGTCGACCATGGTCGACTGGTCGAACCCAATAATCTATGACAATATGCACCTGGGTTTTGGATATAGTCCTTTCTACACAATGGGCTTCAGATTTGAGCCTTAGTCAATTTTTATACAACAATTATGAACCCAACCTAGGTGATTTACATGTTATGTTGCCACACACCGAAGAGAAAACCTTTAGAAACCTTTATGAACTTCTTGGGTTTCATGCAATCTTCCAACTTGAACATCTAAGGCAAGGTCTTGAGAAGGGCACATAATTGACAAGAGGAGACACGGATAAACCAAGGCTCTAACAATTCAAGGATTAGTCAGTTTTTTTTTTTTTTAATTTTTAAGTCGCTCCTCCTACACCCAAGTTAGCACTGTCCTAAAATTTTAAATGCACTTGATCAATGAACATTAAGAACAACGTCTAATTTAAGTTTGGGGCTATAAAAGGGTTACAATGGTTGAGTCCAATAACAAAATTTGTGTTGATTTTGTGAGTCTAAAAAGGTTTTTAGGGAGAGTAAGTTCGAAAGAACCAAGACCCCTGTTGGAAAAGTCAAGGGAAGAGTCAGTTTACAAACACAAATTGAGACTGCCTTTGACCAAAAAAGAAAAAAAGAGTTTTGTGTCATTTCTGAGTCAGTTTTTTAGTCTAAAAAAAATCTTTTCCAATCAAGGGAAGAGTAAGTGAAGACTGAGACTACTCCCTGAGAGAAAAAAAATTGTTGAGTCTAACTGATTTTTCAGCACTAATAGGTAAATAAAAAAATTTATATCGCACTTTTTCAGTAAAAATTTTATAGAATTTATATTTGAAACAAAATTTACACAGCCATGTTAAACTTAGTTCGAAAAAGAATTTTTTTCACGAGTCTAGTAATCAGCGGAGGAATACTAGTGGAGAATTAACCTAGTGAGCTTCAGAGCCAATCTATTTTTCTAAGGGATTTAAGTCAATCTAATTTTCTTTCTTAAGCGCGTCAAGTCATTGTCGATCTCATTATTCTTCAAATTTGGTCATATTACTGAGAATGCCATTAAATTTGAGTTAGTACATTTGAAATTTTTCAAAATTTATTTAAAACAAGGAAATCACTGTATGAACCTTAGGATATGATTTAGGCCATTTTTGGGTTGTTTGAACCTTCAAGCCTACCTAATTTTGGTCAATTTATCCTGGTAGTTCCCAGTTGAGCCTTAATGAAAATCAGTATGTTCTTATTGTTTAGCCATGTCTACCGTACCCAACTCCAATTATGGAGTCTGAGCCTCATAGAAATATCTATTACATATTCTAATGTAACGCCCCGCCGTTTTTCACTCGCTTCTTCCCGTAAATTTAGAGTATATATATATATTTTTTATAACAGAGGAGAGTGATAGAGAGCGGGACGTCCGACGCGAGCTAAGTCCGAACTTTCGAAGTCCGACCCTTAATTGGCCAACCCTATGTGTGCATGGACTCAGTCCACTAAAATGGTTCACACATAACAATATCAAGATGTGGAATAAATATCAAAATCAGCGGAATCATAACATCAAAATACGAAATCATAATAGAACCAAGTTCTATTCCATTTAGATAGTAAAGTACTTCAAGTCGTTGTCCATAATTAAAGCATCATATTTATCAAATAAATTGTCCAACCATCTAAGTTATTACATTCCGTAATTTAGATATTCAAATACACATTCATGAGTAAATTTATTCAAAACATATAAAATAAGTCTTCTGAGCTCCTATGCCTGGTCTGTCTTACGTTCAGCGTTTCCCTAGTTACTTGTATCATCAACTAGGGTAGTAGTAGGGCGTTAGAACAATGCGCCTAGTAGGTATTCCAATTACGGCTAACACATGGTTAGTACAAAACATATATTATAACAATATATATAAAACCAGGTAAAATCCATGCCATGTAATGATGACAAATGCAATGAGTCCCACCCATCACATGTACATAAATGTACCCACCACATAGGTCTTCCGGACGCCCCAGCGGAGTGTGGACCCTCCGGTTTCTTCCTGATGGCAAAGCACATCAAGGTGTCGCATATAGGTTTTTCGGAAGCCCCGACGGAGTGTGACCCCTCTGGTTATAAATCCTCCACCCCATGCCATGCATGAGATGCCAATGAAAACACATGTTATTTTAATAGGATAAACATAGCATTTAAAATCACCTTTTGAAACATAATTAGTCCATGTTATTTATACAATTTAAACATAGCATTTGAAATTCAATAATAAAGCATATCCTTTGAAATATATTTTTATCAAACATCAGATAAAACTAAGTACATAATCCATGGTTTCAAAGAGGTGGAATCCTACCAAAGACCATTCACAAGTCCTTGCGTTCCCTTCCAAGATTCGATCACAGATCGTGCACCGCTTGCGAGATCCCGTTACCTTATGATATAATAATAAATCAACGCCAAGTCCCATTTGATTACAAGGTTCTAAGTCCATAAACAAAACCCCATGGGGTTCGACCATACACCATGGCCAAACCCATGGCTTACCATTTTTCATACTTATTTACGAAAATGCCATTGTCCATAACCATAGCCCTTTTTCTTTGCTTAGGTTTCCAAATCATCCATACATGTTTCTTTTAATCCAAAAACACATAGTCCGTAAAATAATTCATGGGGTTCGGCCATACCCATGACCTAACCCAATGTCCAATATTCTCACATATTTACTAAAATGCCATCCATGGCTTACATAACCAATAATTCGACCATTGCAACATTAAAATCATAATTGATTAAACATAGACCATAATTTGATTCATGGGGTTCGGCCATGTGATGCCTTAGTTTCTATAAATAATACCCACCCTTCCATATTTAGAAGGTTTCCATAGTCATCTTCCATGGTCTATAAATAGGTACATTCTTATTCCAATGTCTACTTCCAAGAATAGAGACTTTCCCCCTTGATTCAATTACTCATATCCTAAACCATAGATTTAAATCATGGGGTTCGGCCATGTACATGGCCGAACCCATGATGCCTTATTTTCCATAAATAACCTACTCCTTTCCATAATTGAAGTGTTTTCCAATTTAGCACTCCTTCCATATTTAGAAGCTTTCCTTATTAAGAAAACATCTTCCATAATGGGAAACTTCTAAATTTAGCAAACACCTTCCAAAAAATAGAAGGTTTCCAAAATAATAATCTTCCTTCCATATTTGGATTGCTTTCTAATTTTAGCAACACTTTCCATATTTGGAACCTTTCCATATCAATCCCCATTCCCAAAAACAACCCCATGGGGTTCGGCCAAGCACTATGGCCGAACCCTATGGTTCATGACCTTCCTCAATGGTTTAGATCCATTAAACTCAACCAATAATTCATTAAAATATTTGGTGGGGTTCGGCCATCCACCATGGCCGAACCTCAACCCTTCTTTTCATTAGTATGGCTCCAATCAATTAGCCATAAAACAATCATGGTTCGGCCATGCCATGGCCGACCCATATTCCATATTCTTTCATTGATTTCTTGAATTTAAAACTGACAACCATCAAAGGTTTCTATGATTTAAAATCTAAGAACATAAACCCAATGAATAAATCAAACTCTCCATGGTTTTTAATCTTAAAACCCAATGATTAATTCAAGTCTTTCCATGGGGTTCGGCCATGCACTAAGGCCGAACCCTATGGTTCTTTTTCTCCATTTAAATTATTACATTCATCTCCTATCTTTTACCATGGGGTTCGGCCAAACATCATGGCCGAACCCTATGGTTCTTTATTTCACAATAATTTTATCAAAAGAGAGTACCAACCTTTTCCGATTGCTTTTCCTTGTTCTTCCAATATTTTTCCTTCCACTTTGCTGGCCAAACCACCTTCTTGTTGCTGCCTTCTTCTTCCCTTTGCTCTTTGGCGTGAGAGAGGACTTGAGAGAGGGAGATAAAATTCGGCTAAGGGTGGTAAAACCGTGAGCCTTTGTCCCTCTCCCCCTTTTATAATCTTCCTCTTAATCCAAATTTAGAATGTGTTTAAGATAGGCAACCCCTAAGGTCGTGCACCCCCTTGCTATAGATTAGCAATTGCCAACCTTCCTTGCTTAATCTAGTAACCTCCCAATCGGCCAATGCTAAAAATAAATATAGTAATGTCGTGAGCCCTTGTGATCCCCGTTTTTTACACATATATCATATTGTTTCTCAGTTTTGACCTTGTTAACTTCTGAATCAGGAAAAGTGGTAAACTACAAAGTTGTAGCCCTTGAAGTCTTTTTTCCAACGCAAAATGAATCAAAGCAATCGGACATTGGAGTGGAAATTTATAACCAAAATACTGAACATATGTCAAACCTTCCTTATTTAACCATGGCTGACTTTCCCTCTTTAATTAGCCATAGCCGACTTTCCCTTTTTAATTAGCCATGGCTGACTTTTCCTTTATTAATTTAAGACCTTCCAATTTGCCAATGCTAAAATACATATAGTAATGCTGTGTACCCTCCTTTTTAATTAGTTTAAGATTATTTGCATACCCTATTTAAAATTATCACATGCGCATAAACATAGATTTTGAAATTCGGCCATGCATAATTTTGGATTAAGATCCATATCTCATATTCATCAATTAAATTAGATAACTTTCATATAAAATAATAAATTGGAAAACCGGGGTATTACATCTAAGGTACTAGAAAAAGTTAGAGATGACAAAAATTGGGATGGTACTCTAAAAAAAATGGCACTGAAAAAAAATAAAGGAAAAAAAAGAAAAAAAAAAAAGGAAAGGGAACATCCAAACATCAACAATAGGAAAGATGAATATTTTGAAAAAAATGTTGAAAAAAAAAATAATAGAGGAAGATAGATCCCATCTTACATTTTCAAAGACCTCAAACCTATCTGTTCAAAATATTTATTTTTAGAATCTTATATCATTCTTTTATTTGACCCGATCCCAAGCCACCTTTCACAGGAACTCCTATTGATCACAAGTCGAAATATGGTATTTCATGTGGAGAATAGATGAAGGAAAATGATGGTGTATAGCTCAACGTTCTCAGGAAAGTGATATCCATTCATGAGATCTGATTATTTTCTTTGAACTGTGCCGTCTTTTAATACATATGTGAGAAATTTTGAATTTGAATACATAAACTCCGCTCACATATACCTTTGAGAGAAAATAACCCAAACCTCTAAGAGTTATTCTTTCTGAGAGATATCTAGTGAGGATTGAAGTGAAAGCGTATTTTTCCGAAGATTGGTTACAAAACTTTTGTGTATGTGGAAAGGAAAACTATTTTAATATTGGCTAAGCACATACTACACTCCGAATATAAGTCTTATAAAATAAATTTTGGAATCGTATGATGTCTAGATTTTTATGGACTTGTTTTTGCCGAATCTGAAACTAAGACTAGACAATTTGGATGTTTGTGGGTATCATCACTGCAAGCCCTCACGAGACTACAACTCGTCCACTAGGGGTAACCTAGGAGTTTAAAGGCTTGTGGCGTATGCTAAATGCAATCGAGAGTAGCAGCGAAAGTGGTGTAGTTTTAGGTCTAGCATACGAATAAAGTTTTAGATTAATATTATGTTTAGTTTAGGATTTTTAGGTTTTGAGTTTTTAGATCTACGTTTTTTGTTTCAATTTTTATTTTTAGGTTTTTGCTTGAGGACTAGCAAAATCTAAGTTTGAGGGTATCTGTTCAATCTAAAAATCTTACATTTTTACCCTTTAATTTTGTTTGAGTTAGCATTGATTTTGTATATAAAAGGTGCATTTAATATAGTTTTTAAGTTTTATAGATAAAAAAGTGGAAAAAAAGGAAACAAGCATAAATCAGTGGATAATTGCCGGAAAAGAGCTTAAAATCAAAGAATTAATATTTTATAATGAAATAATGCGACTTTTAGGTTTTAATTGTAAATTGGATAATCTATATCCATTTATGAGAGTCTAGATTAATTCAATATTTAGATTTTTAAGTGGTTTGATTAATTATTTAATTTTAAAGCAAGTTTGCAATCAAAGAGGCCAATAACTGAAATTCAAGATCCATGGGCTAGAGATCCATTGCAATTGATCCAAGCTTCGCTCCAAATCTCAAATATTGGGCCAGGCCAAGCACTCCATGCCCGTTTCCCAATGTGGGCCAGGCCAAAGTTAATTCAATAGCAGCAAGCCAAAGTCCAGGCTCCAGTCCAAGTCTAAGTTCAATCTAAGATTCAATATCTCCAGGTCCAAATTCAAGTTCACTAACCCTAAGCCCAAATCCACTGTAGATCCAAATCCACCAAAGCCCATCCTACCCATCTAATCTTAACCATCCAATTTTCAATCACTTATCCACATCATTCACCAACCCATTCATGCAATCCACACCATTCATTACATACATCTTATCCATCTCATTCATTTGCATTCATCAATTTAGGTAAGCCCCAGATACACTTAGTAAATCCAACTCGTTCATGCATCATATTTAGATCTAGGTCATTCAATTCATCCACCATAGAGATTACCCTAGGATTACGAGAATCCATGCACCATCTATCCATCCATCCACTTAGATCATCCAACAACTATCAAAGCCATTAGATTTAGGCCAATTAATACTACCCTTTAATTTCATCTCATTCATCTCATTAAACACTAGGAATCTTATTAAATCCTATAATCTAGGACTTCATGCGCATATCCCATCCACTCCATATGACACACATATTCTAGAACCACCTCATGCGCATAAACCTTTGGGAAAATCTCTACTCTTTCTCTCCACTCCACTCCACCTCATCTCCACATCACCCAATCTTATCCCTTCATGCATCACACGATTTTGTCCATCTCCTTTCCATCCATTTGAAATTCACCTCCATATCTTAAGCCACATCATCTCATCATCTTAGCCATTCATGCATTTAGACTTTAGATCTCAAGCATCCATTATCATGTATTCATTGAAACCCTAAACCCTAAAATTACACAACTCAAATTCGACCAAGCCCTTGCTTGATCCTACATTTTCTCTCTACTTTCTTTTCTCCCAAGATACCTTAGCCTCCAAGCTACCCAATGCACAGTAAATTCATGTAACACTATGTAGGAGCCCTAGGTTTCTAGTTTTTAATCCATCCAAACGTTAAGCCTATAAATACCCCATTCGATCATGGTGCAAATTGAATTAGACCTGGAGCTTAAGAGGGCCTAAGATTGGAGAACACACCTTGAAGACTAAGAGACACTGTGCTTCATGTAAATTTTATATGTGAGTGACCATTGTAAATTCGATTTTTATGCTGCCTTCTTGATTGTTTTTCCAACGCTTGTATTTAATTTTCCCATTAACTAAATAAGAGATGTCCATTTTAGATTTTTGAAAAGTCTGATTATTCATATATTTTTGAATTCTATGTGTTGAATTTCAAATCTAAATTTCTTATTTATTTATTTTGGGGGATGAGAGAATAATTCCATAACCACCTTTAAATTATGCAATTTTATTTTATGTGATTTATTTTCTTTGTCAATTTAATTTCAATGTTTATTTTATTCTTCTTTGCTTGTATGTTGTATTTTAATACTTAATTTTTATATCTTGTATTTTAAAAGTCTTGTATTTTATTTAATGTATACAAACCACTCCTTCAAATACGAGTTAGCTAGTTGGAGATCTAATTTAAATAAACTTTAATTTTGTCATCTTAATATGTGTGTGAGATTATCCATAAAATCTATCTTAATCCATTATTTTAATCATGATTTAATCAATGTTCTAATGGTTTTGAATTTTAAATGAGAGATTGTTAACTTAGAAATAAATTCGTGGAAATAAGATTGATTTTTATAGTTTGATTTATTTTTAAAATCTCAATGTTTTCTAAGAAACATAATCATTCAAGCACTAGATTACAAACACACACATATATATATATATATATATATATATATATATATATTGATTTACTTATGCATAGATTTTGCTTGTCCTTTGTGCGCTGGCGAGAATATAAATTTAAAACTTTGCACAATTTTCACATCATTACTAACTGTAGTGTGATAGGGTGGGTTTCAGTTCTCTTAAACCTAACTGCGCATACACAGAGTATGACAGTAGGCTAACACTAGTTCCAAGATCTAGTGAGGCCCTGTCAATAGAATATGTACCAATGGTGCATGCAATGGTTGGGCACCCAGGTCCTTATGTTTAATCGGGAATGGTTGTTGGAGGAGTGCACTTTAATTTTTTGCTAGAAATGCCTTTGTAGGAACATTAATTCTCCGTTTTACCGTACAAAAGTCTTTCAGAAATTTGGCATATGAGGGTACCTGATTGATGGCATCAAGTAGAGGGATATATACTAGCATGTTTGAACACCTCTTATATGTCACCATAAGGAACCCCTTTCTTGGCAGTTCACCTCTGAGGATACGGAGCCATAGGTACATATGTTTTTTTTAGCAGACTGGTCCAGTTCAATTGTTTCCACTTTATTGTCAACCTGTCTTCTTGATCTAAAGGTAGTAAATGATTTGACATCCTCTGATTTGGACGATGAAACCCCATAATGTCCCTTGGGATTAGGAATAGGTTGAATGGGAAATTTACCTTTTTCTATGTCGTCTATTGCAGTACCTAACTGTCCAAGCTGTGTTTCAAGCTTACGCATAGCGTGCTGGGTAGAATGCATGGGTTGCTGCAACGTATCCATGAGAGAGGGCTTACATTGTAGAGAAGAACTAGATTGATAGGACTAATTGGGCTGAATGAATTTGAGGTGGGTAAAATGATTGATTCTGAGGTGGTGGATAGATTGACTCGAAGGTGGTTGGTATAATTAATCTTAGTATTGAGGGGGTACTTAACTTAACGGAGATTGATTTTGATACCAAAATAAATTGGATGATTCTGCCAATTAGGATTGTACGTGGCAGAGACGGGGGTTCCTTGTTGTCTTCCAAAATTATTGAGTGCATTGGCCTGCTCAGTTGAGCACTCACCTATTGATCCTAGGGAAGGACAGTTTTGGGCAATATGTCCTAAATTAGAACACATTGCTCCTAATGGCCGATTCATCGCCTGACAAATCGCTTATGAATCTACTTTTTTCGTTAGGTTCGCAATTGCGAGGTTAATGTCAAAGTCGTTATTAACTTCATACAAACCTCCTCTCTTAGGTGTTTGTACTGAATTCTCTCTTTTGGAGAAATCCCATTGCTGAGAGCTCTTTGCCAATGTTTCTAAGATGGTCCATCCATTGTGCTCAGTTAGTTTAAAAAATTCCCCACCTTTCATGAACTGGACCATTGTGCGGTTTGATGTGGTTAAACCATCATAAAAGAATTGTACGAGTCTCCAATTTTCAAAACCATGGTGGGGACATTTAGCCAACGCATCTTTGAATCTTTCCCAAGATTCCCAAAATAGTTCAGCCCCTTTCTGATTAAAATTTGCAATTTCTTTCTTGAGTGCGTTGGTTTTAGATACAGGGAAAAACTGGTTCACCAACAGATCCCAAGTTGTGATGGAATTTGCGGGTAGAGAATTCATCCATGATTTCGCTTTTCCTTTAAGAGAACGAAAATATGTGAAGTTTAATAGACTCATTAGTGATTCCTTGAAGTTTAATGGTGGCGCGGATTTATTAGAATTCTTTTGACGTGTAGGTAAGGATCCTCACGATCAAGGCCATGGAATCCAGGTAAAATACGGAATAGGGCTGGTTTAAGTTCAAAGGTTGCAGTGATTGCTGGAATGACTATGCCTAATGGGGTGTTGGCTGTGACTGTGGAAAAGTAATCATGGAGGGTCTTCTCTTCGACTCTTTCTCCGACTATGTTGGGTAATGGTGGTGATGATATGGAAGATGGAGATGCGTGTGGTGATGTGGGTGGACTATTTAAGTTTATTAGTGAGCTTGACTGAGCTCCGGACGCAAAGATCGATGTACTGACGGGATGTGTAACTCGAACCAAGGATAATTGGTGGAATCACGAGACCAAATAAGCATACACAGATGTTGTGCAAATTTTAAATTTATAACTCGTAACCGCACGAACCATTAAATTAGATAGCGTTAAGAGTGCGAGGCCGATCCTACAAGGAAACAACAAAATATATGAAATTGAAACGTTGTGATTTAAAAAAAAAGTCTAGATCTTTAGAAATAACCTAAATATGAAAATCAAGTTCTAATTTTTACAAATATGACTTCAAATTAGTTACATTCTAGTGTTAAAAAACTAATCCAGAAACTAATCCAGAAATTAGAGTATCATCATCTAAATCTAAAATCTAGCCAATAAATCCAATTTAATTAAAGTAATGATATGGATCTAGAATTTATAAATAATCTCAAACTAGTTTAAGAGAACAAAATTAAAATACAATTAAATCAATCTCAATCTAGTTCAAAAGAAAGAATTTAATAAATGAAATAAAAGAAAAGAAATTAATGAATAAAAGAAAAGAATGACAATTAAAATAAAATATTCACATAATTTATAATGGAGTTGAGACAAGTAATTAGGGTGGCATATTATCCCACTTAAAGATAAAGCCATGGCGTAGACTATGAAGTCTTCTAGAATTATTAAACATATATTCATGTTCACTGTTTATTAAAATTCTAATTAAGAAAATCATGATGTCCATTAAGTCAGATATTTTCAATTCAAGCCTTAAGCTTGAGCAGAATTTCTACTTTCCATTTCATGTCTAAAAATAAGCTACTCTTCGAAAAGAGCCTTAGATCTGAAAAGGTTAAGTTCCACCGATCCTAAATGGAGTTCTACTTTCTTTAAAACTCTTAAATTAATTTATTCCATAACATCTTCAAAGAATTAAAATAACATAAAAAACAATCACCATAAAATATTTAACAATTAGGAAAACCATAAATCTAAAGAAGCTACCATGAATTTCATTCAATTAACCGGATTAGGCAGGGCTTGGAGAGAATTCCTCCATAATTTTCTCTCCAAAATTTTCTCCAAAATTCTCTTTTTTATTTATCCAAATTTACTGTCTTTTCCAAGGCATGGTCGAATTTTTTAGATAAGGCACCATGATTTTAGGGATTTTTGATTAATTTGGAAAGTAGGGTGCAAATCCCATTTTTCTACACATGTACCAACTTGAAGCTCTATTTTGACCTTGTTAAGTTTCGAATCATGAAATTTTATAAACTGTAAAGTTGTAGCCCTTGAAGTCTTCTTTCCAATGCAATAAGAAGAAATGCAATAGCACATTGGAGTGAAAAGTTATTAGCCAAAATACTGAAACTGTGTCAAAATATTCTTCCTTCCAAAATTCACTCTAGTCAATCCAAATCCCATTTTTTTCTCTCATTGTTGCTTCCACAATCCTTCAAACGAAATTCACTGGTCTTACTTGGTCTTTTGGACTTGGATCCCATAGTTGGACTTTTATTTGGCCCGGAATACTGGTGGACTTTGGCTTATAAGCTTCAGACTCGAACAGTGGGTCCATTTGTGTGTTTATAAATTTCTACCACCTTTACAATTTAACACATTCTAAAAAATATTATTCTAATTCAAACTCTCATATCCGGATCTGAATTATAATAATTTACAATAATTCCAAATCAAATTAGTTGGTAGAAATTACAAACTTTCCAAAAATAGAACTATGGCTCACTTTTCTGCATTTTAATTACTTTTTCTTGTATTCTCACAAATATACTGCAAAACTCGAAAACTCCATTAAACGCATCTAATATATACAAATCAAAGGCTATCTAATCCAAAATTAACGGGTAAAATAATCATTTTCAGTGCTCAACAAATACTCCCAAACTTAGATTTTGCTAGTCCTCAAGCGAAACAAAAACTAAAAGCTAGACATTCAAATCCTAATCTACACCACTTTCGTTGACACTCGCTATTGCATTTAGTGTATGCAATAAGCCTTTAAAACCCTAGGTCACCACTAGTAGACGAGTTATAGTCTCATGAGGGCTTTCAGTGATGATACCCACAAACATCAATTTTGTATAGTCTTAGTTTCGGATTTGGCAAAAACAAGTTCATAAGATCTAGACATCATACGATTCCAAACTTTATTTATAAGACTTATATTCGGAGTGTAGTGTGTACTTAAGCAATATTAAAATCAGTTTTCTTCTCCAAATAGACACAAGTTTCGTACCCAACATCGGAAGATGCTCTTTGACTTCAAACCTCACTAGATATCTCTCAGAAATATTAACGCTCAGAGGTTGGGTTATTTTCTCTCGAAGTATATGTGAACGGAGTTTGTGTATTCAAATTCAAAATATCTCACATATGTATTTAGAAAAGGCAGTACATATCAAAGAAAATAAATAGATCTCATGAATGAATACCACTTTTCCAAGAACGTTGAGTTAAACACCATTATTTTTCCTCCTCTATTCTCCACATGAAATACCCTATTTAGACTTAAGATCAATAGGGCTTTTAAATAGGACGAAACATGGCTTAGAACCGGGTCATATCAAAGAAGGGATAAAGAATCTAAAAATTAACACTTTGATAAGAAAAGGGTTAAAGGTCTTCATAATGTGATCGGGATACTTTTCCTTTAATTTTCTCATTTTTTTTAATCAAAATATTCATTTTTGATTTTTCAAATTCTTGTTTTTTTCAACATCCCTTTTTGATGTATGGATGTTCTCAATTTTTTCTTTCTTTTTCACCATAATTTTTTTTTTAATGAATTTCATCCAAATTTCTTCCCTACCCTTTTCTCATATGAAGAAAGGTCATAGATATGAAATTTTGGCTCAAACTCCATAACCGGAGTTAAGTATGTTAGATATGGCAAGTCAAGAAAAGAAGCTATATTAGGCTCAACTGGGGAACTATCAAGATGAAATGACCAAAATAGGTGGCTTGAAGGTTCAAAAGGTCCAAAAATGGCCTATATCCTGTCCTAAGCTTCATAAGATGATTTCTTTGCTTCGAATAATTTCAGAAAAATTTCAGGCATTTTAACTCAAATTTAATGGCATTCTTAGTAATATGACCAAACCAAAAGATACTGAGATCTCACAACGACTCAATGCGCTTATTAAAGAAACATGAGTTTGCTTATAACCCTCAGAAGGATAGAATGACTCTAAAGCTCACTGGGTTTAAGTCCCCACTACTATTCATCCGGTGATAACTAGACTCGTGAAATATTTTCTTTTTCCAACTAATTTTAATATGGCCATGTAAAATTTGTTCCGAATATAAATCCTATAAAAGTCTTATCGAAAAAGTATGATATGAAAAATTTTATTTACCTATTAATGCTGGAAAATCACTTAGACTCAACAAATCTCTTTTTTTTTTTTCACAAGGGGTAGTCTCAGTGTTCACTTACTCTTCCCTTGATTGATTTTTTTTTCTTTTGACTCACAAAAACTTTTAATGGACTCAATTTTTTTTATTGGACTCAGCTAGTGTATCCCATTTTGATAGCCCCAAACTTAAACTTGACATTGTCCTCAATGTTCTTTAATCCACAGTGATCAGGTGCAAATCAGAATTCTTTTGGAACAATGTTAATTAGGGTTCAAGTGTATTTAAAAGGGTTCACTCATAATGGACCTAAAACAAAAATCCTAAACTAGACTAACTGTAGATTAACTGACACAATAGTTGACCTAAGATGGTGATTTAGATGACTTGGGTGGCTCTATGTAGGGAAGAAATGGTACAATGGAACGTAGATCATTGAGAAATTGAGGGCTTGCAAAATATTCTAATTTTAAGTACGCTCCCGGTTCTACATATCTGGTAAAATCCCATGGATTGTTCATGTCATACGGAGGAAAGTCCTGGATAGGATTCTCCTCAAAGTTAGGATTTATCTCATCATTCCCCTCAAGAATTAGGTACTTGCCACCATTGGTCAGACTCTTTTCATTATGGTTACAATGATTGGGTTCTAATGTAGGTTCTAATATTGAAATTGCCATGACCCCACATACTCTACTGTCGTCAATAATGGATTGATGACTAACGGGATGTTCACAATTTGGAGACTCAATTCTAACCAATTGCTTGGTCAATAGCGTCTCCAAACACCCATTTTCACCAACAAGGACAAAACAAGACCAAAACAAATTCATACAAAATAAATGACCTAAAACGAAAAATAGAAACCTAAACTAACCTAGATTTCTAGAGTAGCTCTTAATCTTTTCTCCAAAAATTCTAAATCTCCAATTAAGAGTTTAACCACGATCATGGTCAGGTAAGTTCCCAGGTAAGTGGAGGAGAACTTGGTAATCTACTTATATTCCACTTATCCTTAGGTTGTTTACATCTTGGTGATAGAACTAATCCTAGACACCATGATTGAAGAAAAATTAATTGAATTGAAGATTGTCCTAATGAGGATGAAAGACCCTAAAAACAAACTAATGGTTGCTACTTTGATTTTACTTTAAAGTGTATGAAACATTTTTATTTACTAATCTTTTTTTATTTTTCTATTGTTAATGCAAACCTAAATCTAGCAATGCAAGATACACAAGCAAATATGCAAGTAATTAAGTAAACAATCTGCACTAATGTATGAGACTAGCAACCTAAATGCATGATCAAAATAAATATGCAATATATTTTTATTTTTATTTTAAATGCAAAATAAATGCAAGCACCCTAATAAAATCTATATGAATGCATGAAAAAGATAAAATCAAAAGAAAGTAGTTAGACACTTACCTTAGCCTATGCGTGTATTTCCCAGCAATCTTAGCTCGCGATTTTTAAAAATTCCTGAAAAAGCACAACACATGAACACAAGTGAAGATTCTAACTCAAGAATGCATGAACTATTTAAATGCAAATTCCTAAACTATAACTAAGAGAGATTAAAATAATTGAATCCTAATTGAGACTTTTAAACTAATACAAGATCATAAATAAATCTCTAAATTAAAAACCATTAACTAAAAAAATTATTTTTATTTGGAAACCTTCTAAATTTAGATGATGATCTAAAATTAAAAACTTCCTATGTTTAGAAATTATTCAAAATCGGACATCTCCAAGGTTGGACAATTTTCTAAAAATGGGATGTTTTTCAAATTAGATATTTTAAAACTTTCCATAGACAGAGGTTCTAAAACTTTCCAAAACTAGATTTGTTTTCTAAAAAATAGAATATTACTAAAATAAAGCATATTTATAAAATTAGAAAATGACTAAAATGAGAAACTAGTTGAATCCATCAAATTTCCAAAAATAGAAATATCTACAAAACTAGAAACTTCTAAATTCAATAAGTATCTAAGTTTAGCAAAATTTCCTTGTTCAGATAAATTCTAAGATCCCTCCTATTTTAAAGAAAATTTTAATTTTAGGTAACCTTCCAAAATTAGAGTTTCTAAAAATAGAACTTTGCAATTTTAAAAAGTTACCTAAATTAGAAGATTCCAAAAATAGAAATATTTTGTAAAATCACAATACCTCAAAACATATAATTTACATGTTTCCTCGACAACGGCGCAAAAAACTTGTTGTGCAAATTTTAAATTTATAACTCGCAAGCGTACGAACTATTAAATAGTATAGTGTTAAGAATGCGAGTTCGATCACATAAGGAAACAACAAAATATATAAAATTGAAACGTTGTGATTTAAAAAAAATCTAGATCTTTACAAAAAATCTAAATATGAAAAACAAGTTCTAATTTTTACAAATATGACTTCAAATTAGTTACATTCCAGTGTTAAGAAACTAATCCAGAAATTAGAGTATCATCATCTAAATCTAAATTCTAACAAATAAATCCAATTTAATTAAAGTAATGGTATGGATCTAGAACTTATAAATAATCTCAAACCAGTTTAAGAGAACAAAATTAAAATGCAATTAAATCAATTTCAACTTAGTTCAAAAGAATTTGAGAGAATTTAATAAATGAAATAAAAGAAAAGAAATTAATGAATAATAATAAAAAAAAAAGAATGACAATTAAAATAAAACATTCACATAATTTATAATGGAATTGAGACAAGTAATTAGGGTGGCATATTATCCCATTTAAAGATAAAACCATGGTTTAGACTATGAAATCTTCTAGAATTATTAAATATAAATTCATGTTCTCTGTTTATTAAAATTCTAAGTAAGAAAATCACGATGTCCATTAAGTTAGATATTTTCAATGCAAGCCTTAGGCTTGGGGAAAATTTCTAATTTCCTTTCCGAGTTTAAAAATAAGCTACTCTTCGAAAAGAGTCTTAGATCTGAAAAGGTTAAGTTCCACCGATCCTAAACGAGGTTCTGCTTTCCTTAAAAACTCTTAAATTAATTTATTCCATAACATCTTCAAAGAATTAAAATAACGTAAAAAAAATCACCATAAAATATTAAACAACTGGAAAAACCATAAATCTAAAGAAACTACCATGAATTTCATTCAATTAAATTGGAAATTAAGATTACAATGCTTTGGAGTTTTTGCATCAAAGACATGAAATAAAAATAAAAACACAAGAACTCACAGACAAAATTCGAATATTCTTTTCTCTTCTAGTCTTCTTAGCCACTAGTCCTTGCACACCTTAGCTCCATGCTCCAATTCAAATTTTACAATGTCTGAACCCCTTTATTTATAGTGCTCAATAGAAACCGGATTAGGCAAGGCTTGGAGAAAATTCCTCCATCCAAAACTTTCTCTGAAATTCTCTCTTTTTTATTTATCCAAATTTACTGTCTTTTCTAATACATGGTCGAATTTTGTAGATATGGCACCATGATTTTAGGGTTTTCGATTAATTTGGAAAGTAGGTTGCAAATCCCTTTTTTTTTACACATGCACCAACTTGTAGTTCTTGAAGTCTTCTTTCCAATGAAACAAAAATACATGCAATCGGATATTAGAGTAAAAAGTTATGGCTAAAATACTGAAACTGTATCAAAATATTCGTCTTTCCAAAATTCACTCTAGTCAATCCAAATCCCATTTTTTCTCTCATTCTTGCTTCCACAATCCTTCAAACGAAATTCACTGGTCTCACTTGGTCTTTTGTACTTGGATCCCATACTTAGACTTTTATCTGACCCTGAATACTGGTGGACTTTGGCTTATAAGCTTCAGACTCGAACAGTGGGTCTATTTGTGTTTATAAATTTCTACCAGCTTTACATTTAACACAGTCTAAAAAATATTATTATAATTTAAACTCCCATATCCGGATCTGAATTATAATAATTTATAATAATTCCAAATCAAATTAGGTGGTAGAACTTACAAACTTTACAAAAATAGAACTATGGCTCACTTTTCTGTATTTTAATTCCTTTTTCTTGTATTCTCACAAATACATTGCAACTCGAAAACTCCATTAAACGTATCTAATATACACAAATCAAAGGCTAACTAATCCAAAATTAAAGGGTAAAATAGTCATTTTCAGTGCTAAAAAACAGACACGTTCGTTCACTTTCAAACAAAAATCACACAAGAAATGCCTAAGTCTAAGATTCGAATCTCACTAGAGAAATAGAATTTTATTGGCTAGCTACAGGGACCCTAAAATCTAGACTTGCTCCTAATTTCCTTTCCAAAAATTTTGAAAGTCTCCGAGGATCGTTTAACCACAAGCATGGCCAGGTAAGTTCCCAGGTAAATGGGGGAGCACAAACGGCATCTACGTCCCAACCTATCTTTAGACTTCCTCGACCTTACGTCTTGGTCACAGAACTAACCTTAGAGACCATGCTTGAAGAAAATTTATTCACCGGTTACAAAATTAATTTGGATTGAAAAGGTTCCTATTCAGCATGACAGACTCTGAAGTCTAACTAATGGTTCATAAATTGGTTTTATTAGGAGATGCATGAACCATTTTACTATCTTATTTTTCTAGATATTGTGAATACAATCCTAAATTACCAATGCATTATTCAATAAAATATGCAAAACAATAATCAAACAAACTAAACTAATGCATGAATACTAACATCTTAAATGCATGAACAATTTAAATCTGCAAGCTAACTAATTTAAATAAATACATAAAATTAAAGAAGAACCTAATTAATTCTATATGAATGCATGAGAAAATAAAAATTAAAAAGAAAGTGAATAGGCACTCACCTTATCCATCTATGCGTACTTCCAGCAATTTTTAAGCATGCAATTTAAAACCTGCAAAATAGTGCATACAAACCTTGGTGTAGATTCTAATTCAAAAAATGCATGATCCTAGTTTACGTGCATTTGTCCTAACATTAATATTAGTAAAAGAAATACAATATTTACGACCTAATTAAAATTTTAAATTAAGTCAAGATAAAAAAAAAATTAGACTCCACCAAATTAATGTAAGACTTGGAGTTCAAGATTCACAATTTTCCATGAAATTTTAGAAATCATATTTAGAAACTGTTCCAAAGTTAGACGAGATTCTAGATTTAGAAATTTATAAGTTTAGAGATTGTCTAAAATTTAAGTTTCCAAAAAAAACAACTTTCCAAAAATAGTTTTTTCAAAAAATAAAAACTTCCCAAAAATAGATCACTTTCTAAAAATAGATTACTACTAAATTAAGACATATCTGTAAGATTATAATAATTTTCTAAAATAGGAAACTAATAAGTTAGAAAATTTCTATAAATAGAAAATCCTAATTATAGCAGTTTTTAAAAGTAGCAACCTTTCCAAAAATAGATTAGTTCAACTGTTATTAATATTTTTAAAAATTTCTAATCTAAGGAAACTTTCTAAAAGTAGAATTTCTAAAAATAGAAATTTCTAATTTTAAAGACTTTCCAAAAATAGAAGTTTCTAAAAATATCATTTTTTTCCAAAATCACATAATTCTAATGGCACTTAATTTATTTTTGATTTCTCCGGCAATGACGCCAAAAACTTGTTGTTGCGTCATGTTTTACATTTATACTCGCAAGAGTACGTATCATACTATAGTATAGCATATGAGTATGAGGTCATACCCAAATAAAATCACAAAGTATATATTTTAAAAATAAAACATGCATCATTTAAAATAATGTGATCAATGAAAATAAAATCATGGAATTAATTCTTAAACACTAGATCTAAATTTCTAAAACATAGAGTTATGTTCTTAATTTAACAAAATCCAAGTTAACATCTAACAATGGAACTTAAATCAAATATGAGATCTAAAATTAATTAATATTCCAATGCTTAATTAAGATGGTGTAAAAAAAATTAAACAATCTCAACTTATCTTAAAAGCAATTAATTATGATACAAATAAAATATTTCTAACCTAATTCAAAGAATTGAAAGAATTGATTGAAAAAATATAATGAATTTCATAAACAAATAAATAAACAAAATAAACAAATTCAATATTTACAATTGGATTAGGACAATCATAGCAATCGAACATCATACCGGATGAAATAAATAAACATGAGATCTAGATCATGGAATTCACTTAAAGATTCAAAGTTCAATTCACGCCTTTCATTAAAATTAAATTCCATATTCCACAATTTAATTAAATGAACCTTAGATCTTAGATTTGGACAAATAAAATAGATCTAAAATATTTCATATGTTCCGAATAACCTTAGATCTAAGTTTAAAGAAATCAAAAGTTCTAAAATATTTCAAATGTCCAATTAATTAATTAAAGAACATAAACTTAAAATAAATCAAACTTTCACTATTAAATTCGAAAATTGGAGTTTCCTACATATCTAAAAGTATATCTTATATTTATTTAATTGAAATTTATACACAAGCTTGGAAAGTACATTAGAAATAAATAATTAAGATTTTACAAATAAAAGAAATCGTAAAATTCGAATAGTGCACATATTCTTTTGTGCATTCCCAAGGTTCCAATGTGTTCTTTATCTCATAACCCAACTCGAATTTCATCATGTAACACCCCGTCCTTTTCGCATCGAAATCAGAGTCTATTTTTTTTTTTACAACAATATCAGAGTAGAGTAAGATCGGGATGTCACGACGCGAGTTAAGTCCGAACTTCCAAAGTCCGACCCTTAACTGGCCAACCCTATGTGTACATGGACCAAGTCAAGGAAAACAGTTCACACATAGCCATACAATTTACATGCGGAATAAGAATCATAACATGCGGAATCATAATAGAACCAAGTTCTATTTCATTGATAGCAAAGTACTTAGTCAATAAATCACATTAATCATATCGTCATTATCCAAATAAAACATCCAACCATAGCAATTCGTCTAAGTTATTACATTCCGAAATCTGGATATTCTAAATACAAATCCCTGAGTATCTTAAACAAAATATAAAACTAAAAGCGTTCGAAGCTCCTATGCTTGTCCCTTTTTGCGTTCAGCGTTTTCCTCGTTTCCTGCATCATCCACTAAAGGGTAGAAGTAGGGCATTAGTACAACTCGCCCAGTAGGAATTCCAGTTAGGGTTAACACATGGGTTAGTACCAAAAGTCCAGATATAATATATATCAAAACCAATTATAAGAAATCATTCCATACTTTAAAAACATTGTATCGAAAAAAGTGTATGATAATAGAGATCCAATCATACCGATAAAATCAGAAACCTTGCATGATAATAGAGATCATAATCATGCGATTCAATACCATGCCATGCCATGCAATAATATGCAATGAGTCTCACCTATCACAAAACTTATGGTATACTCTTGATGGAATTCTCCTCATCAAGGTATCTTCTCGGTGGAATGCTCATCACCAAGGTCTTCCCCCACAAATAGTTTACAGACGCCCCGATGGAATGTGGGTCTCCAGTTATGTCATAGTGTCCTCTTTGTGGGATTCTCATCACCAAGGTATCCCCTGATGGAATGCTCATCACCAGGGTCTTCTCACTTGATGGAATTCTCATCATCAAGGTATCACCCACGATTCTATTACGGACGCCCCGATGAAGTTGTGGATCTCCGGTTACATATTATCCTCTTGATGGAATTCTCATCATCAAGGGACCTCCCCACGAGTGTTTTATGGATGCCCCGTCCGAGTGTGGGTCTCCGGTTACCTGTCATCCCTCCCATGCCATGCATGAGATGCAATGCCAACATGCTATGCAGAAATACAAATCATAGCATTTAAAACTCATATTTAAACCACATGCTATTTATCATATAAACATAGCATTTAAAATCATCATTTAAAACATATCCTTTGCAACATAAATTCATCAGAAATAAGATCAAAACAATGTACATAAACCCATGGTTTTCAAAGAGGTGGAATCCTACCAAAGACTGCTATGTGTCCTTGCGTCTTTCGTCCGGTAACCACTCACGATCGTAAACACCCTGTGAGGTCCCGTTACCTTATAATACAATAATCAATCAAAACCAAGTCCCACTTGATTAAAATATTGTTTAAGTCCATAAACACCAACTTGTGGGGTTCGACCATATACCATGGCCCAACCTCACCCTTTTTGTTCATTTATTCCATTAATTACCAAAATGTCGTTGGTCTAACCTTAATTAATATTCTTTTCATTTTTAATCCAACATATGTAACCCTTAGGTTCATCAAAACATTCCCCATGGGATTTAGCCACACACCATGGCCAAACCCATGGTCCCTTATTTTCACTTAATTACCAAAATGCCATCCATGGGTATCATTCCATAATCCAATCCTTTCAATCATTAAAATTTTTCTAAGTTCATGTTTGATCCACAAACTATCTCATGGCTAATATAACCCATTTTAGCAAGTATTTACAACCTTGCCATTGCCTCCAACAACTTAGGCTTAGGTTCCAAACTTAACAAGTCCATAATTAGGAGGTCCATATTTAGAAAGTCCCTAGAATGGAAACTTTCTAAATTTATCATTTCCTATTCTTGAATCCATAATTCCAAGTTCTTTCCATAAACAATTAGTTTTCAAAACAAGCATGCATCCTTCCATAAATAAATAGTTTCCAAGATTAGCATGCATCTTTCCTTAATTGAAATGCTTTCTAATTTTTGCAATTCCTTCCATAATTGGAAAGTTTCTTAGATTAGAAACTCTCTTTCCAAAATTGGAGTGCTTTCCAATTTAGTAACTCTCTATATATTTGGAAGCTTTCCATATTAAGCAACTCTTTCTATATTTGAAAGCTTTCCATATTAAGCAACTCTTTCTATATTTGAAAGCTTTCCATATTAAGCAACTCTTTCTATATTTGAAAGCTTTCCATATTAAGCAACCAAATCCATCTCCATTCCAAAAAAACATCCCCATGGGGTTCAGCCAAACACCATGGCCGAACCCTATGGTTCATGATCTTCATCAATGGTTTGGATCCATTACACATTCAATAATAATACTTACATAATCCCCAAAATATAATTGGTGGGGTTCGGCCATACACCATGGCCGAACCTCACCCCCTTCTTTCCCATTCTTTTAGATCCAACACTTGCCATGATCCAATCATGATTCGGCCCTACCATAGCTGACCCACTTTCTTTCATTGTCTTCTTGAATCTAAAACCAATAACCATCAAGGGTTTCCATGATCTAAAATCTAAGAACATAAACCCAATGAAATAAATCAAATCTCTCCATGGTTTTCAATCTTCCAAAACCCATGAATTAAACACTTCTTCCCATGGGGTTCGGCCATGCATTATGGCCGAACCCTATGGTTCTTTTCCTCCATTTAAATCATTAAAACATCATTCAAACTTCTTCCATGGGGTTCGGCCAAACACCGTGGCCGAACCCTATGGTTCTTTTTGTTTCAACATGAAACTTTACTATTAAAATACGTGGCCGAACCCTATGGTTTTTTTTGTTTCAACATGAAACTTTACCATTAAAATACTAACCTCTTTGCTCTTTCAATCTTCTTCTTCCTTTCCCTTTCCAGGCCGAACAAACTTCTTCTTCTCCTTGCTCTTTGATCTTGGCGAGAATGGCAATTGAGAGAGATGAGATAAAATTCGGTTAAGGGTGGTAAAACCGTGAGCCTTTGTCCCTCTACCCCTTTTATAATCTTCCTCTTAATCCAAATTTAGAATGTGTTTAAGATAGGCAACCTCTAAGGCCGTGCGCCCCCTTGCTATTGATTAGCAATTGCCAACCTCCCTTGCTTAATCTAGTAGCATCCCAATCGGCCAATGCTAAAAATAAATATAGTAATACCGTGAGCCCTTGTGTTCCCCTTTTTTACACATATACCATATTGTAGCTCAGTTTTGACCTTGTTAAATTCCGAATCAAGAAAGTGGTAAACTAAATAGCTGTAGCCCTTGAAGTCTTCTTTCCAACGAAAAAAGAATCAAAGAAATCGAACATTCGAGTGGAAATTTATAACCAAAATACTAAACATATGTCAAACCTTTCTTATTTTTCTCCCTTTCTTATTTTCTTTCTTTTTCCTTAATCCCTATTTAGAATGTGCCATGCGCCCTTGGTCCCTTCTTTAATTATCTCATTCCGTGTCCACTTGTTGCCTCTTATAAAACCTTCCCTAAATCAAGAATAGAAAGTGCCATGCGTCCTATTCTTGTTGCCTCTTCCATTTTATTAAACCTTCCCTTTAATTATACTTCCCATTTTAATTTCCAACTTCTAAACTTAGAAACTTACTAACTTAATAACCATTCTCCATATTTAGACAATTTCCAAATTTAACTTCAATGTTTCCATATTTAGGCACTTTCCAAATTTAGCTTCAATGTTTCCATATTTAGGCACTTTCCAAATTTAGCTTCAATGTTTCCATATTTAGGTACTTTCCAAATTTAGCCATTGCCTTAACTTAAATCCATCCACATCATGCGCATATAATTAATTATAGACATCTTATTGTTTGGCAATAAGATATCATTGCCTAAACCCAACGTGTGACCTATTTTAGGACCATCCTAAAATCTTTCCACTTAATCTTAAATATCTCATCTCATCCAAAATATTATGTGCATATAATCACTTTGATTTTTGTGATATAAGATCTTATATTCGGCCATGTAATCTTTTATCTATTTAATTTTGCATTACTAAAATAATTCAACCCATTTAAATTTTATTGGAACCCTTTCCAAAAACCGTTGGGTCTTAATTGGGCAAAGACCCAATCACTTTATCCATCTAAAATTCTTATCTAAAATCCACAAGTTAAATGGGTAATTTCCATAAATATTTATAATTTGAAAATCCAGGGTATTACACATTGTGCAATATACCTCTTGTATTTATAGGCTTCAGGTGGGAATGGATGCTTAGAATTTAATCTTAGTTTAGTTGATGAGTGAAGGGGTAGGGTTAGATGATATTAAACAAGGTGGCTGAGATTAAAAGATGAAAAGATTAGGGTTTACATAGGGTTAGTCGAATGGTGGCTTTCAGAAGGGTAACTTGATGTGCAAGTAGGGATTTTCGAATGGAAAGGATTTGGCTTGGGTATGGTCAAATGGTGGCTTGGAGAAGGGGTAACTTGATGTGCAAGTAGGGATTTTCGAATTGAAAGGATTTGGACTGGGTATGGTCGAATTTTGCATGTGGTTTAGAGTTTTTGTAATACATGATATGAGTGGATGAGATGCAAAGTCAACTTGAATGGTGGATGGATGAATGCATGTGATATGGAGGTCAAATTCGAAAGGAGTGGATGAAGATTTCAGTAAATCGTATGGATTGTGTTTGGATAGGTGATGATGTAAATATGAGGTGTAAAAATCGAGTGGATGATTTTGGGTTTCTTAGGGTCCAAGTTGAACTAAATGTAGCGTTTTTATGGAGGCTTTGAATGAATGGTTCTAATTAAATTAGGTTTAGATCTAATGGTTCTAACAATGGATGGTTAAGTTGGATTGTATAAATGGTAACAATTTGTATGGAGGTTGATGTTAGTGCCTCAGCTTGCCGAGTTACCTATTTGTCAATTTCGTGACTTAGATGAGGTATTGCCTTGAAGAGAAAAGCTCAAGAACCAAGACTCAAGTGTTGGTCGAAGTTTGAAGACTCAATGGATCAACATGTATATGGCAATCAAGGAAGGTAATTGGCCATATAAGACTTTAGTAGGAACCCACACCTTAGGATGACCTTGCCTAGTTTTAGATATCATATCTAGTTAATTAATCAAGCGTAGAGAGTGTTTGACACCAAATTAGAGCAAATGGAGTGAATACTCAAACCATTGAAATTGTTGTCATGGTACATATCATGTCGACGATCTATTGCATTGACAGAGGACAATCATTCGTCGTGTAGCGATGCATTGTCCTGGAAATTGAAGGTTCTTGTTCAAATGGTTTGTCAAACAACTCTGGTCTCAGGACAATCTATTGCTGAGACAGGGCTGATCAATCGGCCACACCATCAATCGGCTGGACTTAACAATGTTCTGGTTTGAACATGGTCTGTAAATACAATTTAGTCTTAGGACGATACAATCGTCAGGCGGTGACCCTTTGTGAGAAATATATCACGGTCAATCGGGCGCATGACCAATCGCCGGAGACAGGGCCGAGACATTGGGTTCACGACCCATCTCTCTGGGTTCGGATGAGGTTTGTCTTGACAAAGCACTGTTAAGATAGGATAGCCTCAGGCCGATACTATCGCTAATCCCCGATCTATCGCCAAGAGATGTTCTCGATCAATCGCATGGGCGATCAATCGTGTGTGACCATTTTTGTGCCGTTACTGTGTACTTAATGCTCAATGGTCGGGTTGGTGGAAATCACTTTCGAACACGGACGATTGATCACCAGTGCACGGTCAATCGTGGGTAACTTTGTTTTGAAAATTCTTTTTGCCTCTATAAATACCAATTTGTTTGGAGAATTTAAGGATCCCCTGGAGAGCATTTATGATCTGCATCTACCAGTGTTAAACTCTGAAACACCCAAGGCAAACGTTGTCGTTTATTCTCTCTTGGCAAATCATTCTAATCGATTTATATTGAGATTAAGAAAGAAAACTTAAACCATCCTCTAGGATAGACATTGGAAACCCAATTTCCTAGACACCCTCCCAAGGATTGTGATTGCTTTACACGATGCATCAACGTCTTCATACGACATCACATTGAGAGAGAATCAAGAAGCACATCTTCACATTGAAAAGCTTCATAGGCAAGTGCTTCTTAGTTTGATTTTATTTTAAATCATCTATCTTGTGAAGGGAACTAGAGAGGGATTTACTCTTGAACCAATATAAAAAATAGAGGGATAGGAATTGGGTGAAATTCTCAATCAATATAGGTGGAAGTCCTATTCTATTAGTGTGGGTGTAATTCCCCACTTAGTGAATTTAGAGATAACCCAAGGTTTGGTGAGTCTCATCAGTGGATGTAGGTTTGTCTAAACCGAACCATTATAAATCTTGTGTTTATGTTGTCAGAGCTTATTGTGTGATCTTGCTTCATTGTGCATTCTCTTGTTCACACACAAGCACTTGATTAATATTCATTAATTCTGCACTTTAAATTGTTGTTAATCAAGTAAAATTTGAAAAGAACACAAATTTGGAAATTATCTTATTCAAGCGGCGCCGCCCACAACCCCTCCGCCCCCCCGTCGTTAGGGATAATCGGATCATAGCACAAGGGAACTCTCAATTTGAATGAGAGCCTTGACTTAAGGACTGAAAAATTACAATTTTACCCTTTTAAAATGGCTTAGTTAGTCTCGATTTGTTTGTATTCGATATGTTTAATGTTATTTTTGAGTTTTGTAGGTGTCATGCCCTGACCGAAAACATAGGCACATGACACAGATAGATCTTTATTTTTCAAATATCACACGTGGGAGCACAGGTGTGCTCAAAACTCAAACTCAAAATCAATAAATAATCTTCAATTACCATTAATAACTCAAAGGGGATATAAATTCTCTACCATAAATGTTATCGAACATTCTAGAATTTATTACAGCAAATATTCAATGAATAAAATGGTATAAACATCACCAACTTAAATCAGATAAATAAAAGAATCAACTCAAATATGCAGGGTGTCTAAAACAGCATAATAACTAAGCTCTTTCTCGGGATCCCTTGGACCCATCCGGTGCAACATTACCTGAAATTGCAAAGGCATGAGTACAAACAATACTTAGTGAGGAAATATGCATGCTACACATTCACACACCCACATAATAATAATATATGAAATGGAATATAAATAAGGTTATGCTATCATGTCATGCCATCAATCTCATCAATGTGGACACACTGTCAACCCAAGGATATCAATCTCATCAACGTGAATACAATGTCCACCCATGGATACCAATATCATCAACATGAACACAATGTCACCCAAGGACACCAATCTCATCAATGTGAACACAATGTCCACCCAAGGACACCTCTATGGAATTGGATGTCAAACATCATAATCCCTTGAGGGACATAGGCCACGACTTACAAGTAGGAGATCTCCAAACTGTACCTCATCCCGCATCCCTTCACCACTCTGGTGATTAAGTCAACTCTATAGTGATCAATATACGACTTACCAAGTTAGTATTGCCCTAGTAGGGCTCACAAGTAACTAATCCTACGCAATACGTCTAAGTTAGTACCACCCAAGTAAGGCTCACAAGTATCTAACCCTGTGTAATACTGCACACTAAGTGTATAAAATAGTCGTGAGAGTGACCTACAACGCTAAACATGTGAGGGGTTATACTCCTCAACGACAACCACGACAGCCGTTAGAGCGACCTACAACGCGAACATTATAGGAGCTATGCTCCTCAACGGAAACCCTACAGAACCAAGTCCCATAGCTGATGCCATCGTTCTAATAGGGTTCCTTAATCAAGTTCATCATCCTGTCACACCAACCTCCTCTAGGGAGTGGGGACTCATACTAGTGGGGTCCAAGCAAGGAAAATGTTCATCAAGTCCTATATACCCTTTGGGTTTCAGCCCAACACTAATAATCTCATTATCATCCTGCCCATAAACACAACATTCCATGCTCACCTCCTAGATAAACTCTTAGGCACACATCAGTGAGTAACGCACAAGGGATCACATTCACAATTACATGGGCAACATGATGACCATAATTTCAAAATTATAACAATCATAGCGCATTCCTTTATGTTTCATACATTCAACATAATTATCACATTGGGTTATTCTAGGGATATGGACTACACACCAACCATGAGATACACTCGTCGGGTTTATTTACACATATTCTTAGTCATTGTAATTTATTTAACCCATCTCAGATGGTTTAACATCTTTAGTCCAATGATTCCCTTTTCACCACATAAGCCCAGTTAAATTCATCAATAAATCATCTCATCCCTTCACAAAGGTTTCCAACAAATATCACAATTTTCTATCATCATAACAAGATAATAGGCATGCTACAAATCACATAATAGAGAATTTATACCATCTCATGGATAGCATAGGGCACATCCATCCTATTTATCATGCATTAATCACATCAATAATTGTAACACCCTGCAAAATTTAATATTAATTAATGAGATTAAAAAGGCTAATTAATGATTAATTGAGATTAAGGAGACTAATTTAATAATTAAGACGAGATTAAGTGGAATTTGATTTGGAGATTTAAAATATAATTTAATGTCAAGCGGTGTGGTGAGAAAATTAATTTATGAAATCTATTGAAAATAAATTGATGATGTGGCGTCGTGCCACGTAGATGATGATGTGACACGCACATGGAAAGGTGTGGCCCAACACCACACATCCTACAACTTAGGGCAACCACAAAAAAGGAAAGAAAAAGACTCCACACCCTTTATTTCATCTCTCACACGGCAAACCCCATTACTCCATCTCATTCACTTGGCACCCTCTCCATTTCTCTCCCTCTTCACACGACAAAGGCTTCCATTTCCACCCCTCACCATCGTGTACCCCTTTTTTCCACCCTTTTCACACCTTTTCTTCTCCTCTTTTCTCCTCCATTAGAGAAACTCAAGTAAGGAAGAAAACAAGAGAAGAAGAGAAGAAATGAAGAGGAATGAAAGAAGAAAGAATTGTGGAAAAGCTTTGTAAGAGGTTAGCTTTTCTCCCTAGACTTGGTATTAAAGGTTAATTTGAAGATTAGGATAGTTTAGAATCAACTCAAGACAAATTCGAGTTAAGAAATTGGAAATTGGAAAATTTGGAGATTTTTGGGTTTCCACACTACTCATGGAATTTTATTTAAGATCCATAAATTTGTTAATCAAATCATGAGTATTATGTCTCTAAAATGTGATCAGTTATATAAGAAATCAATCTAAGGGATTAGATGTAAGAATCAAGGCCAATGACCAACCGATATGTGATTTTCGAGTTCAAGAAACTCAGCCCGCACTACAGTTTTCTGCAAGTGACTGTCTGAGGAAGACAGGTCTCGGAACCTGTCTCGGAACCTCCTCGGACGTTCCAAGACAAGTGTTGAAGGCTCAAAGAATCCAAGGAACGAATGACGTTCTGAGGACCGTTGAAAGATATGAGGTCTCGGAACTTGGCTCGAAAGTACCGAGACCAAGTTTTGAGCACTGTAAGATAAACTAAAAACCTATAGGTCTTGGAAGTACCGAGAGAAGGTCTTGAAGTTCCGAAGTCTCGGAACCTGACTCAGAAGGGCCGAACTCAAGTTCCGAGAAGACCAATGAGACTATGTACTTCTGATGATCTGAAGGAGACACAAATGTTCCGAAGCTTCAGAACATGCTTCGAAAGTGCCGAACCCAATGACTAAAGTTCCGAACTGAAAGTGACCAAACTGTTTTGATCTTAACCCCACACCCTAGTTTTTATCATTAATGTGGGATTAATAGGACAACAATAACATTCTCCAAATCTTACCCACTCAATGGTAATTAGTAAAAGTACTAGGTATTACATTTGGAAACCAAGGACATAAACTAATGATGTGATTATTGTATCTTGATCGATGAAAATAACCAGAGAACTGGAAGGTGACTTGGGATTCGTACGTGCCACGTTGTAGTTCACTCCTTCGCTGGATTTCATTGATCAGGTAGGTTTTCCTACTTTGTTGAAGCACTTGGGTGTTGTATTATATTATTGTGATTTATTTATTAGTAATTAAGATTGATTTTGAGATTATGATACTTTATAGTGATATGATTATGAATTGGAAAAATGGGTAAAGGAAAATGTTAGTGCCCCGGCTTGGCCGAGTCCCTTTTTTATCAATTCCATGATTCGGAAAGAAGCACTTGCTAGAAGCTTGAAGACCCAAAGTGATCAAGAGTGAAGATCATGCTCCACCGGATTGAAGCTCATCGTTATGCCAATTACAAAATAGGTATTATGGCCATAGATGACTTTAGGTTGTACCCACACCTTAGAGAGGACCTTTCCTATGCTTAGTTGAATGAATGATAAAATCATTAAAAGCCTAGAGAGGACGTTTGAGAGTGAATTGGAACCCAACTTGGAAATATGTCTTTGTTATCACTGTCAACTTGACCAGTCGTTCTCACTGACCCCTCACTAGAGACAGGATCGATCTTTCATGGTCAAGGACTAGTCGACCAGATTGACATAGGTTCTGGATCAAAGAATTGTAATTCTGGGAAACCTTTTGATCGAGAGTCTCGTTTGCACCGAACCCTCAGTGAAAGGCTAAAACGAGCCCTCATGGTCAACGACACTTCGATCAAGATTTATGATTTCTGGAACTTTAAACTAAGTGGACTCTCGAAGAAACAAACATATTTATAGTTGAAGACAGATCGAGTTCCAGGACCGACCCCTCGATAAAGGGTGACAGGTCGTTCAGGGTATGTCTGGTTTCTGGACTTGAAACTCTGTCAGCATGGTGTTACTCCAGACCGATCCTCTCGTATGGACCGACCTCTCTGTGCCATAACTGTCGACCCATCGGTGACATAAACATGTCGACCGAGAAATAATATTACTGTTAGGAGTGCATTATTGCACAACAGTCGGATTGTTGAATCGTAACATTTCTAGTCACCGACCCCTCGGTGCGCCCGACCTGTCTGTACATTACCGTTGCTGTAACTGGTTGCCTTCTCTATATAAACTAATCTTTATGCAACCAGTTGGCATCTTTTGGCAAAATCAGTTGGACCCTCATCAATATCAGTGAGCTTAAAAAGGGCCTCTCTCGTACTTGAGGAATCATATACAACCAATCATATGGATTGAGTTTGTGAGAGAGAGATGAGGAATGAAAACTCATAAACAACCAATCTATTGATTGAGTTTGAAAGTGATAAGGAGATGAGGAAAGGAAATGATTATAAACTAGGAAACCTTTGGTAAAACCAGTTTCCTTGTCACCCTAGATTGTGATTGCTTTAAGACGGCTAGTAGGAGGAGTGTCAGCACACATTGGGTGCATCTTGAAGAAGCGTACATCAAGGGATAGAGCTACAAAGGTAAGTGCTTCTTGTTTTTAATTTTGTTTTAAAGCCTTTTTCCCGAAAGTGGATTAAGGGGTATTTTCCCCAAAACCACTATAAGAAAACTATAGAGCGTTGTCTCTAGCACAGTGGTGGGTGGAATTCCCAACCAAATGGATAGGTGGAATTCCTATTCTACTGTGGTGGGTGAAATTCCCGACCGATTGAGTGAGGTGGAATTCCTACTCTAATTGTGAGGGTGTACGTCCCCACTTAGTGGATTTAGGCATAACTCAAGGTTGAGATAGTCCTAACAGTGGATGTAAGTTGGCTAACCAAACCACTTCAAATTGGTTTTATGGTGTTTAATGTTTGTTTGTTTGTATTTACTATTTAAATACTTTTCTCAACACACATCACTTTGCATGTTGATTATCCTATTCTACATGTTGTGCACAAGCATTGATAATCAAGCAAAATGTAAAGGGTCAAAATATTAGCGTGATTGTTTAAAGAAATTAGAAACAAAATATCACACTAAACGAATCTTTTGATTAATGTTCCATTACACTTAAAATAATCAAGAAATTTGTAAACACCATGGAAACTGACATTAACCTATTCTTCGCTCCCCCCTCCCCTTCCTCTAGGGTCAATCATGTTGTTCTAAGCACATTGAAAAAGGGCTTTCAATTTGTATTAGAGCCTCTTGCTCTTTGTAATGGATCTAACCATCCGAGTTGATCCGTGCAAGAACAATTACTATTAGAGAAAACCATGATATTTCCAAGCCTCTATTTATGGTTAAAAATGAAATGAAAAACTTTATATATTTTCATCAATAAATATGTCGAAATAGGTGAATAGAAAGTGGTCTATGCCTATTGAAAAAGGTATTGGGTAAACCTTCAACTTGCATGACCACTCAGTCCAAAGACCAAATTGGTTGGTCTAGTGATGAATTGGCTATGCACTTTAATCAAATAGTTGTAGCATTCACCATTGTTGTTTCATAATATGTTGTAAAAATATTTTAAAGATATGGAACAAGAAAGGAGGCTGAAAAGATCCACGAAAAAGTTGCCTCTTCTAGCCCAATGGATGACACCACCTATCTTGACCAATATGTGCACTAAGAATATAGGTGAATTGTTCGTCCATTGAAAAAGTCCAGCTAAATATTTGACACTCATGTTTACGCAAACATTGTGGTACAAAATCTGGAAGCTTTGATGTACAAAGTCAAATGGGAAGGCACCCAAAATTAAAATCAGATTGGAGGAAAGGCCATCACCGGATTGCGGACTTAGATTCCAAGTCTCACAATGATGCGTTCAAATGTGTAAAGAGCATCCATTGTTGGTATCACATTTGAAATATGTTTGGGATCACTTTATATCTTGCTTACAATCCATGTTCTTGTTTGATTGTTGGATTGATCTTAAGCAAGATACTTGTATGTACATGTAGGTCTGTACTTTAGTATTGGATTATACTTATCTCATTTCATATGCCATGTGATTTGTGCATCTTTAGGAAATGAATGCAGTTGTGCATTACATCATGTATAGGGTGTGTATGATACACATACACAATGTCGTTTCATTCAAAGTTCTTAAACTTGTGAATCCCGCGTGTAATGAAACATACTCTATATCCTTAAATGGACTTTTGGTGTGACCGAGCAAAAATGTTTATCAAAATGATCAAATATACTTAACTGTAATCCATTTATGTACCAGCTCTTTCTAGGAATGTATACTTGAAAGAATGGTAAAAGTGTTTACCATGTTTTGGGTAATAACATGATAACAGGCATGAGAGTTGTGTGTGTAGCGTCATACTTCAATTCTATATGCACGATTAATGTAATCAAAACAGGAAATGAATGTATGATTGAGTGTGCTTAGTGTCTCATTCCAATATCCGTTGTACATACATTATGTGGAATGAATTATGTTCATGGAACACCTTGTCTTTACTAAAGCCTGGAAATACAGCATCTCATGACATCACACACTTGGGCAATATATTGAAACATGAAATTAAATGTGCCCATGGTATTTGGACTGGTTTGGATCTAGGAAAAGAGATCATTAATCCATGTTTTGTGCCGACCTTCACAAAGATGTACTGAATATTAAAAAGGTACAAAACCTGTTGAATGTATGTATCTTCACTGGCATTGAAAGGTGTATAAGCAAAGCTTGATGGTCAAAGAACATCGAAAGCACACACACATACACACATATCTAGTCATCCTTCATAATACCCGGGTCAAAGGATAGATTAGTTGGAGGAACAGATAGGTCAGTACTGTTAGAAATCAGAACACTGTTTGAAAGGGATAAATTGAAAGAGAGAGAGGTCGATACATATCGACAGATTGACACAGGCAGGTCATTGGTCACGACCTATCAGTGAATCAGAAAGATTAAGTTAAAAAAACTCTTCTGCGAAAACGACAGATCAATTCAAAATAGTCGTTGCTCCTCCCCCTGGGCTCTAGCGATTTCTTTCTTGCCTCCTGTGCCCTAGATCAGTCGATAGGATCCCCAAAACGAAATCTCGAAGGAAAACCATAGGGTTTCTGTTTCTCTCACTTCAAGAAGTAAGGGTCTCACAGTGTTTGTGAGATTTAGTGTTCGGGTAAGCCTTGGTTAGCTATTCCCGAGCAACCATGTCAAAAAAGGCGACAGTTAAATCTCGGTCTTCGACCACCGAAAAAATCCTTGAGTCCAGCTCGTATTTCCTCAGAAGATCACCCAGATCCGTGCAGGATGCTCCAGAATTGAGCTCTGCTCCTAAGAGTACTCCTCACAGAAAAATCCCTGCCCCTAAGATCACATCCAGTAATCAGTATTCTCTCAGGTCTCAATCTGGACAAAACCTAAGAACCGAAGTAGAACTGATCTCCTTGCTGGACAGCTCTGATGAAGAAGGAGGAGTGAACGTAAAAAATGTAGACACCTTTGAGTCACAAACCCTGATTCGATTTATCTGCAAAATCGAAAATTGAGTCTCTCAAATTGAGGCACATCTGGATGGGCTAGATGACTTCGTGGAAAGATTCACTCAAAGTGCCCACGAAGAAATCTCTGCATTATAACAATCAATCGTCATCCTTTCCCGACGTATCGACCCTTTTCCTCCAACATCTCCTCCTCTAGATGGCTCTGCTTAGGATAGTTTTTCATGATGTATGTTTCATATTTTGGAAAAACTATGTTAATGTTTTGTCTAAGCATCCATTTGCCCCTCTCCCAAACCGTATGTATTGATTTGTTTATCAATGAAATGATATGGTTTGATTTTGTGTGTGTGCTAATTTGGTGAAATGTTTTCTATCTCATGTCTATTGCTGACATGGATTTTGTTAAATAACTAACATGCAAGATCGGATTAGTTGGTTTCATATTGGCATGTAAGGGAGATAAGGATCGGGCTGTGATATTGCACACACCTTGGAGTTTGGGGGAGCACAAAATATGTGTTAATTAGCTACTGTCACTGGTCATGATAATATAAGGAGGAAGGTGAATGCAAGCTTGAAAGGAAGGTTGAAGGAAAATAAACTTAGAAGTAGCTAAGATTATGGGGGAGAGAAACTAGAGAAGCCAAAAATTATAGTTTACTCCATGGGGGAGATGAGTCAAAGAAGCTACAAAATATAGCTTGGAGAATGGGGGAGAAGACTCTAAGGAAGCTAGGACATTAGCCTAACTCATGGAAGAAATCAGCTAATCTGGAACTTAGTTTGTGCAGGGGCAAACTAACCTTGATGTACGAGAAGTGTGAATTAAACCATAGGGGAGAACCATGAGTTAGAGCAGAACTTAGTCAAGCACTAAATGCAAAAAGCATGCAGGAGTGCTTGAAAATCGATGTCTGCTTACTAATCTTTTTCAATTGTATGACAAAATGGGAAAAAAATTAGTAGAAGCTGGAAGACGTCAAAACCAATTATAGGGTGTAATTGGTAAAACCTAAGTGGTTGGGTCTCTAGAAAGATGGAGCCATAGTAGGAATAAGCCAATAGACATAGGAGAATGTCTATGCTTAGAGTTTGGGGAATCAAACTCAGAGAATATTGGGGGAGAAAATCTTCTCAACAGTGGGTTGTGTTGGTCACTAGGAAATCAGGAAGTATGGGGAAGCTTGAATACAAATCTAAGTGCTTTGGTATCTAGAAAGAGAGAGCCACAATAGGAAGAAGCCAATAGACATAGGAGAATGTCTATGCTTAGAGTTTGGGGAATCAAATTCAAAGAAGATTGGAAGATAAAATCTTCTCAACACTGGGTAGTGTTGGCCACTAGGAAATCAGGAAGTATGGGGGAGCTTGAATACAAATCTTGTTTAGTCCATGAATGCATATTTATGTTTTGGGACTGACCCCTATAATGATTTTCTAGTGTTGATTGCTTATGTACTTGAGCAAGAAAAATGAAATGAATAAAGCTGAACAAGAATATGCGAAGATCATAATCTTGTTTTCCATTTGAATATGTACATGTAATTAATGTAATATTTTGTATTCAAATGAGATGTAATAAGGGTGGGATTGCAATTGGATAGCTTCTAGGTTTTTGTCATGAAATTGACAAAGGGAGAGATTGTCAGTTCCCTAGCTTGTCCAACTCCCTTGCTTGTCAATTCCATCAGCCGGGAAGAAGCACTTGCTAGAAGCTTGAAGACCCAAAGTAATCAAAAGTGAAGATCATGCTCCACCGGATTGAAACTCATCATTATGGTAATAAAAAAGCACGTATTATGACCATAGATGACATTAGGTGGTACACACACCTTAGAGAGGCCTCCCTAGGCTTAGTTGAACAAATGGTAAAATCATTAAAATCTTAGAGAGGAAGTTTGACAGTGAATTATAACCCAACTTGGAAATATGTATTTGATTTCACTGTCAGCTAGACCAGTCTTTCTCACCGACCCCTCGGTAGAGACCAGATCGTCCCATCGTGGTCAAGAACTAGCCAACCAGATTGGCATAGGTTCTGGATCAAAGAACTGTCATTCTTGGAAAGTCTTTGATTGAGAGTCTCATTTACACCGACCCCTCGGTGAAAGGCTAAAACGACCCCTCGTGGTCAACGACTCTTCGATCAAGATTTATGAGTTCTGGAACTTTGAACTCAAGTGTCCTCTCGAAGAAACATACATATCAGTAGTTCAAGACCGATTGAGAGTACCAAGACCGACCCCTTGGTAAAGGGCGACAGGTCGTTCAGCGCATGAGTGGTTTCTGGAATTGAAACTCAGTCAACATGGTGTTACTCTAGAACGAGCCTCTCGTATGTACCGACCTCTCGGTGCCATAATTGTCCACCTATCGGTGACACCGACACGTCGACCGAGAAAGAATATTATAGTTGGGAGCGAATTATTTCACAACGGTCAGGTTGTTGAACGATAACATTTCTAGTCACCGACTCCTCGGTGCGCTTGAGCTATCGGATCATTACCGTTGCTGCAACTGGTTGCCTTCTCTATATAAACCAATCTTTATGCAACCAGTTGGAATCCTTTGGCAAAATCAGTTGGACTCTCATCATTATCAGTGAGCTTAAACTAGAGCCAATAGAAGGATCACTCTCTCTCTCTCGTACTTGGGGAATCATATACAACCAATCATATGGATTGAGTATGTGTGAGAAAGAGGATGAATGAAAACTTATAAACAACAAATCTATTGATTGAGTTTGAAAGTGAGAAGGTAATGAGTAGAGGAAAGGATTAAAAACTAGGAAACCTTTGGTAAAACCAGTTTCCTTGTACCCCTGGATTGTGATTGCTTTATGATGGCTAAAAGGCGGAGCGTTGGCACACATTTGGTGGATCTTGAAGAAGTACACATCAAGAGATAGAGCTACAAATGCAAGTGCTTACTGGTCTTAATTTTGTTTCAAAACCTTTGTCCCAAAAGTGGATTAAGGGGGCTTTGCTCCGAAACCACTATAAAAAACTCTAGAGCGTTGTCTCTAGCACGGTGGTGGGTGGAATTCCCAATCAAATGGATAGGTGGAATTCCTATTCTACAATGGTGGGTGAAATTCCCAGTCGATTGAGTGAGGCGGAATTCCTACTCTAATTGTGAGAGTGTAACTCCCCACTTAGTGGATTTGAGGATAACTCAAGGTTGAGTTAGTCCTAACAGTGGATGTAGGTTGGCTAACCGAACCAATTTAAATTGGTCTTATGGTGTATGATCTTTGTGTGTTTGTGTTTATTATTTAAGTACTCTTCTTAAGACACATCACTTTGCATGTTGATTATCCTATTTACACATTGTGTACAAACATAGATAATCAAGCAAAATGTAAAGGTTCAAAATATTAGTGTGATTGCTTAAAGAAATTAGAAACAAAATATCACACTAAACAAATCTCTTGATTAATGTTCTGCTGCACTTAAAGTAATCAAGAAATTTGTAAACACCATGGAAATTATTTTTGTATGTGCAAATAAAAAAAATGGGGTTTTATGATTATAATCTTTGAAAATGTTTCTATAAATTGATATGTTGAAATATGCTTTATAAAATTAAATGCAAAGTAATTTTTATAAATTATATGATGTTTGGGATATCTTGGGAATATAGATCACACATGATGAGGTTTAAATAGGGTGAGATGTGTTTGGTGATACTTGGAACATGTAACACCCCAGATTTTTAAGTTATCAATGTATATGAAATTTGGCCATTTAAATTGTGAATTATTGGATATGGACCTTAGATGGGTAAGTTGTTGGGTCAATTTCTCAATTAAGACCCAACGGATATTGGATAAGTTTCAATTGAAATTAAATGGGTAAGGTGTATTTAATTGGGTCAAGGTTGTTATTTGGGCCAAAATGCCCAATTGGAACCCAATGGGTCATGGTTGACTTGGTTGACCACCAAGTGAGTTCAAGCCTAAATAATTTGGGCTGAATTGAGTTGGAATGGAATCAAGTGATTGACTTGATTTTAAGTGAGTTAAGTGAGTTGAGTTTAAAAGAATTAAAATTGAGTTATGTTGAGTTGAGGGGAAGTTAATGGGATTTTCAAATCAAGTGAGTTGGGTCATAAAATGGAGAGTTACATCTCAAAAGGTCAAACCTAAGGTGTCCACACGTTGGACATGGAGTTTCATCTCATGGATGAAACCCCCAATGGGATCATTAATGGAGGTGGGAGTTTCATCTCATGGATGAAACCACCAATGGGATCATTAATGGAGGTGGGAGTTTCATCTCATGGATGAAACCTCCAAATGGGGAATTAAATGGGAGGAGGACGGTTTGGAGTTGTTACACAAGCTTACACCAAGGCTTGTACGTTGGAAGCATGGGGGTTTCATCTCAAGATGGAAACCCAAGAGCCAAACCGTTGGGAGTGTTTCATCTCAAGGATGAAACCTCCAAGTGGAGCACTAAGGAGGGAGGTAAATGAAAATGGGAGTTACACAATTCAAACAAGGCTACACCGTTGGAGCCTTGGGAGTTTCATCTCATGGATGAAACCCCCAGGTGGAGCATTAAGGAGAAAGGTAAAGGCACATGGGAGTTACAAAGGGGTGCCACCAAGGGACACCACCTTCGGCTGACCTTATTGATCAAGGAGAGACTTTAGTTTTCATTTCATTCTCTCCCTCTCCCTCTTGGTTGTTACACCTCTCAAGACAAGAGTGTTTTTCATCACTCTCTCTCTCACACAAGTCTGAATCACTTCTCATAGTCAAAGAGAAAACATTTGGAGTGTTTATCTTAATCTTCTCTCTTTCTCCCTCTCTCTAATCTATACTCTTGGCCGAACCACTCCAAGAGCGTTTTATCAAGACCATCATCGGCCAAAGATCAAGAAGAAAGGAAAGAGAGGCTAAGGAAGGAAAGGAGCAAGAAGGAGTGAAAGAAACCGGAGGAGACACGTAATCGGTAAGTGCTCGATAAATTGCAAAAATAAGAAAAAGGTGGTCAAGGACATGGTTCGACCATTGCATGGCTGAACCCTGATTTTATTATGGATAAAGACTCTATGATGAACCATAGGGTTCGGCCATATTGTATGGCCGAACCCCATGAAAGGATATTGGGTATTTTAATGGAAGTTTGAAAGATGGAAATCATAGAGGGATGTTTATAATTTTAAAAGGTTTTAAAAGCGTGTAAATGGACTTTTGTATGGGAACCATGGACCATGGGTTCAGCTATGAGGTATGGCCGAACCCCATCAAAGATTATGATCATGGTTGTTTTATTTATGAGTGAAAGAGATGAACCATAGGGTTCGGCCATACATGGGAAAGGTTATTAATGATATTAAGATGAAGGATGGAAAAATGACATCATGAGGTTCGGCCATGTTGTATGGCCGAACCCCATGAACTCTTTTATGGATGTTATGATCTATGTATGCATGTTTTAATGAATGGATGATTAAATGGAGGATTCAATTATAAACCTATGTTTATGGACCTAAGATTATAAATCATTTAAATGGAGAAGATGAGAAATGAAACATCATAGGTTCGTCCATGGTGCATGGCCGAACCCCATGATCCAATTTTTATGGGTCATTCTTTTGTGGACCATGTTTGGATTAAGGAATCAGTTATGGATTATTTTTGGAATTGAGTTCATATGTAAATAAGTTAGGTAATTAGCCATGGATAGAACAATGGCAAATATGTAAATATGGGTGGAAATGATGGACCATGGGTTCGGCCATGGTGTATGGCCGAACCCGATGGGGAATATTTTTATGGAGTTAGGTTGTTGTCAATGTTAAATAATTGTTGTATAAGTGATGAGATTAGTGAATCAAAGGATGAATGATCTTAGACTTAATTAAAAGATCAAAGGACTTGAAAGAGGGACCAAAACCAAGATGGTGAGGTTCCGCCATATTGTATGGCCAAACCCCACTAAGGTGTATATGGTGGACTTAGGGTTTTTAAAATGGTTTACTTGGATGTGATTGGTTAAATAAAAAGAGGGACCAAATTCAAGTGGGTGAGGTTCGGCTATGGTGTATGGCCGAACCCCACAAGGATGGTTTATGGACTTAAACATAATAGGAAATCAAATGGAACATGGCTTTTGATTTATGGATATGTTATAAGGTAAACGAGACTTCACAAGGGGTGTACGATCGTGAACGGTTTCTGGACAAAAGCGCAAGGACACTTTAGTGGTCTTTGGTAGGATTCTACCTCTTTGAAACCATGGTTATGTAATATGGTTTAACTTTTTATTTTTGATGGTTTATGTTGTAAAAATGTTATGTTTCAAATATCTGATTTTAAATGCTATGATTTGTATAATTGCATAGCATGTGGACATTTGCATCTCATGCATGGCATAGGAGGGATGATATGTAACCGGAGATCCACACACCATCGAGGCGTCCGTAATACAATCGTGGGGGATACCTTGATGAGCAGTTTTCCATCAAGAGGTAACCAGAGACCACACTCCATCGGGGCGTCCGTAAGACCACTGTGGGGATACCTTGATGAGGAGCTTTCCATCAAGAGGTTACTATATGTTTGTGATGGTGGGACTCATTGCATATAATATCATGGCATGGCATTGAATCGGCATGATTATGATCTTTATTATCATGCAGTGTTTCTGATTTTTATCCGTATGATTGGATCTCTATTATCGTACACTGTTTTGGATACGATGCTTTATAAGTATGGTATGATTTATTATATCTGGATTTGATATATATTATATCTGGATTTTTGGTACTAACCCATGTGTTAGCCTTACTTGGAATACCTACTGGGCGCGTTATCTAACGCCCTACTTCTACCCTAGTTGATGACACAGGAAGGGAACGAAACGAGGAACATGATCGGAACCAAGCTTGGGAGCTTGGATGATTAAGTTATATGTTGTTTAAGTTACTCATGGATATTGTATTTGAGTAGCTAGTAATTGGGAATGTAATAACGTAGATATATTTGCTATGGTTTGGATGGTTAATATTGGATATTCAACTTAAGGTAATTATTATTAAGTGATGGATGTACTTTGCTATCTAAAATGGAATAGGATTATTATTCTATTATATTTCCGTATGCATGAATTATTCCGCAAGTTAACTTGAGTACGTGTGATCTGTTTTAGTGGACTTGGTCCACGCACACGTATGATTGGCCAGTTAAGGGTTGGGCTTTGGAAGCTTGGACTTAGCTCGCGTCTTGACGTCCCGCTCTTTATCACTCTTTGTTTATTTAAAAAAAAAAAAGACTCTGCTTTTCGAAAAGCGAGTGAAAAAGGGCGGAGCGTTACAGAACACCTCGGATATGTAAGTAAAGTATGATAAGAACTTGAGTTTGTAATGAAAGAGATGTTGGTTGGTAACTTGAGTACAACCTTATACCATATATAAAATGCAAGTCTTAGAGGCAACGCTCCACCAGTACGCCGGTTAAATTGTTGGTTATGTAACTAAGAGTCTTGGAGGCAACACTCCACTGGTACGCCGGTTAAATTGTTGGTTATGTAACTGAAAATCTTGGAGACAACACTCCACCGGTACACCGGTTAAATTGTTGTCTATACAAAAGAAGGAATAGAAATAAGAACGAACGGATTATGAACGTGTTACTTTTACAATGGATAGATATGATTTGGGTACGAGTATGATATGGGTTATGATAGAACACATGTGACATCTATTACTTATGTGAAAGGAGAAACGCAATAAAGAAGTTGTATGTGGAATCTATTGAATGGTAAAATGATTAAGGAGGGAAGGTATGATATGATATAAGTTGGGAAAGTAGGAGATGGATATGTAAGGTACACATGGATCTTCTATAGTATACGAAACATGAAAGGTGGATATAAAAGAGTTCCTAGAATAATGACGTATGATGAAAAATGCTAAGTATTTTCGTATAATGTTTTGGGGTTTGTATTAAGAATAGTATGAGATATGATATGTTTTATGGTGAAATGGTTATGAGGTTTTCAATAAATGAAATACAAAATTATTTATGTACAATGGGATTTTGTAATATGAGATGGAATATTTATAATAATATAAATGGGGATTTGAAATATGTGTTCCTTTTTTTTTTAAGTATAAGCTTTCTATGATGACTTTTAAGAGACAGTCCTAAGTATGACATAAAAGAGTGATTTATGAAATGATTTTGAAATGGCCTTTGAGAACTGCATCATAGTAATAGATGATTGGAATTTGGGAAGGTATAGGGTCTAGAACTTGTCATTTTCCTACGTATGTAATTGTAAGTACATATGCTTTACTATAATGATGCCTAGTGCATATCTGTGATCAGAATTCCTACTGGGCATACTGAATAAGCCCATAAATTTCCCCCCTCAGATTTGTATGTAGGTTTACTAGGTGTAGACGAGATCGGACTAGAAGATGGGCAGATGTGAACTTGATGGATGCGGCAGAAAAGACTGAACATCTTGAATTCCATTTTTTATTTTTGAAAGTATGAGAATCATGTAATAATATAAAGAGGTATATTGTTGGGGAATGTAATATTTATGAATTGGAATTTATGTATTTAAGTTTTGTATTTTACTCATATATTGTTGGGAATTCCTTATTTTGCTTTGAGATGTATGTTGTTATTCATGCATTGGAATAAATGTTTTAAAATTTCCGTAGGATATTTTAGTGTGTGCAGAACATCTCATGGACTTTAGTGCCTACACACACTAGTGAGCTAGTCAAGGGTCGTGTCTTCGGACTTGGACTTGACTCGCGTCGTGACGCTCACCTCCCTCTCCGCCAAACATTCATCTTATTTTACTCTGATAAGGGTGGTTAGAAGGAAAGGCATTACAATAACACAGTACATTCCCTAAATCAATGTAATAGCATACAAACATTCATACAATGTGTGTAGCAATCCTCACCTCAGAAGTTACGATGTCTCGGGTTGATCTTAGGTTTATACCTCGACGAGTTCAAGGTTGAAAGGCGCTAATCAATCAAAATGCACATGATATATCCCTATTACTTCATAGATTAAGCCAAATCAAATCTTAGGAGCAAAACCCCCAATTTAGACCCAAGATTTACCCTTAATATAGATTAATCCATTCAATCGAAGGGAAGTCCCCAAATCTCTTCCCAAGAATCATCTCCAAAATCATGCATATACCCCCTTTTCCCAAATTTACTTCCCTTCCTACGGTTCCAAGTTCAAAATCAATTCAAATCTACACCCAATCGAAGTTTTATAACAAAATTTCCAATTAATTTCATGGATTCATCTCCCATTATGGTTTATTATTCATCAAAACTCCATTCTCAACCCTTCCCATTGAGATCTCATTCAAATAAAAAGAAAGGAGAGACGGATCACAAATTTTTCATTTGGGAGGAGAAAGAACCGAGTAAAGGGGTCTAAGCACAGGAAAATCGAATCCAAAGCCTTTGACGGGTGAAAATTAATGGAGGGAAGGTTGAGGAGGCAAGGGTTTGCTGTTAGGGAAGAAGGGGTTGCTGGATGGGGAAGAAGGGGAAAGAAAATAACCTATTTTTTCGTGTAAAATGGACTTAAATACGGAGCTTAAGTTCAGTTGTCGGTTCAACCGACACTCCCCTTTTTTTTAGGTCCGGGCCATAATAGTAGGAAAAATATAGAAATACAAGAAATTGAGCTAAAAATTGAAAGAACTGCAGAAATGTGGGCCATATTCATAATTTTGGAAAGATTGTAAATTTTGCAACCTATTTTCATTTTCGATTTATTGTGAATTATTATAGTTCAGATCCGGATATGAGATTTTGAATTATAATAATATTTTCTAGACTGTGTTAAATTGTAAAGGTAGTAAAAATTTTAAACACATTAATGGGCCCCCTAATCCAAGTCTGAAGTCCAAGCTCAATTGAAGTCAGAGTCCATGACCAAAAGTCCAATGAGTGAGCCAGGGCAAACTGAAGCCCAAATGCCCAAGTCTGTGATTCAAAGCCCAAGTTGTGAGTTAGCAGATATCTAAAGGAGAGATATAAATCGAATTTCATGGAATTTAAATCCTAAAACTCGTGTGGAGCATATTTGTTTCCCAGATTGAGTTCTATTCAATGGAAAAATTATAAATACCCTAGGATAATGCACAACAAAATTCGAATGGGTCATGAACTGAAGAACACCTCTGTACTTGGGAATGCAAAGAAGACACAGGAAGGAAATTTGAATTTTACAAATGAGTTCTTTTATTTGTAAAATTTTATTTATTTATTTCTGATGTATATTCCAAGGAATGTGTAATATTTTCAATTAAATAAATATGAGATATACTTTTAGATACGTTGGAAAGTCCAAAATTCGAAATTTAATGAAGAATGTCTTGATTTACCTTTTAGTTTATGTTATTTAATTAATTGATTGGACATTTGAAATATTTTAGAACTTTTGATTTATTTAAATTAAGATCTAAGGTTCCTCTTGGAACATATGAAATATTTTAGATCTTGAATTTAATTGTCCGAATCTAACATCTAAGGTTCACTTAATTAAATTAAGGAATATGGATTTCAATTTCAATGAGAGGCATGAATTAAAGTTAGGATTTTTACGTGAATTCATGATCTAGATCTCATGCTTATTAATTTTTTTGGGTATGATGTTCGATGGCTATGATTGTCCTGATCCACTTGTAAAATATTTTGTTTGTTTATTAATGATAATTCTTTTGTTTTATTTATTCAACCAATTCTTTCAAATTCTTTGGAACTAGGTTTGAGTTATTTTGTTTAAATCTTAATTTTGTTTTTTTTAAATTGAGAGGTGGTTTTTTATGAATTTTAGATTGATGTTTTAATCGGAAAGATAAAACTTCATAATGGTTAAATTGTAATTTTAGATGATGGCTCCATATTGGATTGACTTTAGGAAATTAGAGGATTTCTAAACTAATGTACTTTATCTAATGACTAAAATCTTGATTTTCTTGCTTAGATTATTTGAAGGATTAATTTTCTTAAACTAAACAATTTTAATCACATATATTTTGAATATTCCTTGTAGGATTGACCTCTCACTCATATGCTATACTATAAAAGGATTCGTACGCTTGCGAGTATTTAAAATTTGTACAACACCTCGTGCTCATTTTAAGGATTTAATCATCTGAGTAATCCAAGTGCTAGAATCATGTCCAATGGAGAAAGCCATGCCATCTCTAAACCCACATACTTCGATGGATCAAATTATGTTTCTTGCAAAGCAAGAATGAAAAGTTTCTTCATGTCCATCGATGGTTCCATATGGGAATCGGTTAGACAAGGTTGGAAAGAACCTACGGAAGAGAAAGTGGATGCGGCTACTAGTTCCAAAACCATTGAACTTAAGGAATACTCCACATGGTCTCCAATTGAAAAAACTATGTACACTGCAAATGGTAGATCTCTTAATCCTTTGAATTGTGACTTATCACCCAATGAATAAAAGAGAACCATGATGTGTGAGACCGCACAAGAAGCATGGGAGATTCTTGAGAGAACCCACAAAGGTACCTCTGTTGTGAAGAGGTCAAAGATTCAATAGTTAAAAGCTAAGTTTGATAGCCTAAAAATGCAAAAGGAAGAATCTTTCATGGAATTTTATTTTAGAGTTAGTGATATTGTCAACTTTATGTGGGCTCTCAGTGATAGAATTCCCCATGAGAAAGTGTGCACAAAGATATTGAGAAATCTTACCAAAAGATTTGAATCCAGGAAGGTGGCAATTGAAGAATATAGAAATGTTACCCAAATGAAGGTTGATGATTTGGTTGCCTCTCTTCAAATCTTTGAGTTAAACCTTGAACCACCCAAGGACAAGCCCATTGCCTTGAAATCTTCCGTTAAGGATCCAAAAATTAAAGAAAAATAACCGGAATTGGAAGAAGACCAAACTAAAGAAATGGCACTTCTTGCTAAGAAATAATTGAAGAATTTTAAGAGATTGAACAAAATGAGGAAATTTAGGAAAGGATAAACAATTAAAAATTTCTCTAAAAATCATGACCCTCATAAAGAAAAATATAAGAAGAAGCCCAGGGAATAAACTTGTTTCAATTGTGGTGGGAGAGGACACCATTCTAATGATTGTCCTTCCGAAAAGCCCAAGAAGGCTTTTGTTAGTGCCTCGGCTTGCCGAGTCACCTGTTTGTCAAGTTCATGACTTAGGTGAAGGCTTGGCTTAAAGAGAGAGAAGCTTAAGACTAATGATCTCAAGCGTTAGTTGAAGTGTGAAGACTCAACAGAACAACGTGTATGACAATCACCGATGGTAAGTGACCATGGATGACCTTAGATGGAACCCATACCTTAGGTTGACTTTGCCTACGCTCAGAGATCACATCAGGAAAATTAATCAAGCCTTAAATGTGCTTGACAATGAATTTGAACCCAAGTTGGAAATATGAATTCACTATGTCGAAAGTCAGGGGTTCTGGTTGGACAAGATTGTCAAACCTATGTGGTCTCAGGACGATACAATCGAGAGCCCACGATCGATCGTTTGGAACCTTGATGAATCAATCGTGTGGGCGATGTATCGCTGAGAAAGGACATAGGGTGGACTTACACAAAGCCTGGAAAACTTGGAATCAACGATTAATCGGGCAAGCGATTGATCGCGAATACAAGGTAGTAACTGATCGACATCACGATCAATCGCCCTGGGCCTGGATGAGACTTGGCACTGGAAATCACAGTTAGTCTCAGGACGATACATTCGCCAACCCATGGTCTGTCGCCAGATACATGGACGACTAGTCGTGTGGCATGATCCATCTTGAGGTTACCGTTTTATTGCCGTTATAGTGAATTAAATGCTCAACAGTCGTGTTGGTCGAAAGGAATTTAAACACGGACAATCGATCTCTTGTACACGATCAATCGTGTGGGTCTATGTTATGAATTTTTTTACATTTGCCTATAAATACCACATTGATTGGGGTGTTTGATTTTGATGATGAGAGAGCATTTATTCCTCACCTACTAGAGCTAATCCCTCAAACACCAAAGGCAAAACTCATAGGCTTATTCCTCTTGGAAATCCACTTGCAAACCATTCAAGTATCCAATCGGTATAGGTTGAGATTAAGAGAGAAGGATTAAGCCAAAGCTCTATGATAGACATTTCTTGCATACCCAAGGATTGTGGTTGCTCTACACGACGGGTCTTCATCAATGTCGAGATTGTACGAGCTCACATTGGGTGGATCGTTCCGGAAACACATCTACACATTTGCATGGCTTTAAGGTAATTGCTTCCTAGTTTAAAAATTTTCTTTAAAAATTATATTATTGTGAAGTGGAGCATTATAAAAAATAGTGTGTTAGGAATTGAGTGAAAGTTTCAATCAATTGGATAGATGGAAGTCCTATTCTATTGTGTTGGTGTAATTCCAACACTTAGTAATTGGAGATAGCCCAAGTTTGGGTGAGTCTCAACAGTGGATGTAGGTTGTTTAACTAAACCACTATAAGTCGTGTGCATTGTCTTTTTGTGTGATTTTTTTTTTTTATCTTGCACACATTCCAAATCACACACTTGATTAATTAAGTTTAATTCCACACTGCATTAATCAAGTAAAATTTAAAAATGCCCCATAATTTGTGATTACCTTATTCACTCCCCTCTAGGGTTAATCCGGTTCTAAGCACTCAGGGAAATTTCAACTTTGAATGTAACCTATGAGGACACATCCGAATCGAAGAGTGATTTGGAGGAGGAAACGCAAGTGAAACTTCAATGCACACCTTGGGCTCTTGATCAACTGATTTTTTCCAATGCAGTGATCCTTATTTATGAAGCTGAGAAAAGATGGAAAATGCAATACAATGTGCGAATTTTAGCTTATTTTTGGAGATATTTCTCAAAAAATCTCTCTCCTTCCATTTTTTTTCATGATTTTTGCAATTTAATTTGGCAAAGAATCCTATGCTGAGTCAACCTATTTTTTTGGAGATTTTCCTAATCCAATCCAATCTAAACTTGATCTCTTTTTTATCTGTCCACATCATCCTTCCATTAATTGCAAACTTCAAATTTATGGGCTTCAATCTTGGGCTTCTGAGCATGGGCTTGGACTTCAGTTATGGGCCCACTTTCATCAAATGTTGTGAATTTACGACATTTACAAATTCAAACTCAAAAATAATTAGCATAACCCAAAATCTCCTAGCTGGATTTGAATTATGGTAATTTACAATAAATTTCCAATTTATGTGGTAAAATTCACACACTTTCCAAAATTAGTTCTTCTGGGCAATTTCATCATTTTTCTTCAATTTTCCTTTCCTTTCTTGAATTTTTTGTTTTTCCCTGCAAAACTCCAGAAATCCTATTAATTTTTTTAACACACATCAAGGGCTTAGTAGTCTAAATATTAATGGGAAAATTGTAATTTTTCTATATTCATCAAATACCCTCAAAGTTAGAATTTGCTTGTTGAGCAAAACCAAAACTAAAGACTGAAAATTAAAATCCTAGCTACACCACTTTCATTGGCACTCTTGATTGCATTTAGCATATGCAACAAACCTTTATACCCCTTGGTTATCCCTAGTGGACGAGTTATAGTCTCGTGAGGGCTTCTAGTGATGATACCCACAAGCATCAAATTTCATTAAAAATATGCAAACAAAAATTTAAACATCAAACAATTCCAAATTTATTTGACAAAACTTATATCTGGAGTGTAGTGTGTGATAACCAAATATTAATATATCCATCTTTTTCCAAATACATACATGTTAAGCAAAAACCATATGAAATTGCACTTCAACTCCAAATCTCATAAGGGTATTTCACTCAGAACATAATTCACTTGGAGATTGGGTTATATTTTGTCACGCCCACCCCGTTACGGGCACGGAACATGACTAATTATTATTTTTTTTAAAAAAAATCCCACTTAAGAAAACCCATGACCCTCTAAGCGAGTTCAAATAAGCGCAATAAAAATTGTCACACATGCTCATATGGACTCTAGGTACGACCCATCACACCAGGTAAGCTAACCAATCACAAAATAACCCAAACTCTAACACCAAAATTTGTCAAGGGAGAGCCCATCGACCAGAAAGGAATTCTATATTTTAATTTGCTCTCAGGTCGAGTCCCTCGACCATCTACGAGCCCCTTAATCTAGAAGGAACTCTGTACTTTTTGTCTGCTCTTAGATTGAGCCCCTCAATAATCCTCGAGGTCATCGGAGTTGTCGAGCCCCTCGACCAAGTTTGAGGCCCTCTACTTGGGACATGTCTGTCATTCTTTATCACTCCCAGTTCGAGGCCCTTGAAAATGATAGCAATTGTTTCTCCATTTTTTTTGTATTTTGATCCATTTCTCACATTTCTACACCCGGATATTCCATAACAAACCAACACATAATATTATACATCAGAGTAGCATACAGAATCATAGTGGTTTATACATGCATAGATCTTCATGCTCCAAGAGGAAAGAATATTACAAAAACATTTAAAAGAAACATAATTCCCTTCTGCGAAAATATGTTGAATTCCACGGGTTCCATATCCTATGGTAGCACTGGGGGTTCCTAAGTGAACTCCTCGAGTACATATCCTGCATTTGTAAGGGACGTGAACTAACATCCCAGTGACAATAGCTCAAATATCAAATGTAACGTGTGAGTGCCCCAGCTTTCCAAGTCACCTATTTGTCAATTCCGTCAGTTAGGTGAAACATTGCCTCTGAAAATTGGACCAAAAATACAAAACTCAAGTGGTGGTGAAGATTGAAGATCAAGTTGGTGAATCAAGCATCACCATATGTATGGCAATGACACACGTAAAATTGGACATAGATGACCTTAAGTGCAACTCAAACCCTTAGTGCACCTTACCTAAGCTTAGTTGAACATGTTGGTAAGATCATAAACAAGCCTTAGTGGTCCTAGGACAGTCACAGAACCAGATGGGATAAACATTGGAAATTTGGTAATCTGTCAGGTCAACCCGTCGAGTCCACTGACCCATAGGTGAAGATAGGACTGACCCATCGAGGTCATCGACACATTGACTAGATTGACGGGGGTGCTGGACTGGAAGGACTATCACTCAGGGCTACTCTCAGTTCGAGCATATCGAGTTCACCGACCCATCGTAATCATCGATATGTCGACTGGATTTGGGTAGTCTTTGGAAAGAACAGACTGTAAATTCAGTCTGCTCTTTGATAATCAGGTTCGACCTCTAGGGGAACACGACATGTCGAGCTGTGTCGAGTTGAGTTCTAGACTTAGAACTTTGGGGTACTCTTAGACAAACACATCGAGCTCATCGACCCATTGAGAGTACCAGGACCGACCCATCGATGGAGAGGCATGTCGTTCAGTGTTTTCGAGGTTCTCGATGAACAGGCTCCGTATTTTTATGCTGCTCTCTGATAATCGAGACCGACCGAGCGACAAAATCGACAAGCGGAACATAAGTCATGCCGTCCCATCGAGGAGACCAACCCATCGGTAGTGACCGTTTTATATCCGTTGGAAGCTTAACGGTCATATTGCAAAGATTCTTTCCCCGTATCGACCCATCGGTGACCCAATGTTGGGATTTTTATGTTTGCCTATCTATTCTTCAATCCTTTGGGGTATTTTGTTGGAAACCTTGGACACCTTAGAGCCTTGAATAGGAAAATCACAAAGGCATTCCCAGAGGATCCCAACCTCTCTTTAATCACTAAATATTGGTGAACCATTTGATATCAAATATTTTGATTGCAATTAAGAGCGAGAGAAAACCAAGTCTAGGATTCAACTTTGTTAGTGCCATGGCTTGTCGAGTCCCTAAATTTGTCAATTCCATGACTCGGGAAGAAGCACTTGCAAGAAACTTGAAGACTCAAGATGATCAAGATTGAAGATCATACTCCATTGGATTGAAGCTCATCGTTATGGCAATCACAAAACAGGTAATTGACCATAGATGACTTTAGGTGGTACCCACACCTTGAAGAGGACCATTCCTAGGCATAGTTGAACAAATGGTAAAACCATTAAAGCCTATAGAGTAAGCTTGATAGTGAATTGGAACCCAACTTGAAAATATGCATTTGGTTTCACTATCAACTCGACTAGTCATTCTCACCAAGCCCTCAGTGGAGACAAGATCGACCCATCGTGGTCAAAGAGTGGTCGGCCAGATTGACAAAGGTTCTGAATCATAGAACTATTATTCTGGTTTTGCCTTTGATCGAGAGTCTAGTATGCACCGACCCCTTGGTGAAAGGCTGAAACGACCCCTCGGTGAAAGGCTGAAACGACCTCTCATGGTTAACGACTCTTCGATAAAGACTTATGACTTCTGGAACTTAGGACTCAGGTGAGCTCTCGAAAAAACAGACATATCGGTAGTTCAAGACAGATCGAGAGTACTAGGACCGACCCCTCTGTAGAAGGCGACATGTTGGTCTCGGTAAAACTAGTTTATTTCTTGAAACTCTCTCTGCATGGTGTTGCCCCAGACCTAGCCTATCATCTGTGTTAGTGCCCCGGTTTGGCCGAGTCCCTAGTTTGTCAATTCCATGACTCGGGAAGAAGCACTTCCTAAAAGCTTGAAGACCCAAGGTGATCAAGAGTGAAGGTCATGCTCCACTAGATTGAAGCTCATCGTTATGGAAATCACAAAATAGGTATTATGGCTATAAATGACTTTAGGTGGTACCCACACTTTAGAGAGAACCATTCATAGGCTTAGTTAAACAAATGATAAAATCATTAAAAGCCTAGAGAGGAAGCTTGACAGTGAATTGGATTCAAACTTAGAGATATGTATTTGGTTTCATTGTCTGCTCGACCAGTCATTCTCACCGACCCCTCGGTGGAGACAGGATTGACCCATCGTGATCAAGGACCGGTCGACCAGATTGACATAGATTTTGAATCATTGAAATGTCATTCTGGAAAAGCCTTTGATCAAGAGTCTCGTATGCACCGACTCCTCTGTGAAAGGTTGAAATGACCCTTCGTGGTCAACAACTTTTATGTAAAGATGTATGAGTTCTAGAACTTAAAAATCAAATGGGCTCTCTAGAAAATAGACATATCGGTAGTTTAAAACCAATCGATAGTACCAAGACCGACCCCTTGGTAAAAGGCGACAGGTCGTTCTGGGTAAGACAGGTTTTTAGACTTGAAACTACTGTCAGGAAGGTGTTGGCCCAGATTGAGACCATCGTACAACCTGACCTCTCGTTGCCATAATTGTCGACCCATTGGCGAACTGACATGTCGTCAGGGAAAGAATATTACCGTTGGGAGTGCATTATTGCGCAACGGTCGAGTTGTTGAATGGTAACATTTCTAGTCACCGGCCTCTCGGTACGCCTCACCTGTCGCTACATTACCGTTGCTGTAACTGGTCGTCTTCTCTATATAAACCAATCTTTATGCAACCAGTTGACATCCTTTGGCAAAATCAGTTGGACCCTCATCATTATCAGTGAGCTTAAACAAGGGCCAGCAGAAGATCACACTCTCTCTCGGTTTTACACTTGGGAATCAAATACAACCAATCATATGGATTGAGTTTGTGAAAGACAGAGGAGAAAAGATTATAAACTAGGAAACCTTTGGTAAAATCAGTTTCCTTATCGCCCTGGATTGTGATTGCTTTACGACGGCTAGAAGGCGGAGCGTTGGTACACATTGGGTGGATCTTGAAGAAGCACACATCAAGAGATAGAGCGACAAATGCAAATGCTTCTTGGTTTTAATTTTTGTTTTAAAACCTTTGTCCTGAAAGTGGATTAAGGGGGATTTGTTCCGGAACCACTATAAAAAACGTTAGAGCGTCGTCTCTGGCACAGTGGTGGGTGGAATTCCCAGCCAATTGGATAGGTTGAATTCTTATTCTACAGTGGTGGGTGAAATTCCCAACCGATTGAGTGAGGTGAAATTCCTAATCTAATTGTCAGGCTGTAAGTCCCCACTTAGTGGATTTGGGGATAACTCAAGGTTGAGTTAGTCCTAACAGTGGATGTAGGTTGGCTAACCGAACCACTTTAAATTGGTCTTATGGTTTTTGATCTTTGTGTATTTGTATTTACTATTTAAGTACTCTTCTCAACACAGATTACTTTGCATATTTGATTATCTTATTTTTACACATTGCGCAAAAGCATCGATAATCAAGCAAAATGTAAATGGTCAAAATCTTAGTGTGATTGTTTAAGGAAAGTAGAATCAATCTATAAGACTAAACAAATCTCTTGATAAATATTCTACTGCACTTAAAAAAATCAAGAAATTTGTAAACACCATGGAAAATGGGATTAACCCCCCCCCCCCCCCCCCCCCCCCCTTCTCTGTCTCTGCTCTAGGGTCAATCGTATTGTTCTAGCATCATAAGAAAGGGAATTTCAATTGGTATTAGTGCCTCGTGCTCTTGTGAAAGGATCAAACCATCCGAGTTGATCTGTGCTAGAACAATGACTGCGAGAGAAATCCATGATATTTCCAAACTTCCATTTGCAGCAAAAAATGAAATCAAAATTTTTAACTGTTTTCATCAATAAATGTGTTTGGAAATAGGTGAATAGAAAGTGGTCTATGCATATGGAAAGGGTATTGAATAAATCTTAAACTTCCATGACCACTCAGCCCAAAGACCAAATTACTTGGAATAATGATGAATTGGCTATGCACTTTAATCAAACACTTGTAGCGTTCATCATTGTTTTTTCATAATATACTTTCAAAATATTTAAAAAATATGAAACAACAAAAGAGGCTGAAATAATCCATGAAAAATTGCCTCTTCTAGCACAATGGATGACATCAGCTATCGTGACAAATTTGTGTACTGATAGAATAGGTGATTGACTACAGTTCATCCATTGAAAGAGTCCAAGCTAAATCTTCTAAGAGAAGAAAAGGATAGAGAAAAGGAACTTGATGAAGGTAGTGAACTTCAAGTATCCTTTGTGGCCATGTACCAAAATATTTGCCTCTCATGTTTAGGTCAAACATCGTGGTACAAAATCAGGAAGATTTGATGTGCAAAGTCAAATGGGAAGGCACCCAAGATTAAAACCAAATTTGATAACAGGCCATCACTGGATTGTGGACTTAGATTCAAAGTCCCACAATGTTAAGTTCAAATGTGTGAAGGAATACCACTGTTGGTGTCACATTTGAAACAAGTTTTGGAATCACCTTGTATCTTGCTTTCATCCATGTTCTTGTTTGATTGTTGGATTGATCTTATGCAAGATATTCATATGTACATGTAGGTTTGTACTCTAAGTATTGGAATATACTTATCTCATTTCATATGCTATGTGATTTGTGCATCTTTAGGAAATACATGTAATTGTGCATTACCTCATGTATAGGGTGTATATGGTACACATACACAGTGTCATTTCATTCCAAGTTCCTAAACTTGTGAATCCCGTGTGGAATGAAACATGCTCTATGCCTTAAATGGATTTTTGGTGTGACCTACCAAAAATGTTGATCAAATATGCTTAACTGTAATCCATTTATGTACCAGCTCTTTCTAGGAACGTATACTTGAAAGAATGAAAAAAGTTTTAATCATGTTTTGAGAAATAACATGATAACAGACATGAAAGCTATGTGTCTAGCGTCATACTTCATTTCTCTATGCATGATTGATGAAATCAAAATGGGAAATGAATGTATGATCAATGTGCTTGGTGTCTCATTCCAATACTTGTTGCTTTATACATTATGTGGAATGACTCTTGTTCATAAACGCCTTGCCTTTGCTAAAGCCTAAAAATGTCACATCACATGACATCCCTCACCTGGGCAATATGTTTGAACTAGTAAATTAAATGTGCTCAAGGTACTTGGATTGGTTTGGATCTAGGAGAGATCTATAATCCATGTTTTGTGTCTACTTTCAGAATGATGAATTAAATCTTCAAATGGCACAAAAATGATGTGAATGTATGTATCATCATTGGCATTTAAAGGTGTATAAACAAAGATTGTTGAACTATGAACATCGAAAGCACAGATACACACACACACACACATTCCCAATCATCTTTCAAGTTTAAAACCCAGGTCGAAAGATAGACTAGTTGGAGGAACAGACATATAGTTATTGTTGGGAATCAGAACACTGTCTAAAAGGGGGAAAATAAAAAAAGGAGACATGTCGAAACATATCGACACAGATCGATCATTGGTCACGACCTGTTAGTGAATCAGAAAGATTAAGTTAAAAGGTCTCTTTTGACAAAACTGACAGATCAATGCAAAATCGTCGTTCCTCCTCCCGTTGAGCTCTAACGATTTTCTCCTCTCCTCTCGTGCCCTAGACCAGTCGCTAGGACATCTCAAAGAGATTTCCTTCCAAAAAATCAGAAGGTTTTCGTTCTTTCCGCTTCTAGTAGCTTGAAAATCACTGATTTTGTGATTCCCAATTGTTGGGTAAGCTCAGTGCATTCTCCTCTCCTCCAATAGTGAAAAATGAGAAGGAACAAGTTCCCAGTCATCATTGGGTCCTCTGATTCTGAGAATGATCATGCCACATTGCCTGAGAAACCCAAATCTCAGTGGTTTCAAGGAAATCTTCGTCTCCCCTGGATACTATAGGTCGTCGAGTCAAGACCCTCTCGAGAAGATCCCGCAAAAAGAACTCACCACACCCATACCTCGAAGGCAAATTGGTATTTCCATTAGAGAACCAACCTCTCCTCTTCGGGTGCAAGTCAAAGAAAATGGTAGAAAAGGAAAACGAGTTCAGGTCACAACGTCTTTAGGGGTCTCCAATGATGTAGAAAAAGAAAGGCATGCTGAAAGCAAGAGGACTAAGGTAAAAGACGAGAAAGGAAAGAAAGCAAGTGAAAGATACTAAAGCCGAGTTTGATAGAGCTCTGTTAAGAAGAGTCTGTTTCTCCTTTGAAAAATGTTAGAAGTTGGAAGGGAAGATTGGTTCCTTTGCAACCTTCATGAATGAATCAATTCAAAACCTTTCCACATACATGGAGAAAATCAAAGAGAGTTCTCGATGAAAATCCCATTTTCTTCCACCATCACCTCCTCCAGATGGCTCTGTTGAGGGTAGTTTTTCATGCTTTATGCTTCATATTTTGGAAAAACTATAGTTTGACTATTAAAACTAAGCATCCATGTTGCCCCTCTCCAAAACCATATGTACTCAATGCACTTTTTGCTTATCAATGAAATGATATGGTTTGATTTAGTGTGTGTATTAATTTGATGGAATGCCTCCTATGTCATGTCTGTTATTAACATTGATTGTCTTAAAAAGACTAACATGCAGGTTGTTAGGGAGATAGGGATTAGGCTAAGATTACACACAACCTTGGAGTTTGGGGAAACACAAAATATGTGTTGATTAGCTATTGCCACTCGTCATGACAGTATAAGGACGAAGGTGAATGTAAGCTTGATAGAAAATAAGCTTAGAGGCAGCTAAATTTATGGGGGTAAGAATTTGGAGAAGGTAGAAAATATAGATTACTCCAAAAATGAAAGCTAGGGAAGGTAGCTTAACCCCATTGGGAAAACACCTTTAAGACAGCACAAATCTTGAAAGGAAAGAAGGAGAAAAACAGCAATGTAGGAGATATGCATTGGACTGTATGAAGAACTAATTGTGTTGGAAGACAAACTCATGGAAGCACTAAATGCAAGAAGCATGGGGGAGTGCTTAGAATTGATGTCTACCTACTAATCTTTATTAATTATATGACAAAATAGATGAGAAATTAGTAGAAGCTTGAAGACATCAAAACCAATTATGGGTGTAATTGGTAAAACCTAAGTGCTTAGGTCTTTAGAAAGAGAAAGCCATAGTAGGAAAAAGCCAATAGACATAGGAGAATGTCTATGCTTGGAGTTTGTGAAATCAAACTCAAAGAAGATTGGGGGAAAAATGTTCTCAACACTGATATGCTATGGGTAGTGTTGGTTACTAGGAAATCAAGGTGTATAGGGGAGCTTGAATACAAATCTTGTTTAGTCCATGAATGTAAATTTATGTTTTGGGACTAACCCATCTAATGATTTTCTTGTGTTGCTTGCCTATGTACTTGAACATGAAAAATTAAATGAACGAGCTAAATAAGAATATGCGAAGATCATAGTCTTGTTTTCCATTTGAATATGTACATCTAATTAATGTAATATTTTGTATTCAAATGAGATGTAATAAGGGTGTGATTGTAACTGGGTTAGCTTCTAAGTTTTGTCATGAAATTGACAAAGGGGAGATTGTTAGTGCCCCGGCTTGGCTGAGTCCCTACTTTGTCAATTCCATGACTCTGAAAGAAGCACATGCTAGAAGCTTGAAGGCGCAAGGTCATCAAGAGTGAAGGTCATGCTCCACTGGATTGAAGCTCATCGTTATGGCAATCACAAAACAGGTATTATGGCCATATATGAATTTAGGTGGTACACACACCTTAGAAAGGACCATTCGTAGGCTTATTCAAACAAATGATAAAATCAATAAAAGCTTAGAGAGGAAGATTGACAGTGAATTGGAACTCAACTTGGAAATATGTATTTGGTTTTACTATCAGCTCGACTAGTCGTTCTCACCGACCCCTAGGTGGAGACAGGATCGACCCATCTTAGTCAAGGACCGGTCGACCAGATTGACATAGGTTTTGAATCATTGAACTGTCATTCTGGAAAAACCTCTGATCGAGAGTCTCGTATGCACCGACCCCTCTATGAAAGGTTGAAACGACCCCTTGTGGTAAACTACTCTTTGGTAAAGATGTATGAGTTCTAGAACTTAGAACTCTAATGGACTCTTGGTAAAACAGATATATCGGTAGTTCAAGACCAATCGAGAGTTAAAGGCGACAAGTCGTTCTGGGTAAGACAGGTTTCTAGATTTGAAACTATTGTCACCATGGTGTTACCCCAGATTGAGACCATCTTATGGACTGACCTCTCGGTGCCATAACTGTCGACCCATCGGCTACACCGACATGTCGACAGCAAAATAATATTAGTGTTGGGAGTGCACTATTGCACAACGGTCGGGTTGTTGAACGGTAACATTTCTAGTTACCGACCGTTCGGTGCGCCCGACCTGTCAGTACATTACCGTTGTTCCAACTGATTTCTTTCTCTATATAAACCAATCTTTATGTAACCAATTGGCATCATTTGGCAAAATCAGTTGGACCCTCATCATTATCAATGAGCTTAAACAAGGGCCAATAGAAGGATCACTCTCTCTCTCTTGTGCTTACACTTAGAGAATCAAATACAACAAATCATATGGATTGAGTTTGTGAGAGAGAGAAGAGAAAGGAATATAAACTAGGAAACCTCTGGAAAAACCAGTTTCCTTGTCGCCCTGGATTGTGATTGCTTTACGATAGCTAGAAGGCGGAGCATCGGTACACATTGGGTGGATCTTGAAGAAGCACACATCAAGAAATAGAGCTACAAAGGTAAGTGCTTTTTTGTTTTAAAACCTTTGTCCCGAAAGTGGATTGAGAAGGATTTGCTCCAGAATCAGTATAAAAACTCTAGAGCGTCGTCTCTGGCACAGTGGTGGGTGGAATTCCCAGCCAATTGGAAATGTGGAATTCCTATTCTACAGTAGTGAGTGAAATTCTCAGCCGATTGAGTGAGGTGGAATTCCCAATCTAATTGTGAGGGTGTAAGTCCCCACTTTGTGGATTTTGGGATAACTCAAGGTTGAGTTAGTCCTAACAGTGGATGTAGGTTGGCTAATCAAGCCACTTTAAATTGGTCTTATGGTGTTTGATCTTTGTGTGTTTGTATTTACTATTTAAGTACTCTTCTCAACACACATCACTTTGCATATTTGATTATCCTATTTTTTCACATTGCACAAGCATCGATAATCAATCAAAATATAAAGGGTCATAATCTTAGTGTGATTATTTAAAGAAAGTAGAATCAATCTATAACATTAAACAAATCTCTTGATAAATATTCCGCTGCACTTAAAACAATCAACAAATTTGTAAACACCATGGAAAATGGGATTAACCTATTCACCCCACCCAATAGGGTCAATCGTGTTGTTTCAGAACCGTAAGAAAAGGACTTTCAGTATGGACCTACCTATCAGTACCATGACTGTCGACCCATCGAAGACATTGACCTATCGACTAGGAAAGAATTATACCGTTGGGAGTGCTTTTAATGTGCAACGGTGGAGTTCTTGAACGGTAATATTTTAGTCACCGACCGCTCGGTGCACCTGACCTGTCGGTATATGACTGTTGCTGAAAATGGTTACCTTGTCTATAAATACCAATATTTGTGAAACTAGTTGGCATCCTTTGGAAAATCGGTTGGACCCCCATCATTATCAGTGAGCTTAACTAATGGCCAACAAAATGATTACTCTATCTCTTGTGCTTACACTTGGGGAATCTAATACAACCAATCATATGGTTTGAGTTTGTGAGAGAGATAGGCGAAAAGATAATAAAATAGGAAAGATTTGATACAACCAATTTTCTATTCACCTTGGAATTGTGATTGTTTTACGACGGCTATAAGGCGGAGCATCGGTACACGTTGGGTGGATCTTGAAGAAGCACACATTAACGAGAAAGAGCTTCAAAGGCAAGTGCTTTTTGGTTTTAACTTATAGAATTCTTATTCTACTTGTGGTGGGTGAAATTCCTAGCCGACTGAGTGAAGTGGAATCATACTCTAATTGTGAGGCTGTAAGCCTCCACTTAGTGGATTTGGGGATAGCTCAAGGTTCAGCGAGTCCTAACAGTTGATGTGGGTTGGCTAACCGAACCACTATAAATTTGGTCTTATGGTGTTTGATCATTTTGTGTTTGTATTTAGATTTAAGTACTCTTCTCAACACCCATTAGTTTGCCTATTGATTATCTTATTTTACACATTGTGCACAAGTATCGATAATCAAACAATATCCAAAGGATAAAAACTCAGTGTGATCATATTTAAGTAATTTAAAAACAATTTATCACACTAAACAAATCCCTTGATTAATATCCGCTACACTTAAACTCCAAACAATCAAGAAATTTGTAAACACCATGGAAACTGGGATTGACCTATTCAACATCCCCCCCCCCCCCCCCCCCCCTCTCTTTCCCTCTAGGGTCAACCGTGTCCTAGCATACAATGGAGAACTTTCAAACTTACATATCCATAACCGTAGAGGCCTTATCCCATAGATTGTGATTGTTCATACTCGGCGCATCTTCTTTATCAACTAACATCACATTGGGAGATTGTTCAAGAAGTACATCTACATCAAGTTGCGAGCTACAAAAGCAAGTGCTTCTTAACTTTTGTAACGCTCCGCCCTTTTTCACTTGCATAAATCAGAGTATATATATATATATATATATTTTTAAAGTGAGAGGATGGGCCGTTACGACGCGAGTCAAGTTCGAGTATTCAAAACCCTACCCATGACTGGCCACTATTATGTGTCTGGGACTAAGTCCACTAAAACATTTACACACGCATATCTTATTGCTTGCAGAATAATTTATATGAATAAGATGCTATTCATTTTCTTAAGAACAATAGGCAAGGAATGCCAATCATCATAAAATTTCAATAAAACTTAAAGATTATCGAACCATAGAAAATAAGTTCAAAGGTGTCCCAAATAGTCTAAATTATTACAACCCAAAATGTAAGTCCTCCGAATACATCATTGAAATCAAAACTAAGTAATTTAAAGTTAAAACTTCCCAAGCTCCTACGTTTACCTCCCTTCTGGTCCTACGTCCTTTTCCTTGGCATTTCTTGTTCCATCATCTATAGGGTAAAAGTAGGGCATCAGTCAACATGCCCAGTAGGTATTCCAAGTAGGGTTATGGTACACATAGGACTAATATAAATCAAGATAGATACACCATATCATATTTGTAAAACATCTCATGAGTAGTAAAAACAATGCATGATGTCCATATCATAATCATGCTTACTTATGTGTCATGTTATGGGTGTCAATGCCAAATGATCACTCACCCAATTTCCATATTCAATCACATCATATACAAATAGTTTCGTTCATAAATCGCCATATCAAGGTGTTCCCTTGGCCAATTACGTCCGCAGTGTTTTGTGACAGCACCACTAGGTCACTGTATACCTCCCCACATATGTTAATCGGAATTACCGATGGACTGTGGACTCCTCCCTCTGCGCAGGATTTTCGGACTGTCTACCTAGGAGCTCTTTGGCCCAAATTACACCGTGCCCATTTCTAGCAATCCCGGACAAGGCCAAAATCTCAACAGTTCACATAGCTTCATACAAGCTAGTCTCAAGGCCAAATCCTGTCTGGACCACTCATAACTTGGCTTGCTGGTCACATGTATTCCCTCCCATGCCATGCATGAGATAATGAATGCAAGAATGCCATTTCATATCAAATTACATAATATCATTGAAAATCAATTCATAAAATCGTTATCGAATGGTTTTGGATTCAATCCTATCGTTGTTTGTTTCAACCCATAACCATTCCATGGCCTTATAACAATTTAGCCATACATTCCATCAATTATGAAACCCATGGGTTCGGCCACACCATGGCCGAACCTATGGTTTCCTTTGAATCAATCCTATGTTATTAAGCTTTAAACATACCTTCTTTCCCGTCTCCTTCGATCCTATGTCTTTAAGCTTTAAACATACCTTTTTTTTTTTATCTGTCTTTCTTTCTTAATCCTTCTTTTTCCTTTGCTCTTCAAAGATTCTCCAAGTATAGAGGTGTAGGTGGAAGAGAGAGAGGAGAGGAGAGAAGGAAAAATCCTTGCCCAAGGTGTGTAGGAGTCGGCCAAGGGATGTGAGCAGTCCCTTTGGTTGGTGTTTTTGTAACAGCCTTAGACTCTTCATTCCTTCTCATAATAGTTTCTCTAACCAAAGAGTCCCTTGGCTTGACCAAGGAGACTCTTGGCTTAAACCAATAAATCTTTTTGCCTTCCAACGTGTCTATAACACCCTGGAATTTCAAAGTTATCATTTTATATTAATTTATTCATATTTACGGAATTGCCATTGTGATATATTTGAGTTGAATTTAAATGGGTCAATGGTTCAATCAAGACCCAATGGTTAGTAGTTTTGATTACAAAACAAATAAATGGATAAGATGAACTTAAACGGGTCAAGAATCATAATTGGGTCAAATTTCGTTAAATGGGTCAAAATGGTCAAATGGGACCCAATGGGTCAAGATGGACATGATTAATCATGGAGTGAGCTCAAAACTTAGTTGATTTAAGTTTTCATTAATTGAGTTTGGTTTGAGTTGAAATGAATGGTGGAGTTTAGTTGAACAAAACTTATGAGTTGAATTTATTAAGTTACATGAGAGTTGTGACTCAATTTCAAATGTTTTACATGTTGGTTGCATGAGGCTTTTCATGCATGTAACATCTACTAAAGAGATAAGAGGGGTGGCTATTTTGAGAGTTACAAATACAAGGTTAACCAAGGGGCTAGTCATTGGAACATGGAGAGTTTTATTTAAAAGTTGAAACTCGAAGATAGATATTAAAACCAATGGGAGTTACAAAGTGTGTTCACACTTGGAGGAGGGGAGTTTCATTTCAAGAATGAAACTCTCAAATGGGACATTGATGAGGATCAAATGGGCTGAATGGAGCTGCTGTATTATAGAGTTACAAATGAGGTTTTGACTTTTACAATTCAAATATGATAAGACTACACGTTGGAGGGGGGGAGTAAGGTTTCATTTCTAGATGAAACCCCCATGTAAGATGATAATGAGAGGAGGAAGAAAAGGAGAGGTTACACAAATACCAACATGGGAGACGTTGGAGAGCTTGGGGAGGTTTCATTGCATAGATGAAACCCCCAAGTAAGCATAAAGGACTTGGGGTTAATATGGGAGTTACATGTGAGGCAAGTTTGGGCTGAATTTGAGTAGCCAAAAGAGGTTCAATTTTCTATATCTATCTCTCTCTCTCTTTGCTGTCTTCTACATTCCAAAAGCAAGAACAGCAGCTAGTTACTGATTTGCAATCAGTCCTTGGTTGATTTCTTTCACCAAGACAAAAGCACACTTTGAGCAAAAGGAGTTGGCACCAAGGTTTAAGATCAAAGTTTCCTTTCTCTCTCTTTCTCCCTCAAATCCATGTCATCTGGCTGAAGTATTCCAAGGAGATTGCAGCAAGGTCAGTCTCAGCCCAAAGAACAGTAAGAGAGAAGGAGAGGTCGAGGAAATAAAGGGTCAAGAAAGGAGTTAAAAGAACCGAAGGAGACGCGGTGCTCGTAAGTGCATTTTGAACCCTTGTTTAATAGATTGGTTAAGAAAATGAGATCTGGCCATCGTATGGCCAGATCCATCAATGGTTTAAATATGGGATTATGATGTTTAAAAGTGATAAAATATGGACCATAGGGTTCGGCCCTTTGGATGGCCGAACCCCATGGGAAAACTTGGTGATTTTTATGGTGTTTGAGAGATGAAATTCATATTATGTATTGAAGTTCTTTTAAAATATTTTAAAGGGAGATAGGTTCACTGATTTTGACCAGTTATTACATGGCTGAATTATGTGTTTATTAAGCTAAGTACTGATCAAAAAATATGGACAAATATTGGAGGGTTTACATCAAGGAAACCTTGGGGTTCGGCCATGTGTATGGCCTAACCCCATGGACTGTTTTTTATGGTTATTTGGGTCAAGTGTAGGATGGATTTTTATGTAAACATAATGTGCTTTGATTTAAGAATAAACCAAGCTTATAAATGGATAAATGGATCTAAACCATAGGCCATGAGGTTCAGCCAATTGGGTGGGCCGAACCCCATGAAATGGTATGACATTTCATGGAAGTATTAAATGGTTTTGTGAGATTTTAAAGGATTTAAAGTGAAGATAAGCTTACTGTTTTTAGGTAACTATGGCTTGGCTGAACCATATTAATACTATGGTTAAATTATGGACTAAAACCATAGACAATGGTTGGATTAATTCCACCAAGAACCATAGGGTTCGGCCATATGTATGGCCGAACCCCATGGACTGTTATGTGGATATTTGGATTGAGTTTTACAAAATGGAAATCATACAAAGTGATGGGCTTATTGGATGGTTTTGAAAGGTAAAAACATGATAACATTATACTGTTATCCTATGTCTAAATGAGACCAAAAACATGTTTAAAAGGACCAAAACTATGGGGTTCTATGGCTAAGATAGGACATGGAAGTTTAAATGGATTTTTGGGACTTAGACTAAGTTAGAATCACATGAATGAATGCTTAACTTGCTGTTATGTAAATAAGGTTTTGGGATTTCTAGAATGGTGTACAAGCCGTGATCGGAAGATGGTTCAAAGGAAGGGTCAAACAAAGTAAACAAGTGTAGGTTTCCTACCTTTATTGTAACCACTATTCCATATGTTGTTTTATGTTGATTTCAATAACTTGTATGTTTGTAAAGCTATGTTTCTAAATGACATATTTGCATAGACATCTCATGCATGGCATGGGATGATGGTGTTGTAACCGGAGGCCACACTCCGTCGGGGCGTCCGAAAGACCACTGTAGGGTACCCTGATGATGAGAATCCCATCAGGAGGAATCCGGAGGCCACACTCCATCGGGGCGTCCGAAAGACCACTGTGGGTTACCTTGACGATGAGAATCCCGTCAAGTGATGGCTATGTTGAATGGTGATGGGTGGGACTCATTACATGTTCATTTCATACATAGCATGTTTTTATGGAATTTTGTCACACATGTGTTATTATTATATTATTTGCATGTTTTTGACTAACCATGTGGTAGCCCTATTCGGAAACACTACTGGGCGCGTTGATCTAACGCCCTATCTATATCCTTAGTGGATGACGCAGGGAAAGGGAAGAACGTGGATCGAGATGAAAACCAAGCATAGGAGCTTGGGCATTTTGAATGGATTTGAATGGACATGAATGGACTAATTATGCATTTGTTATTTGAATTTGGACAATGTAATTTGATAATTAGTTATGTTGGCTTGTAATAAGTAGTTAAGATAGATGCTATGGTTTGTTTTAAGTTGGATGGTTTGATTGAACGATTAGTTAAGATTGATTAGTAATTTTGGAGAATAAGTTATGTACTTTGCTATCTAAGAATGGAAAATTGGAATAGTCATAGGTTCTATTATAACCTTAGTTGGATTAAGACTAAGTTAATTCCGCAAGTTATATATGTACCATGTGCGGATCAGTTTTATGGACTTAGTTCATATGCACATGGGCTTGGCCAGTTAAGGGTCGGATTTAGAGATCCGAACTTAACTCGCGTCGTGACACTCCGCCCCGATCACATGATTATTTTATATATAAAAAAAAAAATTAAACTCTGAAAATTAGAGTGAAAAGGGCAGGGTGTTACAGTGTCCCCTCAAGATGGAAACTCTTCACCTTCTTCAACTCAATCAACAACTTAATTCCATTTGAACTCACTTGTGGTTGACCAAGTCAACCATGACATGGCCAGCCATGCATGTGGTGACTTGGTCACCACATGGCATTTGGGTCCCACCTTGGCCATGTCACTCGATGATGTGGCCTCCTTGTCTACTAGGCTTCCATGTGATGGCATGCATGCCACATGGCAATGCCACATCATTCACATGCCACCTCACTTGATGAGGTGGAATTTAACACATTAAATACCTTAATTATCCAATTCAAATGATTTAATTAAACTTACCCAATTACTTTAAAATTAAGCTCATCTATGACCCATTGGGTCCCAATTGGGTAATTGAACCATTTACTTTAGACTTACCCAATTACTTTAAAATTAAGCTCATCTATGACCCATTGGGTCCCAATTGGGTAATTGACCCATTTACTTTAGACTTACCCAATTACTTTAAAATTAAGCTCATCTATGACCCATTGGGTCCCAATTGGGTAATTGACCCATTTACTTTAGACTTACCCAGTTACTTTAAAATTAAGCTCATCTATGATCAATTGGGTCTTAATTGGGTAATTGGCCCATTTACCTTGCCCATCTAATATCCATTTCAACTATTTAATCTCAAATTCATTTAATTCGCAATTCAAATGGAATATTCCAATATATTCATAAGTAAGGAAAATCTGGGGTGTTACACGACCACTTTCAATTCACCTATTTCCAAACATATTTATTGATGAAAACAATTAACATTTTTCATTTTTCATCAGAAATGGAGGTTTGAAAATATCATGGCTTTCTCTCATAGCCATTGTTCTATCATGGATCAACTCGGATGGTTAAATCCTTTATGAAGAGCACGAGGTTCTGATACCAATTAAAAGATCTCCCTTGGGTGCTAGAACACGATTGACCCTAGAGGAGAGGGGGTGAATAGGTCAATCCCAAAATTGTTGGTCCTTTTAAAATTGTTGATACCACTGTTAGGACTAGCTCAACCTTGAGCTATCCCAAATCCACTAAGTGGGGACTTACACCCTCACAATTAAAGTAAGAATTCCACCTAACTCAATCGGCTGGGAATTTCATCAACTACATGTAAAATTGGAATTCCATCTATTTGATTTGGCCGGGAATTCCACCCACCACGTGTGCGAGAGGCGACGCTCTAGATTTTTTTTATAGTGGTTCCGGAGCCAAGCCTCCTTAATCCACTTTAATAGGAAAAGGTTTTAACAACAAAATTAAAACCAAGAAACACTTGCCATGTAGCTCTTTCTTGAAGATGTGTGCTTCTCAAAGATCCACCCAATGTGTGCCCGAGTTAATCCCGACGTTCTGCCTTGTAGCCGTCATTGAGTAATCTCAATTTCAGGGTGAATAGGAAACTGATTCTGTCCTAGTTGTGTATCCTTTCCCCTCTCTCTTTTCACAACCTCAATCACTATGATTGGTTGTATTAGATATCCCAAGTGTAAGCACAAGATAGAGAGTGATTCTTTTGTAGACCCTTCTTTAAGCTCACTGATAATGATGACGGTCCAACGGATTTGTGAAAGGATGTGAAACGGTTGCACAAGGATTGGTATTTATAGAGAAGGCAACATGTTTCAGAAACTGTCATGTACCGACATGTGGGACACACCAAGGGGTCGGTGACTAAGAATATTACCGTTCAACCACCCGACCGTTGCAGATCAAATGCACTCCCAACGACATAATTTATACCCAGCTGGCATGTCTGTGTCGTCGATGGGTCGACAGTCATGGCACAGAGAGGTCGGTCCATATGAGGGTCTCGATTTGGGGCAACACCATGCAGACAGAGTTTCATGTCCAGAAACTTGTCCTGCCTAGAACGACCTATTGCCTTTTACAGAAGGGTCGGTCCTCGCACTCTCGATCGGTCTTGAATTACCGAGATGTTTATTTTCTCGAGAGTCCACATGAGTTCCAGGTTCCATAATTCATAAGTTATCATCAAAGAGTTGTTAACCACGAGGGATCGTTAAGTTCATCATCGAGGTGTCTGTGCATGCAAGACTCTCAATCCGAAACATACCCAGAATGATAGTTCAATGTTCCAGAACCTTGTCAATCTGGTCGACCAGTCTTTGACCACGATGGGTCGATCCTGTCTCCACCGAAGGGTTGGTGAGAACAACTGGTTGAGCTGACAGTGAACATAATTAATATTTCTTAGTTCACTTCCAATTCATTGTCAAGCTTCCTCCCTAGGCTTTTTATGATTTTACCATTTCTTCAACTAAGCTTAGGAAAGGTCCTCTTAAGGTGTGGGTACCACTTAAAGTCATCTATGGCCAAATACATATTTTGTAATTGACATAATGTTGAGTTTTAATCCGGTGGAACATGATCTTCAATCTTGATCACCTTGAGTCTTCAAGGTTGTAGCAGGTGCTTCTTCCCTAGTCATGGAATTGACAAACCTAGGGACTCGAAAAAGCCAGCTCACTAACACTAAGATTTTAAATTGAAACAAAAATTTAATTTGGCAAAGGTTCAATTGATCTTGGAAATTTTTAAGTTGGAGAGTAAGTAGGCCATGATCTCACATGATTTTTGAGGTTAATAAAGAAATTAATTGCCTTGAGTGGGTGGGCCAAGGGGACCCACAACTTGGGTGCATGCCCAATAAAGAGAAATAGCAAGGGATTTTCGAAAATCCCATTAGAATTCAAGTAGGATCGGCCACCTCCTTGCTATTTTTTTAAAAAAATCTCATTTACCCTTAAGATTTGTTATTTATATTAAGAAGGCGGGGGTATTAAGGTAATAAGTCAAAGAGAGGCCTATAAATAAGCCACAAGAGGCATACACGAATTACACAATTCGTGCAAGCCTTGGAGGAGTTGTTGGAGCTCTCTCTCTCTCTCTCTCTCTCTCTCTCTCTGTCTCTCTCTCTCTCCTTCTAGTTGGTGTTTTCTCCAAAAAGGTTAGTACTTTCTGTTATGTGCATTGCCACAAAAAATTCATGTTGAGGTTTCCGATGGAATGTTTCAACGAAATTTATTTATTTTCATTCGCAATTGATAGAAATAGTTTGTGTCTATTTAGACATAAACAAAGATACCTATCTCTAGTTAAAATATGATGAATTTTAGATAAAGTTTTATACCCAAACTTTGTCTGCAAGTTGGACCTAGTTGCAGACTGCTAAAAATCAAACAGATTTAAAGTGCTGAATTGTAGGATTTTTATCTCAGTCTCTTCTTATTGAAATAATGAAAATTTGTCTGTAAATTGGAACCCGTGAAGATATCTATATCTAGAAAAAAATATGAGATGTAGATTCAATGATTTTATGGGTCAATTATAGTATGTAAGACAGAAACCTCTGATGAGACTACAAACTGTTGTGCAGTGTGCATGTCTGAGTATTTTGATCATAATTCGGATTAGGAATGTCCGTTTGGGACGAACCAGATATCATTGTAATCCTCTATCAAACACCTATCCACTGTACAAATATGATACCTTGGTTTGATTCGAGAAGATACCATGAAATTCTGCAAGATAGGTAAAATTTTGCTCTATTTAACTCTCGTAAACCTTAGACTAATTGTATTTTGTTTAGTACCCATTGGGCTCAATTTGTTTGGATGGAACCAATGGGGGTCTATTTGTTGAATTCCTTTCTTTAAAAAGGAGTTAAATGAAAGAAAATTGTAACAGTCCAAAACTCTAATCAATGACAGCAAGTTTGGGGACCTGAAGCTTACTGGAACATGGAATTGGTGGTGTTTCAATACTTGGTGAATTGCAAAGTCTAGGTGAGGGATACAAATACTTTCATGTGTATTTTTTTATTGTTGAATTCCTATGAGATAATGATCTACGTTTTGGAATGTATAAATGTTGGGTTTAGAATAAAAGGAATGAGATTTATTTGATTTAATGGGTAGTCGTGTGCATCTCACAGAACGTATGGGGAAAAATTATTTTTGGCTAAGTGTTTAAACCAATGAGTGATTAAGTTAGCCTGGACTGGTGTTCGTACCCGTTACCTTGTTGGAAAACCCATGGTATGCATTCAAAGCTAATTTGGATTGGTTTTATATTAAGTTTGGAAGGTTTGGTGCTTATGGATGGATCATGTTATGCCATATTTTTGTTGAACATTCATTTTTTCACATGTTCATATGGAATTGTATGTGTTTGGAACTACAATTTAGAATTGCTAAATTATTGAGATTTGATTCATTATCGCATATGGTTATGTTGATTAAATCTCCATATTTTATTGGGTCATGCCATTCTTGCATGGATTATTATTGTTATCATGCATGAGCATTCACATCTTGGGTGGGTGCTGGAGATTTGGGATATGAGCCTTTGTTATTTTATGTTGGTGACTGTTGAGTCAAAGACCAACAGAGGACCATTTGGGTCAGATTGTTCCTTGGACTACTGGGGACAGGTTTGGTCATGTCCTTAGATTATTTTGTATTGGTGACCTTCGAGTCAGAGACCAACAGAGGACCAGTGGGTCAGATTGTTCCTTGGACTACTAGGGACCGGTTTGGTCATGTCCTTGTTTTATGTTGTTGATGACCAGAGGAGATGAGCCTCTACGACCATCAACTTAAGATGTTGGCCGATGAGGGTTGCGCTACGGGTCATGCCTTTGCTTGTGACTGGGAGGCAGTCATGTTGTTTGACAAGCCGGTATTGGGTGGAACATTGTAGCGGGTAGCTTAGATTTGTGGCTGACGAGCTAGGTCTGCAGACCATGTTTTTGTGCACACATGAGTTTGGGTGATGGCATGGGATTTGGATTCATGCATCATCTTGGCATTTATTGCATTACATGCATCATTGGCATCTATCTATTTACCTTGGTCTATATGGATTTCTTGTACAACTATAATGCATGTTGTTTGTACTTGGCATGGAGCTCACACCCCTACTTTCAGGAGTATCTCTGGAGTTAGATCAGGGAGCGGCACAGAAGCAGGATTAGGTCTTGGAGCAGTTAGATGCCACATTTAGTTCATTGATTTTAGAATAGATTTAATCAGTTTAGTTTATTAAATTTGGTTTGAGGCTCAATAAGTGTCATTGAGGATTGTAATAATTTTTAGATGGTTGAGACTTGGACTATTAGTATTATTTATTGCCGTGGGTGTGTGACAGTGGGATTTGGTTTACTCCTCATAAATAATTAGTTATTTATTTTGTTATGGTTTGGCTTGATAATTCATATCGGTTAACCGGCAGATTTAATATGGGATGTGATTTATTGGTCATGGCAAATTGAGATGATTCCGCTACTCTGAAACTTTAATGATGAGCCATACAAATATTATCATGTTGATGATAAATGAAAAAAAAAAACAGCGATGTTGAGCGTTGCATATTATTTGTCGTTTATCAGAGTGAGGACCCGTTTGATGTGGTTAATAGGGCGGGGCCTTACAGGATTAACGGGCATTTCAAGCATGAATGCAAGACAAGAAGAATGCAGGTTAAATCAAATACGTGACTCGGCAAGCCGGGGCACTAACAGTGGTTAACACATTTGAAGCATTGTTGAAATCACCTTGGTATCTTGTCTTCATTCTATCTTCTTGTTTGATTGTTGGATTGATCTTATGCAAAATACTTGTGTGGCATACATGCTTATAATGGTAGAATCATATTTATCTTATGTCATATGGTTTTTAAAATCAAGACAGAGATTTCAAAAAAAAAAAAAATAGATTTAAAAAGGGAAAATTATGTGTTCTATTTTTTCAACACATCGTGGAGTTGATATATCGAGGTTTCGACCCATCGAGCTCGTCGATGTATCGTGTGTGCACATAATGGTTTTGGTTTAAAATCCCTCTTCTAATTTTTGTATTGCATTCCATGATCTTGAATTGGTTTATCTTTAATTGGAATGTATATTTTACAAGTAGGTGATAAGTGCAAAATTGTTACATATTTTACTCCTAAAATTATATTTGTTAGTATCTCATATTATTTAATTTTATCTAATTAGTGTGTTTTTGTTTGTTTTTAGGTTGATGTGTTGTTGTGCATTGAAATGGACATTAAGTCCTCAAAAAGAAGATGGTCCGACCATATTTTCAAATGTCGATCGATGGTCACCCACCTCCACCGATTTGGGCCGTTGCATTGAATCCTTAACTTCCAAAGCTTCTATTGATTCATCTAAGATTGACCAGCCATACATGTAAAACCGCAACAAAATCAACATAGAAGATGATTCAGAAGCTGGTTTAGATGATCTCAGGTCTCTCAATGGTGTTAACAAAAGCTGGTTTTTTTTTGAAACTAGAGACCTGCATGTAAGCAGAAGCAGCCAGCAGCGTTGGGAGTTTTGAAGTGCAAGCCCTTGCAAACAAAGAAACATGCTGATAAAAGAGAGAGGATGGTGCAGCAAGTAACCATGTGCGACAGAATGAAAGCTAGAAGAGAAAAAGAAGAGGGCTGGCGAAATCTTGTCCTGTTCTGCAGAGAAAATCCAGACAAATCATTTGAGATAAAAAAAACTCGAATGGAAAAACATATAAGAAATAAGTTGTTGTCCTGCTAGCAATGACAGGAATTTTCAAGTGACACTGTTGCTGAAAAGAAAGTGGAGAGTAGAATAATAAAAGAAGGGTAAGAGGATAAAGATCCGATTCAGTCGTACAGAGAGTAATCTGCTGAAGTTAAAAATAGAAGAGAGGAGAAAAAAGGCGGTAGCATAGCATAAAAGAAATGTACGCAAGGAAAATAATGGGAAGGTGTTGGCTGAATGAAATAATAGAAAGGAGCAGGATCGGCTGAAATTAGCTGATGGGATCCACTTGGCTTACTAAATTCCATCCTCCCAACATCTATAAATTCAGAGCCTCTCCTACAGAAAACTCGAACTGGACAGGGGCGTGAAGTGGGACGGGCAGAGAGACCATGGATGTTGGGCTTAGGAGCTTCAACTATCGATCGGGTTCTATATTTTTATCTCTTTTGCTTTTAATTTCATAATGTCCGGTTAATTTTTTGTACTAAGGAAGCCCCCCATTAATGAAATAATTTTCTTTTATTTGTTTATTTAATTCCCGAATATATGTGTTTTGATTTTGGCTTCATTGGATTAATAAATATAAATTATTTTCATCACTAATATCATGGATTTGTGGTAGTTAATAATTATATTTGATTAATTATTGCTTGGCATTTTAAGTGATAGATACAATTTATTTTGATTTAATGTTTTTCAATTTAATTAGATACATTGAATACTTAGGTTGATTTCTTTGATTCATTGTCTTCTAAATTAAAATTTAATATGTTAGATGCTTAGGATTTTGTACGTTTAAGCGAAGAAAAATCTGATTTTTGAACACTATATTAATGAACTTAAATGTTTAAATCTCTAAAAATTGAAAATTAATAAATAAATAATTAGAATATTATAGATTTAATGGTGGTGGAATCCGATGCCTTAGTAATTTCTCTCACTTGATTTAATTTCTATTTTTAGTTGTTTTAATTAATTTTACAATTTGAATTCAATCATTCTCCTTAGAATTTGTTAACTAGGTTAAAATTAAAATATTAGACTTTTTAATTTGTTTTCCCGTTTGATGAACAAAGAAAAATAGCAATTTTACCCCTGAATATTAGATTTGTAAGCTCTTGAATTTTTTTATTTTGTATTATTTGTGTGACATATTTTATACTCAAGAATATATTTGTTAATATCTTATTTGATGATTGAGAACAATTTTGTATAGTTGATATGTTCTCATGATGTTGAGCCATTGAGCAACCAGCTGTAGAGAAAATACCAAGAAGAGACGGTGTGTTTCAAATAACATATGTGTGAACATCGTGTAGCAGTCAGCAGACACATGAGAATTAAGGACAGAAGGAAGGCTGGATAAAAGGAAGCAAAAGGCAGTAGTTTTATGTAAAAAAATACAGCAATATTTGTTAGCAACCCTATCATACAGGCGCAGCACATCAAGCAAACCAGTGTGTGAAGCAACCAGCTGTCGTCCAGGCTCCACCGTAGTTGCTGAGATTGAACCAAATTTAGACAACAGCAAACTGAAAAAAAGTGAAGGAGGCACGAATGAATGATCCATATGGTTCTTGCCTCACTATTTAAGAACTGGAATGAAAAGGCTGAGAGGCTAAGGAGAGGAGTTTGGAAAACAATTCAAGGGGTCGATCGATTTTCACATTGGATTTTTAGAGGTTGGCTTATCCAATTTTTCTTTTTATTCTCTTGTAATTTCTTTATTTCAAAATTCCATTGCATTGTAATTTCAATTCATATTTTTAATAAATGAAATCAAGATGAGTGGTAGATTTATGGTTTTCCAATTTTTGAATATTGGTGATATAAGTTTGATTTTATTTTTAATCTTTTTACAAATTCATGTTGGGATTTATCCAAAGTTTTTCAAATTGAATGAGCTTTGTTGAGATAGTTGGAACTTAATTTTCCATTCTAAGGCACTCTACCAGAGTGTGAGATTTATTTTAGAATTGGAATTTAAGTATAAATTTTGTCTAAGTCCAAGTTTTGGTTTGATTTATCCATGTTTAATGAAATTCATGTTGTTTTTAATTAGACTGCTTGTAAATGAAATATTATAATCAATTTTCGTTAATTTAAGTGAGCTCCATGGTCTAGGTCTTGTTTTCATTCGATTTGAGATATGGATCATGATGCCATCTTAGTACTTGATCAAATTCTACTGTAAATATGTATATATGTTGTTTTCAATTTTTATTTTTGATTTCTTTTGTTTAAAAATTCAGAAACTCTTGAAAGTTATGGAAATAGGTTGGAAATAATTTAATTGTATCTTAATTTAGTGTTCTAAGTTAGGTTAAGATTATTTATAATTTTTAAATTAATTCCACCATCTTAATCGAAATTAGATAAATTTGTATTTTCCATTAAAATTAAATCTCTTTAATTGTTAATTTTTATTTTTAGATGTTGTTTCTGATTTTAGATTGTGTTTTCTATTTTTAGAATATTTCCAAATTAAAATTATCTTTCCTAGATAGAGAAATAATTCCATATTTAAGAATTATTTTCATGATTTTCTAAATTTCTTAAACTATATAATTCGGTGGTATGTTTTGCATGGATATTTTTGTAATGACCCGTCCTGCTAGCACAATATTGTCCTCTTTGGGCTTACACAGGGATCCGAACGGCTTTACTTTGGCGAACCAACCCACTGTTGCTCCCAAAAGGCCTTGTGCTAGAAGGAGGAAGGCTACTACTTATATACCAGGGAATTTTCATTGCCAGTAGCAATGTGGGACTTTTTGGGGCAGGGTATTACATTTTTTTCCTAAGTTCCAATGGGTTCAACCTCGCACTCCTAAAGCTATACTATAAATGGTTTGTGCCCTTACAAGTATAAATTTAAAACACAACACCGTTCATTCATAAATTAAGTCCATGTGGGTTCAACCTCGCACTTCCATATGTCTATACTTTAATTTGATTCATGCGCTTGCGAGTAAATATAAATTTAAAATAACACAACAGTAGGCTTGCACTTTATGCTTTAATATTGGTTTGCATCTTATTTTATCTCATTCCATATGTTAAGTTATTTGTGCACTTTTTGGGAATGAATGAATGTTGTGTATCGCCTCATGTGGTGCTTGTATGTGCTTGCATTTTAAACCTCCATCTTTGTGCCTAATTTGTAGTATCTTGTTTTGTGAGATGATCTTGTGCACATACAAAGTGTTGTTTCATTCCAAGTTTACAAAATTAGTGAATCGCTTGTGGAATGAAACTTGCTCCATGCTTGTGAATGGTATTTATTGATCAAAGTGTTATCAAATGTTTAAATTTAGTAATCCATTCACATACCATTCAATACTTTAGAATTTATTTGGAGTATTCTTGATTGGATGGTAAAAGTGACTTAAAAGCATGGGAGCAATAATGGTTTCGGCCAAACACTTGTATGCTTTAAATAGAGATTATTTCTCATTTGCACCTTCTCTTATTGGTATATCTCGGTGCAAATTGAAAATATCTTTGCAAGTGTTTGTGTGATATGGCATGTCATGAACTTTTGTCATTCGTGTATATTTTTGCATGCCATATATCTCTCATACTTCATTTCTATACTTTGTATTGGTAAATCATATGAAATGAAAGTATGTGTTGTGTGCTTGGTTGTCATTCCTATATTCTCTTTATTGGCAAATATTATGGGGAATGATTGTGGTTCATAAAACATTAAGTTTTTGCTAAACCTAAGAATGCCTTATCACATGACATCACACATGGGCATTGGTCTTTCAAATGGGTAAATTAAAATGTGCACAAAGTTATTGGATTGGTTAGGATCAAAATTTCAAAAGTTAGACTATTAATGGTAAAATGATCCAAAATCCAATCAATTTGTGCAAGTATTTATAATTTGGTTGAATCATCAAATGGCACAAATTGGTGTGTGAATGTATGGACATTCATTGGCATTCAAAGGTGGATTGCAAAGCTTGTTATCTGGTGGACCTACATGCATCAGAAGCACACTCTCTCATCCCTCAATTTGTAAATCTTATAGGGATGAATTCATGTCTTTCCATGTCTTGATACACTCAATCTTGGACATAGACATTGGAAATGAGTTTTTGGAGAAGTGTTCAAATTAGAAATTTTATCCTTCTCAAAAATTAGTTTTATGCCCCTATATTGTGGCGTTCATCTATTAACAGTGAATATTCAAACCAAATGGTTTTTGATAGTTGTTGTACAAATTTTAAATTTATAACTCGCAAGCACATGAACAATTAGATAGTATAGCGATTAAGTGCGAGGTCGAAGCCATCGGAACTTAGGAAAATATATTGATGAAAGTTATACCATTGAATTACGTATTTTAAGAAATTTAAGAAATATGGAGATAAATCATGAATATGGAATAATTTATATAATCTATGAGTTTTAGTTTCAATTTAGAAATATTCTAGACTTAAATATAGAATCTAATAATTTAACTAATTTTAATTAAGATGGTGGAATTAATATAAAAATATAAATAATCTTAATCTAATTTAGAATACAAAATTAAGATGCAATTAAATTATTTCCAACCCAGTTCATCAATTTCAAGAGTTTTTGAATTTATAAAAAAAATGAAAATAAATTTGAAAGCAATTAAAATTACCTCGTACATATTTACAATGGAACTGGATCAAAGAATTAAGGAGGCATTATTATACATATCTTAAAAATAAAATCAAGGCCTAGAATATGGAGCTCACTTAAATTATCAATCATGCATTCCAATTTTACATTTATTAAAATTCTCATTATACTAATTATGAAATTCATTATACTAAGAAAATTCAATTCAGCCTTAGTCTAGATAAAATTTCTACTTTTAATTCCAAATCCAAATATTTCATCCACTCTTAAAAAGAGCTTTAGATCGGAAAAATCAAGTTCTACCTATCCTAAATATTTCATCCATTGTCCTCGAATATCTTAGAATAACTTCAATCATAACATCATAAAATGAATCAAAATCAAATCAAATTCTCATCACACATAAATTAAATAATTGGACGACCATAATTCTAAATAAATCCCCCCTTCATTTATTTATAAAATATGAAATTAAAAATACAACATAATGGAATTTTGGAATTAAAGAAATAAGAAAAATACAATGGAAATCAAAATCCACCAACCTTAGAACCCAATGTGAATTGAAAATCCCACGGTCTTTCTCCTTCTCTTCTTCCTATCCTTTGCACAGCCTTTTCTTCAATGCCCAAGTTCAATTTTCTCAAAGGTTGAGGGCTAGTATTTATAGATGAAAGGAGGTGGAATGAATGACTTGGATTTAAAGATTTAAATAAAGCAATGGACACATGAAGGGCTAATATGGTTTGTGTAACACCCCGTCCCGCTACGGACGCGTTATCTCCGAAACATCTCAAAACACTACCAAAAATAAGATACCATGCATTTTTTATTTTTTTTTGAAAAGGGCCACTGCCCCCGCTTAACAACCCGAATGAACAAAACTCATTATACTATTAAACATAACGAACAACCACAGAATATCCGAATACAATTATACAACCATCTAGACAACATCATACAATAGTATGTCCATATGGAACAAAAACCTCTCAAACTAAGGCATGAACATAAATGTAAAATATCCAACTTCAACTACTACTCCTCGATTGTCTGCTCAAGGGACCCATCTGGCCCTTCGTAATCGGAGTACCTGAAAGGTAAGGGGTGAGCTAACCAGCCCAGCGAAGGGAGAAAGCATATCACATGTCAGCAATAAATAAACCATATGCATGAATGCGAGAACATCATGATAACAAAGGTGCTCAAGAGCACGTAAAACCCAACCTCATCAATTAGTAATCCACCCGTCAGATCCGACATCATCTCGGTAACCCACACTGGCTCCTCTAGCAAACTCCGGTCTCCCTACTAATGTCATTAGGAGACTACACAATACAACCAGCCAAGTGAATAGATAAAGAATATCACCTGTCAGCAACATGTATCTTGTGCATGAATGCAAGAACATCATCATAGAGTGAATGTCTCCGTACACGAGTGCTCAACTATATTACCAGCCAATTGGTCCCTCTGACCTGTCAGCAACATGTATCTTATGCATGAATGCAAGAACATCATCATAGAGTGAATGTCTCCGTGCACGAGTGCTCAACTATATTACCAGCCAGTTGGTCCCTCTGACCAGTCTGGGGTATCGCCTTCATAACTCACATGGTCCTCCAACAACTCTGGTCTCCCAACCAATCCAACCAGGAGACCATACCATACACAACCCCCTCAACCGCCGGAATGCAACTAGGAAACCCGTATCCCCTATGGGGGTCTCAACTGCTGGAGCATAACGGGGAAGCCAATCTCACGGGGCAAGCACCTCGACCGTCGAAATGCAACGGGGAAACCTGCATCTCCTATGGGGGTCTCGACCGCTGGAGCGTAACGGGGAAGTCCTCCCAACAATCAAACTCATCACATAATTATAAGCATATACACATATGAACAATCCCTCCAATGCATACACACGATGTCATGATCATATACAACAACTTAATCTTATGACAAGTCACAATTCCCCATACTCATGATCACATTCAAGTTACATGTAAACATACCACATGTTATCATTAAATCTCATACATCATATTTGACACCCAATGCATATCTTATAATCATCATAAATTCATTCATGTGAAATAGTTAAATACACTACGTGTTGTTACTCAATTTCAAGCATCATGTTCAATATTTGTTCGTTCGATCAGAAATATTATTATTATTTTATTTTATTTTCTACATAAAGTTGACCTGAGTGCACTCGAATGGATCCCTTGTCACAGATTCATCCAATGGTTCCCTTACCGAGTGGGTCAATAACGAAGGGCCCCATTCAAGTCACTCCAAGTCCAAGATCAAAGTTTAAGAGATGCAAATGTATGCTAAAGCAGTGATAAGTCCCCTCACCTGAGTGTGTTTTCAAAATCCATACGATGAAAACAAGTCGAAGGGTGGAAGGAAGCGATGCACAGGTTCAAGTTCAAGACCGGCTGCAAATGGGTCTACAAAAGGGCTGGAACCGAGCTGAGAGCGATCCAAAAACACTCTAGAAGCAATCCCCAAACAGGTCCAAAAACAAGTCTGAACTGGGCCCAAAACGAATCTGGGCCGGACCAAACAGGCCTGGGCCTGCCCCAACGGGCCTGGGTCAAGCCGAGAAACTGAGTTGGGCTTTCACTGGAATGAAGGAGCTGGGCCGGTCTGTCGGGTCTGGAAAAGGGCAGGACTCAAATGGCTTGGGAAACTAGGCTTGGATCCAACTAAAGTGGGCCTGAAGCGAGTTGGGCTTCAAGCTACTGGGTTGAACCAAGTTGGGTTCAGCTAAGCGGATCTGGTTGGGTCGGACATGGGAAAAAGGGTCCAAGGATTGGGGATTAGGGTTTCTTGGACGGAGGAGGGAAATAGTAGGAGAAGATGGGAGGATGGCAGCGGGTTTTGGGTTTTCAGGAAATAGGTGTCGAGAGGAAGACAAATGGGAAGAAGAAGATAAAGCAGTGGCCGAGGGCAAGAAAGGGGAGGAAGAGAGAGAGAAATGGCCAAAGGGCCTGGGCGACTAAGAGACTAGGGTTAGGGTTTCAGTCGGGGAAGGGATGAAGAGGAAGAGAATAGAGAGAAATTAGGGCAGGGTCGCGACTGGGTGTTAGATTTAGGGTTTCCAGGGTTTGAAGAGATGAGATGGAGAAGGCAAGGCAAAAAGGGGGGCGGCTGCTCACACTAGAGGATTAGGGTTAGGGTTTTCAATAAGGGAGATAAGGAAGAGATGAGGAAAGAGAGAGAGAGAGAGAAGAGGGAAAGTCTCCCCAAGGGGGCGGCGGCACTGTAGCATCCAGCTATAGTGCTGCGGGAAAAGAGGAAATATAAAGGGGGAGGGCCCCTTTCAGGGTTTTGAGGTGTTTTTTTTTTTTTTTTAACTATTTAAAAAAATATTAAAGAACCCACAAACTCTTGAATTATTTTATCGCTTTTTTTTTTTTTAAACCATTTAGCTCAAGCTGTAATATTATATAAAAAATATTATTAATAATTATTTCATTTTCATTCATTTACTATTTTATTTTAAACTTTTAAGAAAAATCTCGAATCGCGTAAAAATAGAGTTTCAAAACTCACACTATTTTAAAAGAAAATGATTTCAAAAACCCGAGAAAATCAAATGTCGAACATCGAGACAGAAAGACGTGTGATTTTTCAAGCATTTTTCATGACAGATTATACAATAATTCAAAATTACTGAAATGCCCTTCGAGTTCCCGAACTCGAAACCAAGCAAACTAGGGCCCATCACGGAGCCCACACCCTCCTCATTGTTACCACAGTCCCGAAACAACTCAGAGATCTGAAAATCTCAAAAAAAAAAATCGAACAAACTCGAAACGGGTCATTACAGTTTGTGCTAAACATGGAATGGCTTAAAGGAGGCAATGAGGTGGAAAAAAATAGTAAACTCGTGTGAGGAAAGTGGGTGCAAAATCTCATTTTTTACACATGTACCATCTTAGAGCTCAGTTTTGACCTAGTTAACATCCGAATCAGAAAACGTCGTAAACTACAAAGTGGTAGCCCTTGAAGTTTCCAACCCAAAAAGAATTAAAGCAATCAGACATTGGAGTGAAACTTTATGACCAAAATACTGAACATATGTCAAACTTTCCTTATTTTTCTCCTTTTCTTATTTTGTTCCTTTTTTCCTTAATCCACTTGCCAAATTCGAAAATCCTGACTTATAAATTTCTAATTTCCTCATATATATCTTGAGATTATAAAAATAGTCTTCACACATGTGAATTTCTTCATGGGTTTTTCTTAATGTGCTCAACAATTGGGCTTTTGAAAGTATGGAAAATCTAATAATTAATTTTACCACTTACATTCAATTCTAAAAATATACTAAATTTATCCAAACTCTCATAAATGGATTTGAATTAATTAGTTTACAAATAAAACCCCTAAAATTGTGGTAAAATAATTATTAAAAATTTCAACTTTCCAAAATATCAACTTTTGCCCATAAATTGCAAAATTCACCTTTTGAATTCTCATATCTTGTATTTCCCTGTAAATCCTACAAAAAGTTCAAAATCTCATTAAACATATTCTAAAACACACAAAATAAGAGGCTAGCTAGTCCAAATAGAAGGGTAAAATAGTCATTTTCCTGTGCTTATCAGTAGTGAAAGCCAACATGATTAAGTGGTCCAAATGTTAATGGACTTGGTGCATTATGCTCTAAAAAATTTGAGCAATGGAGAGCACACCTTGGAATGTTTAAGGGATGAAACAAGCTTCCATATGTATAATGAATTCTCAAGGATATGTTTTGCTTATTCATAGACTCATTATTGGTAAATGATATGTTGAATGAACTTAGTTGCTTTTGATGCATATGTGATTGTATTGGTGAATTTTTTTATGCATCACCTTTGTTGTCATGAACTATGTTCTTAATTGGTGCATGTTTTATTTAGTTCATGATGTTTTTCACTTATGTGCTCCTTTCATAGAATATTCCTTGTATGAGTGAGTCCCTCCTCTTGCATGTATAACTTATGTTTTCAAAAATGGTATAATTCTTGAAAATGCATGTGGCCCTTGGCTCTCCTTGTCCTTCTCCTCTTAGTCCAACAATTGGGACTTGTTGAAGCACACTAAATGTCGTATATTTGTGCTTATATTCCCTTTGTCAATTTTTAACAAAAAGGGGGAGAAATATTAGAAGCATGATGTAACCTTTGGAGAATTTGGCAGCTTGAAAGAAAGCTTAAGTTAAGGGGGGAAAAGGAAGATAATCTTTGATTAAGGGAGAGTTTAATCAAAACTAAAAGGGGTTTAGTCCATTAATTAGCACTACATGCTTATGTACTAACATTTGAGGGGGAGACATGTGCTTCAACCATTGCTTATATTGTTTGTGTGTACAAGCACATGTACAGGATCACAAGGAAGATGGCAACCTAAACAAGATGAAGGTCGCATCTTGGAGCATAGTGTCTAGGATTTTTCATTTGAATTTGTATTTATAATTGTTGTATCAATTTGTATTCAAATGATGTATAATGGGTTGGGATAAGTCGTCGAGTCACCTATTTGTCAATACCATGACTTAGGTGAAGCATTGCCTCGGAAGATTGAATCAAGAATATAATACTCAAGTGGTGGTGAAGACTGAAGTCTAAGCTGGAGAATCAAGCATCACCATGTGTATGGCAATCACATAGGTAAAACTAGCCATAGATGACCTTAGGTGGAACCCAAACCCTTAGTGGACCATGCCTAGGCGTAGTTGAATATGCTGGTGAGATCATAAACAAGCCTTAGTGGTCCCAGGACAGTCACAAAACCAGATGGGATACACATTGGAAATCTGGTAATCTGTCAGGTAGACCCATCGAGTCCACTGACCATCGGTGAAGACAGGACAGACCATTGAGGTCATCCATACGTCGACCCGATTGACAAGGGTTCTGGACTGGAAGGACTATCACTCAGGGCTACTCTCAGTTCAAGCATATTGAGTTGACCGACCCATCATGGTCATCGATATCTCGACTAGATTTCGGTAGTCTCTGGAAAGAACGGACTGCAAATTCAGTTTTCTCTCTGATAATCAAGTTCGACCTATCAGGGAACACGACATGTCGACCTGTGTCGAGTTGAGTTCTTGACTTAGAACTCTGGGGTACTCTCAAATAGACACATCGAGACCATTGACCCATCGAGAGTACCAGGACCGACCCATCGATGGACAGACATGTCGATCAGTATTTTCAACGTTTGGGATGAGCAGGCTCTATATTTTTATGCTGCTCTCTGATAATCTGGACCGACCCATCGAAAATATCGACATGTTGAACATAAGTCATATTGACCCATCGAGGAGACCGACCCATCGGTAAGGACAATTTTATATTCATTGGAAGCTTAATGGTCATATTGCAACGACACTTTGCCTGTACCGACCAATCGACAAGACCGACCCATCGGTGACCTAGTGTTGGGTTTTTTATGTTTGCTTATATATTCTTTAATCCTTTGGGTTATTTGGTTGGAGACCTTGGACACCTTAGAGCCTCGAATAGGAAAATCACGAAGCATTCCCAGAGGATCCCAACCTCTCTGTATGCACTAAATATTGGTGAACCATTTGATATCCAATCTTTTGATTGAGATTAAGAGAGAGAAAACCAACTCTAAGGATTCAACTTGCATATCCATAATCCTAGAGGCCTTCTCCCATAGATTGTGATTGCTCATACTTGGTGCATCTTCTTCACCAACCGACATCACATTGGGAGATTCTTCAAGAAAGTACATCTACATCAAGTTGTGAGCTACAAAGGCAAGTGCTTCTTAGTGTTTGATTTTGTTTTTATAAACCAATCATGTACAGTGGATTATAGCGGGTGTACTCTGAAACCACTATAAAAAATAAAGGGATAATGACGTAGACCGGGGTAGGTCGAACCTTTCAAATTCTTAGGGATTCAGTGAAATTCTCAATCAATTGAGTTTGGTGGAATTCCTACTCTATTTGTGAAAGTGTAATTCCCCACATAGTGAATTGGGATAACCCAAGGTTGGGTGAGTCCATCAGTGGATATTGGACGGTTTAATACAAAACACTATACATCTTATGTTGTTGGTGTTTGGTCTTATCTTTGTATGATGGATCTTTTATTGTCACACTCTTGAATCACACAATACACTTATCTTGATTAATTTGTTTAATCCTTTGCAAATCATTTTAATTAATTAAGAAATTTGTGAAGACCATAAAAAGTGGTTATTGCCCTATTCACATCCTCCCCCCTGCCCTTCTCTTTCCCCTCTAGGGTCAATCTTGGACCCTGTTCTAGCATCCTTGGGAACTTTCATAAGGCCCTGCCCACTTAACCTCAACAAACAGGTCCTCACACTGATAAAAGACCAAATAACATGGGACGTTCAACATGGCTCCAAATTTTTTTTCATGATTAATCATAAACATGTTAGCACTTTGCATGGTTCTCAATAAATTCAGAGTTTCAGAACAATCTCAATTTAGCCATGATTGAACACATAACATCCCCATTATATTTACCCATTTACAAATATGAATTATCAACCGAAACCACAACAATATTAAATAACTAACGAGAATTTTGAAAGTTCCCAGAGTGCTTAGAACTGGATTATCCCTAGAGGGGGGTGAATAGTGTAATCACAAATTATGGGTCCTTTTTAAATTTTACATGATTACTATGAAGTAGTCAGGAATTAAGCATTAATTAATCAAGTGTGTGTGATAATCAAAGTGTGTAAGATTAAGAACAATCACACAAGTAAGCACCAATACACAAGGTTTATAGTGGTTCGGTTAAACAACGTATATGCATTGATGAGACTCACCCAACCTTGGGCTATCTCCAATTCACTAAGTGTTGGAATTACACCAACATGGTAGAATAGAACTTCCACCAATCCAATTGGTTGGGAATTTCACCCAATTTCTAACCCACTATTTTTTATAGTGGTTCAAGAGAAAACTATCTCTTTAATCCACTTCACAACAATAAGAGTTTTAAAGTAAAAATCTAAACTAAGAAGCACTTGTCTCTGAAGCCTTGCAAATGAGGATATGCATCTTGAATCGACTCACCCAATGTGAGCTCGTACAATCCCAAAGTTGATGAAGACCCTTCATGTAGAGCCATCACAATCCTTGGGAGACTCTCTAGAAGATTGGGTTCTCAATCTCTATCCTATAGTATGACTTGGTCCTTCTCTCTTAATCTCAATCACAAAGGATTGGATACTTGAATGATTTTCTTTTGGTTTACCAAGAGAGAACAAGTCTAAGATTTTTCCATTGATTCTTGGGAGATTATCTCACTGGTAGATGACTCAATTAATTGTTATTCCCTCGTCTACCAACTCTCAAAACAGAGATTATATTCATAGGCAACACAAAAAATTTTGTCATCCCGGTACACAAGATCGATTGTGTTCTGGTGATCGATCGTCCGTGTTTGAAATCTTGTTCACCAAACAAACCGTTGAACATTAAATGCACAGTAATGGTAACCTCACGATTGATCGTTTGTGTTTCTGGTGACAGATCGTTGGTTAGCGACATCGGCCTGGGACTGACAGTATTTTCCAGTGTCAAGTCTTATCCAGGCCTAGGGTGATCGGTCGTGTGCCCAATGTGTTATTGCCATGTCTCGGCGATAGGTCGTGCGATCGAATGATCATGTTATACCACATGAAAGGTCGCCGCCAGACGAAAGCATCTTGAGCTTTGAATCTTGAGCTTCTTCTCTTCAAGGCATTGCTTCACCTAAGTCACGGAATTGACAAATAGTGACTCGACAAGCCGGGGCACTAACAATCTCCCCCTTTGTCAAATAGTAACAAAACCTAGGAGTTAATCAAACATAGACTCAATATACAACCCACCCCAATTATACATCATTCAGATACACAAATAATATTACACTGTATATCAAATGACACACAGACATGGCTTCATATTCTTGCTCCGCTTGTTCTATCTTAAAAAACCTGTAAACACACAAGCAAGCTACGAACCAGTGGTAGATAATTCGTAGGGTTAGTCCAAACATAAACATGTATCCATGAACTAGACACACAAACTCCCCATAGCTCAAGCTTTATACCAAATTTTCCAAGCTATGACTTTTGAAGTTCCACACTTCAATGAAATCGTCCCCAATACACTAAGCTTCCCAAGCTAAGTCAAGCTTGCAATCTCTCCCACATAATCATTAGTTTCCATAATCATTAGCTTCTACTAATTTCTCCCCGTTTTGTCAAAAAATGGCATAGGCTAGTCAAGCACATATTTTTTGCTTCCCAAAACTTCATAGCCAAGCACACATGTCATTCAAACCGTCAAAACATTCATGCATCCATATTGAAAACAAGCCTTCCATTACACATGAACAAATACAAGAAATAATCATGGGGTCAAATAACAGGAAGAGAGAGAGAGAGAGAGACAAACATGGCATTAACAAACCATTGCATTGATAATCAATCCATTATCATTCCATGCAATAAGGAGTTTAAGTACATGACCAAAATATATAGTTTTTCAAATATGCACCTAACATTAAAAACTATCCTAAGCTTTGCCAGTTGAAGGAGGAGGTGGAGGAGAATATCTAGTGTGAGGGTTAGAGTCATCCCTGCTGTTTTCCATGAATGAGGTGCGGCTTTGGATGGATCCGTTCATATAGGCTGCTAAGGCACCAATCTTGTTTTCCATGAGGCTGCGCCTTTCGCCAAGAACATGAAGTTGCTTTTCAAGAAGCCTTAGATTGACGGGGCCATCATTTTCATCTTCAAATTTTTCTTTTGCTTCTTTTTCTTTTTCACTAACACTATAGTCTTCATTACGCTCATCATTCTTTTCAGTACTTGAATCTTCTTGAGGGCGCGATTTCCTAACACCTTTTCCTTCTCTAGCAATTTCTTTGACTTGGGATCGAATTAGAGAGATGGGTTCTCTAATATTTATACCAATGTGCCTTCTAGGCATAGGATCAAAAGTTTTCTCCTTTTGGGTTCTCCTAAAGGTGGACATGTTTTGTTTACCTCTAGGGCTTAGAGAAGTGGTGGTTCCCTCAAGAAAAATGTGAAGGGTTTTGACTTCCGAGAGAGCATAGCTACCGCCTTCTGAGGCTTTGATCTCTTCAGAGAAGGAGAAGAGACAATGGGTTGGTCCTCATTATCAGGGGTCTCAAGGTTGTCTGAGTACTTGGAACTAGCCATTACATCTCATATTTCAAATACCTTTCCCAGAAAAATCGAAATGAGCTAAGATTGAGTCTTACTCGAGCGAAAATTAGAGAGAAATCTGTGTGGGGAGTGGTTTCGGAAGGTCAAGAGAACTTTTCATCAGAACAAAACCATGAGTAATCGTTTGAACGAACGGATCTAGAGAGCTAGCGCACAACTGCTTGTGGGTTTCAGAGGGGTTTGAGAAAGAAGGGTCGCGGATGAGGAAGGAAATAAACCCCAAATAGCATAGGACTTCAAATTAAAGGTGTCTGCTCGACACGGACGACTACTCTTCCAGGTGATCAATCACATCGTCGATCCGTCGTCTGCTGGTGATCAGTCGCCATGACACATGTTGGTTTCCTTTTCAAAGTCTACTACTGCATTTTGCATGATACATCGCCACTTGACGATTAGTCGCCATACCAAAGTATCGAATAGCTCAAAACCTCAATGGGTATAAGTCTCATTTGGTATTCTTCAGATGATTACTTGACTCATGAATATTTTTCTTTTCCAGGCTAACATTGATATGGCTTATGCAAAATTTTCCGAGCATAAATTTCACAAAATTCCTTTGGAAAAACATGATATAAAAAAATGTATTCACATATTAATGCTAAAACCATTTTTTCCATAAACAGACTCAAAAGCAAACACAAGAGTGACAAGTATAACCTCTCTTTACCCCCAAACTTAAATTGAACATTGTGCTCAATGTTCCCTGATCTACAGTGGTCAGTTGCAAATTATAAGAAAACTTCAGAAAAAAGAACAACTTCAATTTAGAAATAAATGAGATGGCTCCACTTGCAGCGATACATGTAAAAAAAAACAGACTCTAGGCTGACTCTCACACAAAACTGAACAAACTCAAACGAATTCAAAAACCTAGACTAGATTGACAGACTGACAAACAGACACACCAACACTGACAGACAGACCTCCCTATCAAACCTGGTAGACTGTCTCATCTAATAGAATCTCATCTTGACCCTTGGTTCGACGTTGAAGCCTCAGATTGACCTTTAGAGTACTGAATAGGCTGACTGTGGAATCTATTTTTCTCTTTTTTGCCTACAACGGAGGCTAGCTGGTCAATCTATGTTTCATGCTTGAGCATAGCTTGCTGGGTGAACTGCATGAGCTATTGTAGCGTCTCCTCCGAAGAGGATTTACGCTGTTGAGATGGACTGAGCTGATAAGACTGACCCTGCGGTGATGAATGGAATGTCTAACTCTGGTGTGGGTGGAATGGTGGTCGGGTGCTTGAAACTGAGGAGGTCCCTGATTAATGGGCTGGTTCTATCTCCGCAAGAAATTCGGATGAATTCGCCAGTTAAGGTTGTACATGGCAGAGAACGGGGTTCCCTCATGCTTCTCGTAATTGTTTAGCTCATTGGCCTGTTTGGCTAAGCACTCCTGATGTGTGGTTAGGGAAGGGAAAGTTTGTTTTGTGTGTCCCAGGTTGGTACACAAAGCACACACCTCATGGTGCATACCCATCGATGAATTCATTGCCTGACTCAAAGTCAAGGCTTCGACTTTTCTCATGAGGTTGGCTAGAGAAACCTTCAAATCCAATTCATTGCTAACATCATATAAACTCCCTTTTTTGGGGTGCTTATACTGAACTCTCTCTTTTATTTGAGAAGTCCCATTGCTGAGAATTCTCTAATAGCTTTTTTCAGGAAATCCCATGCACCTCTGTCCTTTAAATTTAGAAATGCCCCACCATTCATCGACTCGATCATGTTCGATTTGACATGGTCAAACCGTTGTAAAATGATTGCACGAGACTTCACAGTTCAAAAACATGGTGGGGTTACTCTGGAGATCTTTAAATCTTTCTTAGCATTCCCAAAATTGTTCACCCTTTCTTTGACAAAAATCAAAAATTTATTTCCTTAGGGCGCTGGTTTTCGACATGGGGAAAACTTTCAATAGGAATTTATTCACCAATTGGTTCCAAGTGGTGATGGAATTTGTCATGACCCTTATCCGAGTTCTTGACTAAGCACTACCATAACAGCATAAAATGACATCAATAGTTATATTTACATATTACAAAACACATCCATTAAGCTTCACAACTTAGTTAATTTGTTCCCCAATAAATAATACATTCAAAACCAAGGACAAACAAAACACAAAAGGTTGGCACTGCTCCCAGTTGACTTTACCTTAGTGAATGAGGTTCATAGGACTCCTTCTCCAACACGGTTCGTGCACCTACGAGGTATTAGTCCACCATAATTTTCATCATGTAAAAGAGCATATTAAAAGAAGGCATGTTAAATGCATGACAAGATAAATGCAATACTTCCATAGTAATTACATTTAAACCATCTCCATTAGTCTTCCACATAGAGGTATCCTTTTTAATGCCACACAGAGATACCCATACTTCAATAGTAATTACATTTAAACCATCTCCATTAGTCTTCCACACAGAGGTATCATTTTTAATGCCACACAGAGATACCCATACTTCTAATAGCCACAAAGAGTTACCCAACATCCAAATAAACTAGAAAGAGGTACCTTAAACAACAACACATAAGGTCATTCTAAGAATTTAATCCATCTAGATTTTCATACAACTCATGCAATGCCTCATCACTACATTTGAGGCCACACAACACACATACTGCACTTCACTCTTCTTTGTAAAAAGAATCATGCCCATTAGATTCCATTTACAAGTCTCAAGAACCAACATCATACAATAATCACCATATTTTACTCATTTATACATTTTATCAAACGCTTAGAATGCAATAAAAGGGGAAAGAGCCCTCACTACACAATTTGTCATGCCATACCTATTCGATCCCACATTATAGCATTTCTACAATTTTCAATCTACATCAATATGAAACACATGGTGGAATTTCCCTCACCTAATGTCGTGTCGGAGGATTCAAGTCCCCAACTCGTGAAAGAAAGTCCACTTCAACTGGTTCGGGACCTTTCGGAGAGAAAACACTAGAGGAAGAACTTAGGAGGGAATCTTGATCTAATCCAAGTACATGCATCAAAGGATTTAAGGGTTTGGAGGAGATGGAGAGCTTGGTTCCCACTGTTGGAAGGGGTTTTCCACAAAAGGGAAGGGAGAAAAATGAATGGGGGTGAAAGGTGACTCTACCTAGGTCTTATTCTCTTACTTCTCCTCTTTTGTTGCTTCCTATCTCCTCACTATATTTAGTTCAGGGTCATTACAGAATTTGCCGGTAGAGAGTTCAACCATGATTTAGCTTTCTCCTTGAGAGAGAAAGGAAACATGCGAAGTTTCACAGATTCTTCAGAAAAATTCTAGAAGCGGACAGTGGAGGAAATATCTAGAAAATCCTTAATGTGCATATGGGGATCTTCACGATCAAGACCGTGGAACAATGGAAGGAGATGTAAAACAGCCGATTTCAGCTCAAAATGTATTGCATCAGCATGTGGAAAGACTATGCAGGAAGGGTGGTTCGCTGTAACTAGTGAGAAGTACTCGCAGAGAGTTTTCTCGGGTTGAGCATTCTCCATACCTTTGGCAGCCATTACGGACAAAGATATGACGACCTTAGACACTACGATGGACAGATCAACTCTAACCAAACGATTGATCGAGTCGCGACGCCAATTACGTACACACACACAATGGTAAACCACGATCAAACAAAGACCACACAATGTATGACCTAACTCTAAAACAAAATAAAAAACACACCCTTAGACTCTAGACAACTCCTACTCTTTGCAAAAGAAAACCGTTAGACAACTGGGTCGGGTCTAACCACAACGCAGCCAGGAAAGTTCAGGGGTCACAGTGGTCCAGCTTAAAACCCAAAATCCTTAGGCAGGTTCATTTTTTTTTTTTTACAGAACTTTCCTAGACACTGTGAATATGGAAGAGGCTTCACCAGATGATCTATTGGTTAACCCTATTAAAGAGAGTCCTACGAGCTATGAAACCCTAAGGCTTTGGTTCCTAATTAATTTAAAATTAAATGCATGCACCAATTTTATCTTCTTCTTTTATTTTATTTTTTTGATAATGTAAGTTCTAAAGCTAACACACTAATGCAAATCAATAAAGAAAACAATTGTAAAAAAAACCTAACTCATTATGCTTGAAACTAGCAACCTAGATGCACAATGCAAGTTTTATGAAATTTTTTTTTTTTGTGGAAAAATAATGCAAAACAACCTAAAAATAATCTATATGATGTATGAAGCATTAAAAAATAAATAAAATGGGTTTAGGCACTTACCTTGAGCTTTTGTGCTTTCTGTGAGAAATTTTTAAGGATGCAATTAAAAAACCCTATCAAATTCACCTTCCAAAACCTAGGTGAAGACTCCAAATCTCATAAAAATATGCATGACACCTATTCTAAATGCAAATTTTCCAAAAATTTTAACGAGCAGAAAAATTCAATTTATGAAAATAAATTTAACACTCTAAGTTAATTTAAGATCATAGAAAATTTCTAAAATAATCCATGCCAAATTAATTGAATTAAAAAATTTAGTATAAAATTAAATTTGATTAAGTTTTCAAAAATAGATCTTTCTCTATGAATATCTTTTTTAATTCCTCGGCAACGGCTCCAAAAACTTGTTGTATTTTAAATATTAATTACTCGCAAGCGCACGAACTATTTACAGTATAGATTTATGAGTACAAGGTCGAACCCATAGGGAATTAGGAAAACATATCCTTAAGAAAACATATTCATAGTAAAAATAATCAATAGAAATTACTCTTAGATCTAGAAAATTAAGAATCAAATTAAAATGCAAAATTATATTCAGAAATTTACAATGGCCTCAAATTTACTTAGAATAAGAAATTGAAAATCATACATCAAATTTTAACCTAGTTCCCACAAATTTCAAGGATTTTGAAAAAATTAATAAAAATAAATTTATACACATATTTACAATTGAATCGATCAATCAACACAAGGTGATATTATATCCCATAAATTTAACAAAAACAAGATCTAGATCATGGAATTCACGTAAAAATCCAAATTTTAATTCAAATCTTTCATCAAATTAATTCCTAAATTCCCTAAATTAATCAATTGAACCTTAAATCTTGATTAATTAAAAAATTCTAAGATTTCATGCATTTCATATGTTCAGACAGAACCTTAGATCCAGAGTATAAGTTAATCGAAGGTCTAAAATATTTCATATGTCAAAAAATAATTAATCAAGAAATAAGATATTAAAACGAATCAAACCATCATAATAAATATCTAAAAATTGGATTTTCCATAAATCTAAAGGAATATCTTGAATTCATTGATGGGAAAAGATAGAGAATTACAATACATAGAATTTTACATCAAAGACATAAAAGAAATAAAAATTATAAGCACACGAATTCCACCTATATCTGTCTCTGCTGCTTCCAACTTCAACGCACACCTTCGCCTCTTGATCAACTTATTTTTTCCAATGCAGTGCTCCTCTATTTTTAAGGCTGGAAAAAGATGGAAAAGGCAATACACTGGGCAAATTTTAGCTTGATTTTTGGAGATATTTTCTCCAAAAATCTCTCTCCTTCCATTTTTTTTCACTGATTTTCTCCATGATTTTTGGAATTTAATTTGGCAAAGAATCCTATGCTGACTCAACCTGCTTTCTGGAGATTTTCCTAATCCAATCCAATCTAAACTTGATCTCCTTTTTATGTGTCCACATCATCCTTCCATTAATTAGAAAATTCGAATTTATGGGATTCATTCATGGATTTCTAAACATGGGCTTGGACTTCAGACATAGACCTACTTTCATCAAATGTTGTGAATTTACCACATTTACAAATTCGAACTCCAAAATAATTAACATAATCCAAACTCTCATAACTGGATTTGAATTATGGTAATTTACAATAAATTCCCAATTTATGTGGTAAAATTCACACACTTTCCAAAATTAGCTCTTCCGGGCAATTTCTTAATTTTTCTTCAATTTTCCCTTCTTTTCTTAAATTTCTCCATTTTTCCTGCAAAACTCCAAAATAATTAGCATAATCCAAACTCTCATAACTAGATTTGAATTATGGTAATTTACAATAAATTCCCAATTTATGTTGTAAAATTCACACACTTTCCAAAATTAGCTCTTCCGGGCAATTTCTTAATTTTTCTTCAATTTCCCCTTCTTTTCTTGAATTTCTCCATTTTTCCTGCAAAACTCCAAAGTCCTATTAATTCATTTTATTTAACACACATCAAGGACTAACTAGTCTAAATATCAAGTGTAAAACTGTCATTTTTTTGTGTTCATCATAGGTTGTTACATACGTGGAACCATCTGGCTACAGCTCCCTACCCGTCACGTTGCCCACCCATAGTCATGGCCCGAGGTCCACTGATTGAATGGCGAAGGTCAGAATCTACTGTTGCACCATCATCGTTGCCCCTCTTGCTCTTCCATCTCGATATTATAATAATGCAATTCTGTATTGAGATCATAGAGGACTTGCTGCTCATGCTCTTCGATCCATTCTAAAAATGGATCATTGTACCCAACGAGGTGGTCCAGATTGTACCCAAAGAGGTGGTCCAGATTGGTAGGTGCATACAAGTCCTCGTTGCTTGCATATTGAAGCTTTGTGTACCGCCGCTGATTAGGTGCTTTTAAACGTTGGTTGTGGTAGAGGTACATGTTAAAGCCACAATTGAACCCGTTTTCTTGATCGTCAATTTCGATACAAAATGTATATGTTGTGTGTCATGTGTGCCTCTGGAAGAGTGAAGACCTGGATGGCAAAGCAGCAAGTTGAAATGGTGAATGAGTTGGAAGGTCATCAAAGGCAGGTAAAAGGACCCTAATAGAATTAGGATGACCCTAGAGTTCCGAATAGATGGATTCGATCTTCCGAACAATACGTGGTTTGGACAAACCTGTGGACTTAGTCTCTCTATGAGTTCATAACTTTAAAAATGTGTTCAAACTCTGAAAGCTAGCCGTTGAGTTCAGAGCTTTGAATGGGTGTTCAAAGTTTTGAATACTAGTCGTTGGAGCGTGTGCTAGCTGTGTATGACGAGCTGGATTAAGTTGGAAAAGATTTGATTAGTTGGCAGTTGACTATGAATTGTGATTAGTTGTTTGGAGCTTCAGACTTGGGGTTCAAAGGTAGTAAATTACTAAAAATAGTAATAAGTGATTATATGATTGAGCTTAATGAGTTTAAAAGATTAGGATTCGGTCCACTATTTTGATGTTAGCATCTAAACAAGGAAAAATATTTTTCAAAAATTTGAGAAATAAATAAAGAATAATGCTATGTTTTAAATTTATACTCTCAAGCAGACGAACCATTTATAATATAGCTTAGGAGTGCCAAGTCGAACCCATTAGAGGTTAGGAAAATATATCCATGAAAAACATACCATTGAATTATATATTTTAAGAAATTTAGAAAATCAAAGAAATAAATCTTAAATATGGAATTAATTCTCTAATCTAGGAAATTTAATTTTAATTTAGAAATATTCTAAATAGAAAACAATTCCAAAAATAGAAACAACATCTGAACATAGAAACTATCTATTAAAGAAATCTAATTTCCATGAAAAACGTAAACTTTATCTAACTTTAATTAAACGGTGGAATTAATTTAAAATATTAAATAGTTTTAACTTAACTTAGATAACAAAATTAAGATGCAATTAATTAATTACCAACCTAGTTCCACAATTTTTCAAGATTTTTGAATTTTATAAACAAAAAAAAACAAAAATAAAATTGAAAATATATACATATTTACAGTGGAACTGGATCAAAGAATTATGGAGACTTTATTTTCTATATTTTAAAAATAATATCAAGGCCTAGAATACAGAGCTCACATTTATTATCTATCATGCACTGGAATTTTTCATCCATTAAAATTCTAAATATGAAATTTACGAGATCCATTAAACTAAGAATATTCAAATCCGGCCTTAGGCTAAATAGAATTTCCACTTGTAATTCCAAATCTATAAGTTTTTCTGCTCTTAAAGTGAGTCTTAGACTGAAAAAATCAAGTTCTATTTAATCTAAATATTTTTTCTGCTTTCATTGAATAACTTAGAGTAATCTCTCACATAAATCCATAAAAAGAATTAAATCAAATCAAATTTTCTTCATACAAAAATAAATAAGTGGAAAACTATAATTCTAAGTGTTTTTCTACATTTCAATTATTAATAAAAATTGGAATTAAGAATTACAATGCATTGAACTTTGGATTTAAATAAAAACAAGGAAACTCATGGGATAATTCGAATTTGCCAATGTATTAAGAAAACATATGGAATCCAAATTAACTAATTTAAATGCATGGAAATAAAAACACTACCTTTAACCTTAAATTCTGAATTTTATTGCTAGACTTAAAATTACAAGACATGAAATTGAAGGAATTAACAACAATGAAAAAAATTAAAAATTAAAACACTCACCATAGAGAAAAAAAAAAAAATCCCATTTTCTCCTAGCTCCAAGCTCTCCAAATTCCCCAGTCAAGTTCAATTTTCTCAATGGAGAGGGATAGTATTTATAGATGAAAGGAGGTGGAGTGAATGGCATGGATTTAAAGATTTAAATAAAGCAAGGGACATTTGAAGGCTAATATAATTTGTGCTAAACATGGAATGACTTAAGGGAGATGAAAAAAAGCAATAAAATTCATGCAAGGTGTGAATACAAAGGAGTTAAGTCATCCATGGTGTGAATTTTACATGTGTACCACCTTGAAGCTCAATTTTGACCTAATTAATGTCCGAATCACAAAATTTCGTGAACTACAAAGTTGTAACCCTTAAAGTCTTATTTCTAATCCAAAAAGAATCAATGCAATCGGACATTGAAATAAAATGTTATGGTCAAAATACTGAGGCTGTGTCAAACATTTCTTCTTTTTCTCCACTTCTTCTTTTGTTTCTTTTTCCTTAATCCACTTGCCAAATTCGAAAATCTTCTCATAATGACTTGTAAATTTTGAATTTCCTCATATGTATCTTGAGATGATGAAAATAGACTTCACACATGTGGATTTATTCATGGGCTTTTCTTAATGGGCTTAATAATTTGGTTTTTCAAAGTATGGAAAAATCTAATAAATAATTTTACCACTGATATTCAATTCTAAAAATGCACTAAATTAATCTAAACTCTCATAAATAGAATTGAATTAATTAGTCTACAAATAAAACCCCTAAAATTATGGTAAAATAATTATTAAAAATTCCAACTTTCCAAAAATATCAACTTATGCCCATAATTTGTAAAATTCACCATTTGAATTCTCATATCTTGTATTCCCTTGTAAATCCTGCAAAACTTCCAAAATCCCACTAAACATATCGTAAAATATACAAAACAAGGGCTAACTAGTCCAAATAAAGAGTAGAATAGCCATTTTCCTATGCTCATCAAATAATCTACTATTACTTTTCTAACCAATATTACTTGTAAGTCACTTAATCTAATATCAGAAATATTTTTCTTAAGCTCTTGCAATTTTAATGATTTTAAAGTATTTTTTATTATCTTATATTGTTTACACTTTTTCATTTTTCTTTTCTTTTAGTAGTCTTAGGGTCATTATTTGTACTTTGGATGAGATCCATTTTCATCCAATGTTAATTTATAGATGCCCACATATATATAAACTATAATTTAAATATAAAAAAGCTCCATTAAAAACATATTTTGGTATTATGTGTTTTATTATTTATAATTTTATTCATATAAATTATAGAATATTTAATTTAATTTCTTATATCATTTAATTCAATATCATAAAAATAATATCTCATGATGCTCTAACTAGTATATTACAAACCACAGAAGTGATAATGTGTAGTATATATAACATATCTAATTATGCATGCATAATTTCATCGATAAAAGTAAAAGAAGAACAATCGAGGTTTTTCAAGAAAGGGTAATGATTTTTTCACCCCATTTTCTCCCATGGTGCACCCCTTAAACGGAATTTTCAAATTTGTCCTTGCTTTTAAGAAAGAGGAAAAGAGAGGGGAGGAGAGAAGTAAGGGCAAATTTGGAAATTCCTTTTAAAAGGTGCACCACAGGAGAAAATGTGGGTTCAAAAATCATTACCCTTCAAGAAATATATTAGAAATTCTACAATTATAGAGATAGCTCCACTTACGATCACTTATAGATGGGCAATAATGATTTCGTTTGCCTATGTAAATACATTTTTTTATTTTTTTGATAATCAACATGTTCAAATCTCTTAGAACACCCGACTAATCCTCAAGGCATGTGCAATATCCATGACAATTAAGAATCAAGTGCAACATTATTATTTATTTATGTGAACCTCCAGACGTACACATACTTTAGGAAGTGTACATTTTATGTCAATCTGTCCACTTTATTACAAAAAATTAATACAAAGCAGGTCACATGTCTCTACCAAGTGTATTCACATATTACAAAGAAATAGTTCTGCATGGTTCTTTCTCTCTCTCCAACCTTAAAACTCTAATGAAAGAACCAATTCTAAATAATTTAACATCCCTGCACAACCCATACGAGGTATATCGATTTCTGCTCAAAACTGAGATCCTCAAAGAATTGTTAAGGGCCCAATGAGATTGCATTAGCCCATTGCTCGTTAGTTTTTAGTTTAGGCTGAAACGACACCCATCAAAACCTGTAAGAAGGTAGAAGATAACGAGAGATAAAAATATTAATATATAGATGTTGTCAAAATTTAAATAAATGAAATAAATGACTTTAATAATTATAATGGAAGATGATGGAATGAAATAGTATTTCTGTCAATCACTTCGTGTTTTAGTGAGTTCGCATGTGGAGCAAAGTTAAAGAGGTGAAAAAGAGCGTGCACATCCAAATTCTAGATAACCTTTCATTTAAAGATGAGGAATTGAGAAAAGAGGGACTACAATCTATGACCAATGGTGTAGAACATCTATTTCTTCCATTCATGTGAGTTGACTGAGTTTGGCCACGATGAATAACTCAATTGCTAGAAGCATTTTACATACAAATTAACTAAGTTCAAAATATGAATTGTATGTCCAATTAAATGTGTATGGGTTGCAAATCATGCAAATTTACCTCAATTCTACCATTTTATATCCCAGCCTCTAGGGTATGATGTGACAATAGAAAATGCCTTCTCTCCTTTTAACAACACAAATGAGAGTGTACAAGAATAGTCATTCATAAGATGTAGAAGATCATAAAAATAAGATCTCGGCAAAGTTTCGTTCTCATCTAATAAGTCTAGTCATAAATTATTGACCTTTAAAATTTCAATGCCATAATTGACTTTTTGATGGCCCATTATGATGAATGATGAGGTAGGAAGGTTGTATGTGAATGAAAATTTTGAAAGCCATCCTTTTTGTCAATTTTCTAAAGTCCATTCTTCCGAGACTTTTTCTTTTTCTGTTTTTAAAAGTATTGAGCTTACTTGGGTCGTTTGTGACCAGCATGGCTGTCCCTCCAAAATCACAAGTTCCTCCAGCTGCTTTTGTCCTTTGCCAGTAGCTATTGAAAGCAAAAGATGCAAGTAGGATCAACTTATCTGGATCGTAACATGTCCCACTGGGCTGAATCGATCCACAATCTGCTCCAGACCCACAGGCATAATTCATGGCTTCTTGAATGATGGGGTCCGGCACTGTCGGCTTAGCGACACACCATAGAGGAATTCCAGGCCCCGAATATGGAGGAGGTGGCACATTAGGTGGCGGAAACACAATAGGCGGTAGAAACACCTTTGGACTGGGGACAGACTTGGGTGGGCTAGGTACAAACTCAGGTGGGCCGGGTACATATTCGGGTGGACTAGACCCGAAGCTAGGTGGACTCGGCTCAAAACTCGGTGGACCCGACACAAATTGAGGTGGGCTTGGGATGAAAATTGGTGGTGGGCTTTGGATAGGGAAAGTTGGAGTAAATGTAGCCGGAGGAGGTTGTGCATAGACTATCGGAGTCGGTCCAGTTGTGGAAGGTGGCAAGGGAGTAAAGGGTGGCAAGGGTGTAAAGGGGGGGAGTATACAATAGGGAGGTGCAGTTTGGTGCAAGTAAGAAGGAGGGAGAGTTCCCATTGTATCATCAGAAATAGGCAATGAATTGGGAGCGTTTGCATTGAATTGATCCAAAGAGGGAGTATTGAGGTCCAAGTGCCTCAACCATTTTAACTTTCTCGAGGCTTTGATTGCTGAACTCCTCCTGTTTTTTATGCTTTGAGAATGGTGTGAAGCCTTATAAATCCTTGTTACTCTTGCATCTGTTCCAAAAGAGAATAGAATACTCACTACTATAAACAACGCTATTTCCATTTCAAGTAGACATACCTAAACTACTTCCTTCTTATACACCATGGAATATGTCAATATTGCTACAACATATAACAGTTGACTTGCTGTACAAAAAAATTGGTTTTATTAGGGTTTGCTTGTTCAAATGAGGTCACCGTCAATAGCTAAGTCGTATGGGTCCTAAGTGCAAGTGTTGGAGTCCGACATGGGTGTGAGGTGTTCAACCAATCAATCTAGAAAAAATAGGATATTGGGATGCGAATCCATATTTAAATAAAAGAGGATATGAGGATGTGAATCCATATTACAAGTTACAACATATAAGGGCTACTCCCTCTAGTTTTATCCTATGTTTGTGAATAGGAGATTTGCACATGCCTCAAGGACTTATTCAGGTGATGCAAGAGGCTTGAATACATGGGACTTAAAAAAAATATATATATAATTAAATAAAATTAAAATTCATTTTAAACAAAGTTAAGTTGTGAAAATAACATTAATAAAAGTAATGTTTTACTTTTTACTCTTAATATTTTGGTGTCAAACATATATTGATATTTTAATTAGGTTTAAGAGGGACACAGTATTATCATATTTTAGTCATCTTGGATAAAAATATTTAAAAACACTAAAATATTTCACGAAGAATGGGTGTAAATGTCTACGAGTGTCAAATAAAGATGCGAATGTTTACAAATGTCTATAACAAGTGCATTCCACATCTTGAAGTGTTCATTCAGCATAGGCCATGAAAACTTTTGGTCGTATTGGTCTAAACTAAAACTTTAATTAAGCTGAACATTTTAGACGATATTGCTTTCCTTTTTATACAAACCTACATCTAAGCCATAGTTACATCAACAACAAAATAGGAGTGTCAAGTTCATTGACTACGCCGCTGACACTCTTGTCCAAGACTTGTAGAATGTAGATAGATAAAGGTCCTAGTTAATTAAAGCAAAAAATAAAAATAATAATAACTGCACAGTGACTACTAACCTTGCCATGCTAAGGTTGTAAATGGATCCTTTTCTTTTCAATTACTCATTCATAATCGATCAAGTAAACATGAAGGAATTGAGGAAATCGAATTGGATTTAAACTTACCACAATGACTGAAGAATGATGTTGCAATACAAACATAGAAAACTAAAACCCAAAGTGTCGTACAATCCTTCCTTGTCTCCATGAAATGAAGTTGAACTTGCTCTGTTTTAGATGCAGAGCCCAAGAAGCTCTTCCCACAGGGCTAGTTATAGCCAGCTTAAACATTTCCAGAACACCCAGAGAGAGAAAAAGTAAACCAGGCCTGCAATAAAGTGGAACTACTAAGGTTAATTTTGCTTTAAACACGATTCTCTCAGCATCCCTTTTTCACCTACTATTACTTGCAAAGATGTGATCATCTTACTGTCATCTGTACTTGTATTTTTATTTTAATATGGTCATATGTCTTTCTCCTTTTCAATCTGGTTTAGTGACTAGCATATGTGCTTGCTTGGTCTGAGAGAAGAATAAAGGTGGGTTTTGCCTTTTGCCTTTTATTTTTCTTGTGTTCTACTCAAAAAAGGATTTGTATGTGTCTCACTTAAAGCTAGCTCTCTCTCTCTCTCTGTCTCTCAAACTTTATTGAAGATCACAAGATCGATCAAACTGGTTCGTTTCTTCTTTTCAGGATTAAAATCTCTTTAGGCATTTTCTGTTGTTTTTTCTGTGTTGGATAGGATTGGAAGTCTTGCTTCATGGGGCGAATCCAAGTTCCATGTTCTAGAATGACTTTTAACATGTAAAAAGTTTGGTTTTAGCTTATAATCTGATCAAGAGGCCATCCTTATTTTATGTCTACTTCTTTCATTTTTCTATCAATACCTGGTACATATGGCACGAATTGGGCATCAAAGGTGCAAATGGCCACTGCTAGGGTAATGGTCAATCGTATTGAAATAGATGATGAAAGGCTGGGATGCAGGATTTGCCTCTAAAAGAGCCCAATGACGGGCAGGGGGGAGACCACTGAATCTTCACTGCTACTGATTTAATTAGGCTGATGGCTGCTTCTCCGAGGCAATAGTTATTGTAAAACATGTTGTTGGGCAGTTAAATGAGTCCTACATTAGTTGTGAAGAGGGAGATCTAGAGATATATATTGGACTTGGATCACTCCATCGAATAGGCTAGTCTTTTGGGATGGATACTCACTCTTAACAAGTGGTATCAGAGCCATATCTCCAGGCCAACGCATGTGGATGGGATGGCTGGCAACGTTCTATTCGCCGGAGAGCCTCATTCGAGGGGAAATTGTTGGGCAGCCGAACGAGTCCTACATTGGTTGTGAATGGGGAGATCTAGAAATATATATTGGACTTGAATCACTCCATATAATAGGCTAGTCTTTTAGGCAAAATACTCAGTCCTAACACATCTTCAATCTTAGCATCTTCAGAATTTGAAGATGAGGTGAACGAAGGAAATAAATTGTCTCTTGCTATGGACCAACATGAAAATCTAATTTGGACCCACGTGAGGATAAGAACCAATTCACAAAAACGAAAAGCCTATCAAAATTTAATTAGATTTTTTTATTAAAAAATATTTATTCATTTTTATATTAAGTGTAACGACCCAACCTAAATTAGTGGATTTTGATCCAATTAAAGTTTAATCGGGTAACTAAGTGTCTTTTATGAAATTGCATGATTATTGCTTGAATTTGTTTGAAATTATAATGACTGATAAAATTCTACGTTTTTAATTCTCAGATCTTTGCACATTTATTGAATTGAATATTTGGAGTCAGAACAAAAAATTTGAACCCGATGTTCTAAAAATGACAAGTTAGAAACTTTTCAAATTTAGCGCTTGAGTGGGCCCCACGTGTGTTCAATTAAATTATTTGAAGGGCGTTTTAAATTTTAATTTTAGAGACCCAAATTATTGAATTATGAGGAACAAAAATTTGTTTATGAAGCAATTTTCGAAAATGGGTATTTTTAAAATTGTTTTTATGGTGAAATCTTTAATAAAAGAATGGAAAATAGAGAGAGTGCAATACACGTTGGAGACTTTGTGGGCCCATGGCACCACATGTTTTGGCTTGAAAAGAATCCAAATTCCAAAATTCGTTGGGGGCAAGGACACTCCACACTTTGGACCATGTGTATTTTTAGAAAACTTCTTGTTTTGGAAAAAATTAACGAGGCAAGTCCTAACTTGTAGAGAAATCCTCTTCCTTGGCCAACCCATCCTAACTCTTAAAGAGAGAAAATGTGTAAAGCAATTCCATCTCCTTGGGCGAATATTGGATTATCTCTCTCCAAAGCTTTGGTTTTCTCTTTAGATTTCATCTTTGTTGATGTGAAAATTGTGAAAAGTTTTAAATTTATAAATCTTACAAGCGTACGAACTTTTTATATTACAGCATTATGAGTGCGAGGTCGATCCCACGGAGAACAAGCAAAATTTACGTAAGAAATATATATGTTTGGAATCTAGTGTTTAAATTATTATGTTTTCTAGAAAATAGAGATTTAAAATAAGTCAAATCATAAAAATCAATCCTAGTCCCATAAACTTAACTCTAGGTTAATAAAATCTTAATTTAAGATTCAAATTCAAAAGTTAGAATATTAATTAAATATGATTAAAGTAATGGATTAATGTAGAATTTATGGTTACTCTCACACCTAAGTTCAAGAAAGCAAAATTAAATTTTAATTAAACTAAATATCAAACTAGTTAACACATCTCGAAGGAGTGGTTTGTATACATAAATAAAATACATGATAAACAAATGAAAGAATTTAAATTATTGAAATACAACATACAAGCAAAAGATTTAACATAACTAAAGACAGGAAATAAATTTTCAAATAAAATAAATGACTGAATATAAAAATTTATCATTTAAAGGTGGTTATGGAATTATTATCTCATCGCCCAAAATAAACAAATAAATAAGAAATCTAGATCTGAAATTCAACGCATAGAATTCAAAATCAATTTACGCCATTTAATTAAAATTTATAAACTTTAATTTAATCAAAGTCTAGTTCTTGGATTTAACATTTATAACCTAAGCGTTTTAATTAATCAAAGAATACAAAATTAAAATTAAAAGAAAGCATAAAGAAATCTTGAATAATTGGACTTTTCAGGGTTCTAAAATGGACATCTATTATTTATTTTACGAAAGAATTATATACAAGATATGGAAAATCAATTAAAAAGATACCTAAAAATCGAATTTACAGTGATAGCTCACTTGTGAAATTTGCATGAAGCTCTGTGTCTTTTGTTCTTCAGGGTATGCTTTCCAATCTCAGGTCCTTTTGAGCTCCAGGTCTAATTTAATTTTCACCATGGTCAAATGGGGTATTTATAAGCTCAAGGAATGGACAGATGATGGAGATTAAATCTAAGTTTAAGTTAATGGATGAAAGAATGGGATTTAATCTAATGGAATATAGGTGGTTGGGATATTAAGTTGCAAAACTAGGGTTGCATAGTGCTACACACAAATTTGGGTTGCTTGGCAATAGGTTGACTTGGTGGCTAAGCAATGGAGGAGAGATAATAGGGGTTTAGAGAGGAAATTGGGCATGGTCGAATTTGGCTATGTGGTTTAGGGTTTTGGGTTGTGCAATGCATGAATGATTGGGATTAATTGTTAGGATGGATGGATAAATGAGATGATGAGATGATGTGGAAAATTTAGGAGGTGGAATTTGAATGGAGTGGAGAGGAGATAGAGAAAAATCATGTATGGCTATTTTGGATTGGATTGGGAGACAAGTTAGGATCTAGGTGACGTGGATATGAGGTGGAGTGGATTGGAGAGAAAGTTTAGGGATTTTCCACTAAGTGCATGCTCATGGAGGCATCTAGATTGAGTGACCATCGTGTGATGCAATGTGATATGCGCATGAATGCTAAAATGTAGGATTTGTGCATTAGATTTAGGGTTTATGAATGAATGACTATGATTGATTGGCCTAGATCTAATGGGTACGATTGGTGATGGGTGATCTAAATGGATGGATGGTTAGGTAATGCATGGATGATCTTAATCCTAAGATTCATTTATATGATGGATGATTTGGATGTCCTAGATCTAATCATGATGAATGAATGGGTTGGATTGAATAGGAGGCTCTAAGGTTTACCTAATTTGATGAATGCAAATGGATGGTACGAATGAGATGTATGCAATGAATGGCTTGGATTGATGCATGATTAAATGGATTGTAATGCCTCGCTCTTTTCTACAGTCTAAACGGTTCATGGCCCGCTTAACTCAAGGCTGAACAGGCATGATCCAACGCAATAATGCAACTAACGGGTCTTACATCCCAGATTTGTGGCGGGGGAAATGAACATATATATTTTTTTAAAGATTATAAATAAAATAAACAAAGCCATCAAATCATTTATGCCAACTACACCTTGCACAAATCTTAATGTCATAAATTAAAAAAAAAAAATGAGAGGGACAACATCTACTATTAATATCAAATCTAATCTCACAAATCTGCTCGTAATCCAATCCATAAAAATAAAATCGACTAATATTCTCAACATTCTCAAATAATCAAGTCTTACAAAAATAACAATACCAATAATTATGTTCAACCACATAATTCAACCCCATGCTAAACACCTAAACATTCATCCATATCAGCTTCTAACTATCGGCGTTCTCCTCCAAACTTAAATCAAGAGGGTTACCTGTAATGTAAGGGGTGTGAGCTCCAAGCCCAGTGAAAAAATACAATAACACATATCCAACATGATATCTCCATTATTCTCCACAACAAATCCGATATTAAAGTATAATTAAATAAATATGCGTTTAATGTCCATGTGTTATGTCATGCAATGCAAAAATGCTCAATGCACATGCTTAGTGCATCATCCATCCACAATACTACCCACTGTATTTGGTGGTCTTCCCGCTGAAGCGAGGCCTACAATCTACCACAGCATGGTACTTCCCATATACAATGGGGCCTACACAACACAACCACCAACCAAATAAAAGTCTTCGTGATCTCTCATAGCCTAACAAACCAACCCTACCACATGCGCGGTACTTCTCACTAAAAGCGAGGCCTCAAACTGCCACCGTCGTGGTCATCATGAAAGATCATGGCCTACACCTCCATACCTTTCTCATGAATATGAAGATGCCGTGCTCAATTCCATGTCTACCATGCATTATCTCTATCATCAGGCGATATGTTATGAATCATGTCATCACGCAATGAATCTAAATATTATCCATATACTCTAAACAGTGATATATGATCTCAAATTATTCTAAGCATCATATACATGTTTCAAGATATCAACATTTATCTCAAAAATATCACACATGCGTAATAACAAATCACATCACATCATTATTGTCATAGAAATTCAATATCATAAACAAATCTCTATTCTCCACAAACAACCTCAAACAATAACAACACATCCATCCAAGTCGAATATAATTGTAACACCCCGCCCTTCTCTCATCAAAAATCAGTGTCTGTTTTTTTTTTAAATATCAGAGTATGAGCAAAAGCGGGATGTCACGACGCGAGCTAAGTCCGAACTTCCAAAGTCCGACCCTATGTGTGCATGGACCAAGTCCAGGAAAACAGTTCACACATAGCAATACGATACACATGCGGAATAAATCATCATTGCGGAATCATGATAAAACTCGTATCCAAACAATTTGATAGCAAAGTACTTAGTCATTTAAATCACATTAATTATCCAAATAACATTCAACCATAGCAAAATATCTAAGTTATTACATTCCAAATTCTGAATACTCTAAATACAAGTCCATGAGTATCTTTATTCAAAACATATAAAATAAATCATCCAAGCTCCTATGCCTAGCCTTCCTTGCGTTCCTCGTTTTCCTCATTTCCTGCATCATTCACTACAGGGTAGAAGTAGGGCGTTAGAACAACGCACCCAATAGGTATTCCAGTTACATATGGGTTAGTACCAAAAATCCAGATATAATATATATCAAAATCAGTTATAACAAATCATAACATATTCATAAAACATTGTATCCAAAACAGTGTATGATAATAGAGATCCAATCAAACCGATAAAGACCAAAACCTTGCATGACAATAAAAATCATAATCATGCCGATTCAATGCCATGCCATGCTATCATATGCAATGAGTCTCACCCATCGTAATCACATGGTATCCTCTTGATGGAATTCTCCTCATCAAGATATTCCCCACAGTTGCCTTACAGACATCCCGACGGAGTGTGGGCTCCGGTTACACAGTATCCTCTTGATGGAATTCTCCTTATCAAGGTAATCCCCACACATGCCTTACGGACATTCCGACGGAGTGTGGGCTCCGGTTACCTGTCATCCCTCCCATGCCATGCATGAGATGCAAATGCCAACATGCTATGCAATAAAACAAATCATAGCATTTAAAATCTCATATTGAAACATATAATTTTGCAACATAAACATCATAAATCAAATAAAAGCAATGTACATAAACCCATGGTTTCAAAGAGGTGGAATCCTACCAAAGACCGTTACGTGTCTTTGCTTCTTTCGTCCGGTAACCGCTCACGATCGTAAACTCCGTGTGAGATCCCGTTACCTTATAATATAACAATTAATCATAATCAAGTCCGACTTGATTTTCAAAGTTCTTAGTCCATAAACAAAACCCCATGGGGTTCGTCCATACACCATGACCGAACCCATGGTCCATTAATTCAATTAATTAGCATAATGCCATTGTACATAACCATGGTCACTTTCTTTGCTTAGGTTCCAAAATAATCCATACACATAGTCCAATAACTAATTCATGGGGTTCGGCCATACATCATGGCCGAACCCTATGTCCAATATTTCCATATATTTACAACTTTGCCACCCATAACGATCCTTCCACTATTCTCACCCTTCATGTGGATCTATAATAAACAAAACTTTAAGTCCAAAATGATCCATTACATTTCATGGGGTTCGGCCATACACCATGGCAAAACCCTATGTCATTATTTTCACAAAATTACAAAATTGTCATTGATTCCCTCATTCATTTAAATTTTACCATAACTAGAACCTATAAAATTTCTTAACCAAATCAGGTCATCAAATACACCCCATGGGGTTCGGCCATACATCATGGCCGAACCCATGATTCTCCACTTTGGCATGTAATTACATTTTTGCCATTACCTTCATCATCAATCCATAACATACATTTGTATCCTTCACTTTATTTACAAAACACAAAGCATTACCCACAATTTTGATTCATGGAGTTCGGCCATACACATGGCCGAACCCATGATATCTTTGTTTCCAATCTTATCTCCACTTTCTATATTTAGAAGGTTTCCAAATTAATCTTCCACCCTTCCATAATTGGAAGGTTTCCATAAATAATCTCTACCTTCCATTTATTAGATAGTTTCCATAAATAAACTCCACCTTTCCATAATTGGAAGGTTTCCAAATTAATCTTCCATGGTCTATAATTAGATACTTTCTAATTTCAATGTCCACCTTCCAAGAATAGAAACCTTCCATAAATACCACTTCTTAATTTGGCAACCTCCTTCCATAATTGGAAGCTTTCTAAATTTAGCAAACTCCTTCCATAATTGGAAGCTTTCTAAATTTAGCAACTAAAATGCATTTACCAATCCAAAACAACCCCATGGGGTTCGGCCATACACCATGGCCGAACCCTATGGTTCATGATCTTTGACCATTAATTTAGTTCATTAAATTTTATAATAACATCATCACAACTCCATGGGGTTCGGCCATACACCATGGTCGAACCCTATGGTTCAAGGTCCTCTCTTTTTGAAAACTAATCAATGATCTTCCATTTAACCATTCATTAAACCATATCTATCCATGGTTTCTAATCCATATAAATAACCCAAAGTTCATCCATTAGAATAACTAAAATCCTTCATGGTTTTTAATCCTCAAACCCATGAATTAAAACATGTCTAAGAAACCTCAAATCTGTAAAAATAATTGGTGGGGTTCAGCCATACACCATGGCCGAACCTTACCCCTTATTTTCTATTAAAATTAAACCCAATAAAATAAATCAAATCTTTCCATGGGGTTCGGCCATAGTGATTCTTTCTTTCCATTAAAATCATCCAAACATCATCCAATCTTCTTCCATGAGGTTCGGCCATACACCATGGCCGAACCTTATGGTTCTTTTATTTCAAAATAATTTTATCAAATGAGATACTAACCGTTTTCCGTTTGGTTTCTTGCTCTTCCAATCCTTCTCCTTTCTTCTTAATTTTTTTGAACTAAGAACACCTCTTGCTGGTTGTTTTCTTCTTCTCCTTGCTCTTGATCTTGGCGAGAATGACAATTGAGAGAGAGAGGAAATAAAATTCGGCTATGGGTTGTAAAACCGTGTGCCTTGTCCTTCTCTCCTTTTATTACTCCCTCTTAATCCCAAGTTAGAAAGTGCTTAAGATAATCTTTCCTCCTTGATACATTAGTAATTGCCGTGTACCCCTTGAGATAGCCATTGCCGACCCCTTGTTGCCTCTTTTAAAACCTCCTCTTGATTTAAATAGAAGGTGCCATTCACCCCTCTCTTATTTTTGGAATGTGCTTAAGATAAACCATGCCCCATTGCCGTATGCCCTAATGTTTAAATTTAGACACTTCTTTTATTTAATTTAAGACTATATGCATACCCTTTTTAAAAGATCCCATGCTCCTATCTTAGATTTTATTATCTAAAATTCGGCCAATCTTATCCCATACACGGCTATGCATAATCTTTTATTTAATTTTGAACATAATGCATGACTAAATTAATTCAACCCACTTAATTTAAATTGAGACCAATTCCAAAACCGTTGGGTCCTAATTGGGCCCTAATTGGGTCATGGCCCAAATTCTTTATCCATATAAGATCCAATCTAAAATTCACAATTAAAATGGGTAATTTTCATATAAAATAGTAATTTGGAAATCCGAGGTATTACAATAATTATTGGACCTTTCAACAATGTTAATGGCTAATTTCCAACTATCCGGGCAGGCTGAATCTCCTCACGGCCATTAGAACACTTAGCAAATCCCCTTCATTACTGTGAGTAAGCACCGGATTATTCCAATGTTCCAACATATACTACACCCAGTCAATTTCACAAGTCCAATATTACATTCCCAAAATACATTAAATCATGCAATGTTTTCCATTGTTCAATCACGTAAACAAAAATAGAGAATATCATGTACAATAAAGTAATGTTGTTGTTTTCCCTCACCTAAAAGTTCATGAAGCGAAAATGAGAAATTCACGTATCATTTAAGCGATGATTACTCTTGAAGTCCAACGTTTGCTGCAAATAATATTTTAAAGATTCCAAGTACTATTAATATGGGGATACTTAAGTTTCTTTAGCAATTTACTTTAAAAGAGTGCCAAATATGCTGATGTCCCAACTTTGATCTACGACAATCCTAATGTCCAAGGTTAAGGATGAAGGCTGGATATAAACACTGTATGGTCGAACCATGCCTAATCTAACTTGATGCCAATAAAACAATGGAAACCTTGTTCATGAAACATGAAGAGTTCTTTTAAGCTACTAGTAACTTCAACCAAGTAGGATAAGTAAATAGGTAAATAGAGTCATATCTTTCAAAGAAAAACATTGAATACTTTAACTCAATGAAATAATAACAATTATAGAATCAGTTGAACGAGTGGAGTGGAAACCATAAGTGCCTTGTAAGAATAAGTACCTAGGTTTTAAAAACATGTCACTAAACTTTATTAAAAGAGAGTAGTAACCATAACACTGATAATGATATTAAAATACTATTTTCCCATTGTAGATTGTTTTCTTCTCTCAAAACAAATTCAGATAGAAATACATAAAAGTTGAAATATAGATGAAGGTTGAAAAGTAAGCAATTGTAATGAAAGAGCATAAACCAAATAAATAAGGTGGATTTAAAACAATAGCAAGGAATGTAAGAAAAATCCTCCAAGCAAGGTTTTATTGTTTGAAACAAAAAGGGGTTGGCATGGTGGGTTTAACACATATATACGAAGAAAAAAGCTTTCTAAAAGTGATAAGGTGGACTAAAATAACAAATCCCGACTTAAACTAAAACAAGTAAGTAAGAAGATAATTAAAACAACCAATATAACTATATATATATGTACAATTGAATAAGTAATTTAAGAAAATAAGCAGAATAAATTTATAAACAAGTTTACAAGAATCTAGATCATAAAATACTTTAATCAAATACAATGATTAACAAAATCACTTTATATATATATATATATATATATATATATATATATATATATATTTATATTTATATATTCCCCCCCCCCCCCCCCCCCGCCACAAATCTATAATGTAAAACCCGTTAGATGTGTGATGCGTTGGATCGCGCCTATTCAGTTTGCAGTTAAACGGGTTACGACTCGTTCAGGCCGTAGAAAGGAGGGCATTACAAAAATCAAATTTTAATTTATCATTTGAATTTAATTAAAAGCTCAGCTAAATAAATTTCAAAAGGATTTTGAGAAAACTAATTTCTATGGGAAGTTCGACCCAAGAATGTGGGTTTCAAGGTTCCATCCAAAATTACTAATTTTAGATTTTTAATTACACAATTCTAATTGGAATTCTTAACTTTGCAAATTAAAATCTAATTTGATAATTAAATTTTCCATTCACTCAATCTCAACTCGAAGGGGATAAATTTGTAAATTTCTAATTAAGGAAAATGTGTGTGTAATCGGGGTCTATTGTTCAATTCCTAAGTTTGAAGTGTGTTTTCTTCCCAAATAATTTTATCAAATAAAATAACAAACTACTTCAAACCATAATAATTTTCTAAACTAGTTCTACCCACTACTACTGATCTGTTACTGCGGGTCGGGTCATTACATGGATGGTTAAGATTGAATGGGTTTTAGATATGGGCTTAGGTGGATTTGGGCTTAGGGTTAGTGAATTTGAATATGGACCTTGAGCATTGGATCTTGAACTGGGCTTAGACTTCTTGGACTGGAGACTTGGGCTTGCTGGACTTGGATTCACATAGGCATGTCCCACATTGGAGACTGCGCATGGAGTGTTTGGCCTGGCCCAGTGTCTGGCATTTGGAGCAAAGCTTGGCCCAACCTCAGTGGATCTCTGGCCGATGGATCTTGATTTCAAACTCTTGGGCTCTTTAATTGAGGACTTTCTTTAAAATTAAATAATTAATTAAACCAGTTAAAAATATAAATATTGAATTAATCCAGACTCTCATAAACTGATCCAGATTAACCAATTTACATTTTGAAAAACTAAAAGTGGCATGATTTAATTATAAAATTTTGAATCTTCCATTTTAAGCTCTCTTCCGGCAATTATCCACTGCTTTATGATGATTTCCTATTTTACCCCGAATTTTTCTACAAAACTAAAATAAAGCATTAAATGCATTTATATACACAAAATCAAGGCTAAATAACCTAAATATAAGATCTAAAAATGTTATATTTCAAGACTCAACAATCTTCTCCAACAGGTATGTGCAATTCTTCTCTTCTCTTTATTGTTTTCTTCTAAATCTTTTCTCTTAATTCCCATCTTCTACCTCCATGTCTTCTCTCTCAAATTCAACCAGGCATAGTGAAATTGTTATTGAAAGTTTTCGAACAAGAGAGTAAGAGAATGGAGAGGAAGAGAGGGAAAAAGGAAAAAGAGAAAGAGAGAGAAGGACCTAAAGAAACCAATTTAATTTTGTAACTAATCTAGGTCTGGACTAATGAAAAATTCGACCATGATAGATAAGTTGGATTTAAATTGGATTTTGACAATTGATTTTTTTTAAAGTTGTGAGAATTGACCTGTGGAAATTAATTCTAAAATTCTACTTCTATGGATTTAATGTTGTAAATTCAATTTCCATGGATGGAGAACCTAAATTTTGATTTCTAAACTATCTAGTACCTTTGAAGGTTAATTCTACATTCTGAAAACCCAATTGTGGAATTTTAAAACCATGTCTTTGATGGTGAAACATTGTAAGATTGATTCTCAGGTTCAAAATCTCATTTTTTATGCGTTGTCGCAAAAAAATTCATAGTCAGGGGTACCGATATCCGTTCACGAAGAAATTTATATTTATGGAAACTAGACAGATAGATCAAGCTAAAATCAAATTTTAGATTTAATGAATAAGGTTTGTTACCCCGAATCTGATCTACAAGACATACCAAATTTCGGACCTGGATTCTGAGACAATTTTGTAGCAGTTTGTTAAAATAATTATAACTTGGGTTGTGAGAATCGAAACGATGTAAAAATTCTGTCTATTTTCAAGGGAAGAAGGAGATCTATCTCCAGTAAAAATTTGAGAAATAAATAAGTTCCTTTAATGGATTAAGTTAGGTCTGCAAGCCGAAATTTTGTTTAAGGACTGCAATTTGTTTGGTAGTGTAGCTGTTGGAGTACAATGGCCATAACTTGGGCTAGGAAAATCGGTTTGGGCCAAACAAAGCATTTTAGAATCCTCATTCTGAGACCTATCTACTATAAAAATATAAAACTCTAATAAAACTTATATTGTTCCCATAAAATTTCACAATAAGAATGAAATTTTGTATTGTTTTGATTTTCTTGGAAACTTAGACAAATTGTGGAAAACCTTGGTGTTTTGGGTCTGTAATTGTTGGAACAAAACCTTGTGAATCTAAAAGGATGGACTCATCTAATTTTAATAGTTGAAAGGAATTTATCCTAAGAGGTTTGGAACTTTAAATAAATTGCAAGCAAAGTTGGGACTTAAAGCTAGTGGTTGAACCTTAGATTTTGGCATTTGTTTCACTTTGTAAATTCTAGATGAGGGAATCAATAAACTTATATATGTTATTTACTGATTTATGGAATCCCTTTAAAATTTATGTTTTGGTGTGTTTGAATGCATGAATTGGGTTTAGATAAAAGGGTTGAGAATTTGTAGTTTAAATAGGTAAAGTACTGGTGGATCTCACGAAATATAAAGGGAATGCATTATGACTAAGTGTTTAAGCCCCTGAGTGTCTCAGTCTATCCGGACTTGTGATTTTACCTGTTTATCTCGTTGAAAAACTCATGATATGTATTTTTATACCATGATTATTTGGGAATTCTTGTTCGAATGTGCTACATGATTGTGTTCGTTTCTTTCACTGGGCTTGGTGCTCATTCCCCATTACATTTCAGGGAGTTAGATCAAGGTCAAGCTCAGAAGCAGATTTAGGATTTTATGGAGCTCCTAGAACAATAAAGCCTTAGATCATTTGAATTTCTAATTTAGAGACACTTAGATTTGGTTTTGAATTTATTTATTTGAGACACATTGAGTGTCCTTTGAGGATTTGTAATAAGTTTAAATTTGGTTTGAGACTTTATTTTTGCCATGGGTGTGAGACAATGAGATTAGTTGTCAAACATCTGACAATGAGATTAGTTATTTGATTTATTTTTGTGGTTGGCTTGATATCTCATACTTGTTAAATGACATATCTGACGTGGAAAATTATTTTATTTGATCATGGCTTCGTATAGATTATTTTAACCAAGAGAATTATTGTGAATGAATATTGTGGAACAATATTGGTAAAAAAAAAAAGGGAAAATAAATGGAGCCATGTAAAGATATTCCCATTTTGAATCGCTTATTTTTAACTTAGTGGGGCTCCATCTACACTCTGGATGGGTGGGTCCTTACATTAAGAGCATTGATTCGATTGTATTAGCAATCATGATTGTGTAGAAATGATAGACCCAAAAAGCAATCACAAGAGAAGAAAAATTTACATGGAAACCTCTTAAGTGAAAAACCACGAGAGAAAGAGAGATTTTATTATTGTGTTGTATCTAACAATTACAGCAGTTGTGTATATATAATTACAAAAACCAAAAGAGTCCTAACTGAATTAAGAGACTCATTGTATTGAGAGATTCAACTCTACTCAAACTCTCTCTACAAAATCAACACTCTCCTTTAAGTTGGTGCGAAAATATTGATGGAGCCCAACTTAGACCATACTTCCTTAAATTTCATAGTAGGAAGACTTTTGATGATGATATATACTAGTTGTTGGTTACTGCGAACAAATGGGGTACAAATAACATTGGCTTGCATATCTTTTCAAACAAAGTGACAATCCACCTCAATATGTTTTGTCCACTCATGATAAACTAGATTAGAAACAATATGTACAGTTTTCTGATTATCACAAAACATTTGTGTCGTTTGAGTAGAACCAAAACTCAAATCCTACAATAAAGCTCGAAGCCAAATAATTTCACTAATGGTTGAAGCCATTGCGTGATATTCTGCGTCTGTACTTGATCGTGCAACAACAATCAGTTTTTTACTCTTCCAAGTTACCAAGTTATCTTCCACAAAGTTACAATATTCTATTGTAGATCGATGATCAACAGAACATCCAGACCAACTAGAATCAGCAAAGGAAGTAATGGAACAGTGATCATTCCCATGCATCCATATACCTATTCCTTGTGAATATTGTGAAATTTTAAATGTGAGGTCGAACCCATCGGAACTTAGGAAAATATATCTATGAAAAACATACCATTGAATTATGTAGTTTAAGAAATTTAGAAAATATGGAATTAATTCTCTAATCTAGGAAATTTAATTTTAATTTATTAACATTCTAAAAATAGAAAACAAAATCTAAAAATAGAATTCACATCTAAACGTAGAAACTATCCATTAAAAAAATCTAATTTCCATGAAAAAACACAAAATTTAATGTAATTTCAATTAAGATGGTGGAATTAATCTAAAAATTATAAATAATTTTTATCTAACTTAGAATACAAAATTAAGATGCAATTAATTAATTATCAATATAGTTCCACAATTTCCATGATTTTGAATTTTTATAAAAAAAATAAATATAAAAACATCTAAAATTACATATGTACATATTTACAATGGAACTAGATCAAAGAATCAAGGAGACCTAGCATCGGATTCTACCTCCATTAAATCCATAGTTTTCTAATTATTTATTTATTAATTCCCAATTTTTAGAGATTCAAACATTTAAGTTCACTAATATGGTGTTCAAAAATTGATTTTTCTTCGCTTAAAAGTGTGAATTCTAAGCATTTAATGTATCCAATTTTAATTCAAAAGGCAATGGTTCAAAGAAATTAATCTAAGCATCTAATGTATCCAATTAAATGGAAAACAATAAATCAAAGAAAATTACCTTTTATCAATTAAAACACAAAGCCGGGATTAATCAAATATTAATATTAACTACCAAAAATACATGATATTAGTGGTGAAAATAATTTACATTTCTTAATGTAATGAAGCCAAAATCATAAAGTAATCTGTAACGACCCGTTCTGATTTACCCAATTTTTGGAGAGATTTTTTGATCTCCAAGTTGTTTGAGGGATTTCGATAGTATTGGGGTGAGTGTGGGCTATGTAGTGACCCCAGTTTGCCTAAATTTGAGTTCCGGAAACTCGAAGGGGACATTTTGGTAATTTTATAATTGTTATATAATGTCATGAAAATCTTTGAAAAATCACACGTTTTCCCGATCGACGTTTGGTATTCGAGATTTTCGGGTTATCAAATTCATTGTATTTTAATCTTTTGAAAAGAAATTTTAAAAACTTGCATTTTTTTTTATTTCAAAAAAAAATTGAAAACCTTAAAACCCCCAAGCCCTAACCCATTGAAACCTCTCTCAGCACTGTAGCCACTTACGCTACAGTGTCGCCGCACACACTCCCCGCTTTTCGTAGCTCCCCTCTATTCCTCTCTCGATCTCTCTCTCGGTAACCCTCTCTTTCTCCCTTCTTGGTTTCCCTCTCTCTCAGACTTCTTCTTCTCATCTTCCATCTTCTTCGTCTTCCCTCACTCGGCGCGCACCCTTCCCTTGGTCATGCCTTAGCTGAGCCCTACCTTCATATTCCCTTCCTCCACGCCTCTACGGTGGATTTCCGCCACTTCTCAACTTCCCATCATTACCTCTGCTACCAACTCAGCAGGTTCCAGGTACCTCCTTCCTTCCCCTTTCCCCACTTCAATAGCAAATGGGTAGCAGGTCAATCGAATCGAATAAAACTAAAATAACAAATGAGTCTCTTGATTGTGTTTGTATGAATTTCTTTTACTTCAAACTGTATAAAATAAAAATAAATAAATAAATAAACACACACAAAATGTAAAATTTAATGAGTTTAAGTGGACCCCCGATCGCACATTTTCCCTCCTAAAGTATTGGTGTACTGAAAATAAAATTCAATAAAAATTTATAAGTAAAATTTTCTGTATTTAAAAGGATAATTAAAATGTAAGAATAAAAGTTTAATAAATGTTTATTCCAAGGCAGTGAGTTTAATTAAAATCCTTTCCTATTTAAATGTAATTAGTGGGGGTATATTTATATATGGTGTTAATATATAAACAACTCAAACCTGTGTGGACCCCTTGGAAAACCCACACACCTCTTTCTTTAAAGTGCTAGTTTTACTAAAATATCACCATCGATCCCCTCTCTTTACAATACCATGCGATTCTTCCTTCCCTTTACTGTTTCCTTCTTCTCCTCTCTTTCCCAAAAAAAAAAATGGTAACCCGATCTTTACCTTTCGATGGAAACTTCCCCAAAAATTTGATTCCCTTTCCTACTTCTCTTCTCCAAAGGGAAATCTAACCTTCCATATGTGTTATTGCGGACCGAATCACCTATATAGAGACCCCCAACTCACCGTCTCTTCCTCTCTTCACTCTATTATACATCTCTTCAAGCAACAGAAGCCCTAAGGCGTTTCTTACTTCCCATCTCAAGCTCTTGCCGCTCTTGACGTCAGATCCGCTAGAGTTGCAGCAGTTCCCTAATCTCCAGGTACTACCCACTTCTCACATGCTGCAACCGTTTAAATGTTGCCCCTTTTAATATAAGCCTTCCTCCCTTTCTTGTTACTTTTATTATTGCCTAAAATCCTACATGTTTTCTTCATAAAAATAAATAAATAAACTTTCGACTTCTTTCATGTAGCCTACAACATTATTCTATTAAAATAAAAATTCAAGCCCTTCTATTTGATTCTTTATTTTATTTGGTTATTAGAATAAATTAATTGATGATTTTGGACTTGTCTCTTTTTCCTCATCCAGTGGAATTACACATGTTTTCTTGGGCTTCCCTTAACTTCTTTTATTTCCTTGGACTAAATGCATGATATGTTTTAGACCTACCTATCTGAGTACATTTTTGTAAAACCATCTTCAAACTTAGAGATTCCCATCCACATATTTAAATCTTTGTTACAACACCGTGGGACTCCTCCTCAATACTCATTCACCTACCTTAAACAATTGACTCATTTTATCAAAAAAGAAATATATGTATATAATGTATTTCAGATTCAAAGTATTATTATTATTGTAATATTTATGAACTACTTTTCCTTCCCCAATGCTACTTAACTAAAAATCATCTAATGGTGTATTTCACAAGGTAGCCTACAATTGTTTTTGACAGTCTAGATCATACATGTATAGTTTATTCTTATTTTAGGTTTTCTCATTATCTCAGTTAATTTGATTTGGAGTCTACATTATCTTACCTGTCCTTATTTTGAAAATATTTAAAACATTTATTTAGGTGATCTTTTGCCGGTCATATTTGGACATTAAGAAAGATATGAATTAATAATATCAATGTCCAGAATTTTCTCCCACCCTTATATTTTTTATATATAATTTGAAAATTTGTCTAATACTTATTTAACTATTTAAAACTATCTATGTTATTTAGTTTTGTTTTGTTTTACCAATTTAAAATGACCCAAATTGTAATAGTTTAATACCTACCTTGCAATGATTTATTATTTTCATGAAGTAGTCTTCCTCAAGTAATTGATTTCAATTACTTTAATTTTAAAATTTTATCACTCATCCTATAACATTATTATAATGTTTATTTCGTTCATTCAATTAGGCTTTCAACCTATATATTTGATTTATTGAGATTGTATAAATATTTTCACCTAATTTTCATTCAGCTTTACATATTTATTCTTATTCTTAATATTTGTAACATCTTGTTACTATTATTTAAAATCTGAATTCGTTGATATATGATTTTGAATCTTTTGTTATCAATGTTAGTAAACAACTTTCATATCTCTATTCAAACTGGTTTCGAGAAAAGAATGTGAACCATGAAGTGGAAGAGTATTATTATTATTTTTTAAATCATTATCAGTATTAATATTATTATTCTATTTTATAAGGTATGATTATTTTTTTAACTTGATACTTGTTCTTACAAAGAACTTATAGCCTCATTCAATTCATGTTACTATTTTACAATCATTGTTACTTCATTTAGTCAGGTTGTTTAATATTTTTAACTTTAAAGAACAATTACCTATTGCTTAGACAAGATTTCTGATGTTTATTAGCACTAAGCTGGATTAGGTAATGTTCGGCCATATAGATTATGGATTCAACATTCACTCATCTTTTTGGACCTTAGGATAACAGTAGGCCATGGTTGAGACAGCAACATACCTCACATTTATTTAATGTGAACTATTAGAGGGACTCAATAATTCATATGTTAATGGTACTTGGAACCTTTAAATAAATGTGCAGCACTTCCCGGATGTCCTATTGACTGATTTCAAATTGGAATGCGTGAGGATTCATCACATACACTTCGCAAGCTTTTTAGGTGAGGGAAAACAATACACTATACTTTGATTGTACATGATATTCTCTATTTTTGGTTTATGTAATTGAGCAATAACAAATATTGCATGATGTATTGTATTTTGGAATGTAATATTGGACCTATGAAATAGACTGGGTATTTGATGTAGCCTAAGACGAATAAATCGTCAAAACCCGATTACTACGCGGAAGCTTAATAATAACTTGAACAACTCGTATGCAATATATGAATCATATAGAATGCACGCAATCTATAACTGAGAAGACAATACTAACCCAAGAGGAGATCGCTGGTTTGCAACACTTGTATTAGTTTGGACAAAAGGCCCTTCCACCTGGCTAACACCTGTCATTTTAGCAAGCTGATGGACAACACCCTATTCAAATAGAACCACCGTCTTCTCTGTCTTGCTTCTTCACAACAAATACACCAATCCAACTGTTGGGGTATTGCCACTTCCGAAGGCGTGCAACCTCCCAGATGCCGCTCTGCTATTTCGCCGGCAATTGTGTAAAACCTTGCAGACTAATTCGAAGTGAAGATACAGAATACCGCCCAACCTGGGACTTGGTAATCTTCAAACGATGATCTGTTTCAGCCGTCAAAACAGGGCTGGATCTTCAACAACAACTCTACAACTTGCAGTGAAAAGCAGAACAATCCTCTGTCTATGCCTGGGCTGCAAATAGAGCCGAACAATCCACCAGAAAATGCCTACCAATGCAGCAGATAAAGTACACACAATTACCAATTGCTGGAAAATAAAACTCTAATTTTATTCATAAAAACTCGGTGCCTCTAAAGGTTGTTTACAACTGAATTTATAGACAATTCTACCGACTGAAAATCAGGAAAACCAAAAAGGAAAAACTCTTCATGAGCCGACCCTCACAATCATAATTGAAAACAAATATTAAAACTAATAACAATCCTAATAAACAAGGCAAATAAATTGTCCTAATTTAATTAAAATCCTAGCTGATTTAGGATTCTAATTCACAAATTGGGCCACTCTGCTGGGCCACTCTGCTGGGCCTATTCTTGGGCTGAGTTCCATGGTCCAATTGATAGGATTCACTGTAATTAGACATCCCATGGAACTTCTCATAAAAATCTAATGTCAGGGCCAAAATCTCATTTTCTTTGTCACCGATGTCTGCATCATTCTCTCCGTCCTGGAAAGAACTCGTCCTCAAGTTTGTATCACTGAAATCTTCATCTCCACTATAGATGCATAAATCGGACACATTAAAAGTGTCGAAAATACTGAGACCTTCTGGCAACTTCACCTGGTAAGCATTATCATTAATCCGCCTTAGAACCTCGCACGGACCTATGTTGCACATCTTCAGTTTGCCATAGGTACCGGTTGGAAATCGCTCCTTTCGGAGGTATACCCATACCATATCACCTACATCAAAAACGGCCCGTCTCCTGTGCTTGTCTGCAGCTTCTTAGAACTTGAGATTGCTCTGTTCAATCTTGTGACGTACCTGTTTATGTAACTGTTTGATCTCTGCAATTAAATCGTCGACCGCTTGAGATTTTAGTCCTTTTGAAGGTAATGACACCAAATCTAACACACTGCTGGGATTGGAACCATATACAACTTGAAATGGACTGTGACCTGTCGTACGACTTGTCGAGCGATTGTAGGCAAATTCAGCATGTGGTAAAATTAAATCCCATTGCCTAGGCTTTCGTCCAATCAAACTTCTTAGGAGATTACCCAAAGTCTTGTTAACCACCTCAGTCTGACCGTCGGTCTGTGGATGATAAGCACTGCTAAACTTCAATTGTGTACCCAACTGTCGCCAAAGAGAAAGCCAGAAGTGACTCATGAACTTCGTATCTCTATCAGAGACGATAGATTTCAAAATACCATGCAATTTGACGACCTCTTTCAAATATAATGCCGCCACGTGTGAGGCATCTGAAGACTTCTTGCACGGAATGAAGTGTGCCATCTTAGAAAATCTATCCACCACAACTAATATGTTGTCCATACCTCGTTGTGTTCTCGGCAAACCTAAGACAAAATCCATGGATACATCCTCCCATGGTGCTGCTGGAACAGGGAGAGGAGTATAAAGCCCTGTATTTTGAGAGTGTCCTTTTGCTGTTTGACAGATATAACAATGGTTGACAAAACTGCTCACCTCTCGCTTCATACTTGTCCAATAAAACTTCTCTTCCAATAGTGCCATGGTCTTATCTCGACCAAAATGTCCTTCTAGTCCACCACTATGTAGTTCTTTGACTAGCCTCTCTCGTAGTGAACATTGCGGAATACATAGTCTAGAATCTTTGAATATGTAGCCATCCGGCATACTATATTCGCCATAGGGTCGATTTTGGCTAAGTTGTTGCCAAATCAGTTCAAAGTGATTATCATGCTAATATAGGTCCTGAAAAGTATCAAATCCAAGCACTTGCACCCGCATCTGAGTCAATAAGGCGGATTTCCTGCTGAGAGCATCTGCGACCTTGTTTTGAACTCCAGACTTGTGTTGTACTACAAAAATGAATGCTTGTATAAGAGAAACCCACTTGGCGTGCCGGGTGTTGAGCTTGTGTTGCCCGTTTATGTAACTCAGTGCTTGATGATCAGAGTTAAGCACAAAAGGCTAATGGAGAAGATAATAACGCCAATGTCTGAGGGCTTGTACAATAGCATAGAACTCTAAGTCGTATGTAGAATACCTCTTTTGAACTCCGTTCAACTTCTCACTGTAGAATTCAACTGGACGTTGTTCTTGACTGAGGACTGCATCCACACCAGTATGAGATGCATCACAGTCAACCACAAACTGCTTCTTGAAATCTGGAATGGCTAAGACTGAAGCTTCAGTCAACCGCTACTTGATAGTCTGAAAGCTTTCTTCTGCGGTTTGTGTCCACTGAAACTCACCCTTTTTCAAACAATCTGTAAAAGGGGCCATAATCATGCTGAAGTTCCTGACAAACTGTCTGTAGAAAGAAGCCAAGCCATGAAAACTACGCGCCTCATGTACATTCTTGGGTGTCGACCAGTCGCACACTGCTTCCACCTTTGCTTCATCTACCTTGATGCCATTTGTACTCACAGCATATCCTAAGAAAATAACTTCATTAGTCATAAAAGTACATTTCTTTGGATTTGCATATAGTTGTTCCTTTTTCAAGATCTCAAAGACTTGGCGGAGGTGATCAAGGTGCTGCTGCTCATTCCGACTGTAGATAAGAATGTCGTCAAAGTAGACCACGACAAACTTACCAATGAAAGGCTTGAGTACTTGGTTCATTACCCTCATAAAGGTACTTGGAGCATTGGAAAGGCCAAACGGCATAACAAGCCACTCATATAAGCCTTCTTTAGTCTTAAATGTCATTTTCCATTCATCACCTGGTCTGACTCTGATTTGATGGTACCCACTTTTTAAATCAATTTTGGAGAATATTACTGCCCTTGCTAACATATCCAGCATATCATCAAGTCTCGGAATCGGGAAACAATAACTAATAGTGATCTTGTTGATAGCCCTGCTGTCAACACACATACGCCAACTGCCATCTTTCTTTGGAGTCAATAGTGCTGGCACAAAACAAGGACTCATACTGTCACGGATGAAGCCCCTGTCTATTAATTCATATACTTGTTGATTCAATTATGCACTTTCTATGGGACACATTCTGTAAGCAGCTCTGTTTGGTAAAGTCGATCCTGGAATGAGGTCAATACAATGTTGTATGTCTCTCATAGGTGGTAACCCTGCTGGTAACTCATCAGGGAATACATCAGCAAATTCCTGCATAATTGGTTGTAGCAGTTGAGGGATGGTTTTCTCAGCTGCGTCCACTTCCTTGGCCACAAGTGCAAATAATTCTCCTCTCTCTTTAACGGTCAATTGTATTTCAAAAAAGGTGATCAAATTAACATTTGCCCTTTTGGGCTGGACTTTCTCTAAGTCTCTCAAAGGTCCCAAAATGTGCTTAGTGCCATCCTTGTGGAATGAGTAGATATTTTTGCGGCCATAATGATGGGTATCTCTATCATACTGCCAAGGTCTGCCTAATAACAAGTGACATGCATCCATAGGTACTACGTCACACCATACATCGTCGTAGTATTTTCCCCCAATTTGAAAAGAAACTAGGCATTTCTTATCTACCACAAATTCACCCCCCTTCTTTAACCATGACATTTGGAAGGGTTTAGGATGTTTTTGAGTCTTCAATTTCAACTTCTCAACAACTTCAAGTGACACAATGTTACTGCAACTACCACTGTCAATAATTAAATGACATACCTTGCCTCCGATAGTGCAGCGTGTATGGAAAAGGTTAATGCGAAGCCATTCGTCTTTGATCTCTTCTTTTGGTGTGAACAAAGAATACTGGATCATAAGATTATCCTCAGACTCACCATAATTGATTTCTTCTTCGGGGATGGAATCTGACTTCTCTGACTCTATCTCTGCCACTAGTTTATCTTCTTGGGCCAAATTCACAGTTCGATTGGGGCATTCTGAAGCATAGTGCCCAATACCATTGCACTTGAAACACATCACTGTGCGCTTGCCACTGGAATTGCTAGGCTTGGAAGATGAAGGTTGAGTCACAAACTTTGAAGATGTACCCTTATTGGTACCTGAACTGCTTCCTATGGGCTTGTTAGATGGAGCCTGATAGGTCCTGTTTTTGCGACGCTCTATTTTTTCATAGTGTAGTGCTTTCTTAAATGCATCTGATAAAACAAGTATATCAAAGGCCATAACAGCATCTCCTATGAAAGTTCGAAGGCCTTCGATGTATCGTTGGACCAACTGCTCTTCTGATTCATAGAGATTGTTCCGAGATACTAAGAGATTGAATTCCTCAGTGTACTCTGCTACGGTCTTGTTACCTTGCTTAAGGTTTTACAATCTGGAGAACAGTTCTTTCTTGTAGTTGGTTGGTAGAAAGGTGTTGAACATTAATTTCTTCATCTTGTGCCAGTCTCGGATTTTAGATTTCCCCTGACTCTGCCTGTCAGTCTTAATCCTCTGCCACCATGATAAAGCTCTGCCTTTCAATTTAGAAGAAACCAACTTAACTTTCATGTCATCCGAAACTTCTCTACAATCAAAAGCATTCTCAATTGCCTCGATCCATTCGACGAACTCATCATGCTCGGTGCTGCCTGAATAATCTGGAATATCAACTCGAATGCCATATGAATCAAGGTTTGCTTTGTTGTCTCTTTCTGGACGTCTGTCTACATATCTGTGTCGACGTCTAGGAGGAAAAGGAAAACGAGGTGGTGTCTCGTCTAACGATGATGAATGACTGTTATGAATGGAAGGAATACTAGGGGGGCGCTGATCGCGTTGTTTCTTCAAATCTGTTATTTCCTATGCCATATTAGCCATCATCTGAACTATCTGATCCATATTAAGATTCTTATTTTGAGTCGAACTTGGGTGACCACTGCTTGAAGAACTGCCCATCGGATGATTAGGGCCACTTTCTGGAGCACTTCTGCCCCGAAGAACGGAATTTGTAGGGATCCCGCCATCCATCCATACTTGACGAGGGCGAAAATTATAACACCGTGCCATAACTCAGTGAAAGAACAAAAAGGGTCGTGCAACAAATAATAGTAGTGATAAAATAAGCCACTCACAGGTAAGATCGATGTCGGAGTCTCAATTAACTCAAAAGCTCTGAATACCACTCTAATGTAGGCTAAGACGAATAAATCGTCAAAACCCGATTACTACGCGAAGCTTAATAATAACTTGAAAAATTCGTATGCAATATATGAATCATATAGAATGCACGCAATCTGTAACTGAGAAGACAATACTAACCCAAGAGGAGATCGCTGGTTTGCAACACTTGTATTAGTTTGGGCAAAAGGCCCTTCCACCTGGCTAACACCTGTCCTTTTAGCAAGCTGATGGACAGCACCCTATTCAAATAGAACCACCGTCTTCTCTGTCTTGCTTCTTCACAACAAATACACCAATCCAACTGTTGGGGTATTGCCATTTCCGAAGGCGTGCAACCTCCCATATGTCGCTCTACTATTTTGCCGGCAATTGTGCAAACACCTTGCAGACTGATTCGAAGTGAAGATACAGAATACCGCCCAACCTGGGACCTGGTAATCTTCAAACGATGATCTGTTTCAGCCGTCAAAACAGGGCTGGATCTTCAACAACAACTCTGCAACTTGCAGTGAACAGCAGAACAGTCCTCTGTCTATGCCTGGGCTGCAAATAGAGCCGAACAATCCACCAGAAAATGCCAACCAATGCAGCAGATAAACTCCACACAATTACCAATTGTTGGAAAATAAAACTCTAATTTTATTCATAAAAACTCAGTGCCTCTAAAGGCTGTTTACAACTGAATTTATAGACAATTCTACCGACTGAAAATCAGGAAAACCAAAAAGGAAAAAGTCTTCATGAGCCGACCTGCACAATCCTAATTGAAAACAAATATTAAAACTAATAACAATCCTAATAAACAAGGCAAATAAACTGTCCTAATTTAATTAAAATCCTAGCTGATTTAGGATTCTAATTCACAAATTGGGCCACTCTGCTGGGCCTATTCTTGGCTGAGTTCCATGGTCCAATTGATAGGATTCATTGTAATTAGGCATCCCATGGAACTTCTCATAAAAATCTAATGTCAAGGCCAAAATCTCATCTTCTTTGTCACCGATGTCCGCATCAGTATTTGTTGGAATAGTAGTTGTAATCTGGCTCTTACTAACTGTAGTATAAGGGGATAGATTAAATGTTCTAATGGCCGTGAGGGGACTTAATCTGTTTGGATAATTGGAAATTAGCCACTAACCTTGTTGAAAGGTCCAATAATTATGTTTGAATTGGATGGATGTTTTATTGTCTGTTATAGAGTTATTTTTTATATTATTAAGATTGATTTATAATATTGTGTTGTTATAATAATAATACTGTGATGGGAATTATTATTATGCATATGTGATATTGTTGATATTGATTTTGATGTTTTAAAACATGTACATGATGTTTATGTTTATTTGAGATGATAAAATTCTGTTTGGAGTATAGTGTTGATGATGAGATTCAGATATGTTAATATGATATATAACATGTGGCACGATGATAGAGACAATACATGGTAGACATGGCATTGAGCATGGCATCTTCATATTCATGGGATAGGTATGAAGGTGTGAGCCGTGATCCTTCATGTAGACCACGACGGTGGTAGTGTATGGCCTCTCTTTTAGTGAGTAGTACCATGTATGTGGTAAGTTTGGATTATTAAGCCATGAAAGGTCACGTAGACTGTTATTTGGTGGTGGTGTTAGCCTCACTTCGGCGGGTAGGCCACTTCATGTAGTGTTGTGTTAGCCTCACTTCGGCGGGTAGGCCACCAAATACAGTAGGTGTTGTTGTGGATGAATAAGGCATTGGGTATCATGCATTACATAGCATAAAGCATGGACATTAAATGCATATTCAATTACTTATGCTTTTAATATTTCTTTATTTGTATTACATTGAGTATATTGGAGATATCATATTTTGGATATGTGCTATTGTATTCATTGACTGGGCTTGGAGCTCACACCCTTACATTGCAGGTAACCCCCTGAATTTAGGATTGGACGATGACGTTGAAAACTAGAAGTTACTATGGATGAATATTTAAATTCCTACCTAGGTGTTGGACTATGTTGATTGAGTTAATTATTAGATGCTTCTTATTCTTTTAGACTTGATTATTTGATTCAAATAATTTGAGAAATTTGAGATTTATTAGTTGGTTTTATTTTATGGAATGGGATGTGAGTAGTGAGATTAGACTTGATATTACTAGTCGATGTTATTTATTTTATATTGTCGATGACATTGTGATGTATGCGATGTGTAAATTTGGGCTTGAAGGATTTGATGGATTCGTTATTTCATTCATAATCTTTAAAAAAATATATATATACTTATTTTTCCCCAGCTACAAATCTGTGATATAAGGCCCGTTAGATGAGTGATGCATTGGGTGACTCCCGTTAAGTTTGCAGTTAAGCGGATCACAACCCATTTACACTGTACAAAGGGACAGGGCGTTACCCGTGTTTCCTCTCTAATCTCTTATGTTGTTTATTTAGTAGTAAAGCAGCGTCCTTCCTCTCTTTTTATGCAATGCTTTATTGCTCAAAGTTTGTTTGCAAATTCGCTTCCTTGGTCCTCTCTTCTCTTGTTTTTCTGGCAGTCTGTACATTGAACTGCTGTCCCGTTTCTTGTTCTTTCTGGACTCTTTGTGGGCTGCAAGAGACAGCAACGTCTCTTGCTTGCTCTGTATCTGTTGTATTTTCTTCATGCAAAAACGATGCTTTTTCTGGTTGTTTGGACCGGCTGGGTTCCCTTGCAAGCTGTAAGATCTCTTCCTCAAGAATGCTGCTTAAAGAAATCTGCTATACAAACTGGTTGTTGCTGTATGACTGCCACAAAACGTTGGCTGCTACCGCTGTATTTTTTTTTTTACTCTATATTTGCTGGCTGATTGTTAGTTCTCTTGTTTGCTTCAATGCTTTCTCAGTTCTGGTTGCTTTTGCTTCCTTGCCATTTCTAATTTCTGAATAGTTGCTGCCCAGATTGCATATGCTTTTAACGCTTGGTTTGTGCTCTCGAGATGAAGCTGCTCAGAAGCAGAGAGATATACTTGGCGAGAGAAGAAATATTCATAGAGTCCACTTTTCAGACCTCAAAAGAAGTTTCTGGCTTCAAGTTGTTGTGCCTCCATTTAGAATGCTAGCTCATTGGTCTTTTGGAGATTCCAAAGGGCAGCAACCAAAGCCTCTTTGTAATGTCGCGCCTCTGCAGGTCTTGGGCTCGACCACTTTTCTTCTTAATAACTTTCTTTATTTCCATTTTCTTCAAAAGAATAAATCAACCTTGTTGCTTGAAGGCCATCTATTACTGGCATGCAGACATTCATCATAATGAGATCATATGTATTGGATTGAAGTGCTCGACTGGCTTCCTACACACTTCGCTCATACTTTGCATCTGGTGCACTTGTTGCTTCAGTTGTCATCACTTCTGCCTCCAATTGCTACACTTGCTTAATCTCCATCCAATAATATTGTAGCACTTACAAAAACTGCTTTAGAAATCTTTCTTGAGTGATGCTTCAAATCCTCTAGCTTTCATTGCAAAATTTGAATTTACTGCTTTAGGGTTGTAACTCGAGTCGGGTTTTGGCCTGACTCGCATGACCCGATCTAAGAAATCATGTGGGTCAGGTTACAAGGGTCGGGCCATAGAGTTGAGTCGGTTCGGGCTGAGGTTTTTAAATTTCAACCAACTTGAGCCGACCCAACCCAGATTTCCTAACTTAATATAAAACCCTCCATCCTCAGACCCTAAGCGGTTAATCACAAGTATCATTTTTTAAGCCCTAACCACAAGTTTTCCTCCCACACCAAACAGAGGAAATCGACCAATTGCTTCGGCAACTGTTTCCCTCTCAAGCGACGACCAAAAACTCTCCTGTTGCAGCACCCATCCTGTGACTGGCGTATCCAACAGAGACGTTGCTGCCACACCTGCAGCGCCGGTCCCAGATCTACTCTCGCGTTGCAGCCTCTTGATCGTCCGGGCCACACCACCATTCAAGATCCAATCGCCTCTGCTTCTACTCCTCTCTTTTACCATCAGATTCCCCTTCTCGCTACTACTACAGCCACAACCCTCCTTCACCAGACATGCATAATCCATAGCTTCTCCTTCACAATCCCATCACCATTTTCTATTTCCCATGTTTTCCTAATCAAACCCATGCTTTGTTCCACGTTTCATACGTAACCTTGTTTTCCCAAACCGATTCACTCGTGCGTCCCACCATTGACCAACCCCTTAACCATTTATGATACCACCACAGTTGGCCCTCACATCTCCAATTCACCAACCATCCAATAAACCCCATCCCAAGTTAACACCAGCCAACACCCATTTAACCTTCCCATTAAATTACCAAATTGTCATTAGCCCCATTAAATCTATTTAATTCCAATTTCATTTCCTCGGGGACAGTTGAGTCGAGGGTATTACAAATTTGGGTAGAGTCAGGTCGACTAAATCGGATTTTTAATTTGGGTCAAGTTGGGTCAAACTTAATGTATTGTAACATGGGTTAGGGCGCCCGACTCGAGAGGGAAAAATGGGAGGAAAATGAGAGAGGAGAGGAGAGAATGCACTGAGAAGAGAGAAAGTAGTGACGATGGGGGAAGGGAGGGGTCCTCCTTTTATAGTTGAAAGAAAATATTATTTTAATATTTTTGTTTTTTTATTAAATCGGAAATGAATATAATATTATTATTTAAAACTTGGGAGCCAAGAAAAATCCCGGTGTGACGGGTCTGTGTTGGGGGTTAAATACACGCACCTCAAAAAATGGGTTTAGTCGGTCCCACTGAAATATCCTACTTTATAGTATGGTTTAAAACACTGCCAATAGATTTGATAATAATTTTGAGGGTAAAATAAAATCAAAAGTCACTTGATTTAATTCAAAAAAGAATAAATTTAAATAAATGAAAGGCTTAAACAATTTGGAAGCATTTATTTAAAAATTCTAATTTTGGAAATATCAAAACAATGTTTCAAATGTCTGTGTGTGTAAGTTTGAAAATTAACTCCTCAAATCAGTGATTTTATTCAAAAATATTTATTTTTAAATCATTTTTCACAACTTTTAAATAAAATCATGCAATGAAAGTCAAAATTCAGTTTTACCCTTCTGACTTCAAACAGTCATATCTTCAGCTCCTGAGCTCTGATTGGTCAAATTTAGACTTTTCGAGAAGTTCATAAGATAATCTACGCATCAAACTGGTCACAAGACATGGTTAACGGTGCTAATATACAGTATTAGCTTAATCTTAGGACAAAGTATTACAAAATGTCCTTTTTTTACACTATAATCATACAATTTTATCTCTTATTTGAATTAAAAAATGGTACTTTTGATATTTTAGAAAGATGGTGTTCCAATAATAGAAAGATGATGTCCCAATTAATGAATTTTATTTACAAAAAAAATTATTTTGATTCCAAGCAATGAAATGGAAAAATCATCTTTTGGAATGAAAAATTTTGGCCGACATGATTTTTGAGTTGAAGTTTCGCATTGTATAGAATATTCGTGGTATTCAACTTCTTGGTTTTTTTTCCCTGAATGTAGGTCCATAATGAAATGGCTAGGAGGTACTTGAGCAGCATGAGAAAGAAGAAACCTCTCCCATTTTAACAAAACATTCACTGCTGGCGTTTGAACTAGGGGTGAAACTTGGTCTGGTTTTAATCTTACCAACATAATTCGATTCGAGAAATCAAGTGGCTTGAATTTTACATTTTTAAAATTAGGCTCGGGTTATATTGTAGAAAAAAAATTGAATTAAATTCGATTTGAATTAAGTCAAGCTTTTTTAAAGTTGACCCGAACCAACCTATCCTACTCAAAAAATGTAATATACCATTCGTGTTGAGTCAGGCTAGCACTCGAATTGACTCGGGTCAACAATTCGAGTCGGGTTGAGTTAAAAAATTCAGATTGAATCAAGTAAAATTCAATAAATTTTTATATGAGTTGAATTAAATTTATAAAAATTTAATAAAGTATCCACCTAGTGCTCTAGAGGTGTTTCTGCATGCTAATTGCAGCAGAACACCAGTCTACATCTACAGGATGGTCACCTCCTACTTAAGTGACCACACAATGGGTTCTCTACAAATGTAGACCTGTGGAACAACTATGCCGGATGATGAAGCATTTTTGCCTTCAGCCATATGATGACATGTTTAGATTTTATTTTCAAGTCACAATGTAATGTCAATTATTTAGTTTAGATTTGATATCATTACTGGCATAAAAATTGTTTAGTTTGCTGGAATTATGGCTTATTTTAAGGAATTATTGCTAGTCTTTTTTTTTATATTATTGACATTCAACATTTCTTTGAGAAAATGCTGAAATCAACATTTTATGTTAGCATGAGTTTCATTTTACCAAGCTAGTTGTCCAATTAATAATTAAACACAAGTTTGATGTTTTTACTCTTGAAGTCAAATGCATTTACGCATGTTTATTTTTATTAAACGTTTTTTTGGTCCAATTAACATTTTTTTTTTGGGACACAAGGACTTGAGTTCAGCTTTGTTTGAGTTGGGTCATGTTTAGGCAAGTTTGGATGCTCATACATAGTGACGATGGAAGATGGTGAGCTTGTGATATGGTTGTAGTATGTTCATCTAGACTAGAGGTTTAAATATCGGTCGATACGATATGTATCGATTGATATTTGCGATATTGGCCGATATCTGATATATATCGTCGATATCGGTGGTTTTAATTAAAAAAAAAATAGGAGAGAGAAATTTCTCAGTCGATACTGAGATTTTTTTCCCTGATCTACATTGTCATGTTGCTCTCCTTATATATGTCATTTTATCATTTTTATGAGCTAAATATGTATGTTGGTGGGAGCCTAGTCAAATTCTTGTAAAAGAATTTGGGTTCAAGTTGACCTGGACTTGAGTCGAATATCAATTTTAGAACCCATATTAGATCTGAATTAGGATATGGGTCCGTTTGGGCTAGTATAAGAAAGCTTAGATCTAGTTTGAAAATTCAATTTTTAACCGCATTTTATGAAATCAAAGTTTTAAATATCGGACACAAGGAATCAAGTTCAACTTATAACAGTCGAGCTCAGATCATAATTGACTAAGTGCTACTTAGAATCAGGTGAAATAATAGGACTCGGTCATAATAGGAGGGACCGAGTACAAGTCTACTTGGACTTGACTGATTTTCAAAACATTGGTATAAATATAAAATTTGTTATATATTTTTTATACTTCATACAAAAATACAAAAGGAATTCCACTTTAAGATAAAATAAGCCCAAGTATGGATAAACTTGCATATAAATTTCAATTTTCGTCTTTAATTCCAACTTCGGTCCTATAAATACAATTCAAATTGAGCTTTTAACCTGGGCCCAATCTCAAGCTCATCCCTAACGTACAATCTAGATCCAATAATTTTTTTTCCATCGGATAATTTACAAGATGGACCTATGACCTAAAATCTGAAACCAAAACCATGGGTCTATCATTTAAGCAAAATACCAAGTAGCTTGGAAAATAAAAAAATCACTCAACACATTATTTAACTGCTCGATCCCTAATTGAATTGCTTGACTGAGAAAAATTCTCTTCATTTCTCTCAGACACATGCCTGTATCATGTAAACGGACCCTAGTCCGGTCCGGCCAGATAAATTAATCAGACAGTCCACAGCCAGGCCCGATAACACTGGGTCCAATTAACCTTGGATCCGGACCGGCCCGATAAACCTGTCGGACCATCCACGGCCTGTTAGGGTCCTATAGTGTAGAGCAATGTCACAAATATACACGGTATTTTCAAATTTACCGCGTTTTTATCGGCAAAATACCATTACCGCGTTAAAAACGCGTTTTTATCGCCAAACGATAAATTTCCGGTAAATTCCCGATAAAATCGCTTTAAAAACGCGATAAACGTTAATAACGCGATAATATCCTGGTAAATTTCCGGTAAATTCCTGAGAAAATCCCGGTAAATTCCCTATACCATTTTTATTTCATTAATTTTTTTATTTATTCTATTTTTTTTATTTTTTAAATATTATAATTTCAGCGAGATTTTCCCGTTAAATTCCCGATAAAAATCCGAGAATTTAAAAATATCCCGTTATTATCAATTGCCGTTAATATCCCGAGAACGGTATTTGTCACTATGGTGTAGAGAACTGTATAATGGCCTGCCAATGTTCCATTTAGGGTCCAATGTTCTATATTACACATCTAATGGATCTTTTAGGATCCAATTGTCTACCACATAGGCCCAATATCAAAATTTTACTACCAAACCCGATATCAATCTCAAATTTGAGCCCAATATTCAGTTTTTAACCTAAAATTATATAGTATCAGGCCCAATACTCTAAATGTTTATTTTAAAGCCTAATGTCCATTCTAAAACGTTTTTTTTTTAATTCAAAACCTTACTACACTCATTATAAGTCTAGGATTTATCATTTCAACTTTAATATAATATTTCACATATATCACACTCAGTGAACTTTAAAACTTATACATCATTTATCATCAAATAAAGGTAAAAAATCTAACAAAGGTATATACTAAAACTGAAAATAAAAAATTAAAATTGGGCTTATTACCCTTAATACAAAACAATATTAAATAAGAAAATATAATTTGTCTCTCTTCCACCTCCTGTTGGTGCATCTTTTCTATGATGGATTTCCTAGTCTTGATCCATTAAAATAGTGAATGAAGATAATACAACAGGTAAAACTATAATAGGAAAAATGGAGCATTTCAATTTCAAATGTTATATAATCATTTGAGTCTCACCGTAAACATGGAGCACTTTCTAACTGTAAAACCCTTCATCTTTGTGGGTCTCAAAATGGTCTACTAACTTGGAAGCAAATGCATCCTTCTTCCATCATTTGTTTCATCAGTCATTATATAATTCTCAAGTGCTACAAGAACACCATGAGTGATTCACAATAAATACCTGCATATTCACAGCTAGTACAGACATTAATAACAACTGAAAATCAGCCTAAACCATAGAGAGTAATCGATTATTTATATGCCATTTGATTTGGCAATGAATGGATTATTTCCATTATTTAACTGTTCGATCCTAATTGAATTGCTTGACTAAGAAAAATTCTCTTCGTTTCTCTCAGACACATGCATGTATGATTTCATTAATTCAGTAAATATATGTTAGAATCTAGATATTCAACTCAAAAGAATAACATATTAGGTAGAGTAATAGAAGTCATTTATAAATCCCTAAATCTCCCTCTACACTTTTAATGTAGGACTCGTTCAAAGTCAGTCCAAACAATTCCCCTCGAATGAGACCTGCCATCCCATCCTCGTAGGGGATCTCCTGAGTCCAAATGAGGTAACGTGAGACCTGAATCTAATACAACTTATTAGGACCTAGATATCCAACTCAAAAAACTAGCATATTAGGTAGAGTGACCCAAATCTTTTATAGATCTCTAGATTTTTTCCTTTATAATTTTAATGTGAGACTCGTTCGCAGGCAACTCCAATAATACATACACAATATATTGTAATGAAAACTTTAATATAGAGCATCTAGATATAATAGACAATTGCTTAGATGAGGCGACAATACATAAGTAGTATTAAATCAAAGTTTCTAAATATTGTCTCGTATATATTGTTTTTGAATTGTTTAATACATTTCGATTGATACCTGTTGTGTATAGTTAATTCGATCATATATTGTCTTATAACATAATGAAATATTGCCTTCCCTAAGGTTTTAGGAGATCTAACCAACTAATTAGACGGCCCCTGGCGATTTGACAACAGACTGTCAAAGGGTTGATTGAGGTTTCCCTAGGTTATAAAAAAAAAAAACATACTGAAATATTATCGAGATAGTCATATATTGTCGATTTAAATTTCTGAGCTGATACAGTCGTATCGGTGATATATCACTAGTATGATACATTGCACCAATATATCAATGTTTGACCGCATTAGTTTTAGACCGACATTAGAAGTCTGACTCATCACTATCTATTTCTAAACTTTATTTATATTACAAGATGTATAGAGTAAATAGTGGACATGCTATTGTTGCTTGTATGGTATAAAGGAAAGAAAAGGTGAAAAACTAAAAAATATTTATGATTATTGCAGTAGTGATTGGTAGCTAGTTTGATGCAAAATAAAGAAAAACCTATTATTATTGTATGGCTTTAAAATTCTCACCGTTATAATATTTGTAAAAAAATAAAATTTTGTGATTGATTTATATTAATTTCTATTGAAATAGGCCTAACGTATAAGAGAATAATTTTATAAACAAAGATAATTTTTTGTATACACTTAAATAATTAAGGATTGAAAACACTCTAATAAATAAATGAGTACAACTTAATTAAACTGTAGACTTATAAAATATAAATATAAGTTTGAAATGAGACTGTTTGTAATAATCTCTCCTGAGATCATGGAAAATGAGAAAAATTTCTAACTGAAAATCTGGGGATTAGAATTAATCTATTGCGTAGATCATGTTGATAGCTTTATGACAAACTCAAATTTGATTGAATCTGAGTTTAAGAGTTCGAGTTATGACCATTTAAAATAAAATCATAAAATTTATTTTAACCCTCGATATTCATTCTAAATACAAATCAAATTAAGTGAGTTTTTTTTTGTATCTAAACAAAAAATCATTTCTTAAGTAATCCATAGTATTCTGACCTTTATTTTTAATCAGTCATTTTTATCTTCTCATCTGGAGACTCTGTGCCAGGCCTCCCCTCTACTCTTTCTTTCTTCCCCTCGTCATCATCTTTCTCTCCTTCGTCACTGTTGTGACTTCACCCCTCCCTTTCTCCTGCATAGCCTCTTTCCCTTTCAATCTCTTTCTCTCCATTTTTGCAGAGATTTCACCTTCTCTCTGAGTCTCTTTCAGTTTCTCTCTGAAGTGTGTCTCTCTCTATTGAGTTTGGAGCCCAGTACATCTTTGGATTTCATTTTCTTTTTCTTCCCCTTTCTCATTTCCAGGTAGGCTTCTTTAAATTATTTTGTTAATTTGATAACTGTAAATGGGTTGATTTAAAACTGATGTTATTAAATTCTTTTATTTTAATTGGTTGTGTTATTTTGATATTAAAGAAGAGAAGAAGAGAGCAGAGACGCTGTATTTTTTTCCTTCTCTTTCTCTTTTCTCTCTTCTGTGTCTTTTCTTTTACCTCAGGTGTTGCCAGTAGGCAGCAAACGCCCAGAGCAACCAGCGACCACCCTTTTGGGGTTTTTATAAAAAAAAAAAAAGAACAGAGAGATAACCCTTTCTGCAATCACCGCCCAAGGGGGTTGCTACGTCCCCTGCAAGCTGCCTAAAACAGCCCACTGTTTCTACTTTGGAAATTAGATGAGGGTGTGCTATTAATTAAAACCTTTACTAAGGTTGTTGGGTTTTAATGAAATGAAAAGAAGAGGAGACCCAAATCTCTCTCTCCAACCCAGAATTTCTGATTCCATATTTCAGTCCCACCCAGTTGGGTTATTGTTTTAAGTGGATTAAGTATTTTGTTTTAAGGAAAGGGTAAAATCAAATGATTAATCATTGGTTTGAACTTTTAAAATACTTCATAGAACTTAAAAATGTAAACATGATTTAGTTTTGGGAAAATTTTATTATTTTGATTTACATTATTTTAAATGGTTTGATGAAACTTTAGATGTTTGGGTTCTTAATTAAATGAGTGTTGGAGATAAACCCAACCCACATACACAATCAAACCATAAATCATAGCATAAACACAAGCAAGAACATGAAGAACATATGATATACGTGATTTGGCAACGTTGCTACATCCACAGGGCGTGCTAAGATCCACTAAGAGGAAGAATGCCCATACAGACTACAGGATTACAACAATTCTACCCACTCTTCTTCTCAGTCACTATCCTCTCTGTTTCTTCCTAAGAGAAACTGCATCAGCCAAAGAATCTCCTCTTTGTTTCTCCCCAAAAGAAACTGAATCAGTCAAAGAAACCCTAAAGAAAGAGATATTATATAGTGTCTTACAACAGACAGAGCCTGGGCCTGAGCCTGGGCCCATCAGACTACTCAGGCCCAATAAAGCTTTGAGCCATAAATCCAACAAACTCCACCTTAGCGAAAAAGTCCAACAGCATGAAGATTGTTGCCCTCAGATTATGACACCTCCACCTGCTGTATAGCACCTCTAGTTCCTCATCTTCTGTAAGACATCCATCCCTCCTTGAGATGCTCCTCTAGTCTTGAGTAAGACTGATTAGTCCAACTGGACTCCATCTCGAGCATTCTTACCCGAGTTCTAGTGTTGCATTTGCAACTCCGCACCAAATGGGCTCCACCTCGAGCATTATCGCTAGAGTCTCTTGCACCGCGTTGACCACTCTCTGACTCTTTCAAAAAAATTCATCTCCTTTTTCCAAATCTACACCGGTCACCACGTACATCTCTTCGCTGCGATCGCACAAGCAAAGAAGGATCTCAATTCTGAGTCCCGATGACTCCAGAAATTGCAAAACAATTCTAACCGTTGATTGTCTGCTGAAGGAGTATCAGAAACTGTGGTTCTGCAGGGTCACCGGAATCTGTAGTCCTACATACTACCAGAAAACACTGCAATGGTCCTGCGGGACTACCCAAACTTGTAGTCTCGCGAGACTACTTGAAATTGTAGTCCTATATGACTACCTAAATGGTGGTCTCGCGTGTGCACTTGAAATGGTGGTCTCCCGACCACCAAACCCTTTTTTTTATCAGTCCACTCATTTTAAATCTAAAAACGAGTGGAAACATGTTCTTGCCCCAGCCTCCTCTCGGCCACCGCACGCCAGCCTCTCTTTGGTGCTCGCCACCTCTGGTGTCATTACTGTCCGGCAGAAGCTTACGCATCCCTTTTATTGTTCGTGCTACCTCCACTCGTTCGCGCCTGTATGCAACGCTCGACGCTGCAACCTCTCTCCAGATCTGACCTCTGGGTTCGACGTACCCTCATATCTTAACCCTTTAGATCCGATGCAGATCTACCTTAGCTCCTTCTTAGATCCCCTCCTGGAGTTGCACTACTGATCTGCTAATCCCTTCAGATCTGCTCCTTCTCATCTTCACAAGCTGCTCTACCGATCTGATCTGCAGTAATCGCGGCTGCCTCTTCCGCCGCTCGCCTCTTCTCTATTCTCTGCCCAACACGGATCTCGGTTCTGTGCAAGAATAGATCTGCAATTTTGGATGGATCTGAGTGCACCGACTGTCTGCACTGCAGATCTGGTTTGATCTGCCTGCACTCTGTCGATCTGCTCTTGCCTCTGTGCTCGGCCTCTCTGCTGGTCTAATCTGCGCGAGATTGGGGCCCTAATTACCCTCCCCTTCAATCTCCACTTGCAGCAACTTCAAATTTGATCTACAGGCACTCTTGCCACTGGATCTGCTGTGGGTTTACCCCTTTTTGCTCCGGCCGAGATCTGCACGGAACCCCTTCCAGCGGACCTTATTCCTTGGCTTCCTCTGGCTCTCGCCACTGCACCTCTCTGCTCCGGTAGTACAGTTTCAAATCTGTACAATGGGTCATGTGCGGTTGCTCCTTCTTGCGCCTGCAGTTTCTTCTCCAGATCTGCTTTGCTGCAGTCGCCTTCTTTTCTTTCAGAACAGAGAAACAACAATCCCTTTCTACCGATGCTCAGATCTGCTATCTTTCTCATCTGGAGCAGATCTCCCCTGCACCGTCATCTGGGAAACTTGCGCACGGCTGCAAGAGGGTTCTCTGCCTTCCCTGGGTGATGCAAGCTACTCTGTCCTTGCTCGCCTCTTCCTTCTTCGAAGTCGAGAAACCCAGGTTTCCTATTCTTCTTCTCAGATCTGCTCCAATCAAAGATCCCAGATCTGATACTTCCTCTCTCTTTTTCTTGCTTGCTTGGCTGCTAAACCGAAAGACAGACTTGGATTGAAGGAAGTCCTTCCCAATCTCAGATCTGCTCCAATCAAAGATCCCAGATCTGATACTTCCTCTCTTTTTTTTTGTTCTTGCTTGCTTGGCTGCTAAACCAAAAGACAGACTTGGATTGAAGGAGGCCCTTCCCAATCTCATATCTAGATGCTAGTTAGGTGATGGAGGTTCCGCCCCTCTATGCTTGAGCTCCTCTTCTTTGGTCGTCTCTAGCTTGTTGCACGTCTGCAGCTACTGCAACCACTCTGTTCAAACAATGCGGCTCTCCTGCGCTGTAATACCCTAACTCAGATTAGGCGTAGTTTAGCTTAATAAATCTGGTTTGACCGTTTAATCTCGAAGATTACGATTAGGGCTTTGAGAAAAGCCCAGGTATGGCCCAATTCAAGTTCGAGAGCTCAGTGATCCAACTCGTCCAGCTGGAGGGGCAAAATGGTAATTTACCGCTTATTGTTATTATTTTATAATTTATGTTGTTATGTGATTATTATTGGATGATAATATTCTCCTTAGTCAAGGATTTGTATTTCTGATTTTAAAATAATTTTTATTTTCAGAAAATAGTATTTAAAACCGCCCGTCAAAACCCCGAAAGGGAGGAATAATTATTTTAAATGGTTTTGGAAATGAGATAAATTTGAAATTAATATTTTATGTTAGACCATTTTAAGTATGGTCTAATTATTCTTCGAATCCTAAAAATGAAGTTTCTAAATTATTTTATTTAATATTTGTTTAATTAAGTAAATAGTGTTAAATCGTGATTTTTATTTAAATCAATGGCTTTTAGTGAGTTTTAAATCCCAAAATTTTTACGGTGATTAAATTTTTTAAAACCCAACTTATCTGTAACGTTGGATTAAGATTTTGAGTTTTTAAAATCATGCTTTTAGTTAAAAATCGACTTTTTAGTAAAAAAGGGACTAATTTGCAAAACTGAAAACTTGGAAGGGCTCATTTGCAACCATCGGTAACTTGCCGGTTACTATTGCAAACGTAAGCCGGTGCCGCATGCAGTGGCTCGACGGCCACTTCTTCCGGCCAAATCTCTATAAATGGCCCTCAGTCTGCTGGTTTAAACTCCCACTAAAATTTTCTATCTTCTCCCTCTCTCAGTCTCAGTTCCAACTGATTGAAAACCAGCCGATCACCCTCTGTTTCTTCCCAATTTTCACTTACAGGAGCTTAAGAGGAAAAATTTTCAAAGATCAAATTTTTAGCCCAGGACTCCAATGAAGGTAATCACTGTGTTCCTTTTCAAATTCCAGTCGGTTTAGAATCAAGAAAAACCAGTTTTGGCCTTAATTTGAGTAAGAAAAACCAGTTTGAAGTTTAAGAAAAACCATGGGTTCTCTTGTACCCGTGAGCTTTTAGTGTTAAAATCCAGTGACCTGCTAAGTTTCAAAACTCCAAACCTCTCCCTTTGGAAAGAGGACACCCAGAGGAGTCCATCGGATCGGTTAGATGTGGAAACCGAATCCGGAAAACTCACTGTTTCCAGATTCTCATTTCACAAATTGTCTGCCGTCACTGTCTGCTGGTGCAGACAGTGAGGAAGACGACTCTCAAACGGTCCGAGAGTCGATCTTCGGACAGTCCGAGGTCACACCCTTCAGACGGTCCGAGAGGACCCCTCGGCAATTCCGAGCTTCACCCGAAGCCCAGAAGCGCCCGAGGCTAGCCTGACTCGTCCGGATGTTCCGAGCAGAGCTCGGAAGGCCTAAACTCCACTCGGACGATCTGAGCCCTACTTCGGATGTTCCGAGGTACCAGACTCACCGAGACCTGTTTTCGGATTTTAATCGGTTCGGAAGGACTTCGGATGATCCAAGACCCAATCTTTGGATGATCCGAAGTCAAACCCACAGTCCAAGGTCAGTGACTAATGTAGGCAGTGGTTCGGATGTTCCGAAGACACGGTATCTGGTTCCGAGGCATGTTCTGAGGGACTCAGTTTTTAAAGTGTAAAATATTGTTTGATTATATGTTTGTTGCATGTGATGTTAGTACCCCATTGTTAATCTAAAAATGTACTAACCCTCTTCTCTTATTACTATAGTGTATCTACTATTGTATTCACTTCCAGGCCGACTCTATTGGTCGGGCACTGAGTGATTTCACTTCCAGGCCGACGCTATATTTGTCGGGCACTGAGTGACCTCAAGGCCTTATTCAAAATGTCAGATCTGGTCCTATCCAGAAACAACCGAGAAGTGACCTGAGAATCTAGACCTAACTCAATAAGTCAATGCCAAAAGACAATATGAGTTTTGGACTGAGCACCTTATTATATTATATCTTGTGGATTATTGTAATTTAAAAAGGATAGAACCAAGTAGGAGAATCAATTCCATGTACCCTGGATATTTTTGGGAAAACAAGTGGGATTTGAAATACTACTTGTGTGTATATGTTTGATGCTATGTATATTGATTGTGCACTTGTTTGTTTGTTTGAACAGAGACCGCGAAACCAGCACAGTTACGGTGAGGGAACTTAACTTTGCAGTAGATGTAAACAAGTTTTGTTATTTGAGATGGATTTTAGAGCAATGAGTGGCTTCAAGTTGATGAACCCACTCATGTGCCTAGACATGACGCACTGTTATAAGAAGTATTTATGATAATGGTGAATGCTATGATGTTGATCATATAAATTGTGTAATATTGCTTCCACGTACCTTTTACTATTGAACGATCGCCGAAGGTGTCAGTTACGTCTACTGGACCAGGTGGGTCGACAGTGACTGACAAGGTGTATCAGTACCGATTTTGAGGTGTATACCGGAGATGTACTTGTAAGGAGGTATTTTGACCGTGTCGGGACTTAATACAACTGGTATCAGCATAGTATCTGGGGGGTTACTGTTGGATGATAGCAGTAATGGAAAAGATGATGAGATAATGGAAATGATGATGAGACTTTACTTGATATTGTGAATTTATTACAAAGCATGAGATGTTATATTGCAACTGTTGATTGTATATTAACCTGCTGTTTACTTAAAACTGCACTGTTATATTTCCTTCAGTGGGCTAGTTAGCTCACCCCACTCACCTTTCAGGAGATAAACCCGAGAAAGAGAACCCTCTATTTGAAGGTTAGAGTGAATAAGCTGCGGCGTTGTTTTGGGATTCCCACTGAGGGGAATATCTTTATCTTTGCTTTCTGGTTCTTTGAACCATTTGTTTTGTAAAGTACCGAGTATGGTACTTGATTTGTATCAACATGATGTATTAAGACTACTATGCTTCTATAGTTACTCTGATGATGTCTAATGATAATTTAATGGTTGGAATTATGTGATCATGCAATGTGTTATTTTTTGTGTCTATTTGTTGGGTATACTTATGGTATATGTTTGAGTCCACATGTTGGGATCATGTGTGACCTTTTGGGCCTAACTGTTGATCCGGCCCAGATAGAATGCTTGTGTTAGTTTATTTTTTCAAAAAAAAAAAAATCAGTCGCATTCCGGGCCCACACTTTGGGTCGGGGCGTGTCAGCTTGGTATCAGAGATTCGGCTCAAACTCTAAGACTGTGATGGATTACAACCTAGTTAGATTTGCTTTTGCCTTAAAACTGTAATTGTTTTTGATATTTTCCTATTTTTGGTGATACAGTTATGTCAAGCAGTGTAGAGTACTCTGAGTTGTGGGACAGAGGGACCCCTAGCTGCCCGATCGACCTGGTTTCTTCTGATTCCAGTTTTCCAAACTTCGCCAATGAAGTTGCACCTGATGAAGAAGTGGAAGTAGCTTCGCCTGAGTATCATGTTGGGGCCGTTCCTGAAGAGGAAGTGGGAGATGTCCCAAACCTAGAGGAGTTTGTAGGGGAGATAGGCTCGCCTTAGTATACTCCTGCTACTCCGTCTTTGGATGAGTATTTGGACTATATGTACGAATTATGCAATCAGGAGGGGCACAACTATACTTATTGCCCCTACCCTATTAATGTCATTTACCCTATTTGCGGACTTCGCGGGCATGGGAGCGCAAGGACTAACTGTCATTATATTGGAGGACCAGGGATCATACCCTGTTTGACCTATGGAGTGTTCGGGCATAAGTCGGCGACTTGTCTGGACAACTTCTTTTACTTTGGTGATAGTGCAGGATCTTCTTCGGAAGATTAGATTTGAGTATGTTGAGGGTATCGGGGAGATTGTTTTATTTTGTAAGGGTTGAGTTTTGTTTTGTTGTTTTGAAGGGATTTCAAGCCCTACTAACCCTTGTAATTGAAATGCATTTGAATGATTTCTAATGAATTTTTTGCAAACTTGTGTGATTTGTCTTGAATATCTTAAAATAGTTAAGTGATATTTACAAGTGTAAATAATAGATGTCAGGACCCAACGCTCACTCTAACAACTAGTCGTGGGAGGAGGACTGGTCTTCTACCCCGTGACTTACCCAATGAGGTCGTTCGTGCGGTGGTAGAAGCATTTCAGCAAATAACTGAAAATATGCGACGCCCTCCAATCCGTATGCTAGAGGAGAGAGCCACCTCGGCTCTTAAAGAGTTCAAGCGACTGAACCAGACGAGTTTCTCGGGGACAGAGGACCATAGCGCAGCAAAGAACTGGCTGACTCAGATTAGCCGGATCGTTAACATCCTCGCTATTGCCGATGACTTGAGAGTAACCTTGGCGGCGTACCAGCTAGAAAGAAAAGCTTACGAGTGGTGGGAAGCGAAGAACTTGGTTCATAACCATGAGCCAATAACGTGGGAAGAGTTGTCTGCAGCCTTTCTGGCCCGTTACTTTCCAAAGATCGTGCAAGAGGTGAGGAAGAGGGAATTCTTCAACATCCAACAAGGATCTGACTCTGTGGCACAGTATGCCATGCGCTTCATCGACTTGATGCAGTTCGTGCCCTGGATTGCGGCGAACGAAGAGGAAAAGGTCCAGTATTTTGAGAATGGACTCCGACCTTTTTTGTAGCGACAAGTAGCTGGTTTGATCTTTGACACTTTGGAGGAGATCATTGATCGAGCTTCAAAGGTAGAAGCAGTGGACTCCATCAACCAGAGTGTCGACAACTCTCAGAAATCTTCTTCCAACAAGAAGGCCAAGTTTAACCAGTAGAGGCCGTCCTTCAAGAAGAGCCAGCCTAGCACAGGACAGCCGAGTTGGTCTGACTCCCGGCAATTTGTGTGCTATACCTGCAGCCAGCCTGGGCATACGTCTAAGTTTTGCCCGGCAAGAAAGGAAAAGGCGTGTCATCATTGCAAGCAGATCGGGCACCTCCTTAGAGACTGCTCCTATCTCGGTAAAGTTGCACCGTCGCAAGGCACAGAAGTTTCTTTCTCTGTAGTGCAGCCATTTGTTGGTCGAGGTTCTCAGCAAACCTCCAAAGGCTCTGTGGCACCAAGGAACGGACCACCAAGGAACAGTTAAGGGAGAGACAAGGACGTTCTCAGGGGGAGAGTCTACACAATTGGGAGTCAGAAGGAAGAGCCAATGGAGAATACGGTGATGGAAGGTACCCTTAATCTTTTCAGTCTTTTGGCTCGAGTGCTTTTTGATACCGGTGCTTCGCATTCCTTTATTTTTAGAGCTTGTTGTGTTAGATTGGGTTTGGAACCGGTAGAAGTAGATAATCCGATAATGGTAGTATCACCCTTGGGTAAGAACGCTTTGGTAAACCAGATGTGTAGATCTTGCGTTTTAAAGATTAGCGGTGTAGAGTTGTCCTATGATTTTCTTGTGTTGGAAATGACGGACTTTGACATCATCCTTGTCATGGATTGGTTGTCAGTTTTCGAGGTTCTGATCGATTGTTCTTAGAGGAGAATTCGTGGGGTCTCCTCAACCAATGAGAGGTTTTTGGAACGTTGATACCCTATGAGAAGATGAGAGTCACTTTCTCTGGCCTTAGGGCATATCCTGGTAGTGTGGTGGCGAGCATGGGTTAGGAAGATGTAGGTGGTATAGGGTCTGTTGCTCCTCGGGTGGTGTGTGAGTTTATGGATGTATTTCCTGACCAGTTGGCTGGGCTACCTCCACGCTGAGAAATAGAGTTTGTTATAGACCTACAGCAAATAACATCTCCAATTTCCATGGCACCCTATCGGATGGCGCCGGCTGAGCAGAGAGAGCTAGCTATGCTGGTAGATGAGCTTCTTAATCTTGGTTTTATCCGTCAGAGTAACTCGCCGTGGGGCGCACCTAGCTCTCTTTGTGAAAAAGAAGGACGGATCGATGAGGATGTATATAGATTACCGGCGCCTTAACCAGGTAACTATTAAGAATAAGTATCCGTTGCCTAGAATAGACGACTTCTTTGACCTTTTGAGGGGATCGAGGTGCTTTTCGAAAATCGATTTGAGATCGGGTTACCATCAGTTGCGGATTCGAGAGGAAGACATTCCTAAGGCTGCTTTTCGGATGCAGTATGGTTTTTACGAGTTTGTGGTGATGCCTTTTGGTTTGATGAACGCGCCAGCCATGTTTATGGATTTGATGAATCATGTTTTCCGACCGTACCTGCGAGAGTTCGTGATAGTCTTCATAGACGATATCTTGATCTTTTTGTCGTCAGAGGAGGAGCACGAGCATCATCTGCGCATTGTTCTTCAGACTCTTCGAGAGCATCAGTTGTTCGCTAAGTTGAGCAAGTACGAGTTTTGGTTGACTCAAGTGCAGTTTCTGGGACATGTGGTGTCTCCAGGAGGGATCTCCGTAGATCCAGCGAAGGTGGAAACAGTGAAGACTTGGGAAAGTCCCAAGAGTGTGTTCGAGATCAGGAGCTTTCTGGAATTAGCGGGATATTACCAAAAGTTTATCCCACACTTCTCTCAAATTGCGGTGCCGATGACTCGGCTGACGAGAACGTCAAGTTCGAGTGGAGCGAAGCTTGTGAAAGAGCATTCCAGGAGCTGAAGGAGAAGTTGATTACATCTCCAGTTTTGGTGATACCCGAGTAAGGACGAGGTTACGATGTGTATTGCGACGCGTCCAAGTTTGGTTTGGGTTGTGTGCTGATGCAAGAGGGGAAGGTAGTAGCTTATGGTTCCAAGAAATTGAAAGGACATGAGCAGAACTACCCGACTCATGATTTGGAGTTAGCAACCGTTGTATTCTCGTTAAAGTTGTGGAAACATTACTTATATGGTGAGAAGTTCAATGTATTTTCTGATCACCATAGTCTCAAGTATATCTTCACTCAGAAAGACTTAAATAGGAGGCAGCGAAGATGGATGGAGTACCTGGGAGATTATGACTTCAGTCTCTTTTATCACCCAGGGTAAGCCAACGTAGTGGCCGCTGCCTTGAGTAGGAAGTCTCACAGCAACGTAGCAAGGATGACATCCTTGCAGTGGAAGATGTTGAAAGTTCTGTCCGAGTATGATCTGGAGCTGATCGAAAGAAGCGGGTCAGCAAGAATCCATAGTTTGGTTCTGCAAGCCGAGGTAATTAGATTGGTGTTGGAAGGACAACAGAACGATCTAGAAACAAAGGAGTTGGCGACTCAGCTTTCAGGAGGAGCGAATCTGGAAGATTGGAAGGTCAAGGCAGACGGAGGTCTGAAGTTCAAAGATAGACTTTTTGTACCAAAGTCGGACGAGTGCAGGAGAAAAGTGCTTGATCACTTTCATCATTCTCGCTTTACGGTGCATCCTAGTGGTACAAAGATGTATCATGACTTGCGGCGACTTTTCTGGTGGAAAGGCATGAAGCGAGAGGTAGCAGATTTTGTGTCTAAGTGCCTAACTTGTCAACAAATGAAAGCTAAATATCAACGACCTTGTGGAAAGATGCAACCTTTGAAAGTGGTTGAATGGAAGTGGGAGCATATCAAGATGGATTTTGTAACTAGATTCCCAAAGTCGCCTAAAAAGAACAACACTATTTGGATAATAGTTGATCGATTGACAAATTTAACTCACTTTCTGCCGATCAAGAAGACTGATTCTTTGGCTACTCTAAGTAGATTGTATTTAAAAGAGGTAGTCAGATTGCGTGGAGTGCCTGTATCCATTGTATCTGATAGAGATCCTAGGTTTGTATCAAGGTTTTGACAAGGATTGGAAGAGAAGTTGGGGACTAAGCTGTGCTTCAGCACTGCTTTTCACCCTCAGACGGATGGTCAATCAGAGAAAACCATTCAAACCTTAGAGGATATGCTAAGAGCTTGTGTGATGGATATGCAGGGAAATTGGGAAGATCACTTGCCTTTAATCGAGTTTGTCTACAACAACAGCTATTACTCTAGTATGCAGATGGCACCCTACGAGGCTCTGTATGGCGGACCTTACAGGTCACCTCTTTGTTAGGACAAAGGTAGGAGACAAAGCGCTGCTAGGACCTAATCTAGTGCGTGAGACGTCAAAACAAGTTGAAATGATCAGACAACGTCTCAAGACAGCCCAGAGCAGACAAAAGAGTTATGCTGACAAAAGGCGACGACCTTTGGAGTTTGGAGTTGGCGACCGAGCTTTTCTACGTGTGGCACCACGTCATGGAGTGCAACGGTTCGGGCGTAAGGGAAAACTATCACCTCGATATGTTGGACCCTTTGAGATCTTAAAGAGGATAGGTGAAGTGGCCTATCAGTTGGATCTTCCTCAAGCTTTGGAGAGAGTGCATAGTACATTTCATGTATCTATGTTAAGGAAGTACGAGCCTAATCCATCGCTTGTGATAACTTTTGAAGATATTAAAGTCTCAGAAGACCTAACTTTTGAAGAAGTGCCAGTCAAGATTCAAGGACACCAGACTCAAGAGCTCAGGAGGAAATCTATTCCTCTAATGCGAGTGATGTGGGAATATCGCGATGTGCAACATGAGAAGTGGGAACGTGAATCGACGATGCGGAAGCTGTACCCTGGCTTGTTCACAGGCTAAAAAGGTATAAGTTTGTTTTAAATTTCGGGACAAAATTTCTTTTAGAGGGGTAGAATGTAATACCCTGACGCATATTAGGCGTAGTTTAGCTTAATAAATCTGGTTTGACCGGTTAATCTCGAAGATTACGGTTATGGCTTTGAGGAAAGCCCAGGTATAGCCCAATCCGAGCTCGAGAGCTCAGTGATCCAGCTCGTCCAGCTGGAGGGGCAAAATGGTAATTTACCGTTTATTGTTATTATTTTATAATTTATGTTGTTATGTGATTATTTTTGGATGATAATATTCTCCTTAGTCAAGGATTTGTATTTCTAATTTTAAAATAATTTTTATTTTCAGAAAATAGTATTTAAAATCGCCCGTCAAAACCCCGAAAGGGAGTAATAATTATTTTAAATTGTTTTGAAAATGAGATAAATTTCGTGTTAGACCATTTTAAGTATGGTCTAATTATTCTTCGAATCCCAAAAATGAGGTTTCTAAATTGTTTTTTTTAACATTTGTTTAATTAAGTAAATAGTATTAAATCGTGATTTTTATTTAAATCAATGGCTTTTAGTGAGTTTTAAATCCCAAAATTTTTACATTGATTAAAGTTTTTAAAACCCAACTTATCTGTAAGGTTGGATTAAGATTTTGAGTTCTTAAAATCATGCTTTTAGTTAAAAATCAGGTTTTTTATTAAAAAAGGGACTAATTTGCAAAACTGAAAACTTGGAAGGGCTCATTTGCAACCATCGGCAACTTGCCGGTTACTGTTGGAAACGTAAACCGATGCTATATGCAGAAGCATGCAGTGGCTCGACGGCCACTTCTTCCGGCCAAATCTCTATAAAATGGCCCTCAATCTGTTGGTTTAAACTCCCACTAAAATTTTCTATCTTCTCCCTCTCTCCGTCTCAGTTCCAGCTGATTGAAAACCAGACGATCACCCTCTGTTTCTTCCCAGTTTTCACTTACAGGAGCTTAAGAGGAAAGATTTTCAAAGATCGGATTTTTAGCCCAGGACTCCAGTGAAGGTAATCACTGTGTTCCTTTTCAAATTCCAGTTGGTTTAGAATCAAGAAAAACTAGTTTTGGCCTTTATTTGAGTAAGAAAAACCCGTTTGAAGTTTAAGAAAAACAGTGGGTTCTCTTGTACCCGTGAGCTTTCAGTGTTAAAATCCAATGGCTTGCTGAGCTTTAAAGCTGCAAACCTCTCCCTTAGGAAAGAGGACTCCCAGAGGAGTCCATCGGACCGGCTAGTTGTGGAAACTGAATCTGGGAAACCCACTGTTTCCAGATTCGCATTTCACACATTGTTTGCCGTCACTGTCTGCTGGTGCAGACAGTGAGGAAGACAACTCTCAGACAGTCCGAGAGTCGATCTTCGGACGGTCCGAGGGTCACACCCTTCGGACGGTCCGAAGGACCCCTCAGACGTTCCGAGCTTTACCCGAAGCCCAGAAGCGGCCGAGGCTAGCCTGACTCGTCCGGATGTTCCGAGCAGAGCTCGGAAGGACCGAACCCCACTCGGACGATCTGAGCCCTACTTCGGATGTTCCGAGGCACCAGACTCACCGAGACCTGTTTTCGGATTTTAATCGGTTCGGAAGGACTTCGGATGATCCGAGACCCGATCTTCGGACGATCCGAAGTCAGACCCACAGTCCGAGGTCAGTGACTAGTGTAGGCAGTGGTTCGGATGATCCGAAGACACGGTACCTGGTTCCGAGGCATGTTCCGAGGGACCTAGTTTTTAAAGTGTAAAATATTGTTTGATTATATGTTTGTTGCATGTGATGTTAGTACCCCATTGTTAATCTAAAAATGTACTAACCCTCTTCTCTTATTACTATAGTGTATCTATTATTGTATTCACTTCCAGGCCGACTCTATTGGTCGGGCACTGAGTGATTTCACTTCCAGGCAGATGCTATATTTGTTGGGCACTGAGTGACCTCAAGGCCTTACTCCAAATGTCAGATCTGGTCCTATCCAGAAGACAACCGAGAAGTGACCTGAGAATCTAAACCTAACTCAATAAGTCAATCCGGTCAATGCCCAGAAGATAATATGAGTTTTGGACTGAGCACCTTATTATATTATATCTTGTGGATTATTGTAATTTAAAAAGAATAGAAACCAAGTAGGAGACTCAATTCCATGTACCCTGGATATTTTTGGGAAAACAAGTGGGATTTGAAATACTACTTGTGTGTATATATTTGATGCTATGTACTGCAGCATGAGTTTCTTGGATCTGTTTTCCAGCCAGAGACGAGTTGTATAAGGACAAATTTAACTGTTTAAATGTACTTATGCAAATACATTTAAGAATAGCTAGAATTGGTCAACAAACTCACTTATGGGCTTGGTTTCTCCTCTTTATGTAATTAAAATAGTAAATGTGTTTTCTCCATTAAGTCATTCCTTTCCCTCCTACTAGTATAGCTTAAAGTATTTAATGTCTAAAGTGTCAATCTTCTTTTTACAAACAGTCCTTCGAACCAATTGATTTCAAATTCGTTTCTTTTCCTTTTTCTTTTTCTACTTTGTTAACTGTATAAATGTTTAGACCTTTTACTTATGTATCTGAGTTTTCAAAGTATATATGGGTTATATTTTTTAATTTAATGGTTTAAATTTTTATAATGATTCCTTTGTTCCTATGAAATACTCCATTCCTATTCAATTAATTTATTTTGAAAATTGTTCAAACTATCTTTGGCACTTATTACCTTAAGGTTTTCATTACCTTATACTCCCTCATCTACTACCAGCCACCATCAGTTCCTTCTTGTTTGGGCCAGCCAACGTCCTAACTCTTTCACTGTCTATGAATTAGTATGTATAACCCACATAGATACCTTCTAACCATAGGCTGCAAACTGTCTAATGTATCACCATAGGTTCAACTTGTCCTAAGTGGGTTGGAATCCATGATCGGATCTTTAGACCTTGGCCAAACTTTTATTATCTTAGGCTTAATAAGTAGATCAGGCCTAGAGTATCAAGTAATGAGTAGAACTAAGCATTTGAACCTCCACCTGAACCAAGCATAGTTCAGTTTTGCTGTATGGAACCTCTATCTTGTGGTCATAGTTTTGATCTTAAATTATACCACAAACATAGATGGGATAACAACCAAAGTCTGTGCACCGTTATGTTTAATTTTCCTAATTAGGTTACTGTTTCTTCTTATGGACCTGTGCTTTTAAAAAACATTAGGTTATTTTAATGGGTATGCTTTTAGTCCCTTTGTTTTAATTTACTTCATTAAATTAATTCTTGATTTTTAAAAGTTTTGGCAAACATTGAGTGACCATCCTTATTCTTAATTATTTTTAAAGTTTTCCCTACTTATAATTTTACACACCTTATCTTATTTAAAAGTGTTATTTTATTATAACTTTTAATTAATGATTTAAATTCGGCTTTTCACAAGGTAGGTTCCTATGGTTATTTTTTGATTGTATTTAACCTCATTATTATTTGAGTTCTTTATTTAATGTTTTCAAATTTACAAATTGATTTAACCGATATACTTATCCATCATTTGACAAGGTTCTCTTATTACATTGTTTTATCGATTTAAATTCACTTAAATAGTAAGTGTTCAATAACCCACTTTGCCATGATTTGTTATCTTCACAAAGAACTCTCCTTATTTCATGAAAAAGGTTTTTATTGCTTTATTAGTGCTTTGTTGGATTATGCCTAGTCCGACTATACAATGCAAAGGCCCCAAACCTTATTCTTAATCTTGGACCCTAGAAACCCTTTTACACTTATTTAAGTTTAAGTTGGAAGTAATTGATGAGCACTGGAAAATGACTATTTTACCCTTATATTTGGACTAGTTAGTCCCTTGTTTTGTGTATTTTAGAATATGTTTAATGAGATTTTGGACGTTTTGCAGGATTTACAGGGAAATGTAAGATATGAGAATTAAAAAGGTGAATTTTGCAATTTTTGGGCATAAGTTTATATTTTGGAAAGTTAGAATTTTTAATAATTATTTTACCACAAATTTTAGGGGTTTTATTTGTAAACTAATTAATTCAAATCCATTTATGAGAGTTTGGATTAATTTAGTTAATTTTAGAATTGATTATAAATGGTAAAATTAATTATTAGACTTTCCATATTTGAAAAGCCTAATTATTGAGCTCATTAAGAAAAACCTATGAAGAAATCCACATGTGTGAATACTATTGTCATTATCTCAAGAGGAAATTCGAAATTTAGAAGTCAATATAAGAGGATTTTCAAATTTGACAAGTGGATTAAGGAAAGAGAAAGAAAATAAGAAAGTGAGAAAAATAAGGAAGGTTTGACACATGTTCAGTATTTTGGTCATAAATTTCCACTCAAATGTCTGATTGCTTTGATTCTTTTTGTGTTGGAAAGAAGACTTCAAGAGCTACAACTTTGTAGTTTATAACTTTCCTGATTCTGACGTTAAAAAGATCAAAACTGAGCTACAAGATGGTGTATGTGTAAATAACGGGATTCTGCACCCACTTTCCTTTTACGAATTTAGCTCCTTACCTCCTTTAAGTCATTCCATATTTAGTACAAATCAAATCCGCCCTCCATGTGTCCCTTGCTTTATTTAAATCTTTGAATCCAATCCATTCATTTCACCTCCTTTCATCTATAAATACTGGCCTTCTCCCATTGAGAAAACTGAACTTGGGCATTGAAGAAAAGGAGAGGAGAGGAAGAAGAGAAGGAGAAAGACTGTAGGATTTTCAATCCACATTAGGTTCTAAGGTTGGTGGATTTTGATTTTCATTGTATTTCTTTTTCTTTAAAATTCCATTGATATGTAAGTCTAAATTCATGTTTCATAAATAAAATTGAGGTGTGATGAAATACTTAGTCTATGGTTTTCTAATTATTCAATTTACGTATGATGATTATTTGATTTTCTTTTTATTCTTTAATTAAGTTTATGTGTGGATTTATTTTAATTATTTCAAATTAAATGTGATGAAAATTTAGATTGAATAGACTTCTTTCTTCAATCTAAGGCTCTTATTTTAAGAGTGCGATGAAATATTTTAGATTTGAAGATAAAGTTTAAATTTTATTCATTCTAAGGTTTAATTTGAGATTTTTAATTTAATGAAATCCATGAATTTAATTCTTAGAATATTTATTGATGAAAAATTTGAATACATGATTGGTGATTTACGTGAGCTCCGTATTCTAGGCCTTTGTTTTACTTTTAAAATATGGAAAATAATGCCTCATTGATTCTTTGAGTCAGTTCCACTGTAAATATGTACAGATGTAATTTAGGTGTCTTTAATTTTATTTTTGTTTATAAATCCAAAAACTCTTGAAATTGATGAACTAGGATGGAAATAATTTAATTGCATCTTAATTTAGTATTTTAAATTAGATTGAGATTGTTTATATTTATATATTAATGCCATCATCTTAATTGAAATTAGTTAAATTGTTAGATTATATGTTTAAATCTAGAATGTTTCTAAATTAAGATTAAAACTCATATATTAGATAAATTATTCCATATTTATGATTTTTCTCTATATTTCTCAAAGTTCTTAAAATACGTAATTCAATGTGTATTTTCATGGATATATTTTCCTCAGTTCCGACGGGATCGACCTCACACTTAATCGCTACACTATCTAATGGTTCGTGCGCTTGCGAATTATAAATTTAAAATTTGCAAAACAAGTAATATTAAAGAATACTCAAAACTTTAAACGAACTTTATGCAGCACTTCCCAAACGTCCTATTGATTGATTTCAAGTTGGAATGCGTGTGGATTCGTCACCTACACTTTATGAACTTTTTAGATAAGGGAAAATAATACTTTGTACCTTTACCGAGCATGAAAATTCTCTATGTTATTTGTAATAGAAAAGAATATTGTATGGCATGTATTTGGAATGTAATATTGGATTTAGGAAAAGGACTGAGTTATATTTTAGAATAGTAGTTATAGTCCGGTGCTCAATCACAGTAATGTAAGGGATTTGGCTAAGTAAACTAATGGCCGTAAGGAGACTCAGTTTGCCCAGATAAATGGAAATCAACTACTAACCTTATTGAAAGATTCAAAAATTATTTTCGAATTAGTTGGATGTTATGGTATTATTTGTATTATTATTGAGATTGATTTATAATATTGTGGCCATAATAAAATGTTGTAATATGATGTATGTGTGATATCATTAAGGTTGAATGTTTTAGAATATGTACATGATGTTTATGTTCAATTGAGATTATAATCATGTTTCGAGTATGATGTCAATGATTTTACTCATGGCATGTTAATATGATTCATAACATGTAGCATGATGATAGAGATGATGGATAGTAGACATGACATTGAGTATGACATCTTCATGTTCATGGGATTGGTATGGAGGTGTTGGCCGTGTAACTTCATGATGACCACGATGGTGGTAGTTTGAGGCCCCGCTTTTAGTGAGAAGTACCACATATGTGGTATGTTTAGTTTGTTAGGCCATGAAAGATCACGAAGACTGATATTTGGTGGTAGTTGCGTTGTATAGACCCCATTTGATATGGAAAGTACCACTCTGCGGTAAGTTATAGGCCTCGCTTCAGTGGGATGGCCACAAAATACAGTGGGTATGTTGTGGAGGAATGAGAAACTGAACATTTCCTTGAGTATTGTGCATTACATGGCATAGTGCATTGATATTAAAAGCATATTATTTAATCATGTTTTATGATCATATTTATAGAGAATAATAAAGATATTATGTTGGGTATGAATTATTGTATTCCTTCACTGGGCTTGGAGCTCACACCCCTTAAATTGCAGATAATCCTCTAGACTTAGGATTGGAGGAGACCACTGATGTTTAGAGACTGTCAAGGATGAATATTTAATTTCTTAGTATAGTTGTGGATTTATGTGATTAGATTTATTTTATTTGATATTACATATTTTGAGAGATTTGATTAGTTAGCTTGAAATAATTGAGAACTTTGAGAATATTGATTTTTATTTTATTTTATGGAATGGGAAGTGAGTAGTGAGATTAAATGTGATGTTGATAATAGATGTTATTCATTTCATATTATCAATGACATTATGATTTAAGTGATGTGTAAAATGAGCTTGAAAGATTTGATGATTTTGTTATTTCATTTATAATCTTAAAAAAATATATATATTCATTTCCCCTCGCCACAAATCTGTGATATAAGACCCATTAGTTGCATTGATTTATTGAATCACGCCCGTTCAACCTGTAGTTAAGCGGGCCACGACCCGTTTAGGTTGTAGAAAGGAGCGGGGCGTTACATCAATGCTCTAAGTGTATGGCATTCTCCAATTTTACCAATGTTATCAAACTCGAATTTATCGAAATTGGTGTAGGGGTATGATTCGTGAATAAAAAATCGTAAAATCGTACAATTCATATATCATCTTATTCCCATAGCCATTTTGTTGACCCGGGGCATTACAGATTTGTCATATATTCCAACTACAGATACGTGATACGACTGTTGAACATTGGAGTAAATAGTGGATAAACATCTCATATATGTTAAACATGTACATTGAGTTGATCTAACATGCGAAATCATGTGCATGCTTGGTATGTTGGTATATGCGTTGGATTTAATATATGTTCCAACATGATGCATGATTTAAGCTCATCGCACTTTATATATGAGGTTTACTCTATAATATGTGATGATTGATCCATGAGAGAATCACCAATTTATTGACCGCGAGGTTGTCCCACAGAAGAATCATAGGGTTAATACATGAGGTTGTACCATGTGGAAGGCGAGGTTGTGTTGTACTAATCCGAAATAATAGATCGTATATGGGCAAGAATTACAAGGTTGTATTGTTATTGCGAGGTTGTTCCGCTAACGTGAGGTTGTACAGCGTGGTTAACGAGGTTGTTTCGCGTATGTGCACACGAAAGGTTGTTCTGCATGAACACGAGGTTGTACCGAGATAATTTGCCCTACGATCCTATAAGTTACATGTGTGATATGTTTTGATATGCTGAATGATAATTATGTTTTGCATTTATATAATTGTTATAGGGTTATCAACATTCTTGATTGATAAAATGATCTATGCTATATGTTGTTTCTCTTCAGTAGGCAGTTGCTCTCATTCCATTACGATTTCAGAAAATTACCAAAAGAATGTCTAGACGAACCTACTCTGCAGGGTTAGAGTTATCAGTCCCTGGTGTTTTCCCATTCTCTAGGAATTTATTGCTTTTATTAGATAAAAGTTAAGAAGGGCTGTAATAGTTCTATGATTTTTTCTATCCCTATTTGATTTGGATAAATAATATTTCCCTCTATGTGTTCTGCTATGGTTAGTCCTTGGTGATATACATGTTAGGGAAATTATGCATGGTGATTGGGATACATAGAAATGTGTTGAGTAATCGGTGTAAGTACATGGGACCCTTTTAGAAGTAAAAAATAGTTGTGTCTTGTGGGCCTTTGGCGGGGCAAGGCGTGAAACGGTCCATTTGAAGAAAAAAAAAATCTAAATGCACAAGTTGTGTTTGTAGAAGAACATAAATTTGAAGGAGAATTTGTAGGGAATTACCATCTTCTCTTTTGTCTGAGTTGATGATGTTTTCTCTACGAAAGTGGAGAATTTATGTACATATGAGAAGTTGACTACTGTCAAAAAAATGAATTTATCTAAACTTGAGAAGTTGGACTTCTAAAAATGCCAGTCCACTTTCTCGATTAAGACACAACCATAATTTTTCTCACGCAAACATTATGTTTGAAGAAATATATTCTCTCTGTTCCATTTTAATTGTCTCATATGAAATATTTATATTTTTTAAGGAACTCTTTATATAAAGTTAGTACTCACGTGATCTCATCAATTTTTAACACATTTTATACTACTTGAATATAAATGAGACAACTATTTTGGAATAATTCTAAAATCCATATACGACCAGTAATTTGGGAAAGAAGGAGTATTATATTACTTTAGTTATGCAATTTCTATTATAAAAGATGTAGCTATTTGATGATTTCTTATACCAAATTTAGGAGAAAATAATATTTTCAATCATTAAATTTAAATACATCAAAATAAAATGCAAAATATATACTATTTTTAAAGTATTTAGATTATGTGATTATCAATAATTTTTCTCATATTTTTTCAATTAAATTATTGGAAAATATTTCATTTCATTTGATAAAACCTTTAATACACTATACTAAAAATCATTTCTTATATTTCTAAGAACAGGATTAATCTTCTAGCATGGTTGAGTTTTATTTTTTATTATTACTATTGAAATTAGAATTAAGATCACCTACTCATTCATTAATTTTTTTAAAAATTCATGGGCAAATCAACTTGACTCTGACCAATATAATTCTCTGTCAAATAAGCTAATAAATTTTTCTAAATTTCTTAAGTTAAATTCAAAATTTCACTTAAATTAATTAATTTAATAAAATTTAAAGAGTAGTCATTTAGATACTCTACTTTTCTTTTAGAAGACACTCTATTTCAAAATTTTATGTAAAGTTATTATTTTCCTCCTCAATTTTAAATAGAGGAATTATTATTATTATTTTTTAAACTGAAGAGTAAAATAATAATTTTAATACAAAATTTTTAAACGAAGGATGTATAAATGGCCACCGAGAAGTCTAATTTCCAGTTTTCCAACAGTCAATTTACACTTGGACCTGCGGACCACTGAACATCACCTGCTTCATTTAATACCGCTGCAGATGTCCACGGGTTTGGGATTTTTAATTTAGAATAATAAGAAAGGGAAGACAAAACACATGGAGTCTCACATGCGCCAACCGCCACAGTAGTCTTTCTTCTTCTCTATAACTTTTCATCTCACCTCTTTCTTTTCATGAATCTGAAAAATCCATCGCCACTCTACTCGAATCTCCGGAAAAGAGATGTAAGGTATTGACTCAACCCATTTTGAGTTTCTTCATACTTTATATAATTATCATGAATTCTCTTCTCTGGTTCTTCCACTCAAATCTAATGCTTCTGCACATTTCTTTCGATTGTGTTACAATTGCAGCTTGAAAATGGCTTTATAACTACATTATTTGTGTTTTCTCTCTTTCTCTTCTCCTGCACCTGATCATTTCTCTTGATTGATTGTTTAATTTCTGATTTGGGTTCTCTCTTTCTTTAAGTTCTAACTTATATTCTGATCTGATTTCGATTCGTCTTAAGTTTCTTGTTAAAGCTTGAAATTGGCGACTGAGTCTGCATTAGTTTGTGGGTGTTTTCTTTCTCACTCTTGCCGGAAAATCAAATCGAGGTTGATTTGCTAGGCGGGATTTTGGTGTTATGTCATTCATGAGTTGTCGGACTATTTAGAAAAAGGGTGATATGTTTCTCTGTCCGGGAGAAACTTTTTCTTCTGTTTTATGACTATTGATTTTTTGTTCTAAACTATTCTTTTTTTAATTGAAAATCCAAGATCGTGTTTGGATCAGAGGAAAGTGGGTGGGAAGTGGCAATTTCTCTCGGTGGCCCAGCCGCTGAGGTGGGTGGAGGTGTTCCACCACCTAGGGAACGCCTAACTATAACGTGTTTCTGTGAGACGTATGGAGAGGGAGACATTTCCCCATTGGCCATTTTCCTGTAGGAGGGAAACATGCATTGGGGCTGTTTGTCATTTTCCATATAAGGAGTATGGAAAATGAGACCCTTACTTTCTTTCTACCATGGAATGAGGGCTGGCTCTTTGGCAAGACGACAAGAAATTTGACATTACTCCCATCTAAGCACAATAAATTTGACTTTACTCTCCTAGAGGATGCACTTTTAACTTTACTCTCATCTGAGGACAAAATGAAGGAATAGTTCAGCAATGATGGTCAAGAATTAAGATTAAGTAGCATAGCTTAGGGTGTTTCTATCACTTTAGAAGTGTAAATCCAAACGCAGGTAGCTAAGTAGTAATTTACTAGGTGAATCCGAGGTCGAATGGATAGGGACTGAAGGAATTAAGAACACTTAATCAAAGAGACGACGATAACTAGTTTCCACACAGAGTATGGTTGGAAATGTCACCCAGTTTCAGGATTTGCAATATTGATTTTGCTCCTTATTCAATTCTGCAAAACACCCGTAACTGCTGGTTGGTTCCATCGTGTTCGCTACCAGATTCAATCAGAGAATTGTATTCAGCCCAGCTGCTGATAGATCTTTGGATCTATGATCTGATATTTCGACTGCGTCGGGGATTATTGTTTCTTGGACTATTCAAGATAGTTATTTGATTTATCTGCGATCAGGTTATTCAAATTTTGCTTAAGCTTCCGCATAATAATCGGGCTTCGACTGTCTTGTTTTATTAGCCTATATTAAGAGTGTACAAGATACAAGAGCATTCACACAAGCAAAAAGCTAAACACCCACCACACCCGATATATAATAGTTTAGAGTAAATCCCTCCTACATCCTCTGTTGGACTTACCTACTCTTGGGTTATCCCAAATACACTATGTGGGGAATTACGCCCTCACGAATAGAGTAGGAATTCCACCTACACAATTGAGTAGGAAATTCACCCACTCGTCTAAGATTTTGAAAGATTCGACCTACTCTGGTTTACTTCCTTATCCCTTTATTTTTATAGGGGTTCAAGCATCTTGTTTTAATCCACTTCACAAGATGATGTTTAAATTCTAAACAAGAAGAAACACTTGCCTTTGTAGCTCACTTGATGTAGATTCTTGAAGAGTTCTCCCAACTTGACGTCCTTGATGACGAAGATGTGCCAATGTATGAGCAACCACAAGTTTTGGAAGAAGGTTCTAGGATTATGGATTTGTAAGTTGAATCCTAGATCTATTTTTCTCTCTCTTAATTTCAATCGAGGGTTTGATTGTATTCTCAAATGATTCACCAAGTGTAGTGCAATGAGAGAGATTGGGAGGGGTTGGGATCTCTGGGAATGCCTTAGGATTTTCCTATGTGTAAGGTTCCTCAATTCTCTTTATCATCACACAAAAATCCGGAGCTTTAAATAGGCAAACAGAAAAAGTCCCGAACTGACATGGCGATGGGTAGTGGCACCACGATGGATTGTGACTTAAAAATGTGTCGTTGTAATGTGACCGTTAGCATTTAATGCAGTCCCAACGGATAGAAAACAATCACGCACGATGGATCGTGAAATCCAGTGTTGATGGATCGCCACTTGACGATAGGATCGTCCTGGGGCTAGCTGAGTTTGACAGTATTTGTTCAAACTAGAACATTAAAAATCCCAGTCGATATATCATGAACCCGGTGGGTCGGTCCCGTCCCATACGATGGATCGTGCCCACAATAGTATTGTCCAAATAGTGAACTTGTTTGACAATGTTTTTCCAATCATAACTCTTCTAAATCCGGACGATGGATCGTTAGACCACGAAGGGTTGTCCTTGTCCTTGGCGATGGATCGCCGGACACGATGTGTCGTCCTGACAGTTAATCAGATTTTTACATTTGAGTTCATTGGTTGGATGTCCATGTCCACTTAGGCTTGATTATGATTTACCAATACGTTCTCTAAGCCTAGTCAAGGTCTTCCTAGGTGTGTTGGGTTCACCCTAAAGTCATCTATGGCCAATTTACGTTGGGATTGCCATACATTTTTTTTTTTTTGAGACCCTGGAAAACCTCGAGCCCACCTTGACGATCTGTAATCATGTTGCCAAGGTATGCGTATGCCTCGCCCTCCTAAGACCCTGGGGAGGACACCCCACACCCACATAGAGTGCCCCCAGTTAACGCCACCAGGGATTGAACCTGCTACCTCTCACTGAAAGTAGTGGGAGGCAACCAGTTGGGATACTCAGTGTTGGGTTGGATTGCCATACATTTGGTGATGCTTTGAATCTTGCACTTGATCTTCCAATGCTTTGCTCTTGATTCAGTCTTCACCATACTTGAGTCTTGATCCATTGTCTTCATTCTTCCAAGGCAATGCTCTTCTAGGTCACGTAATTGACAACAAGGTGACTCGGTCAAACCGGAGCACTAACAAACCTTCTATAATGAAATCTTTCATGAAATGTTTACAAAGTTTGTTCGATGTGCAGTTCAATAGTCCTTGATTTCCACATAATATGACATGATCTGAATGAATTGCTGAACATTGTAGACCTTAGGTGAATAACAATGGCAATAGATAGGTGACTTAAGTCTTCCAGTTCAATGTTCATGGACGCTGCCATGTTGTCCCTTCTCGGCCTAATGTTCTTTAATTTCAAAATCAATCTCCTAATATGACAATGTTAGTGCTCCAGGTCCCTTGTCTTTAGATTGCATGGACACTTCAAGATGTGTAATGCACCCATATCGGACACTCACACCTTTTTTTAGCTGAGTCTTCTACTACTCTTTAACATTGTTTTCCAAGATGAACAAAATATTACGATCCCTTTTTCCTCTTACAATCTAATTAGAATATCAATGTTTGTTATTTGATTATTTAGAGTAAAACTAGTACATTATTTTCTATTAGTGTTATATATTTTATTTTCATTTAAAATAAATTTAGATTTGAATTTATTTAGATGTGTTGCTGTGTCACCTTATCCCTCTTTTTTGTTTGACTCACACCCATTCCTATGTCCAAAATGCATAGCCATCTACCGGATGTATGCATCAGAACTAATATTTCTTTGTAACGCTTAACTCTAGATCATCTTTGGATTTTGACCAAAATTACCTGCCAAAAGGGTGAGGACCTTATTCCCATTAAAGAAAGTTCCAAATGACATTTTACAGATTTTCTTGGACTGATCCAAGCCATTCAGCTCTAATAAATGATCCAATGAGGAGATTTGACTTAAGGAGGTGGTGACCAAATCCATTTTGATTCTAGAACCTGTCCCTTTGGATTCTAGTGGTCAAACCATGGGTCAGTGATTAAATGGAAATTAAAACCAAGATATTTTTATTATTCTTCTTCTTATACATTTGTCTTCCCCTTTTTGAATTTTAAGTATGCGCAATCCCTCTTCGTTCAACAACCATCATTTTGCATGCAACATCCATTGTTGATGTTGAAGCTTGGTCTAATCCTACCCCTTCCCTCGTCTATCCCTTTTCACCATTTTTTATCCGATTCTATTCCGTTACATCTTTTGATGTTAATATACAAGTTAATGGACGTGAATATATGTATGGAGACATTGACGCAGGCTAGTGGGCAATGTATGGTAGTCCTGAGAAATTTTGGTCATGGATATTGGTATGAAATCCTATGCTAATAAGACCCACTTACTAATTTAGCATTGGTTACCAACAAACTGTATATGCTGAATAGACGTTGTTATTGCTAGAGATTTCTTACTCAAAAGCTGGTCAACTAATAATTGGTAACCCTGAGGGGTTAGCTTGATGGTCAATTCCCACCCTTGTTTGTGGGAGGTCTTGGGATCAGGCCCTCCTTAACACAAAAAGGGCCACTCCTCATAGTTTGTACCCAGCGTATGCGGATAGGGAAGTTTACACATACTCCAAGGATTAGTCAAGTGCAACGCCTGACTAAGCTTGTTGGGAACTGCCTGGATACCTTGGTCTTGAAAAAAAAAAACCCTTAATAACCGGTCGTGGGTTTTGAATCAAATCGAAGCTCATGTGGAGGAGTTACTGTTTCAAAGTATAAAAGGAAAATCTAGATAGAAATTCAGACTCTGGAAGTGTTTTTTCCTAATTCTTTTAAGTGGAAGCTGTAGATGGGAATCCTTTCTAAAGGAAATGGATCTAGAGAATGGAATGACATATAGAGATATCAGAATATGTCAAATAGGGAAACTGCGCAAAGTCATTGCTAAAACAAGAGGGAACTCTGCAAAGTGGGTGCATTGAGTTGATTGAGTGAGAATGGGCAATGGGGTCAGATAATTGGCAGATGTATGTTTGGGAAACATTTTCCTAATGGAAAAGTTCTGTATATTGTATTTAGGTTTACGGAAAGTTTGAATTTTTATATTTTGTAGGTGTAATCCATTGCTCAGGTGTCAATCTGGGCTACAATCTTAAAAAGTAAATTGGGCTTATTGGATTTTTGGGGACTCTGTCATGGAAAAAGAAACATTGAAATCTAGGACTTGAACGTAGGTTCCATGCTGGAATTGCATGTACAAATATTTTATTTGGTCCCTTACTTTAGTGGAAACAGCTTTCTCTATTTTCATGTGTTCGGAGATGTATGTTTTTCCCAAGTTGCAGCTTTTGCTTCATGTATGAGGTTACAGCAAATGTTAACCCCATCCTTTTTTTAAAGACCTCTTGACATTTTTATGTCCATTCAACCTTGGTATTGTTGAGTTGGTGGCTCTAGGTACTGTCATGTATATGTGGGGATTGGAAATGCCTGAAGGGCTGTAGTAATTGAGGTGGAGATTTTAGCTCAATGATTTTGTGCGGTAGTGAATCTTGAAGATGGCTCCAAATATCTCGGTGCTTTTTATTATGCAACAACTGTTGTCATTTTTGTGGTATGCTGGGAGGACTCAGTTGGCTATTATTTCATTCATTGAGATGAAACATTTCTTGCATCTTGTTGGAAGATGATTTTGAGCTTATTCAGAACTGATTGAAGTTATTGGAAGGTGATCCCCCAGCCCTTCCCCTAGAGAGAAATTCCTGGGAGAGAGTTTTAATGATGTGACCCATAAAAGGATTGGAAAAAAAAGAGATTACTTCGTTTCATTGAATTTTATAATGAAATTAGCTGAATTCTGTGCGTTAGAGACATGATCTACAATTCACATTCCAATTGCTATTTTGAAGACTGAATTTCATGGAATGAAGCATGGCAATTTATTTTAGTAATCAGCACTAAAGCCCAAAGATAGATGGAGCACTCCTCTAAATTGTTGGAAGCTTAATCATAAGGTAGTACTCTTGACATTCCAGCTCTTCTTGTGTGATTCTTATGGACGAGAATTACATGATTATGGATTTTAGGATGCTTCGATAACTATCGCATGTTGTCTTCTTCTGTCAGCACTGATTGAAGTTATTGGAAGGTGATCCCCCAGGCCTTGGGTTTTGGTCTTCAAATGAATAAATCAAAGTTATCGCATGTTGTCTATTCTATCATGGATATTCTGTCTTCATGAGCCCATGGTATCATTTTTCTTGTTGGACCTTTGATACGTGCTATTCCATTCTGTGGTTTGCAAAAACCAAGAAAAAACATTCACCTATGGTTGAGCTTTCTACCCCACCATGATTGCACTAATCATTTATGCTCACTCTGTTCTCCCAATTAATGAGCTAATCATGAGGAATGCAATGTATGTCATGTCAAATACAGAGTCGATCACAAAGAGGTTGCCTGGATATATTGAGGTGTAGCTGAGCTAGCAACATGATCAGGTGACCACTGCAATACCTGTTCATAACATCATCTTATGAAACATACAGTTCCATTATCAACTATAGTAAAATACTGATTTCCAAGCGGCAGCAGTGGAATTATGTCACCACAATTGTCGATCTTGTCAAAGTTACGTTGTGTCACTATTGATGTCACTGGCACCCTAATTGCTTACAAGGGAGAACTTGGTGACTACTACTGCATGGCAGCCAAATCTGTAGGGTTGCCATGTCCTGATTACAAACGCATGCATGAAGGCTTTAAAGGTGCATATTCAGAGATGGCCAAACAGTATCCGTGTTTTGGATATGCTGCAAAATTGCCCAATATCAAGTGGTGGAAGACTTGTGTGAAGGACTCCTTCGTCAGAGTGAGTATGATCCTTTCTCTTTGTATCTGAATTGTCATTAGAGGAATTATATGATCCTTGAAGCAAGGATTTTCCAAGTATTCTTGATTCTTGTGGTACCCATATTTTTGTGATCCATGCTAGGCCCATGTGGAGAATGCCTCAAGTTCTCCTGAACAGGATGGTCCAAAGTTTCAACATGATCTGAAGGAATGGTTTAGAAAGAAATGCAACAATCGTCCATTGTTGTAATTCAGGATGATGCTTAAAGCCGAATGTTGCATTGCTAAGATATTCCAATCTGGCCATTTATGAGATTGTAGTTCATCCACTGAGGCATTGACCTTTTACAAACAACCCAATGACCCCAGGATGCAATTTGTTTTGTCAAATAGTCATATTCTTCATGTTTTCTGTTTTTCGTATCACTTTTGTAATCATTAACATAAATAGATGAACAGGCAGGGTATGATTATGATGAGGAGACATTTGAGAAGGTGTTCAGACGCATATATTCCGTCTTTGGTTCTTCTGCACCTTATACTGTTTTTCCAGATTCACAACCATTCCTGAGATGGATGCGTGAAAAAGGTCTCATAGTTGGGATTGTTAGCAATGCAGAATTCCGGTATCAGGATGTCATTCTTCCAGCCCTAGGATTGAATGAGGTAATAGAATATCTAAATTTTGCATTCATGCATGTATGGACTGTAATTCAAAAAAGCCAGGGAATATATTTGTGGATTATGCTGAGACGTTCCTTAGATGTTGTTTGGCAATACAGGGATCTGAATGGGACTTCGGTGTTTTCTCGGGTCTTGAAGGTGTAGAAAAGCCAAACCCAAAAATATATGAGATTGCATTGGAGAGGGCTGGTAATATTCGGCCAGAGGAAGCTTTGCACATTGGGGATAGCTTTCGGAAAGACTACCTCCCTGCAAGGGCTGTAGGCATGCATGCATTGCTGCTGGACAGATTTAAGACACCAGATGCAGAAAATTGGAGGAAATCTGGTGCACCAGTTCTCCCAGATCTGATTGCTGCACAAGCTTGGCTTTCTAGTGAAGATGCCCCAAAGCGGCAGGCGGTTGCAGACATGGAATGAGTCAACTAAAGGTATTTAGCAAGAAGGGATGATACTGATGAATGCAAAAAAAAAAGGGGAATTCCTTGGCCATCTTCCTTACCCTTTTTGGCAGATGCCTAAAATTTGAAGCAAACCTTCATTATGCTAGGTAGAAGAGATGCTATATATTTTAAATGTTCTGATCATGGTTTCTATTGTACATTATCTGGGACCATTTTACATAATTGAATTAATGAATTGGGTTATTTGTCATTCACATCTTCTAGGGCTTGATTAGGGCTGCAAAATCCAACCCGACTTGAGTTGATATATATGGAACCCGATCCGACCCGACCTGAATTTTCAACCCGAATCTCACAATCCATCCCAATCCTAATTCTGACCCGACCGGCATTTTGAACCCATTTTAGACTAATTTTAGCCTGGTTGGGTCGGGTCAGGTCGGTCGGGTTAACTTATAAAATCCTCAACTTGACTTGATCTGAATTTCATACGGATTTTTATCTTCGCAGTCCGACCCAACCTGCTGATCAAAATTCTTGACCCGACCCACAGGATTTCTCAAGTCAGGTCATGCAGGTCGGGCCAAAACCCGACCCAAGTTGCAGCCCTAGGCTTGATGGATATTTTCCATGGTCACATTCGATTCTGTTCATTGGTGGCTTCATACGGAATGGCCACCCCCATTTAGCACTTGCTGATTTAGGTCAGGTTTCTTTAGCCCTGTGTAGGAATCCATTCTATTCAAGGAATGAGATTGTCAATGTATCATTGGCATGAAAACGGACATTACATACATTCAAGGACTTACTCCATGCATTTCATTCAAATGGTTGTTTTGTGGAGTTTATTGGAAATGGCCATAATGTTGAACATCATCTTTTCGCTATTAGCTATTACAATAATTAACTACTCTGGAGATTTTTTAAATTCATTTAAATTGTGCAAAAAAATGGCTAAAAATAGAAATGTAGATTTTAGCCTTTTAGGATTGATTTTTTTAAGCAGGATTGTTTATCACACTTTTGTCATATCAATAATTAAAAAAAATGTGAAATTCGTCCAAAAAAAGTAAAAAAAAAAAAAAGAAAAAAGATATTTAGTATGGGATTTGGTGAATTACAAAGATTTGGTCATTCTTGATATAAAAAATAAAAATTCATTCAAAAAGTTTAAAATATCGAAAATTGAATTTATGAACAGAAGATGATTTGGAAGGTTTTGATTCGATCTTACCCGTCAATAACTAAAGAGTAGAAAATTTTCATGCAAGGGGTTGTAAGATTGAATTTGGTTTGAATTTGGTTAATAGAATTGATTCCATCTTTGTAACGTCAACACCTAAAAAATTAAAGAAAATTCATAAAAAAATTATTTGAATCAATTATGTGAACTTAATTGCTCTTACCCAACCTAAATCTTTTGTTTTTGGGTGCATCTGTAACTTTCCTTCAATTATGTGAATTGGTTATTTTATTTTTTAAATATATTATGTGTTTCAAGTTGTTATTCAAAATTTTACAATTGTACATACTAACACTAACACTAGCGTTAATTACCTACAAGTTGATCAAATTTTAGCCTAAATTTCAATTTATAAAAACTTAATCTTAATAGCTAAAATGATAAAACGCCTTTAATTCAAGAATACCTGATAACTTTGACCACTATGATCAAGTGAGTAGAAATTATATTTTGTGTCAAAATTTGATCTATTGTTAGTTTACCGAGTATATACTTCAATTCATATGATTTGTGTTTTGGGTGGATGTGACAAAATAAAGAAAAAAAGAAATGAACTTGTTGCAATCATATATCTTGAATTTTGGTCTTCGATTTTGAATAAAATAAGAATTCAAATTTATTTGTTAGATATTTCTCGAGCTTTTTCTTTTGCAAATTTGAATTTCCATTTGACTCATACAATTGCAAAATTCAAACTATTTAAATTAGTATTTGATATTTACACGGACATTCTTTTTTCCATTATACACGAATATACTTAAAATCCCGACTTTACCCAAACTTTCATTCATTTCCTTCGTTTCTCTTTCCTATCCTTGTTTTCCCCATCCACAGGAGTAAGAAACCACGTTAGTTGGAGAAAAAGAATCGAGATGAGAGATGGAAGCTTGGAGGTTTGAGGGACGACAGTGGAAGGACACATTCATCAGTCGGCCCAGAAGTGACGTCGGTGGCGGTGCCAATGCCATTTTAGGGAAGCTGGAGGAACCATGGATAACGAAGAACGGTTCAAAGGTTCTTGAAAAGGAGACAAATACATCTATAGAAATCTAACATCTTGGGAAATTCTCGTTGAAACTTTTAACTATTTCAATTAAAATATTTCATTAGTGTCAAGTTAGTTGTCTTATATGAATTTTAGAATTATCTTAAAATAATTGTCTTATTTATATTTGATTAGCATAAAGTGTGTTAAAAATATATGAGATTATATGGAGTGCTAGCATTATATAAAGAGTTCTTTTAAAAATATAAATATTTCAAATCAGACAACTAAAATAATATAGAAGAAAGTATTAAATTGCAAAAAATAAATTCTATTGTTACTAATGAAATATAAAAACATTAACATTGTCATGGGATGGCTAAAATTTTGACCTCTAGATATTGCTCATAGATTTTATGTGGAAAATCACTTTAGTTACACAAGAAACTGAAGCATCTTTTATAGTATATGAATCAATTATTCTATTATATTAGATTATGTAAGAACAAAACAGATTCCTAAATCTACATCTATCACAACACTTGTACACGTTGTTTGACGGTACGAGTTGCTGTACTTGCTTAAATGGGCACAGGCAGCATCTGTGGATAAAAAGGAGATAGGCGCCGAGTTTTATATTCTTGACCAGAAAAACTTCATGGAAGAAGAGATAAATGTCTCATTTGTCGTTCTTTTCATTCAACCAGCCTTTAAGACAAACAAACATGTAAGAGCCATGGTTCTCCGGTTTGACCAAATTTTGAATTATATGATTTAAAATAGAAAAAAGTATATTTTTATAATTTAAATAATAGTCATGTTTCAAAGAGTATTACAATGTTTTAATAACATAAAATTAGATTTATTGAATAACTTAATCAATTACCCAACTAACAAGCCCTACATTTTGCAAATTTGACACAATCGAAGTAGTTATGCAATTTTTAAAATATGGTGTAATGGGATGACAAGTTCAGAACGTTTAATTAATTTCCATCAGTTTAATCTATTTTATACAATGAATGAGATGGGTAGGGAAGATAAAAGGAGATGGCGGGTTTGAGTCCTCATGACCTAACATTTGTGTGTCCTAGGGGTAGTAGGCTCATCCATGGGGATTTTATGTTGGGTATCCTACAGTTTTCCACACATAAATTCAAAAAAAAAAGAGGACGAAGATGGGGGTGGGGTGAATTTCAATTGAAACTCAGACACCTTAAATGTTTTCTTCTAAGACCCCTTTCAGGTAGACTTCATTCTGAAGAGTTGGGATATCTCCTTCCTATCACACATGAGATTCACCATTAGATAAAGATTCTCACAAGTTTCTATTTTCAATCATTCTTGATTCTTATTATTTCTCGCTGGTTTAGTTTCCTTCAACAACATGATTCTACATTGAAAACCCTAGGTTTTCAAGTTCTAATATAGGGAGGGACTAACCAATAGCATCATTTCCTTGGGTTGGAAATTGAGCTTGGAGTAGTGGCCATTGGATTGAACTGGAGTTTAGCTACCCAAGTTGCAACTTTAGCAACACAATTTTAAATAGTATTCCTTTATTTTTATAGTGATGTGGAATTTGGTTTTCTTTCAATGCTCATTTTTTTTAAAATAAAAAAAAACTTTACATATATGTTAGTGCCCCAGCTTGCCGAGTTACCTATTTGTCAATTCCGTGACTTAGGTGAAGCATTGCCTTGAAGAGAGATGCTCAAGACTCAAGATCTCAAGTGTTGGTTGAAGTTTGAAGACTCAATGGATCAACATGTATATGGCAATCACGGAAGGCAATTGGCCATATAATACCTTAGGTGTAACCCACACTTTAGGATGACCTTCCCTAGGCTTAGATATCACATCGGGTTAATCTAAGATAGTCTAGTAAGTGTTTGACACCAAATCAGAACAATGGACTTAAGTTTCAAACCATTGAATTTGTTGTCATGGCGACACACCGTGTCGGCGATCTATTGAATTCTGGTCTTTGGACGAACTATCGTCAAGACGACATCGTCTGAGACAAGGCTGATCAATTGGGTAGACGATTTATCGCCCTGGGTTCTGGTTTGAACAAGGGCTATAAAAACATTTGGTCTCAGGACGATACATTTGTCAGGCGGCAATCCTTCGCATGGTACAAAACACAATCAATCGGGCGCACGACCAATTGCCAGAGATAGGACCGAGACATCGGGTCCACGACCCATCGTCATGGGTTCGGATGAGGTTTGTCTTGACAAGGGACTGCTAAGACAGGATAGCCTCAGGCCGATACTATCGCCAACCCACGATATATCACCAGTGGATGATCACGATCAATCGTAAGTGACCGGTCGGGTTGGTGGAAGTCACTTTCAAACACGAGCAATCGATCGCCAGTACACGATTGATCGTAGATAACTGTGTTTCGAAAATTCTTTTTGCCTCTATAAATACCACACTATTTAGAGAGTTTAATGAGACCCCTGGAGAGCATTTATGATATGATCTACCAATGTTAAATTCTCAAACCCAAAGACAAAAATATTGGTTTATTCTCTCTTGGCAAATCATTCAAGTTTCCAATCGGTTTAGATTGAGATTAAGAGAGAAGGATTAAACCATCTTCTAGGATAGATATTGGTTACCCAATTTTCTAGAAGGACCTTCCAAGGATTGTGATTGCTCTACACGGCGCATCTACATCTTCATCTGACATTACATAGGGAGAGATTCAAGAATCACATCTACACATTGCAAAGCTTCAAAGGCAAGTGCTTAGTTTGATTTTACTTTAAAAATCATTTTATCTTGTGAAGTGGATTAAAGAGAGTTTGCTCTTGAACCACTATAAAAATAGAGGAATAGGAATTCCGTGAAATTCCCAATCAATTGGATAGGTGGAAGTCCTATTCTATTAGTGTGGGTATAATTCTCCACTTAATGAATTTGGAGATAACTCAAGGTTGTGTGAGTCTTAACAGTGGATGTGGGTTTGTTTAAACCGAACTACTATAAATCTTGTGTTCATAGTGTAAGAGCTATCTGTGTGATATTTGTTATTTGAGCTATCTCTTGTTCACACACATACACTTGATTAATGTCGTTTAATTCCACACTCTATATTGTTTAATCAAGTAAAATTTGAAAAGAACATTTTTTTTGGAGGTTATCCTTTCCCCCCCCCCCCCCCTCTTCCCTCTTTCTCTCTAAGGATAAGCGAGTTCTTAACACTAGAGAACTCTCAATTGGTATCCGAGCCTCGTACTCATTGTAAGGATTTAATCATCCGAGTGATCCAAGTGATAGAATTATGTCCAATGGAGAAAACCATGCCATCTCTAAACCCCCATACTTCGATGGATCAAATTATGCTTCTTGGAAAGCAAGAATGAAAAGTTTCTTCATATCAATCGATGGTTCCTTTTGGAAATCGGTTAGACAAGGTTGGAAAGAACCTACAGTAGAGAAAGAGGACACGGCTACTAGTTCCAAAACCATTGAACTTAAGGAATACTCCAAATGGACTCCAAATTAATAAACTATGTACACTGCTAATGGTATAGCACTTAATGCTTTGAATTGTGCATTATTACCCAATGAATACAAGAGATTCATGATGTGTGAGACTGCATAAGAAACATGGAAAATTCTTGAGAGAACCCATGAAGGTATGTCCATTGTGAAGAGGTCAAAACTTCAATTGTGGGAAGCTCAACTTGATGCGTTGAAAATGAGAGAAGAAAAAACCTTTATGGACTTCTACCATAGAGTTAGTGACATTGTCAACTCTGCGAGGGCTTTCGGTGATAGAATTCCCAATGAGAAAGTGTGCACAAAGATTTTGAGAAATCTTGCCAAGAGGTTTGAATCCAAAAATGTGGCAATTGAAGAGTACCGAAATGTTGCCCAAATTACAGATGATGATTTAATTGCCTCTCTTCAAACATTTGAGTTAAACTTTGAACTACCAAAGGACAAACCCATTCCCTTGAAATCTTCCGTTAAACTTTCTAAAACTAAAGAAAAGGAACCGGAAGTGGAAGAAGACCCAAGTGAAGAAATAGCTTTAATTGCTAAAAAGTACTTGAAAATTTTCAAAATATTCAATAAGATGAGAATCAAGTGAAAAATTCCCTAAAAAATACGAACCTCACAAAGAAAAAGATAAGAAGAAGGTCAAGGAACAAGAATGTTTCAATTGTGGTGGGAGAGAACACTATTCAAATGTTTGTCCTTCGGAGAAATCTAAGAAGGCTATAAAATGTCACTTATGAGGACACATCCGAATTGAAAAATGATTTGGACTGAGGAAACTCAAGTGAATGATGAAACATATAAAGATTTCATTGTCTCCATTGTTGGTGATCCGGAAACACCTATAATTGAAATGGCAGATATTGAAAGTGAAGATGATGATGATGATCTTCAACCATCTTTCAATGCCTTGTACCTTGAGAGTGAACAATTGGCTAATAAACTAGATAAAGTTAAGATTGAAAATTCAAATATGTCTAGCTAATTAGAAGATTTAAAAAATGAAAACACTGTCCTCACCTCAAAATTGAAAACCTCTAATGATGAAATCAATAAGTTAAAAGAGAATGAAAAAGCCTTTAAAGATGAAATAGAAATACATTGCAAAGATGTAGAAAATTTATAGAAAATCAAAGGGAACCTTGAAGTGGAAGTTAGGAAACTAACTCATGAACTATCGGAACTTAAAAGGCACAAAGAGAAGTTCCAACATAAGTTTACCCAAGGTGAACAAAGATTAGAAAGACTTCTAAGTTCGGGTAAAAAGTTTGGCGATAGATCGGGTCTTGGCTCCTCATTGGAAACCAATAGATCTATTGGCCAAATAGTGTTTGTTAAGGGTCATGTGCCTGAAGCCCTCAAGGGGAAATGTTTTTATTGTCATAAGGTTGGATATTACAAGCTTGAATGCAACCTTAGAAAGAGGCACTTGCAAAATGAAGCCCTTAACCACCCTCCAAACATTAAGCCTAAAATGCATCCACCAAAACCAGGCATATACCTCTAAGGAAGGTGGACCCAAGGCAAGACTCCTTGCTAAGACAACTTGATCAAGTCTTGAAGGAGTTGAGGAATCCAATGTTTGGACCCCCAAGGTATGTCCAATGGAATGTGTATGAGAGACCTAACTCAACCATTTGGGAACTTAGAAGATAGACCACCATTTAATCATGTTTTGTTTTGGTTTGAGATTCACTTACATATCTTAAACCATTACAAATTGAATTCTTAGGCAAGTGAGTTCAAATAACCCAAGTGCTATGACATGAAAGAGGAATTAGTGACTACAAACTTAGATTATGCTTTTCCTGGCTATAACATTAGTCTTTCTTAGAAAACCATACATTCCATGGAAAACCAGTTTCCAAGTGATTCATTTCAGATTAAAAATGTTAAACATGGACCTGTGTTTGCATGTTTGAATGATGTATGGATTGATACCATGTTTCTTGCATGGATTTGATCAATATGCTTAGATTAATTAGTGCTCATTATATTGAATGTGACTTGTGTGAGCCATGTATGCATTTCAAATTCCAATGGGAATCCTAAAAATCAATTTTAGAATCTTGATAAGGAAAATCAGTTTCTGGTATGGCTACACATCGCCAGAATGCGATGAATCGGCAGAACGGTCATTCATCAAGGGATGATGTATCGGTCGTGTGCTGTAAGGGACTTAAGAAGAAAGCATGTATCTGTCATGGCGATTAATCGCCAGATGACTATTGAATGGTAGAACGACCGATCGTCAGAACGATGAATCGTCAGTGTGTGGAAAGGGTTTTTAAGTTAACCCTTGCGCAAATGGAAATCATTTCCGTCTTTCACCCGTGGTTGTTCTTATCCCTATTCCTTTGAAATCTGGCTATACTTCGTGCCCTAAGCCTCCCAGAGTCGATCGTACGACCGATTAATCGTCGAAATACTCTGGAGAAAAGCTTCCTCCTTCGGATTTGGTTTTCTGTCACACAGATTTGAGAGATTTTGGTAGGGTAAACCTTTGAAACTTCCCCATTTCGAATTTTCCGTGTGATTTATTTGGAAAATCATGAAAACATGGTAAGGGCAAAGTATCCTTAGAATTACAAGACCCTCGTGACCGAGGAAGACCAAATAACATTCTTCCCCTCCTCCAAAGAGGCCTAAGACCCGAAAAGAGAAATATATTTCAAGGGATACTAGGCCATCCCTTCTTGCTTTTGAGGAAACCCCATCCTCACAAAGCCTTAGAGGCTCTGGAAAGAGATTCAAGATCACTGGAAAAGGAATCACAACACCTAACCCTAATCATTTGGAGGATGTTCCAGATATTCCTATGGAGCCCTAAGCTTCACCCTAGGAGACCCGAAAGTGGAATTGTCATTAAGGGAACCTATCCCTCCTGTCCAACAAAAAAAGTATGGTGAAGAGACTTCTTGGACTGAGGATGAAGAACCTCAAGGAGCTAATGTGAATGCAGGAGAAGGAGGAGGTGAAGAAGGAGAAGATCAAGGAGATGAGGAAGGAGATGGAGATCAAAATGAGGAAAATATAGAAGAAGAAGAAGAAGAAGGAAATGAAGAAAAGGATAATCAAGAAGGAAATGAGGGAGAAAAGGAGAAAAAGAAGAAGTTGAAGTAGAAGAAGAAGATGAAGAGGATATAGATGCATCCACTCTTATGCCCTTGTGCCATATGAGGCCTTCTCCAAACTCAATATTGAAAGACTGCATATGCAAAGGTCCTCCAGAAATTTAATGTTCTTCGCCATATCAAGAAGGCAGGTTGGCTGAAACTTTTGGAATAGGGTAGATCCTTACACCCAAGAGTAGCCAAAAGGATGTATTGCTCCATCAAGATCTGTAATACCCCAGCCCAATTTAGGAATTAATTATGATTAATCATGATTAATTAAATAATTTTTATCCGTTAATTATGAAATATTTTCCTCTAATCGTAAAGAGTATCAAATAAGTTTTTTCAACGAATCTAAGTTTGACTTGATCCGAATCCGGTAACTCTTTTAATTAAGTTTAAAAGATATATAGGTGAGTTACGAATATAATAATAATATTATTTTAGGCTTAAACCTTAGCCGCTGTATAAACTCAGTCATTTGACTTAGTTTGAACTTCAAATTTTATATTATGCATTATTTTTAAATTCCGGACCTAATGACATGCCAATCTCGCTATAATTTCGCTAATTTATTTTACCCCTAAGTTTTAAAGTGGTAAAACCCCAATTTGACAGGGTAGAGGAAGTCCTAAAAATATATAGAGAGAGTCAGTACTCAATCTGTATTATAACTAAGTTGTTTATTTCTTTACACTCTAAAATAGTTAGTTTTTTATATTTATTTTAAGCCATGAAATATGGGCCGTTGAATATTCTTTCACTTAGAAAATGTGGTTTTTGACTTCAAAACACTTTGAAACTTTAGGATGTTTTTATCAGACAAATTTACTCTATCAAACTATAAGGTTGGATACTTTTAAAAAGAATCTTGAAGATTAGAAGATTTTGTTAAAACGGTGATTTTTAGCAAAAACACTAAGTTTTTGAGATAGATTTCACTCCAAATTTTAATACCATATTCAGTTTTTAATACCTGACCTACTGAACTAATTGTATCAATTTAGTGAGACCCTGAAATACCCCGATAAAAGAAAGGACATAGATGTAAATAGTAAAAAGAATAAACTAATATTATATTATAAAATAATATCAGAAACATGTGAAAGATGAGTTTAAAGCTACGGATGTAGCTTATAGCTGTGTTGGAAGATTTTAACACCGCCAATTGCCTATGCGGTTGGTGGTAGTTGGAATAGTAATTATAAAATATATAACAATAAATGCAGAGTTATTAAAAAACTTATAAACCTACGAATAGCTTAGGCAACCTGTATGATTAAAAAAATGCATACGGTTGCCTATAAATAGGTGTAATCGGCGAGGAAATCAGAAAGTAAAAAAAAAAAAAAAAAAACTCTTCTGCCGTTTTGCTCCCTCTCCCTCTTTCAAAAACAGCAAGCCCTCTCTCTCCTATTTTCTTTTCTTTCTTCTTCTTTCTCCTGCTTTGGCCATACCAGCAGCAGCCGAACGTTCGGGTTTCCCGTATTCTTTTAAAGGTTTTCAAATTTAGTCAATCTTATACAGAATTTTGCACCCAAGGTATCGAAATAATTCTATTTTTATTTTTATTAACTCCATAGCAAATTAAGAGTAAAATAGCTTAGTATTGGGGTTCAAACAATGAGATTTTTTTTAATGGAGGAAAAATAGATTTCCTCTTAAAATTTAAATTTTACCCTCAAGATTTGTATTATTTCACGTTCAAAATATAATTTTTGACCCTAAGTAAAATCGGGGAAAAGATTAACCCCAGCTGACTATTGTGTGTTTATTTTTCCGCCTTGTGTGTTTAAATTCCTGTACTGTACCCTCTGGGCCATATTCTCAATACGTCCTTCTTCTAGAAGACAATACGAGGATAGGGCACTGAGTACTTTTATTTACTTTACTGTCTCTGTACCCTCTGGGCCATATTCTCAATATGTCCTTCTTCTAGAAGACAATACGAGGATAGGGCACTGAGTACTTTTATTTACTTTACTGTCTCTGTACCCTCTAGGCCTCTCACAATACGTCTCCATGGTCCTTTCTCCAGAAGACAAGAGAAGGCACTGAGTACTTTATATTTTTCATTTTATTGTAATGTTTTGGATGGCTGACAACTAACTTTCTGACATAATTTAAAGGAATAGAAAGAGCCTAGGTGACTCATTACACATATTATGTTTTCTGGAAAAAAAAATAGCACGGGGTTTGGGAAATTATTATGCGTATATACTGACAAATAGAAAATTTATACATTTTACTCTATCTTACAGATTCTCTGTGAAAAACTCAACCGGAGAAGGTGAGGAGACTCGAACCAACACTTGTATTGTGTTATATATTAAACCCACTAACACCAGACTGAAATGGGACCCATGGTCAATTAAAGATGGAAAAGACTATATAGGTCCAGAATACGAGACCTGACATGTGGCGTAAGAAACTTATATCTGTAAGTTTTAATGTCGTTGTTTTAATGTCGTATACATTATATCTACTATGTTTTCGTGCGTAACGCTGATGGATAAAAATATCCGTTGTGTGATATGGATTGTATATGGGACATATGGTATATGTTTGAGTCCATGTGTGAAAAGCACGTGTGACATTTTCTAGGATCGGGTTTTGGGTAAACTTGAAGATCCAGCCTAGTTATGACGATGGGCGATTAGAGTTTATTGTAAAAAAAAAAAAAAATTAGTCGCGTTCCGGGCCCACATCTGGGTTCGGGGCGTGACAAGGTGGTATCAGAGCATGGTTCAAATCTCGGACTGTGTGTATGGGAATTAGTAGAATGATTGTTTGAGTTTAGGTTCATCCCTTAGTTTTTAAAGTTGGGTAGATGGAACCTTGAGTTAGAATGAGATCAAATCCCCTTTATTTTGATAAGTGGAGTGATTTTAGTATCAAAGTTGATACTTTAAACCCAATATTTGGATGTGACGATATCTTGTAGATTGGAATTAAAAGGTGTTGGAGTACTGAAAGGCTCTAACATCGATTAGACTTGGAAGAGAACCTAGGAAGAGGATCAATACAAAATGATATAATTATGTGTATGTGTATTACTGTGTGATTAATGTATAAATTTGTTTGAACTTGGATGCAGGGAAGCCCCAAATGATATGTAATATGTGTGATTTATTTTGCGTGACTTAGTAAATTCTTGCGTAAATAAGTTTATGTTAATCACTTGTGTGATTAATATAAAATATCAAGATCACAAGGAGATTCTTGAAATTAGGGAGAGGATGTTGTTCCACCCCTCAGGGAATTAAAATAAACTCTTAGACGTTGTTTACATTATTCTGGAGGCTTTCCAAAGAATCATCGATGATTTGCGATGACCTCGGGCTAAAATCCCAGAGGGAAGAGCTACTGCGGCTCTGAAAGATTTTAAGCAGTCGAACCCCCAAACTTTCTCAGGAAATGCTGACCCAGTAGAGACCGAAAATTGGATTACTCAGGTTAGTCGAATCTTTGACACCTTAGCCACTCTTAAAGATCTGAAGGTAACTTTGGCCACCTACCAACTAGAGGATAATGCTTATAAATGGTGGGAAGTAAAATACAACGTTAGGAATCGGGAAATCGAGAGTTCTTAAGAGTTGAAAATATTCTATAAAGTCTTGTTTGCTCTCAGAAATCAGAGACCTCGGCAATGGGTTTCAAGACCTTGAATAGTTAATCGTCTTAAAGCTAACTTTTTTTTTACCGTTGGATGAGCAGTACTACCGAAATATTAAACCTATGTTTTGAAAGCTCGAGAATGGCTTTCGAGATCTTGGATAACTAGCCGTTTGAATATTCTCTATAAATACCCATCTTGTTTTGAGAAACTAAAGAACCGAAAATTCAAATTTCATTCCATGCGAAATTCATAGTACATCAAGAAATATCAGAAATACATAGATTTTGCTAAGGAAAGAAAGAAAAAAAAAAAAAGCTTGAAATTAAGAAGCCTTCAAGTGATCATCGCCATTGTCGTTCTTGGATGATGATTCGCCGGGAATCGATGTCCGATCGGCTAGCACCAAACCGAGAAAGTAAAGGATGGACCATCCGAAAACCAAGAGGCAAAGGGGGGCGGTGAGGATGAGGACAATGCCTTCTTCCGCCAAGGGACCGTGATGATGAAGAGTGATTACAGTGAAGATGAAGAAGATTGCAGAAAAAATGAGGGAGAAGGCAAAGATGATGGATTGAAAGATGGAATTTGCCATGGAGGAATTGGTCGACGGTTTTGGGAATTAGGGTTTCGGCGAGAGAGGGTTTGGGTGAAGGTGAAAAGGGGAAGGAGAAAGGGTATAAGAGAAGGAAAAAAAAAAAAAAAAGGAAAAGAGAGAAGTAGAGAGAGAGAAATACGGCGACGGCTTGTGGGACCCAATGCCAGAAGTATTATTTGAAAATACATTTTTCTTCTCCGAAACACATATGTGAAGTGATGCATAGACATTATAGATCATGTGGGTAGTCTTGGAAAATGAATTAATTATTTGTGAAAAATGATTTTGAAAAAAAAAAAAAAAATGCCCATCAGTTTGGGTAACGATGAGTGTTCTACAAGATAAGCAGCGACGTGAAGGCCAAATACGACAGATCATAATAAGTTATCTGTGTACGACACTGTGCCGACATCAGTGATTTGCACAAATTTCTATAAAAAAAAAAAATTGACGTCATTTTTAGTAAAAATCTGGTGATTACCCTATATATTGTTTTAAATTAATGATAAGCTATTAGGAAACTTAGGTGATTGTGAAGTTTGGAAGTGTCTAACCAGAATATGGGTAAGATGGCTAATCTTGGTTAAGAAGACTTGAGGTTTGTAGATATTAGTCAAACAGCTATTAACTGCCTCCACACTAAGACATTAGGTGCTACTTACCTCTACAAGTTAGTATTGGTAAAATTAAACTGAGTATTATAACTCTGGAATGATTCTTGTCCAAACTAGTGTATACGTCGAAGGAAACTTAACTTAAAATGTATTGACATAATTTTGTCAAATTAAATTGGATTATTAAAAGTGAGATGTGGGTTTTTATTTGTTAAATAAGAGATAAAGACATTTCAAGGGATGAACGACTGGAGTAGATAACTGTAAAGGCCAGGTTAAATTTATTTTTCCAATGTTGAGCTAATAGAGGTTGAACAAATTAAACCTGATAAATCGCTCTGAATGTTGATTGGTCATGAAATGTCTATTAAATTGGTAAGTATAACAAACTTATTTCTTGACCTATGATTCCCACTACAATGTGAACTTACATAGTCAAGTGGTTGGTGTGGATTAGAAAAAAAAATATGAGAAATACCTTGCTCGATGTTTGATTTATCTTTAAATAATAGTGATTCCTACTGAGGTATTTATCTCCATGACGGTGATATATTACTGTTGCATGTTAATAAGTTGTTGGATGTGTACAGTACTGCTAGTATGACTGGAATGTCATATTATGACTTGAACATGGCTAATGATCCCTACCAGTTCTGAAATTTGGGCATAAATATGGTGTGCTTTATGAACTTAATCGGACACGACAAATCGGTAAGATTTATTCACATGAGAATATTCTATAATATTATGCATGAATGTATGCATAAACCAAAGTAGGATATGCGAACACGGTAATCAGATATACGATATATTAGACGAACAATGTACAAACACCTAGATGATTACCATATATAGAAATCGAATCTTTCAATGGGTAAGAGATTTAAAAATTAAGCAGGGGCGTAGGCAATCTGTTTTTATTGATAAGTAGAATTTTGAAAGCAAGAAAAAAAAAAAATTCTTCACGCCCATGGTGAAAACTTTCCCTGATTATTGCACTTTGAAGATGTGTGTATGGCCGCACATTTCAAAGACGTAATTAGTTGAAGAGAATGATCAAACCAGAATTGAGCTAAGAAACTGACTAAATAGAGAAACTTGGAAATTGTTTGTAATAGGATCAAAATACATGCGTGCGACATTTTATTGCAATTGATATTGTCTAACAGACTATCGGTGAAATTAGTCAGTTTAGATGATAAGTTCAATTAAGAACAAACTCATGTTTGTCCTTAAAGTGAAAGAGAGGGAAACAGAGTAAGCTACTCCTAAATTTCAACTGTGGTCAGGTAAGCAAATGCCATGTTTATGATATAAATTGATAAGATCTCAGTATTATGTTCTGATTTAATTAAATGATTGTGGAAAGTAAAAAAAAAAAAAAAATTGTGTAAACTCAAGTATTGCTAAAAGTGGATTTCAGGTAATATGTTTTTGAGTACTTGAGCACATGTTGCACGCTGGTGTCTCAAGCATGCAGGGATATTGATATCCTAAAAGGTTTGATTATTGAGAAAATACATGTGAAAATTCAGGATTTTCAAATCTAATACGTTGCGGAGAAGGTCATACAGGTGATCTCGATATGATAGCAGCATGGTGGGATGTAGAATACCCCACGAGAAATAGAATCAGAAAAGTAAAAGTTGTATCATAATTTTCCGGCAATTAAAGGTACGCAATTTCTTTTGAAATTTCGGGACGAAATTTTTTTAAGGGGGGTGGGATGTAATACCCCAGCCCAATTTAGGAATTAATTATGATTAATCATGATTAATTAAATAATTTTTATCCGTTAATTATGAAATATTTTCCTCTAATCGTAAAGAGTATCAAATAAGTTTTTTCAACGAATCTAAGTTTGACTTGATCCGAATCCGGTAACTCTTTTAATTAAGTTTAAAAGATATATAGGTGAGTTACGAATATAATAATAATATTATTTTAGGCTTAAACCTTAGCCGCTGTATAAACTCAGTCATTTGACTTAGTTTGAACTTCAAATTTTATATTATGCATTATTTTTAAATTCCAGACCTAATGACATGCCAATCTCGCTATAGTTTCGCTAATTTATTTTACCCCTAAGTTTTAAAGTGGTAAAACCCCAATTTGACAGGGTAGAGGAAGTCCTAAAAATATATAGAGAGAGTCAGTACTCAATCTGTATTATAACTAAGTTGTTTATTTCTTTACACTCTAAAATAGTTAGTTTTTTATATTTATTTTAAGCCATGAAATATGGGCCGTTGAATATTCTTTCACTTAGAAAATGTGGTTTTTGACTTCAAAACACTTTGAAACTTTAGGATGTTTTTATCAGACAAATTTACTCTATCAAACTATAAGGTTGGATACTTTTAAAAAGAATCTTGAAGATTAGAAGATTTTGTTAAAACGGTGATTTTTAGCAAAAACACTAAGTTTTTGAGATAGATTTCACTCTAAATTTTAATACCATATTCAGTTTTTAATACCTGACCTACTGAACTAATTGTATCAATTTAGTGAGACCCTGAAATACCCCGATAAAAGAAAGGACATAGATGTAAATAGTAAAAAGAATAAACTAATATTATATTATAAACTAATATTATATTATAAAATAATATCAGAAACATGTGAAAGATGAGTTTAAAGCTACGGATGTAGCTTATAGCTGTGTTGGAAGATTTTAACACCGCCAATTGCCTATGCGGTTGGTGGTAGTTGGAATAGTAATTATAAAATATATAACAATAAATGCAGAGTTATTAAAAAACTTATAAACCTACGAATAGCTTAGGCAACCTGTATGATTAAAAAAATGCATACGGTTGCCTATAAATAGGTGTAATCGACGAGGAAATCAGAAAGTAAAAAAAAAAAAAAAAAACTCTTCTACCGTTTTGCTCCCTCTCCCTCTTTCAAAAACAGCAAGCCCTCTCTCTCCTATTTTCTTTTCTTTCTTCTTCTTTCTCCTGCTTTGGCCATACCAGCAGCAGCCGAACGTTCGGGTTTCCCGTATTCTTTTAAAGGTTTTCAAATTTAGTCAATCTTATACAGAATTTTGCACCCAAGGTATCGAAATAATTCTATTTTTATTTTTATTAACTCCATAGCAAATTAAGAGTAAAATAGCTTAGTATTGGGGTTCAAACAATGAGATTTTTTTTAATGGAGGAAAAATAGATTTCCTCTTAAAATTTAAATTTTACCCTCAAGATTTGTATTATTTCACGTTCAAAATATAATTTTTGACCCTAAGTAAAATCGGGGAAAAGATTAACCCCAGCTGACTATTGTGTGTTTATTTTTCCGCCTTGTGTGTTTAAATTCCTGTACTGTACCCTCTGGGCCATATTCTCAATACGTCCTTCTTCTAGAAGACAATACGAGGATAGGGCACTGAGTACTTTTATTTACTTTACTGTCTCTGTACCCTCTGGGCCATATTCTCAATATGTCCTTCTTCTAGAAGACAATACGAGGATAGGGCACTGAGTACTTTTATTTACTTTACTGTCTCTGTACCCTCTAGGCCTCTCACAATACGTCTCCATGGTCCTTTCTCCAGAAGACAAGAGAAGGCACTGAGTACTTTATATTTTTCATTTTATTGTAATGTTTTGGATGGCTGACAACTAACTTTCTGACATAATTTAAAGGAATAGAAAGAGCCTAGGTGACTCATTACACATATCATGTTTTCTGGAAAAAAAAATAGCACGGGGTTTGGGAAATTATTATGCGTATATACTGACAAATAGAAAATTTATACATTTTACTCTATTTTACAGATTCTCTGTGAAAAACTCAACCGGAGAAGGTGAGGAGACTCGAACCAACACTTGTATTGTGTTATATATTAAACCCACTAACACCAGACTGAAATGGGACCCATGGTCAATTAAAGATGGAAAAGACTATATAGGTCCAGAATACGAGACCTGACACTGCCTACATGTAAGGGATGTAAATGTTCTAACTGTTTAGAACGTAGGCGTTAAAATGGTGTCGGGGAGTCGAGGACTTGTAGTCTCTAACGCAGTATGGACCCATGGAGTGTCTGGGAATTGTCGGGTAAAAAAAACTGGGTGAAGGCATTCGTGTTATTAAATCCAGTTTTATATATTGTGTGATATTGATTATTCTATTGATCTCTTATATTGGTATTTGATACACCAAATGGTAAGGCTGAAATATGGTGGTTCTCTCAGAATAAGTCCATGTGTAAGGAGGGCACTGGAAATCATGCATTATAATGCATTTGACATTTGCATGTGATAATTATGTTTATAAGTTAAATCCGTGGAAGATAATAACTTTGTAAAGTTTGATATTTGCCGTTGGGCTATAATTGCTGAGATTAGCCGAACACCGTTTGCGAACCGCTGGGTTGGACGTGTTAGTAGGCTATGGTCGACCGCCATCAACCGTTGGTGTTGGATGGGCTAGTAGACTGGGTCGTGGAGACCGTATGCATTTGCAAGTTGCTATATTATTTCCGTGGAGGAATTAATATTAGTTCTGGTTGGAACTTTGAATGGGGGCTGACCCCGGTGTTGTAACATGGCTGGGGACCGACCCCGGTGTTAACAATACAATCTGAGTAAAAACCTTAGAAGATGATCCTAGGGTGAAAATGGGTTAAGTGGATTAACCGCATTGCATTCATGAAACATGCAGTATTTATTGTTTCATCTAATATGTTGGATGTTATGGTGAAAGTGAGTTAAGTGGATTAACCGCATTGCATTCATGAAACATGCATTATTTATTGTTTCATCTAATATGTTGGATGTTATGGTGAAAGTGAGTTAAGTGGATTAACCGCATTGCATTCATGAAACATGCATTATTTATTGTTTCATCTAATATGTTGGATGTTATGGTGAAATGAGTTAAGTGAATTAACTGCGTTTCATTTATGGAATATGCATTGTTATTTATTCCATGAATATTGTATATTGGATTTTATGGTGAGTTCTCCCCACTGGGCTGTTGCTCACGTCCCTTACAATGCAGAATCTGAACCAGAGGAGGGATTGGAGGGACCAGTGGTGCCTCGTTGAAAGTAGGAATTTAGAAGTTCCTAAGGTTTTCGGCACATGGAAACCATTTGTTTGCTTAAATATGTTTGAGTATTTGTAATAAATATGCCTCATGTGGCGTAAGAAACTTATATCTGTAAGTTTTAATGTCGTATACATTATATCTACTATGTTTTCGTGCGTAACGCTGATGGATAAAAATATCCGTTGTGTGATATGGATTGTATATGGGACATATGGTATATGTTTGAGTCCATGTGTGAAAAGCACGTGTGACATTTTCTAGGATCGGGTTTTGGGTAAACTTGAAGATCCAGCCTAGTTATGACGATGGGCGATTAGAGTTTATTGTAAAAAAAAAAAAAAATTAGTCGCGTTCCGGGCCCACATCTGGGTTCGGGGCGTGACAAGATCGATGCGAAGAAAAATTGTTTTTACATCTACTTTCATAATGCACCCCTAGTACTAGTCATACCTTAGTTAGTGTTTGAGTTGATTGCCATTCCCATCCACAACAATGGTTATCTGTCGACTGTCCCCGATGAGTTGAGCTTAAAGGACAAAAGAAAATATGTTAATAAGTTTTGTGGGAAAAATGAACAAGTGGAGTGGAGAAAGAACATCTGGTTGAAAGGTGGAGACATGTTCCCTGAGTATAGGATTTTGCATTTGTTATTCTGTGCAAATGTATACACTCGACATGGGAATAGATGCTACTTGAATTAGTTTATGCTTATGGCCATGTATGCTGCAGTGGTCGGGAAGAAGTTTTCTCTACCTACCCTCATGTGCATGACAATCATCAGATATGTGGACTCGGCGATGAATAATCATCCTCCCTTTTACTATCTTATGTATAAATTAGCACTGCATTTTGGAGTGACACCCTCCAAGGGAGATGTGCTCAAGTTTGTCAGGCCTCTCAATGCTACGACCATTCGGAAGTCTTTGAGGAAAGTGTTGTATGATCGACTTCTTGACGAAACATCCACCTCTACTCGACCACCTTCCCCTTCAGCGCCTGTGCAAGATGAAGAAGAAAACGATGATGAATCGGAACTCGACCATGCCAGTTGTAGGTTCATAGAGGAGAGCTTTCAAGCACTTGAAGCTCGACACACTGCAATGGAAAACAAGTTTGATGCCTTGGCGAGCTTTATGAAAGAGTCTATTCAGAGCATCCTCTCAGCCCTCTCCTGCAAGAAAGATGACACCATCTCTCGTCATCAATCACCTACACCACCTCCTCCTCCAGCTGGTGCAGTTTAGTTTAGTTTTTCATGTCTGTATTTGATATTTTGAAAAACTTATCTTTTGGCATTATAAACCTTAAGCACTTCTGTGCAAACCTAGATTAGCAATGGATAATGGTTTATTTATCATTTGCTATGCTTTGTTGATTGATGGTTGTGTGATATATTTGATGCCATGTGTTTGATGCTATATCTCTCTCTTGTATATCTCATGTGTATTGGATGGTGTGTTTTCACTATGGATACATGAATGGTTGATGGCATGTTTGTTTGGCTATTAGAGTTTGGGAAAACACAAAACATGCGCTTATTTAACCTTTGTCAATTAGTGACAAAATGAAGGAGAATTATGAGAAGCTAATTGCTTGTGGGGGAGTAAAACTTAGAAGCTTGAAAGAAAGCTTGGTGTAACATTGAGATGCATTGGAGTTTGGGAATTCAAACTCAATGAGAATGGGAGAGAAAAATTTGAAAATGTTTTAGCTTGGAAGCTTGGTGATAAGCTTATGGGTGGGGAGTGTGTGTGTGTGTGTGTGTTGGGTTGGGGGGGGGGGGGGGGGGGGGGGGAGCCTCATTGAAGTATGGAGGAGTGAATGATTTTCAGTCCATGGATACATTGATTATGTTTGGACTAACACCACTAATGATTTTCTAGTCGCTTTTAGCTTGCTTGTGTGTTTACAGGTACATTTTGAAAATAGAGCAAGCTGGGTAAGAATATGATACAAGACTAGAGTCCATGTTATCATTTGATGTATAATGTGTAATTTGTATAACTTTGAGTCAAATGATGTATAATTGGGTTTTGGGGAGAAATGCATTGAGCCTGTAATTTATATCTTCTATGTTTTGTCACGAATTAATAAAGGGGGAGATTGTTAGTGGCTCGGCTTTCCGAGTCACTTATTTGTCAATTCCGTGACTTCGATGAAGCATTGCCTTGAAGAGAGAAGCTCAAGACTCAAATCGCAAGTGTTGGTTGAAGTTTGAATACTTAATGAATCAACATGTGTATGGCAATCACGGAAGGTAATTGGCCATAAAAGACCTTAGGTGGAACCCACACCTAAGGATGACCTTGCCTAGGCTTAGATATCACATCGTGTTAATCTAAGATAGCCTAGTGAGTGTTTGACACCAAATCAGAACAATAGACTTAAGTTTCAAACCATTGATTGTTGTCATGGCAAAACATCGTGTCGGCGATCTATCACACATGACATGGACGATCAATCATGGTAAAGCAATGAATCGCCGATAAAGAAAGGTTATGATTGGATTGGTCAAGTCAAACAAACTCTGGTCTTTGGACGAACTATCGTCAAGACGATCCTGTAATGACTTGAGAATTCGACCCTGATGCCCGATGTATTTTCTAATTGTATTTTGAACAAATTTGGAATTTTAAATCCAAAATTGGTAATCGTTGAGAAATTTGATATGAATATTAGTATCAAATAATGACATTAAATGGAGATTGTGATGATTAAGAAGTGAATGATCAAAATGATCAAGTTGTGTGGGAATTTTGGTATTGAATGGAATTAATGTGGTTTATGAGAATTACGGTATTTATTTTAGAATTTTAAATGGTCCATTAAATAAATTAATGAGTGGAATTAGTAGTATTTAAATAAATTAAATTAAGTTTGTATACCTAAAATAATGAGGTGTCAAGTGGGTCCCATTTATGGTGACACAACTTACTAGATGACAAGCAAGATGAAAAGTGGGCGACACTTGACGTGGCAAGACCCTTGTGCAACTTACCAACTCACCCCCATGTGCTAACCAAAAAAAAAACCCATACCCCATGCACTGAAGAGGAACGGGAAAAAGCCTTAGGATGCGATGGAATTCAGTGGAAGACCCATCTCTTGTGCTGGAATCACATGGAGCAACAACCAGATCCACTTCATACGCTGGTTACCTGCTCATGCGCTGAAAAGGATGGAAAACCCATCCTGCATGTGATTCTTATCTACTCTTTTCCTCCCAGTTGACCCTCTCTTCTGTCCTTCCTCTTTAATCGACCCTCATTTTAACTTTCAAACTGCAAGAAGATATCAGAGAAGAAACTGCAGCGGCTGCATCTTCTTCTTCGCCAATTCGTTTTTGGAAAAGATTAGAGAAAAATCTTTTGGAAAAGCTCCATAACAGGTTGGTTTTCTCTAACTCAGCATTGGAATTTAATTAGAATCTTAGAAATGGTTTAGAAAACAAATTGGAACATATTTGATTAAGAGATGAGGAGATTTAAAAAAAAAAAAAATTGGGACTGAATTTTTAGTCTATAATCGGTTGGATGTTGGGAGTAGACTTCGGCCCCTAGCTGGTTGGTTTTGGGACTGTTTTTCAGTCTCAAAACCATTTGAAAATGGGACTGATTTTCAAGTTTCAAACCACTGATTTGTAGGAGTGTTTTCTGATTGATTTTTGGACCAGCTGATGGCTGAAATAAGGACTGTTTGCTGGCTGATTTTGATGCCAAGTGCTGGCTGATTTTAAGACCTCTTTGCTGGCTGAAATTAGGACTCATTGTTCACTGATTTTTGAACAAATTGTTGACTGATTTTTTAACACAGGGTTGGCTGATTTTTGAACAAGTTGTTGGCTGAATTTTGGACTGATATGTTGACTGAATTTTGGACCAATTGCTAGCTGATTGTTGGACTAGTTGTTGGCTGAATTTTAGATCAATAGCTAGCTGTTTTTTTTTTTTTTTTTGGGACTGGTTTTCAGTCTAAAAAACCTTTGAAAATAGGACTGATTTTCATGTCTTAAAATCTTTGAAAATGAGACTGTTTTGCAATCTCAAAAACCATTGATTTGAGAACTGTTTTGCAAAATTCAAGACCATTGATTTTAGGACTGCTTTTCATTGATTTAAAACCTCGTACTACAGATGTTCACTTCATGGGTAAAGTTTTCATTGTGACTTTGATGTCACGTTAGTGTGAGGACTTAAACTTCATCCATCGCCCTTTTCAACTTAAACTTTAAACCTTAGTCAAGACCTTATAAATGAAAGTAGCAAAATTAGATTTGGAAATTAAGGAATATTAATTGAGTAAAGTGTGATGACTTGTTTATAATGTTTTGATATAAAAATGACTGAAGGATTTGAGAGTGACTTACGCGTTGTGCGTACCGTTCTGTAAGCTATTCCTTCGCTGATTATCGTCGAACAGGTAGGTGATCCTACTTTGTTGAAGCACCAAGAGTGATATTATTTATATCTTATCTATTATTATGAATGACCAATTGAACCTGCTTCAAATTTACGAAACAATGAGATATGTTGAATTACAATACTATGTTTTAGTTAAACATGTGGTTTTGATTAAGTAGATGATAGTATGTGTATTTTGATTAAGTAATCCTTGAATATATGATATCATAAGATGTTTAGAGATCTAATCTGAATGTTATAAGTATATGTTCCTGAAATTGATGATTGTTCATTATGAAGTGATTGAGATATGTTGAACATATGATACTATGTTTAACATGTGATCTTGACTAGGTAAATGATAATATATGATTTTGATTAAGTAATCTTTGATTATATGATACCATGTTTTGGAAAGAATTGAGGAAAAACAAATGGAATGGACTTGGCATCTTACATACACATACCTCATGCATGTGACATGGGATGGGACTTATAATAGCTAGAACCAAGCCTTGGGTTTGCATATGAAATGATGATTGGACTGATTTAACAAACTGTTATGAATTGGCCACGTCCATTGGTTACAAGGAAAAGGCATTAAATTGGGCCATAAGAGCTCCAGGGTCAGTAGAAGTCCCGAAATTGGCCCAGGAGTATGAGAGATTGGCACTCCCCCGGTTAGTCCCAGTTAAATGTCAGTATATGGTACAACACCCTATTGGTTGCCCCTGGAAATGTTGCGGACGCATGTTTGGCCAGTATATGAACCATTGAATAAGAATGATTTGTGATTGAGTATGGAATCAATAAGGGAATGCATGGGTCATGACATACATGGCATAACATTCATGTTAATAATGGCTAGATGTATGTGATCCTAATTATGTGAGATGATTATGTTTATGAATCTTCCTTATTAATCATGACTTGTGATATGTATATGATTCTTTATCTTATGATTTTTGAATGGAGAGTTATGTGTGTATGCTTTTTATACAAGTATATGATATAATGATTATAACACTCATGTGCACCCTTTTTCCCTTTTGATCGGATTTACCTACTGGACGCGTTGACTAAGCCCATAATTTTCCCTTCTAGATGATAACGCAACCCAAGGAAACGGAGCTGAACTAAGTGGCAGCAGAGCATGAGTACTTGGACAAAGAAGAAATGATATTTTGAACAAGTTCATTTTGATAATAGATGAAATGTATTTATAGGAGCATTATTTTGAGAAATATAATAATTATAACTCCTAAATTCATTTATTCCGTTAATGGTTTGATATGTTAACTCCTGCGAGATTCCTATTTTTGCTATTCATATAGATCTTGGATGAATGTTATTAATTTTCGCTGATTTGTTCTAAGTATGTGCAAATGTTATAATGGAAGTTAATCCATGTACACACTGTATTGGGCCAGTCGAGGTCCAATTCTTCGGATTCGGGATCGACTCGCGTCGTGGCAAACCCTGTCCCTTTCCCTCTGTTGTTCAAAAAAAAAAAAAAAATACTTTGATTTTAAGCATTGGGAAAAGGACGGGGCGCCACAGATCCATCGTTTGAACAGGGCGATCAATCGGGTAAATGATCTATCGCCCTGGGTTTCAAAGGTTCTGGTTTAAACAAGGCCTATAAAAACAGTTTGGCCTCAGGACAATACATTTGTCAGGTGGCGACCCTTCGTGTGGTACAAAACACGATCAATCTAGCACACAACTAATTGCCAGAGATAAGGCCGAGACATCGGGTCCACGACCCATCGCCCTGGGTTCGGATGAGTTTTGTCTTGACAAGGGACTGTTAAGACAGGATAGCCTTAGGCCGATACTATTGCCAACCCACGATATATTGCCAGTGGATGATCACGATCAATTGCGTGGGCGATCAATCGTGAGTGACCGTTTTTGTACCGTTACTGTGCATTTAATGCTCAACGGTCGAGTTGGTGGAAGTCACTTTCGAACACGGGCGACTAATCGCGAGTGCACGATCGATCGTGGATAACTGTGTTTCAAAAATTCTTTTTGCCTCTATAAATACCACACTGTTTGGAGAGTTTAATGAGACATCCCTGGAGCGCATTTATGATTTGATCTACCAGTGTTAAACTCTCAAACCCAAAGACAAAAATTTTGGTTTATTCTCTCTTGGCAAATCATTTGCAAATCATTCAAGTTTCCAATCGGTTTAGATTGAGATTAAGAGAGAAAGATTAAACCATTTTCTAGGATAGATATTGGTTACCTAATTTTCTATAAGGACCTCCCAAGGATTGTGATTGCTCTACACGACGCATCTACGTCTTCATACGACATCACATTGGGAGAGATTCAAGAAGCACATCTGCACATTGCAAAGCTTCAAAGGTCTTCTTAGTTTGATTTTACTTTAAAAATCATTTTATCTTGTGAAGTGGATTAAAGAGTGTTTACTTTTGAACCACTATAAAAAATAGAGGAATATGAATTGAGTGAATTCCCAATCAATTGGATAGGTGGAAGTCCTATTCTATTAGTGTAGATATAATTCTCACTTAGTAAATTTGGAGATAACTCAAGGTTGGGTGAGTCTTAACAGTGGATGTAAGTTTGTTTAAACCGAATCACTATAAATCTTGTGTTTATAGTGTTAGAGCTATTTGTGTGAATTTTGTTATTTGAACTATCTCTTGTTCACACCCATACACTTGATTAACGTTGTTTAATTCCACACTCTATATTACTTAATCAAGTAAAATTTTGAAAAGAACACATATTTAGAGATAATCCTATTCACCCCCTTCTAAGGATAATCAGGTTCTAAACACTAGGGAACTCTCATTGTACATATAAACACTAACATCTTTGGTCAATAGAATTTTTAATGCTATTTCATCATCCAACATTTAGCTTCGTATATACCAGCTATACCATTCATTATTTTTAACATCTATTATACATATAAACCAACTATACTTACAATATAAAGAATAAACCATAGACGAGTAGCCACCAGTGACCAGAGAAAAGCCATATTTGACTCGAATTTATTCATGACTCAACTGCATAATTAAGGGTGAAAACCCCATGCCTTCTAAAAGATAAATGGAGCTGAATATTTTTCCAAATTAACAGTCAATAGGTGGTGGATTTAGTGGCTCATGAATGACTGCATAAACAGCACTAGCCATTTCCTTGGGAGAGGAAAATCCATCATTTCTCATATAGAAGAGGTGTAGTATTTTGCTCATCTTCCAAAATAAATCCTTGCATTCTCTTGGAATCACACTTCCCTTTGTTTGCAATACCATCCTTAGGAGCTCTCCCCTTGTACTGTCAATGAGATTCTTTGTCTCTCTCACAGCATCTTCCTCAGTGACGGCGCCATTGCCATGAACCATGCGTAGTAAAATGCTATTCAGTTTCCCCTCCTTGCCTTCCCTCTGCAATGCAAATCATAACAAACACGAGAAAAAATAAATGCAAAAATAAGTTGTTGGTCTAGCCAAACTGGTCATATGATGCACGGGCAATATTTTATTGCATGTGAGAGGGTTAGATGGCAATGTCCCAAGTGCAAGGAGTGCAGAGTATATGGATCCAGGTTGATGGAACAGGACCGAGAAAAAGGTATTACTAAATTTCATCTGATGTGATCATCAGCACACACCACTTTAGGGGAAATTTTTAGGTTGACATTACAATTGTCTTGGGGGACCCAAGCCTGGGTCCATTAGGTGGGTCATCTACTGATCAATCTAAAAGCCTCCACACTATTTTAACTATTAAAATAAAGTTTACACAGTTTTCCCTCCACACTATTTTAACTATTAAAATAAAGTTTACACAGTTTTCTTTTAAGCTGCAAACATACGATAAAATAAATGTCTAATCCAATATGACCAAACAGTAGCCCTTTAACATATGCTTCATTATCATCATCGTCATCCTTTTTCCATCTATTTGGTGTCAGCTACTTAAGTTCCGCATTGTCATTCTAGCCTATCTAAGACCATATCTTTGTCACCCACAATGTATCCACTACTTATAAATTCAATGTGTCAGGGCTGTTTTTGGTCTTCTATGAACATGTCCAAACAATTTAGACGCCACACCCTTATCTTCTCATCTATTGGGGCTATACTAAAGGATTTTCCTACATGGCCATTGTAAACACAAATTTTCAAATTTGCATCACAAAATTTTCATTTAATGTTCAAATATGTCTAAATGGGTACACGACTCTAAACAAGAGATCCTAGCTCTTAGTAAAGAGACTGGTTCATCATCCCTTTTACAATTGAAAATTTTCAAGGACGTTTACAAATGAACATACCACAAACTTGAAAGCCTAAAGTGGCGTCTTCAAAAACTTGATCTGCAAATGGCATATGGAAAAACTAAGACTTACAGAGACCTTATGTGGAAACTACGAGTAAAGGTCATCAAAGGCTCGATTTCACTTGTACACTAGGTGAAGATGTAATGGATTCGAGGAATCCAAGCAACATTGTCAAAAATGAAGTGCAAATGGAGCTAAGAGGTCCCAAACTACACTATAGAGATGATGCGTGAATGGAAGTGCTACTTCCAAACCACATTAAATCTAAAGTCTGGAAGAGATTGAAAACCTCTAAAAATACTGTCTAGCTGTAGAAGAAAGTCACTTAGTTGTTCTTATAGTATGTGTGGAAAATGCCCCTTTCTAGGCCAAGGGAGTATTTATAATTGAAGGATGGAGAGCAAGAGGAGTCTTGACGAAAGTAGCCCCAACGAGTGAGTGGATCCCTGACGAGTGAAGCCCCATCAAGTGTAGCTCGAATTTGAGCAACCCCATTGAGTGCAGCCTCGACAAGAGAAACCCCAACAAGTGTATCCCTAACAAGAGTAGCCTCGATGATGGCAGCCCCAACAAATGCCCAACAAAAGTAGCCTTGATGACAGAAGTGAATGCACCCCAATCAAGAGCAAAAGAGGACACCTCCATGGTGCAATTTATTTGAATATGTAAAGTAAGGTTTTGATAATTTGATCTCATTGGCATAGATGGGTTGATCCATCATCAGATATGGAGATATGCCTCTGGTGAGTTTTGATAACTTGTTCCAACGTTGGCTGTGTTTGACAGGGTCTTGATGACTTGATTTGATGTTGGATACATTGATGGAAGGTTTTAATTGCTTTACCCCAATCATTGAATTGACCCTTGGTGGGGTCGATTCACCATAAAATTTAGCTTGATAGGGTTTTGATAACTTGATCTGTCATAGAATATGTCAGGAAGGTCTTAATGGCTTGATTCACCGTTAGATATGTTGATGGAAGGTCTTAAAGAGTTGATCCACCCATTGCATATAGACTTTTTTTAGATTTTTCAGTTCTAGTATAGACTTTTTTAAAATTTTTTACCATTATTTGATGTTAAATGATGTATAAGTTTTAAAGTTCACCGAGTGTCATATATGTGAAATATTATATTAAAGTTGAAATGATAAATCCTAGAGTTTGAGTGTAGTAAGGTTTTGAATGAAAAAAAAAAAAAAAGTTTTAAAATGGACATTAGGCTTATAAAATAAACATTTAAAGTCTTGGGCCTGATACTATATATTAAAAACTGAACATTAGGCTCAAATTTGAGATTGATATCGGGTTTGGTAGTAAAATTTTGATATTGGGCCTAAATGGTAGACAATTGGATCCTAAAAGGTCCATATGAGCATTGGACCCTAAATGGACCATTGGTAGGCCATTATACACTATTGGAAGGTCTTAATGACTTGATCCACCGTTAAATATATTGATGGTAGGTCTTAAGGACTTGATCCGCCATGAAATGTAGGTTGACAGGGTCTTGATGACTTGGTCTATTGTAAGATTGTTGATGGAAAGTCTTAATGACTAATGTGTGATGGCAAGTCTTCATGGCCTTATCTACCTTTAAATATATCCAGGCAAGTGTTAATCACTTGATCCACCTTTGGGGTGCCTCCAAGATATTTCAAAAATTGTGGTTGTCTACTCATCATCTATTAATCGTGACTAATTGATTGAATCCACTATCCACAGACCTCTTTTAATCATTCAGACTATGTTGAGTCCAAATTTTCATGATCTTTTATAAATGTTTCTGGTTCCGTACTCTATAGAATCTAGGGAAACATATAGATCTTTAAATATTTTCTTTCCTTTTTTCTTAATTTAGAGACTTAAGATTCAGATATATGGATGATGGCATTTGAATAATATTTTTTTTGGATAACATGGGTAATTCCAACCCCACATTGGAGATGAGACTAATCCCACAGATACATGGAACCACCCACAAGCCTCGTGTACCAAGTTAGCCCGGGAGAAGTCGAACCCAAAACTTCTAGTCTACTCCTAGAAACTTAGCCCAACTTTTAAGTGTCAATAAATGCCTCTTTAAGGTTTGTTGATGAGATTTCGAATCAACACTCCTCAAATTGCCCATCATACACCTACCACCGTCCTTGAGAGCCAATGCATGCTCTCCACTTGTATTGCATGTTGACTAAAGGAGAGGAAGGAGACAATCGAGAGAGAAAAGAGTTGATACTCATCCCTCTCTCCCCATTTTCCATTTGTATAGTCTAGGGCAACAGGAAGGAGGGAAAAGAGAGAGAACTGATGGAGAGAAAGAAAAGAGGGAAAACAAGAGAAAAAAAAAAAAAGGGAAGAAGAGAAAGGCATTCCTCCATCTTCACCCTTCCAAACCATGGTGAAACCTCCCACATTTCTCTCAATCTCACTCCCTCCTCTTCTCGTTTTTCATCTGGAAACAAAGAGAGAAAGAATCGGTGAAAGAAGAAGAAAGGAAGAGAAGCAAGGGAGAAGAGGAAGAAGAAACTCGAGATCCGAGCTCAAGGATCCTTCCACACTCAAAATCTCCAAGATCTGTCAAGGTATGTGGTTAATATTGTGATTTAGAACTAAGAAATTAGTTTAGAACACTTAGAAAATAGCTTAGTTAACAAATCGGAAAAGAAAATGTGGAAATGGAAGACATGCAACTCGAAATGAAGAGTTGCAGAGAAACCCAGGTGTACACATCGACCCTGGTCGATGTGTACTCTGAGTGCAAGGAGATATGCATCGACTCTGGTCGATGTCTATCTCTGGAAACAAAAGCGAATGAAAGGAGAAAAGGACTTAGGATTTTCGGACTAAACCCAGGAGTATGCATCGACTGAAGTCGATGTGTATTGCTGGGAGTAAAAGTAAAGAAAAGAAGGACGAAAATCGAATAAGGAGAACCAAATACAGAGGACACATCGACTTTGGTCGATGTGTCAAGATTTTGTCCTACAGGACACATCGACTCTGGTCGATATGTCCAGTTTCTGTCCTACAAGACACATCTCTTGGGGGCGATGTATCCTCCAGGACTGTGAACAGTTTTGAGATTTTTTTTTAACACAAGCAATGGGATCTATGTATTTGGGTCCACTTAGACCCTAATGGTCTTCAATAAATGACCTACGAGACTTAATGAGGCATTAGATATTAAGAACACAATGTAAATGCTAGGAAAATGAGAACAATTAGTGAGAAGAAATGCTAATGCTGTATATGTAATGTTTTAGATGCATGTAGAATGAACGAAGGGTCAAGGATAAACCCAGAATCGAACGAGCAAACTTGTGGATTGCTTGTAGTTGCGGATCGACTAAGATCAGGTAGGTTTTCCTACTTTGTTGAAGCACTTGAGTGCAATCCTATACTATTATGATTTTTTATTTTATAACCATTAAGGTTGAATCTATGAATATGCTATTTTCATTTTGAACTGAAGAATGGGATTACACGATTTGAAAAACGTAGTGAGGAGATATTTTTGAATATATGATGAATGTGATTGAAAATGTAGTAGTATGTGAATATAACATTTGAAATGGTGATAAATTTATGTGAAACCTTAAGATATTGTGGAATATGTATTACGAAGGGAATGTAGGAAATCCCTATGGATGATATGATGTTTAGAATATCCAGAATCGTAAATTAAGTATGATGAGAACTTAGTATCATGTTGAGAGGGGAAAATGAGGTTGGTAACTTGAGAACAACCAAACGAGATAAACATAAGATATGGATTGGGAAAAGTGAGAAAAGAGATGTATAGGGGGCCACACTCCTCCGGTAAATCCGGTTAATATGTTGGAATGAGAGGGGGCCCACACTCCTCCGGTAGATCCGGTTAATATGCTGGGTAATTAGAATGTCTTGATGTGACATCATGAATAGCACGTGGTTAGTGCCATGAAATAATTGAATTGAGTACTACGCAAGATTTTATCTCCATTGGAATACGTATGCAGCTGATAATTCAGTTCGATCAAATCAAGGGTCCAATAAGTCTTAGTATCCGTAGGGATCTCGCAACAGTTGCGAGTAGGTGTCACGTATTTGGACTATGAGTTGTGCATGCTTCAAAGTATATATATATATAAGTAATATATATATATATATATATATATATATATATATATATATATATTATTGTTTCTCACGTGTCCATTGGGTCTGGGCGTGACAGTTGGTATCAGAGCTTAAGTTCAATTTCGCAGAGGACTGTGTGCATGGGGTTCAAAACTTTGATTAAATCATGAGATTGTTTTGGTTCGCAATGGGGTGAGCAGGATTTTGAGTGAGGCTGGGACCTCCTATTACTACCAGATTAAAGCGACTAATGTTTAGACCGTACTTCACACGGGGTGACCAGAGTGATATTACAACATGAGCTTGACCCAGGGGGGTTAGACTCACATGGACTCCGAGTTGTGAGGTGCTGGATCTAGTTTGACTTGGAAAGGTTGTGAGGAAATGATTAAGCTCCCTGAGTGGAAAACTTTGGAATTCTCCTAGAACCGTATGCGAACCTGTAATACCCTGCCCCAAAAAGTCCCACATTGCTAGTGGCATTGGAAGTTCCCTGGTATATAAGTAGTGGCCTTCCTCCTTCTAGCACAAGGACCTCCTAGGCGAGAATGGGCGTGTATGGGCCATGTGCTAGGAACAAAACCTTGAGGGTTGCCGGGTATGGAGTGAGGCTCTACCTGAGGGCCCAAAGAGGACAATATTGTGCCGCTGTGTACTCTGATACCTGGACAAGGCCTTTTGGGAGCAACAGTGGGTTGACTCGCCAAAGTAAAGCCGTGCGGGTCCGTGTGTAGGACCAAAGCGGACAATATTGTGCTAGCGGGACGCGTCATTACAAATGGTATCAGAGCTGGTTCAACTCTCTACCTGAGGGTGTGGGCTTGGTTGTTGTGTGTACAGAGCTGGGGACGGCTCTGGCTTTAAGGGGGTAGATTGTAATACCCTGCCCCAAAAAGTCCCACATTGCTAGTGGCATTAGAAGTTCCCTAGTATATAAGTAGTGACCTTCCTCCTTCTAGCACAAGGCCTCCTAAGCGTGAATGGGCGTGTATGGGTCATGTGCTAGGAACAAAACCTTGAGGGTTTTCGGATATGGAGTGAGGCTCTACCTGAGGGCCCAAAGAGAACAATAGTGTGCCGCTGTGTACTCTGATACCCGGACAAGGCCTTTTGGGAGCAACAGTGGGTTGGCTCGCCAAAGCAAAGCCGTGCGGGTCCGTGTGTAGGCCCAAAGCGGACAATATTGTGCTAGCGGGACGGGTCGTTACAGAACCACCTTGTGAGGTGTAAATGATCCTTTCTTCCCAAGAAGTGGAAGTGAGACCATTAGGCCGAGGGTCCAGTGATGGGGGTTTGATAGACCGAGCAATGATACGCTAGCAAGTAACCATCCAACAGACATCAGTGAGGTGAGGTCGTCACTGTTACCACGTTGGAGAAAGACTAGAGGGATATGTGTATTTGTGGCATCGGTTGGGAATGACTGGTACTGTAAACCAGAATTTGCTTGAAATGCGACTTTTAGTCTAGGCCAAGAGGTTGAGGTCTATAGTTGGCTATAAGAAGTGGTAATAGTAGACCACTAATTTTGTTTAGAAACTGTCTTGGATGACCGAGGAAATCCTCATGAAGTGAGTCAGATTTGATTATGACTCTAGAAAGTCTGAGCCTAGGATTGTGGACTTGAAGGACTCAGGAGAGGTCTGTAAAACCTTTAAGGGTGTTCCCTGAGGAAATGATGAGTAGGTCCAAGAGGCCAGACATATATAGATATTTTCTGAGGAGACTTGCCCTATGATGAAAGGGATTGTTTTCCTCAAGTATCTGAACACGGAGTACGTTGGCCCATGATATCGACGATAGCGATGATCAAGCAATGTGATGCTTGTACTACAAAGCTTAACGTAATGCACTTGGGTGTAAATGGTTTGAATACCCCTCGTGTAGTGAATAAGTGTTTAGAGCCTAGTTGCTCGTGTGAAAAATGCTAGCCACCTTGTATGGATGGTTGTGGGCTAGTAAGATATCTTGGAATCCTTGGATTATTTATGCTCTCAATTGCACGATGGTTGGGATTGTTACTTCATGCCTTATGAGTAAAATTATATGTTTGTGTATGGATTCTATTTTGTTCGAGAATATATTTATGATGTGAAAGGTATGTGGAATTACCTTATGATGATTTGAGAGATGATTCTCTAGTATGATGGAGAAATTGATTTTGAATGAGAAGGCTATGATTTGACATGTAACGAGTAAGTGTGGCTAGATATAATTTGTTGTATGGGAATCGGTTGGCATAGATATGAATGGCAAAGAGCATTATGAAATGCCAAAGCCAAGCCATAGATGAAATTCCAAAGGCAATTGAAGCCGATCTCCTAATGTCAACCCCATATGGAATAATAGTTGTGAATATATGTGAAAATTGCTATGCATGCTATTTTATTAGAAATTTAGCATTTATTTGATCAAATTGTTCATTGTATCTACTATGGCATTCCATCTACATCACATATTCAAGTTGGACTCAGAGTCGGTCAACTTTGAAGTGAATATGAGGATGCGTAGATTGATCATTTGGATATTTTAACACTAGAGTGGAGTGGTTGTCAAATGGGTAGAGAGGATATGATGAGTATAATATCTCCCCCATTGGAACTCCCTCGTGTAGTAGATGTATTCCTTGTTGGAGATTGAATGTGTGATATCTTTTGAGGAGGAGTATACCCTCGTGTTAGTGATTATTTCCTCTCCTAGCCTCGTGTTGGGCAATTGTAAGCAGGAGATCGGAGAAAGATTTGTCTCAAGCTTCCTCCCTCTCGATTTTCTCTCCCCAAAAGTAATCCTTTCGCTTTTCCACCTTCCTTGGTATTTTTATTGGGATATTCCTGGGTGGAATGGAGTTTGGAAGCGATGTTTATGTGGAAAGGAGAAATATCCATGGATTTGAGTAGGAAGTTGGTGTTTAAAACTTTGCAGGGGTTAGATTATCTATGCTATGAGATGGTATCATGATTCGCATAGCCTTTCTTATATCTCATTCCATATAGAACCATGTGGTACGAGTAGACATGGTTGGGATTTTGCTTTAGTGGTAGATTATGTCACGGTTGGAGTGGGGGAAACAGCGTGCAATTGGCCATTTGTGGGATTAGACCCCTTCCATAGCATTTTCTACTTTTCTGTGTTGAGCCGCATAGCATTGTCCATGTTGGATACGTATCGAGCCACTTTGCATAGGCCAATATGTATGTGATTTTTGAGCCCATGAGCTTGTGTGCATTTGATGTTGGTGATTGTTTATGGTGAGTCGGTGACAGGTTAGAATTAATACCTGCCCGAGATAAGCCTAGGATCACTTTTGTGCACAGTTGAGATATGCTTATTAGTGATAAGACTCTGTGTGCCACGAAGGTGGCTTGGGTTCTATGAGAACCCGTGAAGCCATGGCACACTTTTAGAGTTTTCTGACCACTATTGTTGGCAAGCACGATTTTGTGTATGGTTCTGACGTGATTTGTTGGAGAAGTATTAATCTCTAGATTATTAATTGTAGAACTCCGACAGTTAGTGATCTCTCATGCTTGGGATTAGATATGGGTATCTCAGACTCTTCGATGTTGTTGTTTGGAGGTTTGTGAGACTCCTAGTTCGGTAAAGTACAATGATGAGATGTACCCAAATTTTGTATACCGTGTTGGGTTGTGGGATCATGTAGCGACTCGAGGATGTTTGTTTTGGTTCAAGATGCTGATCTCAGTGTGATGTGACACTTTCACGTGTGAGCCACGTGAGAGGACTATTTATTTGAGTGACGAGCCGCCCCGTATTGTCCATGTTTGATGTATATTGCAATCAACATTGCCAAATGACTTATGAAATTTGTTTGCCACGTGTTGAGCTGCAATACAAGAGCCATTATGTAGGCATTATTGCATTGTCCACGTGTGATATGAGCATGTTGATGGCTTAGTAGTCGAGTCCAGAGTGACTTGTGATCAGTAGCTACCTTTGGAGGATCCTTTGGGCAAAGCTCTACGAGACTTGTGAGTGGTGAGACCTTGCCCGGAGCCCTAGAATGATTGAATTTCGGGAGAGAAATTCTTTCAAGGGGGTGGAATGTAATGGCCCAAATCAACAAAATAGTTATAAGAATAAGAAAATATATGAATCGTACGATTTTATGATTTTCGATTCACGATTCACACCCCTAGACCAATTTCGATACGATTTGAGTTTGATAACATTAGGTAAAATTAGAGAATGCCATACACTTAGAGCATTGAGAATATTTGTAAAATTTCATGCTCACAAGTTGTGTGATAATATGTTTGAGTGAATGTTCCCTTATGCACATTCCAATGCATAGTTGGGTAAGATTATGGTTTGACCTCCTTATGCCTATGTGTGATTGATGTGAATATATTGTATCAGATACATATGTATGAGTTTCCCAAGTTCCCTATGATTAGATGTTTACTATAATTGAGAATTCATAGATTTGTGATGTGCTGAACTATGATAGAATATATGATAAATCAAGATTGCCCAAGATGTGCAATATAGGGCCTTAATAACTTTCCATACTTGTGTATGGTTATGAATAATGTATCTATCAAATGAATTCTCATGATTGCGATTGGAATTCTTAGATAGGGAACTCATATAATACACATGATGAATGTATTTTAATGCCATGATTGGATTTTGTGATGATGTGTACATCATTAGTGAGTACTTATGTTGGCAATGGTTGTGGTGGATCGACCTAACCATGTGTAGAACGAATTTTCCATGTTTTGAAGAGGAACTTGATAAAGGGTTAGATTAAGTGATATGGGTGAGTTAAGGTCAAGTATCTTAGAACCCAAGGGGGTTAACTTGTGTTACAATGGGGATGGGCTAGCATGATTGAGAATGCATGGAATGTAATGTAAATGCTAAGAAAACCTTGTTCGATTTTCCAAAGTAAAACTACGATCACTCCCCAATGTCAACCCAAATGTGAAAATGATGAACTACGGTTGATCTGATCTACTATGTGATACGTACGCAACTGAAAGCATTATGTCTCAGCTCGATCAAAAGATACATTGCATCATCCTTTTATATTAAGGATGATGTAAGATGTTGAACAAATGTGAAGTATAGAAAGGGATTGGTGAGATATACCTTCCCCAATATAGACTCTGATGCTAGATGTTGGATCCCTCAAATGCGGCCCGAAGATGTTATGATGCCTTGGGAGTCCCGATATGATGAGACATATATGTTTGTTACTCGAGTAAAGCCTAGAGTGGCTAGAGAACTCTCAAAATTCTTAAAATGGACAGATGAGGACTTTAGCATTGAGATGGATGTGACTAGGTCACTTGATTATAGTGAGACGTGGTATGGGTGTGTCCCTCACGTGATGATGATTAAGATGTGGCATAGGTCCGTCCCTCACGTGATATTGATGATGATTGAGACATGGTATGGGTATGTCTCTCACGTAATGATAACGTTATGGCTCAGTCCGTTAAAAAAAATGAAATTGTCCTATCAGTAGATCCTTATGTCTCACCTTTGTATAGTTAAAAAGATGAGATAAGTATATAGATTCCATGAGTAAGGCCTAGAGTAGCCGTGAGACCGCGAGAGCCTCGATGTGAACATACGGAGAATATGGCATTGAGATATTTATGTGACTTGGTTACTTGATATTGAGACGTGGTATGAGTACGTCCCTCACGTGATTGTAATGTTTGATTTCCTGTCCCAGAGAGTTATTCGGGATAGTGGTGTTTTTTCATGGAGACTTCGTCCCTTGTGGTTGCTATTGCAGGGTGAATCCCCTACATGTTATATACTGCAGGGTGCCCTTACGACTATTCCGGACACTTGCTGTGCGTGGTTGCGCATAGCTAGATACTATTTTACCCCATGGGTGTGGTGCTAACTTCTATAGACGCGGTCCGACGGCCTTAGAGTTTGACTGAATCACCCATGAGGTGAAGGGATGTAGGACGAGGTAGACTTGATCACGCCAGTCATGGGTCTCCCGCTTAGTAAGTCATGGGCCTTAAGTTTTGTTAGGGGTCGTGGTATGTTTATGATATGATATGATGATTTGATATTGTTGCCACAGTCACGTAGTGATTCATACGAGTGTTTTTCTTACAGATAGAAAATCTTATGGTAGATGATGTGCCTTGGATTAGTTATGCCTATAGATGGATTATACCTATGGAGGGATTATATTCATGGATGGTTTATACCCATGAATAGATTATACTCACAGATAGAGTGTTACTAGGGATAGATGTGTATACCCATGGATGATGGTTCCCATAGTGGTGTTCGGATGTTGGTCTTATGGTAAACCTGTTGGTCCAGTGGTAGACGTATTGGTCGTATGTTAGACATGTTGGTCCCACAGTAGACGTATTGGTCTTATGGTGGACATGTTGGTCCCATGGTAGACGTATTGGTCTTATGTTAGACATATTTGTACTATGGTGGACATGTTGGTCTCATGGTAGACGTATTAGTTTTATGTTAGACATGTTCGTCCCATGGTAGACGTATTGGTATTATGGTGGACATGTTGGTCCCATAGTAGACATATTGGTCTTATGGTAGACTTGTTGGTCTTATGATAGATATATTAGTTTTACGAATATATGAGTTATGCCCATGGATGGATTATACACATGGAATGATTATATTCATGGATGGTTATTACCCATGGATAAATGATACTCACTGATGGAGAGTTACCAGGAATGGATGATGAATCTCATGGAGTAGACAGATTGGATTCATGTCTAGATATTGATTATTTGGTGGACATATTGACCCATGATAGATATAGTGGTCCCATGGTAGACGAATTGGTCTCATGGTGGACGCGACGGTTCTATGGATAGATATTATTTTTCCATGGATGGTTATTCCTGTGGAGGGTTTTGTGACCATGGATAAGTATTGTATATGGTGGATGGATATTTCCACTAAGGGCATTGATTCCATAGAGGATTAGACCCATATTTAGAGTATTGTCCCCGAGGAGGGATGTACTTATGTTCAGGTATAGGTCTCATGGTTGAGGTTTATCCCATATTTGACATTGATCCCATGGTTGACGGTGTTCCCATGGTTGGTATAGACCCGTGATAGATGTGATCTATTCTACTGATGAGGCCCACAATTGGGTAATTAGAATGTCTTGATGTGACATCATGAATAACACTGGGTTAGTGCCATGAAATAAATGAATTGAGAACTACGCAAGATCTGACCTCCATTGGAGTACGTATGCAACTGATAATTAAGTTCGATCAAATCAAGGGTCCAATAAGTCTTAGGATCCGTAGGGATCTCACAACACTTGTAGGTGTCACGTGTTTGGACTATGAGTTGTGCATGCTTCAAAGTTATATATATATATATATATATATATATATATTAATTAATTATTGTTTTTCACGTGTCCGTTGGGTCGGGGCCGTGACAGAAACCTGAACATCTTGAATTCAATTTTGTATTTTGGAAGTTTGAGAACCATGTAATATCGTAGAGATGTATATTATGGGGAATGTAATAATTGAGACTGAGATATTTGTAATTAAGTTTTGTATTTGACTCTTATGTGGTTGGGAATTTCCTTATCTTGCTTGAGATGTGAATGGCTATTCATGCGATGGAATAAATGTTTTAAATTTCCACAGGTTATCATGTTAGTGTGTGTAAAATTATCATATACACACTAGTTGGGTCAGTCAAGGGTAGGGTCTTCGGACTCGGACTTGACTTGCGTCATGACGCTTCGTCCCTCTCTGCCAAACATTCTTGATGAACTACTTTGATTAAGGAAGGGAGAGGGAGGGGCGTTACACACCAAATCGTCTTCGTTTGGTATTTTCCAATATTTTAGGGATATAATTTTGATAACCTTATCTAGTTTGTCTCTACAAAGAGGCTAGTTCTAGTAGAATTTCTTATTCTACACCTTTTGACACTCTTTTCCCTTCTGTTCTATCATCTAAAAGAAGAAAAACTTCAAGTCAACGATGTTACGTAAATAATTTCTTCTTTCTGCTATTACTTTTCATGAAAATATATTAATTTTCCTTTTGGCTTGACAAAACAATCCTTTAAGGCTTGTTTTACACGATAGGGTGACTGAGAATTTCTCGGTCGACAATTTCATGAAAAACAACTTGGTGATTAGGATTTTCCCTGGATCAGCGGTTTCATAAAACACAATCAGATGTTTGAGATCTTCATGATCAACGATTTCATGAAACACAATGGGACGATTGGGCTTTCCTTTGATCAACGATTTCTTAGAAAATTTAAGTCTAAACAAGTGAAAAATAGGAATTCTCTATGCCCATACGCCATGTTCATATAGTTGTACATGGTTGCCATGTTTGTACAATTATGTACAGCTTATGCTTGTATGGACAAATGTATGCCATGTCCATATAGTTCCATACATTTTTTTTGTTTGGGCAGTCAAATCCAAGGGAACTTTTGATGCAAAGCATTGGATTGACATTAATTAATTTATTTTATTTTTTATAGTTTGTCTCTTGGTGTTTTTTTTTTTTTGGTTATTTGAGGCTATTTTAGTCATTATTGTATTAGGGGTATTTTGGTCTTTTCTTCATGGTATTTGTATAAATACTTGTAAGCCTCATTGGGGCAAGAGATTATTGAATAAACTAATGAAATTTCCCCATTCATGTGCATTGTGTTTTGGTGAGAAGCCAAGGAAAGGTGAGAAGCCTCCTCCACATCCAAGTACTTTTCTATCTTCTCCCTCTCTTCTATCTCTCTTCTCTTTGTTTTTTCTTTTCTTCTTTCCCCAAATCTTAAGCCTTTCCTACCACCTCAACCCCTTTACTATGTCGCCATCACCCACATCATCCTTAACCATCATCGCCAACCTCTGTAGCCTTCCTCCTTGCTGTCGTGTCCCTTTTAACCCCTCCCTTGCTTTCGGTACCCACTAGATTCCTTCCCAACCTTGTCGCCAACACCTCACCTGCCTCCCATCTTGTTGCCGCCCCCTTCCTAGGCCCCAGATTTGCTGTCGCCCCTTCCTTAGACCCCACTGTTGGGCTGTCGCCCCTTCCTTAGACCCCACTGTTGGTGTCGCCAGGGCCAGCTGAAGCATAAGGCAACAAAAGCCGTTGCTTTAGGCCCCCCATTCAGGAAGGCCCTAAACTTAGGGTAATTTTGCGGTTGGGAGAGAGGATTTGGGCAAAGAAGATGGAATGGTTGAGGGATTTTGGTAGGGCTGCAACTTGTGTCGGGTTTTGGCCCGACCTGTATGATCCAACCTGAGAAATCATGCGGGTCGGGTTGAGAATTTCGAGCCAGTAGGTCGGGTCGGGTTGAAAAGATAAAAACCCGCATGAAATTCAGGTCAGACCGGGTTGAGGATTTTACAAATTAACCCGACCCGAGCCGACCCTACCCAATCCGATGTGACCCGGTTAAAATTAGGCTAAAATGGATTCCGAATGTGGGTCGGGTCAGAATTCGGGTTGATTTGAGTTAGAATTCAGGTCGGGTCGGGTTCTAGAGTTCGGGTTGAGAATTCAGGTCGGGTCGAGTCGGGCTCCATATATATCAACTCGGGTCGAGTTGGGTTTTATGAAACCCGACCCGCCCGACCCGAGTTTCAACCCTAATTTTGGGGAAAGTTGAGAGGAAGATGGGAGGATAGGAAGGAAAAGATAAGGAAAGCATCGAGAGAGGGAGAGACGGTTTTTCTCTCCCACCCCCTTTTTGTCTGTGCGCAAGAGGGAGAGTGGGCCGAGTGGGGCCCACTCAAATTGGGATTTATTTATTTATTCCCTCCTTTTTTTCTTATATATATATATATAACTCACGAAAATATGGTTTTTAAAATTATTGAAATCCCCGACAAAATTTAATTATGTAATCTGAAACATAACATGTGGTGTTAAGGATTTAAAATTGCACAATTTAACCCGAAATGACGGGTTAGGTCATTACAACGCTAACTCCTTTTAGAAATTTCGTCCTCAAAATTTAAAAGAATATACCTCTGGGAGCTTTATGATATAAATTGTTTAGATTTGTTTTAAGAGTTAAAATTCAAAAGTCTTAAGAGAAATTTTATAAACAAAAATAATAACTCCAATTGAATTTCTGAATTATATTAAAAGACTACATTATTTTCCACATGGTTATATTGCATACCGAATATTATTAACAATACCTGTAATAGTTGACTCTGCAGAAATACATTTTTCAAAACTAAAATTGATAAAATCTTACCTACGATCAACAATGTCACAAAAAGATTAAGTAAATTAGCCATATTATCAATTGAAAATGATATTTTAGTAAAACTTGAATACAAAAATTTAATTTGTAATTTTGCATCTCAAAAAATAAGAAAAATAGATTTTAGATAAATTCCTTTTATTATATATAATTAAAATTTTAATTAAATACCAAGAAGGCTCCATTTAGAATTTTTTCCTTAAGCCTCAACTTGTGTCGAGACGGCCCTGGGTGTCGCTAACCCCAAAAACCCCCTCTAGTACCTGTCGTGACTCCAAATCCCTCCTTTCCTGTTTACCGTGACCCCCATATATCATCCCACTGTGTTGCCCTGACCCACAAAATCCTTATTGACTTAGCCGACAACCCTCTAAGGTCTCTTAGCCTTATCGCCTCTTCCCATTGGCCTATCTGGCCTTAACCTTAGCCCTTCCCTGAATCCCTTTTGCTGCCTTTAACCCCTTTACCTCCCTATCCAGTCACTGACATCATAAGAAACCCATCTATCTACTGTCAAAAAGCCTGAATTAATCCCTTTTGGTGATAGATCTACATAATCGTGGGAACTGATAAGCCCCTTTATTTTAAGGGATCCCGCCTCATTTGGTAATTAGGCCTAGATTATGATATAGTTGTTTATATTGAATTTTTGAAAATTACGTGATTGTTTGTAGCTTGTGTATATTATTTAATTGCAAAATATTAATTTAGATCTTTGATCTCAGCCCTCATATAGCTAATTCATGTTTAATTGATCATATCCCATTGCATTAGGCATTTAGGCTTACCCTATTCCTGTGTCCTACATCAACTTGTCTCCCAATTTTCATATCCTTTTTAATGTGTATTTTGCCAAATTTCTTTGAAAAAACTGTTAGGTTTTATGGAGCTTGATTATCATATATGTACTATCAATCCGCTCGTGGGAGGGCAATTTTGTAATTTTACATTGAACCTATGTAAACCCTAATCAGGGTAATATATAATGTCTTTTTTCGTGAAAGGGAGTGAGCGAAAATTGTAACAGGGGCCACTACTGTCTCTTCTTCATTTGCCTTTGAGCATAGTGGCAGAAGAACCTGTATCAAGTTCTTTCAGGCAAGAAGTTAGATGCGATGAAGGTCAAAGATTGGACTCTTCTCAACAGACAGGCGTTGGACGCTATTCGATTAACGTTGTCTCGTAATGTCCCTTTCAACATAGCGAAGGATACAATTACAAATTTCTTATGACAACCCTTTCGAATATGTATGAGAAACCTTCTGCCTCAAGCAAAGTACATCTGATACGGCAATTATTAAACCTAAAGATGTCAGAAGGCACGTCTGTGGCTGAACATCTGAACGAGTTCAAATCAGTTATGAATGAGTTGAGTTCGGTGAAGATTGAATTTGATGATGAGATTAGGGCCTTGATTCTTTTGTCCTCTTTACCAGAAAGTAGGAATGCCACGGTAACAACAGTAAGCAGTTCTTCAGGAAACTCGAAATTAAAGTATGACGATGTTCATGACTTGATTCTACGTGAAGAAATTCGCAAGAGGAATCAGGTGAAACATCGAGATCTGCTATAAATACCGAGAGCACGGGAAGAACATTTGAAAGAAACTCAGATCGTGGCAAATCCAAGCCCAAAGGAAAAAACAAGTCGAGATCTAGTGGATGTTGGAATTGTGGTAAGAAGGGACACCAAAGAAAATATTGTTGGGCACTAATGAAGAAGGGCAAAAGCGAGCAGGAATCAGCAAACGTCGCAACATCAGAAGAGCTTCAGGATGCTTAGAATTTTGTGTCAACAGCTCCATTGAATCCTGGGTTTTAGACTCAGGTGATTTCTCCCATTCTACTTGACACTGAGAAATCATGGAAAACTATGTCAGTGGTGATTTCGGGAAGGTTTATCAGGCTGATGATGAACCTTTGAAGATTGTGGGCAAAGGAAATATTCGGATCAAACTACCGAATGGGGTTGTATGGATGTTGCAGAATGTCAGACACATCCCTAGACTTGATTTCTGTGGGGCAACTTGAAGACGAAAGATACACGATAACCTTCGTGGGTGGTTTGTGGAAAATCAACAAAGGAGCTATGGTTGTGGCTTGTGGAAACAAAATAGGTACTCTCTATGTGACGACAAACACTGAAGACACTGTTGCAGTTGCTGATGCAGATGTATTCTCGAACCTATGGCCGTAGGCTTAGTCACATGAGTGAAAAAGGGATGAAAGTACTTCTGTAAAAAGAAAAAGTATTGGGCATTAAATCAGTGGGCCTTGGTTTGTGTGAGGACTGCATCTTCGAAAAACAGAAGAGGGTCAATTTCTCAAAGGCTGACAGAACTCCCAAGACAAGAAGATTAGAGCTGGTTCATACAGACATTTGGGGGGTTACTCCAGTTGCATCTCTTGGAGGTTCATCATATTATGTTACCTTCATTGACGACTCAATCAGAAAGGTATGGGTTTATTTTTTGAAAAATAAATATGATGTTTATGATGTTTTTAAAAGGTGGAAGGCTATGGTAGAGAATGAGATGGGTCTAAAAATAAAGTGTTTGTAGTCTGACAATGGAGGGGAGTGCAATGACAATGAGTTCAAAGAATTCTGCGCTGCTAATGGAATCAGAATGGAGAAGACCATTCCTGGGACACTGTAGCAGAATGATGTGGCAGAACATATGAACAAAATTCTCAATGAGTGTGCTAGAAGCATGAGGGCACACGCTGGATTGCCTAAGATGTTTTGGGCTGATGCAGTGAACATTGCGGCATACTTGATCAACCAGGGACCTTCTGTTCCTTTGGATGGACGCTTACCAAAGGAGGTTTGGAGCAGTAAAGACGTAAAATTTTCACATTTGAAAGTGTTTGGTTGTGTTTCATATGTGCATATAGATTCTAATGCTAGAAGCAAGCTTGATCCAAAATCCAGAAAATATAACGTCATTGGGTATGGCACTGATGACTTTGGTTATCGTTTCTGGGATGACCAAAATCGGAAAAATATCAGAAGCAGAGATGTCATATTTAACGAAAGAGTAATGTATAAAGACAGGCCAAGTGCAAAGTCTGAAAATGCAGATACTCATCCTAAAAAGATGAGTATGTTGATTTAGAAGAGATGTCTGAGAAGGATGTGCAAGATAGAGTTCAGAATAATTCAGAAAGTGGGAGTCAGCTATCCAAGATGAGATAGACGCACTTATGTCAAATTAGACATGGGAGAACTCAATTACCAAAAGAAAAAAAAGGCTTTACATAACAAGTGGGTCTACTAAGTCAAAGAAGAGCATGATGGCAGTAAGCACTACAAGGCCAGATTGGTTGTGAAGGGATTTCAAAAGAAAGAAGGCATTGACTACACTGAGATCTTCTCTCCAGTTGTGAAGATAACAACAATCAGATTGATACTCGGAATTGTGGCTGTAGAAGATTTGCATCTTGAGCAGTTAGATGTGAAAACTGCTTTCCTTCATGGTGATCTGGAGGAGGACATCTACATGACGCAAACATAGGAGCTGATAGTACCGGGTAAGGAGAATATGGTATGCAAACTGAAAAGGAGCTTGTATGGCTTGAAGTAGGCTCCTAGACAATGTACAAAAGTTCGACAATTTCATGTCCATCAATGGATTTACTAGATGTAATGGTGATCATTGTTGTTATATCAAAAGGATTGATACTTCTTATATCGTACTTCTCCTATACGTAGATGATATGTTGGTTGTAGGGCCAAGCATGCATGAGATTTCAAATCTCAAAGAACAATTTTCCAAGGAATTGACAATGAAGGATTTGGGTGCTGCAAAACAAATCCTAGGAATGTGAATCATCAGAAACAGGGCAGACAGAAAGCTAAAGTTGTCATAGACTGAGTACGTGGGTCAAGTACTCAAGAGGTTCAACATGGAAGGTGCTAAGCCAGTTAGCATGCCTTTGGCAGGTCACTTCAGACTTTCAAAGGAACAAGGAGCATCAACACAGGAAGAGTGTGATTACATGGCTAAGGTATCATATGTCTCAGCTATTGGCAGCTTGATGTACGCCATGGTCTGTACAAGACTAGATATTGCTCATGCAATGGGAGTTGTCAACAAATTTATGAACAACCCAGGCAAAGAGCATTTGGAAGTTGTCAAGTGGATTCTTAGATACCTTAAGGTTACTACAGATGTGGGGTTGTCCGACGGTGTATCAGAAATCAGCTTACAGTGTTATGTTGATTCAGACTCAGCCGATGATGTTGATAACAAGAAGAGTACTACTGGCTATGTGTATACTTTGGGTGGTACGACCGTGAGTTGGGTCTCTCAATTGCAGAAAATTGTGGCACTCTCCACTACAAAAGATGAATATGTTGCAGTCACTGAAGCTAGCAAAGAGATGATTTGGTTGCATAGTTTCTTGGAAGAATTGGGAAAGAAACAGGAGAACAGTGTTTCGTACAGTGATATCTAGAGCAATATTCATCTTGCAAAGAATCCGACATTTCATTCTAGGACAAAACACATACAATTGAGATACTATTTCATACGTTCACTTCTGAATGACGGAGCATTGACATTTGAGAAGATCCATACAAGTCAAAACGCTGCAACTATGTTGACCAAGGTGGTGACTAGAGAGAGACTGAAGTCGTGTTAAGTTTCCATCGGTCTTATTGCTTGAAGACCAGGAAGTAGGTTCGTATTAGGATCCTTTCATGAAGGCATGTCGTTTATCGATGAAGAGGATTTGCTTGATCAGTCTCCAAGTGGGAGATTGTTAGGTTCTGTGGAGCCTGATTATCAAATATTTATTGTCGGTCCGATCGTGGGAGGGCAATTTTGTAATTTTATATTGCACCTATGTAAACCTTAATCATGGCAGTATATAATCTCTCTTTTTCGTGAGAGAGAGTGAGCAAAAATTGTAACAGGGGTCACGACCGTCTCTTCTTTATTTGCCTTTACGCATATTGGATCTGATTTGAACCCGTATACATACCGAAAAGGAACCACATAAATCTTTGTGCCTCTATGTGTGATTGATCTGTGTTTTATTCTTCTGACTATTGTTTGTTTGCTTCTGATTCTCAATAGAAACCCTTTCTTTTTCTCTTTCCTTCTTTTCCTTCTTCTCTTTCTTTCCCAGATGCCCCTCTTTTTCATTCCAACTTCAATCAAATAAGTAGCACTTTTTTCTTTTGCAATGTTGATTTCCCTTTTAGATTTTAATTGGTTGAAGTTGTTGTACCGGTGGTATCCTTATAGACTTAAGTTACAAAATCTCTATGGTATGAACCTATAACTTGGGGGAGATTTTGATGCCAAAGGAGAGTGAAAATTGTCGAAAAATGAAACGTATTTCCACAAGATGAAACATGAGACCATAGAGGTATAAATCCATGACCTTTGAGTTTGAATAAGGTGTGGAACCATAAGGTGTTTTTCCACAACTTTCATATTTGGAAATGGTGTGGGACAATAAGTTGTTTTCTACAGAGCAAAGATGTGAGACCATTAGGGTGTATTTCCACAACTTAATGTAATAATGAAGTTAAATTGAGAGAAACTCATTTGGGATGGTTTGGACATGTAAGTAGAAGACCCTTAGTTCGTAAAGTTGAGAGGATACAAGTTGCATGTACTGGGAGGGATAGACCGTTGAAGACATGGTGTATTTTCATGAGAGGCTACAAGTTTGCAACTTAATGTGAGAATGTGGGACTGTGTGGTGTATTTTCGTGACTTAATGTAAGGATGGGGGACCATAGGATGTATTTTCTTGACTTAATGTGAGGATGCAATAACATAGGTGTATTTCCGCAGCTTAATGTGAGGATAGGGGATCATAGAGTATAATTCCGTAACCTAATGTGAGAATTCAGGAGCATAGAGTGTATTTCTGCAACTTAATGTGAGTGTGTGGGAACATATGGTGAATTTCCCAAGCTTAATATACGACGGTGCACGATCATAGGGTGTATTTCGACGACATAATAGACCATTTCATATCGAAGATGCAGTTGTGGGACCTTTGAGTGTATTTCCAGAACTTGTACGAATTATGGAGCGATAAGGCATTTTTCCCATGACTAAAAAATGAAAGGACACAGGACCAAAAGCGTGTATTTCTATGACTCGGGCAATATGGGAGCTTTTTTTTTTTTTTTTGTGAACCAAAAAAATGCGGGACCATGAGTTGTGTAAATTCACAATTTGGATGAATCTTGGTGTTTTAAGTCTAAGAGGTTGGACTATGAAGTGTTTTTCCATGACTTGGAAGTACACAAAGGAAATCATTTTCTATGGAGAGAGTTGTGGGACCGTGAGGTGTACTTCCACAACTTCAACATGAACATGGTATTTTGATTGGAAAAGACATAGGAATGTAAATTGTTTTTTCCATGACATGAGGTGTACTTCCACAACTTAAACATGAACATGGTATTTTGATTGGGAAAGACAGAGGAATGTAAAGTGTTTTTTCCATGAAATAAAGTATATAGAGAACTTTTGATTTGAAGAGATAGTCATGGGACCATTGGTTGATGCAAAACTGATGCAAGAGGGATAACATAGGGAGAAGAGAATATTTATAGCTCTCAAGAACCAGTGAAAAGGAAAGAGTTGTTCCCAACATTCCTTCCTTCAAAGATAGATAGAAGTTTGGGCCGGCATAAAAGATTTTATTGAATGCCACCCATCGGTAGTTTTAAGACAAATAAGGGCTAGCTGAAGGAAAAAAAAGAGTTCTACAGAAGAAGGGAGAGAAGAAAGAGAAGGATTAGTAGTTCACAACCGAGAATTTGATTTCAGTCCCATGGTTTGACGCCGCTCCCGAAAACTAGTCTGAGTCATAAAGATGCATTGATTTCTCCATTCATCAAAGCCCATCTCTTGTTCTATCCCACCTCAACAGGAAAACTAGGTGCACATACAGATCTAGATGCGAGATGATCCCAAAATGATTTCATAAGATTTTCAAAAAACTTTAGATTACTCAGACTGGATTTCTAACATTGTTCATGTTCGTAATAAAGATGCCAAGGTTAGTCTTTATATAGATTTTAAAAACCTTAATATTGTTTGTCCTAAAGATGAATTTCCTTTACCTAACATAGATATCTTGGTAGATGGTACTGCTGGTGATGCAGAACAAAGTATAGGGTAACCCTAGATGCCGAATGTGGTTCTCTAAAAAGTAAAAGGGTTAAAAATAATGCACTCTAAATTTAACAGAGGTTGAAATTAAATATCAATTAATATATATAATTAATTAATATGAAATTTAATCATACATAAGCATGCAAATACAAAAAATATGATGTGTTTAAGGGGAATAATGATCTAAGGTGGTCAAGTGGCAATTTGGTAATTAAGAAAGGAAGGCTAATGTTTGGTACTTAGGGGAGGTATGGTTTCAAATAAAGAAATAAAGGAAGGTAATAGAAAAACAAAGACACGATGAAAAAAAAGGAGGGCTTACCACGACTAAAACTTACGGAAGGGTGAAAGGCAAAAAAATAGGGATAGAGAAGAGGGCGGCAGAAAGGTGGGAGTAGAATATGGGATTTGTGGTAGCAAGGAGAAGAAATAGGGAAGGTGCGGCAGCAAAAAGGGGCCTAAGAAAGGGGCTGCGACAGTAGTAGGGACCTTAGGGAGGGGTTACGACAGTAACATGGTGGATTATGGCAAGAGGAAACAACAAAGGGAAGGCTATAGGTGGATGGTGACAACGGATTTGGGGCTGAATACAGGTTGCAGCAAAGGGATATGGGTTTAAGAGGGCTTACGGTCGCAGATTTGGGTACAGGAGGGGTTAAGGAAAGGCACTGCAGCAGTAGGGAGGGATGTTTGGAAAGGGGCGAAGGCAGTAGGCTGAGTTTCGGAGGTGGGGCGAAAGCTAGGAAGGCAACTAGAAGGGGAGGAAGGTCAGAGGAGAGGTTTTGGGTTGCGGTTGCAGCAAAGCAAAAGAAAAATAAAGAACGAGTGGGAAGAAGAAGAGAATAGAAGAGATGTACTCAAAAAAGATGGAAGGATGGCCTTACGCCAATGGAATCGCTCTCAAATTATTTTCGTAGCACCAGCAATAGAAGAAAATTTCAATTTCATTCATCGATTGTTCCCTCCAAAATAGGGTTTACAAGGCTTTATAATAAACACAACTCTCAAATGACCAAATACCCCTAAGTATAAAAAGACTAAATTACCCTTGAATAATTAAATAAATTTCAAATAAACTAAAACTCTTAATTAATATTAAAAAATACAATAACGCCAACAACGTAAAAATAAAATCCTAATTATGGAAATAGCTCCGCAGTTGGTTTTGAATTTTTTTTTTTTTTTTTTTGGGAGCCGTAACATGAATTTTCATTAAAAGAGAAACAAAGTATAAGAGAAGAAGATAATAATGGATTCAAGAGCGATCAAAAGTCATTCATAATGGTACCTTTTGCTATGAAGTTATGTCTAAAGTGGGGGCTATATAATATATATATATATATATATATATATATATATATATCTCAGAGGGCATGAGAGCTATCTTCTATGATATGATGCATATGCTGATGGATTACTATGTATATGATATAATTGTCAAGTCTAGAACTAGAGGTCACATAGAAGTGTGTTCAAAAGTTTTCTGAAGAATCTTTTAAGTAGAACAGTTGCTTAGACTAAATCCTCCCAAGAATTTTTTTTGGATTGATTTATAATTAGTTGTAGGGGCATGGAAGTTGACCCTTCTAAGATCAAGGCAACTGCCTCCTCGGCCTTCATGAGAACCCCTTTCTATTCTGTTAAATGAGTATTAAAATACTTTCTTTTTTGGATTTTGAGCTGTTTTTCTTTTCTTTGATTTTTCAGTTTTTTATGGCTCACCACAAAGCTGTGGTGCTTCAACTGCGGTACAGGTAGAAGGAGATCGTTCAGAAGAACCTGTTGTATAAGTTTGAAAGGGTGAATAGAGGTAGAGTAGATTGATGATCCTGTAGTCATTTTGTCGGCTATTTTTTTTTTTACGACGGAGGGGGGGAAACCTCGAGCACAACCCTACTAAACCCCCCTTCAAGTGACGTCCTACACTCCTACAGGATAGCCACGGGGCCTCGAACTCGCACCATCCCGCTTCCTGAGGCAGGTCATTTGGTCGGCTATTGAAAGGAAAAAAGCTTGCATCTACTCTCCCTAAACTGTAACCAGTTCCATCTCTTTCAAAACCTACTTCAGTAGTTTCTCATCATTGGGCTTTCTATCTATAGATTGAGCCATTACCAAGGAGCTAATTAGTTAAAAACTCAGTTGACTACTACTATAGATAAGGCAAAGTGTCCTTAGCTCGTCATTATAGCACATAGGGCTTCGGCACCACCACAACGCTTCCTTCGCTAACTCGAAATGCCTTGCTATGAGAATAACACTTCACTGACGCGTTGCCTTGCCAGCTTTGCTACTGGCTCTTCATTTTGAAAGTGCTTGCACCAATGCTTCATCTCAAGTGCTTCACTATTGAGGCTCAACATAAAGTCCGCTCTGCATGATGCCTCATCCCGCTTCACTAACGTACTTGAGCAATATGGAAGATTTTTGTTTTTGAAGAAAAAAATTGTGGGACCATAAGGGTGTAAATCCACAAATTGGACGAATGATGGTATTTCAAGTGGAAGAGGTGGGACTATGAAGTATTTTTCCATGACTTAAAGAGTACACAAAATTCATTTTCTATGGAGAGAGAGTTGTGGGACCATGAGGTGTACTTCCACAACTTATACATGAACGGGGTATTTTGATTGGAAAAGACATAGGACTGTGAAGTGTTTTTCCCACGACATAAAGCATATCGAGAACCCTTTTTTAAGAGAGAGTTGTGGGACCATTAGATGTATCCATAACTGGGACATGTAGCATGTGGAAGAGATGATCTTCATAATTCCAATGGGTGAGAGACAGCACCAGGGGTTTCAAGAAATTTTAAACCATCGGGGATGCTTTTGTTGTCTTGAGATCTTAGATTTGGAAACTATGAAACCAAGTGATTTTTCACTCATAACTTCACATCTGAAGCCCCTAGGCTCTCACATGGTTGAGCCTGAAAGCTTTGATTTAGAGAGTCTTAAGTGTCCTAAGCCTTGCAATTTTACTGGTCATTCTTGGACTGATTTTCATCAAAGTATATCCATGAAATAGAGAGTTATGATAGGGCTCATCTCAATCAATGATTCAATTTGTGTTGTCTTCAACATTAAATGTGCCATTAGACTTAAAATTTAGAATATGTGAGGATCCTTCCGATGATCATTAGTTGAAGCAATCTAATACAAATCGCTTTGAACCATTGATTTGCCATATGACCAAGGTTTAGCTTGAGAGTTTAATATGACATGTTGATATTTCCAAGGATTCGAGAAAGATCAACTCTACAAATCATCAGATGATGTTATTCCATCCATTGGTTGCCGAATGGAACTTTGATATTGTTGAGGATCCATGTAGGAGCCAACTTGATTGTTACTTGGGGAACACATTCTCTTTAACCAACAGATGATGTGCATTGATCTTGAAATCCAACAACACTTTGATCAGTTTAGGGATCCTTCTAGGGATAATCCAATCAAACATGGATTGTTGGCTTGATCAACAATCAGATTTGGCATCTAACAATTAGTTTGTCATGAAAGTTTGACATATTCAAGGGATTCAAGCCAATGATCATTAACATAACACCAAACCCACATTAAATTTGTCTCTCCTTGTGTGGTATGTATATATGATTTAATTTTATTTGTTTTTCCTATCGACATATTTGAAAAGCAGTTTCTCCACATCACAACACCATCCAAATTGAATTCCCACCCCTATAGTTGTCCTCCACAAGTACCTATCCTCTTTTGGATTCCACATATTTAAGTTTGATGACTTCCCTCCATAAAACTTCCTCTCTACTCCCCCTCAACCACATCTTGTCGACAATAAACAATGATCAAGAAGGAGGAAAGTAACATGTGAGGCGATTAGCCAATGTTCTAGCTAATTTCTTGTCCAAAGGGTTGACAGAAGGAAAGATTAGTGGGTTCTTTGTAATTACAGGTTTTCTCCTTGGTTTTTTCTATTTAAGGAGTACATTTTGTTACTGTTTATGATTCTCATATTTTTCATCTGAGGATCAATATATTTCCTATACTGTACCTTTCCTTTTGTTTTAATAAAAATTTCATCAATTAATTCTTAAAAAAAAAAATGCAAATGGTAGATGGATGTTGGGAAGGTGGAAGATTTAAATCACATAAACCTTTAAAAAGCAAAGAATAAAGGATAAAACTAAGAAGAGTGATGTTCCCCCACACACACAGGTATAGGGTATTTTGGTGTGAGCCCCCATGTGGGGGATGATAGACATGGCCTACCAAAAATAATCTTTATCTGATCAATCAGGCCATGGTTTTAAAGGGAACAAAAGTTCAAAGAGGAAAAAATAATTTAAAGTGAACAGTAATAATTTGAAATGATCAAATTATGGAGAACTTGAATAACATGGCATCATTGACCATTTGATCCAATCAAAGTGATTTTTACTAGGCAATACAACATAGGCCTTTCTAATGGGCCCATCGATAATATGATGCATAGACTGTGCAACATAAGGGGTGTGCATTAAATATCTATCAACTAAGAATGGATAAGATGAAATCTATTAGCAACTTTAATTAGAGAGTAAGTGAAGGAATGCCTTCTGAGACTGTCTGAACAAATTGTGTAGAAGACCAAAACACTATAGGATCACTAATTCAAGGTACTAGGAAAAATATCAGGATAATACAGTTTTGGTAATAATGAATGGATGAAGTTGAACTCACAAAAATGACCTCAAATGCAATAAGATTTTTTTTTTTTTTTTTTGAGCGGTACGCTTTAAGATTTTGATGATCTGTAGACATGGAATACTCCTAAAAATCACTGGCCTGGTTTTGGATTCACTCTAGTAAAGTGGAACCTCTAAACCATAGTATTTCCTCATAGAAATTGGATTTCTAATCATTTTCATGAAAAGTTAGATCTATCAAGATGGGGCCTATAAAAGAACATAGTGAATAGAAGGCTGATACTTGAGCCTATCCCATTCAACATCCAAGTCAACTGCAGAGCAATTTTTTTTAGCAATCCACTTGATTGTTACCAACTAGTGAGCATCACTAACTTTGTGGCCTAGGTTAGATTGACAATAAGTAATAGGGCTCACAATTTGGATGTTAGGAATGACAGACATGCTTGTGTTGACATTTTCAAGTATTGCTGGTTTTGTTTTGGTTGGGTTACGATTGGGTTTTCTAAGGATCTTGTTTCTTTAGTATTGTAGGAGGGCAGTGCTCTTATACCACCTGTTTTCTTTGTACCTCTTCTTTTTTATTAATACATTCACCGCTAATGTTTAAAAAGAAAAAAGAAGAATGCAGCCAGTACACTCTTCAGGGTGGCAATCTCATAGCATAGTTGAGCACAGAATTTAGGATGTATAATCTATTCTACCTTGAATCCTTGCATGTCATTGAGAAGTCGTCCACACGTACTTATAAGCTTGAATAATGTATGGTACTCTGGAGCTCTAACAACCTCCTCTGAAAGCTTTGGCCCCACAAAATAGAGAGCCGGGAGAACAGTGGGTCCCAAGGCAAAAGACACATACCCATTGGTCATATATTCATCCATTGTTGGAACCAATTTCTCTAGCTGCCATTCTGCCTCTCTCATCATAGACTTGAGCATAGCCAGCCACTGCCACACAAACAGCACATGGCAACCACTATCAAGCAAATAATTGAGGATAAATGCTGCAAATAGAGAAGATTCTGGTAGACTAATTGGCAATTTAGGGTGTTGGTTCGGAATCTAGATCAATACCATCATCAGCACGACCAACATCAAAGCCATAGTCCCATCTACCTGAGATCGGTTGAATCTAAATCTAGATCTCCAAATCCAAATCTGGATCAATTATGTATTTTATATTATACTAAGTCCAGGGACAATTCTAGACAATAGCCATGACTAGCGCCAAAACTCAAAATTGTTGTATCAGATAAATTGGTGTAAAGAAATATCCACAGAAGGCTCTATTAATGAGGAATAGGGTGTCAGATCTCACTATCTCAATTAGATGGTGTGTAATGTGACGCCCTTGCCATGTGGATGCCTTCTCCCCAAGCTCAATAACTGTGCTGTAAATTGCTGAGAATATGATCTGAACTCGTTCGGAGCAACAATCAGCTGTTGAGTTTTCACCCCACCTGCAGGTGAATCCGTGGCCAATTATTTATATCAATTTGAAAGCATAATGAAGTGAAACATGCAAAACTCAAAGACAGGATGGAGAGAAACGATATAAACAGTAAAAAAAAAAACCTTACTTTTCAACCAAATGAATGAGGTTTACTAACTCTTCTCTAGAACCTCCAATATCATAGAAATCATCAACAACTGTAGTCAGGACACTGTTTTTTGCCCAAGATATGCGAGCATCAGATAGTTCAGGAGAAAAAATGGTGGCTGCAGCTGAGAAATAGCAGTAGGTCAACTTCTGCCTTGCAAAATTTAGCTGATCCAACCGGTTTTCTTTGACCCACCTGTTTATAACAGAGAGAGATCAGTACACATAATAACTAAAATGGGCCTCACTTTCTTTCCGATAGTTACCTTTCTAGATGTTCGAGTTCCTTTTGGTGAATGGACTGACAGGCTTTAAAATCTTCCACTGCCAATTCTAGGATACTAATTTTGTCAATGTTTCTGGACCTGATATGCATGTCAGAAGCATATTCATGGGGTAAAAGCAAGTTGAACGTTGCATACAAATGGAATTTTTCTTCTTATAAATTTGTCTGTGTGGAAGGTGAGAATGCATTTGTGTTCTAAAATAAACTTGGGACATGCACTACCATGTTATGAGTCGAAGGATCAGACTCATTTTAAGGGCAACCCCAATCCTCCATTAATTCTGCATCCCTTTTAATTGGCAAGCGAGCCCAACCAAGTGATCCTCACCATTGGATTCAACACTAACAGAAACAACCCTTCTCAGTTTGTTGAAATGTTGGGATCTAGCAGGCAGAACAAAAAAGTGATTCTGTACACATCCCCCATGACCACCTAGAAATGATAGGTCGCATCTTCTAACATGGCCTGTTAGAGAGTACTAAACTCATATGTCCAAACAAGTTCTTACATACTAAATAGATAAGCAAGGGGTAAGCTTACCTATATGATGTCTTCAAAATCTTAAAATCATGTATGTTATAGTTCTCAATATTCTTTCGGTGATGTAGGCGCTCTAGATTGGCATAGAAAGGAATCTTCAATGCATAATCGACCTAACAAATGACCAAATAAAGAATTTTCAAATTTTCATGAACAGACCTCAATCTGGTGACCCAACCATACATAGGTTATACCCATAGTATATCTTAGATTGAAAGATTAGTTGTCCGATTGATCAAGAACCAGGATCACAAACCATAGATCTCAATACACAGAATGTAGCATATCAGGAAGCTATACACTTGCCACAGGTCAGGGCATACAATTTCTAACATTTAAAACTGTTTAATTAATACAACTAGTAATCCATAATACAATTTAAACCAACACTCAAGTCGTGTAGTTATATCTCATACACTACCTCTTGTGTAATGTCTTTCCAGAATCTGTCCACACGCTTTGTAAGCTTGGATGGTTCTTGTTTTAGAAAATGACTCGACAAGGAGTTTAGCTTCTCGGAGATCCACTTATTTGAGGATGTCAAGATTTGTGAAGCTGTGTATAGCTCTAGAAGTGTACCCAAGTCCATAATATTTCCTCCCACCAAATTGAAGAAAAAGTCTTCTTCAGCAAATTGAACTAAGGCATCTACAGTACATGTTGAACCAATTTGATCCTCCATCCACAAAAAAAAAAAAAAAGGGGTGGGGGGGGGGGGAGGAAAAGGCAACTCCATAACACTATCAAAAAATTCAAAAGACAATAAGATTTTAGTCAAGCAGTACCTGAAGAAATATCATATCCATTCACACGTAATAGCCGATATGCCAAGGCACATGTGGAAATGTCTAGACATATTTCTTCATCACTCTGCAACCAGTATCTGTTGCTCACATCAGGTCTCTATCTTGTTTAAGATAATTAACCTTTTTGAAGTATTTAAAGGTATATACTTGGACCATTACCTGTAAGTTTCATCCAATATGTTTCTTATCTCACTGATGAAATGTCGAGCAATACCTAACTTCTCAAGACTGTCGACCACACGGAGCTGGGTGTATTTATCTAGAGGATAAGCAGTGGGAACTGAAAAAGACAATGAAAAAGGCACCAAGATAAAAATAAATGTGGCATCCCAAGCAACAGTATTGAGAACCCGGAGAAGTAACTATATTTCAGACAAATGATAATGATGAGCCCTAACATAGATTGAGTATAACCCCAAAAATCAAGCAAATTTACAATGCTTTTTCATCTTCATCCTTCGGCCCTACTTTTTGGGTCTTTTCTATATTCCCAGACTACCAATTTATAGTCATCCAAGGAAAATGAATAATTGGATAACTACATATTTGCAGGGAGTCGGGGTAATAATTAATAACTCAAGAACATACAGACAAAAACTGGTAGGAATGGTTACCTGCATTGCCAAAACTTTTTAAGACCGAGTGCAAGTACTCTAGGCACTTATCATCCTTCAGATGGATCAGAGCAGCTGCAGTTGTTGAAGGTGAATTAAACAAAGACCCATTCTTCCTCTGATACTTCATGACCTCTTGCCAGTCCTGCAATTTTCCCAGTCCTTCTGCAACATAGGCCAGGTAGGCTTTACTTCCCTTGGAATCACTCCTGGAGCATCTGAATGAAAACATATGGAAAGATGAAGTACATGTTAGCAACTTGAGATGGATAACGTTTTGATAATCCAACTAGAAAAATGCCACTCCAGAATACAAGATTCAAACATTTTAGAACCTTTAACATCATCAGAATGATTTTCCTTAGTGGCCATGTTTTATAACCAAAAAAACTTGCCTTTATGTCAACAACTATTAATTCGTGCTCATTCAAAAAAATTATTAATTCGTGTTCTTCAATGACATCATGTTATTACAGAAATGATTATGCACATTCACCGTGAAGATAGGATTTAGATTCGAAGATAATTTCACCCCAGCAGACTCCAAGTAGTTGTCTTTGGAATCACTTGGCGGTTCCATGAAAAACTATAACGGATCTACCACTCTAATACTTAATCCATCATTAAAGAAAGATACTAACAAGTTAATAGTATCATTCCAAAATAAATAATAAATAGTTGTTGAATATCTCAATTCAGAAAACAATAATAACAATCATAGAGACAGAGAAAAGAGATGGGGGACTGGAGCATTGAAGTAGTCAGACCAGCGTGAAACTTATTTAATAATAACAGGGAGGAAAAATCCCTAATACCACCCAATCAATCCCCTTGACTTTTCGCTGCATTACTAAAAAAAATAGAAATCTTGTCTCATCCATTCCCAATTAATTCCATAGCTACTTACATTAACATGCTTAAAGGAAAATAATCTGTGCTCAATTTCAGCCCATTCAGGTGGATGCATGCAGAATCATATAGAAAATTTTATTACAAATATAAAGATCAAGAATTAAAGAGAACAAATAATATAAATATATAATAACTATATACCTTTGGAATTCCACCTCCCGCTTGTGAAACACAGCATCTACCACATTTGGGCTCAATGGGAGATTCAAACCCAATTCATCTGCATATTCAATCATACCTGGGAATATGAAATTGAAACCGATTGGAGAATGCTGCTCCTCATCAATGGCAGATGAAATTTTTGACCCAATAAAATGGAGTCCTGTCAATAAAACAAATTTCTTATTGAAATGTTATAACTAAAAGCATTTAGCATGTGCAAGCAGCATGACAAAATTACCCTTTTCCATGTGTTCTTCTCCAACGTTCCATCGTTTGAGTGCAAGTACACAGGCCAACGTTGAGGAAAGAGCATCTTTTGTCAACAATGGATGACGATGAGGAAGGCCCCAAGAGCCATCAGGGAGTTGATTCTCCAGTAACCAATTGAGGCACTCAGGGAAACATGGAAATTGGGAAGAATTAAGAGAAGGGACCATGGCTACCCAGGCGGTGTCATAGGATGAAACCGACAGCTCAACATTTGAGAACATCTCCCTGATTCGTTCTTGAAGCCCTTGGGAGCACTGCATTTTGATTCAACTAATTCTTGAATCATTCATTCATCATTATAAAAAAAACAGAAAATCAGAGAAAAATTGGCATACCACATCAACGTTGCTTGTGTCTCCCACCTTCTGTAATGCAGGATCTGTGAGCACAAAAATGTGACTATAACAACAAAAAAGGAGGAGAAAAATGAAAAGAAGAAGAAGAAGAAGAAGAAGGGAATGCTGCAGTAAATAAAGAACAAGAAGCTAAAGAATTAAAAGCAGAGCCAATACATGAGAAGAACAAAAAGAAAAAAGCAATTCAGATTAAGAAAAATAAGCTAATAAAGAAAATATTAGTCCCAATTCTTCATCATCATCATCAACTACACTTTCCCAACTCGCACAGACACACAGGTAAAGAGAAAAAGGAAAAAAAAATGCAATCATAAACATCAAAGAGAATTATAATGTGATAGCAGAAAAACAAAAATGCAAGATCCAGGAAGTCCTAAACAACTTCAAATAACAAACCCAAGATAACCAGTCAGGAGACATGAAACGGGAATCTACAACTGCAGCAACAACCAAAAAAATGAGCAATGAGAAAGAGAGAGACAACCCAAAAAATAATGGGGTGGAAAAAACATGGCGGAATACTCTAGGAAGCCGATGACAAACATCAAAAGATAGTTGTATAGTAGAAGATAGAAGAGAAGAAGAACCTGAAAGACAATGCCTCCACCACCTTTTGGGTTTAGGGAGAAGCATTAGATTGTTGAGGTGAAGATGAAACATGAGAGTGAGCGAGAAGTGAAAATTGAAATGTACGTTTTGGCGTTGGGGGAGAGAGAGAGACAGACAGGAGACTTGGAAAGGCTCAAGAGTTGGCGCAAAGAGAGAGCAGAAGGGGAACGTCCGGTGCAGTCTAATACTAAGAATATTAAAGATAATATATATTTTTAATATGTCCGATCCATTAATTAATAATATTTTCAGGTTAATTAGCAAGATCTGAACTCTGAAGTAAGCTGCTGAGATGGAATCGTCTTCTTTCTGGGGCTGCCACTGGATCACTTGAGCTGTTAGTCTGCCTGCCGGTCCACTAAGGACCCGGATTGACTCATTTACCTACAGATGTGTACTTTGTCAATGGAGCTAAAGTTAAATTTGAGGAAAAGTTAAAATTGAGTAAATGAGTGTGGGCTTAAGGAGTTGTTCGTGTGTTCTATTTTATGAAAATATAAAATCATTTTTCATTAAAATTGTTTTTATATTGTTGTATGTGAGTATTTTTATAAAAAATAATTTTTATCACTTAATTATTTTCTACAAGAATTATGAAATTTAAACTTTTAGAGGGAAAAAGAATTTTTTTTTTTTTTTGAATTTTTGAATTTAAAAGCATTTGTTGTAACTCATGACCTATGATTCAACTCAATTCATAATTCAAGACCATTATAATTACAACCTTTGACATAGTCAACTCAATCCATTGTCCAACCTATGGCGCCATTAACTTCACTTATGACCCATGATCAATCTAATTTGATCCAAGAATTGAACCTCAAGAGTTCTTTACCTTGTTGGAGCCATCATTTGAATTTCAAGATCTAATTATTATTGAGATATAGAGGGACACATCGAGTAGTAAACATGTATTTTCTATCACTTTCTTGATTTGTAAGAAATGACTTTTTATTTATTTCGACGGACGATTGATGCACACCGGCAGATTGGTCAAAAAAATAAAAAGGTTCCCTAGTCTTCATCGAGATTGAGAAGTAGGAGAAGAAGAAAGAGAGAAGAGAAAAAATAATTTTACTTTATTTCTATATTATCCAAAGTTCTCTTTTCAACACAAATATCATCCCTTTATATAAAAAAATTTAAATAAAGAAATCAGAATCGAAAAGGAAACCAAGGTGCATCTTTAATTCTTTCTTCAATTCAGATTATTGTTGAACCAAATCCACCCTTTTTCATTATTGAGATGACCCATTTCTCTTTCTACATAGCTGGTAATTGCATTTGGGTCCTTCTTTGTTCAAGGGTCAATTTTGTTTGATGATATTTACACAGTTGATTCGGATCTTAACCAAAGAGACACTTATCTGGAATTCAGTTCATAAGTAAAAATTATGATCAATATCAATCGATATAATACTATCCTCTAAGCTTAAATTATAAAAAGTTTAAAGCATAATGAATTTTAAGAAAATAAACAAAATAGTTTTATATTGTGATTGGTAGATCAAATAATGGTTGGAATGTCTTCAACATTACATAGATAAGGGGTGGTACGATCATCGTATTAGTCATGAACAAAAATAGCATGTGATGCTAAACTCTTTATTAGAGTTGACTTACCCTTGTAATTTATTTTGTACTTATTTTATGTAACTCCTTTCCTTTTATATTTGTATTCTCTTCTATTAATACAAAACCTTTGGGTCTCTCCTTAATTGAGGAAGACACAATCAAATCGTGTCTAATTTCACATGGTATCAGAGCCAGGTTTCACCCTTTTCTATTCCTCAATTTTTTTTCCCGTTTCTTATCTGTGAAACGGACGTTTTCCATTTCCGACGGCCGCTCATCGGATTCTGACCTGATTCAGATCTCGGCTCCTTCTGTTGCTGTTCTCAGTCCGCCAGACCTGCGCTCTGCTGGAGGGAATCGGTCTGCCAGAGGGAATCATTCTCAGATCTCCCGTCTGTGTTGTGCTTGCCGCTGCCCTTCGTGGACGTTGATCGGACTGCAGCTCCATCACCGTTTCTCTCCGTCACGGCTTGCGTTTTGCCGACCGAGTCTTTTGGCCTTGCCATTTCTCACATATCTGTTCTTGCTGCGCACACCTCAGATCTGTTGTTGTTCCGTCAGCCGCTCTTTTGTCGCCACCTCTGCTGCGTGACATTGGCAACCCTTCTGTCACTGGACCTATTCCCGATCTGATTTCCAGATCTGCGAGCTCTGTGAGACCAAAAGGGGCGAGCGAATCAGAGACGAACTCTCCATCGCTACACCTGTCGGCGCCGCCCACGACATTTGGTTTCGTTGGGTTGTTCTTTGAAAGAGAAAGAGATTTTTTTCTCAGATCTGTAGATCTGATTCTCGTCCTCCCTGGCAGTAGAATCCACTGCAGTGGATTTTTTGGCTTTCCAGTCCTTTCAGCCCAGACTTATCAGATCCCGCCTCTGTTCGGCCATCAACCACTCGCTGCCTCCTGTTGCAGATCCGGCGGTATTCTAGCCCTGTTTTCTGCAACCGCATCCTCCTGCCCTTGCACGATTTTTCTGCTGCGTCTCTTTGCAGTCGTCGCTCCCATCTCCGGCACGAGTTCCGGCTTTCTTCTTGCCGCCGCCTCACCGGCTGCCTTTCTGCCTTGCTGTGCACCACTCTGCAACCATCAACGGTGCTCTCACAGCCGCATCACAATCAAACAGCAGCATCACAATCAAAAGGGGTTGTTTTTTTTTTTTTCAGCTCTGTCTTCAGCCAGGCCATCGTCCCTTGGCTGCCTCGTTTTCTGGCGTTGGACGGCTTCTGCTAGCAGCAGTTTGTGGCACATCGCACACCACTTAGATTTGAGTTGAAGAACTCACGCCAGATTCACTTTCTGCACATCTCCGGTCTGGTTCGACCGTGCACCGCCCACAGGCCCAGATCAGTTTTGCTGGTGTACTCCGACTTTGATTAGGGTCCGATTGCAAGCAACACCTTGGGCCTCACATCAGATTCCATTTGCATTTTCTGCTGTTTCGCTTGGGTTCACCCATTTTATTATTAGAGTTGGTCCCTCATTCTCAATGGCTACCCCCTCTTCAGGTATTCTTAATCTTAATGCTGGAGTCGCAGGTATTGCCTTACTGTTCTATCATCTTCTGTTTGGATTATTGATACTGGTGCTAGTAATCACATGTGCTCCACCCTATCTTCCTTTACTTCCTACACACCATGTTCTCCACCACCTTCTGTTCAACTTCCAGATGGCTCGCAGGTCCTGGTCACACACGTTGGTACTCTCAACCTTTCACCCTCTATTGTGCTTACGAATGTTTTCTTCATTCCGTCCTTCAAGTTTAACCTTTTATCTGTGACCCAACTTGCCACTTTCAATTCTTGTTCAGTGATTTTTTCTTCTTCTCATTGTATCTTTCAGGACCTGTCAACAAGGCGGACGATTGGACAAGGGGTCGTTCATGAGGGGCTCTACTACTTCCATGCGACTTCTGCAATGGCAGTCATTCGTCCCCCTTCCCTTGATCTTTGGCATTGGAGGCTTGGTCACTTAAATCATCGTACTCTCAACAACTTAGCCAAGGATGTTTCTTTTATCTCTTGTTCTACACATCCACCTTGTGAGATTTGTCCCCAAGCGAAGCAATCGCGGTTACCATTTCCTTCCAGTACCATCACCACTCGCAGGCCATTTGCTTTAATTCACTGTGATTTATGGGGACCCTTTTCTCAACCTTCTTTCAATGGCTCTCGATATTTTTTGACTATTGTTGATGATTTTAACCGATGCACATGGCTATATCTTATGCATGTCAAGTCTGAAACTCCATCTCTTTTAAAATCTTTTTTTTCCATGATCCACACTCAATTTCATTCTCGCATTGCATCCCGTCAGTCGGGTACTGGTGGTGAACTATTTCCCCTTATTCAAAAGGTACGTTCAGGATAACGGTACAGAGTTTCTTTCTGCTGATATGCAGAATTTCTTTTCCACTCATGGGATAATCCATCAACGGAGTTGCGTTGCCACTCCACAACAAAATGGCATTGTCGAACGCAAACACCGTCATCTTCTTGAGGTTGCTCGTGCCCTTCGCTTTCAGTCCCATCTACCTTTACAATTTTGGGGCGAGTGCGTTCTCACTGCTGCCTACCTCATCAACAAAATGCCTACATCTGTTTTATCCGGTAAATCACCACATGAAGTTTTGTTCCACTCCAAACCGAACTACTCCTGTTTACGTGTCTTTGGTAGCTTATGTTTTGGTCACAACTCTCACATCAAGCATAAGTTTGACCAACGGGCTAAACCGGGGATTTTTGTCGGTTACCCCTATGCTCAAAAAGGCTATCGCATCTTTGACATTGCGTCCAAATCCATTTACACATCTCGTGATGTCACCTTTTATGAGGGCATCTTTCCCTATCGTGATTTGCCTCCCTCCACACCTTCATCTTCTCCTGTTACCCCATTGCCCATCTCTGATGATCCTGCCTTTGATTTTCCTTCTCCTTCGCCTGTTGTTCCTTCTCCACCTCCAGTTCCATCTCCAGTTACTCCTCCTGTTTTTCTTGATTCAAGTCAGCCCAGCGGCGCTTTGCCTTCTCTCACCTCTCCTGTTGCTTCGACACCGACTGCTCGGCCTAGTCGCATTCGGCGTCCACCGCCTCATCTGGTTGACTATCATTGTTCCACTGCCACTCATGAGCATCCACCCTCTCCTCCCGCTTCCGAGTTGACAGGTACACCTTATCTCATTTCCCATTATCTTCATACTTCTAACCTCTCTGTTGTACATAGAGCTTTTCTTTCCAATATTTGTTCCACAGATGAGCCACGTACCTTTTCTCAGGCTGTTAAGTCTCCAAACTGGAAAGCCGCCATGGAACAAGAAATTGAAGCACTTGAAAAGAATAATACTTGGAGTCTCACTTCTCTTCCCGCTGACAAGAAACCCATTGGTTGCAAATGGGTATACAAGATCAAGTACCGGTCCGATGGTTCTATTGAGCGTCATAAGGCTCGTCTCGTCGCCAAGGGATTTACTCAGATTGAAGGGCTGGATTATCATGACACCTTTGCTCCCGTTGCTAAATTGGTCACTGTTCGTGCTCTTCTCTCCGTTGCCTCCGTCAAGCAGTGGTCCCTTCATCAGCTTGATGTTAACAATGCCTTCTTACAAGGTGATCTTGATGAAGAAGTCTATATGACTCTTCCGCCTGGTTTTGCGCGACAGGGGGAGCAACGGGTTTGTAAGTTAAACAAATCTATTTATGGGTTGAAGTAGGCTTCTCGACAGTGGTTTGCCAAATTTTCCTCTACTCTTCTTCAAGCTGGCTTTTCTCAGTCTAAGTCTGATTATTCATTGTTCACACATCACACCGGCAGTTCTTCGACCTTTGTGTTGGTCTATGTTGATGATATCATCATCACTGGAAATGATGCTTTGGCCATTCAACGCCTTAAATGCTTCCTTGACGAGAAATTTTACATTAAAGATTTGGGGCGCCTCAAATACTTTCTTGGCATTGAAGTTGCACGCTCTAAGAAGGGTCTTTTCCTCTCCCAAAGAAAATACCTTCTCGACATTCTCAAGGATACAGGTTTTATTGGCGGACGTGTCTCAGATTTTCCCATGGAACAAAAGCTGCGATTATCACCTAATGATGGGACACTACTTCCTGATCCCACCATATATCGTCGTCTCGTGGGACGTCTTATATACCTCACTGTTACCAGACCAGATATTAACTATGCAGTATACATTCTCAGCCAGTTTATGCACTCTCCTCGTAGTGCGCATTTGGACGCGGCGCACCATGTGATTCGCTATTTGAAGGGCTCCGTCAATAAAGGGATTTTTTTATCTTCCTCTAGCAGCCTTCTTCTACAGGGATATTGTGATTCTGATTGGGCTGGTTGTCCAACTACTCGGCGGTCTACCACTGGTTATTGCACCTTCCTCGATTCCAACCTCATTTCTTGGAAGACCAAGAAGCAGCACACAGTTTCTCACTCATCAGCTGAAGCCGAGTATCGCGCCATGGCTACCCTGACCTGTGAGCTCCAATGGTTGAAGTACTTACTCAGTGACCTTGGTCTTCTCCACCCTTCACCCATCACTTTATTTTGTGACAATCAAGCTGCCTTACACATTGCTACCAATCCCGTTTTTCATGAACGGACAAAACACATCGAGCTTGATTGCCATTTTGTACGTGAGAAACTTCAGTCTAAGTTGCTTGTTCCTCGCTACATTCCTTCTTCTCATCAACTTGCTGATGTCTTCACCAAGCCATTGGGCAAAGATTCTTTCCATGACTTGATTCGCAAGTTGGGCGTTATTCACATACACGCTCCACCTTGAGGGGGAGTATTAGAGTTGACTTACCCTTGTAATTTATTTTGTACTTATTTTATGTAAGCTCCTTTCCTTTTATATTTGTATTCTCTTCTATTAATACAAAACCTTTGGGTCTCTCCTTAATTGAGGAAGACACAATCAAATCGTGTCTAATTTCACACTCTTTAATGATCGAGATCCCTTCCATATAGTGATCATTTTAAGGATAAAATTTCACTTATAACTTATTCATAAAGTTTGATATTTCTCACATATAGCCTTATTTCACACAATTATATGATTAAAATATCACATTTCTTCTACTTTTCATTCATTCTTGTCTATTTTGATACTATATTGAATTTCTCTCACTGTAAATTGCATGCATTCGAATGTCGTCGTGTTTACTTATTGGATAACATTTTAGTGAAGTATCTAATGTTACTAGCAAGCACTTTGCGTGAGGGACATTGTTGAAAAAATATTGATAATTGATAAATTTTTCTCTACTTCACAAGTTTTTTTCTAAAAAAATTATATTCTTAGATACTAACATGAAAACTGTAGACCAAATTCTTCAAATTCACCAAATTTAATTGTAAAGTTTTTTTTTTCTATTTTATGGTCTTTACACACATTTTTTACTTTTAGATAATAATATAACAAAGCTATATCAAATCATTTCAACTCATCAAATCAATATTAAAATCACTTTTCCTACTTATATCTCTTTTTTTCTGATTGAATTTTTGTATTTTTTAATACTACTATGAGGACAAGCGAAATCTTTTAAATTCATCAGATAAAATCGTAAACTTTCTTATCTATTTTAGCTATTATTTTGACAAAGTTTATTTTCTTTAACTTGCGAACGTGAAAAGAAATTAAATAAAGATAGAAGTAAAGAGATTTGGTTCAATTCAAGACCAAGGCAGCTGACAATTTAATTAACTAAAATATAATATCACCCAATATTACCATCGTCACAATATCACTACTACTATACTACAATTAGCGTCATTACGAAAATGTAAGAAATTGCCTTTCTTAACTAAAGTAGCAGTTGATACAATAAAAAATATTTATTAAATATTAATTATTAAAAATTATATTGATTGAATAAATCAAACTCCATTTTTTTAACCATTTCAAAATTTGATTACTTTAAATTATTTTACAGTCTTTAAACATATGACTTTATTGATTTAAAAACACTTCACACCAGTCGGCAGCGGATCGTTGCACCTCTTTAAATATGCATATATGGGTCAAGTCTACATACTACTTTTCTATCTAGCCTAAAAACAATTTTTCTAAAAGTAAATTTTTACATTCAATCAATTTTTTTTAAAAAAAATAATTTATATAATAATAAATAAAAAAGTACTAGAGGTACAGATACAAGTAAAGAAAGTCGAAAAGAGACAACAGGCTCAACATTCAATCAATTATTATAAAAAAATTATGCTTTTTTCATCCTGTCCTTTTCTACAACGTACTCCAACAATTCAAAAACAAATATGATCTCAATTTGTTTTATATGTGATTCTTTGATCATCTATGCAAAAGTTACTTTAGCCTTTTCCTATAATTCGGACGAAGTTCAACTAAAAAATTAATTTGGGCCAGGATCAATGGTCCATACATGAATACATAATTACATACATATATTTAACTACGAAATTAGCATCTTAGGTCGGGTTAGGTATATCTTATATTTTATACCTAACAAAAGACAGTAACATCAATTGACTTTAGATAAATAATATTTTAATAATTATATATGTCATTTTTTTTCCCATTAGTATAATATCACGTGCATAGTTGATAGGGAAGTGGGTGGAAATATGAGGACAAGCGAAATCTTTTAAATTCATCAGATAAAATCTTAAAATTTCTTATCTATTTTAGCTATTATTTTGATAAAGTTTATTTTTTTAACTTGCCAACATGAAAAGAAATTAAATAAAGATAGAAGTAAAGAGATTTGGTTCAATACAAGACCAAGGTAGCTGACAATTTAATTCACTAAAATATAATATCACCCAATATTACCATCGTCACAATATCACTACTACTATACTACAATTAGCGTCATTACGAAAATGTAAGAAATTGCCTTTCTTAAATAAAGTAGCAGTTGATACAATAATTTATTAAATATTATTTATTAAAAATTATATTTATTGAATCAATCAAGCTACATTTTTAATCATTTCAAAATTTGATTAGTTTAAAGTATTTTTTAATTTTTATATTTTACAGCCTTTAAAAATATAACTTTAATGATTTAACCAAGATGATTTTTAATGGACGACATATTCAATAAATGATACACTTCACGCCAATCTGCAGCGGATCATTTCACTTGTTCAAATATGCATATATGGGTCAAATCTACCTAGCCTAAAAAAAACTTTTCTAAAAGTAAATTTTTACATTCAATCAATTTTTTTTTTAAAAAATGATTCATATAATAATAGATAAATAAGTATAGAAGTGCAGATATAAAAAAGAAAAAAAAAGTCGAAAAGAGACAACAGGCTAAACATTCAATCAATTATTAAAAACAAATTATACTTTTTTCATACTGTCCTTTTCTACAACTTACTCCAACAATTCAAAAACATATATGATCTCAATTTGTTTTATATGTGATTCTTTGATCATCTATGCAAAAGTTATTTTAGCCTTTTCCTATTGTATAATTCGGACGACGTTCAACTAAAAAATTAATTTGGGCCAGGATCAATGGTGTCCAACTGTCCATACTGAATACAAACATATATTTAAATACGAAATTAGTATCTTAGGTCGGGTTAGGTACATCTTATATTTTATATCTAACATAAGACAGTAACATCGACTTTAGATAAATAATATTTTAATAATTATATATGTCATTTATTTCCCATTAGTATAATATCACTTGCATAGTTGATAGGGAAGTGGGTGGGCATATGGTGACAAATGCCTACATCCTTCAAAATGTTCTCAAATAAGATTTAAAAATTACCTTTGAGGATTATTATTTATCAAAATTAGTCTGTGAGAAAACTGGGCTGGATTATGATCGACTTGCAGTAGCAGTAGCCCGTTTGCTGAAGTGCAGGCCCGGAATGCAGCTGTGCTTGAGACTGCAAACAGAGACCCAAACGTCCCACTGAGTTACTGTCTTACCGACCAATCCCGACATTGTGCAGGCTGAGGATGATGGGTTGTTCAGGAACTCAACTCGGTAATTAATCACGGACAATAATAAGGGGTGTAAACGGACCCTGGTCAGGCCCGATAAGTTAATTGGACAGTCTGCTGTCCAGCCCGATAACACTGGGTCCGATTAGCCTTGAATCCGGCCCTGCCTGATAAACCTGTTGGACCGCCACGGCCCGTTTAAGGTCCAATAGTGTATAATGGCCTACCAATGGTCCATTTAGGGTCCAATGTTCTATATTACACATCTAATGGACCTTTTAGGATCCAATTGTCTACCATTTAGGCCCAATATCAAAATTTTACTACCAAACCCGATATCACTCTCAAATTTGAGCCTAATATTAAGTTTTTAATATATAGTATCAGGCCCAAGACTCTAAATGTTTATTTTATAAGCCTAAGGGTCCATTTTAAAACTTTTTTTTTTTTCATTCAAAACCTTACTGCACTCAAACTCTAGAATTTATCATTTCAACTTTAATATAATATTTCACATTTATCACACTCGGTGAACTTTAAAACTTGTACATCATTTAACATCAAATAATGGTAACAAATCTAAAAAAAGTCTATACTAGAACTGAAAAATTAAAAAAATTAGAATTGGGCTTATTACTTTTAATACAAAACAATATTAAATAAGAAAATAAAATTTGTCTCTTTTCCACCTCTTGTTGGTGCATCTCTTCTATGATGGATTTCTTAGCCTTGATCCATACCTATTGTCACAAAATAGTGAGTTAAGATAATACAACAGGTAAAACTAAAATAGGAAAAATGGAGCATTTCAATTTCAACTGTTTTATAATCATTTGAGTCTCACCATAAAAATGGAGCATTTTCTAACTGTAAAATCCTTCGTCTTGGTGGGTCTCAAAATGGTGTACTAATTTGGAAGCAATATCCTTCTTCCATCATTTGTTTCATCAGCCATTATATAATTCTGAAGTGCTACAAGAACACCATGAGTGATTAGATTGGTCCACAACCTAAACAAGAACACCATTCACAATAAATACCTGCATATTCACAGCTAGTACATACATTAATAACAACTGAAAATCAGCCTAAAACAAAGATAGTAATCGATTATTTACATGCCATTTGATTTGGCAAGGAATGGATTACCAGGGGTTCGAATATCGGCCAATACAAATCGTATCAGCCGATATATACAGTTTTAAAACCTTATCATATCGGCCGATATCCCGATATTAAAACCGCATCATATCGGCCGATATCGGTGATTTTTGTTTAAAAAAATAAGGAGAGAGAATTTTATCGGCCGAGAGATCGGCTGATAACGAGACAGTCGATATCTCGGCTGATACCGTTTTTTCGACCCCTGGATTACACATTGAAGAGGGGGTAGGACAAGTGAAATCTACCATAGGCACGACAAACTTTTCACAACAGAGAGTAGAGAGTACAGATTGTATATTTACAAAAGAACCATAAAAGAAAAAAGGAAGAGAAAAAATAACATGTATTGAAATGAATTTGATTTAAATTCAAAAACTAATTTCAAAAGAAACCAGAGACAGATGTTAAAGAGAATAGAGTTAACCTGAGTTAAACAAAGTCAAAATCAAACATCACAAATATTATTGTTGAGATGTAAAAGTTGAGGCATCAATGTCACAGATATATATATGATGACAGAGTAGGCAGGGAGATCATTTAAAAGTTCGAACAAGTTGAGGACGAGTAATGGGTTGGATGAGATTTCCATCACAATCATATGCTATGATGCCAGAGAAATCAGGGAGTTGGCATTTGCCTCCCATGAGTATATTGAAATGTCAATACCTACAACATCACAACAGATATTAAAGATAGATGTTCTTGTAAATAAATAGGATTAGTGATTATGATGGTGATGATGTGTCTAGAAAATGTATTTCTCCTAGTAATTACAGATAGCATGCCTCCATTTCTGTCTGAAAGAAAGAAAGAAAAAAATAGAAATTGTGCAAATATTAAAGTCAATTGCAGATTGTTACCAGCTCAATCTTTTATGACATCCCAAAATACAAACTACCCTCCATCATCATCATATCATCATCTAAAATCAATTAGTGGATGCTAATGGGCTTTTCTGTATGAAGATTGCTGGATATTTTCTTTCTTTTTTACCCTTGTCTTTTGAGGCATGATGGATGAAATTACAGAAACCTGTATCTTAGCGTGGGCAATGAAGAGACCCAAAAGACAAGGCACAATCACAAAAGTAACAAGGCAACAAATTAAATGTTCCTTGTCTCCTACTACAATATTTACTGCACACACAAGCCAGAATAAAGATAATACAGATGACAGTTCAGAGATGCCCATAAATTCCCCTCATCATGTCAACAAGTAATGCATATGTTCTGTAACAGAATGGAAGTACTTGTTGCCCATCTCCATCTCCATTATAGTAAAAAGTAAAAACAACAAAAGCTAAAAAAAAAATTCAATTTCACAGGAGCAGATTTGCATGTAATCACCTCTTAGCAAAACTGCAAAATTGGATGAAAATATTCCACTTGTACAGAACCATTGGCTAGTCATCAATTACTTATGTCTAAGAAATATACTTGTCAATCAAAAAACCATTTTCCCGAATAAGTTTCAGAAGTTAAAAACATTCAAATTGAATTAAACTTCGTACTAATTACCGTGAAACAAAATACTAGAAGACTAGAATGGGGAAAGACTAAATTAGGAAAGAACATGAAGTAGAAATTGGTACCTTGAAGACACGCTCGTCGAACCGGCCCGGTGAGATCTGAAGAGCATTATAACCTCCATCATTGAAAGCCCAAGTCCTACAAACAATAAGACCCATCTTGGCCCCTACCTTAAGCATTTCCCTCACCCTGGGTCTGCTTTCCACAACTTGATCCATCAACCAGTAAGAATTCCACCCATTCACATAGAATGGCTTCCCATTCAGAAAAAAACTGAGTCCCATTCCAAATCAAAACAGGAGAGAAGAAAATCAAAACGGTCTAGAGAGAGAAATTAGGAAATACCTAGGTCTTCAAACCCCACGAATAGCAGCAGAGGTCCTAGAAAGGAATAGGCGTAGAGAGAGGGGAAAACCAGAGAGAAAAGGAAAAAGAGAGAGCGAGTGCTAGAGAGTGGCGAGAGAAGTGAAGAAATCTGAAAAGAGAGGAGAGACCCGCAGTGAGAGAAGGGAAGAGATAGAGAGAGCCATTGAGAGCGATGGCGAGAGAAGGGAGATCGAGATCGAGAGAGTGGCGACGTGAAAGGAAGAACGAGAGAGAGAGGCGTGAGAAAGAGTGGCGGCGTGAAAGGGAAAACGACAGAGATAGGCACGAGAGAGGAATATGATTGAAAACCCTAGAGGCGTGACTGTTTTATTCGGATACGATGGGCTATCGGACTGTCCGCGGCTCGATCTAATAACAATCGTGAAATTCCCAATGTACTAAAACACAATTGACCCTATGTGGCGGGTGCGTGGGGGGAGGGTGAATAGGTCAATCTTAATTCGTTGCTCCTTTTAAAATTAACTTAATTGATTAGTTTAAGTGCAGCTGATATAACAATCAAGTAAGTGTGTGTTAGCAAAAGTGATTCAACAATCAACACAAGAAGCTAGCTCGAACACCATAATCTCAAGGACACAAGATATATAATGGTTCGGTTAACCAACCTACATTCACTGTTAGGACTCGCTCAACCTTGAGCTATCCCCAAATTTACTATGTGGGAACTTATAGCCTCACAATTAGAATATGAATTCCACCTCACTCAATCGGCTGGGAATTTCACCTACCACTGTGCCAGAGACGATGCTCTAGAGTTTTTTATAGTGGTTCCGGAGCAAGTCCCCTTTAATCCACTTTCGCGACAAAGGTTTTAAGAACAAGTTTAAAACCAAGAAGCACTTGCCTTGTAGGTCTTTTCGTGATGATGTATGCTTCTCAAAGATTCACTTAAGATGTGTTGACGCTCTTTCATATAGATGTCATATAGCAATCACAATTTCAGGAGGAGTAGGAAAATCGATTAGTTGATGTCTTATCTTCTTCACTTTCTTTCTCTCCCACAATCTTAATCAAAGATTGGGTATTTGATTTTAGTATTGCCTCAAGAGAGATGATCGTTCCTCAGAGTGTATGATTTTTATTGGTTTAAAGAAGATAATCAAATGATCATACAACACTCATATTTATAGAGGAGTCTTAACGGTTTTTCCAGACTGTCTAGTACCAACAGGTCGGTGTTCATATTTATTACCATTCAACCACATGACCTTTGTGCATTAAATGTACTTCCAACAGGCATAATTACTTCCCGGTTGACAGGTGGTGTCGCCGATGGGTCGATAGTCATGGCACTGAGAGGTTGGTCCATACGAGAGACTCGATCTGGGGCAACACCATGCTGCCAGTAGTTTTTAGTCAGAAACTTGTCTTACCCAGAACGCCCTGTCGCCTTTTACCGAGGGGTTGGCTCTGGTACTCTCAATCGGTCTTGAACTACCGATATGTTTGTTTTATCGAGAGCCCATTTGAGTTCACACTTTAGAATTCATAAGTCTTTTATCGATGAGTCTATCAATCAGAGGCATACTTAGAATGACAGTTCTTTGATCCAGAACTTCTGTCAAACTGGTCGACCAGTCCTTGACCACGATGGGTCAATCCTGTCTCCATCGAGGGGTCGGTGAGAAAGCTGGCCGAGTTGACAATGAACATAATTCATATTTCCAAGTTCACTGTCCAGCATCCTCTCTTAGGCTTCTTTGGATTTACCATTTGTTCAACTAAGCCTAGAGAAAGTCATCTCTAAGGTGTGGGTACCACCAAAGGTCATATATGGCCAATTACCTGTTTTTGTGATTCCCATGACAACGAGCTTTGAGCCTGGTGGAGCATGATCTTCTTTCTTGATCATCTTGAGTCTTCAAGCTATTTAGCAAGTGCTTCTTCCCAAGTCATGGAATTGACAAACAGAGACTCGGTAAATCTGGAGCACTAACAATCTCCCCCTTTGTCGATTTTATGACAAAACGTACAAGCTAACTCAATTACAAGCCCACCCTTATTACAACACATTTGAATACAATTGAATACAAAATGTTACATTACATGTACATATTCAAGTGGACAACAAGACAGTGGTATTCATATTCATGTTCTGCTTGCTTCAAATCATGATTTCTTGTTTAAGCACATAAGCAAGCAACATTAGAGGAGTTAGTCCAAAACATAGATCAAAGGACTAAACGAGATTTACTAGCCAACAACACTACCTAGTGTTGAGAAGAATTTCTCCCCCAATCTTCTTGAGTTTGATCTCCCAAACTCTCTTAAGTCCTTTGGCTCCATTGGCTTCTTCATCTTCTTCCCCTTTTATGGCTCTCTCTTTTTAGTGGTCCAATCACTTCAGCTTTTACCAAACACCAATTACTCCTCATAATTGGTTTGTTGTCTCTTGGCTTCAGCTATTTTCTCCCCTATTTTGTCATTTAATTGACAAAAGATTAGTAGACATGCAACGAGTTCAAGTTATGCTCCAACTCATGGTTCTCCCCCATGGCTCAGTGCACACTTTTAGTGCATCAAGGTTTGTTTGCCCCTGCTGAAGCTGAGTTCTAGCTAATTTCTTCATAGGTTAAGCTAATGCACCTAGCTTCCTTTGAGTTTCCTCCCCATTCTCTAAGCTATCTTCTTAGATTTTTCTCCCCAACTCCCCCATAAACTTAGATGCCCCTTAGTCCAAGCGTCCTTTCAAGCTTGCATTTACCTTCCTTCATACACTGTCGTGATCAGTGACAGCAGCTAATCAACACATATTTTGTGCTTCCCCATACTTCAAGGATGTGTGTAGCATAACAGCCCGATCCCTATTTCTCTAACATGCCAATACAAAACTAACTCATCCAAACCTACATGTTAGTCTTTTAACAAGACCATGTTTAACTCTAAGAGATAGAGGGCAATCAAGCATGTCAATACACATAGTAAACCATAGCATACCACAACATTAATGTAAGAAATAGAGTTTGCACAACCAAAATACCAGTTTCTCAAAATAGAAGTTTAAATATTTAAAGTTTGGTAGTATCATGGAGGGGATAAAGGAGGGTCGAGGTAGAAGGCTGAGGATCTGAGCAAATAGAAGGCTGACTGGACGTGAGAGAAGTAATAGCACCCAAAAGTTATTTTAAGAGGCGATCATGCTCATCTTGTCTATTTGTTATGTCTGCGAGCAGTTCACTTTGATAACTGAGTTGATCCTTTATTGCTTTCAATCTGGATGATTGTGTTGTATGTGCTTCGCCTTCCTATTGTTCTTCTTTTTCTTTTTCTTTCTCTTTAGGTTCTTCAAACACAGGATGGTCAGAAGAGGAAGGTTCTTTTTTCCCAAAGATAGACTCAGTTAAGCTTCTAGGAAGGCTCTTTCGAAGAATTGCCTCATCGATGGGTCTGGTGGGGATCTTGGTACTTCTCATTTTCTTGTTTTGATTTTGAAGTGCTCAGCCAGTTTAGATATAAGGTAATAGAAGGGAGGGTATCATTTCTTTGCTGATTTCCAGTACATAGAGATGGAGTGACACATCCAAGTAGACATGCAAAATATCTTTTTGCGAGCAAGTCTGTCTAGGAGAACAATCATGGGAGGATTCAGATCAACCATGTCTAGGATATATATTAGAGCAGAAGAGAAGATGGAAGACTTTGTATTGTGGTAACAAGTCAGCACTTCTGATGCATATGTTATTTTTCCACTCTACTTCTTTTCCACACAACCTTTTGGCAAATTTCTTTTGTTTTGGCATTTATATCTTAGGAGGAATGATGGGTAGAGTAGTGTTTGGCAAAAGGGGGATCCCAATAAGTTCAGAAATCAACTGAGGGGCAACTCGTACTGATTCTTTATTTTTAAGCAGAATCTTGAAACAATTTGCTTTGGAATCATCTCGAATGGAGTATTACATTCTCATAGCCAAGAAGGAATACATCTTTCCACCCCAATTTACTAGATTCGACTAGCCCATGTCATGTAGTAATTGCATAGCCCCACATTTATGCAGATTATCTGCACAACTAATTCATTCTATATTGAAGTCTTTGAAACATCTATGTAGAAGTAGGGGTTGAAGATATGGGCCAGCTCCCTCTTCCTCTGAGGATTCTCCTTTCTCATCACTTATCCTAAAAGCCCTCACTCCTTCTTCGTTTCAAATTCCAGTGGTTTCTTCTTCCTCATCCATGTCTCCTTCTTCTCTAACATCTTCCTGGTCATTGTGTTCTTCTGCAGTTGGTTCTTCTACCCTTTCAAATGGGATTTGAAGATGGGTCTGCGCTACAGATTTGGATCTGACAAAAAGGTAGATTAGCTAGAGGAGTATTCTCAAAATCTGAATCCCTAAATCTTATTGGGATACAGTTAGGTCTCGAGGTAGCATACGTTTTCTCCCTAGTTGGTTTTGGTCTCTTGGGAGGTGGAGAGCTAGCCTCAGCTTGTTCCTCCATATCAGGAGTTTGAAAACTCTTTGACAATCTCAGTTTTGGCATGGTTTGCTTGGGTAAAGTTGAAACAAAAAAATGAGGAGGGAGGAGTTTCTGAGATTACCTGAACATGAGAAATCAGAATATTCGTGATACCTTGGTTTCTTGAGGGGACTGGAGCAAAAGCCCTATGTTTTTTTGTCCTACTGACATGTTGGTTTCCATCGACAGGTCGAACTTTCGATTCTCCCTTTTTTCATCAGTGCTTGATTTAACACAGAATCAACATGTCTGTCACACTGACCAATCTATTCACCGATATGTCGCATACATCGAGAGGTACAGATTGTAGAGCAATCAACCTTGATATGTGAAATTTGATGGAGTCCTATTCTAAGCATGACATTCATAGTTTTATTCGAGCGCATAGATATGTTAACATAACTTATCAAATCATTAATCATGCACATAATCAATAATTCACATATATAATTCAAAATCTTTGAATGGAATGTATGACTTTCTAAGTAAAATATGTACTATAGCCAGGAAGAGTACATTCTAGACTTGTATTTATCTAGTTTTTCTCTCCTCATGTTTCAACACTTTGTGCTATGTGAACTCACTGGGTCTCTTGTGAGTCCATTTGTAGTGGTCTAAGATGTGTAAGTGAATCTTAAACCAAAACAACACATGATTCATGGTCTATCTCCTAGGAGCCAAAATGGTTGAGTTTAGTCTCTCATACACATTCCTCCGAGCAAATCTTTGTCGTCCAAACATTGGATATCTCAATTTCTTCAAAATTTGGCTGAGATGTCTCAACAAGAAGTCCTACCTTGGGTTTATCTTCATTTGAAGGATCCTGCTATTTGGTCTTGGTGGGTATCTTTTAAAATTTATCTTAGGACTTTGGAGGTATATTTTAGCATTGAGATCTTAAGTCTGTTTTTGGGCTTTATTATCCATGTGCCTCTTTCTAAGATTGCATTCATTTTAAGTAATGTCCAAACTCGTGGCATTAAAAACAACTAACCTTGTGCGTTTTAGACACATATCCCTTAACAAACACCCTTTGGCTAACAGGTCCATTTGTTTCCTATGATGAACCAAAACTTGACCTGTCACCAAACCTTTTACCCATTTTTTAGAGTCTTTCCAATTTTTCTTTCCCTTGGGTAAATTTATCATCAAACTTCTCTTTATGGTTTCTTAAGTCTTATATTTCTATAGTCAGTCCAACCACATGTTTTTCAAGCTTTTCTTTGGTGTTACTCAGCTTGATATCATCCCTTTGTCTTTTCAATGATTCTTGGAGAAATACTTCAATTTCTTTGATTTCTAACACTTCTTCATTTGAAGATTTTGGCTCTAAAGCAAGAGAGTCAGTCTTTCCTCAAGACTTCCAGTTGGTTTGCAAGATTTAATTTTTCAGATTTAAATATATTTACCTTCTTAGCCAACTTCTCACTTTCTAGATACAAAGCATTGTAAGATTCTTAAAGGTCATCTTCCTCATCAAGATTTTATGTACTATCCTCATCTCCACTTGAATTTCCCTCTTGATTATTACCAACAGAGGCTATGAAACATTTCAATTTTCATCTTTCTCCCGATTCTTCAATTTGTTACTAAAGGTGGAACCTTCTGTTGTATTATCCAAAAATGTACAAGAATTTTCAATAGACTTATCTTGGATAAAATTCCAATTATCTTTACCATGGGATTCATGTTTTTTCTCTATTTTTGTTTTTAAATAAGAGTAAACAAATAAGAAATAAAAACGAGTACCCATTATGGTGTTCTAGCTTGGATCAACTCGGATGATTAAATCTTCGTAAAGAACACTAGGCTTGGATACCAATTAAAATTCTCAATGTACTAGAACACAATTGACCCTAGAGGGGGAGGGGGGGGGGGGGGGGGGGGGGGGTGTGAATAGGTCAATCTTAATTTGTTGCTCTTTTTAAAATTAACTTGATTGATTAGTTTAAGTGCAGCTCATATAACAATCAAGTAAGTGTGTTTTAGCAAAAGTGATTCAACAATCAACACAAGAAGCTAGCTCTAACACCACAATCTCAAGGACACAAGATATATAATAGTTCGGTCAACCAACCTACATCCACTGTTAAGGCTCACTCAATCTTGAGCTATCTCCAAATTTACTATGTGGGGACTTACACCATCACAATTAGAGTAGGAATTCCACCCCACTCAATTGGCTGAGAATTCCATCCACCACTGTGCTAGAGACGATGTTCTAGAGTTTTTTATAGTGGTTCAGAGCAAATCCCCCTTAATCCATTTTCGGGACAAAGGTTTTAAGAATAAGTTTAAAACCAAGAAGCACTTGCCTAGTAGCTCTTTTTGTGATGATGTATGCTTCTCAAAGATTCACTCAAGATGTGTTGACGCTCTTTCTTGTAGATTTCGTATAACAATCACAATTTCAGGGGGACTAGGAAAATCGGTTCATGTCCTAGTTGATGTCTTATCTTCTTCACTTTCTTTGTCTCTCACAATCTTAATAAAAGATTGGGTATTTGATTTTGGTATTGGCTCAAGAGAGATGATCGTTCCTCAGAGTGTATGGTTTTTCTTGGTTCAAAGAAGATAATGAAATGATCATGCAACACTCATATTTATAGAGGAGTCCTAACGGTTTTTACGTACTGTCCAGTACCAACAGGTCGGTGGCACGGATAGGTCGGTATTCATATTTATTACCATTAAACCACCTGACCGTTGCGCATTAAATGTACTTCCAACGGCATAATTACTTCTCGATCAACAGGTCGATGTCGCCGATGGGTCGATAGTCATGGCACCGTGAGGTTTGTCCATACGAGAGGCTTTATCTAGGGCAACACGATGCTGACAGTAGTTTCAAGTCAAAAACCTTGTCTTACCCAGAACGACCTGTCGTCCTTTACCGAGGGGTCGGTCCTAATACTCTCGATCGGTGTTGAACTACCGATATGTCTGTTTTATCAAGATCCCATTTGAGTTCACAGTCTAGAACTCATAAGTCTTTTACTGGCTAGTCATTGACCACGAGGGGTCGTGTAAGTTCATCACTGAGGGGTCGGTGCATACGAGACTATCAGTCAGAGGCATATCCAGAATGACAGTTCTTTGATCCAGAACTTCTGTCAAACTAGTTCACCAGTCCTTGACCATAATGGGTCGATCCTGTCTCCACCGAGGGGTCGGTGAGAACGACTGGTCGAGCTGACAGTGAATATAATTCATATTTCCAAGTTCACTGTCCAGCATCCTCTCTTAGGCTTCTTTATGGATTTACCATTTGTTCAACTATGCCTAAAGAAAGTCATCTATAAGGTGTAGGTACCACCTAAGGTCATATATGGAAAATTACTTGTTTTTGTGATTGCCATGACTACGAATTTTGAGCCTGGTGGAACATGATCTTCTTTCTTGATTATCTTGAGTCTTCAAGCTCCTAAGTAAATGCTTTTTCCTGAGTCATGGAATTGACAAACAGGGACTCGGCAAAGCCGGGGCACTAACAAATCGTACTCTCTAGGCCCGATTCGATAATGTAGCAGACTCTAAGGATTCGGCCCGTTTACTTATTAATCAGGCCAGGCCGGATCCAAATCTGTTTACAGGCTTAATCACGGTAAAACAAGCTGGGTTTTAACACAGTAATCAGACTGCTCTTAAATATGGTACTCCTGACTGATTTACACGGTATTGTAGACCCAGCCAACACATTGCAACTTGGTTTTAAACTTAGCAAATAAACTGGGAAACCTGAGTGAGTCAGGCACCGTTTACAGACCTGGTTTAACACTGTAATACCCTGCTCCAAAAAGTCCCACATTGCTAGTGACATTGGAAATTCCCTGGTATATAAGTAGTAGCCTTCCTCCTTCTAGCACAAGGCCTTTTGGGGGCAACAGTGGGTTAGCTTGCCAAAGCAAAGCCGTGCAGGTCCGTGTGTAAGCCCAAAGCGGACAATATTGTGCTAGTGAGACGGGACATTACAAATGGTATCAGAGCATGGTTCAACTCTCTGCTTGAGGGTGTGGGCTTGTTTGTTGTGTGTGCAGGCTTTAAGGGGTGTAGATTGTAATACCCTGCTCCAAAAAGTTCCACATTGCTAATGGCATTGGAAATTCCCTAGTATATAAATAATAGCATTCCTCCTTCTAGCATAAGGCCTTTTGGGAGCAACAGTGGGTTAGCTCGCCAAAGCAAAGCCGTGCAAGTCCGTGTGTAAGCCCAAAGCGCAATATTGTGCTAGTGGGATGGGTCATTACAAACACGATAAATTAAGCCGGGTTACACCATGCTTTCGAGCTTTAATTTAGGCCCGGAAACGCCTTAAGACTGGCAGCAACTAGAATGGTCTGCAGGCCAAACTGGATACAGCTCAGGTCTAGAAACTGGCAGTCAACAGTAAATTAATTTGGGTTGTTTGTGTTGGGACACAGTAAATTAACCCAGGCCAGAAATTAATATTTGGATTTTTTCTAAAGCCAATTAATCACAATTAAAAATGGAGAAATTATTTGACAATAATATGAAAATCAAGCTACATAAATCACATCAAGATTTATGTGGAAAACCTTTAGTGTAGAGGGAAAAACTACAAGGCAAATTCAAATGAATCCACTATATCAAATTAGAGTGTACAATCTTCTCAGGTCTATGCTAAAAGTCTGAGGTATTACAATATAAAGGAGAAAATAACAATTTTTGATATTACCCGAAATCAAACCTGTCTCTATTGGATCTATTTTTACCTCAGATCTCTACTTTTCTCACGGATCAGTTATTTCTCTTCATGGCCTCCTCTTCTCTCGGCATGCTCTCTCGTCTCACCCACAGTTAAAAACGACATCCTCCTTATGTATTTTTTTTTGGATGGCCGAAACTCTTTTATATTTATTTTTCTTCTTTCTTTCATTTTTTTTTTCTGTAAACATGCTACGTTCCCATTAGGTCACACTTTTTTTTTTTCTTATTTGGTTTCTTGATGGATTGGACCTACAACAATCTCCTCCTCCAGCCCCATGAGGGAGATATATAACCTGTACCTCCTCACTTGGAGTGCATCTCTACCAACTCGATGTAGAGATCAAACTTTTGTCTAAGAATAACCTTTGTCAACATATCAAATCGACTCTTCTCTATGTGAATTTTCTGCTGAGAACTCATCTCTTCTTGCATAGCCTTCAACGAACTCACACTGTCTCTGTGAGTACGAACTTTCTCTAATCTTTTTGGCTCCCCCTCTTTTGTAAGCAAAATATAATCAGAAGTGGGATACCTGTGTAATACCCTAATCCAAATTAGGCGTAGTTTAGCTTAATAAATCCTGCTTAGACCGGTTAATCTCGAAGATTATGGCAGGGCTTTGTGAAAAGCCCAGGTGTGGCCCAATCTGAGCTTGAAAGCTCAGTGATCCAACTCGTCCAGCTGGAGAGGTAAAATGGTAATTTACCGCTTATTGTAATTATTTTATAAATTGTGTTATTATGTGAATATTATTGGATGATATTATTCTCCTTAGTCAAGGATTTCTATTTCTGATTTTAAAATAATTTTTTTTTCAGAGAATAATATTTAAAACCGCCAGTCAAAACCTTGAAAGGGAGAAATAAATATTTTTAAATGATTTTGGAAATGAGATAATTTTTGAAACATGTATAGTATGCTAGACCATTTTAGTATATTCTTGTTTATTCTTTCAAACCCCAAAAAGGAGGTTTTTAAATTGTTTTATTTAACATTAGTTAAATTAAGTAATTAGTGTTAAATTGTGGTTTTTATATAAATCAATGGCTTTTAATGAGTTTTAAATCTCCAAATTTTTATAGTGATTAGAGTTTTTAAAACCCAACTTATCTGTCAGGTTGGATTAAAACTTTCAAGCCTTAAAGATATTGTTTTTAATTAAAAATCAGTTTTTATTAAAAGAGGAACTTATTTGCAAAATTGGAACTTTGGAGGGGCTGATTTACAACCAACGCCCAAACAGTACGGTTACTGTTCGGGACGTCGGCAGCAGCTGCATGCAACCGCATGTAGTGGCCTGATGGCCACCATCTACGGACCAATTTCTATAAATTTGGGCCTCAGTTCAGATCTCAAACTCCCACATTTTCCTATCTCTCTCCCCCTCCCAGCTGCTCTGAGTTACCAGCCGATCACCCTTTCCCAGTTTTTCAACCATAGCTTAAGAAAGAAGATTTTTCAAAAGTCAGATTTTCAAACCAGGAACTCGAGTGAAGGTAACCACTGTGTTCCTCTTTCAATTCCAGTCGGTTTAGAATCAAGAAAAACCGATTTTGATTAAGTTTTGAGTGTGTAAAACCATTTTAAACTCTAAGGAAAAACTTGGTTTTCTTTGTATCAGTGCGGTTATGATGTCAAAAATCTAATGGTCTGCTTAGTTTTAAACCTCTTAATCACTTCCTATGGAAAGAGGACTCACTGAGGAGTCCATCTGACCGATTGGATGTGAAAACCGAATCAGGAAAACCCACTATTTCCGGATTCATATTTCATATAGGGACTGCCCGTCACTGTCTGACAGTGGAGGAAAAGGCTCTCGGATGGTCTGAGAGTTGAGCTTCGGACGGTCCGAGGGTGGCACCCTTCGGACGATCCGAAGTCAGCCTTTCGGACGTTCCGAGCTTCACTTGAAGCCCGAAGCGTCCGAGGCAGGTTTGACTCGCCCAGATGTTCCGAGCCGAGTTCGGAAGGACCGAACCCAACTCGGAGGATCCGAGCCCCACTCGGCATGTTCCGAGACACATAGACCCACCGAGACCAGTTTTTTTAAGATTTTTCAGTTCGGAAGGACCTTCGGATGATCCGAGACCCGATCTCCGGACGATCTGAAGCCATACCCAAGGTTCGAAGTCAGTGACTACTTTAGGCAGTGGTTCGGATGATTCGAAGCCACAGTACCTGGTTCCGAGGCTTGTTCTGAGGGACTTAATTTTTAAACATGAAATCTTGTTTACTTGTGTGATAATGCATGTGATGTTATACCCCCTTGATAAATTAAAAATGTGTACTAACCCTCTTTTCTTATTACTTAGTGTATCTACTATTATATTTACTTCGAGGCCGACTCTATTGGTCGGGCATTGAGTGACTTCACTTTCAGGCCGACGTTATATTGTCGGGCACTGAGTGACCTCGAGGCCTTACTCAAAATGTTAGATCTAGTCCTATCCAGAAAGCAACCGAGGAGTGACTTGAGTATCTAGACCTAACTCAATAAGTCAATCTGGTCATGCCCAGAAGACAATATGAGTTTTGGACTGAGCACTTTATTATTATATATTGTGGATTATTGTAACTTAAAATGGTTAGAAACCAATTAGGAGACTCAATTCCATATACCTTGAAGATTTTTGGAAAAACAAGTATGGTTTTTGAAATACTACTTGTGTGTATGCATTTGATGCTATGTATGTTGACCTGTTAATGATTGTGCACTTGTTTGCTTGTTTGAACAGAGACTGCGATACCACATTTACGGTGAGGAAACTTAACTTTACAGTAGGTGTAAACAAGTTTTGATAAAATGGAACTTGAGCAATGAGTAGTTTCAAGTTTGATAAATTTACTTATGTGCCTAGACATGATGCACTGTTATAAGAAGTGCTTATGATGTTAATTGTTTATGATGTTAATCATATGAGTTATGTAATACTGCTTCCACGTGCCCTTAACTATTGAACCAATATCGGCCATGTGTGTGAGATGGTTTACGTCTACTGGACCATGGGTGTCGACAATTGCTGACTTGAGGAGTGTCAGTATCAGCTATGTGAGAGCTGGAGATGTACTTGCAAGGATGTATTTGGACCGTGTCAGGACTTAATACGGCGTTACGTTGGATGGCAGCAGTATTGGAAGAGGTGATGGATTATGGGAATGATGATATTATACTTGATGCTGATAATTTATTATCAAGTATGAGATATTATTGCAATTGTTGATTATTTGCTAACCTGTTGTTTACTTAAAACTGCACTGTTATATTTCCTTCACTGGGCTAGTTAACTCACCCCACTCACCTTTGAGGAGATGAGCCCGAGGAGGAGAACCCTCTGTTTGAAGCTTAGAGTGGATAAACTGCAGCGTTGCTTTGGGATTCCCACCGAGGGGAATACCCTTGTCTGTGCTTTCTGGTTCTTGGAACCATTCGTTTTTGTAAAGTATCGTGTGTGTTACTTAGTTTGCCTCAATGTGATGTACTAAGACTACCATGTATCCGTAGTTACTCTGATGATGTTTTAATGATAATTAGATGTTTGAATTATGTGTATTGATGTTTGTATTTGTGTCTCTTGGGAGGGACTTATGGTATATGTTTGAGTCCACATGATAGGATCATGTGTGGCCTTTGGGCCTAACTGTTGATCCGTCCCAGTTAGAATTCTTGAGTGTTGTCTTAGCTTTTAAAAAAAAAAAAAATCAGTCGCGTTCCCGGCCCACCTTTCTAGTCGGGGCGTGACAGCTTCGTATCAGAGTTTTGGCTCAAACTCTAGGACTGTGATGGGTTGCAACTTAGTTAGACTTGTTTTTGGCTTAGCACTGCAATTGTTTTTGACTTAGTACTGCAATTGTTTTTTACATTTCCTTGTTTTTGTGATATAGACATGTCAAGCAATGTAGAGTACACCAAGTTGTGGGACAGAGGGACCCCTAGCTGTCCGATAGATCTGGTTTCTTCAGATAATTCCAGCGTCCAAACTTCGTCAATGAAGTTGCACCTAATGAGGAAGTGGAAATAGTTTCTCCCGAGTACCATGTTGGGGTTGTTCCAAAAAAGGATGTGGGAGATGTCCCAAACCTAGAAGAGTCTGTAGGGGAGATAGGCTCGCTTGAGTATACTCCGGCTACTCCGACTTCGAATGAGTGAACGAATTATATGTGCGAATTGTGCAATCAGGAGGGGCACAACTGTACTTATTGCCGCTACCCCATTGATGTCATCTACCCTGTTTACGAACTTCACGAGCATGAGAGTGCAAGAACTAACTGTCCTTATGTTGGGGGACCAGGGATCATTCCCTGTTTGACTTGTGAAGTGTTCGGGCACAAGTCGGCAACTTGTTCGGACAACTTCTTTTACTTTGGTGATGATGCAGGGTCTTATTCGGAAGATTAGATTAGAGTGTGTCGGGGAATCGGGGAGATTTTGTTTTAAGGGTTGAGTTTTGTCTTGTTGTTTTGAAGGGTTTTCAGACCCTACTGACCCTTGTAATTGTAATGCAAATTTGAATGATTTCTAATGATTTTTTGAGACTTATGTGATTAGACTTAATAAGTTTCTTAAAATGGTTAAGTGATATGTATAAGTGTAAATAACAGATGTCAGGACCCAACGCTAACGGAAACAACTGCCGTGGGAGGACTGATCTTCCACCCCGTAACTTACCCAATGAGACCATTCGGCAGCGATGGAAGCATTTCAGCAAATAGCTGAAAATATGCGACGCCCTCCTATCCGAACGCAAGAGAAGAGAACCACCTCGGCTCTAAAAGAGTTCAAGCGACTGAACCCGACAAGTTTCTCGGGGACAGAGGACCCTAGTGCGGCGAGGAACTGGCTGACTCAGATTAGCCGGATCCTTAACACCCTAGCCATTGCCGATGACTTGAGAGTAACGTTGGCGGCGTATCAGTTGGAAGGAAACTCTTACGAGTGGTGAAAAGCGAAGAACTTGGTTCGTAACCACGAGCCAATGACGTGGGAAGAATTCTCAGCAGTCTTTATGGCCTGTTATTTTCCGACGACAGTGCAAAAAGCGAGGAAGAGAGAGTTCCTCAACATTAAGTAAGGTTCCGACTCAGTAGCGCAGTACGCCATGAGATTCATCGGCTTGATGCAGTTCGTGCCTTGGATAGCAGCGAACGAAGAGGAGAAGGTCCAGCATTTTGAGAATGGACTCCGACCGTTTCTACATCAGCAAGTTGCCGGCCTAACTTTAAACTCCTTGGAGGAGATTATATATCAAGCTTCGAAGGTGGAAGCGGTGGATACCATCAACCGGAGCGCCGACAACTTTCAGAAACCTTCTTCCAACAAGAAGGCTAAGCTCAACCAGAAGAGGTCGTTCTTTAAGAAGAGCCAGCCTAACACAGGACAGTCGAGTCGGTCTAACTCCCGACAATTCGTGTACTATACCTGCAACCACCCTGGGCATACTTCTAAGTTTTGCCCATCAAGAGGAGAGAAGGCATGCTACCATTGCAAGCAGACCGGGCACCTGTTTAGGGATTGCCCCTACCTCGGTAAAGCTGCATTTATGCAAGGCGCAGGAGCTTCTTTTTCTGTGGCACAACCATCTATTGGTCGAGGTTCTCAGCAAACCTCCAGAGGCTCGGTGGCACCAAGGAACGGACCACCACGGAACAGTCAGGGGAGAGGACAGGGACGTTCTCCGACCACTCAGGGGAGAGTCTACACGATTGGGATTCAAAAGGAAGAGCCGATGGAGAATACGGTGATGGAAGGTACCCTTAATCTTTTCAGCCTTTTGACTCGAGTGCTTTTTGATACCGGTGCTTTGTATTCCTTTATTTCTAGAGCTTGTTGTGATAGATTGGGTTTGAAACCGGTAGAAGTAGCTAACCCGCTAATGGTAGCATCACCCCTGGGTAAGAAGGCTTTGGTAAACCAAAGGTGTAGGTCTTGTGTTTTAAGGATCAGCAGTGTAGAGTTGTCCTATGATTTTCTGGTGTTAGAAATGACGGACTTTGACATCATCCTTGGCATGGATTGGTTGTCAGTTTTTGAGGTTCTGATCAACTGTTCTCAGAGGAGAATTTGTGGGGTCTCCTCAACCAATGAGACGTTTACGGAAAAGTTGGTACCTTATGAGAAGATGAGAGTCACTTTCTCTGGCTTTAGGGCGTATTCTGGTAGTGTGGTGGCGAGCATGGGTTAGGAAGATGTAGGTGGTGTAGGGTTTGTTGCTCCTCGGGTGGTGTTGAGTTTATGGATGTGTTTCCTGACCAATTAGCTGGGCTACCTCCACGCTGAGAGATAGAGTTTGTTATACACCTACAGCCAGGAACATCTCCAATTTCCATGGCACCTTATCGGATGGCGTCGGTTGAACAGAGAGAGCTAGCTACGCAGGTAGGTGAGCTTCTTAGTCTTGGTTTTATTCGTCAGAGCAACTCTTCATGGGATGCACCTGCTCTATTTGTGAAAAGGAAGGATGAATCGATGAGGATGTGTATAGATTACAGGCAGCTTAACCAGGTAACTATTAAGAATAAGTATTTGTTGCCTAGAATAGACGACCTCTTTGATCTTTTGAGAGGATCAAGATGTCTTTCGAAAATCTATCTGAGGTCGGGTTACCATCAGTTGCGGATTCGAGAGGAGGACATTCCTAAGACTGCTTTCCTGACGTAGTATGGTTTGTACGAGTTTGTGGTGATGCCTTTCGGTTTGACGAACGCGCCAGCCATGTTTATGGATTTGATGAATCGTGTTTTCCGACCGTACCTGCGAGAGTTTGTGATAGTCTTCATAGACGATATTTTGATCTTTCGTCGTCAGAGGAGGAGCACGAGGGTCATCTGTGCATTGTTCTTCAGACTGTTCGAGAGTATCAGCTGTTCGCTAAGCTGAATAAGTGCAAGTTTTGGTTGACTCACAGTACAATTTCTTGGACATGTGATGTCTCCAAGAGGAATCTCGGTAGATCCAGCGAAGGTAGAAACAGTGAAGACTTGGAAAAGTCCAAAAAGCGTGTTCGAGATCAGAAGTTTTCTAGGATTAGTAGGATATTACCGAAAGTTTATCCCCCACTTCTCCCAAATCGCTGTACCGATGACTCGGCTGACAAAGAAGAACGTCAAGTTCGAGTGGAGCGAAGCTTGTGAAAGAGCATTCCTGGAGCTGAAGGAGAAGTTGACTACGTCTCCAGTTTTGATAATACCTGAGCAAAGACGAGGTTACGATGTGTATTGCGACGCATCCAAGTTTGGTTTGGGTTGTGTGCTGATACAAGAGGGGAAAGTAGTAGCTTATGGTTCCAGGCAATTGAAGGAACATGAGCAAAACTACCCGACTTATGATTTGGAGTTGGCAGCCGTTGTATTCTCGTTAAAGTTGTGGAGACATTACTTGTATGGTGAGAAGTTCAATGTGTTTTCTGATCACCATAGTCTCAAGTATATCTTCACTCAAAAAGACCTGAATATGAGGCAGCGAAGATGAATGGAGTACCTGGGAGATTACGACTTCAGTCTCTATTATCATTCAGGGAAGGCCAACGTAGTGGCCGATGCCTTGAACAGGAAGTCTCATAGCAACGTGGCGAGGATAGCATCCTTGCAGTGGAAGATGTTGGAAGTTCTGTCCGAGTATGATCTGGAGCTGATCCGAAGGGAGCGGGTCAGTAAAAATCCACAGTTTGGTTAATAGATTGGTGTTGGAAGGACAACAAAACGATCTAGAAGCAAGGGAGTTGGCGACCCAGCTTTCAGGATGAGCGACTTTAGAAGATTGGAAGATCAAGGCGGACGGACGTCTGACATTCAAAGATAGACTTTTTGTACCTAAGTAGGACGAGTGTAGGAGAAAGGTGCTTGATCACTTTCATCGTTCTCGCTTTGCAGTGCATCCTGGTGGTACAAAGATGTATCACGACTTGCGGCGACTGTTTTGGTGGAAAGATATGAAGCGAGAGGTAGCAGATTTTGTGTCGAAGTGCTTAACTTGTCAACAAGTGAAAGTGGAACATCAATGACCTGGTGGAAAGATGCAACCTTTAGAAGTGGCTGAATGGAAATGGGAGCATATCACGATGGACGTTTTAACCGGATTCCCGAAGTCTCCTCAGAAAAACGACGCTATTTGGATAATAGTCGATCGATTGACGAAGTCAGCTCACTTTCTGCCAATCAAGAAGACGGATTCTTTGACTACTCTACGTAGATTGTATATAAAGGAGGTAGTCAAATTGCATAGAGTGCCTGTATCCATTGTGTCTGATAGAGATCCTAGGTTTGTATCAAGATTTTGGAAAGGATTGCATGAAGAGTTGGGGACTAAGATGTGCTTCAGCACTGCTTTTCACCCTTAGATGAATGGTCAATTAGAGAGAACCATTCAAACCTTAGAGGATATGCTATGAGCCTGTGTTATGGATATGCAGGGAAGTTGGGAAGATCACTTAGCTTTGATCGAGTTTGTCTACAACAACAATTATCACTTAAGTGTACAAATGGCACCATACGAAGCTCTGTATGGTAGACCTTACAGATCACCTCTTTATTGGACAGAGGTAGGAGACAAAGAGCTGATAGGACCTGATCTAGTGCGTGAGACATCAGAACAGTTGAAGTGATCAGACAACGTCTCAAGACAGCTAAGAGCAGACAAAAGAGTTATGCTGACAAAAGGCGATGACTTTTGGAGTTTACAGTTGGCGACCGAGTTTTCTTACGTGTGGTACCACGTCATGGAGTGCAAAGGTTCGAACGCAAGGGAAAACTATCACCTTGATATGTTGGACCCTTTGAAATCTTAAAGAGGATAGGGGAAGTGGCCTATCACTTGGATCTTCCTCGAGCTTTGGAGAGAGTGCATAATACATTCCACGTGTCTATGTTAAGGAAGTACGAGCCTGATCCGTCGCATGTGATAAGCTTTGAAGATATTGAAGTCTCGGAGGACCTAGCTTTTGAAGAAGTGCCAGTAAAGATCCAATGGCACCGGACTCAAGAGCTCAAAAGAAAGTATATTCTTCTAGTACGAGTGTTGTGGCAACATCGCGACGTGCAACATGAGACATGGGAACCAGAATTGATGATACAGAAGCTGTACCCTGGCCTGTTCACCGGCCAAAAGGTATAAGTTTGTTTTAAATTTCGAGACGAAATTTCTTTTAGGGGGATATGATGTAATACCCTGGCCCAAATTAGGCGTAGTTTAGCTTAATAAATCCTGCTTAGACCGGTTAATATCGAAGATTACGGTTAATGCTTTGTGAAAGGCCCAGGTGTGGCCCAATCTGAACTTGAAAGCTTAGTGATTCTACTCGTCCAGTTGGAGAGGCAAAATGGTAATTTACCTCTTATTATAATTATTTTATAAATTGTGTTATTATGTCAATATCATTAGATGATATTATTCTCCTTAGTCAATGATTTCTATTTCTGATTTTAAAATAATGTTTTTTCAGAGAATAGTATTTAAAACAGCCCGACAAAACCCCGAGAAATAAATATTTTGAAATGGTTTTGGAAATGAGATAATTTTTGAAACATGTATAGTATGCTAGACCATTTTAGTATAGTCTAGTTTTATTCTTTCAAACCCCGAAAATGAGGTTTTTAAATTGTTTTATTTAACATTAGTTAAATTAAGTAATTAGTGTTAAATTGTGGTTTTTATATAAATCAGCGGTTTTTAGTGAGTTTTAAATCTCCAAATTTTTATAGTTATTAGAGTTTTTAAAACCCAATTTATCTGTCAAGTTGAATTAAAATTTTCAAGCCTTAAAGATATTGTTTTTAGTTAAAAATCAGTTTTTATTAAAAGAGGAACTTATTTGCAAAATTGGAACTTTGGAGGGGCTGATTTACAACCAACGCCCAAATAGTACGGTTACTATTCGGGACGTCGGCAGCAGCTGCATGCAGTCGCATGTAGTGGCCGGATGGCCACCATCTACGGACCAATTTCTATAAATTTTGGCCTCAGTTCAGATCTCAAACTCCCACATTTTCCTATCTGTCTCCCCCTCCCAGCTGTTCTGAGTTACCAGCCGATCACCCTCTCCCAGTTTTTCAACCGTAGCTTAAGAAGGAAGATTTTTCAAAAGTCAGATTTTTAAACCAGAACGCGAGTGAAGGTAACCACTGTGTTTCTCTTTCAATTCCAGCCTGTTTAGAATCAAGAAAAATCGATTTTGATTAAGTTTTGAGTGTGTAAAACCATTTTAAACTCTAAGGAAAAACTTGGTTTTCTTTGTATCAGTGTGGTTTTGATGTCAAAAATCTAATGGCCTGCTTAGTTTTAAACCTCCTAATCACTCCCTATGGAAAGAGGACTCACTGAGGAGTCCATTTGATCGGTTGGATGTGAAAACCGAATCCGGGAAACCCACTATTTTCGGATTCGTATTTCATATAGGGACTGCCTGTCACTGTCTGCTATTGCAGACAGTAGAGGAAGACTGCTCTCGGATGGTCTGAGAGTCGAGCTTCGGACGATCCGAGGGTAGCACCCTTAGGACAATCTGAAGTCAGCCCTTCGGACGTTCCGAGCTTCACCCAAAGCCCGAAGCGTTCGAGGCAAGTTTGACTCACCCGGAGGTTCCGAGCTGAGTTCAGAAGGACCGAACCCCACTCGAATGATCCGAGCCTCACTCGGCAAGTTCTGAGACACACAGACCCACCGAGACCAGTTTTTCAGATTTTTTAGTTCAAAAGGACCTTCGGATGATCCTAGACCCGATCTCCGGACGATCTGAAGCCATACCCAAAGTCCGAAGTCAGTGACTAATTTAGGCAGTGGTTCGGATAATCCGAAGCCACGATACCTGGTTCCGAGGCTTGTTTCGAGGGACCCAGTTTTTAAACATGAAATCTTGTTTGATTGTGTGATAATGCATGTGATGTTATACCCCCTTGATAAATTAAAAATGTGTGCTAATCCTCTTCTCTTATTATTATAGTGTATCTACTATTGTATTCACTTCTAGGCCGACTCTATTGGTCTGGTACTGAGTGACTTCACTTCCAGGCCGATGCTATATTGTTGGGCACTGAGTGACCTCTAGGCCTTACTCAAAATGTCAGATCTGGTCCTATCCAGAAGACAATTGAGGAGTGACCTGAGTATCTAGACCTAACTCAATAAGTTAATCTGGTCATACCCAGAAGACAATATAAATTTTAGACTAAGCACCTTATTATTATATATTGTGGATTATTGTAACTTAAAATTGTTAGAAACCAATTACGAGACTCAATTCCATATACCTTGAAGATTTTTGGGAAAACAAGTATGGTTTTTGAAATACTACTTGTGTGTATGCATTTGATGCTATGTATGTTGACCTGTTAATGATTGTGTACTTGTTTGCTTGTTTGAACAGAGACTGCGATACCACACATTTACGGTGAGGGAACTTAACTTTGCAGTAGGTGTAAACAGGTTTTGATCAAATGGAACTTGAGCAATGAGTGGTTTCAAATTTGATAAACCTACTCATGTGCCTAGACATGATGCATAGTTGTAAGAAGTGCTTATGTAAATTGTGAAATGTTTATGATGTTAATCATATGAGTTATATAATACTGCTTCTACGTGCCCTTGACTATTAAACCAATATCAGGCCATATGTGTGAGATGGTTTACGTCTACTGGACCATGGGTGTCGACAGTTGCTAACTTGAGGAGTGTCAGTATCGGCTATGTGAGAGCCGGAGATGTACTTGCAAGGATGTATTTGGAGCATGTCGGGACTTAATACGATGGTCTCAGTGTAGTATGTAGGCATTACGTTGGATGATAGCAGTATTGGAAGAGATGATGATTATGGGAATGATGATGATATTATACTTGATGTTGAGAATTTGTTATCAAGCATGAGATATTATTACAACTGTTGATTATTTGTTAACCTGTTGTTTACTTAAAATTGCACTATTATATTTCTTTCACTGGGCTAGTTAGCTCACCCCACTCACCTTTCAGGAGATGAACCTGAGTAAGAGAACCCTCTGTTTAAAGCTTAGAGTGGATAAGCTACGGCGTTGCTTTGGGATTCCCACCAAGGGGAATACCCTTATCTGTTTTCTAGGTTCTTGGAACCATTCGTTTTTGTAAAGTACTATGTGTGTTACTTAGTTTGCCTCAATGTGATGTACTAAGACTACCATGTATCTGTAATTACTCTGATGATGTTTTAATGATAATTTGATGTTTGAATTATGTGTATTGATGTTTGTATTTGTGTCTCTTGGGAGGGACTTATGGTATATATTTGAGTCCACATGATAGGATCATGTGTGACCTTTGGGCTAACCGTTATCTGGTCCAGTTAGAATTCTTGACTGTTGTCTTAGCTTTAAAAAAAAAAAAAAATCAGTCGCGTTCTGGGCCCACCTTTCGGGTCGAGGCGTGACAACCTGTTTTGACGGTTGATGCTATCTAGTAGACCTCCTAAGTTGAGACTCTGCTGTCACTAGTGGAAGGGGTTGCTCCCCATGCTCAACACTCAAAATCTTTCAAACCATCAATACCAATTGCTTCTGGATCATCTGTTTCAGGAACATCTATCTATACATGATCTCCATTTGTAGCAGTTTGTGATGAAGAAAGAACTACTTTAAAGTCTGGAGCTCAAACAACTTTAGGTTGTGCAATCTACCAAAGTCAGATTTTCATGGAAGATTAGATCTTTGCTTCTCACAATTCTCTTCTTCTTTGGACCCCATAACTTGTAGTCAAATTGTACATCTCCATATCGTAGAAAAATATACAAAACAAATTTGTCATCAAGCTTCAGTCGCTCCTCCTTACATGTACAAAAGCCATGCAACCAAATACCTTCAAATGAGAGTAAGAAACATTTCTTCATGTCCACCGTTTTTTTGGTAACTCAAAACCCAAAGGAGTCAATGGAGTTTGTTAATCAGGTAGCAAGCAGTATGGGCAGCTTCATTCTAGCAAGGTTTAGAAAGTTTAGCCATCCTAAGCATACATCTCACTTTTTCTACATTGGTGAGATTCATCATTTCAGCCATACCATTATGCTTCGAGGTACCAGTAACTGTAGTCTCATGCCGAATACAATGGTTGGAACAATAAGCTTCAAACTCTTTTGAAGTATATTCTCCTTCATTATCAGTATGAAGGCATTTCAGTGACTGTCATGTCTCTTTTTCAACCATTGCATGAAATTCTGAAAATGTTGAAAAGCATGGTCTTTTGTTTTCACAAAATGCACCCACACCTTTCGTGAAACATTATCAATAAAAGTAATAAAATATTTGTTGCCACCTAAGGATTCTACCCAAATGGGACCACATACATTAGAATAAAATTTAGTTTTTCTAAATCTAATAATTTAGTTTTTCTTTTAGTAGAGATATTAAAAGAGACTCTATGATGTTTGCCAAGTAAACAATAATCATAAAGGTTAAGGGTTGTACTTTTCGCAAAGGGAATGAGCAACCTCTTTGCAAGAATTCTACAACCCTTTCTTGCTCATGTGAGTGAATCTCTTGTGCCACAATTATGGTGAAGACTCATCTTCTACTGTATTTAGTGTAAGTCTGGGCTAGGCCAATGCACGGGTCCTAGAGGGGGTGAATAGGACATTTTTCTAAAATTTAATTCCATGTTTAAAATTATGTAGATCAATGTGCAGCGGAATAATAGAAAGTGTACCCAATTTCAATTGATTTAAATTAACAAACAAATCAATAATAGACTCAAGTAATTAAATCAATATAAAATGCATGTATGACGATATGATCAGATTTAATAATCTTGATTCAATTAATTTCAGTAATTAGTCCAAACAATTTAACCAATTAATTTAATCAAGATTAAATGCAGAAATAAAGTTAATCACAAGATAATAAATCATGGACCGCAAGACATTCAGCCACATCATGCACATGCGATTTATAGTGGTTTGGTTCATCTGAACCTATATCTACTCTTGGACTCACCCAACTTTGTGCTATCCGAAACACACTATGAAAGGGTAAAAATACCCTATCAATAAACACCTAGATTTTGAAAAGTTTAACTGCCGAGGTCTACTTCTTGACACCTATATTTTATGGTGGTTCGATTTACAGAAATATAATCCACCTTACAATATTAAATGAATAAAAGGAGGGAAGAACACTTGCCTTTGGGCCTTTTTGAATCTTTAGATGTGTTCTTGAATTTGTCCAGTATTATTAAATCTCCAGTGTCAGTAACCAAAGCAGGAGAGTAGATCTAGGATAAAAATTAGGTGCTACAGGATTCCCTAGATAGGTTCTAATAATCACTTCTCTTGAATTTGAAAATCAATGGTTATTGTTGAAGTGATTTTGACTTGATCATTCAGAGGTTTCTAGATGATTCTCTTAGATGGGTCATTCTCTAAAACACTAAGTAGATTGGGTTTTTTCTCTCTAATCTGCCTTTTTCTCTAGCTTTCTCTCTCTAATCACAATTAAGTTTATTGACGTATAAATAATAAATAATTGCAACGGCTAGAGAATGACAAGCTCTTCGACAAGTTGAGACGAGGGTGACACATGGTTGAAGGGGTTAAGAAAGGCTCCTCGACATGTCGAAGAGGCGGATGAAAATGCTCCAACTTACGTCATTAGTAAGTTTCAATAGGTCGAAAATGGTCGACGTATGGAAGAGAAAATACGAATGAAACTTCCAAGAGTTGTTCGACTAGTCGAACAAGGTAGACCAGTCGAACCCAATAAGATAAAAAAAATGCTCCAACAACATTTGTGTGCTCGACTTATTGAGTAGAAGCTTTGACTAGTGGAAGCTAAATATTCAACAATTTCTATACAGTTGGGCTTTTTCAACTGGGCTTAGGCTTAAGCTCATTTTAGGTTCTACACTTACATTCAGTGGTGGGTAAAGAATGGTCCATTATTCCGTGGGTGTTTTTTTGGGTCAACCTACGGTCTACTAAGTTCGAATTTACCTGCTTAGTTGCCACAACATTGGGAAAAGCTTCTTAGAGCACAACCTTATGCTTCGAGTCTTCACCAATCTTCATGCAACAACTTCATTCTTCCACAGGCATGGTTCTAACACTTGTTATGAAATTGACAACACGAAGACACAGATAAACAGGGCCTGTAACATTTAGTTCTATAGAGCAAATCTTCGTTTGAGTCTTGTACAATGAGCAACAAGCAACTCCTCTAGCAACTATCAATGATCCCAGGGTCAGCTTCCATTTTCTGAATTATTGTCTTTTCTGTTAGAAATACTGTAATTTTTTAAAATGTGGTGAGATTTCTTGCGCAGTTCTTATGTACTTTCTAAAATAGTAAAGTATTTTTTAAATTTGTAATGGCTCATGTAAGATTGTATCATTGGAGAGCTCAGATTCCATAAATATATTAAAGATATAGGACGGCCCGAGTCTAAGCAGAAGCCACGAGAATGCATCAACACAGTTGACTATAAATACATTTTTCTCAAATTTTCTTCCTAATAAAATGTCATTTACACTCATTCAGGTCACATCATAAAGAAAACATAAGGACAACATTGTAATTTTCATTTGCATTATATGAGGTGCATTGACTTTAATATAATGCTTCAAAATATTATTTTTTCATAAGTTTTGGCCATACAGAACTTCAAATATTTACATTTAATATGAGAGGCTCTGGTAACCGGCATAATTTCATATATATATATATATATATATATATATATATATAATTTTTTTTTTTGAATTTATATGTGAGAAACCTGCGAGATATTTCCACGAGTGAGCCTGCTACCTCTAAGGCACACCAAAATTAGGCCATTGGAGCTCGAACCTGCAACCTCCCTCTTCAACTAAAAATTTATATTATTTTAGTTTTTTCAAGTGAACTGTGCTGGAAAAGCCATTATATCTCTAAACTTAAATGTGACATTCTATTTTGGATCAATTCAAATTGAAGAATCCATTAAAGAGACCTAAGCATTCATTATATATGGACCACTGAAACCATATTTTTTGAACTCTCAAAATTGTGGTATAAAAGGTAGAACTATAATTTATCAAATAGGTTGTGGTTAAAAATGTAATTTAAGAGAGTCACCTACGAGCCTCATGTATTAGACAAGCCTAAGAGGAGTTAAATTTAAAACCTCTAGTCTAATTTTAAAAGTTTAGACGAGGGGTTTAATACTATCAATCGGCCGATATCTCACCGATATGTATTGGCCAAATATCGATATCATTTTTTTTAAAAAAAAATCAGATATCGGCCGTAGGCTCAGGCTAATATCTCGGCTGATACTTATGTTTTCCAATTTTTTTTTTTAAAAAAAGAACTGGGCTATTTTATATTTTTTTAATTTTTCAGAAAAAAATAAAAATAAACCACCAACATTTGTAAAAGGAAAAAAAAAATTGAGAGAGATATTGGCCGATATCTCATTTTGCCGAGGTTTTAACCCCTGATTTAGACCAACTAAATTAGGTAGAGTTTTTATTCTACAGAAAAACGACAATTGTATGCTTGTGATCCTTTGATGAATTCTTTTAAACATCTAGACAGCCAAAAGAGGCTAAAAAACTATTAAAACTACGCATATAGCACATAGTTTCTCAGCGGGCCTCATCATATTGAATTTATATTTATGAAGTACCTCATATCCAAAAATTGATAAACAGATTATTATCTAATTAAATGCATCAAATTCAATAACTATTTGATTTAGAATTATCTAATTTGATAGTTAAAAAAGCCTTTAAGTCTACATTTCAATGTTAGTATTACTTTACAACCAATATGAGAAGGTCCACTGAACTATAGGATTTTATATAGAAGAATTAATTTGTTTTACTCAAATAAAGTAACAAATTTTAGTTGTTTTAGCATTTCTCTCGTGAGTGTTATTTTTTCCTCTCTATCTTTTTTCTTAATGAAAAGATTAAAATGATTGAATTGGTCAAAAATGTTTAAATGGGGGAGGTAATAACTATATTGATAATAGAGTTTAAAGAAACTCTTCTATTTAATTATCATAGCTTTGTGAAATAGATCATAAAAAAATGAACTCTTTATAATAATTAAATTTTCGAGGAACAAAATTATAACGCTATAATGATCAGATGGGGCCAAATTTTATCTTCCCATTATCTTTCTAATCAAAGATGTATGACCCACTTGAAATTTATTAGGGAGTTTATAAATGGTCTACCACACATTATTTTATTTTATTTTACTTTTCATAATTTGTGAATCGACTATTACTTTTTCTTTTTCTTTTTTTTGAATTTATGTGTAGAAAATAGCGGGAAACCTAGCCTAAAACCCCCACGGGTGATACACACTGCCCTCAAGGTACCCCAAGTTAGACCAAGAGGGCTTGAACTTAGCACCTCCCGCTTCCTGAGGCGGGAGGTTAACCACTTGAACTACACCCATGTGAGCCAGTTGAGCTATACCGATGTGGGCTACACCCGTGTGAATCGACTATTACTTCTTCTTAGAACTATAAAGTTGTAACCAATTGATGAGTACGTTGATAAGGTGTAGACATGAATATGAGATTAAAAAAATCACTTTGATTGTATCATCAATATCATATTTTCTTAAGCTCCTTAAATTTGAAATTATAAATATTTATTTTTATGTAACACCCCGAAATTTTAAAATATATAAAATTGAATTTTTATTAATTAATGGAAATTATTATGATTTAATCGATTAATTAAGAGAGATTTAGTGGAATTTATTTGAGAAATTTAAAATTTTTAATGTAATGTCGAATGGCATGATGAGAAATAAATTCATGAAATTTATTAGAAAGAATTTTGTGACGTGGCATCACGCCGCATGGGCGATGACGTGGCATGCCACATGAAAGGGGACCCAAACGTTACATCCAAATAACTTAAGGGCAAATATGGAATAGAAAAGAGGCCACTCGGTTTTATCTATGTTACACACGGCAGAATGCAGTTCCACTTATTGCGTGCGCACAGCCAACCCACTCCTCTATTCCATGCTCACGGCACTCCCTGTTCCACTTCCCTCTCGCGCACGACACTCACACACTCCCCTCCACATGCGTGCGATAGTTCTCTCCCATTCCATTTCATATTCGCATAGTACTCCTTTCCCTCTTCTTCTCCACACAGCAGAACCCATTCTCCATCTGTTCCATTGAAAGAACTCAAGCAAGGAAGGAATCAAGAAGAAGGGAAGGAAAGGAGAAGAAGGAAAAAGGGAATGATTCCGAAAAGATTCGTTTAAGGTTGGTCTCACTTCCAAATTTAATATTTACGTTTAATTTAAAGTTTAAAATGATTTAGAACCGACCCTAGACGAATCTGGGTTTAGGGAATAACAAAAGGAAAAATTCAGAGATTTTTGGGTACTTCCCCAATTCAGGAAATCGGATTTAAATCCGTGAAATTTGATTTTAAATTATGAATTTTAATCCATAAGGACGTGATAAATCACATAGGGAATAAATCTAAGGGGTTAGATTTAAAGAACAAGACCAATAAACCACCCTGGTGTGATTCCCGAGTTCAGGGAACTCGATTCTGCAGATGACTATCTATAGAAGACAGGCATTAGAACCTGTCTTCGAACATCCGAGATAAGTGTAACACCTCACCCACATGGGGGTGTGGGAAAAAGTCCCACATCGCGCATGAGGTGGAAGGGGTGTGGGGTTATAAGAGGGTGCTCTCCTCTCCTTAGCAAAAGGCCTTTAGGGCCTGGTCTTGTGGGCTATGCCCAATGCAAAGCCGTACGGGCCACCCCACGTGGGGCTTAAAACGGACAATATTGTGCTGAAGGGACGGGTTGTTACATTTGGGTTCGAAGCAATATTAGGAATGGATTGGTTAATGGCTTATAAGGTTACTTTAGATTGTGCTTGGAGGAGAGTATCTGGGTGTTCACCTTCAGGAGTTGTCTTTACCGAGAAGTTGAGTAAATCCCCTGGACCATGTGTGACAAAGAATAAAATTGGTCATAGCCAGTATGGGTTGGGAGAATATAGAGCCGCTTGGATTAGAAATGCATAAGGTGGTGTGTGACTTTCCAGATGTGTTCCAGGATGAGTAGATGCAGTTATCCCCAAAAAGAGAAGTTGAATTCTCCATAGACCTACTCCCTAGAACTTCGTCTATTTCTATGCCACCATATAGAATGGCGCCAATAAAGTTGGTAGAGTTGAAGCGTCAATTGGCAGAACTAACCAAGGTTAGTTTCATCCGTCGGAGTACATCTCCGTGGGGTACTCCAGCTTTATTTGTGAAAAAGAAGGATGGCTCAATGAGGATGTCTATAGACTATAAGAAATTGAATAAGATAACCATTAAGAACAAGTACCCACTCTCTAGAATCGACGATTTGTTTGATCAGTTACGATGATCTAAATGGTTTTTAAGATAGATCTTCGGTCTAGATATCATCAAGTACGGGTGAGAGAATGCGACATAGCAAAGACAACTTTTTGCACTAGATTTGGTCAGTATGAATTCGTGGTGATGCTTTTTGGGGTGACCTAATGCGCCAACCACATTTATGGATTTGATTAACTAGAATCTTCAGGCCATACTTAGACCATTTTGTAGAAGTGTTCATTGATGACATCTTGATCTACTCGAGGTCCGAAGAAACACATGAACATCATTTAAAAATAGTCTTGCAGTTACTAAGAGATCATCAATTATATGCTAAATTGAGTAAATGTGAGTTCTGGCTGAAAGAGGTACAATTCTTAGGCCATGTGGTTTCAGAAGGTGGAGTGGCAGTGGATCCAGCCAAGGTCGAAGCAATGTTGAAATGGGAAAGCTCGCAGTGTATTTGAAATTCGTAGTTTCTTGCACTTGGCTGGATATTGCCGGTGTTTCATTCCGAATTTCTCTAAGATAGCAGTTCCTATGACTAAGTTGACAAGAAAAGGAACTAAATTCATATGGAGTGAGGCTTGTGAAATAGTTTTTACAGAGTTCAAGGAAAGACTGTCTACTTCTCAGGTTTTGATTATTCCAGAGAGAGGTCGTGGGTATGTGGTCTGTTGTGATGCTTCCCGTGATGGATTGGGTCGTATTTTAATGCAGATCGAACAAGTGGTGGCGTATGGGTCCCGGCAACTGAAAGTGCATGAGCAAAATTATCCAACTCATGATCTTGAGTTAGCATCAGTGGTGTTTAGGCTAAAGATTTGGAAATATTATTTGTTTGGTGAGCACTTTGATTTATTTTCCAATCACCGTAGTCTCAAGTACTTGTTTACTCAGAAGGACTTGAATCTGAGGCAGCGTAGATGCTTGGAATATTTGAGCGACTTCAACTTCGAGATTTCTTATCAGCCAGGAAAAGCCAATGTGGTGGTCGATGCCTTGAGTAGGAAATCTCGAGGCGTTATTGCTAATCTGGTGGGAGAACATGGTTTGGAGAAATTGGGTAGTGCAGTATCTCATCCAACTATAGTGGATCGGATCTTGACGGCCCAGAGGACAGACGAAGTGGTAGCCAAAATTCACAAATCGATCAGCGATACCAATGGCCCAGCAGGTTGGGTAGTGAGAACAGATGGTGGTTTGACTTACCAAGGGAGACTTTATGTGCCACCAGCAGAGCAGTGTAGAGAAGAGGTTCTCAAGCACTTTCATCATACTCAATTTGCAGTTCACCCTGGAAGAACAACAATGTATCAGAATCTGCGACAACAGTTTTGGTGGCGCCGCATGAAAAAGGAAGTAGCAGCATATGTGGCTCAATGTTTGACATGCTAGCAGGTAAAGGTTGAGCATCAGAAACCAACAGGAAAGTTGCAACCTCTCGATATACCCTAGTGGAAATGAGATCATGTCACCATGGACTTTGTGACCGGATTACCAAGATCGCCGAAAGGCCATGATGCAGTGTGGGTTGGAGTTGATAGATTGACCAAATCAGCTCATTTCATTGCAATGAAGATGACAGACTCTATGGAGACCTTAGGTAAATTGTATCTAGATCGAGTTGTTAAGTTGCATGGAATACCAGTTTCCATTGTATCCGACAGAGATTCTAGATTCCTATCCAAGTTTTGGCAGAGCCTTCAGGAACAGTTGGGTACGCAGCTTCATTTCAGTACTGCGTTTCACCCTCAGAAGGATGGGCAGTCCGAGCGAACTATACAAATTCTAGAAGACATGCTTCGCACTTGTGTCTTGGACTCCAAGGGAAGTTGGGAGGATTATTTACCTGTGGTGGAGTTTGCCTACAACAATAGTTACCAGTCTAGCATCAAGATGGCATCATTTGAGGCGTTGTATGGCAGACCGTGCAGATCAACCTTGTGTTGGACGGAACCGAGCGATAAAATGAAATTGGGACTAGATATAATCAGGGAAACAATAGAGAAAATGAAGTTGGTTCGTCAGAGACTACTGACAGCTTAGAGTCGTCAGAAAATCTATGCGGACCGTAGGTGTAGGCATTTAGAGTTTGTAGTTGGTGATCGTGTCTTTCTTAGAATTTCACCTCGGAGAGGCAATCAACGGTTTGGTAGTAAAGAGAAACTATCTCCTAGGTTCATTGGACCGTTTGCAATCTTGGACAGGATTGGACAGATGGCATATAGGTTTGCACTTCCATCACAACTCAGTAGAGTTCATAATATTTTTCATGTGTCAATGTTGAGAAAGTACCAAGCAGACCCTTCTCATGTTCTGAATTGGGAAGATGTGGAGGTCAGTGAAGATGCAACTTATAAAGAGAAGCCGGTGAAGATTTTGTATACAAATGATCAAGTTTTGCGCACAAAGACCATTCCTTTGATGAGAGTTCTTTGGCAACATCATGGAGTTAAAGGTTCGACGTGGGAGAGAAAAGACGCGATGCAACGACGACATCCGAAATTGTTTGATGAGCAAGGCACGTACATTAGCTAAATTCCGATGACGGAATTTCATTAAGGGGGTTAGGATGTAATGACCCGACCTGGAGTAGCAGGTCAATCGAATCAGGTAAAACTAAAATAGTAAATAGATCTCTTGATTATGTTTGTGTGAAATTGTGTCATTTTCTTTTACTTCAAATTGTTTAAAATAAAAATAAATAAACACACACAAAAAGTAAAATTTAATTAATTTAGGTTCCCAATACACACACATTTTCCCTCAATTAGAATTTTCAAATTTGTCCCATTCGAGTTGAAATTAAGTGAATGGAGAAATTTAATTATCAAATTAGATTTTAATTTGCAAGGTTAAGGATTCCAATTAAAATTGTATAATTAAAAAAAAATATTAATAATTTTGGATGGAACATTGAGACCCACATTCTGGGTCAAACTTCCCATAAAAATTAGAATTTTAATTCCACTTGTATTAGGAATTAAATAAATTACTTAACCGTGTGGGCCCTTTGGAGACCCACACCCATGAATCCCATTCACGGTGAAACATGTCCCTCTTATTTTCCCAAATCCATCACTGTATCCCATAAGAGAGCCCCAAATTTGACCCCTTCTAATTTCATTCAAGATGAAAACCCAAAATCCTCCTTCATAGCCGCAGTAGAGGGAAACTTTCCCCCAAATTCGATTCCCTTACTTATTTCCCTTCTTCATTCTTCAAAAATGGCAACCTCTCCATGGAGATTGCCTCACCTCACCTCTTTTCGAATCCGAAAACCCAGCCGACCCCCTTCCTTATAAATTCCATCCAAGATTCTTCCATGATCAAGATCATCTTCAAGCGACAGCAACTTGAACCCGAGCTAGAACGACCTCCAACCATCGTAGAGCAGCGGACGACCATTCAGCCGAGTGTTTCAGGTCAACCCCTCATCCCTCTTTCTTCCTTTCTTTCTTGTTATTCTACTTTTAGGTCTCTCCCCTCTCCACCCTCTTCACCGTCCCTCATCAGTTTTGCTAAAGGTAGACCCCTTATCTATCTGCCCAGATCTGAGCATCTTGGGACCTTATACTCCCTCATCCACTACCAGCAACCATCAGCTCCTTCTTGGTTAGGCCAGCCAACATCGTAATTATTTAATGGTTTTATTTATCCTTTTATTTATCTCCTTGATTAAATTATGTAAAAGTTTTGAGTTTACAAATGTTTAGACCTTGGCCAAACTTTTATTATCTTAGGCTTATTAAGTAGATGAGGCCTAGAGTATCGAGTAATGAGTAGAACTACGCATTTGAACCGCCACCTGAACCAAGTATAGTTCAACTTTGCTGTATGGAACCTCTATCTGATGGTCATAGTTTTGATCTTAGATTATACCACAAACATAGATAGGACATCAACCAAAATCTATGCACCGTTATGCTCAATTCTCCTAATTAGGTTACTGTTTCTTCTTATGGACCTGTGTTTTCAAAAAAAAATTGATTTTCGTACTTTTTGTTATTTTAATTCACCCACCTTACTTTAATGGGTATGTTTTTAGTCCCTTTGTTTTAACTTCATTAAATTAATTCTTGATTTTAAAACTTTTGGCAAACAGTGAGTGGCCATCCTTATTTTCAATTATTTTTAAAAAAAATTTCCCTACTTATAATTTTACACACTTTATCTTATTTAAAAGTGTTATTTTATTGTAACGTTTAATTAATGATTTAAATTCGAGTTTTCACAAGGTAGGTTCCTATGGTTATTATTTGATTTTATTTAACTTCATTATTATTAGAGTTCTTTATTTAATGTTTTCAAATTTATAAATTGATTTAACTGATATACTTATCTATCATTTGACAAGATTCTCTTATTACATTGTTTTATCGATTTAAATTCACTTAAATTATAAGTGTTTAATAACCCACTTTGCCATGATTTGTTATCTTCACAAAGTAGTCCCTTATTATTTATTTTGACTTCAAAATTGTTTAAAGAAATTTATATAGCCCATTTCCAAGTGAATTAGGTTTTCAAACTAATTGATATAGTTATAATTTATTCGTCAAATACTACGACACATCCTCAATAGAAACCAAACCCATACCTTAGAGATGTCCCATGTGTACATATAGTTTAGATCAATCGGAAATGTTGAATAATCTTGATGTTAATATTATTTAAAACCTTCAATTAAATAAATGTGCAGCACGTCCCGAAATTCATACTACTTGATTCAAGTTGGGATGCGTGTGGATTCGTCACCTACACTTCGTGAAATTTTTAGGTGAGGGAAAACAATACACTATACTTTGGTTATACATGATATTCTCTAATTTTGGCTTATGTGATTGAGCAATGGAAAATATTGCATGATATGTTGTACTTTGGAATGTAATATTGGACTTATGAAATAGACTGAGTATTTGTTGGAAAGGTAGTTGTAATCCGGTGCTTACTCACAATTTTGTAAGGGAATAGGCGAAATGTCCTAATGGCCGTGAGGAGACCTCAGTCTACCCGAATAGTTAGAATTAGCCACTAGCCTTGTTAAAAGGTCCAATAATTATGTTCGAATTGGATGAATGTTTTATTGATTGTTATGAAGTTATTTTTTATGTTATTAAGATGGGTTTATGATATTGTGTTGTCATAATAATAATACTGTGATATGATTTAGCATTATGCATGTGTGATATTATTGAGATTGATTTTGATGTTTTAAAATATGTACATAATGTTTATGTTAATTTGAAATTATAAAATCCTGCTTTGAGTATAGTGTTGATGATGAGATTCATGGCATGTTAATATGACACATAACATGTGGCACGATGATAGAGATAATGCATGGTAGATATGGCATTGAACATGACATTTTCATATTCATGGGATGGATGTGGAGGTATGAGCCATGATCTTTCATGTAGATCATGATGGTTGTAGCGTATGGCCTCGCTTTTAGTGAGTAGTACCACGTATGTGGTAGGTTTGGATTATTGAGCCATGAAAAGTCACGTAGATTGTTATTTGGTGGTGGTGTTAGCCTCACTTCGACGGGTAGGCCATTTCATGCAGTGTTGTGTTAGCCTCACGTCGACGGGTAGACCACCAAATACAGTAGGTGTTGTTATGGATGAATGATGCATTGAGCATTGTGCATTGAATGGCATAAAGCATGGATGTTAAATGTATATTCAATTACTTAAGCTTTTAATATTTCTTTATTTGTCTTACATTGAGTATATTGCAGATATTATATTTTGGATATGTGCTCTTGTATTTCGTCACTGGGCTGGGAGCTCACACCCTTACATTGTAGGTAACCCTCCGGACTTAGAATTGGAGGACAAAGTTGAAAATTAGAAGTTACTATAGATGAATATTTAAGTTCTTAGCTAGGTGTTGGACTATGTCGATTGAGTTTAGTTATTGGATGCTTATTATTCTTTGAGACGTAATTAGTTATTCAAATAATTTGAGAAATTTGAGATTTATTAGTTGGTTTTATTTTGTGGAATGGGTTGTGAGCAAACTTGTGAGATTATATTTAATGTTGTTATTAGATGTGTTATTCTCTTCTGTGTTGTGTTGTTTGCTATTAGATGCATTATTAAGGGCGTTACAGTTGGTATCAGAGCACGGTTCAACACTCGGACTGTGTGGGCCCTCTACCTTTCTGTGTTGTGTTGCTTGTGTAGACCCCTTGTCAGTGTAACGTGACTAGAGCCGGGGATGGCTATGGTCTTAAGGGGGTGGATTGCAACACGCCACCCACATGGGGGTGTTGGAAAAAGTCTCACATCGCCCATGAGGTGGAAGGGATGTGGGGCTATAAGAGGGTGCTCTCCTCTCCTTAGCACAAGGTCTTTTGGGCCTGGTCTTGTGGGCCAGGCCCAATGTAAAGCTGTAAGGGCCACCCCACGTGGGGCCCAATACGGACAATATTGTGCAGAAGGAACGGCTTGTTACATTGGTACCAGAGAATGATTCAACTCTTTGTGCCAAGGACAATTCTGGCTTTAAGGGGGATAGATTGTAATACCTTGCCCCAGAGAGGGTCTTTAGTGTAAGTGTGTTTATAGAGGAAAAAAAGTTTCACATTGCTAGTTGTATTGGAAATTCCCTAGTATATAAGTGGTAGCATTCCTCCTTCTAGCACAAGGTCTTTTGGGAGCAACAATGGGTTAGTTCACCAATGCAAAGCTGTGCGGGCCTCTGTGTGTGGGCCCAAAGGGGACAATATTGTTCTACCGGGACGGGTCATTACAAATGGTATCAGAGCACGGATCAACACTCGGACTGTGTGAGCTCTATTTGCGTGACGTTGCCTGCTTGTGTGTGTGGACCCCCTGTCAATGTGACGTGACAGAGCCGGGGATGACTCTGGTTTTAAAGGAGTGGATTGTAGCACCCCACCAAGTCCCACATCAGTTGTGGAGTTGGGTGGAGGGGACTATATATGAGGAGGCAAAGGCCCTCTCCATCACAAGGCCTTTTGGGCCTGGTCTTGTGGGCCAGGCCCAATGCAAAGTCGTGCGGGGCCCAAAGCGAACAATATTATGCTGAAGAGACGAGTTGTTACATTTAGTATCAGAGCACGGTTTAACACTCGGACTGTGTGGACCCTCTACTCTTCTGTGTTGAGTTGCTTGTGTAGATCTCTTGTCAGTGTAACGTGACAGAGCCGGGGACGGCTCTGGTTTTAAGGGGGGTGGATTGTAACACCCCACCCACATGAGGGTGTGGGAAAAAGTCCCACATCGCCCATGACGTGGAAGGGGTATGGGGTTATAAGAGGATGCTCTCCTCTCCTTAGCACAAGGCCTTTTGGGCCTAGTCTTGTGGCCAGGCCCAATGCAAAGCCTTGCTGGCCGCCCCACGTGGAGGCCCAAAGTGGATAATATTGTGCTGAAGGGACGGGTTGTTACACTGCTTCCCTGTGAGGGATGGAAAATTGTTCTAACTATTAGAACGTAAGCATAATATGGTGTCAGGGAGTCGATGTCAAATAGTCTATAAACGAAGAATGAATCTACTTATATGCCTAGACTTGATATATTAATATGAGATGTTCATATTGTTACTAATGAGATTTATCAAGTATAGTATTGTGATATTGATGATGATGGGCTCCGATGCGAGAACTTGTGCATCATATTATGATGAAAAGTGAGCTATAAAGTTGATACTCCCTCCACACATACTTAGTTGCTGGGCTATGGTAGACCAGTGAGGTCCTATATTATTGGCAATAGGCTGGACCATATAGGTCATATATTATTGGCAATAGGCCAGACCGTTGGGGTCATTATGCTCTTGCAAGATACTGCATTTTGACCGTGTCGGGACTTAATGCATTTATAGCCAGTGTAGTGTTTTGGTGTGACAGTGGTATGGCAATGTTGGTGATTTGATAAATTAGTATAGTAGACCAATTATGAATTCAAGTATGATAAATGATATGAGTAGACCATTATTGTGTTATTGATTAATCTGCATAATTTAACCTAATGTTGATTATTGTACTATGTTAAGTTCTCTTCATTGGGCTTTTGTCTCACACTCCTCAAATTTCAGGAGTTGTACCCGAGGAGGAGGAACCTCCATTGCAGGCTTAGGACGACAAAGTCGGTGATGTCGTTTGTATCTTCCACGGCTGGAAGATACATTCATTTTGTTTTGTTGGTCTATAAACCATATTTTGTATAAGTACCGCATGTGGTACTTGTTGTCTTTCTAAGCATGTATTAGACCGCTATGCTACTGTTAGCAACTCTGATATGAATGATGATGTTTTGATTATATTATGAAAATATTTGTTTGTATGATATGTGTTGTATATGGATAGATATATGGTACATGTTTGAGTTCATATGTGAAGAGCATGTGTGACATTTTATTATCTGGGCCTAACTGTTTATCTTGAAGATCCAGCTCAGTTAAGATGTTAGTTGATTGGAGATGAAAAAAAAAAAATAGAGCGTTCTGGGCCCACAATCGGGTAGAGGCGTTACAGTCCGTGTCCAGGATGTTACCGTTAGAGCCCAACATTCTTATTACAACGGCTATATTTGCCACACGACCGATCGCCACCTCATGACCGATCTTCCGTTGCAAAGTCTGGGATTGCTTTGTTTGCCTATTTAAACACCAAACCTTGTTATGTTTTGGTTGGACACTCTTGTGAGAAAAATCCCAAGCCATTTCTAGAGATCCCACTCCTCTCTAAGCACCTTACTTAGGAGAATCATCTAATATCCAATCATCTTGATTGAGATTAAGAGAGAGAGAGAGTAAACCAAATCTAGGATAGAATTTGCATATCTTAAATCCTAGAGACCTTACCCAAGGATTGTGACTGAGCATACACAAGGCACATATTCAACATCGTTGACATCACATTGGGAAGGACATCTTCAAGAAACACACATCTACAAGGTTGAGCTATCAAAAGACAGTGTTTTTTAGGTTTGATTTTTATTTTCAAATCATTGTGAAGTGGACAACGACAAGGAAGCTTGAACCACTGTAAAAAATAAGGGGATAGGAGTTGGGTGAAATTCTCAATCAAGTAGATAGGTGGAAGTCCTATTCTATTAGTGAGGGTGTAATACCTCACTTAGTGAATTTGGGATATCCAAATGTTGGGCAAGTCCAACAATGGATGTAGGTTAGTTAACTGAACCACTATACATCGACCTTATGGTGTTAGAGTCTTTTGTGTGATTATTCTCTTATTAACACACTCTTTTATCACACAACACATGTATTCTTGATTAATCTTATTATTTATGCTGCATTAATTTTAATTAATCAAGATATTTCTGAAGACCATAAAAATTGGTAATTTCCCTATTCACCCTCCCTCTAGGGTCAATCTAGCACCATGCTCTAGCAACCCAAGGAATTTTCAATTGGTATCAGATCAGATTATTGAAAACTTTTGCAATTCTTTGGATAGTTCAATGGAAGGTTGCACCTCTCATAACCAATTGGAGAATCGAAAGAGGTGAAAATTTCAAATGTCTTATTGCCTCCATTGTTAATGACCAAAAGGGATCCTCAAGTGAGGAAGAGGATGATGATGTAGATCTTGAAGAGGAAGATGGCCTCCAAAAATCCTTCAATGCCTTGTGTTTAGAAAGTATGATATTGGCTAAGGATCTTGATAAGGTAAAACTTGAGAATGCCAAACTCTCTACCCAACTTCAAAATGCAAATGATGAAATCATGAATTTGAGAGAACCACAAAAGTTGCTTTAAGAAAAATTGAAAATTTATGAAAATGGTATCTTGAAGCTAAATGAAGTTGGAAGATGTCTTAGAGATAAAAACTTAAAATTGAGCTCAAATTTGAAAAACCTTAAGAAATCTCAAGACATGGTTACCCAAGGAAATTTAAAATTGGAAGAACCTATTTTGGGTAAACCACATGGTGATTGACATGGTAATTCTCAATCTAACCCAATGAGACCCATAAACCAATCCATATTAGGTAAAAGCCACACCACACGCACTTCTATTGTAAAATATTTTTATTGTGGATTAACCGGACATTTCAAGCATGAATGCTATGTAAACCGACAATCCAATTAAGAATTATGCTATCATGCAAGACAAGAAGAATGCGGGTTAAATCAATGGTGGCTAATGGTCTTCCTCAAATTGCAAGGGAAGAGAAAGAATGAGTTGGTTGGAAATTCACATTATGCTAAGAAGAATAAGGTAAATCATATTGTTTATGTGAATGTTCTTAGGAAACACTTTGTACCTCACACGTCACATCATCCCTACATTGTGAAATCTAATAGAGATAGTTCAAGACCTCCTCATGTTATGAATAGGAAGACTAAAAGGAGGGTCTTGTCTCAATGTTTTGGATTTGGGCCAAATGTTCAAAATCGAAGAATTAAATTGCCCAAGTTCCAAGGATTTGAGAGGAAATGTCCAGATCAAAATTTCATATGGATCCCTAAGGGATATGACCTACATTGGTCTAAGACTTGTATCTTATTGGCGTATCTCTAGACCATTATAGTTGAGCTCAATCTTTGTACAAATGAGTTCAAACAACCCTTGTGTTGTGGCATGGCACATTTGACTCTTTCAAGCACTTGATTGTACTTTTTCCTGGCTATAGTATTAGTCATGCTTGAAGTGTCATACATGTATGGACTTAGATTCCAAGTCCTAAAATGTTAGCTAAGATGTGTTATGTTTATCAATATGGTTAACACATTTGAATCATTTTTGGAATTTTAGTGTGTATCTTGTCCTTATCCCATGCTCACTATTGATATATGTTTTGGGGATTGAATGTGTGCAAGATACTTGTGTGGCATATCATTTTATATTGGTAGAGTCTTTATATGCCATTGTTTTTAAAATCAAGACGGAGATTTCAAAAGGAAATGGATTTTAAAAGGAAAAATCTGTGATGTCATGGTGACTAATCGCCATTTGATGACATATTGGCGACGACTGATCGCCTTTCTGTGATGTATCGCCTGTGCACAAAAGGTTTTGGTTAAAACCCCTCTTCTGAATTTGTGTTGTATTCCGTGCTCTTATATATGCATATATCTTGTGGAATGTTTGTATGGTTAGTGTGTTGTGTGCTTAGTTGTCATTCCTATATTATCTTTATAGGCAAATATTATGGGGAATGATTGTGGTTCAAAAAACACCAAATTTTTTTTTCTAAACCTTGAATGCCTTATCATATGACATCACACATGGGCAATGGACTTATAAATTGGTAAATTAAAAATCCCAAGGTTATTGGATTCGATTGGATCAAAAAATTTCAAGTTAGACTTGTAATGGTATAGTGATCCAAGATCCAAGTTTTTGTGCATGCATTTGTGAAATAATTTGAATCTTCAAATGGCATAAAATTATGTGAAAGTATGGACTTACATTGGCATTTAAAGGTGGTATGCAAAACTTTTTGTCTTTTGGACTTGCATGCATCACAAGCACACACTCTTCATCCCTCAATTTGTAAATCTCATAGGGATGTAATATTGTCTTTCCAATTGTCTTATATTGCACTATCTTCGAAAATCATTAGACATTGGAAATATTTTTTGGAGAAATGTTCAAATAAGGAAAATTTTCCTTCTCCAAAACTGTTTTGGTTTGCATTATGGTTTAAACCTTCGTATGTCTTTTGGGATATGTCATGTAAGGTTTGGATGCAATCTAGTTATGCACCTATGTTGGAGCTTTCAATTCTTAAAGGTGAATCTTTAAAACAAATGGATTTTACTAGTGAATGTAATGCCCCGCCCTTTTTCACTCACCAAAAATCAGAGTTTATCTTTTTTTAAAAAAAAAAAAAGTGAGAAAGAGCGGAACGCCATGACGCGAACTAAATCCGAGCTTCCAAAGTCAGGCCCTTAACTGGCCAATCAAACGTGTGTGTGGGCCGAGTCCACTAAAACAGTTCACACGCTAAAGGTTATACTTGAGGAATAAACACGTTGCGGAATTAATATAAGATTAGAGTTACTATCCCTATCCATTTCTAAGCAACGAAGTCCATCACATAAATTACCTTAAGTTTAAATGTCCAAATGTAACCACACCATAGCAAGATAATTCTAAATTATTACAGTCCCAAAATGAGATTATCTTAAATTACATTGTCCAAAATAAAACTTAAATAAAATAAGCAATAATTTGTCCAAGCAACTAAGCTTGGCTCCTTTCGCGTCCATTGTCTGTTCTGTTCCTTATACCATCATCTAAGGTAGAAGTAGGGCGTTAGTCAACGCGCCCAATAGGTATTCCGAGTAGGGTCATAAACATGGGATTAGTATAAAATCAAAATCATGTTAAATCAATGCCATGTCATGGGTGCCATGTGCCAATGATTTCTCACTCATCAATCATATCTCAAAACACATTGATAATCCTCTTGATGAATAAGCCACATCAAGGTATTCATTGTCATGACTCCCCACGTATGCCTTATCGGTCCCACCGAACGGAGCATGGACTCCTCTTTCATTTCAAACATCATATACCATTTTCAATATGTCAATCAGAATCAGTGTGGATCCCTCCCCACGTTTGTTTATCGGATACCCCGAATGGAGCGTGGACTCCTCTCATATGTTCCCTCCCATGCCATGCATGAGATGTGAGTGCAAACATGCTACTTCATATTAAATTACATAATAGCATTGAAATTTCATCCTTAAAACATAAGCATTTTGATACCTAAAATAGATCATCAAATATGGAAATAAAAACCATTACATATACATAATCCAAAGTGTTTCAACAAGGTAGGAATCCTACCCACGTCCAAGTATTGTATCCTTGCGTTTTGGTCAAAATCAATCACACCCCCGCTTGCGAAATCTTTTTTACCTTAAATGAATATATAAAATAATCAAATTAATTATTTAATTGATTTAAATCATTCCTTACATCCTTCCAATTAAACTTAACCATTTGGAAAATGAAAATCATACAAAAACTTCACTTTTAAAATCAGTCGGTTATCCATCCGCTACCCATCCTGTGGACGGTAGAAACCCGTCCTGCGGACAGCAGATATCCATCCACAGACAGTGAACCCGTTCGCAGACAGCGCCAAACTGAAGTCTGTTACCCGTCTGCAAACAACGTACAACCGTGGTCTGATACACGTTGTCCACTACTCGCTGTCCACTACCCGCTATCTACTACCTACGGACAGTCCACACCCATTACCCATCCTGCGGATGGTCCAAACCCGTCCGTCGACGATAAAAACCCTCATGCGGACAGTAGACACCCTTCCTACATACATATCATCCGTCCGCAGATAGTAGAATATTATGTTTGTTACCCGTCCGTGGACGGTCAAAACCCGTCCCGCGGACGGCAAAAACCCTTCTTACCACCATCTAACCCATCCGCAGACAGTATACACTTCCTAACTGTCACCCATCTGCGGACGGTAGAAACCCGTCCGCAGACGGTGATACCTGTCCGCAGACAGTGCCATCCGAGATCAGTCCTCATTTTATTTGATGCTTGGCTCAGCCCTTCTTCATAAAGTTCATCCGTTATTCATGTATAAACATAGTCATCATCACGCAACTCATTTTTACAACTTATCTTACCCACCAAACAAGGTTAGGGTCTTTTCCTTTCATTCCAAACGTTTAACCATTTTCTTGGATGGATTTTTTCAATTCATGGCCTTAGCATAATTTATTTGCCAACTTTTCAATCAAATATAGAACCCCATGGTTTCGGCAATTCCATAGCCGAAACTATGGTTCCCTAGCTTCTTTTAATCATTTTATCCTCGTTAAACATTACATACATTTTCCGCGTCTCCTCCGTTTCTTTAGGTCTAATCTTGTTCCTCAGTCCTTCTCCTTCCTTAGCCCTTGTTCTTCCTCCAAGTCTAGAGCCGAAATGGGAGGGAGAGAGTTTGAAAGCCTCCTTGTTCTTCAATGAAGCATTCAACCAAGAGTGTTGATTGAGAGAGGGAGAAAATGAGATGAAAATCTCTATGGAAGGATCAGCCAAAGGGGTGTAGGTTGAGAAGGGGAGAGAGGGAGAGGATGAGATGAAAATCTCTATCTTTTTTTCCGAAGGAGAGGATCGGCCCTAGTGTGGTGTGTGTCCCTTGTGTACATCAACCCTAGCCTCCCAACCACCCTCATCACTCCTTGGTCTTTCCCATGTGTCCCTTGGTTAACCAAGAAGACACATGGCTTGAACTTGGGGCTTCTCCCCTTCCCTTCCCAACGTTGGTGTCTAGGGTTTCCATGAGATGGAAACCCTCCATCTCCCCCTTTGACTCACTTAGCCTCTTCCACTTCCATGTGACTCACTTGCTTATTTAAACTCACTTCCCATTCAACTCAAGCCCAACTCACTTTGACTCACTTAATTTTCTTGAACTCATTTTCATATAACTTAAGTGATTTTGATTTCCAACTAACCCATGGTTGACCAAGTCAACCATGGTAGCCGACCACACATGTTACCTTAGACCACTAGCCACCTCACTTGATGAGGTAGATTTGGGTCCCACTTGGCCATGCCACCTCATACACATGCCACCTCACTTGATGAGGTGGATCCCATGTCTTGGGTCTTAATTGGGTACATAATACAATTAAATTAATTCCTTACCCATTTACTTCCCAAAATCCATTCACTTTGACCCATTGGGTCCCAATTGGGTAATTGACTCAATTAATTACATTTACCCAATTAACTAAAATCAAACCCTATCCATGATCCGTTGGATCATAATTGGGCCATTGACCCAATTCTAACCCATTTAAAATCTATTTCATCGATAAATCTTAAATTCAACAAATTAGACAATTTAAATAGTCAAAATCCAATATATTATTGCATTGAAAAATTCGAGATGTTACAATATTACCCTCTTTTGAAATTTTCGTCCCGAAAATCGAGCGAAGTAGGGTTTCAAACAACTCATACAAAAAGTTCAGGATGAGCTGCTCTCATTTCTGATTCACGTTCCCTAGGTGGCTTCCTTATTACCATGTCGATCCCATACCACCTTCACGAACTGAATGGCTCGGTTCCGTAACACCCTTTGCTCTTTCCCGATTACTCTGACCGGCCTTTCAACATAAGTCACGTCGCTTTGCACATCAACATCTTGCACGTTCAGCACGAGTAAAGGATCTGGATTGTATTTCCTCAACATAGATACATGAAACACATCGTGCAAAGATGACAACTGTGGAGGAAGTGCCAATTGATAAGCCACTTCCCCCACCCTCTTTTGGGTTGGAAACGGTCCCACAAATCTAGGCGACAGTTTCCCTTTCTTCCCAAATCGCATGTGTCCCTTTCGTGGCGAGACTTTTAAGAATACTAAGTCTCCCACTTCAAACTCAAGGAACCTCCTTCTCTTGTCAGCGTAGCTCTTCTGACGACTCTGTGCAGTGAGTAGATGATGTCGTATTAACTTAATATGTTCCGTGCTCTCTGCAACTAGCTCGAGTCCAATAAGTGCAGGCTTATCGGCCTCTGTCCAATGCACTAGTGATCTACAGGGTCTATCATACAACGCCTCAAATGGAGCCATCTGGAGGCTTGCCTGGTAACTATTGTTGTAAGAGAAATCAACCAGTGGTAAGTGATCCTCCCATCCACCTTTGAAGTCTAACATACATGCTCTCAGTAGATCCTCCAATGTCTGTATTGTCCTCTCTGACTGACCATCAGTCTATGGATGAAAAGCTGTGCTAATCAATAAATTCGTCCCCATACCCGTCTGCATGCTCTACCACACCCTGCTAGTGAATCGACCATTTCTGTCGAACACAATAGTCCTGGCGATACCATGCAGTCTGATGATATCCTTGATGTATCGTCGTCCCAAAGTCTCGGATGAATCTGTCATCTAGATGGGAAGAAAGTGTGTAGACTTGGTCAATCGATCTACCACGACCCATATTGCATCGTTGCCCTTTGATGACCTTGGAAACCCTGTCACAAAATCCATGGAAATATATTCCCATTTCCACTCCGGCACTGGTAAGGGTTTGAGTAATCCTGGTGGTTTCTGACGTTAAGTCTTGACCTACTGACAAGTCAGGCAGTGAGCAACAAACTCTAGCACAACTCTGTTAAGTGCATGCCACCAATAGTGTCTCTTCATATCATGATACATCTTGGTGCAATCCGGATGAATAGAGAGTTTGGTTTGGTGTGCCTCGATCAATAACTCTCTTCTGCAGCTCTGAGGCACACATGTCCTGCCTTGGAATAAAAGACCTTGTCCCGGTCGTAATTCTCACTCTGGTACAACCTCACCAGTAGATATTTTAGCCCATATCTCTTCCACTTCTAGATCTGTCCGTTGTTCCTGCTCAATCTTGGAAACAATGTTGGATCGTACGATCAAATTATACATACTCCCATGATTCTTGATGTACAAATTGAACTCTCGAATGGTATTCAACATTTCCCATTCCTTCATAATCAAACTAGCCACTGTTGCATGTGACATGCGACTGAGGGCATCCGCCACTTTGTTCTCCTTGCCAGGATTATATCGAAGCGCAAACTCATAGTCTTGCAGGTATTCCATCCATCTGCACTGCCTTATATTAAGTTCCTTCTGATCAAACAGATATTTCAAACTTTTGTGATCTAAAAATATCTCAAACTTCTTGCCATACAGATAGTGTCTCTAGCTTTTGAGAGCGAAGACCACTGCAACTAATTCCAGATCATGCGTGGGATAGTGGCGTTCATGAATTTTCAGCTGTCTTGAACCATAAGCCACTATGTGTTGACTTTGGGTAAGAGAACACCCAAGTCCTTCACCTGAAGCATCACAATATACTTCATAGCCCTTGCCTCTTTCCGGCAAAATCAGAATAGGAGCAGTCGTAAGCCTCTCCTTCAGTTCTTCGAATCTTTAGTTGCTTACAGCAGACCATTCAAATTTGACTCCTTTCTGAGTGAGTCGGGTAAGTGGAGATGCAATCGTGGAGAAGTCCATAATAAACATCCTATAATAACCAGCCAATCCCAGAAAGTTGCAGATTTCGGTCACAGTCCTTAGAGCTTTTCAGTCTCTAACTGCTGCCACTTTAGCTGGGTCCACGGCTATTCCTTCCACTGATATGACATGCCTTAAGAAGTTAACCTCAGATAGCCAGAATTCGCACTTGCTTGCTTTGGCATACAACTGATTCTTCTTCAGGGTGTCCAGAACTATCCTCAAATATTCAGCATGCTTCTCCCGACTTTTAGAATAAATCAAGATGTCGTCAATGAAAACAATTACAAATCTGTCCAAGTAAAGACGAAAGATCCTGTTCATCAAGTCCATGAACACAGCTGGTGCATTGGTGAGTTCAAACGGCATGACCACATACTCATATAGTCCATACCGAGTTCTGAAAGTCGTCTTCTCTATGCCTTCATCCCTGACACGGATTGGATGGTAGCCTGACATTAGATCAATCTTGGAGAAATCACTAGAACCTCTGAGTTGATCGAATAGATCATCAATTCTGGGTAGAGGATACTTGTTTCTGACTGTCAGCTGGTTCAATTTCCTGTAATCTACGCACATCCGAAGCGTACCATCCTTCTTCTTCACAAAAAATACCGGTGCTCCCCAAGATGATGTGATGTTCCGAATACATCCTAGTCTGAGCAGTTCATCAATTTGCTTCTTTAACTCCGACATCTTAGTTGGGGCCATCCGGTAACGCAGCAATGACACTGGTGCAATGCCAGGATATAACTTAATCTCAGAATCAATCTTCCTCTTTGGTGGCAAGCCAGGGAGTTCTGTTGGGAATACCCCTGCGTAGTCTTTCACTACCGCAGGTAGTTTAGCCACCGGTGCCTTGTCTAGTCTGATGCTGTTTAGTACAAGATAGTTCAATTTTTCATGCAGTCTCTTGGTCATAGGAATGCTCTGTTTGTTGTCATGTACCACATATCGCTTTCCCTCGAGTGACCAAAATATCACCCTGAGGAGATGGCAGTTAATGCTGGCCTGGAAGTTAGCCAACCAATCCATGCCAAAAATGATATCGTACTCTGCCATCTCGAGTACCAGATAATTGAACTCAAATCTGAGCCCAGCAAGTTCAGTGTTTATCGATGTGCATATCAGTCCCAGTGATGTGTCTCCAACAGGGGATACAATAGTAAGTGCAGTGGACAGTTGTTGTACTAGAGTGCCAGTAGCAGATATGAAAGCAAGCAGATAAAAGGGAGTGAGATGCTCCTGAATCAAATAATGCACAAGCATAAGAACTACCAACTACTGCCATACCTTGAATCACTGAGTGATCCACCGTCTCTGGGTGAGGAGCCAAGGTATACAGTCGTCCAGATCCTGTCGGATTAGGTGCCCATCCTATCTGGTTATATGCTCTAGATACTTGTGAATGAGCTGATCGAGCTGGAGGACGAAATGAACCCCTGGAGTGAGAAGGTCTACTGTTCTACGGAGACTCCCTCTTGAAATGGCCCTGCTGGCCACACTAAAAACAAGTGCTCACACCTCGAGGCAACTGAGAGACGGATACTGATGTGGAGGGCTGATTAGGACGAAAACCTCCAGTTGAAGGCTCGAAGGTGATGGTCTCCCAAAGTTGGGTCAGAATCTCTTGTTTGGACGAAAAGCACTTCCCCCGCTTTGGCCTCAGCGGTTGTCCAGAAACCGAACTGTCTCTGTCAGCTCTTGCTCAGCTATAATAGCTCGACTGACCACTTCCGCCAATGTAGGTAACTTGAAAATAGTCACTTTGACCCTGATGCTTGGTCAAAGGCCCCGCTCAAATATACAAGCCTTCCTGTATTCTGTGTCCACCATGTATAAAGCATAACGTGATAGACGGAGAAACTCCTAATGATACTCAGCCATAGTCATGGTGCCCTACACCAAAGATATGAACGCTTGTGTCTGGCGCTCTTTCTCCTCTTTTGAAAAATAGTGATCCAAGAAGATTGCAGAGAACTAGTCCCATGTAATCTCTGTCCTTTCCCCTGCTGGAATTTGTGCCCGTTGTCGTTCAATCACTTCCCACCACTTGTCGGCATCATCGATCGACTGCGAAGTAGCCAGCAGTATTCTATCTTCATTATTGGTGATCTTCAGTAATGTCAAGATCTTGGTAAAATTTCTTAGCCAATTCTCCGCTCTGGCAGGTCATTCTTTCCCTTTGAAATGAGGGGGACGCTGCTGTTGGAAGTCTCTAACCATGCTTCGATCATGTGCCTCATTGGTGGTCGCACTTCCATTGTCGCTCATATGTTGCTGTAAAACGAAAATGACCACAGCCTGCACTAAGTTTTGCAGCTCGGGGGGTACCACAGGAATATTTACGCTATTCTACTCCTCTTCCTGGTGTGGTTGCTGCACCTCTTCCTCCACATCCGGGTTTTGTCGAGTTCTTCTTCTCAAAGGCATTTTCCTAAATCATTGAAATATCGTTTGACTTAGCTTTCTCATAAAGTTTTGTGTTTACATAGTTTAGGGAATTGCCAAATCGACATCTTGTATTTCTTGTTTTTGGGGAACTTTCCTATGTATCAAGTATTGTTTCTCAATTCGGGGAAATCCTAATGTTTCTTTTTTCGGGAAAATATGTCATATTTTGCTATTTTTGATAAATCCATTTTTTATAGTGATTGTCCTTCCCTTGCTGTTATAGTGTTGTTCTCAGTTTGAATGCTTCAGTCTAATTCTTAACAAAGTAAATTAATCCAGTCCCCCGTGCAGCAGACTCCGAAGAGTCGGTCAGTTGGGACTCTTATCTTGTCAGTGAGACATGATACCGTCTTAATCTTACTTTGAAAGATTCATACTTCCAGTTTCGCTCTGATACCAACTATAACGCCCCGCCCTTTTTCACTCACCGAAAATCAGATTTTTTTTTTTTTTAAATAAGAGTGAGAGAGAGTGGGACGCCACGACGCGAGCTAAGTCCGAGCTTCCAAAGCCAGGCCCTTAACTGGTCAATTGAACGTGTGTGTGGGCCGAGTCCACTAAAACAGTTCACACGCTTAAGGTTGTACTTGCCGAATAAACACATTGCGGAATTAATATAAGATTAGAGTTACTATCCCAATCCATTTCTAAGCAACGAAGTCCATCACATAAATTACCTTAAGTTTAAATGTCCAAATGTAACCAAACCATGGCAAGATAATTCTAAGTTATTTCAGTCCCAAAATGCGATTATCTCAAATTACATTGTCCAAAATAAAAATTAAATAAAATAAGCAATAATTTGTCCAAGCTCCAAAGCTTGGCTCCTTTCGCGTCCATTGTCTGTTCTGTTCCCTGTACCATCATCTAAGGTAGAAGTAGGGCGTTAGTCAACGCGCCCAATAGGTATTCTGAGTAGGGTCATACACATGGGATTAGTATAAAATCAGAATAGATACATAATATCAAAATCATGTTAAATCAATGCCATGCCATGGGTGCCATATGCCAATGATTTCCCTCCCATCAACCATATCTCAAAACACATCGATAATCCTCTTGATGAACAAGTCACATCAAGGTATTCATTGTCATGACTCCCCACGTATGCCTTATCGGTCCCACCGAACTGAGCGTGGACTCCTCTTTCATTTCAAACATCATATACTATTTCCAGTATGTCAATCGAAATCAGTGTGGATCCCTCCCCACGTTTGTTTATCGGATACCCCGAATGGAGCGTGGAATCCTCTCATATGTTCCCTCCCATGCCATGCATGAGATGTGAGTGCAAACATGCTATTTCATATTAAATTACATAATAGCATTGAAATTTCATCCTTAAAATATAGCATTTTGATAACCAAAATAGATCATCAAATATTGAAATAAAAACTATTACATGTACATAATCCAAAGTGTTTCAACAAGCTAGGAATCCTACCCACGTCCAAGTATTGTATCCTTGCGTTTTCGTCAAAATCGATCACACCCCCACTTGCGAAATCTTTTCTACCTTAAATGAATATATAAAATAATCAAATTAATTATTTAATTGATTTAAATCATTCCTTACATCCTTCCAATTAAACTTAACCATTTGGAAAAGGAAAATCATACAAAAACTTCACTTTTAAAATCAGTCGGTTATCCGTCCACTGCCCATCCTGCGGACTACAGAAACCCATCCGCGGATGGTAGAAACCCGTCCTGTGGACGATAGAAATCCGTTCTACAAACAATGAACCTGTCCGCAGACAGCACCATACTGAAGTCTGTTACTTGTCAGCGGACGGTGATACCCATCTGCAGACAGCGCACAACCGTGATCTGATACCTGTTATCCACTACAAGCTATCCGCTACCCGTGAACAATCCACACCCGTTACCTGTCCTGCGGATGGTCCACACCCCTCCGGGAACGATAAAAACCGTCCCACAGAGAGTGTAACCCGTCCTACATACATATCATCCGTCCGCAAATAGTACCATATTATGTTTGTTACCCGTCCGTGGACAATCAAAACCCATCCCGCTGACGGCAGAAACCCGTCCTACAGCCATCCAACCCGTCCGCAGTCAGTATACACTTCCTGACTGTCACCCATCCGCGGACGGTAGAAACCCGTCTGCGGACGGTGATACCCGTCCGCGGACAGTGCCATCCGAGATCAGTCCTCATTTTATTTGATGTTTGGCTCGACCTTCTTCATAAAGCTCATTCGTTAATCATATATAAATATAGTCATCATCATCGCAACTCATTTTTACAACTTATCTTATCCACCAAACAAGGTTAGGGTCTTTTCCTTTCATTCCAAATGTTTAACCATTTTCTTGGATGGATTTTTCAGTTCATGGCCTTAGCATAATTTCTTTGCCAACTTTTCAATCAAACATGGAACCCCATGGTTTCTGCCATTCCATAGCCGAAGCCATGGTTCCCTTTGCTTCTTTTAATCATTTTTATCCTCGTTAAACATTACATACATTTTCCGCGTCTCCTCCGTTTCTTTAGGTATGATCTTGCTCCTCCGTCCTTCTCCTTCCTTAGTCCTTGTTCTTCCTCCAAGTCTAGAGCCGAAATGGGAGGGAGAGAGATTGAAAACCTCCTTGTTCTTCAATGGAGCATTTGGCCAAGAGTGTTGATTGAGAGAGGGAGAAAATGAGATGAAAATCTCTATGGAAGGATCGACCAAAGGGGTGTAGGTTGAGAGGGGGAGAGAGGGAGAGGATGAGATGAAAATCTCTATCTTTTTTCCAAAGGAGATGATCGGCCCTAGTGTGGTGTGTCCCTTGTGTACATCAACCCTAGCCTCCCAACCACCCTCATCACTCCTTGGTCTTTTCCATGTGTCCCTTAGTTAAACAAGGAGACACATGGCTTGAACTTGGGGCTTCCCCCTCCCTTCCGTTCCCAACGTTGGTGTCTAGGGTTTCCATGAGATGGAAACCCTCCATCTCCCCCTTTGACTCACTTAGCCTCTTCCACTTCCATGTGACTCACTTGCTTATTTGAACTCACTTCCCATTCAACTCAATCCTGACTCACTTTGACTCACTTAATTTTCTTGAACTTATTTCCATATAACTCAAGTGATTTTGATTTCCAACTCAATATAATTCAACTCACCGCATTTGAACTCACCCATGGTTGACCAAGTCAACCATGGTAGCCGACCACACATGTTACCTTAGACCACTCGCCACCTCACTTGATGACGTGGATTTGGGTCCCACTTGGCCATGCCACTTATGTGCCACCTCATACACATGCCACCTCACTTGATGAGGTGGATCCCATGTCTTGGATCTTAATTGGGTACATGACCCAATTAAATTAATTCCTTACCCATTTACTTCCCAAAATCCATTCACTTTGACTCATTGGGTCCCAATTGGGTAACTGACTCAATTAACTACATTTACCCAATTAATTAAAATCAAACCCTACGTTGGATCATAATTGGGTCATTGACCCAATTCTTACCCATTTAAAATCTATTTCATCCATAAATCTTAAATTCAACAAATTAGACAATTTAAATAGTCAAAATCCAATATATTATTGCATTGAAAAATCTGGGATGTTACAATGAAAGCCAACATGGTTATGGTGTCCAAATGTTAATAGACTTAGTGCATTGTGCGCTCAAAAATTGAGCAATGGAGAGCACACCTTGGAAAGCTTAAGGGAAGAAACAAGCTTCCATTTGCATAATGGATTTTCAAGGAGAGGGTTTGTTCATTCATAATCTCTTCATTGGTGTATGTTTTGATGAATGAACTTGTCTACATTGGTTGATGCATTTGTGCTTATATTGGCAAATGTTTATGCATCACCTTGTTTTTTCTCATGAACTATGTGCCTAATTGGTGTATTTTTATATTTAGTTCATGTTGTTGTCACTCATATGATCCTCTCATGGAATATTTCTTGTATGAGTGATTCCCTCCTCTTACATGCATTGTTTTTGTTTCAAAATTGGTATAATTTTTTAAAATGCTTGTGGCCCCTTCTTCTCCATCTCCAGTCCAACAATTGGGACTTATTGAACTACAAAACTTTGGTATATTATTGCTTAGCACCCTTTGTCAATTTATGACAAAAAAGGGAGAAATATTAGAAGCTTGATGTAAGCTTTGGAGGAGAATTTGGAAGCTTGAAAGCAAGCTTAAGTTAAGGGGGAGAAAGGGGGATAGTATTTGATTAAGGGGGAGTTTAATCAAGCCTAAAAAGGATGTTTAGTCCATGAATTATGGGGGAGCACATTGTGCTTTATGGACTAACATTTGAGGGGGAGACCTATGCTTCCACCTAGTTTGCATTGTTTGTGTGTACAGGTACATGTACATGATCACAATGGAGCTTGCAAGCTAAACAAGATGAAGGTCGCATCTTGAATCATAGAGTCTATGATTTTCTCATTTGAATATGTAGCCATAATTGTTGTATCTTTTGTATTCAAATGATGTATATAGGTTGGGCTACGTGATCGAGTCTATATTCATTAGCTTCTAGGTGTTTTGTCATATAATTGACAAATGGAGAGATTGTTAGTGTCCCAGTTTACCGAGTCACCTATTTGTCAATTACATGGCTTAAGCGAAGCCTTGCCTGGGAAGATTGAAGCATTGAAGCAAGACTTAAGGTATGATGAGGATTGAATCAAGAGCTACAAAAGATAGAAGATCAAGTGCATGATTCATCATCACAAGTATATGGCAATCACAAAGGTAAATTTGCCATAAATGACTTTAGGTGGAACCCAATACCACAGGATGCCTATGCCTAGGCTTAGATCTCACATCTGGATAAACTATATAAGCCTAGAAGGTGTTTGACAAAAACCAAAACCATGGACTTAAAATGGAAAACATTGAATTCACTGTCAGGGAAGACACATTGTGTCGGCGATCTTTCGCCAATGACAACAGACGACTAATCGTAGTCATACGACCAATCGTAGTCATACGACCAATCGTCTAGTATACAAAGGGTTCTAGAAGGAATGGACTGTCAAGGACGTTTGATCTCAGGACGTTGCATTCGTGAAGGCGATGCATTGCTGGACGAGGCCGATCCAATCGTGTATACGATCAATCTCCTGGGCGTAAACAAATCTGGACTGTCATTCACAGTCATGCCTCGGACGTCCGATCGTGCAACCGATCCTTCGTCTGGGAATTGTGGCAACCAATCGCTTGGAGCCTGGGTCAGATACCCACTAAAAAATACAATCAGGCTCAGGACGATCCTTTCGTCTGGCCCTTCGTCTAGTATTGCACAACCTATCGCCAAGATAGGGCATAAACACATCAAGCACACGACTCATCGCCTTGGGTTTAGTTGAGGTTTGTTTGACAACACTGTCAAAACAAGATTGCCTTAGGCCAATTGGATCGCAACCCCACGATCAATCACCTATGGACTCGCACGACCAATCATGCAGGGATGATCAATTGTCCGTGTCCAGGATGTTATCGTTAGAGCCCAAAGGTCTTATTACAATGGCTATATTTGCCACATGGCCGATCACCACCTCACGACCGATCGTTCATTGTAAAGTCCGGGATTGTCATGTTTGCCTATTTAAACACCAAACCTTATTGTGTTTTAGTTGGACACACTTGTGAGAAAAATCCCAAGCCATTTCCAGAGATTCCACTCCTCTCTAAGAATCTTACTTAGGAGAATCATCTAATATCAAATCATCTTGGTTGAGATTAAGAGAGAGAGAGAGAGAGAGAGAGAGAGAAAAAAAAAACCAAATCTAGGATATAACTTGCAAATCTTAAATTCTAGAGACCTTACCCAAGGATTGTGATTGAGCATGCATAAGGCACATCTTCGACATAGTTGACATCATATTGGGAAGGACATTTTCAAGAAACACATATCTACAAGGTTGAGCTATCAAAAGGCCAGTGCTTCTTAGGTTTGATTTTTATTTTCAAATCATTGTGAAGTGGACTAATGCAAGGAAGCTTGAACCATTATAAAAAAAATTAAAGGGATAGGAGTTGGGTGAAATTCACAATCAAGTAGATAGGTGGAAGTCATATTCTATTAGTGAGGGTGTAATTTCTCACTTAGTGAATTTGGAATAGCCCAAGGTTGAGTGTGTCCAACAGTGGATGTAGGTTAGTTAACCGAACCACTATACATCAGTCTTATGGTGTTAGAGCCTTTTGTGTAATTGTTCTCTTATTATCACACAACACATGTATTCTTTATTAATCTTATTATTTCTGCTACATTAGTTTTAATTAATCAAAATATTTGCCCCCCCCCCTCCCCCCTCTTCACTCCAATGAATTTTCAGGGGTGAAAATAGGTGGAGGAAGGGAGGAGAAGATTAAGGTTGGCTGGTAGGGAAGAGAGATAGGCTACTAGGAGCTGAAGTGGATGAAAATAACATAATTTCATGCAAACACGACCTTAAATATGGACTTTAAGTTCCATCGTCAGTCCAAACGACAGTATTCATCAGTCTGACCGACACTATTCACTTTTTTTTTTAAGGGCGGGGCCATTACATTGGCCCAGAGTGTGGCGTAGAGCTCAGTGTGGAGGGCCTTTGTCTCATGGATTTCTAACTGTAGGCTTGACTAGTGGGTCCACTAATGTCTTGTGAAATTTACGACCTTTACAAAAAATCTATAAAAGATATTACCATAATTCAAATTCTCATAATGGACTAGAATTACAGTAATTTACAATAAATCCTAAAATTAGGTGATAAAATTACAAACTTTCCAAATATAACAATTATGGCCCACGTCTATGCATTTCCTTCCAATTTTAACTCAATTCCTTGAATTCTCTAAAAATATGTACAAAACTCACAAATAACATTACACATAGCTAATATACACAAAATAAAGACTAACTAATCCAATTATCAAGGGTAAAATGGTCATTTTATAGTGTTTGTTAGGCTGGAAATGATCCAAAAGAGATCCAAGAATAGGCAAGAAACGCTCCAGAATCGATCCCAAAACGGGCCTGGAGAGTGGAACCTAAACTGAGTTGGGTTGGGTCTGAAACAAGCAGGGCCGAGGGCAAGCTGGACTTGTACAAAACAAGTTGGGTCGAGATGCAGCTGGACCGAACAGGTTGGGAGGAGATTGGTCTATTGGGCTTGGACTGGATCGGGCCAAGTATGCTGGCAATGAGCTGGACTGGTTAGGGCCCAAGCCGCAGAGCCTGAGGAGGGGGCAAGGGACGAGCCTAGGGTTAGGGTTTCCGGGTGGTGAGAAAGAGAAGGAGTGAGAATGGCAGCGGCGATGACTTGAGGAAGGAGGATGAGGGCAACGGTCGAAGAAAAAAAGAGGGGGAAACGGAAGGTGAGAGAAGGAGGAGAAATGAGAGTGGATCGGGTGAGGAAGAGGGTCAAGACAGAGGTGGAGAAGAGGGGAAAAAAGAAGAGTGGAGCCGGCGACATCGAGGGTTAGAGATATTAGAGTTTCAAGAAGAGAAAGAAAGAGGAAGAAAAAGGAGGCGGAAGCGGCACACATGAGGGGGTTAGGTTTGAGAGAGGAGAGAAAATGGAAGGAGATGGGAAACACACAAGAGGGGGCAGCAGCTGATTTAGGGCTAGGGGTTGAAAGGGAAACCGAGAGGAGAGAGAGAGAGAGAGAGAGAGAGAGAGAGAGAGAGAAAAGAGGGGGGAAATAGCGGCGGCGACAAGAGAGAAGAGGAGAGGGTAGCGCTGCAAAGGGGAGTATTGGAGTTAGGGTTAGAAGGAGCAAGAGAGGAAGAAGAGAAGAGAAGAGAAGAGAAGAGGGAGAGAGAACAATGGAAGCGAAGGCTTGAGGAGGAGAGGAGAGCTTAGGGTTAGGAAGAGGGGAAGGAGGAGGGTGAGAGGAGGGGCTAGGGTTTGAGAAGAAAGAAAAAGATATTATATAGGGGGAGAGTTAGGATTTAAAACTAGTTTGTTTTTAGAAAAAAAGGAAAAACACTACTTTATGAAATAGATTCAAAATGATAACTAAAATGTGATTTTCAAATAATTTTTATGATGAAAACACTTAGAAAGTTAAAATTACCAAAATGCCTTCCAACTTCCAACCTCAAAATCAGACAAAACGGGACCCACTACGAAGCCTACACTCTCTCCACTACTACCAAAACACCTAATCCAACACGGAGATCCGAGAATCTCCCCCAAAATTCCTGAAACATCGGGTCGAGTCGTTACAAGTTTAGAGTTTGGAGCAGTAGCCGTTTGATTGAACTAGAGTTGAGCTCCTGACTAAACCAGACCTAAGTTGCAACTATAACAACACCATTTTAAATAATATTCCCTTATTTTTATAGTGAGGTGGAATTTGGTCTTCTTTAAATCGTCCTATTTTTTTTAACTTTACATGTAATTATTAACACATACATCTTTGGTCAATAGAATTTTTCTTGCTATTTCTTCATCATCCAACATTTAGCTTCATATATACCAGCTATACCATTCATTATTTTTTTTCATCTATTATACATATAAGCCAACTATACTTACAATATAAAGCGTAAACCATAGATGAGTAGCCACCAGAGACCAGAGAAAAGCCATACATGACTCGAATTTATTCATGACTCAACTTCATAATCATGGGTGAAAACCCCATACATCTATCCCCATGCTTCCTAAAAGATATAAATGGAGCTGAATCTTTTTCCAAATTAACAGTCAATAGGTGGTGGATTTAGTGGCTCATGAATGACTGCATTAACAGCACTAGCCATTTCCCTGGGAGAGGTAAATCCATCATTTCTCATATAGAAGAGGTGCAGTATTTTGCTCATCTTCCAAAACAAATCCTTGCATTCTCCTGGAATCACACTTCCCTTTGTTTGCAATACCATCCTTAGGAGCTCTCCCCTTGTACTGTCAATGAGATTCTCTGTCTCTCTCACAGCATCTTCCTCAGTGACGGCGCCATTGCCATGAACCATGCGTAGTGAAATGCTATTCAGTCTCCCCTCCTTGCCTTCCCTCTGCAATGCAAACCATAACAAACCACAAGAGAAAAAATAAATGCAAAAATAAGTTGTTGGTCTAGCCAAACGGGTCATATGATGCACAGGTAATATTTTATTGCATGTGAGAGGGTTAGATAGCAATGTCCAAAGTGCAAGCAGTGCAGAGTATATCGATCCAGATTGATGGAACAGGACCGAGAAAAGGGTATTACTAAATTTCATCTGATGTGATCACACACCACTTTAGGGGAAATTTTTAGGTTGACATACGCAAGCCGGGGTCCACTAGGTGCGTCAACTAATGATCAATCTAAAACCCTCCACACTACTTCAACTATTAAAATAAAGTTTACACAGTTTTCTTCTAAGCTGCAAACATACGATAACATAAATATCTAATCCAATATGACCGAATAGTAGCCCATTTAACATATGCCCCATTATCATCATCATCCATTTTCCATCTATTTGGTGTCAGCTTCTTAAGTTATTCATTGTCATTCTACCCTTTCTAAGACCATATCCTTTGTTACCCACAATCTATCATGTCCTTATTCACCCCTTCTATCGAAGTCTTTAAACATTAGCCTCTTCTCCTAGTCCTTACCACCACTAGATTATAAATTCAATGTGTCAGGGCTGTTTTTGGTCTTCTATGAACATGTCCAAACTCCAAACAATTTAGACGCCTCTCCCTTATCTTCTCATCTATAGCACTATATTAAAGGTTCTTCCTACATGACAATCGTAAATACAAATTTCAAATTTGCATCACAAAATTTTCATTTAATGTTCGAATATGTCTAAATGGGAACACGGTTCTAAACAAGAGATCCCGGCTCTTTGTAAAGAGAATCGTTCATCATCTGTTTTACAATTGAAAATTTTGAAGCACGTGTACAAATGAACATACCACAAACTTGGAAAGCCTTAACTGGAGTCTTCAAAAACTTGATCTGCAAATGGCATATGCAACAACCGAGACTTATACAGACCTTATGTGGATATTAAGAGTGAAGGCCAACAAAGGCTCGATTTGACTTGCACATTGGGTGAAGATCTAATGGATTCAAGGAATCCAAGCAACATTGTCAAAAACAAATGGAGCTAAGAAGTCCCAAACTTCCGAACCACATTAAATCTAAAGTCTGAAAGAGATTGAAACCCTCAAAAAATACTATGTCTGGCTGTAGGAGATAGTCTCTTAGTTGTTCTTATAGTACGTGTGAAAATGGCTAAGCAAAAGGAGGACCCTTTCTAGGCCAAGGGAGTATTTATATTTTAGGGATGGAGAACAACAGGAGTCTCGACGAGAGTAACCCCAACGAGTGGATCCTTGACGAGTAGATCCCTGCCCCATCAAGTGTAGATCGAATGTGAACAACCCCAATGAGTGCAGCCTCAACGAGAGAAACCCCAATGAATGTAGCCCTAACAAGAGTAGCCTCGATGATGGCAGCCCCAACAAATGCCCGACAAAAGTAGCGTTGATGACAGCAGCACAATGAATGCACTGCAATCAAGAGCAAATGAGGACAATTCCATGGCGCAATTTATTTGAATATGTAAAGTAAGGTTTTGATAATTTGATCTCGTTGGCATAGATGGGTTGATCCATCATCAGCCCAATCTGGTGAGTTTCGATTACTTGTTCCACCATGAAATTTAGCTTGATAGGGTTTTGATAACTTGATCTGTCATAGGATATGTCAATGGAAGGTTTTAATGACTTCATTCACCGTCAGATATGTTGATGGAAGGTCTTAAAGACTTGATCCAACCGTCAAATATAATGATGGAAGGTCTTAATGACTTGATCCACTGTTAAATATATTGACAGTAGGTCTTAATGTGATGTAGGACATGCAAGATGCAGCACACATATTTCACTTATATTTATTTTTATTTATTTATTTATTTCTTAATTAGCAAGGAGGATTTGTTATTTTCGTTTGGGATCTTAGCAGCCCAACTTCAGTTAGTTTCCTATTTGATTTAGGAGTCCTAGTTTAACAAGGAAGCCAGGTCGTTGGCTTTCCTAGTTGAGTCATTTTCTATTTTCGTTTGGATTGTTTTTTTATAAATATAGATGGATGTAAGAGAGAAAACACACAATGGATTATTAATAAAATTATTCAAAGGCATAGCCTTTTTCTTATCCTCTTTGTTTCTTCTTATCCCTGCCTAGTTGCAGGCTGTTCCACATTAATTGGTATCAGAGTCGAGTTTCTCTTTATCTCTGTTACACAGAGACGTTCCTGTTCCGAGACAGGTTCCTGCTTTATCAGGGACGATAGTGGTCTTGATCCCCGCCATCTTTGCCAAATTTGGACATCATCCCAGGTACGAATCTACCATCCCAATCCCCATCCTCTACCCCTTTTCCCACAGACAACAAAAACACAACAAAAAAAAAAAAACCAAATATACCAACCTCTTCGCGCCAACCTTGTTTCCGCCTCCCCTCTGTGTCGCCTCCTCTGCTACTGTTTCGCCTCTGCTAGTCGCCACCTCCTCTTGCTGCCTTCCTCTTCAAGTACAAGTACAAGCCCCCTTTCCACCTTCCCTTCCCTTTCACTTCCGCCTCGCTCTTCTATTCCACAACATGAAACCCACTCGCGATCCTTTCCTCTTCCTCTTCTTTCCTTAGCTTCTTCTTCCTTTTCCCATCTTCCACTTCTTTTCACTTTCCCTGTTGCCTTTCCTTTCCGTCCCCATTCGATCGCAACCCTCATTTTCCCTTTTCTTTCCGCCGCAACTCTCTGCTAGTGTTCTCCTCTTCCGCCTTTCTCTCTATTTCTTTCCCTTTTTATTTTATCCCAATCGCATCCCTGCCCTAAAAGCCTTACCCACGCATGCCTTCCATCCTCCTTCAGTCCAAGTCCCACATGTGCGTGACTTAAATCTCCCACACGTGTTCCCCATCTTAAACACCTATCCCACGTGCCTCACTTCTTACCCCTTTCTTCCATACTTGCCGTGTGACCCATTTACCCACTTCATGTCCCAATTACTTTTGACCCACCATCTTTGACCAGTTGACCAAGTTTGACTATTTGACAAGCTATGTGTCCACTTTGACCGATCCCATGTCTTATCGTTCGGTCCCACCTCACCCATCCATTAAACCTTTTTCCCACTCCAACCGTCATGTCTTGGATTATGTGACACCCCGATCTCATTCTCAACATCATGTAGCCCCGTTAGCATCCAACAAAAATGGTGCTCAATTTCTCCGCCAATCTGAGTTCAATGACTTTAAATCCGACTTTATCTCTGAGTTGCGATCTGACTTTCTTGACTTTCTCCAAGAATTTAGAGAACTTTTGCTCGGCCGAAAATACAGAGCCCCGATGACGGTGAACAAAACTTCGAAATATGTGTATGCTTCCTCGAGATGTGTGCCGACCACTCCAAAGACATCATCAGCGTTCATGCATGCTGCCCCAGAGTCAGACTCAGAATTCATGCATACTCCTCATGCAGTCGTGACCCCACAGCCAATGCCCGTGTTGGAGACAGAGCGAGTTGTGTTGCTGGCACCACCGTCGATACAACCGACGAGTGTCGATCAACCGCCACCACCTCTACCTACACCTCCACCACCACCGCAAAGTTCTCACCCATCTCCATTACCCAAACCTGATCCCATTACGGATACCAAGACTTCATCTATGGTTATTCTTCCCTTATCATGTCCGCCTCCTGTCCGCCATCCGACAGACCATCAGGACCGTGTGATCACTCTTGTGCCATATGACGACCCCTTCGCCATCAGCTTGGTTCGTCCATGCTTGCGCCCGTTTGTGGTCCTTCAATTTTTCGCCCCACAGGAATAACGTTCTCATCGTCTATGCCTTGAAGATTGTTCAGTTCAAAGCTTCATCATTCGCATCTTCGGACTGGGTCTTCATCTTTCTTTGGTGCTGTGTGCTTTTGCTGATTTCCACTCGAGGACGAGTTCTTTTCAAGACCGGGGGACTGATGTAGGACATGGAAGATACAGCACACAGATTTCACTTCTATTTATTTTTATTTATTTCTTTCTTTATTTATTTCTTAATTAATAAATAGATTTGTTATTTTCGTTTGGGATCTTAGCAGCCCAACTTTAGTTAATTTCCTATTTCGTTTAGGAGTCCTAGTTTAAAAAGGAAGACAGGTCGGTGGCTTTCCTAGTTGAGTCCTTTTCTATTTTCGTTTGGATTGTTTTCTTATAAATATAGATGGATATAAGAGAGAAAACACACAATGGATTATGAATAAAATTATTTAAAGGCATAGCCTTTTTCTTATTCTCTTTGTTTCTTCTTATCCCCGCCTAGTTGCAGGTTGTTCTACATTATAATGACTTGATCCACCATGACATGTAGCTTGACAGGGTCTTGATGACTTGGTCTATCGTAAGATTGTTGATGAAAGGTCTTAATGACTTGATCTACTACAAGTGTGGATGGAAAGTCTTCATGGCCTAATCTACCCTTAAATATATTCAGTCAAGTGTTAATCACTTAATCCACCTTTCGGGTACCTCCAAGATATTTCAAAAATTGTGGTTGTCTACTCATCATCTATTAATCGTGATTGATTGATTGAATCCACTCTCCATAGGCCTCTTTTAATCACTCAGACTATGTTGAGTCCAAATCTTCTTGATCTTTTGTAAATGTTTCTGGATCCGTACTCAATAGAACTAGGGAAACATATAGATCTTCAACATTTTCTTCCCTTTTTCTTAATTTAGGGACTTAAGATTCAGATATATGGATGATGGCATTTGAACAATATTTTTTTTGGATAACATGGGTAATCCCTACCCCTTATTGGAGATGAGACTAATCCCGCAGACACATGAAACCACCCACAAGCCTCGTGTACCAAGTTAGCCCAAGAGGAGTCGAACCCAAGACTTCTAGTCTAGTCCTAGAAGCTTAAACCAATTTTTAAGTGTCAACAAATGCCTCCTTCGAGGTTTGATGATGAGGTTTTGAATCAACACTCCTCTAATTGCCCATATTTATTTAACCATAGTGGACTGCCATGCCTACTCCATTGGTACCAAGACATGATCATAATTGCACCCACCTTTTTGTGTAGCAATTTTGAGTTTTGATGGATCCAAGATAATTTTGTGATACAAGTATATTTGTTGCTAATTTTGGAATATGAAGGGCCTGCTATTTTTACAAACATCATAACAATCAAACAAGTACTTGTTGTGATTGTCTCGGGATAAGGAATCTAATGATATAGTGCCCCAGTTGACCGAGTCACCTTTTTGTCAATTCCGTGACTCAAGATAAGCATTGCCTTGGAAAATGAAGACAATGAAACAAGACTCTAGCAGTGGTGAAGACTAAATCAAGAGCAAAGCATTGGAAGATCAAGTGAAAGGTTCCAGCATCACCATGTGCATGGAAATCACTAAGGTAAATTGGCCATAGATGACTCTAAGATAGACCCCATAACTCTTAGGAAAACCTTGACTAGGCTTCCAAATTGGTAAATTTGATCAAGCCTTGTGGCCCAAGACCAAGCCAAAACTCTTGGACTTGGAAAAATCTGGACTATCAAAATGTCATGACTTGTGTGGTTCTTTCAATCTATCAAATGAGATAATCAACTGGTAAAACTATTATGGTTGGAAAGAGCTTTGAAAGAGATTTTCATAGAGTCCAAGAACACTCAATTCTGAGTTCGGGAGCCCAAGATATGGCCATTTTTGTAGAGAGCATTTTTGTTGAAAACTATCGGGACGACCTATCGTGAAATGACGACCCATCGTCTGGAAAAAGACATGTTCTGATTGGAAAAACACTGTCTTTTTGAGTTGCTCTCAGGACGATACAATCGTGAAATGACGACCCATCGTCAAAGACAAGGACGACCCATCGTGGTTGACCGTTATCTATCCGTTGAGGTGCATTTAATGTGCAACGGTCTTATTGTTGGGAGGTCACTTTCAAAGCCCACGACCCATCGTGAACTTACAGTACCGAAAAATTCTAGATGCTTATTTAAAGTCCGAATTTGGTGAGTTTTGTGGGAACCTTCACACAAGAAAATTTTAAGGCATTCACAGAGATTCCAACCTCTCTCTAAGCACTTCACATTGGTGAATCATTTGAGATCCAATCAAACATTTGATTGAGATAAAGAGAAAGAGAAAAACAAGTCTAGGATAACATGGGCAAATCTTAAATCCTAGAACCTTCTCCCAAAACTTGTGGTTGCTCATACATTGACACATCTTAGTCATCAAGGACATCAAGTTGGGAAAACTCTTCAAGATGCACAACATCTACAAGTGAGCTACACAAAAGGCAAGTGCTTCTTATTGTGATTTAATTTCAAATCATCTTGTGAAGTGGATTAAAGCAAGGAGCATAAACCACTATAAAAAAATAGAGGAATAAGGAAGCAGACCGCGGTAGGTCGAACCTTTCAAAACATTAGGGATTTGGTGAAATTCTCATTCGATTGTATAGGTGGAATTCCTACTCTATTTGTGAGAGCGTAATTCCCCACATAATGTATTTTGGATAATCCAAGGTTGGTTGAGTCGATCAGTGGATGTAGGAGGGATTTACTCCGAACCACTATAAATTTGGTGTTGTAGGCGTGTGGTTTGTTTGTGTGATTGATCTAGTACTTGTACACTCTCATATCACACAACACATCTCTCTAGGGACAATTTGTTCTAGCACCGGGAACTTTCAATATCCTTTTTCCACCAAATCGTCTTCGTTTGGTATTCTCCAATATGGTAGGGATATAATTTTGATAACCTTGTCTCGTTTTTCTCTATAAAAGAGGCTGGCTCTAGTAGAGTTTTTTATTCTACACCTTTCGACACTATTTTCCTTCTTTTTCTATCATCTAAAAGAAGACAAACTTCAAGTCAACGATGTCAAGTAAGTAATTTCTTCTTTCTCCTATTACTTTTCAAGAAAATATATTAATTTTCTTTTTGGATTGTCAAAACAATCCTCTAAGGCTTGTTTTACACGACAGGGTGACTGGGAATTTCTCGGTCTACAATTTCATGAAAAGCATTTGGATCAGTAGTTTCATAAAACACAACTGGATGATTAGGATTTTTCCTCCATTGATGGCTTCTTGAGACACAATCGGATGATTGAGATCTTCATGATCGACGATTTCATGAAACACAATAGGACGATTGGGCTTTCCTTTGATCGGCGATTTCTTAGAAAATTGAAGTCTAAAAAAGTGAAAAATAAGCAAAGTACATACTGATATGACAAGTTGGATGGAAACCCACAAAACTGCGCCAAAAATAAGAATTCTCTGTGCCCATACGCCATGTTCATATAGTTGTACAGACATGGATGATCAATATATCTCCTATATTGTACCTTTACTGTTGTTTGAATAAGATTTTCTCTAGTTAATTCTTAAAAAAAAATGTAAATGGTAGATGAATGTAGGGAAGGAGGATGATTTGAATCACATAATCCTTTTAAAAAAGCAAAAATAAAGGATAAAACTAAGATACTAACATGGCCCACCAAAAATCATCTTGATCTGATCAATCAGACCACGTTTTTAAAGGCAACAGAAGTTCAAAGAGGAAAAAGTAATTTAAAGTGAGGTAATAATTTGAAGTGATCAAATTATGGAGTACTTCAATGATACGGTGTCATTGATCCAATCAAGGTGATTTTTACTAGGGCATACAACAAAAGTAGGTCTTTTTAATGGACCCATCAATAATATGTTGTATAGGCTGTGCAACATGAGGGGTGTGCATTGCATATCTCTATCAACTAAGAATGACTGGAAAAGATGAAATTTATTAGCAACTTTTAATAAGAGAGGAAGTGAAAGAATGCCATCTGAAACTCTCAACCAATTGTGTATAAGGCCAAAACACTAAAGGATCACTAATTAAAGGTACTAGGACAAATATCAGGCTAATACAGTTTTGGTGTAGTGAATGTATGAAGTTGAACGCACAAAATGACCTCAAATGCAATAAGATTTTGATGTGCTGTAGACATGGAATACCCCTAAAAATCACTGGCCTGGTTGTGGATTCAAAACTCTAGTAAAGTGGAAACTCTAAATCATATTATTTCCTCATAGAAATTGGACTTTCTGAACATTTTCATGAAAAGTTTGATCCATCATGATGGGGCCTCTAAAGTCTAAACCATATGGATTTTTGTGCATGTCCACCATGTGCTGAAAAAAGAACATAAATGTAGAAGGCTGATACTAGAGCCTAGCCCATTAAACTTCTAAGTCAACCACAGAGCATTTTTTTAGCAATCCATTTGATTGTTACCAACTGGTGAGGTTTGTTTGATCACAGATTTTCTGTCCTAGGTCAGATTGACAATAAGCAATAGGGCTTACAATTTGGATGTTAGGAACGACAAACATGCTTGTGTTGACATTTTGTGGTTTTGTCAGTTTTGTTTTGGCTGGGTTTTGATTGGGTTGTTTAAGGATCTTGTCTCTTTACTATTGGAGGTTGGTAACAAAGAAATATTCCATTAATTGAAAAAAGCAAGTACGAGAAGGATCAATATATCAAATGATAAAGGCCTACGAGATTTAAACAAAAAAGAATAGTGCTCTTATACCACATGTTTTCTTTGTACCACTTCTTTTTGTTAATAGCATTCATTGTTGATGTTTCAAAAATAAGGGACATGCAGCCAGTACATTCTTCAAAGTAGCAATTGTAAAATATAATAATGGATAAAAGAAAATAAAAGAGAATAAAAATTGGAAGAGAGAAAATTATCTCTTTGAATGTATTGTCTCACTTGAAGAAAAGAATACACATGTATATATAGATTACAATGACCCAATTAAGGCAACAGAAAAGGAAAGAATAAATTACACATCAATTAAAACTAATGACACATTTTGGTCAACTCTTGAATTAAGACATGTGAAAAATATGACAACACTCCCCCTCAAGTTGGTGCGAAGATATCAATTAAGTCCAGCTTGCTGAAAACATCATCTAATTGAGAGCGAGAAATGGCTTTTGTCAACATGTCAGCTAATTGATCCTTGGACTTCAAATATGGAGTGATAATAGTACCAGAGGATAAATGATGGCGAAGAAAATGACACTCAATTTCTATATACTTTGTACGCTCATGAAAAACAGGATTAGAAGCAATATTGGTTGCAACTTGATTGTCACAAAACATGATGAAGGAGAGCTCAATTCAGCAAGAAAATGTTTGAACCATAGTAGTTCACATATTGTGTTGGCCATGGCCCTGTATTCTACTTCTGCACTGGAACGGGCAACAACAATTTGTTTATTGTTTCACCAAGATACTAAATGAGATCCTAAGAGAATACAATATCCTGAGATAGATCGTCGATCATCTGGAGACCCATCTCAATCAGCGCCGGAATAGCCACGAACTGGCATATTCGACTGTCGTGAATAAAATAATCCGCGGCCAGGATGAGCCTTAAGATACCGAAGGATTCGAAAGACAGCATGAAGATGAGCATCACTTGGAGCATGCATAAATTGACTGACGACGCCCACAATGTAGGATAAATCTGGCCATGTGATAGTGAGATCAATAAGTTTCCCAACCAATCGTTGATAAAAAGGCGGGATCATCAAGCAAAATCCCATCCAAAGCAGATAACTTGGTGTTGACATCTAAAGGAGTATCAGCCGGCATGCACCCAGAATAACCAGCATCTTGTAAAAGATCTAAGGCATATTTTCTTTGAGAGAGAGAAAGCCCTTTAGAGGAACGAGCAACCTCAATCCCTAGAAAACAGCGAAGTGTACCCAAATCTTTAATGTCAAAGGTGCGTTGTAAATAAGCCTTGAATGCAATGACAGTTGTATCATCATTACCAGTGAGAACAATGTCATCAACATAAACCACAAGGATCATCAAAATAGAGTAAACACGATAGACAAAGACCGAATGATCTACTTGACACTGAGAAAAACCATACTGCAATAGAGCATTGCTGAACTTATCAAACCAAGCTCGTAGAGATTGCTTTAGGCCATATATAGCTTTCTTAAGGCGGCATACCTTCCCTTGCTCCCCCTGTCTAATAAAGTCTGGAGGTAGTAGCATATAAACTTCTTCTTTTAGGTCACCATAGAGAAAGGCATTCTTGACATCCAATTGATGGAAAGACCAGTTACGAGTGGTAGAAATAGAAATTAATACTCGAACTGAAGTAATCTTGGCCACAGGAGAGAAGGTTTCCTGATAATCAATACCATATGTCTGCATAAAGCCTTTGGCAGCCAAACGAGCTTTATATCTTGCAATGGTCCCATCTGGATGATGCTTTAAGGCAAAGACCCATTTGCACCCAACTGGAATCTGTTAGTGCCTCGGCTTGGCCAAGACTTTAAGTTTGTCAATTCCATGACTCGAAAAGAAAGCACTTGCTGGAAGTTTGAAGAACCAAGATGATCAAGAGTAAAGATCATGCTCCACCGGTTTAAAACTCATAGTTATGGCAATCACAAAACAGGTATTATGGCCATAGATGACTTTAGGTGGTACCCACACCTTCGAGAGGAATATCCCTAGGCCTAGAGAAACAAATGGTTAAATCATATGAAGCCTAGTGAGGAAGCTTGACAGTGAATTGGAAGCAAACTTGGAAATATGAATTAAGTTCACTGCCAGCTTGACCAGTCGTTCTCACCAACCCCTCGGTAGAGACAGGATCGACCCATCGTGGTTAAGGACTGGTCGGCCAGATTGACATAGGTTCTGGAACATTGAACTGTCATTCTGGGTATGCCTCTGATCAAGAGTCTCGTATGCACCAACCCCTCGATGAAAAGCTGAAACGACCCCTCGTGGTCAACGACTCCTCGATCAAGATCTTGAGTTCTGGAATCTTTGAACTCATGTGGACTCTCGAAGAAACAGATATATCGGCAATCAAAGACCGATCAAGAGTACCAAGACCGACCCCTCGGTAAAGGGCGCCAGGTCGTTCTGGGTAACAGGTTCTATAGATGAAACTACTGTCAAGCATGTTTTGCACCAGAACGAGCCCCTCGTATGGACCGACCTCTCGGTACCATAAGTGTCGACCCATCGGCGACAACAATATGTCAACCGGGAAAGAATATTACTGTTGGGAGTGCAATTAATGCACAACGGTCGGGTTTGGCAACATTTCTACTCACCGACCCCTCGATGCGACCGACCTGTCGGTACATTACCGTTAACTACAACTGGTTGCCTTTGCTATATAAACCAATCTTTATGCAACCAGTTGGTATCCTTCGAAAGGATCAGTTGAACCCTCATCTTCACCAATAAGCTTCAACAAGGGCCAACAGAAGGATCACTCTCTCGTGCTTACATTAGGGGAATCATATACAACCAATCAAATGAATTGAGTTGTGAAAAAGAGGAAGGATGTAAACTCAAACAACCAATCTGAGGATTGAATTTGAAAGTGAGAATAAGGGAACCATAAACTAGGAAACCTTTGGTAGAACCAGTTTCCTTGACACCCGGGACTGTGATTGCTAAACGACGGCTACAAGGAGGAGCATCAGAATACATGGGTGGGATCTTAAAGAAACACACATCAGGAGAAAGAACTTCAAAGGTAAGTACTTCTCGATTTTAATTTTCTTTAAAACCATTGTTCCGAAAGTGGATTAAGAAGAGGCACTCCGGAACCACTATAAAAAAACTCTGGAGCGGAGTCTCCGGCACAGAGGTGGGTGGAATTCCTAGCCAAATGAATAGGTGGAATTCTTATTCGACAGTGGTGGGTGAAATTCCCAGCCGATTGAGTGAGGTGGAATTCCTACTCTAATTGTGAGGGTGTAAGTCCCCACTTCGTGGATTTTGGGGATAGCTCAAGGTTGAGCAAGTCCTAACAGTAGATGTAGGTTGGTTAACCGAACCACTTTAAAATGGTTTTATGGTGTTTGATCTTTGTGTGTTTGTATTTAGTATTTAAGTACTCTTCTTAACACACATCGTTTGCATATTGATTATCTTATTCTATACATTGTACATTAGCATCGATAATCAAGCTTTAAGTAAAGGGATCAAAATCTTAGTGTGAATGTTTAAGAATTAAATAAACAAACCATCACACTAAACAAATCTCTTAATTAAATATTCCACTGCACTAAAAGTAATCAAGAAATTTGTAAGCACCATTAAACTACATCATCTAAACTCCGGAAAGTAATCTGAGATAGACTTCTGGATAAGCTTTCTCATTCTGGAGTTACTTGCTTACAGTCTAGGTTGCATGGTGACAAGAAGATTTGCATGTCTGAAGAACCTCTGGGCTTGATGGTCTGCCCACTTTGCAAGATTCTGTCGTAAAAATATTTTTTACAAAAAGATAGTCGAAATGAGTGTTTTTTTCACAAAGAGAAGCCGAAATGACGTTTTAGTGATATGTGAGAGTTTTAAAGAGATTTTTAGATAGAAATACTGATAGTTTCTCTAATTTAATAATCTCTATAATGTAATATATGTGGTTTGGTCCCAATCATATTACATTATAGAGGTTTTACTGTATATCCATGTCATGCAAGAATAATAATCAATAAATGTGACAAAATAACGAAAACCAGTGCGGGAAACAGATGGAGATTGTCAGACATCAGAATGCATTAGAGAAAATAAGGTAGAAGTATGTTTTTTGAGGGAGAAAGGAAAAGCAGGTCTACTGTGTGTGTTTGTCATATTGGCAATGTTCACAAGCAAATCTAGAGAAGGACAAAGATGGAACAAGTTGCTCAAAATAAAATTAGAGGGATGCCTAAGCGACAATGCCAGAGCCACACATCATCCGAGGAGGAGGTCGCACAAGCTTCAGATGATGCGGCTGGACGAGTGTCCAAGAAGTATAAGCCATCAACTGCATGACCCTCACCAATTATCTGCTTTGTGGACAGATCCTGCAAGACACAATGAGAAGAAAAGAATGTGACTGAGCAATTTAGTGTTGTAGTAAGGGCACTAACAGATAATAAATTTCGTGAGAGATTGGGAACATACAAAATTGAAGATAGGGTCAAAGTAGAAGAAACGGGGATGGTTCCAACACCAGTAACATCAGTAAATGACCCATTTGCTAGTTTGACCTTACCATATGAAACTGGAGAAAGGGAAGAAAAAATATTAGACGTACCAGCCATATAGTGAGTGGCCCTAGAATCAATAATCCAAGAATGGGTTGAGGCATGGTGGGCAAGGGGCTTACCTAACTGCAAAGGGACAACATCAGACACCTTAGAGGATTGAAGGTGCTCAAGTCATTGCAGTAATAATTTGAAGTCCTGTCTAGTCACTGGGGCACTATCATTAGCCACATCAGAGGAAAAAGGAAGGGCAGCGGAGAGATTAGCTTGATGTGGTCGACCATAAAGCATGTAGCATGAGGCAGCGGAATGATTAGTCATCTTGCAATATGTGCAAAAACAAATACCCTTTGTTCGTGAGCCGCGGGTGTTCCTATGGGTGTCAGAAGAAGCCATGTTGCTGAAGCAGTGCACAAATATCGTTGTAGATCTGAAATATAGGCAGTGGCAACACCAGAAATAGAAGAAGGGTCCAATCCAAGGGCTGAAAACAAAGCTTGAGGCCAAATACTGAATCCAGTCCACAGCAGTAACAGAGCTAGGAGAAAAGAAACTGCAAAAGTGGGTCCCACAAGTGCTAGAGTCAAGAGCAAGGAGATGTAGTCCAAGAACCAATAACCGGGGCAAGAACAGTAAAAAGGAGTAAAAAAGCTTCAAGGATTTTTCCTGACTGATACTATGTAAAATATAATAATGGAGAAAAGAAGTTAAAGAGAATAAAATACTGGAAGAGAGAGAATTATCTCTTTGAATGTACTGTCTCACTTGAAGAAAAGAATACACATGTATATATAGATTACAATGAGCTAATTAAGGCGACAGAAAAGGAAAGAATAAATTTCACATCAATTACAACTAATGACATATTTTTGTCAACCCTTGAATTAAGACATGTCAAAAATATGACAATAGCAATATCATAGCATAGTTGAGCACATGATATAGGATGTATAATCTTTTTTACCTTGAATCCTTGCATGTCATTGAGAAGCCGTCCACATGTACTCATAAGCTTGTACAATGTATGGTACTCTGAACCTCTAACAACCTCCTCTGGAAGATTTGGCCCCACAAAATACAGAGCCGGGAGAACAATGGGTCCCAACGCAAAAGACACATACCCATTGGTCATATATTCATCCATTGTTGGAACCAATTTGTCTATCTGCCACTGTGCCTCTCTCATCATAGACTTGAGTAAAGCCAGCCACTGCCATCCAATCAGCACAGGGCAACCACTATCAGGCAAATAATTGAGGATAAATGCTGCAAACAGAGTGGATTCTAGTGGATTAATTGGCAACTTAGGCTGTTGGATCTGAATCTAGATCATCACCATTATCAGCACAACCACCATCAAAGCCATTGTCCCATCTACCTGGGATTGGCTGAATCTAAATCAAGATCTTCAGATCCAAATCTGGATCCAATTATATTTTCTATATTAGAGTAAGTCCAGGCACAATTCTAGATGATAGCCATGACTAGTGCCAAAACTCAAGTATTATATGAGATAAATTGGTGTGAAATCGAACATCATGCAGATGCTATCTGCTTATTAATTGGATCCAGGTTAGTGGAGGAACAGGGTGTCAGATCTCACTATCTCAATTAGATGGTGTGTGATGCTATGCCCTTGCCATGTGGATGCCTTCTTCCCAAGCTCAATAACTGTGTTGTAAATTGCTGAAAATATGATCTGAACTTGTTCAGAGCAACAATCAGCTGTTGAGCTTTCACCCCACCTGCAGGTGAATCCGTTACCAGTTACTTATATCAATTTGAAAGCATCATGAAGTGAAACGCACAAAACTCAAAGACAGGATGCAGAGAAACAAGATAAACAGTAAAAAAATTACTTTTCAACCAAATGAATGAGGTTTACTAATTCTTCTCTAGAACCTCCAATATCATAGAAATCATCAACAACAGTAGTCAGCACACTGTTTTTTGCCCAAGATATTCGAGCATCAGATAGTTCAGGAGAGAAAATGGTGGCTGCAGCTGAGAAGTAGCAGTAGGTCAACTTCTGCCTAGCAAAATTTAGCTGATCCAACTGGTTTTCTTTGACCCACCTGTTTATAACAGAAAGAGATCATTACACAATAATTAATGTTGGCCTCATTTTCTTCCCAGTGGTTACCTGTCTAGATGTTCAAGTTCCTTTTGGTGTATGGACTGACAGGCTTTAAAATCTTCCACTGCCAATTCTAGGATACTAATTTTGTCAATGTTTCTGGACCTGATATGCATGCAAGAAGCACATTAATGTAGTAAAAGGAAGCTGAACATTGTATAGAAATGGAATTTCCTTTTACTTATAAATTTGTCTGAGTGAAGGAGAGAATGCAGTTGTGTCCGTCTAAAATAAACCTGGGACATGTACTACCATGTTATGGGTCGAAGGGTCAGCCTCATTTTTAGGGCAACCTCAACCCTCCATTAATTCTACATCCCTTTTAATTGTCAAGCAAGCCCAACCAAGTGATCCTCACCATTGGATTCAACACTAACAGAAACTACCCTTTTCAGTTTGTTGAAATGTTGGGACCAAAAGATCAGGGTCAGTATGATTGAAAGGGCCCAAACTTAGCAGGCAGGACATTAAAGTGATTCCGTACACATCCCTGATGACCACCTAGAAATGATAGGTCCCATCTTCTAACATGGCCTGTTTGAGAGTAATAAACTCATATGTACCAATCAAGTTCTTATATATTAAATAGATAAGCAAGGGGTAAGCTTACCTATATGATGTCTTCAAAATCTTAAAATCATGTATGCTATAGTTCTCAATATTCTTACGGTGATGTAGGCGCTCTAGATTGGCATAGAAAGGAATCTTCAGTGCATAATCAACCTAACAAATGACCAAATAAAGAATTTTCAAATTTTCATGTGGAGAACTACAGGATTGAGCATAGAACAGTGTTCTATTACATAACGAGGTTTTGTGAAACAACCTCATCTGGTGACCCAACCATATATAAGTTATGCCCATAATATATCTTAGATTGAAAGATTAGTTGGCCGTATGATCAAGAGCCTGGATCACAAACCATAGATCTCAATACCCAGAATGTAGCATGTCAGGAAGCTATACACTCGCCACAGCTCAGGGCCAACAATTTCTTACATTTAAAACTGTTTAAATTAATACAACTAATATATCCATAATACAAAAATTTGAAACCAACACTCAAGTAGTGTAGTTATATCTCATACACTACCTCTTGTGCAATGTCTTTCCAGAATCTGTCCTCACGCTTTGTAAGCTTGGATAGTTCTTGTTTTAGATTATGACTCGACAAGGAGTTTAGCTTCTCGAAGATCCACTGATCTGAGGATGTCAAGATTTGTGAAGCTCTGAATAGCTCTAGAAGTGTACCCAAGTCCATATTATTTCCTCCCAGCAAATTGAAGAAAAAGTCTTCTTCAGCAAATTGAACTAGGGCATCTACAGTAAAAGTTGAATCAGTTTGATCTTCCATCCACAATAAATAGGGGAAAAAAGCAACTTCATAACACTGTCAAAAAATTCAAAAGACAATAAGATTTTAGTCAAGAAGTACCTGAAGAAATATCATATCCATTCATACGCAATAGCCGATATGCCAAGGCACATGTGGAAATGTCTAGACATATTTCTTCATCACACTGCAACCAGCATCTGTTCCTCACATCAGGTCTCTAGTCTTTTTTTATGATAATTAACCTTTTTGAAGCAATTAAAGGTATATACTTGGACCATTACCTGTAAGTGTCATCCAATATTTTTCTTATCTCACTGATGAAATGTCGAGCAATACCTAACTTCTCAAGACTGTCGACCACACAGAGCTGGGTGTATTTATCTAGAGGATAAGCAGTGGGAACTGAAAGGACAATGAATTAAATCAAAAGGCACCAAGATAAAAAGACAATATGGCATCCCAAGTAACAGTATTGAAAACCAGGAGAAGTAACTATATTTCAGACAAATGATACTGATGAGCCCTAACATAGATTGAGTATAACCCCAGAAATCAAGCAAATTTACAATGCTTTTTCATCTTCATCCTTCGGCCCTACTTTAAGGGTCTTTTCTACATCCCCAGACTACGAATTTATTGTTATCAAAGGAAAATGAATAATTCGATAACTACATATTTGCAGGGAGTCCGGGTAATAATTAATAACTCAAGAACATACAGACAAAACCTGGTGGGAATGGTTACCAGCATTGCCAAAACTTTTTAAGACCGAGTGCAAGTACTCTAGGCACTTATCATCCTTCAGATGGATCAGAGCAGCTGCAGTTGTGGAAGGTGAATTAAACAAAGACCCATTCTTCCTCTGATACTTCATGACCTCTTGCCAGTCCTGCAATTTTCCTAGTCCTTCTGCAACATAGGCCAGGTAGGCTTTACTTCCTTTGGAATCACTCCTGGAGCATCTGAATGTGAACATATGAACAGATAAAGTACATGTTAGCAACTTGAGATGGATAACATTTTGCCAATCCAACTAGAAAAAATGCCACCCAGAATACAAGAGTCAAGTGTTTTAGAACCTTTAACAACATCAGAATGATTTCTATAAAATTATTCCCTAGCTCGTATGTTCTCTAGGACTAATTGATACTTCTTCAAATCAAAGATTTGAAATAGTGGGTAGGTTACCAAATAAATACATAAATAATGAAAAGAAGAAAGAAACCATGCTCATGGGCAAAAGTGACAGATGACACCCTTAACGACCTCTTAAATTCTTTTTTAAGAAAATATTACTTCTGTTTGCAGGGACTGATGTGAGGTTGAGCAGTGCATTGTTTTAGAAAATCTAAATACCCATAATAGATAGTCTAGAACAATTATGTAATGGCCATGTTTTATAACAAAAAAGCTTGCCTTTATGTCAACAAATATTATTTCGTGCCTCATTCAAAAAAAAAAAATCTGTGTTCTTCAATGATATTTTGTTATTGCAGAAATGATCATGCACATTCACTGTGAAGATAGGACTTAGATTTGAAGATAATTTCACCCCAGAAGACTCTGAGTAGTTGTCTTTGGAAGCACTTGGCTGTTCCATGAAAAACTGTAACGGATCTACTACTCTAATACTTAACCCATCATTAAAGAAAGATACCAACAAGGTGATAGTATAACAAGTTGATAGTACCATTCCTAAAATAAATAATAAATAGTTGTTGAACATCTCCATTCAAAAACAATAATAACAATTATATAACAATCACAGAGAGAGAGAGAGAGAAAGAGAGAGAAAAGAGATGGGAGACTGGAGCATTGAAGTAGTAAGACCAGCGTGAAACTTATTTAATAATAATAGGGAGGAAGAATCCCTAATACCACCCAATCAATCCCCTTAACTTTTTGCTGCATTACTTACAAAAATCTTGTTTCATCCATTCCCAATTAATTACATTAACATGCTTAAAGGGAAAAAAAAACCTGTGCTCAATGTCAGCCCATTCAAGTGCATGCATGCAGAATCATATAGAAAATTTTATTACAAATATGAAGATCAAGAATTAAAGAGAACAAATTTATTATATATAATAACTATATACCTTTGGAATTCCACCTCTCGCTTGTGAAACATACCATCTACGACATTTGAGCTCAATGGGAGATTCAAACCCAATTCTTCTGCATATTCAATCATACCAGTGAATATGAAATTGAACCCGATTGGAGAATGCTGCTCCTCATCAATTGCAGATGAAATTTTTGACCCAATAAAATCGAGTCCTGTCAATAAAAATAAATTTCTTATTGAAATGTTATAACTAAAAGCATTTACCATGAGCAAGCGGCATGACAAAATTACCCTTTTCCACATGTTCTTCTCCAACGTTCCATCGCTTAAGTGCAAGTACACAGGCCAACGTTGAGGAGAGAGCATCTTTCGTCAACAACGAGTGACGGTGAGGAAGGCCCCAAGAGCCATCAGTGAGTTGATTCTCCAGTACCCAATTGAGGCACTCAGGGAAACATGGAAATTGTGAGGAATTCAGAGAAGGGACCATGGCTACCCAGGCGGTGTCATAGGACGAAACTGACAGCTCAACATTCAAGAACATCTGTCTGATTCTTTCTTGAAGCCCTTGGGAGCACTGCATTTTGATTCAACTAATTCTTGAATCATTCATTCATCATTATCAAGAACACTAAAGCAGAGAAAATTTGGCATACCACAGCAACGTTGCTTGTGTCTCCCACCATCTGCATTGCAGGATCTGTGAGCACAAAAATGTGATTATAACAACAAAAAAGGAGAAAATGAGAAAAGAAGAAGAAGAAGGGGACGCTGCAGAAAATAAAGAACAAGAAGCTAAAGAATTAAAAACAGAGCCAATACATTAGGAGAACGAAAAGAAAAGGCAGTTCAAATTAAGAAAAATAAGCTAATATGGAAAATATTAGTCACAATTCATCATCATCATAATCATCTCATCATCATCAAATACCCTTTCCCAACCCGCACAAACCCACAAATAAAGGGAAAAAGAAAAAAAAATACAATCACCAAACATCAAAGAGAATTATAAGTTGATAACAGAACACAAAAATACAAGATCCAGAAAGTCCTAAACTACTTCAAACAACAAAACCCAAGATAACTAGTCAGAAGAGACAAGAAAAGGGAATCTACAACTACAAAAACAACCAAAAAATGAGCCATGAGAGAAAAAAAACCCAAAAAATAAATATGGTGGAATATCCTAGGAAGCAGATGAAAAACATCAAAAGATAGTAGTATAGTAGAAGAAAGAAGAGAAGAAGAACCTGAAAGACAAGGCCTCCACCACCTTTTGGGTTTAGGGAGAAGCGTGAGATTGTTGAGGTGAAGATGAAACATGAGAGTGAGAGAGAAGTGAAAATTGAAATAGACGTTTTGGAGTTGGGGAAGAGAGTAAGAGAGAGAAGAGTTGGAAAGGCTCTAGAGTTGCAGCGAAAGGAAGAGAGAAGAGGAGAGAGAGAGAGAGGCAGAACAAATAGGAGGGAAAGGGATAAAAACATAGGAAAGCGAACGAGACACAGAATGCAGCGGGCCACAACGCAACGTGACAGCCAAATATTCTTGGCCTCCACAGCCAACAGGAAATAACATAAATCTTGACTGTTTAACGTTGTGTAAAGTGGTGGGGCCCACCATTTGGTCCCACAACAAAGACACCATAGGGAGGGACGTCCACTGCAGTCTAAATACTCAGAATCAGGGGTTTGAAATCTCCGATTAACGAGATGTCAATATCTTTCTCTCTTTTTTAATAAAAACTAAAAACATCTCAGATTATAAAAAAATTTGAAAAACACAAACATTGCCGATATCGACCAGGGCCATGATTGAAATCAAGATTTATTTAAAAACAAAATGATAAAGAAAGATATCAGCCATAAATTCAAGATAACTATCGTATATCTCGGTCGATGCGATATATATGAGCTGAGATTTGCCTCCCTATTTAAAATATTAAAATAATGTATATTTTTTCAGGTGTCCGATTCATTAATTAATAGTATTCTCAGGTAATTAGTAAGATTCGAAGTAAGCTGCAGAGGTGGAAAATAAATTTTCTTTCTGTTCCTGCCACGGGATCATTTGGGCTGTTGGCCCGCATGCCCTCCGGTCCACTAAGGATCTGCCAACTACTTGACTCATTTTGTGATGCAGGCATTGGATGCGATAAATCCGATGATGATCCGATCAAGTCCCAAATCTTCAAGATCGATGAAAGGAAGAGAGGCCCCATTTTAAGGGCCATGTAAGCAGCCACGTCATTTCTGTGGGGCCCACGGAATTCCACCAAACAGAGGCGCTCGGATGAGAAGGAGCCTTGCCTGCTCTGTTTACAGATTGAAATGAAAGGTGCTGCCTGAACCGATGAAAAGAAATAAAATAAATAAATAAATGGCCAAAGATCCACTCTTGCAATCCAGCAAGAGGGTGAAGAAAAAATGGAAGGAAAAATCTGCAGACAAATTCTATCAATCAACACCCAGCTGGCCAAAAATCTGGATACCATGGTTGTGAAAGCTAAGAGAAGAACGAAATAATAGAAAGATTGAAGAAAGGAAAAATAAAGTAAAAAAATCAGCAAAAAGAGAGAAAATCATCGGTTTGCTAGCAAAAGAAATAAAGAAAGATGAGAATGCCAGAACGTGAATCAAAGTGGAGAGGAAAGAAAAGAAAAATAAGAAAGGAAAGGGAAGCTGCAATCCGTGTGCTGTGAAAGAAGAAACATTTGAACATTTGACAGGAGAAAAACTGGAACATAGAGTTATGTAGGTATTTTGATTTATATTTTGATTAAATTTTATTTCCCTTTAGATTTTAAATAAGGCCTTATAAATACATTGTTTGGCCCAGGCTTGTTATTATTCAGACATTATTTTACTTTAAAATTTATCAGTGTGGTGCTTTCTCCTATTTGTAGTGAGTTTTCTTATTTTCTTTTGAACTTAATTTTATATTGTGTGTGGAATAATTTTTGTTAAGAGTAATTGGATTATTTAATTGATTATTTAATTGCATTTCATTTAGTGCATTTTCCCAATATCTGATAAAAATTTAAATTTCGCGATTAAAATTAATTCATTAGAAGGTGTTCCGAATTTATTTCGAATTTGAGTTGGATTAGAGATCATGTATGTTTAATTTTATTGTAGTTAATTAATTAATTAAATGCATAAAATTTTATATTCAAACTCCCAATTTCTCATTTGATTAATTTTCTTGAATCCTTAATTTCTTTGATGATGTTGATTCTGCCAACAATCCCATCGAACTTAGTGCCTCGTTTTATTTTTCTTGTGAGTAATCAAGAGATTTGAGAGAGGCCCCTTTCGGATTTCAATCTTGAAACCCGCAATTCGGCTTAAAATCTCGAGTCCAAAGCCTATCATTAAACAAATCAAAAAACTCAAAAAAAATTATAAACTGCAGCATTCAAATATTATTTATGAGCATTCAAATAATAAATACTATTTTTTGAATCTCCTCTTGTAAAGTCTAGCTCATTCAAGACAAAACATTCGTTCATAGAACTCGTGTCATTGCTTCAGGTGCCCCACCAACCATGGAAGTAGAAGTAAGAAATTCGATCCACTATTTAATGCCAATCAGAAGTGTTTGTGTAACACCGCACCTACATGGGGGTGTGGGAATTGTCCCGCATCGCCCATGAAGTGGGTTATGGAGTGTGTTACTAAGAGGGGGTAGCCCCCTCACCCAACACGAGGTCTTTTGGGCCGGGTCTAGTGGGACAGGGCCCAAAGCAAAATAGTGTGGGTCCGGTTGGAGCCCAAAGAACACAATATCATATTGGAGGTCAGATCGTTACAACTGGTATCAGAGTATGGTTCATTACTCAGACTGTATGGGCCCTCTACTTGTGACGTTGTCTGTTTGTATGGACCCTCTAGTCTGTTTCAAATCACATATTTAGATTAAGGATTCCTTTCGTAAACTTAAACACTTGCTTATTCAACAATACAAGCTCATCAGGGACATGGGTTCACCCATGTTGGACTTTGGGTTTAAACCCCTAGCTTTCCATTAGAGGAAAATTGTCTTTTTATCAAGCACTTTAAGACTTAAATGCAGAAAAAGTTGTGTATGAAGGTAGCAAAACACCTCACTGAACTTTGAAAGTCCTTTGGTCATGAATGGATGGTCTCTAAATTAGGCCAAGGAGTGGTGCCTTCTTTCTTTATGTAACGGTGCAATATGATGTCACCAGTGTGTTCATGATATGGTAGAACTATGATACTTTGAGGATTGGATTACTTTTATGAACTATATGATGGGAACATTTAATGTATTGTTACATCCAATTCCATCTCATGAATGTACTGATACTCAAAATATCTTCGAATAGGATATAAGGCACTTGAGAGGAGAAAGAAACACAAAAAGGTAAGACTAATACAATTCAGACACCCTTGCTCTTGATTATTGTTTAAATTGGTTTCTCTAGTATGTAGTTTTATGTATTTAAACTATCAAATTTTCTCCTTAGGGATCAATTAGTGGGATTAGGCTACATCTTCTTAGTGATTTCCCTACTCACTTATTCAAGTTTGGCCAGCCCAAAGAACCAACCTATGCTTTGCCACATTCCTTTGTTGTCAATTTATGCTCTCTATGATTCTAAAACATGTGTCAAGATCATGAGCACTGAGCTATGACCTATCCTTCGAGGGGCGTTGTCAATAGGTAGCCCATGTGAGTAGTCTATATGATATGGGAAGTAGGATAACTTGAGATGCATTATATTTGAGCAAGCTCGGCCTTACTTTTAGGCGAACTAGGTTGCCGCCTAGGGGCCCCAAATAGGCAGGCCCATAAATCCATAAATTCAGTAGGATAGGCACAGTAAAAATGCTCACACGTTCGACTTCCTAAAAGCCTTTTGCGGCACACGCGCTTAAACACCCACTCATTCTGTCGTTCAACTTCAGAAAACTGTGCAATGCAAGTGTGCAACACGCACGTCGCCACACCCTTTAGTTCCAAAAACCCTGGAAAAAAAAGATATTTTCTCTGTCTCTCTTTGCTCAGTCGCTCTCTACCTCTATCTTGCTCTCCTCTCTGCTGCCTCTCTGCTATCTCGCTCTTTGCCTCTCTCTCTCGCTCTCTGCCTCTATCTATGCTCTCTCGCTCTGTCTCTCTCTTCTCTCTCATTCTTTGCCTTTCTAGCTCTCTCTATCTCTCTCCTTTCTCCCTGGGCTCTCTCTCGGCCCACGTTTCTTCCCCGATCAGCCGACCACTCCCACATTCGTTAAATTGGTAAGTTCTTTCTATTTTCTTTCTCTTCTCTGTAATTTTTCAGATTCAGATTCAGATCCATTCCCTGTAATGTATAGATTTGTGAGAGATTTTCATTACATATGTAATTTTACAAATTATTTTTAAAACCAAGTGCTTTGATTTGTGCTTAATTAAAAAGAATCAAAGATTTATTTTATAACTTTGAGATTGTGATTTACTGTCTTTTAATAATTTTCAATACCCTCAAAGACTGGTATTGGTATTATAACTTTGAGATTGTGATTTACTGTTTTATAACTTTGAGATTGTGATTTATTGATTACGGTCATCTTGTCCATTACGTATCAAGGGACAACCACTCAACCAGGGACGGAGATCTGGCTCAAGATTTAGCCCATCAGAATTCCTAAATGGAATATTGTGAAAAAAAAAATCATCCAAAGTTGAGCTCATGATAGAAATAATCAAATAATATAATATGATTTTAACATGATTTTCAAGCACTATATAATATGATATTTCAATCTGTGATGTGTTATAAACTACCAAACAGCAAGGTTCTATTCAGATGAAATTTTTATTATCAAGATTTAGAAATTATTTTGAGAGCTCAGTTTCCTCTTACTCGTTAAATATTTAAATTGATTTTTTTTATATTGATATTTTGCAGTGAAATTGATTTTGTGACTGTGATTGTGATTAATCTTGTGTGGGCGAGGCGGCGGACATGTGGCCATTTTCAATTGATCCTAGTTTATTCGCAAATCAAATCAGGTTTTATTGTTATTTAATTTTGATTATCTAACTGTTAATTTTGTATTGGTTATCACTATCATTATGTCTAATAGAAAATATCCTTCGGGACATGAAAAAAAAAATGGCAAAAACAAGTTCAAGAATTAATTGAATCTCAAGTATGATCTCTTAATAGATATTTTAGCAAAAGTAAACAAACAGAAAGTTCAATTGAAGATTTGGTTAATGACGAACATAATGATAATGAAGAAACTATAAATGAACGTAATGATATTAACTTGGTGAATAAAGAACACATAGATGAGAGTGATAATGAAAATAAAAATGAAAATGAAGAAAATGAAAAATTCAATGAACATGTTCTTTTAAACACTTATGATCCCAGTAATTGGAAAAATATTGACAAAAAATTGAGAGATATATTAGTAAAAAGAGGTCCCATAAGAAATACATGTAACGCCCCGACCCGGAAGTGGGCTTGGAAAGCTATTTTTTTTTTTTATATATCCTTAATAACTCCTAACTTGGTTGGATCAAAAGTTAGACCCAGAAATAAATGTCACACATGCTCTTTACGTGTGGACTCAAACATGTACCATATATCTACCCATTTATAAGCACATATCATACAAATAAATATTTTCATCACAAAAGACATTCTCATTCATAATAGAATTACTATCAGTAACATGGTGGTTCATACATGATTACAAAATAAGTAACGCATGAGGTACTTTACACAAAAACATGGTTCAAAGATCCAATTGTCAAAATAAATGAAATTCCTATCCGTGGAATTCTAGGTAACCGTAACAGCTTATCCATCCTAAGTTTGAATGGAGGTTCTTCCTCCTCGAGTATATCTCCTGAAATGTGAGTGGTGCGAGCTAACTAGCTTAGTGAAAATAACATAACAATGCAGTGTAATGAACATCAGGTTAGCCAAAATCAACAATTTCATCATAATATGTTCATCATGCCAATATATATCAAGTAATCTTCATAACTGCTGACATCCAATGTAACACCTAAACACTACACAGACTATAAGCATTAAGTCCCGACACTGTCAAAATGCAGAATCTTGCAAGTACATCTCCGACACACTTGGGTCGGTACTGACACACCTGGGCCAATAGACGCAAGCCAACACACCTGGGCCGATAATAGTTTAGCAGTTAATGGTACGTGGAAGCAGTATCAATATCACTATACCTCATAAGCAGTTCATCATCATAATCACAATATACGATAAATATCATTAATATCAATAAACATTTTTTACAATAATGCATCATGTCTAGGCATATAAGTGGATTCATCAAATCTGATCCTTAAAACCACTCATTGCATTAGATCATTTTAACCTGATTTACTCCTACTGCAATGTTAAGTCTTCTCACCGAAAGTGTGGGGCATTAAAGTATCTGTCAAACATGCAAATAGATATATAATCAATAGTCAATCAATATATACAGATATAATACAACACATATTCATAATATTTCAAGTCCCTCTATCCTATTTTCTAGATAAATTCCAAAGGAAATGGATCTGAGTCTCCTAAATGGGTTACTATCCATTTTATAATTACAATAATCAACAATATAATAATGTACTCAGGCCACTACACGTATTGCCTCCTCGAAATGACCATGGAGACATATTGAGTTAGGCCTACAAATATAAGATACTCAGGTCACTACTCATATATTGATTTAGGTCTAGAGATATAGGATGCTCAGATCACTACTCATATATTGAGTTAGGCCTAAAGATCACTTAGTGCCCGAACCTGTAACGCCCCGCTCCTTTTTACAGCCTAAACGGGTCGTGACCCGTTTAACTGCAGGCTGAACGGGGTCATCCAACGCATTATGCACCTAAGGGGTCTTACATCTCAGATTTGTGGTTGAGGGAAAATGAATATATTTTTTTAAAAAAACTATAGGTAAAATAACAAAGGCATCAAATCCTTTAAGCCCAATTTTTACACATCGCATGAATCATAATGTCATCGACAATATGAAATAAATAACATCTATTATCAACATCAAATCTAATCTCACTGCTCACATGTCATTCCATAAAATAAAACAAAATCAATATCCTCAAAGTTCTCAACTATTTCAAACTAACCAATCAAATCTCTCAAAATACATAATAGCAAATGAATAAATCCAATCACATGAATCCACAATTATTCTAAGAAATTAAATATTCATCCTTGACAGTTTCTAAACATCAGTGGTCTCCTCCAATCCTAAGTCCAAAGGATTACCTACAATTTAAGGGGTGTGAGCTCCAAGCCCAGAGAAAGAATACAATAGCACATATCCAAAATATGATATCTCCAATATACTCAATGTATCACAATTAAAGAAATAGTAAAAACATAAGTAATTGAATATGCATTTAATGTCCATAATTTGTGTCATGTAATGCACAATGCTCAATGCCTCATCCATTCACAACAACTCCTACTATATTTGGTGGTCTACCCGCCGAAGCGAGGCTAACACAACACCACATGAAATGGCATACTCGCCAAAGCGAGGCTATCACAACACCACATGAAGTGGCCTACCCGCCGAAGCGAGGCTAACACCACGACCAAATAACAATCTACGTGAGCTTTCATGACTCAACAATTTAAACCTGCCACATGCGTGCTACTCACTAAAAGCGAGGCCATACACTACCACCGTCGTGATCTACATGAAACAAGGCTATCACAACACCACATGAAGTGGCCTACCCATCGAAGCAAGGCTAACACCACCACCAAATAACAATTTACGTGACATTTCATGGCTCGACAATTCAAACATACCACATGCCTAGTACTACTCACTAAACGCGAGGCCATACACTACCACCGTCGTGGTCTACATGAAAGATCACGGCTCAGACCTCCATACCCATTCCATGAATATCAAGATGCCATACTCAATGCCATGCCTACTATGCATTATCTCTATCATCGTGCCACATGTTTTGTATTATATTAACATGTCATGAATCTCATCATCAACACTATATTCTAGGCAGGATTTTATAATCTCAAATTAACATAAACAACATGTACATGTTTTAAAACATCAAAATCAATCTCGACAATATCACACATGCATAATAATAATTCATATCACAGTATTATTACTATGATAACACAATATCATAAATCCATCTAAATAACATAAAAATAATTCTATAGTAGACAATAAAACATTCATCCAATTCGAACATAATTATTGGACCTTTCAATAAGGCTAGTGACTAATTTTCAACTATCCGGGCAGACTGAGTCCCTCACGGCCATTTAGAACATTTAACCTATCCCCTTACACTACTGTGAGTAAGCACCAGATTACAACCACTATTGTTACATATACCCAGTCCATATTATAGGTCCAACATTATATTCCCAAAACACATTACATAATGCAATATTTTTCCATTGCTCAATCACATAAACAAAATAGAGAATAGCATGCACAACAAAATATATTGTATTGTTTTCTCTCACCTAAAAAGTTCGTAAAGTGTAGGTGACGAATTCAAACGCATTCCAACTTGAAATCAATCAATAAGACGTCCGGGAAGTGCTGCACAGAATTCGTTTGAAGTTTTGAGTATTATTTAATATTACTCCCAACTTGAATTAAATAAGTGAAAAATGGATTCCTAAGGTCCACGCTTAAGGTTAAAAGTTGAGTCCACACACTGTATGTTCGAACCATGCCTAAACCGACTTGGTGCTAACAAGACAACGAAAACTTTGCCCATGAATTAAGTAATACAAACAGGTAAATGATTAAAAACATAAATATGAGTTTTCCCCAAAACTAGTACTCAGATGCATGAGATAGTTTTGCAAAATAGTGAAAAAAAAATATACTTTCTTACTCAAATAAAGTGAGACTCAAGTATGGAAACTGTAATAAGAAAGATGTTGTTGCAACATAATGAGGGATTTTGTAGAAATATATTGATTAATAAGTGAGAAAGTAAAAGTAATTCGGTATCTACTAGCATTTTCAAAATCTTATGTTATGTAATAATGTTACATAATGTAACAAAGTAAAGTAAAACAAGACTGGCAAAGAAGATCTATACAGATTCAAAAAAATGTACTATCTTAATAAATCAAATACATGCTTAATTGGTCTTTGTCACCGAATGAAAGAATTGGTGGAAATATTAATTGAATGAATAATAAGTTCAAACTAACGAAATAAATAAATAGGAAAACTTTGGTAAATCAACCTACTATGAAAATCAGTTGTAACCATTTTAAAAGAATAGGTATTTACTAGTTTAAAAGCATACAATAATATACTTCAATAAGGTGATCAGATTATCTAAAAATATGAGATTCATTAATTACCTTAGTCATACAATATAATAAACAAATAATGAAATACTGAAATCCACCTGGAACGGTTGTGGATGAAGAGTGACTAGGCATCATAAAGGACGACAATGGTATGCCTAATGTCTCACACAAAGCACATTGTCCAGACCTAACTCTCAAGATGGAAACCGAATTGACGTAGTAGTCATGAAAATCAACACGGGCAATAGAATTTACTTAGCTATGTGGCACAGAGCTCAACCTCATTAAGGTCATCCCCAAAACATAGGACATAATCTCTTAAAGGAACCATAGGATTTTTCCGTTCAGATTTAAACTCAGTAAAAATATTTAAGGATCAGAGATTAGAACTATAAAATACCTGTAACACAACGTTGGCTGTAAGAAGAAGGGTTGTCCACCATTTGGGAAGATTGGTTGGGCTGACGGTGGTGTTTTGGACCTTCTTCTCTTCGTTGTCGTTGCTTGGGTTCCACTGGAATCACCGTATGGCAGTGAGAGAAAAGCGAGAGAGATGCCGATGGAAAGAGGGAGGAGATGAGGTGTTTGTGAGAGCAATTGGGATTTTTCCCCTTCCGTCGAGTCTATATAGTTGATAGGTTCGGCCACATCAAATATGGAAGAAAAGATCAGAATGAGTACAAGAAGAAGGAAAGGGATCGGTGAGGAAGATGGAGTTTGCTACCGTTTTTGGAAAAGGAGGAAAAGGAGGAATCGTATTTGGGAAAGGAAGAGATGGAAAGGGATTCATTTGAAAAACCCTTGAGGGATACGGTGGGATTTAGATTTCCATCGGTGACTTAAGGATTTTAGGGAATATAAGTCGAAGGGGGTATTTCACCGTGAATGGGATTCACGGGTGTGGGTCTCCAAAGGGCCCACACGGTTTAAGTTATTTATTTAATTCCTAATACAAGAGAAATTAAAATTCTAATTTCTATGGGAAGTTCGATCCAAGAATGTGGGTCTCAAGGTTCCATCCAAAATTATAAGTTTTAGATTTTTAATTTTACAATTCTAATTGGAATTCTTAACTTTGCAAATTAAATTTTAATTTGATAATTAAATTTTCCATTAACTCAATCTCAACTCGGAGGGGATAAATTCATAAATTTCTAATTAAGGAAAAGGTGTGTGCATTGTGGAACCTATATTAATTAAATTTTAGGTTTTGTGTGTTTATTTATTTTATTTTAAACAATAAAAATAAAAGAAAAATAATACATAATTTCATGCAAACACATCAAGAGACCTATTTACTATTTTAGTTTTACCCGATTCGATTGACCCGCTACTCCAGGTCGGGTCATCATAGAATCATTCTTTTCTATAGAGCGGCGAAGTTAATTGCTCAGCTACTAATAGCTATCGGACTGCATAAGCCACAGATAAAGAGTATTGGCTTGGAAGTGAATACATAATATATATGTATACATATAATAATACAAACAAAAGGGTTACTATCATTTTTAATTTAATGGCCTTCAAGATATATTACTGAAACAAATAATATTCCAATTTTACAATTTTAGAAAATAAATCAATCTTCTCATTTTAAATAATCTCATAATACTTTCATAGACTAAAATCAATAAAATATTTTGATTTAATATATATATATATATTAAACAATATAATTTCATAATTAAAGAAATACCATGGTCTTGAGTAATCATTTTTAATCAGCAATAAAAATAGAATGAAAACATATTAGAAATCCTAAAATAGTGAATTAACAATTTAATAGAATAAACAAAAGAAAGATGAGGAGCATTGGGTGTTGTTGGAATTGTGGCTTAATTCATCAACATGCAAATGGAGTCCATGTGAATTAAAATTCAATCAGGACCAAGGCTGGTTTCATTCGAAGGTATCCAGCATGGGTTTAGACAAGAAGTTTGATTTAGATTGGTGTTATTCTCTACAACAATATGCATATACAGCTCTAAGTAGGGTCTTGGTCAATTTATAGAGTCCTACAGTTATTAGACTAAAATAAAAGATAACTTAACTTTTATTCAAAATAATTATACTAAAAATAACAAAATATAAATTAAGTTAAACAAAATAATATTTATTTAATAAAATAAATCAAGGTAAATGAATGAAAGTATAAGATACCTGGAGATTGTGCTACTGGCCGAAAAGGTGGTGAAAAGTGAGAGTTAAGTGAGTAAGGGTCAAGAGAGAGAAAGGGACTGTGAGTTATGAAAGTTTGCTGAGAAATATTGGAAAAGAAGCTAGATGAAAAAAAAAAGAAAAAAAAGGTAAAGGCAACAATTTGTAAAAATCTTATTTCTCATCTTCTCCTTAAATAGAAAAAATAAAAAAGGCTATATGGCTGCATGAGAAGCCACATAGCTACCTATGATACTAGCTTTGATGAATCATCATAGTAGATTGATGATTCATTGCATAGTTACAGTTTGTGAGTAGTAGATGAAAGATAACTAATTTTAATAAAGTATATATATATTATTTATTTATTTTTACTTCAGTCGGTTTGTAAATATTATCATGTTGCTGTAGCTATAGTAGCTTATACTATTCATAGCCTATATAATATTACTTTATCAAAGTTATATTTCTATTTCATCTTCTCACTAATATTTAACTAAAAAGATTTATTCAATTTAATCTATTTGATCCAAAATGTTGAGTTTTTAAAATATTTAAATACCATATAATTTTGAAAAGTTATAACCCATTAAACTTAATTGATTTAAATAAAAAATCACTTTTTAACACTATTCTCTTAAATTAAGTTGTATTATTTAAAGCGTTTGAAACCTTAATTTCTAGATCTAGAAAAATAAATGATAGATTTAAACATAGATTAAACACTACGTATTTTCTTAGAATTCTTTAATTTTTAGAATTATTTTTTAATAACTATTTTCATAAATAGGGACCTTTTAGGGTCAAGTTAAATATTTCTGAAAAAAAAAATTATAAGATCTTATAAACTCTAAATTTAAAATAACTAAAAAGTTGTATATTTGAAAATCTAATTAGCTTAGTTGAAATATTTTTCAATTAAACAACGGTCAACACCACCAAATAGTAAAAACTATGCAGAATTACAACTTTGCCCTTCCAACTTAAATGAGTTGGATCGATGAACTACCGAACTCTGATTGGGCCAAACGTGGACTTTTCACAAAGCTCTCACTGTAATCTTCATGATTAGTAGGTCAGATCATGATTTATTAAAATAAATCATATTAATTAAGCCTAATTCGGGTCAGGGTATTCCAATACTAATATTAACTTTCCTAAAAATTTAAATAATAGACATTTTTAGAAAAACAAGATAGAGAATGGCTAGTTTACTCAATTGCTTTGGATGAAATATTTTATTTTTGCTGTTAACTGTTTAAGGAAGATGAAATCAAAACTCAATTGACAGATGAAAGAAGTAATGACTGGAAAAATCTTGGTTATAGACTTAAGAGCCATGAAACTACTAATGACCATATTACTAATATGAGAAAATAGATGGAATTGAAATTAAGATTATAAAAAAAATGAAACAATTGATATAACTGTGCAAGAACAAATTAATAAAGATAGGGAACATTTGAGACAAGTACTATTAAGAATAATTGGTGTTGTGAAAGCTCTTCCTAAAAACAATTTGACATTTCCTGGAGACAATGAAAAGATTTATGAAAAAAGTAATGAATTTTTTTTAACTTTTATTGAAATGATCGCAGAATTTGACTCTATAATCCAAGAACACATTCGACGTATTCATGATAAAGAAATTCATTTCCACTATCTTGGTCACAAAATTCAAAATGAATTAATACTTTGTTAGCTGGTGAGGTAAAAAATGCAATAATTAAAAGGATAAAAAAATCAAAATATTTTTCGATTATCCTTGATTGTATTCCATATATAAGTTATGAAGAACAAATTTCTATTACGGTACGTTGTGTGGATATTTCAATAAGTTCAGTAAAAGTAGAAGAGTTTTTCTTAAGATTTTTAAAGGTGGACGATGCATCGGGATAATGACTTTTTAATGAACTTAAAGATATTTTAAAAACTCTTGAACTTAATATTGATGATATAAGTGGATAAGGATATGATAATGGCTCTAATATGAAAAAGAAAATAAAGGAGTATACAATAGGCTACTAAAAATAAATCCTAAAGCATTCTATACTCCTTGTGGTTGTCATAGTCTTAACTTGGAACTTTGTGATACGGTAAATTCTTGTTTTCAAGGTAAAACATTTTTTGGAATTATACAACGTATATATAATGTATTTTCATCTTCTACAAAACGGTGGACAATTTTTAAAGATTATGTTAAAGTATCACACTTAAGCCATAATCACAAACACGTTGGGAAAGACACATTGAAAGTGTAAAAGCAATTAGATTCCAAGCTCCATAAATTAGAGATAATTTAATTGACTTAGCGAACACTTGTGAAGGTCCTAAGACAAAGAGTGATGCTGAAGACTAAGCAACATTAAAATTGAAAATTTTGAATTCTTATTTGGCATTGTTATTTGGTATAATATATTGTTTGCACTTAACAAAACTAGCAAAACTTTATAAACAAAAGACATGAATATTGATGCTGCTTTAAAAATTTTAAAACGACTGATTTTTTTCTTTTGAAACTCAAAGAGAAAATGGATTTGAATCTGCCACGCTTGATGCTAAAGAGATTGCTAGAGAAATGGAAATTGAACTTATATTTCGTGAAAAATGTATTATTCGTCGAAAAAATATTTTGATGAGAATGCTAGTGATGAGATAACACAATCACGTGAAGAATATTTTAGAGTTAATTACTTCTTACATATAATTGATCAATCTCTTTTGTCACTTAAGACTAGATTTGAACAATTTCAAACATATGAAGATACTTTTGGATTTTTGTTTGAATTGGAAAAGTTAAATTCTTTAAATGATGATAATTTGAAGAGTTCTTATAATAAGTTTGAAGATTTTCTAAGACATGACATGATTTCTGATATTGATGGAAGTGAATTATTTTTAGAATTGCAAATTTTGAATAATGCAGTACCAAAAGAAGTAAAAGAAATAATTGAAGTGTTAAATTATATGAAAAAAATAAATTCTTGTTTTCTAAATGCATGGATTACTTGTACAATAATGTTGATTATACTAGTTACAGTTGCCCCTACAGAAAAAAGTTTTCAAAGTTAAAACTGATAAAATCTTATCTTAGGTTTAAAATGTCACAATAAATATTAAATGGATTATATATCTTATCTATTGAAAAGGATATGTTAAAAAAACTTGAATATAGTAATTTTGCATATCAAAATCCGAGAAGAATAAATTTAAAATAATACTTTGTTATAAATTTGATTATGTCTCTGCTGCATTTGAGCACAATTTACCTTTGCTTCTTTTCTTAGAGTCCACTCTTCTCTCTATTCTTCGGGTGGGTCTTCCTCTTCATCACTTGATCCTTTATGAGGAAATGACTTTCTCCAACAATCTTTGGACCTGGTGCTATCACGTTCGAGCGATTAAGGCCCTCCTCGACAGATTTAGTTCTGGCAAGGTTAAATTCACCAGCGACAAGAACTCTCGCGCTTTGAATTTTCCAAATTACTTGCTGGTTGGTAAACCTTCTGGCATTTTTTCCTAAGGTATTTGATCCCATAAGTGATTGTTTATAGGCGGTTCTTTCCCTGGCCCAAGGTGTGGGCTTGCCCCTCTATGTTGTGGGCCATGTTTCTCGACCTTTGTTTGTTTGGGCCTTTTTTTTTTTCCTGTGTCTGGCCCAGGCTATAGGTTGTATATTCCTTTTTTTTTTTTTTTTTGTGGGCTCTTCTTTTGAATGAATAATACTAACCATTCATTAAAAAAAAAAATTGATTATAATATTTTATTTGAATGTTTCACACTTTCTAAAAAAAAAACATCTTTAAGAGTTCTCCTAGGGCCCTTGAAATCTCAGAGCCGGCACTGTATTTGGGCCAAGTAGCTATTTTCACACCATTGGTCATTGGAGAGTTGAGACCACCATTACTACATTTCATGTTACAGGAGGCAGCCCTCTGTGATGGTATGATCCAATGCCCAAGCCCATAATTCATTAATTTGTGATTTTAGGACTCAATGGTAGTCGTTTCGGGTCTATTTTATGCCCGCCATTTTTTTTTTCTTTAATTTTGGACGAAAACATCGAATTGTCTTCGATTAATGAATTTGATTCACTTCAAATTCACCTTCGGTTTTCTGCATGTAGCTGATGATGATGGCCTTATCAACATATTCATGTACTTACATAAGATTACAACTCAATCATTGAAGCAAAAAATAAAAAATAGAATGGGAATCTTGCATGGCTGACTTAGCACTTTAGGACCACATGGACGACCTCTATGCACGCTCAAGCTTTGGTTGCCTTCCTCTTTGACCACCTTGCCTACACTTGTGATCACTTCAAGCAACGAGAAGCAAGGAAATGGACCACTTCAAGCAAGGAGAAGCAAGGAAATTCATGTATCTTCTCTCTCCCATGCATATTTGTCTTCTAATTAGGTTGTTGGACATGCAAGTAGGGCTGAAATCGGGCTGGGTTGGGTCAGATTTTAAATATGGAACTCAACCCGATCCAACCCGAACTTTAGACCCATACGTCTTGACCCGACCCAACCTGAATTATAACCCAACTCAACCCGAAACCCGACACACCCAGCATTTTGAATCTAATTTAGCCTACTTTTTACCGGGTCGGGTCGGGTTTACTTAAAAATCTCTCAATCCAACCCGACTCGAGTTTAATGCAGGTTTCTGACTTTTCAACGATTTTCAGGTCGGGTCATGCAGGTTCGGGCCAAAACCCGACCCGAGTTTCACTCCTACATGCAAGCCTTTTATTTGGGTCCTTGGATCCATATACCATGTCCACAGGCTGACTTTTCATGAATTTGATGGGCTTTTGAGTAGAAATTTGTGGGTCATTCATGTTGTGAAGTGAATTGGACAATTTTTTCTTGCAATTCTTCATTGTTGCCCCCATCAAACACATGCACATCTATATTTGATGTAGTATAATCAAACTTATCAATGCATCTTCATAAAATTATCATGTCATAAATTGGCTGGATTGATGAAGTAGTTTCATCCACCCTTTAGTGATAGACGTATAAATGCGGCCTGATTTGAAGACACACCTCCTATACATTTTTAGGTTTTAAATATACAAAGAGTCGTCTATAAGAAGACAATGACACTTTTGAATGGTCACTCGCTAAATAAGGCATGGTCATCCTTCTTTTATTTAATGATGAAGACACAACTGAACGTTTTTTTTTCTTCACAACAAATGAAAGTTCTGATATCAAGGATATTTTCAGATTTCTAGCAAGACCCTTACCAACAGAAAATACTTCATCTGATCCTTAAATATGTGTGTGTAAATATTTACAGTAAAAAACCCTAAAAATTATAATAAGGCAAATATCTCACATACGGTCAATCATCAATTAGGGGCTTTTTGAAAAATCTTTTATTTTAGGAGTTGGGTTTTTTCCTTTTTTCCTTTTTTTCCTTCTTGTTCCAAAGGTGAATATCACATAACTTAGACCTTAGGAATCCCTCCTTGGTAGCCTACAAATCTGCATTGAAATTATATTGAATAGAATTTCTAAATTCCCAAAAAAGAATTCTATATCGATAGCAGTAGAATTCTCAACTTTGTGAACCATAAATTGTACTGAAGCTGCTCCAAACATGACCCACCATCTCATAAAAGATAGGCAAGCCGTTTTAAGCAAAGGCTTTGAAGGACAAACCGGACACTGCTCAAACTTCAAATGAATTTTGGCGTGATGTGAGTAGAGAATCAACTTAAATATTCAAATTAAGTGAAGGAATCAACACGAATGTTTGATCTTATCTTTATATTTATTTTTTAAAGAGAAGAAAGTTGAAAAACAGAGGAATCACAACCTCAATAGTGACTGGTGATGGTCAGGACTCCACCAGCAGATCTCTGGTCAGGAGGCATCTCTCACGCTAAGATCCATTTTGCGGCAAAAGAGAACTACTTGGACCTTTGCATGAAATAAAAAAAAAACAACCTAACATTTAGGAATGAAAGAGGAGCCCAACTATCATTATACGTTCAAAAATCTTTCATAAGCTGATGTTTGATTATCTTAATCTGCAGTCCAAATCTGTCTTGGCTCTGTAGCGTTTCACATTCCTGCGATGAGAATCTAAAATGGGTTATTTTTTTCTTTATTATTTTAAGGTTCTTTTGTCTGTAAACACACTGTCTATCACGAAAATTGCCGATGAATTTGTTTATATAAATATTTGTGATTTTTTTATGACCAAAGTGTCTAAGTCTTTTAGATAACCGGACTAATTCTCGAGGTATATGGAAGCCTCCCTACACATACTCACCGGATAACTTTACAAGAAGTGGTCTTTTGAGGTTCAATGAGAATTGAACTCAGAAGTCCCATTTCTTGAAGTGGATTCCTAACTATCAATCCAACCTCCTTAAATTATACTAGGGCTGAAATCGGGCCGGGTCGAGTCGGGTTTTTTAAAACCCAACCGACCCGAGTTACTAAGCTATAGAATTCGACCCAACTCGACTTGAACTTCTGACCCCAACCCAACTTGACTCGAATTATAACCCGACTCAACTTGAATTCTGACCCGACCAGCGTTTTTAACTTATTTTAACCTAAATTTGATAGTGTCAAGTCGGGTTTGATCGGGTCGGGTCGAGTTAACTTGAAAATCCCTCAACCCAGCCCGACCCAAATTTAATTCGGGTTTCTATCTTCTCAACCCGACCCGACCCGCTGAAAGAGAAAAATAGTTTTTCAATGTCCAACTTTGATACTTGTTTACGTGGGTAAGACCCTTGCATAGAGGAACTAGTGACTTTCTATGATGCTTGAAGTCCCACAAGATCCAAAGACGAATTCCTAATTAATCACAGAAAAAAATCTATCTTATAACTCATATGCACCAACTATTTACTTCAATTGAATAACTAATTGAAATATTTAAATTTCAAATGGAGTCTTTCAATTAGATTTCTATTCTAACAATTAAGATTTTAAAAATTAACCATATCCGAATCAACTCAACCAAGTTAAACTGTCTCCTATTCCTTTTACTTTTAGAAAAGTACAACTCAACTTAATCCAATCTCAAATCAAGAGTCACACTTAATCCCTCTCGAGTCCAAGACCAAATTTGATATTTAAAACATCAAAAGACCTTAAAAAAAAAAAGGAATGAATTAGATAATGTACAAGAGAAACCCTCTTTCTAGATCAACCCATAAGCTCTTCTTTGATCAAAAGATTCAGTAAGCTCCATCGGTAATTATGCATAAACACCACTTCATGAACAAGGAAGGAGATTAATAGATAATTGCCTCAAGATTAGTGTTTTAAAACTTGAATCTCATAAGATTGAGTCTAGAAATTCTGTCAAATTTCTATAAAAAAAATTATAAAAGTTCATCAATTAATTTAATTTGAAATTCTATCAAATCAAATCTAACTCAAATATATTTAAGTCGGTCATTTTAATTTTTAAACACTGCTCGGGACACAGGAAACACGGGTGTGAGTATAAAAGGAAGCCTTGAAGAGTCCATCTAGATTCTTAGAATTGGGATGCAAGCTGTGACTTAAATTATCCACCAACTCCACCCCAACACTTTTTTTTTTTTAAGTTTACGAGGTATCCTCGAGTGTGTGAAAACTCTCCTATTTCATCCAAACCTCAATTGTTTGATAGGATCCGCCACCGAGAAAAATGAAATAAAAAATTACCCGAGGCAACTAATTGCACCTCCTTATACAAATATTTAGTTACACGATGATTTAAAAATTAATTATCTCCTGACACACAAATTTCCACGTGTTCATTGGCACGCGAATCATGGATAGACAATACTCAAGGGAATAAAAAACACTGGATATGTATCAGTTGTATCGATACTGTATAATATCAGTCGATATATTTTTTTAATATTTTTTAAAATAATTGTTTTGATAGTTTTTTAACTTGAATCTTATATTGAATATGATTTTAAAAAATTTTAAAAGCAAAGTCTTCAAGTGTGAAAGATATTTGTCAATTTCACATATTTTTTCTTAAAATGTGAACCTTTTAAGTATTTTTATCAAGTATTTTGAATTTTGAATCTTGAATCGATGACAATCTTGAATTAGAGATTTTTTGTAAAACTAATTTACTAAAATAATATTCAGTGCTTATAATTTATAGGGTGTTTGTATAATTTTTCAATATCTTTTCGAAAAATTAATGAAAAATAGGTTTTCAAATATAATTCTCATTTTGGAGTTTCTTATGAAAAAAATTAATGAAATAATATATAAATATTTACAAAATTAAATGAAAAGCTGTAAATGTAATTGATATAGCTTTTAAGGTGTTTGATTTTTCTTAAATTCTAACATTTTTATGAAATTCAAAATTTTCACAACAAAAAAATTATTGTAATAGAAGATACATGTTATTGTGAGATATTAGAGAACATAATTTCATATTAGACGTTTCCTCATATTGGTATGTTATTTTTTCAAATTTAAGACATTCTGTATTTGTATCAAAATTTTGACTCTTCAAGGGCTAATACTCTATAAAAATATGCTGACTAGATTTTTTCTATTTTTTCCTATTTTTCTCATTATTTTATATTTTAAAAAAGAGGAGAGAGAAACCATATTGATGATACTTATTGGCCAATCGAATCTCCAAGAGAAGCTATGACATCAATCATGCAACCAAGGCATAAAAAGACATGCATATAATCCTTCTATGTGGGCCTCTTCACGAATCAAACATCTCATCATCACCGGCTAGTAATCCAATCTACTTGAAGTCGGCCTAATGATTTCTTTTCCAAATAACTTTATCACATGTTATTTTTTATCCCTTCCCTCTATGTTTTCAAAAGTCAGCGTCTCCTTCTAATGCCTTCAATCTACAACTTCTCCACTCTACGTACTGAGGTTGTACTTGGTCTTCTACTAATATGACAAAACCATCTCAAATGAGTTTTTTTCAATTTATTATCTATCGAAGTTATCTTTAGACCATCCCCAATGCATTCATTTGTAACCCTATCTTTTAGAATATCTCTCTTCACAAATCAGACATCAAAATTTATTATTTTTGCAACAAATGGGTGCTTTTGCACCGTGCCAATTCTAAGAGACATTATCCAGTCGTTTGCTTCTCACTTCTGTGCTTAGAGCTAAAGTAGAAGTTATAGTGTAACACCAAGTGAGAGCAAATTGCTTAAACCAAATGCCAATCACATGCCCACTAGGCTTCAGCCTTGCACATAATGTTGCAGAGTTCAGAGTTGTAGCTATAAAAACAACAGCTTGAAGAGTAGGAACACCAAGACACTTGTGTCTCTCTGATATGGTAATTGTGTTTAATTCATCTTAACCAATTGTTGTCTCCCCTCTGATGATGTGAAATTTAGACTAATATTAATTTAAGAAAAAAGAAAAATGTATCCAGAGAAAGGGAGAAGGGACTCAGCAGATTTAATTCTTGAAACAGCGGCTTACTATAAAAGATTTTATTCTTGAAAGGTAAGCAGGGGGCCAGGGGCTAACTCTAAAAGATTTGAGTCTTGAAAAGTAAGCCCGAAGATGTGTACCATGGGAGTGACTTATATGGCATAGCACTGAAGATAACTAGAAGTTCCAAATCAACAGTACATAGTCCTTTTACTGGAACATGTGATTAGTTGGAGATTATACAGTCCTGCAAACTTGCAGAATTCCCTGTTTATTGCATAATTAACATCACATGCTGCTTCTGACTGATAACTAAGTTCGAAAACATGGATTTGGACCCACTGAACAGTTCTCAAGCTGCTGCTTCTGAGCAGGAAGAGACCTTTTTCAGGACATAAACAGGATCCCCTACTTTAATAATCTTTCCTTTCCCTGAACTTGAAAGAGACTCCTTGCAAACTAAATTCTGTCCAAAGTAAACCTGCAAGTTTGGACATCTAATGTAAGCTAGAACCATGATAACACATGAATGGAAGGTCTTGTGACATAGCCAATATAATTACCTTTCCACGTTGTTGCTTTTTGGTTGGGCGTAAGACTTGGTCCGAGCGGAACTTCATCAGTGTTTCAGTTGGCTCAGGTCCTGAAATTCCATTTTCTTGATTGATTGTAGGCACCTGATGGATGAAAAGGTCCATATCAGCAGAACAGAATTTGACTTTATAGAGGTAGGTTTTATGATGTACCAAATACATGGTAACAGCAGGGAAGGGGAACAGCACAGTTCAGGTCAATCATCAAACAACCTAAATGTGGTTGCTGAAATTATCCAGTCTCTTAGGCCACATACACGAGTTTCATCGAAAAATGGGGTTTTCAATGAAAATCACCTCTAACAGAGGTAGAGGATGTAATTTGCAAAAAACAGGGCTGGTATCCACTCCCCCTTTTCACTTTCCATGTTCACTGAAAAAACACATTTTCAATGAAAGAGTATCTTGGTTCTAGTGAAAATAAAAAACATGTTCTCCTCTGCAAAGGCCTATTAACAATAAAATGAGTCACCTATGTTTCGTTTTGGGTCGGTGGAAGGGGGGATACACAGCTACAGTAGCATGCAGATAATTTCACTACTCAGGTGGCAACAGGTAGATAGTTTCTAGCATCATTTTGATTTCATAAATAGTGATTGGAACAATTTTATAATGTCCCAATCTGTAATTGAACACAACTTTAAATTTCACCATGAAGACTTCCAACGAGCACACATACATTTCTATCTATATAAGCTCCTTACAGTTTCAGGGATATGCAGGATGCCGTTGAAATTTGTCCAACAGAGACCAATTTACCACATGATGGACATGATCAAGACCATTTTTATCTTTCAGTTCTCCTTGTTCTTTTCTTTGAATGGAGAAAGACTGTTTTTAGTCTTTTCTCATAATATTTGACCTTCGAAGAAAAGGAAGCAAAAATTATTATAATGCATCATATTCGGTCATATTCATAGGATCGAAAGGCACATGTTTTTTGCTCATCTCTTTTATCCTAGGTACTCCACTCCATTTTACAATTTCAGCTTATACAGATCATATACATAAACAAACATTCCATTTTCCTCATACTGCTTTTTCATTTTTTCTTTTGAGTGGTAGTTAATTTCACTTTCCATCGCTCTCATCTTAAGATCTAAGGCCCCATATCAACTGGGCTCAGACTATCAAGTCTACCCCACATAACCTAGTATCTTTAGGTTAATCTAGATTCCACATCAACAAGTATTTTAGGTTAATTTGGATATTATAATTTAGAGACTATGGTCTGAATGCTTGGATCATGATTCTAGTTTTCTAGTATTATTTAGTATCATCATCATCACCATCATCATCATCAAAGCTCATCTAATCTATCTGGATTCAGGTTATGAGTACTAGTTCTCCACTCATCCTTGTTTAGGGCCAAATTCACTATAGAATATAGCTTAATTTGTGAATATTGTGAATTAAGGAAAAACTGCATTTTCTAGCTCCAATCCTTTGGATTTAAGAGGCCCAACAACAACTTGGATTAGAGTAGAGCCCATACTAACTCGTATTGTTTGTGGTAAATGAGATTTTGTAATTAGGAACTTGGTTTGCATGCCTTGAATTTAATTCTTGTTTGTAGGTACTAAGTGCATCACCATCAGGCATCGGTCAAGGCAAATGGCTCCATATATACATTCGAATCCTTTCTTTTATGAATTCTATTTACATATTCAAACCTAAGGCAGTTACCCACCATAGAAATGCCACATAACTTATTATAATAGTAAATAAGCAATGACAAAGCTGGGTAGATATAAGAAAGGTGACACAAAAACTATGTAAAATGTCATGGAATGTGTGCACCTTAACGGGGAAAGAGTTGTAGATAGCCTGTTTTTTTTTTTAAGATAACTTCATTAATAAAAAAAGGATCAAGAAAAACAAAGAAAGAAAGGCCAAAAGTAACCCACTATACGGAAAAAAGAAATCACAAAAACCCCTCCCAACCCATTACATTCACAATTTTCGCAGATAGAGACAACCCCTGACACGCCATCTCATCAGCAATTGAGTTAGCTGACGGAGGAGCCCAAGTTGAAGACAGCCTATTTGCAATTGGATCGATGACAAAATGGTGATGATTGGATGAAAGCTTGGGCTCATATCGGAAGGCCAGGAAGACAAGCTGCTTTCATATCTTGCTGCCATCCGAACCTGGATCCATTAATTTCCAAAAGAAAGGATAGGACAGCCCGTGAACTACATTGGCCCAGCTCATCTATCAATTATAGACGCCACCAAAAGGGGACAGCTGGAGACATCTCTGAAGTAGCATCTACCAGCCTGATCAACCAACCAGTTTCCCAATGAAGATTCTATCTTGGAATATTAGAGGCCTTGGGGACCCGAGAAAGAGAGCTATGGTGAAGAACTTCATTAAAAAGATCCGACCAACTATTTTTTGTTTCCAAGAGTCCAAATTAGATGATCCTTCTGATTCGATCATTCGTTCTTGTGGGGTTGGTAGTCGTTTTCAGTGGACTGCAAAACCTTCCATGGGTACCTCTGGTGGCATCATCATTTGTTGGGACTCTAGCAAACTCAACAAGGTTGATTCCTTCATTGGTGAGTTCTCATTATCTGTTTTATTCCAGGATCGAATCTCCAGTATGACTTGAATTCTATCTTCTGTCTATGGCCCTTGTGAAGAGTCTAAAAAGATTGGTTTTCTCGCTGAAATTGAATCTATTAACGGCTGATGGAACAATCTTTGGTGCATTTGCGGTGACTTCAGTCTCATTAGATTTTCTCATGAAAAAACTGGGGTAACAAGATTCACCCCTATCATGAGCCGGTTCTCGGATTGCATCTCCTCTCTTGACTTTGTGGATCTTCCGCTCTCAGGTGCTGAGTTTACTTGGTCCAACAGACAAGAGAGACCTATCCTTTCTAGGATTGACAGGTTTCTTGTTTCGGATTGGATGGACCTCTTTCCTGACTCTCACTTGTCTGCGTAACCCCGACCCACTTCTGATCATTGGCCTTTGCTTCTGGATACCTTTGACGAGGCTTGGGGCCCTTCTCCTTTCAGATTCGAATTGTGTTGGGTTAAAGAAAATGGCTTCAGGGATCACATTGCCCAATGGTGGAACGAATTCATCCCGGCTGGCAACAAGTGTTTCCTCCTCCATCAAAAATTGAAGTTTTTGAAAGGAAAGTTGAAAAGTTGGAGTGCTATCAGTTTTGGGTCCTTATCTGATTCCCTTGCCGATCTTCTTAACGGTATTAACCAGATCGATGTGTGTGAGAAAACCGGTGTGTTATCTGAAGAGGGTATTTTAATTCGCAACCATTTGCAGGATCAATTCCATACCAAGAGTTTACGGGAAGAGATTAAGTGGAGGCAAAGATCAAGAGATAAGTGGATTAAGGGGACAAAAACACAAAGTTGGAACCTTGGAGAGGAAGTGGTAAAGACTAGTTCAGCTGCATTGAGAGCTTTATGGAGGATTAGTCAGGGTAGGTCATCAGTAAGGAACCTTTTTAAAGAAAGGCTTAGATTCCCAGTGGGCAAAGGAGACCGGATATTGTTTTGGAATGACCTATGGTTGGGGGATTAGGAACAAACAAGCCTTAGTTCAGGACAATTATCGGGTGGAAGGTCCTAACATCCTTTGGTTCATCGAATTTAGGAGAGAGTTGAGGTCCTTCGAGAAGGAAAGTCTGGACGACTTATTAGGACAATTGGTTGAATTCCCGGTGGCTCAGGGGTTTATTCTATCAAATCTATGGTGGACGTAACTACACAATAGTTGAGTTCTTCGACGATGTCCCCTTGTCTAGTCTGGAAAAATCAAGCACTCCCTCAGGTTTAGGGCTTTGTCTGGTGTGTGGTGAAGAGGAAAATTCTTACAAGAATGGATCTGAGGAGGAGAGGCCGTTTGACATTTGATGAAGATTGTAGGTGTCCTCTCTACGAGTTTTCGGAAGAAATCATTGATCATCTTTTATTACTTGTCCGGCTACTTGGCACCTTCTATAGCTTAATGGGCGTTTCATGGGCCGGTGCTAGCACCTAGGCAGAAACTTTGGGCTCATGGTTTTCCTTTATCCGAATAAGAGGTGGAGGATGGTGTGCCTCACAATTCCAACAGTTATTTCCTGGGCTATCTGGAAAGAAAGAAATTTTAGAATCTTTGAAGGAAAATCCACTAAGATCTGCGAGTTAGTTCAAAAAGCCAAATGGGGACTTTGTGCTTGACTCCTACACAACAAGGAATTTAAAGATTTCAAAACCATTGACCTTTTATATTCATGGGAGGGTTGTCTGAAAGGAAGATCTAGGAGTCCCAAAGTCTTGGTGGAATGGTCACCTCCTCAACGTGGGGTTATGAAGTTTAATGTTGACGGAGATTCTAAGGGAAAACTGGGACCGGAGGGTATTGGGGGCATACTTAGAGATCACACAGGTCAAACATCCATGGTTTTCACAGAATCAGTGGGGACTAGAGACTCTAATGAAGCTGAACGCTTTACTGTCAAGAGAGCTTTGTCCATTTGGGTAGGTCTTGGTGGTGGGAAGCTTGTAATTAAGGGAGATTCGGCAAATGCTATAAAATGGGCAAAAGGTTTGAAGCGCCCCCCATGAGATTGATTACTACGGTTAGTGAGATCAGGGCACTAGTTATGGGCCTTGAGGTTTCCTTTATTCACATCAGGGATGCAACAAATGGAGTAGCGGACTACTTTGCCAAAAACAGTGTAGAGGGACCTATTCTAGGCGTCTTCTACATTTGAAGAAAAAGGGTCCTAGGATTGTACATGTTCTTGGAGCTGTTATTGTTTTGTCCTTGTTCTCTCATAGTAGTTTTTTGTTTTCGTTGTCACTTATTGTCCTTTTTGGTCTAAACCTTAGACCTCTCTTTTGTACTATACTTTTTTCTTTAATAATTTTTTTTCTTGGTTATCGCTAAAAAAAAAATTGCATTAGAATGCTTACGAAAGGATCTTTAACATAGCACCGAAGTCTGAATCTTGTGATCGTTTAAAGTGGGCCCTTGAGCCTCGTCTTTTTGTATCTTTTGATCCACATTTCATACGAAAGGAAGCTTTGAGATAGTACATGGATTATGCTTATCCGATGATCATAGAGGAGCTCCACATTTAGATCTTTTGATTTGTCCATCACATCAATGATCTGTAAGTTGTGATGGAGATCTAACACAGGGATCCTTAAATTGGACTTGAACTAGCGATCATCGGGCAAGAGTGGGCAACAACTTATATCTTTCAATTCACCCATCTGATCGTGGATCTGTAAATTGCAACGAATATCTAACACATGGATCTTCAAAATGGACTTGAACTAATGATCATCGAGCCATCAGTTGTGGACCAAATTCTACATCTTTTAAACCATACGCCTGATCATCGATCCATAACTTGTGATGGACATTCAACACATGGATTTGATCTTGTGATCATCAAGCTATCATGAGTTAGCCATGACTTATATCTTTTAGTCTACCCATTTGATCGTCAATCCATAAGTCACAATAGAGATCTAACACGTGGCTCTTTAAAATGGGCTTGAACTTGTGATCATTGGGCTATCATGAGTGAACCACAGATTTTATTCTTCAATCCACTCGTTTAATTGTCGATCCGTAAGTTGCAATGGAGATCTAACACATGGATCTTCCGAATGGACTTAAACTTGTGATCATTAGACAATCAAAAGTGGACTGGATCTTACATCTTTCAATCCATATGTTCGACCGTTGATCCATAAGTTGTGATGGAGGTTAATGCATGGATTTTAGAAATTGACATGAACTTGTGGTCATCAAGCGATCAAGAGTAGGCCACAACTTATATCTTTCCATCCACTCATTGTGTGTAACAATCTCCATTGGCCATATACAATGAAAAATTTAATCGAATAAGTAAAAGAAGAGATGGAGGTCATTACATGTTTCTAATTCATCAAAATCTAATTACTTATTAACTGAAAATAAAATATATACTCATAACCGATCTTTATCCATCCACAAATATGTTTAGTTAAAACTCTAATTTTGTAACTAGAACTAACTAATGAATGAAAGGTAACTTAATTGAGCATTTAGAAATGTTTAATTAAGTAAATATATACGTAGAGGTGATTTAATTAATCCAATTAGAAAAATTAATTGTGTAACTAAACTAATTACTTCATTATTATTTTTTTAGTAGTAGCAGTAACAAAGAAATTGTATTAATAGAAAGAGAAAGTACACACAGCAGGTATAAGAGACCTATATCCACAAAAGAAAACTACATGAATAAACAAAGAAAAGTAGAGAGAAGAACCCAAAGACAATAAAATCCCTTAATGCAAGTTGAGCCCAAAGTTTATGAAAGAAAACACCCTCTTGAACTCCTCCCACCCCGCGCTTTGCTAGAAAGTCCGCCACACCATTCGCCAACCTTCTAAACAGCGAAAAAGACACCTCTCTGCCATAAGACAATGCCCTAATTTCCCTCATTAGTGTAGCTAGTTTCCAAGGACATTTACAGCCCCTATCCCATTTAACCACATTTATTGAATCCCTTTCAATAATGAGTTTCCGCTAATCATATTTACCGACAAGGACAAAGCCTTCCTGATCCCTAAAATCTCGACCTTATTTGAATCCCTTGACCCTACTAACTCCAAAAAAACAATGGACAATATCCCATTTGAATCCCAAAATACTCCCCCAATTCCTGCAGGACTAGGTTTACCCTCGCTGCCCCCATCTACATTGAACTTAAAGAATCCTGGCAGTAGGAGAGATCAAATATCCTAATGGCTTCCTTTCTAGGTTCTCTCTCAAGCATCCCTCCTACGACCTATAAAGTCCAGGATGCTACATTCCTTAAACTTCTTACTTGCCACAAGCCAACCAGAGAGCCTCCATTTAACCATTTGGAACAATTTGTTCACCTTCGTTGTTCTATTTTCGAAAATTCCAAGGTTCATTTCCTTCCAAACAGACCATAAGACCCCCAGAATAGTATACCAAGCAGCCTTAGTCTTGGGTCCAACTCTCGAAATACTCTAACTTTCCACCAGGCCTAAACAGGAGTTATCAAAAACCCATGAAACACCCATCAAATCCACAAACCTAGACCAAATAGTTCTGACTATTGGACACCTTCCGAATAGATGGTCAATACCCTGCTTGGGATATTCACACAAAGTACAGAAGATTTCACGACTAGCATTTAGAATACCCCTACGTTTCAAATCCATTCTGGTTAAAACTTTCTTTTTGAGAACACACCATACAAACATTTGGAACCTCGGGGGAGCTAGATCTAACCATGCTGAAATCCCTGGCCTATATTTCACTTGTGGATCCTTAGGAGCCACTTCTACCACTAATTTGACAGAATAACGTCCTGACGAATCCCCGTCCATATCATTTCGCCCTCATCTTCATAAAAGATAGGTATGTCCCGTAGCAATGCTCTCATTTCATCCAAACTCTCCTGTTCAAAAGTTGTAAGGTTTCTCCTAAAACCGACCTCCCATCCCGTGAGCCCCTCCTCTACCACGTAACAATCCTTAACCATGGCTTGTCTATTACTAACTTTCCTATAAAGCCTTGGAAACACCTTCTTTCAAGGGTATCTAACCAAACCATAGATCCAAAAAAATACACTTTCGACATTATCAATTAGCAATCTCAATTTCTCCTTATAAGCCTTTCCCATCTTGCCCATACCTCTGCCTAACCTCCACATGATTGAGTAATTGAAAATATTTAATTAAGTAATTACTTCATTAGAGTTGATTTAATTAATCTAAGTAGAAAAGTTTAGTTGTTTAATTAAACTAATTAAAACAGAGAAAGAAAATTAATTTAGTAATTAGAAATTAAAAATTAAGTAATTACAAAATGAGATGATTAATTAATCTAAGTAGAAATTTTGAATTGTGTAATTAGATCAGTTAGTGTACAAAAATAGCATAATGAAGTTGTGAAACCCCTACCCACAGATGTGGGAAAAAGTCCCACATCGGTAGTAGAGGAGGAAAATTTGGGGAATTTAAGTGGGTGGCCTCCCTTGTACTCATGTGACGCGTTTTGGGCCCGAGCCCAAATGCAAAACCGTGCGGGCTCGCTTGTGTGCGAGGCACAGAGCGAACAATATCACACTGATTCAAGCCCTAAGCCTTGTATGTGGGTCGGGTTGTTACATAAGCAATTGGAAATCTTTAATTAAATAAATATATTATGAGTTACTTTAACTAATTTAATTAGAAAGTCTGAACATGTAATTGGTTTAAAGTATAGAAGATAGCATAGTGGAGTACCTTTCTAATTGCATAGTTAAAGATGGTCTACTTGATCTAATTGAAAATATTTAATTGTGTACTAGAGTAACTAAAGTTCCTTCACTCATAAAGAAACTATCAACAATAAGTATTAAGAATATTCAATTAATAATAGGTGTACAAAATAAAGTCATGCATGGAGTGTGGATTTGGAGGGTGAGGGAAGCTAGTGCCACCAACTGATATCCGGACCCATTCCAGGGAGAGTTAATGGTGAATTTTTAAGGTGTGGAACATCATACTTTTTTTCCCGATGATGAAGAAACCCAAGACTCCCATCTCTCCCTAAGTACGAGAGCGTTGGATAAAACTCTAGATGCACGTTGCCCCCCTGTAAGCCACGGGCATTAGGTTACTATGGGGCTCGAACCTGGGACCTCTGGTTCCTAAGTCAATGGATCTACCAATTGAGCTACCTCATCATACTTGTAATCTAAACAAGGCGAAATCTAATTTTCAAAGTAAGTTTACTTCTCCACCTCAACTTATCTTGATACTAACACAGCCTATGGTTTCAATAATAAGTACTTTCCAACTCCTTTCCTTGGTATATGCTGTTTGGTATTAATTAGTAAGATTGGAAATGAGCTGAATAATAAGCCAGAACTGTCTATGCAAATTAGTCAACAGAAAATAAATAATATATGGACTGTAACCTAATTGGATTTGCTAGTGAGGAGGATGAGTTTGTTAAAATTGAAATGACTTAATTTCAAAATGTAGAGGATTTCAATACATAAGTGCAACCAGAGAACAGAACTGACGGTTTGATTTGGATGAAAGTGGATAAAATCGTTACTCAATCAACTGCCTCTTCAATTAAAGGGACATTTTTATACAGAAATATTTAGGCCTCGTGATTTATATGAAGTTGATTTTAGGCAATGTTGAAATGGCATGAGAAGTACACATGCTAGGCATGCTTATGTCAAGATGGATGCACAGAATAACAACGAAAGATTGAACTAGGACGAGCACACAAGAGGTACAAAGATTGCAATATTGAGAACCTTCCAACCATGCTAAAAGATCTTGACATCATAAATGGAGACAATAATCATAAAATTCAGTGCCCTTTGTCCCCTCCCCCCCTCATAAATGCGCCTACCCCCACCCCCACCCTGCCCAATAACATTGAGGTCAAGGCTTCAGTTCCTATCATAGTCAACCAAAATTGAACTGTACCAATCATCATAGGCACCCATTTCCCCTGATAACAATGTGGTTGAGACATCAGCTCCTATCATAATCAATTGACAGTGAACTGTATCAATCATCACAGATACCCTTTACCCCCAATAACATTGCATATAAGACATCGGCTCCTAGCACAATCAATTGATGCATATAAATAGAACGGAAGCTTATTACCTTACAACGTGAGCATAGCTTAACGCCATGGAAAGTTAAGTTGTTTATTGTCACTACTGTCCATAGGTCCTCCGAAAATGGCCCACATCCATCAACAAGAATGCTGAAACATTAAAATAGAAAATTGAGAAGATTCTACTTTCCTTGGATTCCTTGATGAGACAAATGTGATTCACTCTCATCAATAGTCAAATTCAAAAGATTGTGTACAACTGCATAGAATAAGGAAACATGAAATGCAAATACCTACTTGGGTCTGAAGCGGTTGATTGGTAAAGGCTCTTTGAGAAGATCATTTAATGCATTCAGTGATTCCTACAGAAGATAAGAGCGACATAATATCATGCATACTGAAGGAGATTGTCATGGAGACATAGGTAACCCTATACTTCCACTTGCCAACTAACCTGGGATAGCAACATGAATGGATATCCATCAGAGAACCCTGTTTTGTATCCCTGAGCATAATCGGGATCCACAGCCCTGGTTTCAGATGCTGCAAAGCAAATAATTTACTGAGACCTCTTCAGTTACTCCAAGAGCTTCTTGTATACAAATTAAATCATGGGAAATCATGTTTTTATAGATACTATATGTAAATTTACAGAAACATTTAAATTTTTTTAGCAGAATTTCTCAAGTTAGAGGGCATTCAGGGGTTGCTGGGATCAGGATCATGTCTGGGTGCAAAATCCACTGACAATCTCGTAAATGGAATGCACTGACTTTTTAGCACTTAAGTCTCTGGGCATTAATGATCTCACATGGAAAAAGGGTTACACTTTAGACAGGGTTGCAAATGGGTTAGATAGACCTGAGATCCAAATAGGCCCAGGACATGACATAGCCCCAAAAAAAACTATGATAAAGGACCCGATGCTCATAATCATCATCATAATATACTATCATCTTACATTTTATAATGTTTAAGTAGTTAAAGTTCTGAACAAGAACCTGAGTACCCACCCAATTTGATCTAGTTGTAGATCTAAGGAACCAGTCAGAACTAACCATGGTTCTAGCTGAATTTTAAGGGCTCCATTTGTTTGTTTCTCTTATTTAGAGGCAACGACTGGTTTGATCGATTTGAGTAAGTACACGACAATAGGTTCAATAAGGCAGTGGACTACAATGTTATTAAGATAGGAGAAAATCATCAAGCAGAAAACAGCATTAAAACAAAAGGAGAAGGCAGTACACTCAGCTAAATCATAATACTTGCACAGCTCAGATTCCAAGGACCGTGAAAGCTCCTTATCATAAAAATCCCACTACCTTGTGAAGAGATTATGTGTCCAATCAATGAAGCTCTTGGACTGCACTGTCCTGGAAGGTCCTCTTGCATCTGTCATTTCAAACTCCCCAAGCACTAGCAAATGGTACCATTATCCACAATGGTAAACTGACCTTGGAGAAGGGGGTGTAACCTAGCCATCTATGAGGGAGCAGAATAACCATGGTAAAGGACACAAGAAGTAAACATGGCAAACAAGGATGACCAAATGCAGTGGATAGAAGGGAAATGAGCACTTCAAATCATTTTGACGGGAAATTGAGTGGCATTTTCAGATTTTAACAGAATGAGGATATTCTTGAAAATACACCTCTGGGATCCTTAACCCACGTTCTTGAATCCCACCCCATAACGCAAATAGGAAACTCACCTTCTCAAATACTACTCAAGCAACCCCCGGCCCCGCTCCCGACAACCCACCCTCCACCACCCCTCCCCCTCTTTTATATCTTTAAAAATATCCAACAGTGCTTCCACGTGTAAAATCTCGTAATCCAAACAATTCAATCGAAATGGTAGCACCCAAACCATTCTTCCACCTAGCAACTTGACACGGCGGATAATTGGATCCAGTAATGGGAGTGAGGGTTGACCGATTTAAATGGGTAAACGGTCCACAAGTGAGAGGGATTTGGAGTAGTGAATTGGTCGACCAAACACGCCAATGGTCAAAGTGATGAATGGAAAGTTTAAATGAAAAGCTGGGTCCGACCTAGCATTCAATGGGCATTAAATGAAACCTTTTGAAAGGGTCAAAAGTAAACTGCCAAAGTTGGGAGTGTTTGTAAAGAAAAAAATAAATATAGGGAACAGGAATGGCTTGGCAATGGTGGGCGTTGGTGGAATGCAAGGAGAGAACGGTGCAGAGGTGTTGATGAGGCGATGGGAGAGGCGTGATGGAATGGATCATCTGGCTTGGAAGAAGGGTGGATCTGGGAACAGGGCAAGCTCGGGTGTGGACGATGTGGAAAGGGTTAATGGAGATAAAGGGTGGATGGATCTGGTGGTCGGTGGAGGCATAGGAAAGCAGCATGGCGTTGCAACAGCAGGGGCACGGGTGTTGCTGGGTGAAAGGGAGCAGTGCTGGCTCCGGTGAAGCTCTGGGCGAAACGGGAAAAGCCCGTCCAATATCAATCGCAGCAGACGACTGTGTGACTGTGGGCAAGTGAGAGGAAAGCTCTCAACACCGTTACAGAGACAGCGCTCCAATCAACGATGTCTGGATAGTCTCTGCTAAGCACCGTTAGCAAACGAGAAAATCCAGAAAGAAAAGGGAAGAGAAAGAAGAGAATAAGGAATTGGGAAACTGGAATCCACCGGAGAAGGAGGAGAAAAACGGGAATAATCCCAATATGAGATTTTAATTAATATTCAATAATTGGTTGTTCTTACAATCAAGCATGGTGAGTTTATAAATAAATAAAGAAATAAAAGAAAACAGTGTTGATTGGTCCTTATAGAGAAGGGAAAGAAAGAAAAAGAAAGGAATATAAAGAAAACAAAGGGGGAAAGGCCTTGACGACGGAAACTGGGTTTCCTTTTCTTCCTTGGCTCAATTGTCACCCACTGGGTTTCTAATTTTTGACTCCCAGCATCGGGTTTTTGTTGCCATGCTGCATCACCACTATACGCAATCATTAATAAGAGAACCCTTGTTATTAGGGAGATTACATATTCTTCGAAATAGGACTTTCAATTATTTATTGCCAATCCAAATATTCACCCAAATATGGCATCAGTGTCTTCCCTTGGAATTTGCCTACTTTATCATCCTATGTTCCCAACTTGGAAAGTTATCCAAATTTTTTACCCAAATCATCTCCCAACCCCTTCAGGAGCCCCTCCTACTTCCTTCCTTATGTTTCCAAATTACTTCCATTCATGAAGCCTCAATTTCATCTCCAAACCTCCAACATATTTTAGACAAAAGAGATCAATTTTTTTTATCAATTTATATTTTTTCTACCCCCTCCACCCACACACACACATGGACACTCTTTCCAAGAATAAACAGTTTCAACAAATTTCAGTTTTTTTTTCTCAATGGCATGTGCCCTAAAGCCTGTCCTGACTTAGATTCTAAAGGTCAATAATCTCTCTGTAAAAGGTCCTCTCTTTGCTTTTGCACTTCACTTATGAGAGAGCATTTTAACAAATATCTTTCCTCTAAAAGTATCATGCTGTATTGGTCAATTAAAATGATATTGCATTCCATGTATCATACTATTACAATAGAAAATAATTATGCCTGATGATTTCAGATCAGGGAACTTTTTTATCCTGGATCTAAATATGATATTCATTATAATCAGTATGCTCAGACTTTGATCTGGTACAAAACCAGATGGATGATTAGATGTAGACAGCAGCTATAATAGTCCCTACTTGTAGAACATTGCCTAAAAAGCGCAGGTTTTAAGACGACCTTCACTGCCCATTCTATTCCACTTTCCACTGCATCTTTGCTGCTCATTTATTTCTCAATCAACTGTTATGTCTACATCCTTTGCCAGAATTTTTTTAGCATGGTCTATCCACAGAATGGCCCATTAGAGCAGCAAGCAGAACCACAGTCCCCATTTTTATAACCGTAAGACCCAAGGACCCTTAACATATTGATGGGTGTTAATGCAGTCTGTGTTCACCGCCTGGAAAGATTTCAAAAACTGAAACAGTCCGCCATTAAATATTTCCTTTTGAGATCAAGAAATGCATGACATGAACAAATAGAGTTTTACCTGTGTTAAAACGAACCAAGCGACTGGGCTTGCCAAGATAGGTTGAAAACCATTCGGATGCCTCATTACCCTCATCCAATGCAGAACCAGACCACTCCGATACAGAAATTCCATCAATTACTTCACAACTTCTACTCAAAGGAACCTTTAGAGTATCCATCCCAGGGGCCCTTAATACTGCAGAAGTAAAAAATAACATTATAATTAACCGATAAAAGAGATCCAATATATCTAACCGATAAAAGAGATGTCAAAAAGAACATTATTGTTATTGAATACTCTCATTATTGCTGCAATACATTTCCCTTAATAGAAGAATATTTTGGAAATTTATCATTAAAAAAGAATATTTTCGAAATTTAACACAAAAACTGGGAGTTAGATTACAACCAACACATGACGACCATGTACCACATCTGTTAAGTGCCCATTGTTGTAACTGCTAGGTTGAGAGTTTGAGTTCTATAGGAATCAAATAGGCAATTAGCTTAGGGAAAAATGGCAGGCATCTGATCTTGATGGCCACAAAGAAAAGCAGGACAGAGGAGGATCTTCAAATTCTTAGACAGACTTAACTCAGACTTTAAGATGTAAAGCGTACAAGTCCTAGGAGGGAGCTCTCACCATAAACTGATAATTATATCAAAGGGGAGGCTAGCATCCATTGCTCTTCCTGAAACATCTGGCTTGGCAGAAACTTCAAAAAACAAAGGAAATACCAATGCTATAAAAGTAAAAATCATGTCAGATCATCAAATACTGATAAAAATAACGTCGTCATCATGATAGTCTTTTTCCTATCTATTTTGGCTCAGTTTCTTAATTCTACTTTTCCACTCAACCCTCCTGATAATAAAGTTTTCTATCAATACATATTCCATCATAACATGTCTTACCACCTCAGTCCACTCACTAATGGCCTCTTCTCCTAGCACCTTCTACTAGTAATCCTTCAACTGTTAGTATTGGGGATACTTCTGTCTCTTGTGAATCCAAACCATTTTAATTAACATTTCCTATCATTTCTTCTAATTGAGCAACTTTTAGGCTTTCTCTAATGCACTCATTTCTAATTCTATCTATTTTTGTTACACTACACATTCATCTAAGCATACACATCTTCATTACCTATACTTTACCTAGTAATCTTTTTCTTCTTTGCGCAACATTAAACAACATGTTGAAGCATATTGATTTGAATATTCTTGCAGTATACAATATGTAGCAAAGTTGACCTCCCTTTTATTTCTAGATTTTGTTATATCCATTGATTAAGGGAAATGTTTTGTTTGATTGTAACATTCTCTATCTATAAATATAGCTGGTGGCCTCTTTAACTGGTATAGCATATTCTATGCCAAATTCTTTTCTCTGAGGGAGGGGGCGCTTCAGTAATCATGAGAAGCTATAGGACTGCTATAGTGTAAGATTGCAGGTCTAATTGTCTTATAGAAACAACCCTTTAATTGGTACACACTCTTCTATCACATAGAACTTCATTAGCATGCATACAAGTAGCGCAGTCAATGCTCCTCCTGATAGCTATATCCAAATAAGACCCTCGAATTTGTTCTATAGTTCCATCTAAGTATCAAAATCTCTCATTATGTGGTACAAAGTCTTAGAATGAAAATAACAAGAAAAGAAAAGAAAGCAATGAAGGAAGAGGGAAAAATTGAGAGAGATAATTCTCGTGTATTGTATATCTTATGTTTTCATCATAAGATGATACATACATATATATATATATATATATATATATATATATATATATATATATATATATATATATATATATATATATAGAATACAAAAAGCAATCAAGGTGAGAAAAAAGAAAAGAAGAATAAGTTACAATCAATTACAACCGAAAGTCACTATAGCATATACAAGTGTAAATTGTGAAAAATACACAATATCTACAACACTCCCCTCAAGCTGGTGCAAAGATATCGATTAAGCCCAACTTGCTTAAGACGTTATCAAGTTGTGACCAAGATACGGCCTTAGTGAGCATATCAACAAGTTGATCCTCGAATTGGAAATAAGGAGTGAGAATATGACTCGCATAAACATAATGACAAAGAAAGTGACAATCAACTTCAATATGCTTTGTTGTAATCATGGAACACAAGGTTGAAGGCAATATTAGTTGCGGTCTGATTATTACAAAACATCAATAATGGTTCAAATGATGCAAAACCCAACTCGGCTAGAAATTGCTAAAACCATAGTAGTTCACAGGTGGTATTGGCCATTGCACGATATTCAACCTCCGCACTAGAACGGGCAACAACAATTTGTTTTTTACACCAAGAGACTAAATGAGATCTTAAGAAAATGCAATATCCTTTAGTCGAGCAATAGTCGTGAGGAGACCCGGCTCAATAAGCATCTGAGTAACCGCGAATGACCAGTTGAGACAGATATTTATAGAACAAGCCTTGTCCAGGGTGAGTCTTTTTTAAAACAAAAGATGTAACTTCATTAATCAAAAGAAGAAAACAAACAAAAGAGAAACAAAAAAGACGGGAAAAGAAATCCCACCACCCACAACAGAAACTATACAATTAAAAAAAAAAAACCAAACAGATTAAATGAACTTATGAACAATTTCCAAAGGTAAAGACAACCCCTAACGCGCCATATCATCAACAGCTGAATTTGCAGACCGAGGGACCCAAGAAACCGAAAGCCAAAAGAAGTCATAGAATGATGGATCATTTCGACTTTATCTAAGTACATCCAGTGACAAATGGATCCCGAAGCCCAACCAACTACCACCTTAGAGTCACCTTCTAGAATACTCCGATGAACCGTTAGATCTTCCAACTTCAACACACCTTTCCATAAATCATGAAGCTCCACATCAATCACTGGTCCATAAGGCAAAGGACCAGAAAAGGAGACCACCATATCACCAGAATCATTTCGAACGACCCCCCCAATACCTGCCAGCCCAAGATCATGCACACAGCTACTGCACATAATCCACGGAAGCCCAATCCCTACATATATCCAAGATAGATACTGTTGTGGGACCCGACTTAACTCGGGACCCATCTCTGGACAGACAGTATCCAAGTTCAATGTATTTACGACAGTGTCCAAGTTCAATGTATTTACATAGTCAACTTGTAATTAATGTTTTCTTTTTTTGTCAACATGATTGACTCCCTTTTTTCTATTTAATCATGTATAAAGCTATATGGTAAAACACAATGAATACATTTTAAGAGAAGAGAAGAATTCTTCTCCATCAATTCTCTTCTTTCTCCTTATTTTTATTCTATTATTCAACATGGTATCACGCCAGAAAGATTTCTCCAGTTTTTTCTTCTTGTCCGTTGTACTACTGTAGCAGATACTCTCTACCGTCGATTTTTTCCAGCGAAGCATCTGATGGCGGGACCCTATCTATCGTGCTGTCTTTGACAGAGCTCTCCTTCCCTCATGATTGAATCTCTGTTTTGCTGCCTCTTTTCTCTGGTTTCTGCTGCCCTCTGTCCTAGCAATTCTGCCTTTTTTAGAAAACCCCGTCTCTGTTTTCTGCTTCGATCTACTGCCTCGCTGCATATTTCGGAGTCGATCTTGTCCCACCTTTACACAGTTGTGGGACCCCCTTATCTGCATCATGATTCTTGCTGCCTCTACCGTAACTATAGTGATTTTTTTCTCCTTTTTCGGCCAGATTTGCTTGGTTTTTGTAGATTTTTTGCTTGGGAACAACAATATTGTGTTCGCCCTAGCCTTGTGCTCTCATAGGACTGCCCTTTATCAACTATGATCATCGATCTACTTCCGGATCATGACTTCCTCTTCCGATCAAAATCAGAATGGGTCTTCTGGGCGCTCATCCAATACTTCCCTCACTGATATGGCTGCTTATGGGCCCACACATATTGGAAAGATCACCACCGTCTTATTGAATGATACAAATTACTTCCAATAGTCTCATTCTGCGAAAATGTTTCTCAATGCCAAACAATTGTCTGATTATATTGATGGCACTGCCCCTGAACTAGCCAAGACAGACTCTTGTTATTGCACATGGACAGCTAACAACTCCTTGGTGCAGTCCTGACTCCTCCACTCCATGGAAGATCACGTCCGTGGTACTGTCTATACTCTTCCCACGGCCAAAGATGTATGGGACGCCATTCAAGCCTTGTATTCCAATGGTGATAATTCTGCCCGCCTTTATGAGTTATATCAGACTGCATCTCATCTTCGATAGGGGGAACTCTCACTGATCCAGTACTATTCCAAGATGCGGGCGTGTTGGCTAGAGTTGGATCAACTTGAGTCTGTTCATTTTAAGTCATCTGATGATGTTTTTCTTTGTCAGCAACTCATTAATCGCAGACAAGCTTTTGAGTTATTGGCTGAACTCAACCAGGACTTTGAACCTATTCGGGCTCAACTTTGGGACAATGCCCTCTTCCTTCTCTGGAAGCGGAGTATTCTGCTTTACTCCGTGATGATCGGCGTCGCTCAGTCATGACCCCTGTGCTTGCTGAACGCTCTGCCTTAGTGACCTCTCATCCTTCAGTGACTTCTCCCGCTTGGGGGACTTCTGGTCCTCCTGGCAAAGGTACAAGGAAGAAGGGGTCTCGGTTCTGCACTTATTGTAAAATGACAAATCATTATGTGGATTCGTGCTATAAACTGCATGGGCGTCCCAAGTAAGTAAGTTAATATCTTTTCTCCTTTTTCGGCCAGATTTGCTTGGTTTTTGTAGATTTTTTGCTTGGGAACAACAATATTGTGTTCGCCCTAGCCTTGTGCTCTCATAGGACTGCCCTTTATCAACTATGATCATCGATCTACTTCCGGATCATGACTTCCTCTTCCGATCAAAATCAGAATGGGTCTTCTGGGCACTCATCCAATACTTCCCTCACTGATATGGCTGCTTATGGGCCCACACATATTGGAAAGATCACCACCGTCTTATTGAATGATACAAATTACTTCCAATAGTCTCATTCTGCGAAAATGTTTCTCAATGCCAAACAATTGTCTGATTATATTGATGGCACTGCCCCTGAACTAGCCAAGACAGACTCTTGTTATTGCACATGGACAGCTAACAACTCCTTGGTGCAGTCCTGACTCCTCCACTCCATGGAAGATCACGTCCGTGGTACTGTCTATACTCTTCCCACGGCCAAAGATGTATGGGACGCCATTCAAGCCTTGTATTCCAATGGTGATAATTCTGCCCGCCTTTATGAGTTATATCAGACTGCATCTCATCTTCGATAGGGGGAACTCTCACTGATCCAGTACTATTCCAAGATGCGGGCGTGTTGGCTAGAGTTAGATCAACTTGAGTCTGTTCATTTTAAGTCATCTGATGATGTTTTTCTTTGTCAGCAACTCATTAATCGCAGACGAGCTTTTGAGTTATTGGCTGAACTCAACCAGGACTTTGAACCTATTCGGGCTCAACTTTGGGACAATGCCCTCTTCCTTCTCTGGAAGCGGAGTATTCTGCTTTACTCCGTGATGATCGGCGTCGCTCAGTCATGACCCCTGTGCTTGCTGAACGCTCTGCCTTAGTGACCTCTCATCCTTCAGTGACTTCTCCCGCTTGGGGGACTTCTGGTCCTCCTGGCAAAGGTACAAGGAAGAAGGGGTCTCGGTTCTGCACTTATTGTAAAATGACAAATCATTATGTGGATTCGTGCTATAAACTGCATGGGCGTCCCAAGTAAGTTAATATCTTTGCTGCTGCTCCCGCCCCCCCCCCCCCCCCCCAATTGATGTGGTTAGTGATGATGCTCCGGTAACTCATCAGGACTTTAATATACTGTTGCAACGCATGGGTCGTCTTCAGCATTCCGAGTTCTCCAATGCTGTCTCCTCCTCTTCAGGTACTGGGCCCATGGCCAATCATACCTCCTCTCATTCTAGGATCATCGATTCCGGTGCCACAGATCACATGGCTGGTATGTCCTCTATTTTCTCGTCCCTTTCTCCTGTCTCATTTGGTACTGTTTGCTTAGCTAATGGTTCTTCTACTACCATTCCTGATAAAGCATCTATTCCTCTCTCTTCCACCATGCCCTTCCATCTGTGTTACATGTTCTCCATTTATCTCGTAATTTGCTTTCTGTTAGTGCCCTTACTCAACAATTCAATTGCTCAGTCATATTTTTTTCATCTCATTGTATTTTTCAGGATCTGACCACGAGGCAGGTGATTGGTGGTGGGCGTGAAGTTGGGGGCTTATACCTTTTTTATCCTCCTGCTGCTACTTCTGAAGCTTGCTCGACCTCGTCCTCGTCTGATTTGTGGTTGTGGCATTGCCGGCTTGGCCATCCTAGTGATTCTGTTTTGCGAAAGCTTGTTCCCTTTTTATCTTTTAAGCATTTTACATGTGAACCTTGTCAATTTAGCAAACTATATTAGAACTTCTTTTCCTCCCTCTCTGAATAAACGAGCATTTTCCTTATTTTCTGTTGTTCATTCTGATGTTTGGCAATCTCCTTCTCTCTCTCGCACTGGTTTTCGATATTTTGTATCATTTATTGATGATTTTTCACGAATGACATGGATTTATCTCATGAAAAATAAGTCTGAAGTATTTAATCATTTTCGCACGTTTTATACTTGGGTTGCTACTCATTTTGATTTAAAAATTAAAACTTTGCGCAGTGATTGGGGGGGAATATGTATCTTATTTCTTTCTTACTTTTTTACACGAGCATGGTATTGAATCACGTTTGTCATGTCCATCCACCCCCCAAAAGAATGGTGTCGCGGAAAGGAAAAACAGACACCTTCTTGAGGTAGCCGCACCCTCCTCTTTACCATGCATGTTCCGCAGTCTTACTAGCCTGAGGTAATTATAACCTCTTGTTATCTTATTAACCGGATGCCATCCCGTGTATTGTCTGATCAATTCCCCATTCAACTTCTCTCCCTCCATAAACAGATTCTCATTCTGCCATTACATGTTTTTGGTTGTGCATGCTTTGTTCACCTGTTCTCTGGAGATAAACTTTCTCCTCGTGTTGTGCGCTGCATCTTTTTAGGTTTTTCACCCTTTCACAAAGGCTACAAGTGTCTTGATCCTACCAATGGCAAAACCTATGTGTCTATGGATGTCACCTTTTTGAGACAGTCCCATACTTTTCTACATCCTCTGGTCCAACTTTAATCCATGTTTTACCTCTACTTCCTACCGGTACTCCTCCCTCTCAGTCCCCTCCAGCAGCACTTCCAAGCCTACCTTGGTATATCAATGTCGGCCACCCCAACATCGGCCGCCAATACACACCCCTATCACCTCTGCCTCTTGTCCAAATCCACCCATCTGTGCTGAGTCTGACCTTCCTATCGCCCTTCGGAAAGGTAAACGTACCTGTACTCTTCATCCTCTTGCACAATTTGTTTTCTATCATGCTGTTACTCCTTCCTATTACAGTTTCCTCACAGCACTAGACAATGTTAAGATTCCCAAGAGAGTTGACACTGCACTTCGGGACCCCTCTTGGAAGGCAGTCATGGATGAAGAATTAGCGGCATTAGAACAAAATCATATTTGGGATATGCTGCCTCTTCCTCCAGGAAAGACCCCAGTTGGCTGCAAATGGGTCTTTGCCTTGAAGCATAATCCTTACGGGTCCATTACTCGCCATAAGGCTAGGTTGGTTGCCAAAGGATTCACACAAACTTATGGTGTAGACTATCAGGAGACCTTCTCCCCTATGGCCAAGATTACTTCTATTCGCATTTTGATCTCTCTTGCCACCACCAATGCATGGCCGCTTCATCAGCTGGATGTGAAGAATGTCTTCCTTCATGGTGATTTACAGGATGAAGTTTATATGCTTCCTCCTTAAAGATTTGATAGACAGGGGGAGCCTCATTCAGTATGTCGACTCCGCAAAGCACTTTACGGCCTCAAGCAATCCCCACGGGCTTGGTTTGAGAAGTTTAACGGTGCCCTATTGCCTTATAGTTTCTCTCGCTGCCAGATGGATCACTCTGTTTTTATTTATCATCGTTCTGATGTGGTCATGATTTTAGTTGTTTATGTGGATGATATTGTTCTTACTGGTAATGATGCCACCGCCATCTCTACATTCAAAGAGTATCTTCACCGTGCCTTTGCAATTAAAGATCTCGGGCCATTGCATTACTTTCTTGATATTGAGGTTGTCCGCTCTTCTCAGGGATTTACACTATCACAGCGCAAGTATGCTCTTGATCTCCTCCATGATGTTGGTTACTCTGGCTGCAAACCCGCTGACACCCCACTTGATACAAACACCAAGCTCTCTGCTTCCAATGGAACTTTTCTGGATTCTCCTACTTTTTATCAGAAGCTAGTGGGGAAATTGATTTACCTCACTATCACCCAGCCTGATTTATCATATGTTGTTGGTGTGATCAGCCAATTCATGCAAGCTCCCCGAGATACCCATCTTCATGCTGTCTTCTGGATCCTCCGTTATATTAAATCTCATCCAGGACGGGGACTATTCTTTGCCAGACAAACTTCACTGCCAGTTCGTGGTTACTCTGATGCTAATTGGGCTGGCTCTCCTGATGATAGAAGTTCTACCACGGGTTTTGCGTCTTCTTGGGTTCCCATTTGGTCTGGCGTAGCAAGAAGCAATCTTTCGTTGCTCGTTCTAGTGCTGAAGCTGAGTATCGTGTCATGGCCAACACTATGGCTGAACTCCTTATAATCCGACAGTTTCTTACAGAATTGGGTTTCGCTCTTAATGATCCCCTTATTATGTTTTGTGATAATGAAGCGGCCATCAACATTGCTTCCAACTCAGTCTTCCATGAGCGGACTAAACACATTGAGGTTGATTGTCACTTTCTTCGCCAACATATTTTTTAAGGCCGGCATGTCACTCTTCATTTAAAGTCCTCTGATCAAGTTGTCGACATTTTCACTAAGTGGGTTCCTCGAACTCAACTTGATTTCATTATTAGCAAGCTGGGATTACTGGATATCTTCGAACCAGCTCAAACCAACTTGCCCAAGCTTTCGGAACACACAAAGCAACCCCAAAGATTTAAAAGAAATGAGACCAAATCTTAGAAGCAAACCGACGATAGGAGTAAAAGATGATTCACCGATTCAACATCCAATAAACAAAGTGGACATGCATTGACTATAATCATTCTCCTCAATCTAAGATTATCTATAGTCAAAATCTTTTCTAACCCCGCAAGTCAACCAAAAACCTTCACCTTGAAAGGAGCAACACCCGAGGAACATCACTATTATATATCAGTTTCGGATGTAGACATCCAGGGATGTAGACAAAATTTTTGTTTTGATCCAAGCAGGTGCATTAACAAATTAACGGATACGGTCCCTGAATTGAAGAAATTGGTATATTGGACCCACATGTGGGCCGAAGCCAAGGTGAAATTAACAAAGTCCAATTTGGGTATGCACATGGACCCAAGCCACGCCACAATGGGCCCAAATGCAAAAGACCAACAAGCTGCCAAGATCCAAAGATGCACAAGTGTCAACCTCCAACGTTAATGCATGGGCAATTCAAAATTTAGTTAATTATGCATGCCAGGACCCCACTAGCACCACCGTTGGAGGATCAAATGGCATTAACGTGGAGACTTAAGAGTTCCAAAACAAAGTGACGTGCATGGAATTGCATCGGATTTGGTTTACAAGTTAGATAAAAGTCATAAAGGCATATGGATACAAAGAAAGTGTGCAGCAACGTGATTTAGTACTCTTAGGAATAGCAGCTTGTATTTTTAGAATTAGTTTAGTTTGAAATTCAAAAGTTGTTATTAGTTTTGAATTAGGAGGGTGTGAGGGTCGGCTCATGCGTCTTAGGGTTTGTGTTTTTTAATTATATTTATATGTTATGTAATCTGCAAGTTTCAGTAGAACCCATTATGAAGTATATATTTTTATTTTCCAAGAAAATCAGTTGAAAGCTAAGCAACGAGTGCAGCTGATTCAAGCAGTTTGCTTGTGAGTCCTGAGCGAGCTCAGGCTGAATTGAGGACAGACTGAAATTCCCTCTTCAAAAACCAGGTAATCCTAACTTTCTTAAATTATTGGACTTAATTGAATCGGTTCTTCATAGTTGATTAAACCCGGTGACTCAGCAGGAACGCTGATGGTTTGATTAACAGAGTCACGTTAACTTGTTGTCGGAACCCATGGAACACGTTGAATCTGAACGTGAGTGGGGGTGTTTTTTTTTTTTTACAGTGTTTTCTGAACTGAGTCAAGGATCAAACCCAATTTTCCACATCTGTTTTGAAACTGATTTCATTGAACATAAACCAGTTTTTAAAACAATGTTTGGACTGAAAGAAAGGGATTAAAACAGTTTCTGAAATTCTGTTTAAACACAATTTTGCATCAGAAATTGGGGTTTGATTTAAAGAGTTAAATTGGTTTAAAATTCTGTTGAAACGTTGAGTAAACAGATTTTGTCTTCTGAAACTGGTTCATTGGTGCGGGACTTTTGAACAGTAATTCGGACTGATTTAGGGCATCAAAAATCTGTTTAAAAAAGTCTGTTCGGAACTGATTTTTTTGGCCATTAAATCATACGTGTAAAGTTGCATGGAAACTGCATGGGCAGAAACTGTTAGGAAATCGTAGCATGCAATGTGAATTTGGGTTTATGTTAATGATAAAGCTGAATTAGAAAAACTAAGTTTTGAAAATTGTGAGGGTTATTTCAGTCCTTTTGATTTTTAACTAAAACCCATTAAGTTGTGGGTTTGTGAAAGGTTTTGTTAAAATTCATGGGACTTATTTTGAAATCCACCACGTGGACGTCACCCATTTCACTTGATTCATTTAATTGCAATGCTTATTAGAGTTGGGTTTTACTGTTTAAGCTCCATGGGTTGCATTAAACCCGCATTGATCCGGTTGTGTCAGAGCTTCTGCTAATCGATCGAGTTGGGTGTCCTGCCCGACCCAGTTTGCATCAGCTTTTTACAAAAGGACTTCACAGTTTGCATCAGGTTCCCATATTCTTCTATCATTACCATTACCCACAATAAAAACACTACTCAATAGTTCTATCAAAGACAACCATCCCTCTATCAACTCATCCTAAGTCTCGTCTAAATTGGGGGCACCAAACAACACTACTCCACAACACTCCTTAACTGCTGCCTCCTTGTTAGTCGCTAAAGAAAAAAGAGCAGGAAACCTAAGAACCAAAGGAGTGTCACACAACCATCTATCAGTCTAAAAGAAAATATCATCACCAGAATATGCACGATACCAAATGTAACACTAAAGTCCGCCAAAATTGAACAAACACCTTTCCAAAAACCAGAAGCCCTACTTGAAGGAGAAACAACTCGCCAACCAGAACTATGCAGCCTTTTTTTTCCAAGGATAATTTCCTTCTATAAACCACCAACAAAATCCCCCAAACGCCATAACCATTTACCCAACACGGCAACATTAAACTGACAGACCGGCCTAATTCCCAAACCCCCTTCCGCCACAGATTTGCAAACATGGGCCCAAGAAACAAGATGAAACTTTCTTTTGTCTCTACAATCATCACAGGAACCTCTTCTAAATTATTTCTATCTTACCAATAACTGCCGCTGGACATTTGAAGACACTCATAAAATAAACTGGAAGACTTGAAAGCACAGCCTTCATCAAGATGATCCTACCATCAATCGGCAAATACTTGCCTTGCCTTTTCTCCATTTTCTCAACAACCTTATCCCAACAGGATTTACGAGGTTTGCCCTTACAAAGAGGAATCCCTAAATAAGAAGACGGGAAGGTAAAGACTTTACACCCCAAAACAGCAGCCAACTCCACACGCTGACTATGATCCACATTTACCTCCATCAATTCACTTTTCAAAAAATTAATCTTCAAACCTGAACAAATCTAGAACCATACAAGAATTGTCCGGACCATCTTCAACTCCTCTACATCCGCCGTAAGGAACAAAATCATATCATTTGTGTACTGAAGGTGAGTAATCTCCAACTCAGTGCGACCAATACGAAACCCACAAAGCAGCCCCTGAGAAGATGCAAGCTGGAACATAAAATAAGGGCTTTTGCAACTATAACATACAAATAAGGTGATAATGGGTCTCCTTCATGAATACCCTTCTTCATACTACTTGTGGACTTTCATTCACCAAAATAGATAAATGAGCTGCTGCTACACAAGAATGAATCCTAAGACCACCATCGATCACCAAAACCATACTTTGCAGCACAAAATCCAACAAAGACAATTTCACCCTGTCATAAGCTTTTTGGAAGTCAAGCTTACAAACCACCGCAGCTTCCCCTGAAATAAATCTAGAATGCAAACATTCGTGGGCCACCACCACCACCAAATCCACAATCTGCCACCCTTCAATGTGTGCACTCTGAGCAGGAGAAATGATATCAAGAAGCACTACCTTAAGCCTATTTGCCAAAACCTTTGCCATAATTTTATAAGGAATTTTCAAGCAAAGAGATTGGGTGAAAGTGTGAGACCCTGACCCGGCCTAGATGGCCGAGTCCAATAAGGGCCGGCCCAAGTGAAGAAGTGGGAGTGGGAATGCGTTTTGAGAGGGTAAAAGAGTCCCCCATCGGAAGTGAGGGATTTCCGCATGGAGTTTATAAGTGACAGCCCCTCCTCACTCAGCAAGACGCATTTTGGGGCCTACCAGTTGGGCCAGGGCCCCAATCTAATACCGTGAGGGCTCGCGCGTGTGCACGTGTGTGTGCCTGAGCTGAGCACCAAGCCCTGTTTATGGGCCGAGCGTTACAAAAAGTCATTTAACTCAAAAGCTCCTGGCTTGTTCCCGATCAATGTAATAAAAGAAGCTCCCAAGTCTCTTGAAATAATACCTTTTCAAAAAATTCATAAACAAACACGCTAACACCTCTGGCTTAACCAACTCCCAAAGATATTTGAAAAAAGAGAACAGGATAACCATCTGGCCCCAAAGCTCTATCTTCTCCCAACTGCCAAATTGCATTCTTAACCTCTGCCTCCTCAAAAAGACACTCTAAAGATGCCACTTGCTCTCCATTCAACACTTTGAAAGGTAAGAAAAGAGGAACAGGAGATTCGTCACTGGGAGCCGAGTATAAACTCCTAAAATAATCAACAATCTCCATACAAATGTCCCCCCTAGTCTCCACCACCTCCCAACCAACATGAAGGCTATGGATGTAATTCCTGCTTCTTCTGGCACTAGCCACTTGATGAAAGAACTTTGTATTCTTATCGCCTTCTTGCAGCCATCGAATTCTAGTTCTTTGTTTCCATTTGATCTTCTCCTGCCATGCCTTCTTTTTGAGACATTCTTTAATCTCCTTTCACCTGAAAAGGTCATTCTGAGAGAATGGGCCCTCTTCCTCCAATTGGCAAAGATATTGTAATTCTTCCAACCAAGAATTTTCCTCCCAAACATCCTCAAGACAAGCTTTCTCCCAAGACCTCAACTTGCCCTTTAGGTATTTAAGTTTCTGTAACAAACAATAACCCTTCCAGCCTGTAGGATTGGCTTCCCTCCACCAATTTTCAATCATCTCCTTAAAACCATCCACCTTAAGCCAAGCGATATCAAAGCGAAATGGTATAGGACTCCAAGATTCCAAGTTAGAGTCAAGAAAAATGGGAATATGATCAGACATCGGATTAGGAATAACACGCTGAATAGTCTGATGATAACTCTCCATCCACCCCTCGTCCACCAAGAATCTATCCAATCTAGCAAGACTCGGATTATCCTACATATTAGACCAAGTAAAAGAGGTACCCCCTAGAGGCAAAGCAATCAGCTCCATCTACTCAATCCAATTACTAAAACTCTACATAGGAAGAGAAATTATGTTACACCCTTTCCTTTCAGACATTCTATGAACCACATTAAAGTCCCCTCCAACACACCATCGCAAAAGAGAAGACTCCCGGGCTGCAGATAATTCTTCAAAAAACACACCCCTATTAGAATCAATATTCAGCCCATATACATTTGTAAGCAAAACCTTCTTCCCTGCCGAAATATCTTCCAACACCACAGAAATCGAGAAAGTATTGACCTCAGTTGAAACCAGCCTCCACTTATTTGCATTCTAAACAGCCCACAAGCCTCCTAAAGCTTCCTCAAAAGCTTTAGCCACCCAACCAAAACTCAAATGTAGAAAGTTAAGAGGTAAATTATCTCTCTTGTATTAATTCACTAAATATAAGACTATATATAGAGTACAAAGGATAATTTCTCCCAATATTTGGGGATCCTAATTTCCTAATTAATAGATTATTCAATTAATCATAATCAACCATAAATGGAAAAACAATAAATCCTAATATATCTCAACACCCCCACTCCCCCCCCCCCCCCCCCCCCCCCCCCCCGCCCCCCCAACAAAACTATAGATTATATGTTCCACTTGAGTTTGAACATATTCAACTTGACAATCCAATGGTGATGTCATTTGATGGAGCGAATGCAGATCAACAAGAATCTCCAAAAACCAAGCCCGATCGAAGCAGTAAAGCCATAACTGGAACCAGTTGACGTCCCGCAGCAGCAGCATGAACCGAAACAAGTACTGGAGAAGGAACGGTGGATTCTCAATTCGAGAAACAACATTGCTGCAACTCCACCGTACAGATGTATAGGTCTCCAAAAAACGGCAGGGATAGAGAGGGATCCTACCGGCAGAAAATGTTCCGGTGGTCGGATCTGATGCCCGAAAGTGCTAGCTGCAAAGGGAAGAAACGCTCGTAGACATAAAAATCCGCTACAGAAGTCTGCCGGATAGAGAAACTGATCCAAAGAAGATGCCGAAGTCTAGCGAGGAACAACAGCATGGGCAGGAACAATAAAACGGAGAAAAACTTAAACCTCCATTCAACAAGACCAAAGAATAGGTCTCAGAGGGTTCCACTGGCATTCAAACTCAAAATCGCGCCATACAGATGTGATGTAGGGCCAAAACCGACTGAAGAGTTATGGGATTTTATGTTCAAATTTGAAAAAAGACTCCAGATCTAAGGAACAAACAGAGGTGTCCCTATGAACCACCGACAAAATATAGGGGAAAAAATTGTCTCAGAAATGAGAGGTGAAAGGGTTGGAGAATCAAATCTGCGAAGCAAAAGGGGGATCGTTTGGAAAACAAAAGGGAGTGAGGAGTTTATTTATTCATACGAGGATCCGGGAGAAAAAAAAAAAACGGCAGCAATGGGTCCCACGAAGCACATACCGAAGCAGTGGCCTTGTAGACTAGAGGGTTGGGCGAAATTGGTGGTCCAAAACCCAGGGGCACGGTGTGCTGGTTCCTTGCAGATTGAATGAAGCACACCCAAAAACTGGGTGTACAGGCGTCCTAGACAGACAAGGGAAAACAGCATAGAAGTGGGTCCTACCGTTGATGGAAGGGGGGGCCACCAGGTGCGATGGAAACCAAGGCAGGGGCGACAGTAAGAGGTCTGGTTGGAGGGTATCCAAACCAAAAGCCAGCAGATCTGGCAAAAAGTCCCAAAAAATGGGGTCTGGGGCATCTTGGCAGCGGTGACGAAAAATAGTAAGGGGGCCCACCTTTGACCAAAACCCTAAGTCAACCTTAGGCGATTGTAGGTGGGCCAGGGGCGACTAGGGTGGTGGAGGAGCCAAGGTGCAGAAGGTTGTATCCTCGTGGATCTTTAGGAAAAACTGGGAAACTGGGTTTTTTTTAGCAGGATCAGCGCTGGGAAGAGAAGCACCAAAAGAGCCACCTAGGGTAGGTAGATCTGGAAGGAAACCTTACAGATTAGGAGTTCTTCCAAAAACAACAGTGAAAAGGTGGGGTCCAATCAGTTGAAAATGCTCCGGTGGCAAAATCGAAGGCCTGGAAGTGCAGGCTGCAAGTGAGATTCAATGGGAGGCACAGTCTATAAAAAAATAAAAACAGATCTAAGAAAAACAAGATGCAGAGGATGCAGGACAGAGAGAAGAGGCAACAGAAGTTGCAAATGAAAGAGAGCATCAATGTTCTCCCTCTGCTGGTGTTGTCGCAACCAGTAGAGGGAGAGAAGGAAAGCACGAAAGGTGGTCTCTCTCTCTCAAACTTGATCGAACCGAGGAAAGTGGATCTTGTTCCGCTCTGATACCATGTAGAAAGTTAAGAGGTAAATTATCGCTCTTGTGTTAATTCACTAAATGTAAGACTATATATAGAGTACAAAGGATAATTTCTCCCAATATTTGAGGATCCTAATTTCCTAATTAACATATTACGCAATCAATCATAATCAACCATAAATGGAAACATGTGTGAGATATATTAGGATTTATTCTATTTCCATTTATGGTTGATTATGATTGATTGCGTAATCTGTTAATTAGGAAATTAGGATCCCCAAATATTGGGAGAAATTATCCTTTGTACTCTATATATAGTCTTACATTTAGTGAATTAATACAAGAGAGATAATTTACCTCTTAACTTTCTACAAAGGCTTCCCCACACTGACCTGACAATAGCTTCCTCTGGCTCTTGACATTTAGTTTCTTGAATAAATAAAATATCTAACTTCTGATGGAAGCCAACTCTCTTGGAGGTCTGAAGGTAGTCCTTGGATGTTTCGAGTTCGTATCAAGACTGAAGATCAACCTATGGAAGAGTCTAGTGATGGAGGTGGAGTAGATGTTACGAGTTGGTGAACATCAAAAAGTCAACATAGGGAAGAGTGTATTGGTGGGGATGAAGTTAGAGGAGGCTAGAGTGGGGGAATTGGCAAGGGTGGTGAATTGAAATTATCTATGACTTATCTAGGGTTGCTGATTGATGTCAAGCCTAGATTGAAAAAGGTTTTGGAACCCCACGATTAAGAAGGTAAGGAAAAGCTTAGCCAGCTAGAACCCAGTGATTGTTTTAGGAATTGAGAGATCTGAGCCATTTGTTGATTGGTTTGTGATTTTGTGTGGTGTTTTTCTAGTATTTTGTTGGTTGATTGTCCACATGTTAGATCGGATTTTGGCAATGATGGCGATGATGATTGTGCAGCATGTTGTATTGCTCTTTCAATACATGTCTCATGCATTGATCTTTGTACCCTTTTTCCTTTTTTAATAAAATTTTATTATTACTGTTTCTCCAAAAATATAATGCCATTCTCCTAGATACCCTAAGCCTATGGCATTCGAGCATTTGGTTTAGTTTTTAAGTTTTACTTTTCCATTCAAACTATTAGAAGCCATGTTATCTATAATCTCACAATCCAACACGTCCTTGCGTACTACTCCATTCCAAATCTTTATATTCTTGCCATTCTCCAAGTAACTTTGATGAGGGCATCAAGAGCTCAACTAAAGAAGACATGAAGATTGAAGATGAAGATTTTGCATGGCAGCCACATGAACGATGACATGGCAAGAATCTCACCAAAATGGCAATTGCTTGGGTGCGTGGAACCAAATTGGGTATTAAATGGATTTAGAAACTTGGAATTTAGAAAGGGAATCTGTGGCAGAAAATATGATCCAAGTTTGCAAACAGATTTGAGGTATCAAACGACATCAGATTTTAATGAAATTAGGTTTGTTTGAAAGCTTACTCAATAAACTTTCCAACAAGACGAAGTTTGCAAAATTCCAATTCACGTAGCCTGAGTTATGACCGATTTTGTAAACAGGTGTCGAGCATGAAAAATCAGTCAGCCACTTTGACGAGTTTTTGAATGAATGGCTAGGATTTGCTTGTGAATAAGTAGGTGAAATCAATACTAGAGATTAGTGGGACTTTGTAAATATTTTTAGCAACGTTGTGTATAAATAGGACCCTTGGCGGTCATTGTAAAGCATCCAAGTTGAAAGAAATTCACCTTTGGGAGAATTTTCTTCTTCTCTCTCTCAAGTGTGAGATTGAGTTCTAAATGTTCTTGGGTCTTCTAGTTTTTTTCCAGATTTTGAATCTTAATTTAAGAAAGAGTCTTGGTATAATCTGGGTCCACCTTGGACGAATTTTGACCTTGATCTCCAATTGGCTTGAAATGATTCAATTCTAGAGTTCTAGAATATTATTTTTCTTAGGTGATTTTTGCTAGAACCACAGTTGAATCTGTGTTCCCGAGTGTTGTCAATTCCGTATCTGTGTCTATGTGTGCCCATTCCTTGCCTCTGGAAGACTGTGAAGACCAAAAGCAGCAACTGTGGAAGGCAGAGCAATAGCAAAAGGAGAATGAGCTGAAGGCCAACCAATTCAGGTAAAATGGATCTAGGTAGACCTAGAAGACCTTGGACTTACCCCCGAGATTAGACTTAGAATCATGCCCTTAAATGGTTAATCGAAAATTGGATTCTAAGTGTAGTCCATAATTTGATTTATGAAAAATCAGTCTTCAGTATTCTGAGGATTGTCTTCAACATTCCGAAGGTGGACAGTGATCCTATGAAAGTTCAGTATTCTGAAGGATTGGTTCAGTATACCGAAGATGCTTGTTCGGTTTTTCCGAAGGGAAGCTTTGGAAGAATATCCTGAAGCATGATTTTCCAAAAATTTGTGGCCTTGGTCTCTCAAGAGTGTTCAGTAAACCGAAGGTTAGGTTCAGTATTCTAAAGAGTAGTCGTTGAAACTTCGGTATTCTAAAGATAAGTCATCAGAAGACCGAAGACTAGCCATTGTGCTAGCTGGCCTGTGTGTCAAGGAGTTGACCTTGAGCTATCATGGAGCTTCGGTATTCCGAAGAGTGACTTCGGTCTTCCGAAGTAAGTCATGAGCATACTGAAGATGACTGTTGGGACAAAAATTATTTAAAGAGGTCCCTCGTGGATTTTTGTGACGAATTTTTAATTAAGAAAATTTAAGGCACTCCTTGATCACTTCTCTAAGAACTCTTGAGAGATTGTTTGAACTCATATTGGTGAATCATTTTTGAGTTAGAATTCCAACACAAAAAACATTTGAGGTTTCTGTTCGGAGCATTCAAGGCTCACTATGTGTTCGGAATTACAGGTGGTCTAGGCAGATCTGAAAGATCTGAAGGTGTATCCTAATTACCTAGAACCCATCCTCCTCTTTAACCTTGGTTGATTGAGCTTCAAGTGGTGAATCTGGACATCAACAAGGATTTGTGGATCGAGGAGACAAAAGCAAGAACATTGCGAGCAAGATCGGTACATTCTGAGGCAAGTGTGTCTTGTCTAGTTTATCTATATCTTTGAGATATTTTGTTTGTAATTGATAGTGGCTTAGATCTGTGTGCTCAAAACCACTGATCAATAGTCGGTGTGTCCATTGGTGGATGTAGATTTGTGTGATCGAACCACCGAATCAAAAAATCAGTTTGTGAGTTGTAGGGTGTGTCCCTTATTTTTGTTGAGTTAGTGAAAATTTCATATTGCCCGAGTTTGGGTAGAGCTGAGAGTGGATGTAGGTTTGTGTGACTGAACCACTATAAATCGCTTGTGCAGTGGATGATATATGGTGCATGTTGTATATGTGTGATTGATTGTGATTACATTTACGTTGTGTGTTGAATTATCATTTATTGTTTATCTTGTTTCAATCAATTGTTTTTATTATTGCTTAGATTATCTGCTTTCACTATCCATTAATTAATTCAATAAGTTAAAATTTTGGTTATTTGTGTTTGGGTGGTATAAGAGCAAATTCCTAGGACTTAAACTTGAAACTGAATTTGGGCCTTGCAGTTTTGACCAACTAGTTTAGAATTCTGCATTTTTTGGTTTGGTCCTATTCACAACCCTCCCCTCCCTCCTCCTCTAGGACCTCCCTAGGTTATACATTATCTTACTATCAATCGGTGCTAAGAGCATACTAATTTGCATACTGCACTTTCAATTTTGAATGGTGTCAATTTCATCTAAAGGAGTTATCGACATTATCTCCTAATTCTGGTGAGAATTGGAGGATTTGGTTCATCTCCTTAGTCTAGTGTGATCAAGTAGTGCTACATGTCGAAGTTGATCCGAGGATCTCCCTAGAAAGCTCAATTCTTTGGGTTTGGATTCTCTCGGGGTTCTGCCAAATCTCTGAGTCGATTCTCGAAGGATTTTCTCATTTCATAAGATGGAGGCATAGGTAGGCCTTAAACCCATCCTACCCTTCATCAAATTTATACTTGTAAACCTTCACTTTATAGTTTGGGGCCATTTTAGCTCTTTTGCATGCTCAATTAGACCACATTAAATGTCTTTTTTTCCTTGATTGTGATGCGGAGCATGGATATTTCATATTTTATTTTATTTCATTATATGGGTTTAGTTCTAGTTTTATTTTATTTGGGGGTAGTTTAGACATTTTATCGTAATTTTTATTTAAAGGCAATTTGGGAATGTTTTATTGTAAACTCTAGAAAGACCCCTTGTAAGCCTTGTTCGAAAGTTAATGAATGAAAAAAGATTTGGAATTTTCAAAAATCCTATTGCTCCATGTGAAGGTGTCTCTTGGTGAGAAGCCAAAACTTGGTGAGAATCCAAGAAGGGGGAGAAGCCCTTCCCTCTATTCAGGTATTCTTCTATCTCTTCCCATCTCTTTTCTTTCTTCTTCTTCTCTTTCTTTTTCCCTTCTTTTTCCCCTTGGTTGTCGCCCCATCACTACAATCCAAAATCTACCCCAGCTGCCTCAGTTTTGATTTTTTTACCCTTCCTGTGTTGCCACCCCATCCAAAACCATTAACCTTAGCCTTGGCCGATCCCTAATGTCCTCTTCTACTAGCCTTTCCCTCTAAACCCTAACCCTAGCCCACATCCAAACCCTAATTCTAGCCTTATCCTTTAAACCCTAGCCCTAATCTCCATTCCCTAACCCTAAAGCCTACCTTTTCTTCCCTACCCTTGCTGCCGCCACCTTCTTGTATCCCTAAACTGCTGTCCCAACCCCAGAACAGCCCCATAAACTGTTGTCCTAACCCATAACAATCCCATATATGGCTGTATATTACTGTTCCATCCATTAAGATCCCCTGTTTTGCCATCCCATACTGTTAAGAGAACATATTGCTGTTGTCCCACTGTTTTCTCCTTGCCAAACAGCCAACTTAAGACTTATTTCTGATGAAAGACCTATATGTTTGTGGGATTTAACAAACCCCTTTGTTTTGAGGGACCCTTACTGCTAACGTTACTTGGTCTGGATTGTTTTATAATCATTTATATTAGATTCCAAGAAATGCATTATTATTTGTGAAAGGGTTATATTCTTAAATTGCAATTATTGATTTAGATATTAATTTCAGCCATATCATGTTTGACCATATTCATTGTTTTCCCTCTTATTTGCATTAGTCCCCTAGAGTTGCTGTTTATTTTGGGTCATGCATCAGTTTAGCCATTTAGGTCTATTCAGCTTAGAGTCCTGCATCAGATTGCTTTCTTAAGTCACAGATTTGGTGAAGTATTTAAGTTGTGAGGGTTCCTTTTTTTTTTACACATTTCATCAAGATTCAAGGAAGGCTTGAACAGGACTTTATAAGTGTTCCAGCAAAAGATTCAAAAAAAAATATATGTACCTTGGTATTTTGTTCAAGACTCCAAGTAAACAAGTTTTTTCTTTTATATTTTTTAAAATTCTTCATTGGATTTAGATTATGGTGTTTTTGATCCTTTATATTGTTGAATTAAATTAGATAAACAAACTTCTTAGGAGGCTTGTTTTTCTCGGATTAAGTTGGCCTTTATTATATTGTTTATATTATTTATCCATGTTAGTGCAATGACAGATTGTTTGTTGGTTTTTTGTGGTGATGTGGGGGATGAGTGACTAGGGGTGTTCAGTGTTGCTATTGTGGATTGATCTGTGGTGTTTGTGAGGGACTTTCCTTTTGTTATAGTTTACTGGTGTTGAGCATTGGACATTGAACAGTTTGACTGCGTCAACTAGTGTTCTTATCTGGACCATTGTGTGGATTGTTTCATCTTGGTTTCAAGCTATCTACTGTACCATATGCTTCCATTTTGAATTATGCTGCAAAAAATATTTGTTCATATTATAACTTATAGATGGTTAATATCTAATCTACTTTTTCAAATCAACACACGTGCACACACATGTAGTGCACGAACACAAACACACGCACGCACACAAATGTGAACACACACACACACAGTATCATCTTTTTTTAGGCAAAATTTGTAAATCTTAATGAGTGTGATTTGCAATTTATCCAAATATGGGACCTTATATCAATTCCATGAATACCGTTTATTTTCAAAGCATTAACTCCAAATTAAAACAACATTTTATATATCAATTAGAAGTTTTAGATAACTTTGTTTTCTTTTATGATTGCATGAACACTATCAAAGTGGTTAAGAAGTCACAGAAAGTCTTTCTATCTTCATCATACTCCATACAGTGAAGGATTCTGTACCACTCACCTTCCCAAGCAAGAAATTCCTCAAACAAATCTCCTTGTCCACCACAAGCAAGATAAGAATCGTGAAATGACATGCCAAAGGGTTCTCTCTATACCATATCTCTAATCAGTACTGAATTGTGATAACTATATAAGCTTTGAATTTGGTTCCATGTATGACCTCTAAATACAACCAAATAAGGGTATTTTAATCCTCAAATACTCTTTTCCCTCGAACTTTGGTGGAAATTGTTGGTATATCTCAGTAGTCTAGGATAATGGAATGACTAATTGTCAAAGAGTATGATTATCTCTTCAAATAGAAGTTAAGTTTAAGATAGGATCTTGTAGATCCTGCATTATCTATCCATATTTCTTCACTGCACTATATGATGATCACTTTTTCAAGAGCCTATAGAATAGTAAGTTCTCCTAAAGGTTGTGGGTTTGAGTCATGTAACCATCTCACATACACACACAAAGGAGAGAGAGAGAGAGAGAGAGAGATGAAAAATGAAAGAATAATCAATATTACCATTCCCTGGATATCTTGACATATCCTAACACCAGAGAAATGAGAGAGAGAGAGAGAGAGAGAGAGAGATGAAAAATGAAAGAAAAATCAATATTACCATTCCCTGGATATCTTGACATATCCTAACACCAGAGAAATGATTTTCAACTTTGATGGTGTTGACAGCAATGACAAAGAAAAAATTACCATGATTTGTATGATTGTATAAATCAAACCATGTTCTTGGAACCACAAAGTTCAGGGATTAAAAAACAATAACTTGATGAGATCAAAATTTGGAAGGACTAAAAAGCACTACTCCATTTAGGGCTGCAAGGGCCAACTAGAGCAGGTTTTGGGCCTCCCCAAACTCAGGCCCAAATTGTAATTAAAGGACCTTATAACCATCCCAAGGCTAAGTTAACTTGGAATAACCAAACTCAAGCCTAGACTAAATTGTATCTGTAAGACCCGAACCCAATTTCATGCTCAAAATGTATATGAGGAGTTACGTGGGATCGGCCTTTTTGAGACCTAAACGGATTATTTTGTATTATTCTAAAAAAAGGTTATATTACATAAATAAAGAAAATTAGATTTACAAATTGTGGCTCAAATTCGAGCTTTCATCTATGAGGCCACCTCGACCTTAATTCAGATTCAAGCCGAATATTTTGGCCCAAAAATGAGACCGACCCAACAAAGTCAATCCAAACATGAACTTTTTCAAGCTTTTTCATGCAGGCTCAGATTAGGCTTGGCCCAAGTTGCACCCCCAGCTCCATTGATTAATCAAGGCAACTTTGGTGGGCACCATATTCATGAACTTTTCCATCAGACCCATCATATGGGGCTTAAGTGTGAACCATATAGGGGTGCAGACAAAGTGCACAGGGCTTGCCCCTACACCAATAGTCATTTTCATCAAAGATTTGGTTTTCTGAATGTTTGAAATCCAAGTCTAAAACTCTAGAAATCTCTTAGGTCCCTTTGTCTTGAAAACAAGTTAAAACCCTTTGATTTAACCATAGATGAGCTAAACATGAAAAAAGGGGCATAGGAAAATTTGAAAAAGTTGGAAAATGGGTTAGGAGTAATAGTTTCCTGAAAACCCACCAACTAACTTGTTATGAATTGAATAATTCAACAAAAAATGAAAATAAAAAGATCAATTCATAACACTAATCATATAAGTTAGACTGATTACATTCCAAATAATTTGAGCAGTTTCCATTGCATGGACAATAATCCATGTAGATGGTATCCAAATAACAGTTCAACTTGAGCACAAAAGTATACAGCATGCAAAAGCGTGTAAATTAATTGATTATATTCACAGTTTCTCAATAGTTGCACTTTTCAATGTTTTAGAATGGAATACACAAGGAAATAGAAAATAAAGAATGTTATATCTATTAAAATCAGTGAAAATAAACCTTTTAGATAAGCAAGTTCCACAGAATCAATCATTCATACCCAAATATGAATCAAATGTAGGTTCCCAACCCTCAGAAAATGCCTCCATTGGCAACTCTACCGCAACTAGAGCAAGCTTTGGTTCAACTCTTTGGGTATATGCCCTTCCCTTTGAGTTTACAACCACCCACTGCCTATCCCATTGAAATCCTACCATGAACACAAAGATATACACTGTTAAGAACCATTCCAATCACAATTACCCATTTCTCTGCTTCTAGGCATTTTCCATTACCTAAGATCAAATAATTTAAAATAATCATTCAATAATTAAACAACACTATGAAAAAGACATCTTTGTAATATTTGTCAAGAAACATACTATACAGTTCCAAAAGCCATCACAATAATGACATTTTGATATCATACATAATCAATTACACACATATATTCATCGTTCTGATTTCAACGTGATAGGGAACTGATTGTGGTATGGAGAGAATACATGTTGTAGGACAGTTGTATATTATGTTTTAGCTTAGTTCTTTTGTAACTAAGTTCATTATATTCAATCCCAACAGCACTCTTGTGTTTGGTCACAAGAAGTATATAAAAGGAACCTTAGTGCAAATTTAGATGCATGCTTGGATCTACTATCCCTGGAACCCTGCTGTCCACGGGATTAATGATTCCTTGGATGCTATTTCTTTCTGTTTCTATTGAAATGATGGAAAACTGACTGGTCAGAGAGACCTTGGTTTTGCGGTTCCAACAAGGGAGCTCATGCATCCAAATGTTCCTTTACTGTAAAAAATAGTTACTATAATTAGTTTACCATGCATACCTTACCAGAAATTATGACATTGAGAGGACCATGTAACAATAACATATGTAAAACAGTTCAAGAAAAATCATAAAGGTAAATCTAGAGAACATTTAACAAATGGGATGTTAAATGTGATACCCACTCATATCTCCAAAATGGGAAGCCCTATATCCTCCATATCCATGGAAAATTAGATCATTAGGATAACTGGTATTACATGAGAAAAGAAGTTTTTACATGGAAGCAGATTTGCATACTCATGTAACTATGTAAGGAACTAAATCTTTCAATAGCCCAATATCTGGTAATGTTCAAGGCAAAGCCCTCAACAATGATTTGTAAAAAATCAAGATTAATATGCACTTAGAGGAAACACACCCACAAGTGCATTTCGTATATAATACTACTCCCAAACTTAGCTACATAACAGTTAAAATAAAGGATGATGAATATGATAGCAGCATTTTACAAAACTTCCCTGCTACAAGGTGGGTTAGAGTTTGTGCTATGATACGGAAAACAAGAGAATCTATAAGAAATCATCACATGCCTGAATTGTGCACCCAAGAAAGAGAAGACTTGTTAAAAAAGGGGTCCATCAAAATCCCATTCACCCTACTCAACAAAAAGAAAGAGAAAAGAAGAAGAAGAAGCAGAAGATGAAGAAAGGGAACCAACATCATTATGAATTTGTGCTGCCTTTAGTAGTGGGTCTTAGAAGCTACTGGCTGAGAAACTAAATGATTTTTAAGTTCTAGAAAAATGCAGAGATTTTATTTAACTGGAGGAAGTCTTAGTAGGATTATGGTGATCAGGAAACCTAACTAAAATCTCAAAATAGGCTTCAATAAAATGTGTTTTACAGCATGTACTCCTCATTAGATAGATGGTCACAGAGCTAGATTTGATTATGATATATATTTTAAAAACATTTCTAAAAGCAGAAATGACAGAGAGTAATCAGCTGAGTTTTCTCATGGAACATCAAGACCCTGTTTATCCCCTTTTTGGCCCAGATTCAAGAATTAGGGTCTATGGAAGACTTAGTTTTGCGGGAGAAAAGAATCAGTTGATTCATGATCACTAAACTTTCATGGATGCCTTACTAGAGTTTCTTCACAAATAAAGAATTAACCTCTCTATCCTTAGGCCCAAACTGCTCAAAATTGCACATTTTAAAAAATCAGTTCAAAATTGTACCCAAGCTTGTTGATGAAAAGGAAACTAGAATCGAGGATATGGAAACAAATTAGAATGTATCCTGGAAATTCTTGGTGGAATCAAAGCCTGTTTGGACTTGCATGCTCTACAAAGCTATAAAATTCAAAGATTGTAAAAGAATTTGATAACATCAAGAAATTCCAGGCCAACAATGAGGCACTTGTGGGCTTTTCAAATTCTAGCTATGAAAATCAAAGTTTTTGAGTTAAAAATAATAATGGACTGCCTGGATGGACCCAGAAACCGAAACAAACACACCAGATGAATCTATTCATCGATCATATCTTTCAGCCCAATCTGTTGAGTCACATTAAAACTAGAGAATCTAATAGGTGAAATAGAGACTACAATTTAGGAAATGCAAAAGACTAACCCTGTTTGGTGGCCTGGAATTCCTTGGTGGAATGAGCTAGTTTGGACTTGAATGCAATACATAACAGTATGGGTTCTTTTACAACCACCCACCCCCAACCCACCGCCGCCCGCCCCCCCCCCCCCCCCCCCCCCCCCCCCCCGACAATCCTATGAAATCTGGTCTCGTGTGGGGCTATGAAAACTCAACATGTTTGTTAGTTTAAAAACCTCCAGTCCTTTCGTTCTTAAATTTTTCTATCCCTCTAACGGGAAATGGATTCATTGAAGAAGAGGGAAATGTATCGGTGAAAATCCCTTAATCCGTGGAAGAAGAGAGAAGTGTCTCATTTTCCATTCTCCTTATTTTTCATAGATGGAAAATGACAAACAGCTGCTAAAGAAGTCTACGAGAATTCTGATTCCACCAAGAAATTCCAGACTACCAAACAGACTCTTTATGGGCTTTCTGAAGGGGACTGCACTCCGTAAGCTCCAAAACCGAAACAAACACAGTCGAAGGGATGATTAAAAGATACAATCTAGTAAATAATGCTGCAATCAGTTAAGCTCTAAAAAGATTGATGAGATTTTGGTCTGGAGAGAATATATACTTTTTTTTTCTAATTTACAAGTAGGATTTGATTTATTTACCGGTGGAAGTGATGGGAGCATGGGGCACAGGGATTCCACGGCATGATTTGATGGGGTAAATGAAGATGGAGGAGATAGTAGCAGTGGGTTCAGTTGGCTGACTGCCAAACAAAGAGTTGAATATGGAGGATGCCTTCTCCATTTCTTCTTAGCTAATCGATCACTTGCTCCGTCTTCCCTACTCTGATTTTCTACCTCTTTTTCTTTCTTCTATATACTTAAGAGAGAGAAACAGGAAATGAAGAGAGGACAATTGAGGATGTGCCCACAGGAATCACGTTCCTTCCAATTTCCAATTCATGTTTGGGAAGCCATCCCACGAGAATCACGCTCCTTCCAATTTCCGTATCATGTTTGGGAATCCATCCAACGGTCTTTACCGGTTAAAAATAAGTTCATAGACTTTGCTTATATTAAACGGTCCTGAACGTCGGATCATTTACCTTCTGCCGCTGTATAAATAGGCTCACGGAGCGAATCATTGACTGAGTTACTGAAATTTATCTAAGCGTGACTATTTTCATACAAAACAATAAATCGAATCACTGAAATCGAATAACTGACTAGATCACTAATTTTTTTTTAAAATGCTTCCACTGCCGTATGAAAGCATTTAAAAAAAATTAGTGATCCAGTTACTAATCTGATTTCAGTGATTCAATTTATTGTTCTGTGTGAAAAACAGTCACACTTAGATAAATTTAAGTGATTCAGTCAGTGAGTCGATTTATATTGCAATGGAAGGGTCAGTGATCCGGTGAGCCGATTCGAAGGACAAATGGGCAATATAATAAAATCTCTGTCTGGTTAAACAAAACTCTTATGGCTCGCCAGATCACTGACCCTTTCATTACAATATAAATCGGCTCACTAACCGGATTACTGACCGACTCAATGAAATTTATCTAAGTGAGATTGTTTTTCATATAGAACAACAAATCAAATCACTGACTGGATCACTAATTATTTTTTTTTTAATATTTTCGTACAGTAGTGGAAGGGTAAAATAGATAATATCCTAACTCCCGTGTCTCATTACACAAAATGCTTGTGAGAGGATCGCTACCCTAAAGTAAAACCCTTGTAATCTAATGAGTCCAACCATACTTTTTATATTAGATAATTTATTTAATTAGAGGGTATTGCAAATTGACATTCATTATTCCTTTCAAAAACTCCTTAATCATTATTGTCTGGAAGCCAACGATACTATCATCCATCACCACCATTAGATCCTCTCCATTTGCAACCCTCAAGACCAGTGAGAAATCCCTATCACTTTAGACAATTTGAAAACAAATTATCCGTCATTTTTCAGAGTGTTTCTCGAGAGAGACAATAGAGAAGAGAGTTTATAGAGCAACAACAGATCAACAGTAACCAAAAAAATATCGCCAAACTCTTGAAGTTTATAAGGTCCTCAGTCACTTTTATAGGAATTTTGTATTATGAATATATGGAATATTACTTTACAAAATGGTTGAAACAGTACATTTTTATTCTCAATGCATTGGGTATTGAGTTAGAAAGAATTATTACATTTTGTATGTGTTCGAGGTCAGAACCGGCTGACGATATTGTTTTAAAAAGGTTATAACTTTATAGAGTAATACGTTATTGAGGTTTTAATTTATAATTATATTCTAAATTTAAAATTAAAATATAAAAAAATAATGACGTCAGAACTGCACACACAGTAAACCTTCTCCAAGTAAGAGTAGATTTAAAAAATATGTATATATATTTGTTTATAAAAATCAATTCTATCAAGTAACTCTAATCATAAATTGAATTTAATAACTATTAAAAATAGATTGAACTTGATAAAATTGCAATCTTATTTGCTACTTATTTTTTTAACTTTTGAATTTTCAAAATCATATCAAGAATCAAATAATCAAATTATTTTTTTTTGCAATTACTACACGTAGCTAGAGATGTTTATAATTCACTCAATCTCATGGTGACATTTTTATTTAAGAGCATTTATAAATTATAAGCTATTTATTTTTCTAAATTTAATACATCAAATTTAATTTAAAGTTGTTTATTAATATAGAAGAAAAGAATTGGTGGTTGTCAAAGTAAAAAGTCCCGAATAACATTTATGATTGAACACTGACAACTATATAATAGAGATTTATTTAACTTAAAATCTCTAATTTCTAATGTGTCTGTTTATAATCTTTTACATGGTTATTTAAACTGAGTTTTTTACTTTAATTGAAATTCTAATTAATAAAAAATTGTAATGGTCAAATCACATTATTACTAGAAGCAGTTGTTCTTATTAATAGAAGAGTAATAATAATTAAGATAAATTTAATGAGTTTATTTTTTAATAGAGATGTAATTAGAAATGTCTAAAATTAAATAAAAAATTATAAAAACTAAATCATCAATAAGATTTAAGTTTAATTCGAGATATATAGCTTTAAATAAATACATATTAAGCAGAATATAATTTAAGAGATTGTAATAAATACTTAAAAGTAGAGATGTCATGATAGGAAGTTTAATTTTTTTTTTTTTTATATTGGAATATGTGATTAAAAGGCTAAAAACCATTCATTCATGAATTTTATGGTTTATATATCATTTTTCTAACCAAAATTCTTGACTTCAAAGAATGGTAGAAATGCAATGGCAAATATATGTTTTTTCTTTAAATCAATTAAATTATATTTTAAACTTTTATATTAAATTAAGGGTAGACATTTAGACACGGGATTTTTCTTTCAGTAGACATGGGTTTTCAAATTTTTACTGAAAATTACCATTTTGCTTTTCCACTTTCGCACCTTCCGAATGTGAGTTAAGAACATTTTTCCTTCGTTCGGACCATTGGATCATTCTGACCATTATTTATGCCTAAATTCCATTCGTCCGAACAATATATGTTGCAGATGCTACAATAATGCATAGTGCATTTTGAATAATAAATCTCCTTTAAAACTTTAAAGTTATTTTTTAAGCATTGTGTAATTTCAAAATTTCTCAAATTGAATATCCGAACTAATTACGATAATCTGATAAAAATACTTTAAGATTTCAAGGTCTTTTGACACTCTCAAATACTTAAAATACATTATTTTACAAATAAGGGTATCCCTCTGTTGTACCGAAAACACATTTCCGGGATCCAAACGACAAACCATAAAAACCATTGAACTCCAAATTCAAAACTGAACAAATATGTGAAATTTGAAAACTTAGATCTCTCAAATAATTGTTTAGAAAAAATAGGTGTTCTTTTCCCATCCTAAATCCCGTCCCTTCTTCAAAACAAAAAAAAAAATCCAGTTAAATAATCATTTGAAAGATCTAAGTTTTCAAATTTCACATATTTGTTTAGTTTTGAGTTTGAAGTTTAACGGTTTTTACGATTTGTCGTTTGGATTTCCGGAAGTATATTTTCGGCACAGCAGAGTGATACTCTTATTTATAAAACACTGTGTTTTAAACATTTAGGAGTGTCAAAAGACCTTAAAGTCTTAAAGTATTTTTATCAAGTTATCGTAATTAGTCCGGATATTCAATTTAAGAAATTTTGGAAATACATAGTGCTTAAAAAATAATTTTAAAGTTTTAAAGGAGATTTTATTATTCAAAATTATAGAAATTATATATATATATTTTTTAACTAATGCAGTAGCAGACCGTCGAATGGAATTTAGACATGAATAATGATCCGAACGAAAAAAAAAAGTTCTTAACTCACGTCCAGAAGGTGCGGAAGCGGAAGGGCAAAATTACAATTTTCAGTAAAAATTTGAAAACCCGTATATGCTGAAAGAAAATTTTCGTGTCTAAATAATTACCCTAAATTAATTTAAATTCTAAAATTTGTGACTTTACACACATGACTTTATTAATCTTTTCAAAGCAGTTTCTTACAAATTTTAGAAACATAAATATTTTTCATCCAATCAGAACAATAAATATAAATAGTTTTACAAGCATGTGTAAAGTGTTCATGAGAAATGAAAAGGTGGCTTTCTTGCATGTTCCTGTGTTAAATAGTACCATTCCTTTTCTATTCAAGTGATGATTCCCAATGGTAGGCTCTTATTGGTGCTGGCTAAATATAAGATTCAGATAAAAAAAATCGATATTTTATTTATAAAGAATGAGATATATGTAATCATTAATATTCAGATTCAAAATTTTAACGTTTTATCTAGGGTCCCCATTTACGCACCCGAAAAATCTCTCTCTACACACCCGTTTTCAGGTGGAGGTGGCTAATTACCATTTTGCCCCTGCGTTTCCATTCGTTCGAACGAATTCCAGTTCATTTCGCCATTCGTTCGAACTAATGGACACATGCCTCATCTAATTTGATTCATTTGAACTAATCTCCTTTATAAATCCATTCGTTCGAATGAATGAAACGGGTGAACAGTAACGCGGGTTACTGTTCATCCGTCTAATTCATTTGAATGAATCAGCCTGATTCATTCGAATGAATATGAATCAGGTTGATTCAACTGATTCATTCGAATGAATCAGGCTCATTCATTCGAATGAATCAATTTTTTTTTTTAAATTTCAAAGTTATTTTTTAAGCACTATGTATTTCCAAAATTTCTCAAATTGAATATCCGGACTAATTACGATAACCTGATGAAAATACTTTAAAACTTTAAGGTTTTTTGACACTCCTAAATATTTAAAATACAGTATTTTACAAATAAGAGTATCCCTAGGGCGTGCCGAAAACACATTTAGGAGTGTCAAAAGACCTTAAAGTCTTAAACTATATTTATCAGGTTATCGTAATTAGTCCGGATATTTAATTTGAGAATTTTTGGAAATACAATGTGCTTAAAAAATAATGTGCATCGTATATTAAATAATAAAATCTCCTTTAAAACTTCAAAGTTATTTTTTAAACACTGTGTATTTCCAAAATTTCTTAAATTAAATATTCGGACTAATTACGATAACCTGATAAATATAGTTTAAGACTTTAAGGTCTTTTGACACTCCTAAATACTTAAAACACAGTATTTTACAAATAAGGGTATCCCTAGGGCATGCCGAAAACACATTTAGGAGTGTCAAAAGACCTTAACGTCTTAAAGTATATTTATCAGGTTATCTTAATTAGTTCGGATATTTAATTTGAGAAATTTTGAAAATACAATGTGCTTAAAAAATAATGTGCATCGTGTATTAAATAATAAAATCTCCTTTAAAACTTCAAAGTTATTTTTTAAGCACTATGTATTTCCAAAATTTCTCAAATTAAATATCCGGACTAATTACGATAACCTGATAAATATACTTTAAAACTTTAAGGTCTTTTGACACTCCTGAATGTGTTTTCGGCACGCCATAGGGATACCCTTATTTGTAAAATACTGTGTTTTAAATATTTAGAAGTGTCAAAAGACCTTTAAGTCTTAAAGTATTTTCATCAGGTTATCGTAATTAGTCCGGATATTGAATTTGAGAAATTTTAGAAATACACAGTGCTTAAAAAATAACTTTGAAATTTAAAAAAAAAATTGATTCATTCGAATTCATTGGAATGAATAAGTCCGATTCATTCCAATGAACTGATTCATCAGACGGGTGAACAGTAACCCACATTACTGTTCACCCATTTCATTTATTCGAACAAATGGATTTATAAAGGAGATTAGTTCGAACGAATCAAATTAGATGGGGCATGTGTCCATTAGTTCGAACGAATGGCGAAATGAATTGGGAATTCGTTCGAACGAATGGAAACGCAAGGGCAAAATGGTAATTAGCCACCTCCACTCGAAAACAGGTGTGTAGAGAGAGATTTTCCAGGTGCGTAAACGGGGACCCTTTATCTATAATGTTTAAATTCACATTTCTCTTTCTCATACCCATTTATTCTCTTTTTTTAAAAAAAAAAATTATGTGTGGGAAACCACGGAAAACCTAGTATAAAACTCCACGGATGATACCCACTGCCACCCACTGTCCTTAAGATACACTCTTAAAGTGGGAGATTACCCGTTGAACTACACTCATTTACTATCCTGTGAATTGTATTTATTTCAAATTTGAACCCATTTAAATTAATCTCACAATTAAATTAAAATCTATTCAAAATTAATTAGTCTATTATTTATATTTGGGCTTTTAAAAGTCATGATTTCTCAATTTTAATAAATCTAATATTGTTTTTTTAAGAATCAACATCCTAAAAGTACTTTCAAAACTTTTCCGCTACGTGTATTAGACCTTACTCCAGCGGCTCTATAGAGTCTAAAGATGGCTATTGTTCAGAAACATGTCACCCAAGGAAACTCATTGTAATAATGAATATGTTAAATTTGTTAGTGAAGATTATTAGTACGGATATTTCAAAGGGCCTTATAACTAATAGTAGCTGTATTGAAATGCATATTGAGTTATTTGACATTTTATTTTAACATGATCTTATTTTAATTTTTCATTATTTCATAAAAAATATAAATTTAATAATAGAAATTACCTAAAATTAATTTTTAAAAGTTCTTTTTTTTTTTGAATTTACGTGTGGAAAAGTGCAGGATACCCAGTGTAAAACCTCTATGGATGAGCCCACTACCTGTAGGACAGACCAAAGTTAGACCATGGCGGCTCGAACTTTTAAAAATTAATAGTTAAAAGTTCTTTTTAACTGTTTAAAATGTTTTTTCTTTTAATTATGAGGGGATTGTTTTGATAGTCAAAATTTATCCTTATTGAGAGAAATCTTGAGACCAAATTCCCTTTAATACAAAAAGAACCACTTTTCATTGTTTTGTATAGAATATATGAAAATGGAAGGTTTATATATATCCTAAAAATCAATAAAATAAGATGCCGGGACCCTTTCATCTTAAAAAAATCTTTTTAACCATTCAACCTAATTCTTTTTATAATATTCATTGTTAGGGTAACGTATTATTTTTATGAAACATTTTATGACTGAATATAATAAAGGGATAATAGATATTATATTTTTTATATACTTTCTCAGTTTCTGTGTTACAAAAATAGTAAACTACAATTTACTATGGACATAGTTTTTTCATGTTTCTACTCATGCAGTGCAGTGGCGTTTTTGAGAAGGATAAATTCCGGGTGAAGGCCACACTTGTCAGAAGAAACCCTACGTCACTTTGACTAGAACTGAATTTTAAAAGACTTAAAGAATAACTTTGAAACTAATTTATTATTAATAAGATTACAATCTATATTTTAATTTATTAAATATTACATTGAACACCTGTTTTTCTGTTCAAACACCGAGCCTGTGTTAGTAATATTTTAACACTCAGCATGATCATGTGAGACTTTGCGTCACTTTATCTCAATATGCATATTGATTCTTATAACAAGTGACACTTTTGATTTTTTTTTTTATCAGCAACGTCAAGTGATTTGGTTATTGGTTTTATTTCTATTATTCTAAAAATTAATTTAAATAAAAGAGAAATAGTTATAATAGTCACATTTATGCTTATAAGATTTAATTTTATCTTGTTAATAAAAATATATAAATATCGATTTTGGACAGATTAAAATGGAAGAGCAATATAGTTCAGAGCCATTTAAATTAATTATAATAGACATATTTATATATTTCCACTTAGGTGAAATTAGCATTAAGCATTTTTAGATTTATTTTTTCATCAGTAGTTATGACATGTTATTTCTCTTGTTCTAATAAAATATTAAAAATAATTGTAAAAATACATTTTATAAATCAATAGACTCTATAATACTGAATATAGAGTAAAAAGTATCCTAAATTATAATATAGATCAACAATTAAATTTTGTTATCATATGAGGAGGGCTGTTAATTAGAAAGTATTTAGATTATTTGGTTTAATAATATATTTTTTTCAAATTATTATTTTAAGAATAATCCATCACTAAGTCTTTGACATAGCAGGAACCACTAGCTCATGTAAGAACTTCTGTGATCAAAATTACAACTCCAATATATTGGATTGTGCTCCTCAACAAGTTTGCACTAAGTTGGTGCAAATTCCTTGATAGGCTCACTAAATAAATAGTTTGTAAAGTCTTTACTTGTTTATCATAATTATAAAATTACATTTTGATTAGATAAAACAAGTTATATTTTTAAGGTTTTCAAAATTAGCATTTATCAAATAATGAAAATTTATTGAGTTAGATTAATAGACTTTATGAAATCTAATAGACATGATTCTTTTATTAGAAGCATCATCCAAAAATTATACTCCTTCTCTCCCAATTTATTTATCTCATTTGGATTTTGAAATTGTCCCAAAATAATTATCTCATTTGCATAAAGTGTGTTGAAAATGGATGAAAATCACCTTTCAGCTAGGATAGTTTAAAGTTAAATTTAAGTTCCTTAAAAAATACAAATGTTTAAAATAAGACAACTAAAATAGAAGAGAGGGAGTATTTTGCATGGCCCCCAACTCACCCCTTGATCCCCTCCCATTTGGGCCACACATGGCCAAGTGGGCATTATTGTACGGATCACCAAGGTAAACCATTGCTTCTCTTTGACAAGGATCATTTGCAAATAAGGTTAGCACAAAAAAATCATCCAAACATCCTGTTGGCCCCACTGTAGGCTACATGGATAGATGGGGTTTGAAAGACCTCAATTTGTATATAGTATTTATAAAATTTGATCTGTATTGGATAAATGAAGTCATGTTTTCTAGTTTTACAAAATTTGAACTTTACCTAGTAGAGTAACTTCATTGAGTTAGACCAATAGATTTAAAACGTCAAATTGAGATGCAACTCAGACGGGATAAATGGGTGTAAGGAAGTGAATGGGATCATTGGGTCCGCTATGAACCCTACAAACTAAAGTTTACACTAAGGCTGCGTTTGGATGAGGGGTAAATTTTGCAGGGTAACCAGGGGTGGATAATCAATTATGAATACTCTTTGCAAGTGTTACCCTTACCTTATTTGGTAATTACAGTAGAAAAGTTAGAACTTACTTTAAGAGTAAAGAATCTTGTTTGGTAATTGTAAGGAGGGAAAACTTAATCTATTAATTTTATGAGAATCAATCATTTTTAATATATCCATATAATATAAAAAATAACATTTTCTCTATAACATTAGAAAAATTTTCCATAGAAATTCCCAGAAACATTAACAATATATCTTATAATAATATTATATAATTTTCTATAAATTCTTTCTCATAATTGTAATTTAAAATAAACACTTGCATTCTAATATTAAAAAGTGAGATGAAGAAAAACATTTTTTACATGAATTTTTTAATCCTAATAAATAAATAAAATGCCAAGACATATCTTCATAAAATTCATAATTTGTTCCTTGTTGATGTGAAATACGTAATATAATACTCTATTATAATAGTTTATAAAAAATTCGAGTTAATAAATAATAACTAAGATAAAAATTAAGAATCCCTCAGTTGGGAATGACATGGACTCCCCGTTCAACTTGATGGAATTTTCAAAACACGAGACTAAAATATTTTTAAAAAATTGTAAAAATATTAAAAAATTGTGAAATTGGGTAAGAGTGCCTAAAAAATCATTTATAAGTGAAAATATTTCATACATCCATGTTGGATTATATGACTAAATATATTTTTAAAATTCTAATTCATTTTCAATTCAAGTCAACTAATTTAGTGGATTTTAATTAGGTCACAGTCTAACCTTTGTAATTAAGTGCATAATTATATTGATATGGTTTAAGCAAAGAGACATTTATAAAAGCAAATCTCCATTTTTAAAATATATTTATTATAAAGAATAATTTTAAAAAATCATCACAGAGTGATATAAGAATAAGGAGAGTGTTTTATAAAGCATCATCCTATTTTAACTCAAATTAAAAAAAAAAATTGTGGGCCACACCATATTTTAAATTGATCGGATTAACTAACTAATATTTGACAGTAGAGTGAGTCGGATTTCAATTCACCTTCTCAAGTTTCACATAAAATATTTTATTCCTAATAAGGACACACTATGCTAATATAAGTGAGTTATTAAGGTCTTATATCTCAAATTGAATTGAATGATATTTGATAATGATATGAAATTTATTAATTTTATAAATTTAAAAAATTTACTAGTACCAGAATTTGTATAAAGTTAGTCTCGTAAAAACATAGAACGTTAAAATTTGAACAAATGAAAATAAATAATTGAAAAGATGATTTTTATTATCTATCAAATTTAATTACTTAAATAAAATAGATAAAATTTAAATAAAATTTTATTTTATAATTATAATGTTGAAAATATTTCATTTATTTTCATAAAATTATTTTTCTAATATATTAACAAATTTTAAAAATAAAGATGTTATATTGAAATTTGATTTGTATTGAGTTCCATTCACAGCTATAAAAGGGATTGAGAGGAAAAGAGAATCAATGATTTTATGAATACCACTAGAAACCAAAGGTTTTTAGATTTGCGAAAGGGGAGATAAAATCAAGATTTTTTACCTCTACCTTCTCACTACCAAATAGGGGAATACAGGTGTTACCCGTGTTCCCCCTCCTTTCACCTCAAACAAACGTAACCTAAATTTTATGCAAACGCATTTGTGGGTCGTCATTATGAGTTTTTTGAAGAATCAAAGGATTGAGGGTTTTCTTTGACTGAGATCTTCGAATTCTTGAGAAGGTGAGATGATACAAGATAGATCCAGAAAACAGATACATCTCTAATGGAAATGTTTCCTTGGCTTTTATTTCTCATTAAAATTTCTAATTTAGTGATACTGTGTATATACAAAATGGATGGTACATGAAAGGAATAAAAATAATCATTTATGATTATTTATATATATATTTAGGACTTCATCAAAGATCCGCTTTAAGTCTATTCCTGTTTGCATAGATGACCTAACACCAATGATCTAAAATGAAATGCCATGATGTAATGAGATAAACCAACAAGTCAACACTAAATTTCTGAAGGAGAACATCAAAGTCAAAATAGTTTGGATATTAGTAAAAAAAAAAAAAACACAATTTGTGAAATGTAACTTTAGAATTAGATGATAGTGAGGGTAACTTGGTAAAAATAGGAAACTGACTCAGTTGTACATTGTGATAAATTTAGATATTTGACTTCTATAGTAGAGTCTAAAGAATATTTCAACTTAGATATAACGGATATGATATGAGAGGGATGGACAAAACGTAGGCGAACTAGCACAGTCTTGTGTGATAAAAGAGTAGCTCTTCACCAAAAAGAATAAAATAGTTATTCACCCGCATGGGTAGAGCAGTTGGTAAAAGCGAATGACCGCTCTGGAAAAAGGTCCAGAGTTCGAATTCTGCTGGTTGCTCTTCTCTGCTGCGGTACTGTGGTCTCAAATTGCTGCGCCACAGGGCCCTGTGGGACCCGAAAGGGATAGTCGGGGGTACTGGTCCTGGATACCCACGGTCATCAAAAAAAATAAAAAAGAATAAAATAGTTATTCGACCTGCAATAGTATACGGAGTAGAGTGTTAGTTAAATAGGAAAATACACATAAACAAAATTAGACAGCAAAGTTGCATATACTACATTGGATGAGTGATTTAACTCTAAAAGATAAAGTTAGAAACAAACACATTAAAGATAGTTTAAAGAAAGTTTTGATAAATTAAAAATTAAGAGAAATTTGTTTGAGGTGGTTTTGTCATTTTAGTAGAAGACCAAACATAACCTTAATGTGTAGAATTGAGAGGTTACGTATCTAAAACACTGATGAGGACATGGCAATTGACAATGAGATTGTTGCCATAGTTTTGAAATTTTATGATCAGTATGACAGACAGGGAAGTAAGCTCAATAAACTCATTCCACTAAAATCCTAATGTGAAAAGGGTTCAAGATTGCCTCCATCTAAGCATCCACCAAAGAATCCACTCAAGCCTACCATTACACCTCATCTTCCACTTGGCATGTTGCATGAAGGACACCTCACTCGCCATTTGGCAACATGCATGGATTTTACTTCATCACATGTTGCATGTGCATGCAAGCCTTCCATTTCCAATGTGCATGCAAAACTGGAAAATGTCAACCTTCATTCTCTAATGCATGGACGTTCCCTCCCATGAGCATGAATACATTTTCCAATGTGAATTAAGATTACCAAGGTGCATGCATGGACTCTCTCTTCAAGTACATAAAGTTTGGCAAAATCAAAGCATTGAGAAACGTACCATCTCTTTCGGACCAGCCAAACTTTTTTTGTAGCGAGAGTTGGGAGCAAAAGTCGAGCAAGAGATTTTTTGTAATACCCTGCTCCAAAAAGTCTCACATTGTTAGTTGCATTGAAAAATCCCTGATATATAAGTAGTAACCTTCCTCCTTTTAGCACAAAGTCTTTTGGGAGCAACAGTGGGTTGGTTCGCCAAAGTAAAGCCGTATGGGTCCATGTGTAGGCCCAAAGCGGACAATATTGTGCTAGCGAGACGGGTCGTTACACTTTTTGGAAAAATGGTGCATGTATAAAGTTCTTTGGAAGTTTTCCATGAGAAAAAAAAAACTAAGGTACTTTATGTAAAGTGAAATATCGAATTTTGTATGCATGGCTTGGAACTTAGAATAGATTTATTAATTGGGGTGGATATCAATGTAACCACCCTCTCCTTGGCCTATAAAAGGAGAAGGGCATGGATAACTTGGGGCATCTTGATTTGGAGTAAGAAATGATTTTGTACTTGGTATGGAGGTAAGAACAAGATAAGTTCTTGTGTTTATTTTTATTTGGTTTTATCTTTCGTGTTAATGCCCCTGCTTGCCGAGTCACCTATTTGTCAATTCCATGACTTAGATGAAGCATTGCCTCGGAAGATTGAAGTAAGAATACAAGACTCAAGTAGCTTTATGAGGACTGAATCAAGAGCTTCAAAGATGGAAGATCAAGTTGAAGATTCATCATCACCGTGTATGGCAATCACACAAAGGTAATTGACCATAGATGAATATAGGTGGTACCCAAGACCTTAGGATGCCCATGCCTAGGCTTAGAAATCATATCTGGATAATCTAAATGAAACCTAGTGGTTGTTTGACAAACCAACAGAACTAAATGGATCCGAACTTGGAAATATGAATATGATGAACTGTCAGGACGACACATTGTGTCGGCGATCTATCGCCATTGATAGTGGACGATCAATCATGGTTCAAAGATGCATCGTCCAAGAAATCCAAGGCTCTGGTTGGAATTTGATTGAGATTAAGAGAGAGAGAGAGATAAAATAGATCTAAGATCCCATTGGAAAATCCATATCCTAGAAAACTTCCTCCCATATATTGTGATTGCTCTACATAAGGCACATCTTCGTCGTCGAACGACATTACATTGGGAAAAGATCTTCAAGAAGCACATCATCTACTCAAGAGAGCTCAAACAAGGCAAGTGCTTCTTAGTGTTGTTTTAATTTTAAAACATCTTGTGAAGTGGATTAAAGCAAGGTGCTTGAACTACTATAAAAAATAGAGGGATACAGACGTGACCGGGGTTTGGTCGAACCTTTCAAAACTTTAGGCGATTGGGTGAAATTCTCAATCAATTGCATATATGGAAATCATATTCTATTTGTGAGGGTGTAATTCCCCATATAGTGTATTTGGAAGAGCCCAAGGTTGGGTGAGTCCAACAATGGATGTAGGAGGGATTCACTCCGAACCACTATACATCTTGTGTCGTGTATGTTTGGCCTTATTCTTTAGTGGTTGATCTTTTATTGGTGTACTCTCTTATCACACAACGCATTTATCTTGATTAATTTGTTTTATCCGCTGCAAATTATTTCAATTAATCAAGAAATTTGTGAAGACCATAATAATTGGTGATTGTATTCACCCCCCTCTAAGGTCAATCTAGACAATAAGATTCTAGCACACCGAAAACTTTCTTTTCGAATTTTAGTTTTCTTAAATTGAGTTGAATCTTTATTGTAATGTCCATGCCACTGTCTATTTGAGAATCACTTCATTATTCAATTGAAGGTGCAAGCATATTGATTGAATTCATTTTATCGGAAGTTAGATTCGGGTAAAACTAGTGATACCAAAGATTGCTTCTAGCGACGTCTTTGGTCGGGACCACTACGAACAAAAGTTCGTTTGGACCATTTCTTCATTGAGGACTAAGGAATGTTTTTACACCACCTCAGTCTTCATCTGTTGGTATCAAAGCCTTGTTCCTAACACATCTGTGATAGGCACACCTTGCTTCATTTGTATTCTACTTTTCTATTTGAAAACTGGTGTTGTTTTTGTAGCAAGGATCTTTACTTGTGGTAACCGACGAACTGTACCTCATATGTCAATGGGGGGAGGCTACAGTCGGCGTAACCATGAGAACCAAAATGAAGACAGGTGTCAAAATCGAACATGGCCAGCATTCAGGAGGTGACAACCGGGATGAGTCTTGGAAGGATCAAATGCTAGAGATGATTAACAACCTCACCCGAGAAGTTGCCAGGTTACAACAAAGGAGTCCTGAGTGTCGAAGCTCACCTTCAGTCAGGTCCTGATCTTCCCGAACAATATGTCATGAATCATCATCACAAAAAAGAAGATTCCACTAGAATGTACTATCAAGACAGAAAAATACCAAGAAATGTAGAGAGACGACAAGAAAGACGACCCCGCAATGACCACGACTCCTTTGGCATCAAAATTGACATTCCTGAGTATTCCGGAGGCATGGTCAGTGACAAATTTATAGATTAGATTAAAACAATTGACAATGTTTTTGAATGCAGAGATGTACCAGATGATATGCATGTAAAATTAGTTTATTTTAAACCAAGAGGGAGGACCTTGGTTTGGTATAAGAAAATTAAAACAGAAAGGCAAACTAGGGAAAAAATACCAGTTCAATCTTGGAAAAAGCATAAAAGGCTTTTGTACCAAACCTTCCTCCCATCTAATCTCACACAAGATGCTACCACTTTAAAAGTGTACACCCAAGCGCAGGTAGCGAAGTAGTAAATTACTCGATGAGACTGAGGTCGAATCCACAGAGACTGAAGAATTTAAGAACACTTGATTTTTGAGATGACAAATAAAAGATTTGATTTCCACACAAAAGTATGGAGCAAAAGATGGTGATGAATGAAAATCAATAATAAAAACGTACTAAGGTGTCTGGGATCCATTTAATAATTTATAGGATTATTTTCAACAACTTGACTGAGTTTGATCTGAATCATGATTCTCACAAACCGGAAGATTTGACGATTAATCCAGAAATAACTCTCAATAATTTGTTCGAATAATTGACGGTTAAGAAACAATTAAATACATATCACATGTCACAGGGATTCCTCAAGTATTTACTGTATTCGAAAATCACCGTAAATCAAGAGAAGTATATAGACATAGACAAGTCCTTGGAAATTTATCACAGATGCTAAATATGTTTTCCAAGAATTCAATGTGTTCGGAAACTATAGTGAATCAAGGAATACACTTAGATTTATAATAAATATCGAGATTAATTAAACCATACAATTAATCAAAACTGACATTAATAAATTAATTTGTTGAATCAAAATAACTCCGTAAATAACTAAACTTCACCCTTCAGCTTAGTTTAAACTTAGCCGGATGTGATAAATAACATTAATGTAAAATTTCAAAAGAAAATAAACATGACTTTAAAGGAATTAACTTTCAAATGAGAATGGAACATTTGAATAACAATTAAACAACAATTAAAATAATATAAAAACTAAGGAAGACTCCCTGGCTGAATCGAGACATCAAGACAGAGAAGAAAGAGAGAAAAGGGCCCCAGCTCCTAGCTGATTAGAGAAGATTAATTAAACCATAAAATTAAACAAAATGAGCCTGGCTGTTGCTTCCTTCTCCAATCTGCAGAGATTGAAACCAAAGATGTTGCCGCCCTACTCAATGCTCTGTCACTAGCATTGCCCACACCAGACGTTTGCTCAGGCGTGTCACTCGCCGTCCTCCTCTCTGTTTGATGCCTCTCTCGGGTTGGATACAGTGCTCTCTAAGAAGAGAAGGAACATATCAGAGAAAAGAAAAAAGAAATGGTTTTGCTGCTCGATGCTTACCCTCCCCAAAGGGAGATATCCCTCTCAATCCTCATTGGTGATTCCTTTTTGTAGGGGAAGAAAATCCCCAACGGCTCTTTGCTGCATCCAATGGGGGTTTCGACAATTTCCATATTCTTGATTCTCCATTTTTGTCACTGAAAATCTGCAACGGTAATATGCTGTTGTCGTTCCTCCAATGCTTTCCTTTCACATGTTTCTTTCTTTATTTCTCATTTCTTCTGAATCTCAAACGGTCGATTCTTTTGATCATGCTCTCCGACGGCTCTCTCCACCATTGTGATTTCATGCTTCCTTTCTATTCGCTAGCGCTACCTTTCTTTCATTTCTTTTGTAATTGCCATCCCACACTAAACACCAACGACAACTTTCTCTTGAATTCAATGCTCGACTCACCTTGGCTCATTTGACTTGGCTTCAACTCGGGATTTAACTAAAAAATTATTAAACTGGTTGAATTAATTTCCTGAAACAAAAATACACATAATAAGTGGTAGTAAATAAAACTCACAAATTTATGTGTAAAATCATCGGTTAAATATAAAAGAAATGTGATAATGCCTAATAATATTAAGATATAAATGCGATTTTTTGCATTTATCACAAGAGTTGTTCCAACGGCTACAAAATTTGAAGCAGGGCAATAAAACAGTTGCGGATTAGCAGAAGAATTTAATCTCATGGTGGCTCGCAATAACTTATTAGAATCAGAAGCACACACTATCTCAAGATATTTAGATGGCCTTAGACCATCTCTTGCCAGCGCCATAACTCTGCTCGATTTCTTTGAGTTACCTGATACTTATAAAAAGGCATTGCAACTGGAAAGAATTGAGAATCGGAGAATCCGAACCAATCAACCATTCAATAGCAGAACATCGAACCCTAAGGCAGATAAGGTTTCATCATCAAAAGTGATGGCGAAAAGAGATAGTCAACACACCTCCATAGACCAGAAGGGAAGTTAAAAGTGAAATGCTTAAATACAACGGATTGGGGCACATTGCCTCTGAATGCCCAAACAGACGAGTCAACCTAGCACAAGAGGACGATGATTTTGCAAGCAATGGGCAAAAAAGCAATCAAGGACTCCTTCGACGAGGGGGAAATTAACTACAGAGACTCTGGAGAAAGTCTAGTGATTCAGCACTCTCTCGTAGCACCTAAAGTGGAATCTACCAAAGATTGGCTCCAACATAGCATCTTCCATTCTAAAGTACACTATCGGCAGAAATGTATGTCATTTAATTATTGATCATGGAAGTTGTAATAACGTGGTGGTACAGGAAGTTGTGGACAAGCTGAAGCTTAAGCCATAAAGACACCCTATGTAATACCCTGATCCAAAATTAGAGTTAATTGTGTCAATTAATTGTGTTTTGACTTGTTAAACATGAAGATTACAGTTAGGGCTTTGTGAAAAATCCAGGTTTGATCCAATCAGACCTTGATAGCTCGTTGATCCAACTCGTCTAAGTTGGAAAGGCAAAATGGTAATTTACCATTGACAGTATTATTTTATTATTTAAATGATTGTTGATTGAGTGAATTGCTTATCTTATTAGGGATTTAAATTCTGAATTTATAAGTATTTCTTATTTCAGAAAATGTTACTAAAAACTACCCGAAAAGATCTAGAAAGCTAGGAAATAATTACTTTAAGAAATTTTAGAAATGAGAAAATTCTAAGAAAATATGCGTTATTAAATTATGCTTTAATTCATTGTTTTATGTTTTCAGATTTTTAAAATAAAGTATTTAAACCCTTTAAATAAATACAATTTAAGTTAAGGGAATAGTGTTAAAATGTGATTTTTGTTTAAATCAATTTATTTTAATAAATTATAATTCTCCAAAATTTTATGATATGTAGAGTTTTTAAAACCCAACATCCTGGGTAAGATGGATTATATTAAACAAATCTTGTAATTAGTTAAATATTGAAAATAAATGAAACTGGGCTTATATGGAAATAAATTTTGAGGGACTAAACTGCAAATACCCTAAAAATCTTAAATCAACCGCAACAGGTGATGAGCAGCTGCATGGGCGTCGGATCATGCAAGCTACATCGTAGCATGCAGATCGACGTGAGTTCTTCATGGCCCTGCATAAGTCCTACACCTCCCATTTAGTTTTCCCTTTTAAGCACATCTCTAGCCACGAAATCTTCACACTAAATTTTGAACGAAAAGCACTGCTGCTCCTCTGTTCTTCTTATTCACCGTTAGCTTAAGTGGAAGGTTTCTCCAAATTCTAAAAATCTACCCAATTTCAAAAGCGAAGGTACCCTTTAGATTTATTTTTTGAATTCTAGTTAGTTTAGGATCAAACAAAAGTCAGTTTGGTTGAGTTTTGACTCTTGAAATCAGTTTTGAAGTTTAGTGGAAATCATGGGTTTTCATGTGTTGTACTGATTTTCCACTTAATATCTGATGGTTTTCATTGTTGTTAATTGTTTAATTTCTTTAGAAATTAAACTAAACTGTTAGAGGGACACATCTGACTAGAGAGATGTGAAAAACGAACTCAGAAAACCCACTATTTTCGAATTCGTATTTCATGTTCACTGTCCCATCACTGCTCTGTTGCATGTGATAGAGGAAGAAGATGACTCTCGGAAGTTCCGAGAATCGGCCTTCGAAAGTTCCGAACTTCTGTTCGGGGTTCCGAAGTGCTCAGAGACAAAATATTCTTTCTGCCTCTTCTGTTCAGACCCTGATGTTCCGAGACCCTCTCGGACATTCTGAACCTCTCAGAAGTTCTGAGCATACCTCGGCAGGTTCCGAGGTGGACCAAGACTCAGGATTTTTTTTATTCTTCTGTTTTCTGTTCGGAAGCAGACTCGGACGTTCCGAGACCTGAACTTAGAACGTTCCGAAGGATCGAGAGTATATGCAGTGGGTCAGAAGTTTTGAAGCCACAATACCTAGTTCCGAGGCAAGTTCCGAGGAACCCAGACCATGTTTTTGAAAGTCAGTCTAAGTTAGGATTCAATGTTAAGTTTAGACCATAGGTTTTGATGTGATGTTTATACCAATTTGATAATTAAAAGTGATACTAAGCTTTCCATTTGTATGATTATGTAAACCTATATTATGTATTCACTTCCAAGCCGATACTCTCTATCTGTGGCGTAGCGAAAACGCATCCCGATAGCTATCAGTAGCTGAGCAATTAACTTCGTCGCTTGGTAAAAAGGAAGGGTTCGGGCAATGAATGATCTCTAGGTCTAACTTGCTATACGAGTAGTGGCCTAAGCATCCTATATCTCTAGGCCTAACTCAATATATGAGTAGTGGCCTAAGCATCTTATATCTCTAGGCCTAACTCAATATGTCTCTATGGTCATTTCAAGAAGACAATATGTGTAGTGGCCTGAGCACCTTATTTTATTGATGATTATTGTAATTTAAAATGGATAGTAACCCATTTAAGAGATTCATATCCATTTCATTTGGAGTTTTTTCGGAAAATAGGACAAAAGGATTTGAAATACTATGAATGTATGATGTATTGTATATAATTGTTTATTTTATTTGACTATATGATTCATTATATTTTTATTTGTGTATTTGACAGATACTCACGATACTCTACATTTTACGGTGAGGAGACTTAATAATACCAGATTAGTAAATCAAATTTTGTAAACCTAGATCTAGTGCAATGAGTGGTTTCATGGATATTAAATGATATGGAAAAGACTGAATAGGCCAGAATACGAGACTTGACAATGCTTCCATGTGAGGGATGAAAATTTGTTCTAAATGTTAGAACAGAAGCATAATATGGTGTCAGGGAGTCGAGGTCTACTCTTTGTCAATTCTTTGTGTTTGCATATCTAGTACAACCCTTCTCCATAAAATTCATTCTTTATCATATCTAAACATGGATTTCATCTTTCGTACTTTAATTAGTAAATTTACTCTACCCACTAGCCAAGGTTTGGGTCTTTTTTATAATTCCTTCCATTCTTAGTATCATATCATGGATTCGAATATCACCTTATTTTTGTTTCAACCCATTACCATTTCTTGGATGGATTTCCAACTCCATGGCTTTATAATAATTTGGCCATCCATTCCGACCAATTATGGAACTCATGGGTTCAGCCACACCATGGCCAAAGCTATGGTTTCCTTGGATTCATTCCTATGTTATTAAGCCTTAAACATACCTTCTTCCCATCTCGTTCTTTTCTTTTTGATCTGTCTTTTCTTCCTTAATCCTTCTTCTTCTTTCTTTGCTCTTCTAAGTCTCCAAGTATAGAGGTAGAGGTAGGAGAGAGAGAGGAGAGGAGAGGAGAGGAGGGAAACTCTTGTGTGCAAGAGGAGGAGTCGGCCAAGGGGTGTGGAGTGCCCCTTGGTTTGTATCTTTTTGTATAACAGCTAGTCCCTTCATTCCCTCTCATAATAGCTTGGCCTTTAACCAATGAGTCCCTTGACTTAACCAAGGAGACCCTTAGTTTCATGCCTTTTGAGATGAAAACCTTTCATCTTCCCAACTCAAGTAAAAACTTAATTCACTTGAACTCACTTGTGGTTGACCAAGTCAACCATGACATGGCCGGCCATGCATGTACATGACACTTGGGTCCCATCTTGGCCATGTCACTTGATGATGTGGCACCTTGCTTAATTGGCCTCCATGTGATGACATGCATGCCACGTGGCAATGCCACATCACTCACATGCCACTTCACTTGATGAGGTGGATTTTAATGTATTAAATACATTAATTATCCAATTCAAATTATTTAATTAAACTTACCTAATTACTTTAAAATTGAGCTCATCTATGATCAATTGGGTCTTAATTGGGTAATTGATCCATTTCTTGCCCATCTAATGTCAATTTCCACTTTTTGAATCTCAAATTTGATTAATTCGCAATTCAAATGGACTATTCCAATATATTCATAAGTAAGGAAAATCCGGGGTGTTACACCAGGTGTGTCAGTACCGGCCCAGGTGTGTCGGAGATGTTCTTGCAAGATGCTGCACTTTGACCGTGTCGGGACTTAATGCATTTATAATTAGTGTAGTGCTTGGTATTACGGTGGAATGACAGTATCACGGACGATTTGAAATATTGGTATAGTAGACCAGTTATGATTTCAAGTATGATAAATGATATGCGAAACCATTGAGTAGTGGAATGGCAGTGATATGTCAGTGATATGGCAGTGGTATGACAGAGGTATGTCAGCGGCATGACAGTAGTATGAAAATGGTATAGCAGTGGTATGACAGTGAGATGACAGTGATGGTGACTTGATATATTGGTATAGTAGACCAATTATGAATTCAGGTCAAATGATATATGAGATCATTTATGGTAAGTTGGTAAGTGTGGTAAGGTAGATTATCATTGAGTAGATAACTGTGACTTTAAAATGGTAAGAGTAGACTATTATTGTTATTATGATTAGACTGCATTGTTTAACCTATACATGTTAGTGAATGTGTTATTTTAATATCTCTTCATTAGGCTTGGAGCTTACGTCCCTTATATTGCATGGTTGGCAATTGAGGAGGAGGAACCTCCACCACTGACTTAGATGAGAGAACCTTTGCTGTCGATCGTATTTTCATATGATAGGAAATATGTTTATTACATCTATTTTCATGCAAGTGATGTTATGTTGATTTTAGTACCGCCTGTGGTACTATAAACTAAGCATGTGTAAATTGTTATTTTTCGTTCGTAACTCTAATCGAATAAATGGAGATATTTTGTTTGTAAAATATGTATTTGTATATGGGAACATATAGTACATGTTTAAGTCTACGTGAGAAGAGCATGTGTGACATTTTCTATGATGGGCCTTTTTGAAAAATTTGAAGATCCAGCCCAGATACGGTTAGTTGATATGGGATAAAAAAAAAATTAGTAGTGTTCTAGGCCCACCATCGGGTCGGGGAGTTACAACTTGGTATATATTCTCTACTTCCAAAATTAAGGGAATAAATCCAAAGTCAATTCATCAATCTACTTCCTCCCATACGCACAGTCCGAGATTTGAACCATACTCTGATACCAAGTTTTTGAAAGTGATGATCTTTTATGGGGTATGAGTCAATGGCTTGAGATTGATAAAACCAAAAAGGGGTTAGTGAAACAAGATGGATTTCCTAGAGTAAAGGACTTCCAATACTACTGGGTTAGTAGTATGAACCTTGCTTGTGAAGTACTTATGTTTGAATGTTTCTATAAACAGGTCAAGATACCTAAGTAACAAGTCACCTGTTCAGGAAGGAAAGGAGCATGAAGGTATGGATTAGGTGATATGAAGCATCTAGAATCTTAAGAAGCACTTTGGATTTATTGGTTTGGGTAGAAAAGGGAATAATTATATGTATGTGTATATATACAATGGTGTGACTGTGTGTATACACTTGATTATGTGTGTATAATTGTTTGAAATTTGGATGTAGAGGATTATTAACCTCTAATGATGTGTTGATTGATAAGCATGTGTGCTTATCTTATTGCGTGACTTTTATTGTTTGGTTTGATAAACTCTTATGTTATTAGTGTATGATAATTTTGAGTATGATTAACAAGAAATGTTAGAATATGAGGTAATTAATTAAGTTTCAGTGGTAGGAGCTGTGGATATTACCAACAGGAAATTGGAAAAGACTCCACAACAAAAATTCTCAGAAACCACTCAAGCCTGACAAAAGAGAATTTAGCAAAGATTCATTTCCGAGAAAGGGTAGTGTCCAACTGGATAGACAAGTAATGCGGGATCTAAGCAGTTGAGATGTTAATTGTGTCACCAACTGGGTCACACGGTGAAACAATGTCTGCAACCCAAAATCCCAAAGCTAGGCAAAAAGATGCGCTACAACTACCAGCAGAGGGGACATTTATCACATACTGTCCTAACAAGAAGAGAAATAGGGGAATACCCTTGCCTGACAAAAGGCTAGCACAATCATGTGTGTAGTCTACCTTTGGCAGAATGTTTCGACAATCCTCCAGGAATACAACGACTGTAACACCCCAGATTTTCAATTTATGAATATATATGGAAATTGTTCATTTAATTTGTGAATTAATGGAGATAGACCTTAAATGAGTAAGAGTTGGTTCAATTGCCCAATTAAGACCCAACAGATTATGGATAAGGTTCAATTGAAATAAATAGGTAAGATTTATTTAATTGGGTCAAGGTTGTCAATTGGGTCAAATGCCCAATTGGGACCTAATGGGTCATGGTTGACTTGGTCGACCACCAAGTGAGTTCAAGCTTAATTAAATTGTGGCTGAATTAATAGGACATGGAATCAAGTAATTGAGTTGATTTCAAATGAGTTAAATGAGTTGAATTAAAGATATGAGTTGAGTTAAAGAGATGAGTTGAATGAGAAGTTAATGGGACTTTCATGTTAAGTGAGTGGAGTGGGAAGATGGAGAGTTGCATCTCATAAGACCAAATTCAAAGTGTATACAAGTTGGGGAGATGGGAGTTTCATCTCATGGGATGAAACTCCAAAGGAAGCATTAAATGAGGGAGGTAAAAGGTTGTTGTTGTTACACAAGGATATCCAAGAGCACACGTTGGGAGATGGAGGGTTTCCATCTCATGATGGAAACCCAAGGGACATACGGTTGGGAGTTTCATCTCATGGGATGAAACCCCCAAAGGAAGTATTAATGAGGAGGTGATGAGTCATAGAGTTACAAAAGGGCATCAACCAAAAGACACCACCCTTGGCCGACCACTCTCATTGAACAAGACTTGGAGTTTCATTTCACACTATCCCTCTCTCTCTTGGCCGAACCACCTCTCAAGACAAGAAACACTTAGAATATTTTCTATCTCAAGCTCCTCTCCCTCTCACTCAAGCCCGACCCTCTCTCAAAGACAAAGGAGAAAGGACTTAGAGTTTTCTATCTCAAGCTCCTCTCCCTCTCTCAAACCTACACTCTTTGGCCGAACCCTCTCTTTGGGTTTTCATCTCAAGACCTCTCAAGCTCACTCTCGGCCAAGGATCAAGGAGGAAGAAAGAAGAAAGACTAAGGAAGGAAAAGAGCGGAGGAGCAAGTCGGAACGAAGGAAACCGGAGGAGTCGCGGAATCGGTAAGTACTTGATGAGATTTTAATAAGTAAGAAAAGAATGGTCAATGATCATGGTTCGACCCTTGTACGGCCGAACCCTAATTGTTATGTATGTATGGAAAAGATCTCATGCATGTCTAAGATAAGGTATTATGACCAAAGATCATGGGTTGGCTTTGCATGGGCAAACCCTAAGGTTGATATGCATGGATCATTAAAGACAAAGGAAGAGTTAGATGAGGTTCGACCATGATGTATGGCCTGAACCCCATCAAAGGATTAAACCTTGAAGGTATGATTTTTAAAGTAGAAATGATGAACCATAGGGTTCGGCTATGTTGTATGGCCGAACCCCATGGAAGGGTGTTAGTGATTTAAAAGGTTTTAAAAGGAGGGAAATAATGGAGGAAGGTTATTGATTTTTACAGTGGTCTCAAATGTTGAAAATGGTGAAGAACCATGGACCATGGGTTCGCCCATGGTGTATGGCCGAACCCCATGGAGAGATATTGATGGACTTAGATGTTTGGACCATGAAAATGATGGGGGAATGTTGGTAATTTTAATAGGTTTTAAATTTGGTTAATGATGATCTAAAAGGATGAACCTAAGTGTATGATTAAACTCTCCCATGGAGGGACATGGGTTATGGATCTAATATTGTAAATGATTTAAGAAAGAGGATGAAAAATGACATCATGTGTTCGGTCATATTGTATGGCCGAATCCCATGAACCACTTTTATGGACATTATGGAACTATGCATATTTAAATGGATGAAGGATCAAGCCAAGGAATGGAGGGATCTATTAGGGTTTTATGTTATGATTAATGAATCATTTGTGGATCTATGATTATGGATCAGTTATGGACCTAAGTATGTATAAATAAAAGGAGTGATTAGCTATGGAAAGAATAAATGGCTAAGATGGAAAAACGGTGAAAATGATGGACCATGGGTTCGGCCATGGTGTATGACCTGAACCCCATGGAGAAGGTTTTGTGGACTAGGTTTTATTAATGCTAAATGACTTACTCATGTATGTTTGGTTAATGAATCAAAAGAGGGATCCAAACCAAGTGAGTGAGGTTCGGCCATGCAACCCCACTAAGGCATGTTTATGGACTTAAACATGGGTGGAAATAAAAAGGTATCATTGTTTTAATTTATTGATATGTAATAAGGTAATGGGACCTCACAAGCGGTGTACGATCGGTGAGCGATTTTCGGACGAAAACGCAAGGACACATTAGTTGATCATTGATAGGATTCCTACCTTATTGAAAACCATGGATATGTATGTATGATGATTTTAATTCATGTTTGATAAGTTATTTTGGTATCAAACAATATGTTTCAATTATGGAATTTTAAATGCTATGATTTGTATTATTACATAGCATGTTGGCATTTGCATCTCATGCATGGCATGGGAGAGATGAAAGGTAACAGGAGACCCACGCTCCGTCGGAGCGTCCGTAAGACATTCAGGGGGGTACCTTGATGTGCATTATCCATCAAGAGGGATGTGTGATTGATTTGTAACCGGAGATCCATGCTCCGTCAGGGCATCCGTAAGGCATTCGTGAGGATACCTTGATGAGGAGTTTCCATCAAGAGGATACCTTGCTGAGGAGTTTCCATCAAGAGGATACTATGTGTGTGTGACATGGATGATGGGTGGGACTCATGGCATATGATAACCATGGCATGGCATTGAATCAGCATGATTATGATCTCTATTATCATGCAATGTTTCTGGCTTTTATCTGTATGATTGGATCTCTATTATATACATTGTTTTGGATACGATGCTTTGCAAGTACGGTATGATGTATTATATCTGGATTTTTATACTAACCCATGTGTTTGACCCTACTTGGAGTACCTACTGGGCGCATTGTCTAATGCCCTACTTCTACCTTAGATGGTGACACAGGAAATGGACAAAGCGAAGGATGTGATCGGAGCCAAGCTTAGGAGCTTGGAGATTTTAGTTTCATTTTATTTAAGTTACTCATGGACAATGTAATTTGACTAGATAGTATTTGGGACTGTAATAACTTAGATTATTTGCTATGGTTTGAATGTTAATTTTGGATATTTTAACTTAAGATAATTATTATTAAGTTGTGGACCTCCTTGCTATCTAAAATGGAATAGAATGGTTATTCTATTATTATTCTGCATCTACGACTTATTCCGCATGTATAGTCTTAGTACGTGTGAACCGTCTTAGTGGACTTGGTACACTCACACATATGGTTGACCAGTTAAGGGTCGGGCTTTGGAAGCTTGGACTTAGTTCTCGTCGTGACGTCCCCGCTCTCTCTCACTCTTCTATTCAAAAAAAAAAAAAAAAGACTCTGATTTTTGGCAAGTTAAAAAAGGCGGGGCATTATAGTTGATATTAGAGCGAAACCGGAAGGATGAATCTTTCGAAGTAAGATTAAGACGGTATCATGTCTCATGACAGATAAGAATCCCAACTGACCGACTCTTCAGAGTTCGCTGCACAGGGGGCGGATTAATTTACTTTGTTAGACTCAGACTGAAACATTCAATCTGAGAGCAACGAATGATGAAAAAGAAATGATAGCAAAGGAAGAACAATCACTATAAATTGGATTTATCAAACATAGCAAATTAGAAGATATTTTCCTGATATCCCCAAATTGAGAAACAAACACTTGATACTTAGGAAGTTTCCCCAAAAACAAAGAAATACAAAGGGTGCTTATTTGGCAATTTCCCCCAAACTATGAAGAACACAAAACTTTACAAGGAAGCTAAGTCAAACGATGTTTTAATGACTTAAGAAAATGCCTCCGAAAGGAAGACATACACAACAGAACCAACAAAAGGAAGAAGAACATAACGGAGAGGGTCAGGACAGTGCAAACATTCCTGAAGTATCTCCTGAACTACGGAACCTAGTACAAGCGGTAGTCACTTCCGTTCTACAACAACTCTTGAGCGGAAATGGAGACACAACCCCTAATGAAACACAGGACCGAAAAGGTAGGGGTGGGGGAAATACTTTTTGCCCTCACAAGAGATTCAGACCCTACTTTGGGAGACCTTCAGCCTCTACTGGTTCCATTGGAAGTTCCTGTTTCCAGTGTGGTCAGCAGGGCCATTTTAAAAGAGAGTGTCCATAGAACGATAGATCTCCTCACTCCTGTTTCTAGTGTGGTCAGCAGGACCATTTCAAAAAAGAGTGTCCACAGAACGGCTCGACCAGCTCAGTCACAAGGATCTAGAGCACCTGACCAGACAGGACGGACACCTATTCTCACAGGATCTGGACGACTAAATACTTCGACTTCTTCTCCAGAGACAGTGGATCATTCGGTGATTCAAGGTATGGCAGTAATTTGTAGTTCATATGCTTATGCGTTATTTAATCTACTGCCTTCTCATTTGTTACTAGCACTGTAGTACAACAAATGCCCACTGCACTTACTATAGTATTCCCTATTGGTAGACGATGACGACAATTGGTGGATATATCGATCCCACGATAGATACAATGGCCCCATGGTAAATGTGATGCATCTATGGATAGATATCATCTTCCCATGGATGAGAGTTTCAATGGTGTTTTGGATTGATGCTGGATATTGGCATTAGGGTAGACGTATTGGTAGCGTGAAGGACATTTTGGTCCCATAAGTTGACATAACGGTCGTATGTTAGACCATTAGCCCTATGATAGATATATTAGTCCTACGAAGGTATTAGTTATGCCCATGAATGGATTATACCCATAGGGGGGTTATATTTATGGATCTAATGAACAAAATCTTTCGTCCTTATTTGGACAAGTTTGTAATCATTTTCATTAACGATACCCCGATTTATTCCAACCATCGGGAAGAGCAAGCAGAACATCTAAAGATAGCCTTGGACACCCTAAAGAAAAATCAATGATATGCCAAAGCAAACAAGTGCGAGTTCTGGCTATTTGAGGCCAATATTTTTTTAGGACATGACATGTCACATCAACGGAAAGAATAGTCGTGGACCCGGCTAAGATGGCGGTAGTGAGAGAATGGAAAGTACCTAAGAATGTGACCGAGGTCCGTAGTTTTCTGGGATTGGCTGGTTACTATAGGAAGTTTATCATGGACTTCTCTAAGATTGCATCTTCACTTACTCGACTCACTTAGAAAGGAATCAAGTTTGAATGGTCGGATGTATGCAACCAGAGATTCGAGGAACTAAAGAAGGAGGTTCCTTGAGTTTGAGGTAAGAGACTTAGTGTTCTTGAAAGTCTAGCCACGAAAGGGACACATGAGATTTGGAAAAAAGGGAAACTGTCGCCTAGATTTGTGGGGCCGTTTCCAATCCTAAAGAGGGTGGGGGAGGTAGCTTAACAATTGGCACTTCCTCCACAATTGTCATCTTTACATGATACATTCCATATATCTATGTTGAGGAAGTACAATCCTGATCCCTCGCACGTACTGAATGTACAAGACATAGAGGTGCAAAGCGACATTACATACATCAAAAAGCCTATCAGAGTGGTGGAGACAGAACAAAGGGTGTTACGGAACCGAGCGATTCAGTTCGTCAAACTGGTATGGGATTGACATGGTAATGAGGAAGCCACTTGGGAACTTGAGTCGGAAATGAGAACAGCTCACCCTGAGCTATTTATGTAATCTATTTGAAACCCTATTTCGCTCGATTTTCGGGACGAAAATTTTCAAAAGAGGGTGGTATTGTAACAGCCCGAATTTTCAATTTATGAATATGTATGGAAATTGTTCATTTAATTTGTGAATTAATGGAGATAGACCTTAAATGGGTGAGAGTTGGTTCAATTGTCCAATTAAGACCCAACGGATTGTGGATAAGGTTCAATTGAAATAAATGGGTAAGATTTATTTAATTGGGTCAAATGCCCAATTGGGACCCAATGGGTCATGGTTGACTTGGTCGACCACCAAGTGAGTTCAAACTTAATTAAATTATGGCTGAATTAAATTGGAAATTGAATCAAGTAATTGAGTTGATTTCAAATGAGTTAAATGAGTTGAATGAAATATATGAGTTGAGTTAAAGAGATGAGTTGAATGGGAAGTTAATGGGACTTTTATTTTAAGTGAGTGGAGTGGGAAGATGAAGACTTGCATCTCATAAGACCAAACTCAAAGTGTACACACGTTGGGGAGATGGGAGTTTCATCTCATGGGATGAAACTCCAAAGGAAACATTAAATGAAGGAGGCGAAAAGTTGTTGTTACACAAGGATATCCAAGAGCACCCGTTGGGAGATGGAGGGTTTCCATCTCATGATAGAAACCCAAGGGGCATACAGTTGGGAGTTTCATCTCATGGGATGAAACCCCCAAAGGAAGTATTAATGAGAAGGTGATGAGTCATAGGAGTTACAAAAGGGCATCAACCAAAAGACACCATCCTTGGCCGACCACTCTCATTGAACAAGACTTGGAGTTTCATTTCACACTCTCCCTCTCTCTCTTGGCCGAACCACCTCTCAAGACAAGAAACACTTAGAATATTTTCTATCTCAAGCTCCTCTCCCTCTCATTCAAGCCCGACCCTCTCTCAAAGACAAAGGAGAAAGGACTTAGAGTTTTCTATCTCAAGCTCCTCTCCCTCTTTCAAACCTACACTCTTTGGCCGAACCCTCTCTTTGGGTTTTCATCTCAAGACCTCTCAAGCTCACTCTCGGCCAAGGATCATGGGGAAGAAAGAAGAAAGACTAAGGAAGGAAAAGAGGGGAGGAGCAAGTCGGAACGAAGGACTTGATGAGATTTTAATAAGTAAGAAAAGAATGGTCACGGATCATGGTTCGGCCTTTGCATGGCCGAACCCTAATTGTTATGTATGTATGGAAAAGATCTCATGCATGTCTAAGATAAGGTATTATGACCAAAGATCATGGGTTGGCTTTGCATGGGCAAACCCTAAGGTTGATATGCATGGATCATTAAAGACAAAGGAAGAGTTAGATGAGGTTCGACCATGATGTATGGCCGAACCCCATCAAAGGATTAAACCTTAAAGGTATGATTTTTAAAATAGAAATGATGAACCATAGGGTTCGGCCATGTTGTATGGCTGAACCCCATGGAAGGGTGTTAGTGATTTAAAATGTAATGACCCGTCCCGCTAGCACAATATTGTCTACTTTGGGCCTAGACATGGACCCACATGGCTTTGCTTTGGCGAGCCAACCCACTGTTGCTCCCAAAAGGCCTTGTGCTAGAAGGAGGAAGATTACTACTTATATACCAAGAAATTTCCAATGCCACTAACAATGTGGGACTTTTTGGGCCAGGGTATTATAATATACCCCCCTTAAAGTCAGAGCCGTTTCTGGCTCTGCACACATAACAACCAAGCCCACACCCTTAGGCAGAGAGTTGAACCATGCTCTGATACCATTTGTAATGACCCGTCCCGCTAGCACAATATTGTCTGCTTTGAGCCTACATGTAACACCCCGCCCTTTTCACTCTAGGATTGATGATTTATTCGATCAGTTGAGGGGATCCAGTCATTTTTCCAAGATTGAACTGATGTCCGGTTATCATCAAATCCGGGTCAGGGAGGAAGATATCGAGAAGACAGCTTTCAGAACACGGTATGGACTATTTGAATTTGTAGTCATGCCATTTGGGCTTACCAACGCACCGAATGTGTTCATGGACTTAATGAACAGAATATTCCGTCCATATCTGGATCGGTTTGTTATAGTGTTCATTGACGATATCCTGATCTATTCCAAGAGTCAGGAGGATCATGCTGAGCATCTACGAATAGTATTGAACACCTTGAGACAAAACCAGTTGTATGCCAAAGCAAGCAAATGCAAATTTTGGCTACCTGAGGTCAAATTCTTGGGGCATGTTATAACAGCAGATGGTATAGCCGTTGATCCGGCTAAGGTGGCAGCAGTAAGCGAGTGGAAATCACCAAAGAATGTCACTGAAATCCGTAGCTTTCTGGGTTTGGCTGGATATTATCGGAAGTTTATCATGGACTTCTCCAAAATTGCATCCCCATTGACTCGACTCACGCAGAAGGGAGTCAAATATGAGTGGTCAGAGTTGTGCAATCAGAGATTTGAGGAGCTGAAAGAGAGACTTACAACTGCTCCTATTTTAGTTTTGCCGGAAAGAGGCAAAGGTTATGAAGTACAATGTGATGCATCAGGAGAGGGATTGGGATGTTCACTCATGCAACGTGATCGGGTGACGCGAAAGAAAGATCAGTTACTGAAGGGATTCTTCGGTAGGTTTCCTACCTTTGTTATAACCACTATTTAATATGCTGTTTTATGTTGATTTTGATATCTTATATGATTGTAAAGTTATGTTTTTAAATGACATGTTTGCATAGACATCTCATGCATGGCATGGGATGATGGTGTTGTAACCGGAGGCCACACTCCGTCGGGGCGTCCGAAAGACCACTGTGGGGTACCCTGATGATGAGAATCCCATCAGGAGGAATCCGGAGGCCACACTCCGTCGGGGCGTCCGAAAGACCACTGTGGGTTACCTTAACGATGAGAATCCCGTCAAGTGATGGCTATGTTGAATGGTGATGGGTGGGACTCATTACATGATCATTTCATACATAGCATGTTTTATGGAATTTTGACACACATGTATTATTATTATATTATTTGCATGTTTTTGACTAACCATGTGGTAGCCCTATTCGGAAACACTACTGGGCGCGTTGATCTAACGCCCTATCTATATCCTTAGTGGATGATGCAGGGAAAGGGAAGAACGTGGATCGAGAAGAGAACCAAGTACGGAAACTTGGGCGGTTTGAATGATTTTGAATGGACTATTCATGGATTTGTTATTTGAATTATGTGGACAATGTAATTTGGTAGCTAGATTTGTTGGCATGTAATAAGTAGATAAGTAGATGCTGTGGATTAGTTTATTTTGGATGGTTGGATTGAATAGTAGAATAATATTAGTTAGTAATTTTGGAAAATAAGATTATGTAATTTGCTATCTAATATTGAAAGAAATGGAATAGTCATAGGTTCTATTATAACCTCAGTTAGAATAAGACTAAGTTAATTCCGCAAGTTATATATATACCATGTGCGGATCAGTTTTATGGACTTAGTTCATACGCACATGGGCTTGGCCAGTTAAGGGTCGGATTTAGAGATCTGAACTTAACTCGCGTCGTGACATTCCGCCCCGATCACTTGTTGATTATTATTATATAAAAAAAAAAAATAAACTCTGAAAATTAGAGTGAAAAGGGCGGGGTGTTACACTACACACGGACCCGCACGGCTTTGCTTTGGCGAGCCAACCCACTGTTGCTCCCCAAAGGCCTTCTGCTAGAAGGAGGAAGATTATTACTTATATACCAAGGAATTTCCAATGCCACTAGCAATGTGAGACTTTCTGGGCCAGGGTATTACATAAAAGGTTTTAAAGGAGGGAAATAATGGAGGAAGGTTATTGATTTTTAAATGGTCTCAAATGTTGAAAATGGTGAAGAACCATGGACCATGGGTTCAGCCATGGTGTATGGCCGAACCCCATGGAGAGATATTTATGGACTTAGATGTTTGGACCATGAAAATGATGGGGGAATGTTGGTAATTTTAATAGGTTTTAAATTTGGTTAATGATGATCTAAAAGGATGAACCTAAGTGTATGATTAAACTCCTCCATGGAGGGACTTGGGTTATGGATCTAATATTGTAAATGATTTAAAAAAGAGGATGAAAAATGACATCATGGGTTCGGCCATGTTGTATGGCCGAACCCCATTAACCACTTTTATGGACATTATGGAACTATGCATATTTAAATGGATGAAGGATCAATCCTAGGAATGGAGGGATCTATTAGGGTTTTATGTTATGATTAATTAATCATTTGTGGATCTATGATTATGGATCAGTTATGGACCTAAGTATGTATAAATAAAAGGAGTGATTAGTTATGGAAAGAATAAATTGGCTAAGATAGAAAAATGGTGAAAATGATGGACCATGGGTTCGGCCATGGTTTATGGCCGAACCCCATGGAGAAGGTTTTGTGGACTTAGGTTTTATTAATGCTAAATGACTAACTCATGTATGTTTGTTAATGAATCAAAAGAGGGACCCAAACCAAGTGAGTGAGGTTCGGCCATGTTGTATGGCCGAACCCCATTAAGGCATGTTTATGGACTTAAACATGGGTGGAAATAAAAAGGGATCAATGTTTTAATTTATTGATATGTAATAAGGTAACGGGACCTCACAAGTGGTGTAGATCGGTGAGCGATTTTCGGAGGAAAACGCAAGGACACATTAGTTGATCATTGGTAGGATTCCTACCTTATTGAAAACCATGGATATGTATATATGATGATTTTAATTCATGATTGATAAGTTATTTTGGTATCAAACAATATGTTTTAATTATGGAATTTTAAATGCTATGATTTGTATTATTACATAACATGTTGGCATTTGCATCTCATGCATGGCATGGGAGGGATGAAAGGTAACTGGAGACCCACGCTCCGTCGGGGTGTCCGTAAGACATTCGTGGGGGTACGATGCTTTGCAAGTACGATATGATGTATTATATCTGGATTTTTATACTAACCCATGTGTTTGACCCTACTTGGAGTACCTATTGGGCACGTTGTCTAACGCCCTACTTCTACCTTAGATGATGACGCAGGAAATGGACAAAGCGAATGATGTGATCGGAGTCAAGCTTAGGAGCTTGGAGGTTTTAGTTTTATTTTATTTAAGTTACTCATGGACAATGTAATTTGACTAGCTAGCATTTGGGACTGTAATAACTTAGATTATTTGCTATGGTTTGAATGTTAATTTTGAATATTTTAACTTAAGATAATTATTATTAAGTGGTGGACCTCCTTGCTATCTAAAATGGAATAGAATGGTTATTCTCTTATTATTACGCATCTATTATTCAGCATGTATAGTCTTAGTACGTGTGAACCGTCTTAGTGGACTTGGTCCACTCACACGTATGGTTGACCAATTAAGGGTCGGGCTTTGGAAGCTCGGACTTAGCTCGCTTCGTGACGTCCCCGCTCTCTCTCACTCTTCTATTCAAAAAAAAAAAAAAAACTTTGATTTTCTTCGAGTGAAAAAGGGCGGGGCGTTACAATGACTCATGGAAGTGTGCCACAAAGGACTAAACAAGTTGGGGGACAAGGACGTCCTCATAGCACTCAAGAGGGAGTCTATACGATTAAGACTCAGATGAAAGAACTGATGGACAATGCAGTAATGGAAGGTACAATACCTCTCTTTAGTTATGTGGCTCAAGCATCGTTGATACAAGTGTTATTCATCTCTATAATATTCTATGAGATGATACCAGTAGGATTTGACCTAAAGAGACAATTCTCTTTGATTGCGTATTGGAGGTAAGGATACCTCAAGAGAGGAATGCTTGTTGTTTTGCATTGCTTCGGCATTATAAACCACGTGGGTAATTTTGAAAATAAAGTTAGCCATTTGTAAAAGATAAATCTGTTTATGAGATGCCAATTGTTGTGTTTCACGGGATAAGCCACGATGTGAAGGTCAGATGAGATAGGCTCCATTGGATTATCTTTATGTAATTTTTGTGATTTGCAGATGGCATCATCTAACAGACTGCCAATGAAGGTATCAATGGCTAGTGGAAAAAAAATCTCACATGAGAAGTTTGACTAAGAGGGTGAAACTCAGAAACCTACTTATCTCGAGGAACAAGTATAGGTGGGCAGGTGATAGTGAGTGCTAGATGGGTTACACACTGACAAGCTACTACACTACTCCGAGAAAAAGAATCTTGAAAGGAACTTATATCACGGAAGATCTGCCTTTTGAGGAGGTACCGTGAAAATACAAAGTTATTGGAAACAAGTATTCTGAAAAAAACATACACCTGTGATTCAAAGTGATGTGACATCATTGTGGAGTTCAGAACTCCACATTAATCGGTGATGCAAAAGACTATGTCCTAATCTTCTCGCTGGTGCAAAATACAAGATTTATTTTAAATTTCGGTACGAAATTTCTTTAAGGGGGGTAGGATGTAATACCCTGATCAATTAGGCCTAATTGTGTTATTTGTGTTAATTAATTATGTTTTGACCTATTAAACATGAATATTATAGTTAGGGCTTTGTAAAAAGTTTAGATTTGGCCCAATCAGAGCTCGATAGCGCATTGATCTAACTCGTCTAAGTTGGAAGGGCAAAATGGTAATTTACCATTGATAGTATTATTTTATTATTTAAATGATTGTTGATTGAGTGAAATTGCGTATATTATTAGGGATTTAAATTCTGAAATTTAAAAGTATTTTTATTTCAGAAAATGCTTTTAAAAGTACCCGAAATGATCCAGAAAGTTAGGAAATAATTATTTTAAGCAATTTTAGAAATGAGAAAATTCTAAGAAAATATTTGTTATTAAATTATGCTTTAATTCATTTTTTTATGTTTTCAAATTTAAAAATAAAGGTTTTAAACCCTTTAAATAAATACAATTTAAGTTAAGGGAATAGTGTTAAAGTGTGATTTTTGCTTAAATCAATTTATTTTAATAAATTATAATTCTCCAAAATTTTATGATATATGGAGTTTTTAAAACCCAACATTCTGGGTAAGATGGATTAAATCAAACAAATCTTGTAATTAGTTAAATATTGAAAAATAAATGAAACTAGGCTTATATGCAAATAAATTTTGAGGGACTAACTGCAAATACCCAAAAATTTTAAATCATTCGCAACAGGTGACGAGCAACTGCATGGGTGTGGGTTCTTCATGGCCCCACATAAGGCCTACACCTCCCATTTAGTTTTCCTATTTAAGCTCACCTCCAGCCATGAAATCTTCACACCAAATTTTGAAAGAAAAGCACTGCTGCTCCTCTGTTCATCTTATTCACCGTTAGCTTAAGTGGAAGATTTTTCTAAATGATAAAGCTTTACCCAATTTCAAAAGCGAAGGTACCCTTTAGATTTATTTTTGAATTCTAGTTAGTTTAGGATCAAACAAAAGTCAATTTGGTTGAGTTTTGACTCATGAAATCAGTTTTGAAGTTTAATGGAAATCATGGGTTTTCATGTGTTTTACTGACTTTCATTGTTGTTAATTGTTTAATTTATTTCAAAATTAAACTAGACTGTAGAGGGCCACATCTGACTAGAGAGATGTGAAAATGAACTCAGAAAATCCATTGTTTTCGAATTCGTATTTCATGTTCACTGTCCCGTCACTACTCTGTTGCAGGTGACAGAGGAAGAAGACGACTCTTGGTAGTTTCGAGAATCGGCATTCGAAAGTTTCGAAGGTGAGACTTCGGAAGTTCCGAACTTCTGTTTGGGGTTCCGAAGTGCTCAAACATAAATATTATTTTTGCCTCTACTGTTCAGACCCTAATGTTCCGTGACCTTCTCTGACGTTCTGAACCTATTAGAAGTTCCGAGCAGACCTCGGCAAGTTTCGAGGCGGACCAAGACTCAGTATTTTTTTATTCTTCTATTTTCTGTACGGAAGCAGGGTCGGACGTTCCTAGACCTGAACTTCGGACGTCCTGAAGGAGCTAGAGTATATGCAGTGGGTCGGAAGTTTTGAAGCCACAATACCTGGTTCCAAGGCAAGTTTCGAGGAACCCATAACAGGTTTTTGAAATTTAGTCTAAGTTAGGATTCCATGTTAAGTTTAGACCCTAGATTTTGATGTGATGTTTATACCAATTTGATAATTAAAGGTGATACTAACCTTTCCATTTGTATTATGTAAACCTATACTATGTATTCACTTCTAGGCCGATACTCTCTGTATGTGGCACAGTGGAAATGCTGTCCGGTAGCTATCAGTAGCTGAGCAATTAACTTCGCCGCTAGGTAGAAAAGAAGGGTTCGGGCACTGAGTGATATTTAGGCCTAACTCACTATACTAGTAGTGGCCTGACATTCCTATATCTCTAGGCCTAACCCAATATATGAGTAGTGGCCTAAGCATTTTATATCTCTAGGCCTAACTTAATATGTCTCCATGGTCATTTCAAGAAGACAATATGTGTAGTGGCCTGAGCACCTTATTATATTAATAATTATTGTAATTTAAAATGGATAGTAACCCATTTAGAAAACTCATATCCATTTCACTTGGAGTTTTTCCGGAAAATAGGACAGAAGGATTTGAAATACTATGAATGTTTGATGTATTATATGTAATTGTATATTTTATTTGACTATATGATTCATTATATTTCTATTTGTGTATTTGACAGATACTCACGATACTCTACATTTTACGGTGAAGAAACTTAATAATACCAGATCAGTAAATCAAATTTTGTAAACCTAGATCTAGTGCAATGAGTGGTTTCATGGATATTACATGATATGCAAGAGACTTAATAGGATAGAATACGAGACTTGACAATGCTTCCATGTGAGGGATGAAAAATGGTTCTAACTGTTAGAATAGAAGCATAATACAGTGTAAGGAAGTCGAGGTCTATTAGTCTATAAACTGAAGAATGAACTCCACTTACATGCCTAGACTTGATATATATTGCTAAGATATGTTCATATTGTTATAATGATGTTTATCATGCATGGTATTGTGATTGAGGATGATATTATCCAATGTGAGAAGTTGAGCATCATGTTATGATGAGGGGTTGGAGAATGAAGTTGACACTGTTGATGAAATGTTCCGATATGAGAACTTGAGCATCATGTTATGATGAGAGACTGAAGTATTAAGTTGATACTATTGATAATATGCTCTAATATGAGAACTTGAGCATTTATGACATTGATACAGCCTCCACGTACCCTCAACTACTAAATTATTATCGGCCTAGGTGTGTCGATTACTAGTCCAGGTGTGTCGGTTTGCATCTAATAGCCCAGGTGTGTCAGTTGCTGGCCAGGTGTGTCAGTACAGGCCCAGGGTGTGTCAGAGATGTTCTTGTAAGATGCTGCATTTTGACGGTGTCGGGACTTAATGCATTTATAGTCAGTGTAGTGCTTTGGTGTTACGGTGGCATGGCACTATCACGGATGATTTGAAATATTAGTATAGTAGACCAGTTATGATTTCAAGTATGATAATGATATGCGAAACCACTGAGCAATGGTATGTCAGTGATATGACAGTGGTATGACAGAGGTATGTCAGCAGCATGACAATAGTATGGCAATGGTATAACAGTGGTACGACAATAGTATGGCAGTGAGATGACAGTGATGCTAGGAAGACCTTGGCAATATGATAGGGATAACATGCACCATGGAAAGAAAAACATCTACTCATTTTATAAAGATGGGACCAAACATGTATTGGGGCCACTACAAGACTTGGAGAAGGTGAAACTCAAAACATCAGAAGTCAGTCTAATCACCTTCCAAGAGTTAGAAAAAGAAGTAGAGAAAGAAAATGGTGAAGTCAATGCCCTATTGCCAAAGAAGGAACTCCTGAAATTTCTATCCCTTCTAAGCTGCAACCCATGATACAAGGATATGCGGATGTATTTCTAGAAGAATTACCAGCATGACTACCTCCTATATGAGGAATACAACATTGCATAGATCTTATGCTAGGTGCAACATTGCCAAATAGACCAACTTACAGGATAACCCCTACAGAAAACGAAGAGTTAAACAGACAAGTGCAAGAGTTGATTGACAAAGGATTTATTCAGAGAAAGTCCTAGCACATGCTCCTTACCAGCCTTGTTAACTCCAAGAAAGGTGGTAGTTGGCGTATGTGTATCGATAGTGGAGCAATTAATAAAATCACTAATCAGTTATTACTTCCTTATTTCTCATCTTGATGACATGCTCGACATGCTTGCTGATACATTTTTTTTTCCAAAATTGATCTTAGAAGTGGATATCATCAAATCAGGATCCTCTCAGGTGATGAATGAAAAACAATATTTAAGACTCACAAAGGTTTATATGAATCGTTGGTAATGCCTTTCGGTCTTTCCAACGTGCCCATTACATTCATGCGAGTAATGAATCAAGTTTTAAAGTCCTACATTGGAAAGTTCAGTCGTTGTCTACTTCGACGACATTTTAATCTATAGCAAGGACGAAAAACTACACCTTGATCATCTCAGACAATTGTTCAACACATTGAGGAATGAGAACTGATATGTGAATATGAAGAAATGCCACTTTATGTCTGATGAGATTATTTTCTTGGGATATGTTGTGACTGCAGGTGGAATAAAAGTTGATGAATCCAAGACAGAAGCAATCCACAATTGGCCCATGCCCAAGAATGTTCAAGAAGCTCGAAGTTTCCATGGATTGGCTTCATTCTATCGACGTTTTATCAAGAATTTCAGCACCAGCATGGCTCCATTCACAGATTGCCTAAGGAAATGAGCATTCTTATGCACGTTTGCTGCCGAAGAAACTTTTGATCTCATTAAGAAAAAACTATCAGAAGCTCCAGCATTAGATCTCCTAGATTTCGAAAAACAGTTTGTGGTGGATTGTGAAGCTTCTCACATAGACATTGGTGCAGTCTTGAGCCAGGAGCAATGTCCTGTCACATTTTTCAGTGAAAAGTTGCATGCTCCAATTCGATACTCCACGTACGACGTCAAGTTTTATGCCATCATCCAAGCACTCAAGGACTGATGACACTACCTGATTCACAAACCATTCATCTTGAATTTCGATCACGAGACCCTCAAATATATCAATGGACAACATAAGCTTAACCCCAGGCATGCAAAATGGGTATCCTATTTGCAAGAGTTCACATTTGTAGTACAACACAAGTATGGAGCCTAGAATAAGGTGGTCGAAGGTCTTAGTCGACGAGCTACATTGTTGAGCCATATGCAAGTCGAAGTGGTTAGATTCAACACTTTTAAAGAACTCTATGACAATGATGCAAACTTTGGAGAAATTTGGCAAAATGCACAATATGGACCTATGAATGATTATCTCATCTACGATAGATATTTGTTCAAGGGTTCTAGACTATGTAACGTAGTTTGCTCATTGAGAGATCTCTTGATGAAAGAAGTGTATGGTGGTGGTCTAGCAGGACACTTTGGAAGAGAGAAGACTTTGGCCTCACTTGAAGAATTTTTTTATTGGCCCAGCCTTAGAGAAGATATCAACAGATTAGTGGAGCAGTGTCATATTTGCCAAATGGCCAAGGGTCAAACACAGAACACAACGTTGTATCCTCCACTCCCAGTGCCAGTAGTTCCATGGGAAGACATTTCAATGGATTTCGTCATTGGACTTCCTCAAACACAACGGGGTGTTGACAACATCTTAGTTGTCATTGACATATTTTCTAAGATGGCTCATTTTATTCCATGCCGTAAGTTTGCATATGCTTCCCACATAGAAGCTTTGTATTTCAAGGATGTGGCGAAACTCCATGGTTTTCCAAAGTCTATTGTTTTAGATCGAGACACAAAATTTATGAGTAATCTTTGTTGTTCGTTGTGGTGAAAGTTAGGAACTGAGCTAAAGTTTAGCGGTGCCTACCATCCTTAGACAGACGGTCAAACAGAGGTAGTCAACATGACCCTAGGAAATTTGCTGCAAAGCTTGATTGAATGTAAGCCCCGACAATGGGACACAATCTTGCCACATGCCGAATTTGCCTATAACAACACGAAAGACTGCACAACTGTGTCATAGCCCATTTGAAGTCATCTATGGTTTCAATCCAAAAAATGTCCTTGATTTACTTCTACATAGTTCTGCTACCTTCAAAAGGGCCCAAGAGTTAAGATGTGGAAGACCTAGTGGCAGAAGTCAAGTGGTTTGAAAGTTCCCGGTGCTAGAACAAGATTGGTCCAAGAGGAGGAGGAAGAGACGCTGGGGGGGGTGGGGTGGGGTTGTGAATAAGATAATGTCTGATTTTTATGGCATTCACAAATTTCTTGATTAATTAAAATATAAGTAGTAGCAGAATAAACTAGATTAATCAAGATAAATGTGTTGTGTGAACAAGATAGTGTGCATAGATGCAATCACACAAACAAGCCAAACACTAACAACACCAGATTTACAGTGGTTCGGAGTAAATCCCTCCTACATCCACTGATGGACTCACCCAATCTTGGGTTATCCTAAATACACTAGGCAAGGGAATTACACTCTCACAATAGAGTGGGAATTACGCCTACACAAATAGAGTATGAATTTCACCAACACAGTCCCACCTTATTTTGAAAGGTTCGACGACCTTTATCTAATCTTTATCCCTCTATTTTTTATAATGGTTCAAGCACGTTGCTTTAATCCACTTCACAATGATTTGATCAAGTGTAGCACAAGAAGAAGCACTTACCTTTTGTAGCTCAGATCTGATGTAGATGTGTTTTTGAAGAGTTCTCCCAACTTGATCTTCTTGATGATGAAGATGTACCACTGTATAAGCAATCACAAGCTTAGGAGAAGGTTTCTAAGATATGAGATTCACCAATGGAATCCTAGATCTGTCTTTTTCTCTTTCTTAATCTAAATCAAATTATTGATTGGATATCAAATGATACACCAATGTAAAGTTCTTAGAGAGGTTCGGATTCTCAGGGTGTTGCCTTAAGATTTTCTAATTCAAAGCACTCTAAGATTTATCCAAAATCCGAAGTTTAAATAGGCATCCAGAAATTTTCCCAATGGCTAGTTGACGATGGGTCGCCCCATGGCGATGGATCGCAGCTATTAAAAAAAAAAATTCAACCATAAGACCATTGTGCATTAATGCAGTTTTAACGGATATAAAACGATCACCTGTGATGGATCGCGACCTACGATGGATCGCAGAACACCCGGCGATGGATGGCCACTGGTGAGTGGCTTGCCTTTAGACCAATTCAAAAGTACAGAGTTCTCCCAACCAGAACTCTAGAAAACCCATGCGAGGGATCGTGACCTGCGATGTACCATGGCGATGGATCGTTAGCCACGAATGGCTTGTCTTGAGAGCAGACCAGTTTGACAGTATTTTCCAACTAGAACCTTGGATTTTCCAGGCGATGGGTCGCAACACAGCGATGGATCTCACAACCCATTGGTGATGGGTCACCAACCACGATGGGTTGCCTAGCAGATATCCATTTTTTTCAAGTCTAAGTCCATAGGTTATGTTGGTTGGTCTTGATCCAATATGCTTGATTGATTTCAACAAATTTTAGTCCTAACCCTAGTAAAGGTCTTCCTAGGTGTTGGGTTCACCCTATGGTTATCTATGCCCAATTTACTTTAGAGATTGTCATACACTTTGTGATGCTTGAATCTTGAACTTAATCTTCCAATGCTTGATCTCTTGATTCAGTTTTCACCACTCTTGAGTCTTGATTCATTGTCTTCATTCTTCCAAGGCAATACTCTTCTTGAGTCACAGAATTGACAACAAGGTGACTTGGCAATCCGGGGCACTAACGCGGTTCCATGAACAAATTCAACACAAGATTGAAGAAAGCAACTTGCGATACCAGTCAATTGCTAATAGACACAGATGACAAGTAGTGTTTGAAGAAGGAGATTTGGAATGGGTTCAACTGAAGAATGAGATTTGGAATGGGTTCAACTGAGAAAGGAACCCACCGACACCTACATCAAGTTAAAAATGAGAGTCATTGGGCCATGTGAAGTGCTAAAGCGTATCAAGGATAATGCTTACAAAGTTAAGTTGCTAGATGACATCAACATTTTAGACACTTTCAATGTGGCAGATTTGAAAACCTATCGAAAAGATAAGCCTTTGAATAACTCGAGGGCGAGTTCTTGTGAAGAGGGAAGAAATGATGATGACATGACAATTGACGATGAGATTGTTGCCATAGGTATGAAATTTTATGATTTGTTTGGCAGACAGGGAGTAAGCTCAACATACTCACTCCATTAGAATCCTAATGTGAAAAGGGTTCAAGATTGCCACCTAAGCATCCATCTAAGAAGCACCCACCTGAATATCTACTTAAGCCTACCTTAACACCACATCTTCCACTTGGCATGTTGCATGAAGGACACCTCACTCACCATTTGGAAACATGCACAGATGCTACTTCATCACTCTTGCATGTGCATGCAAGCCTTCCATTTTCCAATGTGCATGCAAACCTTACATTTTCTGATATGCATGTCAACCTTCATTTTCCAATGCATGGACGTTCCCTCCCATGAGCATGAAGACATTTTACAATGTGAATTAAGATTATCAAGGTGCATGCATGGACTCTTCAAGGTACATAAAACTTGGCAAAATCAAAGCATTGAGAAACGTACCATCTCTTTGGAACCAACTAAACCCTTTTTGTTGCAAGAGTTGGGAGCAAAATTCTTGCAAGAGACTTCGTGGGGAAAAGGTTTCATACATAAAGTTCTTTGGAAATTTTCAATGAGAAAAAATCAAGGTTCTTTGTGTAAAGTGAATATCGAATTTTGTGTGATTGGCTTGGAACTTAACATGTCTTCATTAATTGGGGTGGATATGTAATACCTCGCCCTAGAGGGGTCTATAATGTGGAGCGTGTCTAAGAAGAAAAAAGTCCAACATTGCTAGTTGCATTGAAAATTCCCACATTGCTAGTTGCATTGGAAAAAAGTCTCACATTTCGAGTTGCATTGGAACGATGGAATGATCACTGAAGGAATGTGATTGTTTATATGGGTATGTTTTTTATCTTGTGGATGAGAGATCACAAGCTATATGTGAAATGGAGCAAGTGTGAATTTTGTTCAACAGAAGTAAAATTTCTGGGTCATGTAAATTTAGCCAATGAGCGGTAGTAGATCCTGATGAGGATGAAGTTGTGCTTAAGTGGGAGAAACCCCTTAGTGTTTTTGAGAGCAATTTCTTAGGCTTGGCAGGATATTATCGGATGTTTATTAAGTTTTCTTTAAGCTTGCAACACCTATGACTAAATTGACCAGGAAAGATGCCGAGTTTGTATGGGGCAGGTCCTGTTAGGAAACCATTCCTAGAATTGAAGAAAATATTGACTTCATTACAGGTTTTGATATTTTAAAGAGAGACCCTCGTTATGTTGGATATTTTGATACTTCTAAGGACGGGCTTAGTTATGTGTTGATGCGGAAGTTGTACCCAGAGTTATTCGCCGATCAAGGTTAGTACCTTAGTTAAAATTTCAAGGGCGAAATTTCTGTAAGAGGGATAGATTGTAGAGACCTGACTCAAATTATCAGGTTGAGACCTAAATAAAATTTCCGGGTAGATTTTAATCGGATATTGTTTCCGTTTGCCTGATTATGCGTTGGAAATTGTTTGAATTTGTGAATTGGTAAAAAAAAAAAAGTCCAGTTTTGACCTGAGGTTCTAAAATTAGTAGGTGTCTATTTTTTGAAACTTTCCAAATTTAGAAAATATCAAAATTGGTGTGATTTCGGGGTCCGCAATTGTTAATAAATTTTATTTGAATATTATTATTTAAAATTTTAATTTTGGATTCCATTTTGGAAACTTCCTAAAAATTAGCATATGTGGGACCCAAGTTATTTTATCTTCGGAAAGGTTGAGTTGAGAATTTATTTTGAGAAAACGAATTTTTTTTAGAAACCACATGGTATCAGAGAATGGTTCAACTCTCTGCCTAAGGATGTGGGCTTGGCTCGTGTGTGTGTGGAGAGCCGGGACAACTCTGGCTTTAATACCCTGCCCCAGAGGAGGTCTATAATGTGGAGCGTGTCTATGGAGAAAAAGTCCCACATTGCTAGTTGCATTGGAAATTCCCTGGTATATAAGTGGTAGCCTTCCTTCTTCTAGCACAAGGCCTTTTGGGAGCAACAGTGGGTTGGCTTGCCAAAGCAAAGCCTGAGGACTTGTGTGTGTGGGCCCAAAGCTGACAATATTGTGCTAGTGGGACGGGTCGTTATAGAATATTAACCACCCTCCTCCTTGGCCTATAAAAGGAGAAGGGAATGGATAGCTTGGGGCATATTGATTTGGAGTTAGAATTGATTTCGTACCAGGTGTGGAGGCAAGGACAAGATAAGTTTTTGTGTTTATTTTTCTTTTTGTTTTATCTTTCGAATTTTAGTTTTCTTAAATTGAGTTAAGCCTTTGTTGTAATGTCCATGCCAATGTCTATTTGAGAATCACTTCATTATTCAATTGAAGGTGCATTGCATATTGATTGGATTCATTTTATCAGAAGATAGATTTGGGTGAAGATAATGGCACCAAAGATTGCTTCTAGCGACATCTTTGGTCTGGACCACTACGAACAGAAGTTCGTTTGGACCATTTCTTCATTGAAGACTAGGGAAGGTTTTCACACTACCTTAGCCTTCATCAGGCACTAAGAGGAGAGGGCAACTTTTGAAAACCTGAAGGGAATGGATTAAAAGGGACATGTTAGACTCTAGAGTAAGTGATAGTATGGTTTATGATAGATCCAAATGGAGAAGAAGATGTCAGAACCACAGTTGAACCTGTGTTCTTGGTTGTCAAATTCGGTGTCCAAAAGTCTATGTTGAGTGTCCTATGTGCCCCTGAAAGTATGAAGATCAGAAGCGTGTGAAGAGCTAGAAGGTGGATGGCAAAGCAGCAGAATGAGAGGTGAATCAACTGAAAGGCCAACCAAGACAAGTAAAAGGACCTAATAGACTTAGGTAACCTTGGATTGATCCCAAGGTAGGTATGGACTTAGAATGCAGACTCACATAGGTGGATTATATCGAGTAGTTAATTCTAAGAATAGAAGTCCACAGTTTGATTTGTGAGAACATGAATGGTTTGCGTTCAGAGCTCTGAATGAAGTGATCTAGAAGTCTGGAACGAATGCAGTGTGAACAAACCTATGGACTTAGTCTCTTATAGATTCAGAACTCTGAATGGGATTGATTCAGACTTTTGAATGGGTGTTGAAAGCTAGTGATACTAGTCATTGTTTCAAATCGTTGATAAGCTGTATGATTTTGAAAAACTAGCCGTTGGAGTGTGTATGCTAGCTAAGATAAGCTAGACAAAACACGTGGGAAATGTGATTGGAATTAGGATATATTTCGTTTGGTTGTCATTAAGTTGGCTGTGAGATTTTGCATTGGTTCAGAGGTCTGAACTTACGATTGTAAAATATATATAAATACCATTTGTGTCATTGGAGAGAATACAAGGATAATTTTGATAACTGTTGTGCAAAGAATTGAGCATTCTGAAAAGTTGTATATTGTGTTGGGAGACTATATGCACCTTAACTTGTGAATCTTTTGACAGTCTATTGTCATCACTTCGATCTTTATCGATCTGAATGAGCGTGTGAGGTTATATCTTTGATAAGTGATTGAAAATCAGTGAAAGAGATCTAGGGTCACTAGTGTAGTGATAGATCTAGAAACCTTCTTCATATCTTTGGTTGAGTGTTGTGATCGGTATATCATCTGTAACAAGGATGTGGTGCTGTGGAGAAAGAGCTGAATTGATTCACTAATCCAACGAACTGTGACCGGTGTATTGGCATCGACATCGACAAAGTTTGTGAGTACTTTGTTGCGTCTTGTGGTGAGACTCACGTTGAGTCTTATGGTGACTCGGGTAGAGTCATTGTGAGTGAAGATTCAAGTAGAGTCTTATTGTGGAGACTCAGGTGAGTCAAGGTGAAAAGAGCAACTCAGGTGAGTTGTTTTGGTGAAGACTTTGGAGAGTCAAGTCTGTTGACCTAGGTGGGTCATTCGACTATTTTAGTGGAGTTAGTCAGATATCCCTAGGTTGGGAGAGTTTGCAAGTGGATGTAGGTCTAAAGGACCGCACCACTATCAAAATCCTTGTGTTGTGGTGATCTTGCTTGTGTATTTGCTTGTTTATTTATTTATATCTTGATCATCATATTAATCATTGCATGCTTGAACTTAAACTTGCGAATATAATATTCATGCTTTGTTGATCATCTGATAAAGGATTAGATTGATACTCGTTCGGTTCAAAGTTCTGAATGGACTTATTCAGACTTCCGAACAAATGCAGTTTGAATATCCCTATTCGAAATTCGAAACTTAGGGATATAGACCTTCGAACAAAAAGTGTTCTAACTATTTATATTCATCTTGATGTCCAAAACGTACTCAAAGAATTAGTATCTTAAATCTTCTGGATTTATAAAGTGATCAACTAACTAATCAATATCTTTGTACTTTTAACATTAATATAATGATTGCATCGTGTTTTAGTGTATGCAATCATATCTGTATTGATATTGATTATTATTGTGAATAATGTGATTGATTAATTAATTAACGATGTGAAACTTCGATGTAGTTGTTAAGATCAACCTTATTGATATATTAGATTAATTTTATTATTGTAGCCTTCTATTAAATAAATTGGTTAGGTTTAATTCATTAATTCAGTTGGACCAACTTATATAGAAAATACCAATTAGTTAAGAACCTTTGCGATTAGAGGTTGATTGTCCTATTCACCCCCTCTAAAACGTACTTAGGTTACGTGACACTCTATTATGGGGCTTTTAGGTCATTTTCAGAAGAACCTTTAAAGTTGCTCTAGATAAATAGGATATTGGCAGTTGTTGCTGATATTTATCAAAATTTAAAAGATATAGATTTGTACACTATCATTTTTAGTTACTGTACACCACTTTTTTCTGTATGCCAACTTTACCTATAACGCCCCGCCATTTTCACTCACCACAAATCAGAGTATATTATATATATATATATAAAGAGTGAAAGAGAGAGGGGAAACGTCGCGACGCGAGTTAAGTTCGAGTTTTCAAAACCCGACCCTTAACTGGCCACCTTTGCGTGTGAATATGATACCATTCATTTACATGACATCAATGAGTAAGGAAGCCAATCACCATATAATTAACTGAAACTTAATTAATATCAAACCATAGCAAAATAATTCTAAGTTATTACAATCCAAAATAACAGTCCTCCAAATACACCTTCCAAAATCAACATAAATAACATAAACATAAATCTACCCAAGCTCCTACGCTTGGCTCCCTTCATGTCCCATGTCCTTGTCATTTCATGTTCCATCATCTATATGGTAGAAGTAGTGCGTTAGTCAACACGCCCAGTAGGAATTCCAAGTAGGGTTATGTACACATAAGATCAATATAAAATCAAAATAGAAAACATCATATCATGTTTGTAAAACCATCTCATAAGTAATAAAATACAATACATGATATCCAAAATATCATCATGTTTACTTATGCATCATGCCATGGGTGTCAATGCCAAATGATCACTCACCCACTTCCATATCCAATCAATCACATATAGATAGTTTCCTTGATAAATTAATATATCAAGGTGTTCCCTTGGCCAATTACGTCCGCAGTGTTTTGTGATGGCACCACCAGGTCACTGTTATACCTCCCCACATATGTTAATCGGAATTATCGATGGAGTGTGGACTCCTCCCTTTTGCACAAGGTTTCGGAACTGGTTACCCAGGAGCTCTTTAACACAGACTACGCCGTATCCATTTCTAGCAATTCCGGACAAGGCCAACATAACAATAGTTCACATAGCTTCATACAAGCTAGTCTCAAGCCCCAAGTCATGTTCGGACAGCTCATAACTTGGCTTGCTGTCCCATGTATTCCCTCCCATGCCATGCATGAGAATATGAATACAAGAATGCCATTTCATATCATTTTACATAATATCATTGAAAACAAGTTCATAAACACATATCATTTGTTATATTCAAAATAAACATTAGAGTTGGAATAAAACCAGTATCATATAAAATCTATAGTGTCTCAATAAGGTAGGAATCCTATCAAAGTCCAGTATACTATCCTTCCTGTTTTGTGAAAATAACGTTTAACGATCACGTCGAAACGAACAGCAAACCTCTTGCGAATCTCCTTACCCCTTATTACATTTAATCACATAAATAAATTAATCTGACTATCCATTTAATTTTCATCATCCCTTACATCCTGCCAGATGAACAATAGCATCTGGAAAATATTCAAAAATTATATTTTTCAATTCAGTCGACTGAATCAGGGATTCAGACGACTGAATCATGCCCAGATACAGTCCTCTATCTTACCCGCAGACTTTCAGAAGACTGAATACAATAATCAGTCGGCTGAAATACAACTCGAAATTGTTTAACCTTGATTCGTAACCTTTCAGTCGGCTGACTCTGAGTCAAACCTTTTGTATTCTCGGTCAATCCACTTTCAGTCGACTAAATCACATATTCAGTCGGCTGACTTTAGATCAGATAAACTGTGTGTGCGGCCAGTATACATTCAGTCGACTGAATCAAGGATTCAGTCGGCTGAATCATCAACCAACTGTTGCGTGTTTGATAAGTATACATTCAGTTGACTGAATCATAGATTCAGTTGGCTGAAACACACTAGATCACGTTATTTATTCGATACAGTCTATTTTTAGTCAGCTGAAACCTATATTCAGTCGGTTGAAACTCCCAGAAAACGTTTGCCTGCTTCGGCCAGCACCAATTCAGTCGACTGAATCCCAGATTCAGTCGACTGACTGTTTGTCAGTCCTTATTGTTTTCTTATTTGGCTTGACCTTTCTTCATGAAATTCACTCCTAATATTATTTAAACATAGATTTCATCTTCCATATAGGTCTTAGTGTATTTACTACACACACTAGCCAAGGCTAGGGTCTTTTCATAATATATTCCAATCTTGGTACCATTATAACATGGTTTTGGATTCCATCCTTTGATTGTTTGTTTCAATCCCATTACCGATCCTTGAATAGATTTCTAACTTTATGGCCCTATGATAGTTTGGCCATCCCTTTCAATTGAATAGGACCCATAGGTTCAGTTACACCATGACTAAAACTATAGTTCACCCTTAATCTTAATTTTATATTGTTAAACTCAAAACTATACCTTCTTTCCCGTCTCTTTCGTTTCTTTTTTATCTGAATTCTTTCCTTAATCCTTCTTACCTTCCTTTGTTCTTCAAAAATTCTCCAAGTACAATGGTGTAAGTGGGAGAAAGATAGAAGAGAGGAGAAGAGGAGAGAAAATCTCTTTGTTCAAAAGAGAGAGTGATCGGCCAAAGGTGTGAGCAGCCCCTTGAGTTATGTCCCTTTGTATACCAGCCCCAACTCTTTCAATTCCCCTCTTTATTATTTGTCCAACCAAGGAGTCCCTTGGCTTAACCAAGGAGACTCTTGGCTTAAGCCAAGAAATCCTTTTGACTTCCATCGAGTCATGGGTTTCATCCCCATGAGATGAAAACTTTCCATATTCCCAACTCAACTCAGCTCAAGCATTAGCTTAACTCAATTGAACTCACTCATGGTTGACCAAGTCAACCATGACTTAGCCGACCTTGCATGTACATGGCACGTGGGACCCATCTTAGCCATATCATTTGATGATGTGGCACCTTGCCTAGTTGGCTTCCATGTATGCCACATGGCAATGCCACCTCACTTGATGATGTGGATTTATGCATTGGATCTTAATTGGATAGCTGACCCAATTAATTTAACCTTACCCATTTACTTTAAAATCAGTTCATTTATGACTCATTGGATCCCAATTGGGTAATTGACCAATTTCTTTGCATTTACCCAATTACTTTAAAATCAGACTTACCCATGATCCATTAGGTCTTAATTGGATAACTGACCCAACTCCTTACTCATCTAAGATCCATTTCAACTATTTAAATCTCAAATTCCATTAATTCACAATTTAAATGAACTATTCCAACATATAATTATGAAATGAAAATCCAGGGTGTGACATTGCCCTCCCATCTTCGAGCAACACCCCACCTTGAGTGGAACCATCAGCAATCCAACCTGCAGTTACAGCGATCTAACAATCTCTGTTTCCACCATCAGACCTCACCCGCGTACCTTGCTGCATCGCCATCATCGTACAACCGTCGTCGCCATACTGATTGCCGTCTAGTAGTACCCAGTTTGTCGTGACCACTGCCAGTTCTACTGTTCCCGGAGCTGCCACGCGCCCTATCTTCCAGAACCGTCCACTATTAAAGGCAACCATCTGCGTCCATCTGCAACCCCCACACTAGCAACCAACCACCTTTTTTTATGCCTCTCTCTTTCTCCATTCCATCTCCCTCTCATCCATTCACCGCTGCTAGTCGTGCTCTCCACTGCTACCGTCTCTCTCCCTTTTCCTAGTTTCTTATGTCACCCTCGCCCTTTCCCCAATCAGTCCCACGTTTCTCTGTTCTACGTGTCTCTCATCTTTGTTATCCTTTATTCCACCAACTTTGACCGAGTATTTGATCCGAGCCTTAGGTCCACCTCATCCACTACAGGTTATTTTGGATTCACGGGTTCCGAGACCAGACCTGTGTAACTTCAATCTGCATGTGCCTTGATAACATCACAGAGAACATTTGTGTGAATTTGGACATCTGATTGTCACTTTGAGAGCTGTTCTTGTGATGGGCTGGGAGATTGAAGCCAGATTCCTGTTAAATTTAGTTCTGTGATTCCCTGAATGTCTCATACTGAGCTTAATTGAAAATAACCAAAGATAACTTATGGATTGACTTTATTCTTCAGATGTCGGAGGGTATTGAACATGAGGCTATTTCTAGATGAAAAGAGTGGAATGGGATCAAAATATATGTATGTTATGTTTCATTTGGTGTTCTATATATGATTGGTTAACTCTCCTTTCTAGATAATTTTTTTATGATTTCCCAATTTGCAGGTTATGCAGAAGAATTTTGGTGCTCTTGGGTGTGATAATTGCTAAACCATTTTTCTTTTATTTTGATGTCCCCAATCACAGACTGATTGGGGAAAGGGCGAGGATGAGATAAGAAACTTGGATAGGGGAGAGAGAAAGTAATAGTGGAGAGCACGACTAGTAGTGAGTGGTAAATGAACAAAAGAGAGATGGAATGGAGAAAGAGAAAGGCAGACGAAAAGGGTGGTTGGCTGGGGGTGTGGGGGTTGCAGATGGACGCAAGATGGCTGCCTTCAGTAGTGGACGATTGTGGAAGACAGGGTGCACGACAAGCTCCGGGCGCTAAACAACAGGAAGGGTAGTGGTCACGGCAAGTTGGACGCTTCTGGACGACAACCAGCGTGGCTGATGAGGGTGAGGCGATGTCGGTGAGGTCTAACGGTGGACACAAATGGTTCCACTCTAGGCTGGGTTCTTTTTAGCAGTGTTATCAGAACCGGACCGAACCGCGGCAGAACCGGCGTGGTCCGTGGTTCGGTCCGACGAAAAAACCGGTCGGCGGTCAAAACCGCGGTTTTATGAGGTTTTGACACCAAAACCGTGAACAGTGAACCGCGGTTCAGGGTTTTTGAATTTTTTTATTTTTTTTTTAATTTTCTCCTTAAAAAAATGTGTATATTTGAAATATAAAAATTTATTACTATTTCTATCCCATATATTTCACCGTTTTGGTATATTACTCAGAGTTTGAATGTTATTTTTAATATTTATATTAATATTATTGGTAAAATATGTCTTACTTAATATTATATATAATATTTACATTATTTTAATACTTTACCGGCTTTTACTGGCTTTGACCGTGGTCGAACCTGGTTGAACCCTGACCTCCTCGAAGACGGTTCGGTACACGGTCCGGTTCTGATAACATTGCTTTTTAGAGATGGGAGGGTAAAGTTGGCATACAGGAAAATGATGTACAGTGACTAAAAATTATGGTGTACAAATCAATACCCAATTTAAAAAGTAGAAAACCCAACTCAACTTGATTTTTCATTGAATCGAGTCAACTCAATTAAAGAATATTATTTTATAATATTGATTACATGTCCTATGTATGTTAAAAACTATGAAAATATGAAGAAATCTAAACAACAGGAGAAAATACTTGTTATAGAAAAAAGGAAGGAAAAAGAGAGATAATTCTCATTTCTTATTTACAATATGAGATAATACATCAATATATAGAGTAAAGAGATCCAACCAATATGACGAAAAAGAAAAGAGAATATGTTACAATCTATGACAGCTATACGTCAACAATAAGAAAACTCATGTAAAAGATGAAACACACTTATATCTACATCTACAGCAGTAAAAGATAAAACACACTTATATCTACATCTAAAGCGTAAAAGATGAAACACACTTATATCTACATCTACAACACTATTCACATTTGATATATATAAAATGATTATCACGTATAAATTCACAAGCCCGTTCATATAAATCAAATAAAGAAGGATTCACATATAATTTTGACATAGTTATGAGAGTAATTATATGATTAATTTTTTTTTTTAAATATTCATATAATTGAAATGGGAAGGCAAACTCATGTAGCCTAAAGAAATAACTACCACTCTTCAAAGTTGGCTAAATAACCTCCAAATTAGCCATTTTTCATACTTCTCTAAGTCACCAAAGCATTTGCCAAATGGACGCCCATCCTAACACTATCTTTTAGGAAACACGGGATGGAGTGAAATTCCCATTTTATGAAGGACCTGGAGTTTTAACTCCCTGATTATCATGTAATCATTTCCAAAATGAATGAAATGATCTTGATTTGAGAATGAAAATGAATGAGAATTAAATTATGTATTTAATGAATAAAATAAGAAAGACCTGAAATTTCCAGGTCGATCCCACCGACATCACCAATGTGTCGGTGAACCCCTAGTCGATACATCGACAGCACCGACGAATCGATACCATTTATTAGAGAATAGAGAAAAAGTACAGAGCCCTGGAGCCAGAAGCCTTATCATTCTTAGTAGACATGTCGAGGACATCGATGCGTCGACACAATAGATATGTCGACGGTATCGACCTGCTGACGGTATCCGAAGAATAGAACCTATGCCAGTCGTATTCGACACATTGGGATTTCCAATGTGTAGGCAGGCCAACACTCGATGCATCGACAACTTCGATGTATCGAGCGTCTTCAACATCTTAAGTTCGATTCGCACAACTATCCTCTCCTTGTCCCTTTCATGCATTTAATGCATGCTCACCCCCCACACGCCACCTCCCATTCATTTTTAGGTCTAGGGCAACCGAAGGAGGAGAGAAAGAGAGAGAAAAGAAAGAGGAAAATGAGAGAAGAGAAGAGAGATAGAAAGAGGGAAAAGAGAGAAGAGATAAAGAAAGAAGGTAAGAGAAAGAAGAAGAAATTATCCCCTCCTCTCACTCACATTTTACTCTTCATTTGGTGTTGAGTCTTCTCCCCTCTTCACCATCTTCATTTACCACAAGGAAAGAAAAGCACAAGAACGGAGAGACAAAGGAAGGAAAGCAAGAGGAAGAAGAAGAACTCCAAAATTTGAATCTCTCAAGGTATGTGGATCTCACTATGATTTAGAGCCAATAAAATACACTAGGATGCTTAGAGGTAGCTTGGGATACAAATTTGGAGGAACATGAATCAAAATGGGTGACATGCAAGAGGAACCGATGGTTTTCAGATCCCCCAGGACGATGTGTCGATAGTGTCGACATGTCAGTCTGGGAGTAAAAGGATAAATGTAAATGGAAATAAAAAGTAATTGCGAATGGTAAATGAACTGGATTTCGTTCGACATGTCAATAAGTCCCTAGTCAACTTGTCGACCAGATGGATGTATCGACCTGAGAATGAAGGAAAAGAATGTAAAGACCCGACCGGACCAAAACCAGGTAAGACATGTTGACAGTACCAACATGTCGACTATGTACACATTTGACCTATCTACAAACACAAGTGTATTGACCTGAGAGCAAATGAAAAACACAGACAGAACCTTGGTCAACACATCCAGATGATAGATGTGTCAACTATGTCCAAGGGCAACATGTCGACAGTGTCAATATGTCGACCTGATACATTGATAGTTTTATAAGGTTAACATACGTAGTACAAAACATACGTGTGGAGTCATTTAGACTCTAATGACCTTCTCCAAGCGACCCTTAAAGCTTAATTAAGACTTCATAAATTGAATTAGAGGGTTTTTACACTATAATGATGTTAGAATTATATGTTGATACATGTGAACGAACGAAGAGGCGAGAGTAACTCCGAGATTGTCCGATTGTAGTGACCTGACCCGGAGTACCTGGTCAGCAGAAGTGGGTAGAATTAGTTAGAAAATGACATTGTTTGTATTAGTATATTATTTTATTTTATTAAACTTATTTGAGAAAAACACACCTTCTTCTCAATTAGAAGCTTACAAATTTATCCTCCTCGAATTGAAATTAAGTGAATGGAAAATTTAAATTAGCAAGTTAGATTTAATTCACAAGGTTGGAATTTCAATTAGAATTAGTCAATTACAAATTTGTAAATTTACTATCAATAATTTTAGGTGAACTCATGGGACCCACATTCTTTGGTTGGATTTATCATAGAAATTAGTTCTCATTGGGATTTATTTAGTAAGATATATATTCTTTATATATATATACATAAATCTATATTTACTACAAAAAATAAATTACCTCAAACCATTTGGGCCCTTTGGGACCCACACCCCTTTCATTTCCTTTCAATTTCCCTAACCCACGATGGAAACCCAATCCCTACCACCGCATTTAGCAAGTTTTCCCTGAATTCGACTTCTTCTCCTCCTTCCCTTCTCCAAAATGGAAACGAATTCCTAATGCGATGGAAACTACACCAAATCTTAAAGGTAATCCAATCTTGCCTTCCGTATTCGAATTGGATGACCCTATCAACTATATACACCCCGACGGAAGAGGGAAAATCCCTATTGCTCTCGTGTCACCGCATCTCCTCCTCCCTCTCTCCATCGGCATCTCTCTCGCTTCTCTCTCTTCTCTTCCACTTCCATACGGTGATTCCAGTGGAACCCAAGCAACGTCGACCAACAAAAGCAGGTCCAAAACAACACTGTCAGCCCAGCCAATCTTCCCAATGGTGGACAACCCCTTTTTTCTTACAGCCAACGTTGTGTTACAGGTATTTTTATGGTTCTAATTTCTGATCCTTCAATGTTTTTACTGAGTTTAAATCTGAATGGAAATATCCTACAGTTCCTTTAAGATATTATGACCTATATTTTGGGGATGACCTTCATGAGGTTGAGCTCTGAGCCACATAGATAAGTAAATCCTATTGCCCATGTTGATTTTCATGACTACTACATCAATTTGGTTTCCATCTTGTGAGTTGGGTCTGGGTAGTGTGCTTTGTGTGAGGCATTAGGCATGCCACTGTCGTCCTTTATGATGCTAGTGACCCTTCATCCACAACCGTTCCAAGTGAGTTTCAGTATTTCATTATTTGTTTATTATATTGTATGACTAAGGTAATTAATGAATCTCATATTTTTAGATAATCTTATCACCTTATTGAAGTATATTATTGCATGTTTTTAAACTGGTAAATATCTATTCTTTCAAGGTGGCTACAACCGATTCTTATATTTCAAAGAAACAAAATAAACTTCAAAGTATGTTGATTTGGCAAAGTTTTCATATTTATTTATTTCATTACTTCGAACTTATTATTCGTTCAACTAGTATTTCCACCAATTCTTTTATTCGGTGACAGAGATCAGTTAAGTATGTATTTGATTTATTAAGATAGTACATGATTTGAATCTGTATAGATTTTCTTTGCCAGTCTTGTTTTACTCTACTTTATTACATTTTTACATAATGTAAGATTTTGGAAATGCTAGTAAATACCTAGTCAAGGTATTTCTACAAAGTCCCTCATTATGTTGCAACGACATCTTTCTTATTACAGTTTTCATTTTGAGTTCCACTTTAATTGAGTAAGACAATATATGTTTCTTTTACTATTTTGCAAAATTATCTCATGCATCTGAGTACTAGTTTTGGGAAAACTCATATTTATGGTTTCAATCATTTAACTGTTTGTATTACTTAATTCATGGGCAAGGTTTTCGTTGTCTTGTTAGCACCAAGTTGGTCTAGGCATGGTTCGGCCATACAATGTATGAACTCCACCTTCACCCTTAACCTTTGACTTTAGGATAGTCGTGGATCAAAGTTCGGGCTGCAACATACCTCATATGTATTTAATGTAAATTGAGAAAGAGACCTAATAATCACCATATTAATGATGTTTGGAAAACTCGAAATAATCTATTTGTAGCACTTAAAGTGGAATTTGATTTGTCGTCATTATGCAACCTATCTACTGCTTTGATGCTAGGAGACGGCGAAAATCTCAAGTTTGAGGTAGGGAGTACTTTGTTCTTTCATAATTTGTTTATTTGGGTTCTATCGGTATTTTTATATCTTGATTTTATTTATGTTTTGCTTTTATTTTAAAGGCATATTTTTGTGTGTTATTATTGCTATGATGGGATGATGATTTATTTTCCTATGTCAAATACGACAATTAGGAAACACTCTCATTTCATATATGCATGATTAAGTTCATTCAAATGACTACCATCATATTACATCAATAAGTTTGTTCATATATTTATATCACTTTCTAAATTTGGGTGGAAATTCAAGGTTTCCATCTCTAACTTTATTCTCGTGTATATGTCATACCATGACTAACACCTTTATTTTCAAAGTGTAGAGGTTATTCGAATTTCAATTTCAGGGATTACTCCTCACTTTGCTTTTTCATCGCTCTGACTAGATATCACATAGTATTTCTCATCAAAGATTGTTCTCAGATTAAATGCTTACAGTCTGGTTCTCATCAAAGTAAATTAAACCGGCCCCCGTGCAGCAGACTCTGAAAAGTCGGTCAGTTAGAATTCTTATTTGTCAGTGAGACATGATACCATATTAATCGTACTTTACGAGACTCAACACTTCCGGTTTCGCTCTGATACCAACTGTAGCGCCCCTCCTTCTCCACCTATTTATCAAAATAATTAATTGATAATAATTAATAACGGGACGAGAGGGGAGAGCACCATGACGCGAGTCAAGCCCGAATCCGAAGATTCGACCCTCAACTGGCCCAACTAGTGCTTGCACATGGAAAGGGTCCACGTATATTTGGCAACACACTAACTTACATTTGCGAATTATAAAACATTTGATACAACTTAATGATAAATCCTCTCAATATAAAGCAAAGCTTAATAATAATCCCCGTAACATTTATTTCTCAAATAAAAGGTTTAATTACATATCTCAAATTTCTCAAATAACCTCTCCATAATTGTTTAGTTCTCTACTAATATTAAAAGATAAATCTCCACGCAATTCTCCGTCTTGCGCTATTATCTTCTATGCCTGATTGTTGCTTGGTCCAGCCTTATCACCTCTCTCCCTTCCTGTATTAGTTTCTAAAAGAATAGAGTATTGTGGGCTTAGCTAACGTCCAGTAGGATTTCCCATCGAAGTGGGTATCAACATGATATATATAAAATCAGGGGAAAAATATGTACAAGTTCTTCATATAATTCAATTGAAAATCATCCCCATCCCATATTTCAAAATCAGTTCATATCTCATACTTGTAAAGCATTAAGAAAAAATTCATAATTATTTCATAAATCAAATCAAAATCATAATACTTTCCATAACTCATCAAATCAATATGATGCAAATGCCATGGTACATGAATTGATGCAAACCCCCTCTCATACCCATGCATTTCTCTCTATCATACTCTCCATTCAACAGTTATATACATTGGCCACTATGTTCGTAGCTTTCATGGGGCACCAGCTACGAACTACTACCCAATACTAGCATTTTAACCGGAACTACCGGGGGAGTACTGCACACACATACTCCTGCGCAGGTTTCGAGACTTCTTCTGATCCTAGAGCTTTCTTCCCAATTAGATATGTCATATTTTCGTAACCCATGGACGCGGCCATACAAAATAGTTATGGTATTTCATATATTTAGGTTAAAGTTTAACATCTCCTAACATATGACTCAATTATTCCCATCCCACACAAAATGCATGCTTTCATGTCTATGCATCGATAAATCATCTAAATCATGCATTGAAATTAAATACTATCTCCACATACATAATAATCATGTGATACTTCAAGAAAGTAGGAAAACCTACTTGATCCTAGTCGATCAGCGAATGAAGGTAATCCACAAACTAGCTCGGTGCTACCAGGTTTGTTTTCGGTCCTTCGTTCATTATCCATACATGTCACACAAGAACACATGTTATCATTATTCTTAATTTAATTCAATGCCTTTAGACTCTCAATATCATGTTTTATCTCCTAGTTATTACACATGTAAAGGTCTTATAAGAATCCATGGGTCTATATGTTGTCACTGGAATTCATAATAAAATCTTACAAATTTGGGGTCTTAACAATATTTCCCCACAAACCTTGTTTAAGAAATCTTCACTGAGGTTTACCAACTACATCTAGTAATAAGTCTAAGTGCTCTTTATAAATAATTGAATTCACGTGTTTAGAAAATAAGAGTCTGGCTATTGTCACTTCGGAAGGTCCCCAGGCCAGTTTTGGATCGTCCCAAGCTTCAGAACGTCCCCAGGCCATTTTCGGATCATCCCAAGCTTCAGAACGTCCCCAAGCCCAACTTCGGATAGTCCCAAGCTTCAGGACATCCTCAGACCATCTTCGGATCATCCCAAGCTTCGGAACGTCCCGAGGCAAGCTACGAATCGTCCCAAGCTTCAACACGTCCTCAGACCAGCTTCGGATCGTCCCAAGCTTAGGATCGTCCGAGCTTCTTTTTGGACCTTTCGAGACCTATCTTCCTCAATTACACAGTTGCAGAAACTGTAGAAAATGCAATGCAGGCGGAGTTTCTTGAACTCGGGATTCACATAGGGGTAGGGTATTTGACCCATTCTTTAAATCTAACCTTTTAGATTTATTCCATACGTGATTACTCATGTCCTTAAGGATTAATATTCACAATTTAATATATGATTTCACGGATTTAAACCCGATTCTTGAATTGGGGAGAATACCTGACAATTTCCAAATCGGTCCTATTTTCCTTCCATTAATCCGAATTGGTCTAGGGTTGATTCTAAATCACCCTAGACTCTAATTTAAATCTAGATATTAACTTTAAAAATTGAATCAACCTTAAATGGCGCTTTCCGTAATCCTCTTCATCTTTCCTTCTTCGTCTTTTCTTCTTCTCCTTTCCTTCATTTTCCTTCCTTTCCTCGCTTGAGAGCAGCAGTGAAAAAGATGATAGGTATGATGTTCTCAGTGGGATACTGACGTGTGAAGCAAAGGAGGGGAAAGGAAGTACCGTGCGCATATAACAAAGGAAAGTATAAACTATCGTGCGCACGATGTGGAAGTGTTGTGCGCACGGCACAAGACATTGTGTGCACGGTGGAAGTGGTGTGTGACTTAGTCAAATGCCATGGTGGGTTTTCCCATTTCCCTTTTTACCCTTAAGTCATTAGTATATGCCATTTGAGTCCCTGCTACGTGGCATGTCACGTCACCGAATCATTTCAATTAAATCTTATACATTTAATTTCAATCGTGATACCCGACAATTAATTTATATATTACTTAATCTCCCACTTCTTTTCTCTAATTAATTGATTTATTCATATTAATTTCAATTAATTAATACAATTCTAATTTTTAATAATCTTTAAAATTCTGAGGTGTCACATGTCTTCTTGATGGGGGAGGTGTGAGGCCAAAAGAGCCAAAAGTCGTAGTGGGCGGATGGTGTGTGGGTGGGTGATGGATGAGCATAGGCTACCACACTGGCGAGCTACCTCATTGACAGATGAGGGGTGAGGTCGTCACTAATCCTATAATACCCTAACCCAAAATTAAGCGTAATTAGCTAAATAAATCCTTCTTAGACCGGTTAATCTAGAAGATTACGGTTAGGGCTTTGTGAAAAGCCCAGGTGTGGCCCAATCGGAGCTCAAAAGCTCAATGATCCAGCTCGTTCAGCTAGAAGGGGCAAAATAGTAAATTACCACTTATTGATATTATTTTATTATTTGTATCATTATGTGATTATTATTGGATGATAATATTTTCCTTAATAAAGGATTCCTATTTCTGATTTTAGAATAATTTTATTTTCAGAAAATAGTATTTAAAACTGTCCATCAAAACCCCGAAGGAGAGAAATAAATATTTTTAAATGGTTTTGGAAATGAGAAATTTTTTGAAACAAGTATGGTATGTTAGACCATTTTAGTATGGTCTAGTTTATTCCTTTAAACCCCAAAATTGGGGATTTTAAATCATTTTATTTAACACAAGTCTATGGTTTTTGGTGAATGTTAAATCTCCAAATTTTTATGGTGATTAGAGTTTTAAAGTCCAACTTATCTATCAAGTTGGATTAAAATTTTTAAGCCTTCTAAATCATGTTTTAAGTTAAAAATCGATTTTTTATCAAAAAGAGACCTTTTTGCAAAACCAGAAATTTCAGGGACTTATTTGCAACCATATACCAAACAGTGCCGTTACTGTACCGGACGTCGGTAGCAGCTGCATGCAAACGCCTAGTGGCCTCCATTGATTGCTCAGTGATTTCTATAAATCACTCTCAGTTCAGCTAGTTTAGTCCCTCAGAAATTTCATCTCAGTCTCTCAGCCTTCAAACCCAGCCGATCATCTCTCTCCCTCTCTCTGTTTTGCAAACTTTGATTACCTTAAGCTTAAAGAGGAAGTTTTTTTCAAAAGCCCAGATTTTCAACCTAGGAACTCGAGTGAAGGCAACCACTATGTTCCTCTTTAAATTTCAGTCGGTTTAAAATCAAGAAAGAGTAAATTTGACTAAGTTTTGAGTGAGTAAAATGGATTTCAAGTTTAAGGAAAAATATGGCTTTTCTTGTGTCAGTATGGTTCTCGTGTTCAAATCCGTTGGCTTAATTAGTGTTAAAACTTCAAACCATCCCTATGGAAAGAGGACTCACTGAGGAGTCCATCTAACCGGTTGGATGTGAAAATCGAATCTAAGAAACCCACTGTTTCTGGATTCATATTTCACTCCCTGTTTCGGCGTCACTGTCTGCTGTTGTAAACAGAGAAGGAAGACGACTCTCGGACGGTCCGAGAGTTGTGCATCAGACGGTCCAAGGGTAGCCTCCTTCGGATGATCCGAAAGTGACCCTTCGCACGTTCCAAGCTTCGGCTCGAAGTACCGAAGTGGCCAGAGGCTAACCATTCTTTGCCTCTGCTCAGGACGTTCTGAGTCCTATTTGGAAGGACCGAACCCCTCTCGGACGATCTGAGCTTCCCTCGGCATGATCTGAGACACATAGACCTACCGAAGCCAATTTTCTCTGTTTTTCTGTTCGGAAGGACCTTCGGACGATCCGATACCTAATCTTCGGACGGCCCGAAGACAGATCCAAGTTCCTAAGTCTGTGACTAGGTTTAGACTAGTTTTAGACAGTGATTCGGATGATCCAAAGCCACAGTACTTGGTTCAGAGGCATGTTCTGAGAAATCCCAGTTTTTTAATGTAAAATCTTGATTGATTGGTGATGCATGTGTTAGACCTAAGTTTTAATATAATGTTTATACCCCCTTGATAAAATTAAAAGTTGTACTAACCATTCTTCTCTTATTACTATAGTGTATATACTATTTTTATTCACTTCCAGGCCGACTCTATTTGTCGGGCACTGAGTGACTTCACTTCCAGGCCTGACGCTATATCTATCGGGCACTAAGTGACCTCGAAGCCTTACTCAACATGTCAATCTGATCCTATCTAGAAGACAATACAGATAAGTGACCTGAGTATCTAGACCTAACTCAATACATCAATCTGGTCATGCCCAGAAGACAATGAGTTTTGGACTAATCAGCCTATTATTATATATTGTAGATTATTGTAACTTAAAATAGTTAGAAACCAAGTAGGAGACTCAATTCCATTTACCTTGGAGATTTTTGGGAAAACAATATGGTTTTGAAATACTACTTGTAGGTATACATTTGAATGCTATGTATGTTGACCTATTATTAATTGTGCACTTGTTTGCATGTTGAACAGAGACCGCGATACAACACAATTTCAGTGAGGGAACTTAACTTTTTAGTAGGTGTAATCAGGTTTAATGAGATGAATATTTAATGAGATGAATATTGAGCAATGAGTGGTTTCAAGTTAATGAACCCACCCATGTGCCCGAACATGATGCACTATTGTAAGAAGTGCTTATTGAATGTTTATGATATTGATCATATGAGATATGTAATACTGCTTCTACGTGCCCTTGACTATTGAACCAATACCGGCCATATGTGTGAGATGGTTTACATCTACTGGACCAGGGGTGTCGACAATTGCTGACTGAGGAGTGTCAGTATCAGCCATGTGAGGGTCGGAGATGTACTTGCAATGATGTATTTTGATCGTATCGAGACTTAATACAATGGTCTCAGCATAGTATGTAGGCATTACGTTGGATGATAGCAATAATGGAAATGATGTTGAGATTATACTTAATATTGAGAATTTATTGTCAAACATGAGATATTATATTGCAAATGTTGATTATTAAACTAACCTGATGTTTCATTAGACTGCATTGTTATATTTCCTTCACTGGGCTCGTTAGCTCACACCACTCACATTTCAGGAGATGTGCTCGAGGAGGAGAACCCTCCGTATGAAGCTTATGATGGATAAGCTGCTGAGGGGAATTCTGTTATCTTTGCTTTTTGGTTCCTTGAACCATTTGTTTATGTAAAGTACCGTGTGTGGTACTTAGTTTGTATTGATGTCATGTATTGAACTACCATGTGTTCCGTAGTTACTCTCATGATGTTGTAATAATAATTCGTTGTTGGAATTATGTGTTAGTGGTTGTGTCTCTTTTGGGTAAACTTATGGTGTGTGTTTGAGTCCACATGTTGAGATCAGGTGTGACCTTTGGGCCTAACCATTGATCCGGCCCTAGTTAGAATTCTTGAGTTTAGTTTCAAAAATAAAATAAAAAATTAGTGACGTTCTGGGCCCACTTTTCGGGTCGGGGCCTGACAAATCCCTTATCGAAAGCATATGAGTGAACGCGTTGTCCATAAAATGGATTGAGAGTATCACTGTACGGGTGAAATGAGTCCTTGTGGAGTTTGACAGTGTGATAAGTTACACTCTTTAGTTGGTTAAGTTGATGATTGAGCACTTAGAACTATGATGTGTTGATGGATATAAGTGTTATGAGTATGATATCAAGACAGACACGTTTAGGTGGGTTATGTTGTGGTGTTCGTATGAGTGTTGTTTATGTGATGTTGAATGGTGTTGGATATTCCACCTTTTTATATTGAATATTATTGTATGTGGGTTTCCTATTGTTTATTTGTACCCCTACTGCGCTGATGATCCATAGGCAAGTGAGGCTCACTCCCTAACAGTTTTTAGGTGATAGCTGAGGAGTGACGATTCAACTCTCAGAGGTGGTAACGTGGTAGTGAGTCAAGGATGAATGTTTAATTTCTTAGCATAGTTGTGGATTCATGTAATTGAATTTAATTATTTGGTATTGTTTATTTTTTAGAGACTTGATTAGTTGATTTGAATAAATTGAGAACTTAAGAATATTAATTTTGTTTTATTTTATGGAATGGGATGTGAATAGTGAGATTAAACTTGATCTTAATAGTAGATGTTGTGCCTCTTACTATATTGTGGATAGCATTAGGATTTGTGCAATGTGTAGTTGGGCATGAAGGGGATTTGATGGCTTTATTTATTTTATCTATAATCTTTAATATATATATATATATATATATTTATCTCCCCTAGCCACAAATCTGTGATGTAAGACCCGCTAGTCGCATTGTTGCGTTGGATCATGCCCTGTTCAGTCTGCAATTAAACGGGTTACAAGCCATTTAGGTTGTAGGAAGGGTGGGGTGTGACACGGATCCACTTTGTGAATTGTTTATCCTCACGGATCACTTAGACCAGGTAGGTTTTCCTACATTGTTAAAGCACTATGGATGTGAACTAAATACCTTACTAGGTTTTGATTTCCTTTAAAATCATATATTTTGAGTTATGAGAATGCTATTATTTCAACATGAGTTATATGGAGATATTTTGCTACTATGTTTTACATGTTGAAAGATATTGGAATTATACGATGAATGAATTTGTCATCATGGTGCATACATGTACCTCATGCATGATTGCATGGGAGGGAATTGCATTACTGAGCCAAGAATGAAAAGTCTAGACATCGCTTGGTCTCGTGTACAATGATATTGATGGACTAATACAAATGTTATATTTTGGCCACGTCCATGATTGTGATTGTTACAACTTTAAATTGGGCCAAATAGCTCCTGAGAAAGTCCTGAAACCCTGCGCAGAGGGAGGAGTCCACACTCCACCGATAGTCTTGGTTAATTTGTGGATGGGTAAAATACCCTGGTGGTTGCCACCTCAAATGATGTTGGACATAATTGGCCAATGATGGAAACCATTAAAATGAAATGAATCTTATGATTGATGAGTGGGCATGGAAGGTCATTCATTGATGCATGGAATCCATGGCATGGCATTTCTTGAGAAATTGCAAGCATATTTGAATATGTGATTTTATACCATGTTACAAAGGATATTTGAGAAATATATCATGTTTTCCCAATGAGCAATGTTTTACCATGAAATGCAAGTGTATATATTATTTTGATTATAACACTCTTCAGTGCATACTTATTAGTTGGAATTCCTACTGGGCGTGTTGACTAAGCCCATAAATTTTTCCCTTTAGATGTGGACACAGGTGAAAGAAAGGAAGGTGAAGTTGGACCCAGTGATAGCCAAGCTTGATCAAGATTTGAAGAGGAGATGCTTGGTGGACTTAGATTTCTTTTGATATTTTGATCATGATGTAATTTGTAGGAGTGGCGGACTATGGAAATGTAATATATTTGTTTAAATCCTAAACTTTTGGATTTGTATTTGACCTACATTAAATATGGAGACTTCTTGCTTTTGCTTTGAGACGTAATATTTTATGTGATATCTAAATGTTTTTTTTTTACTCCTTCCGAAAATTTTATTCTAGTATGTGTAAATACCATCATGGTCATTTAGTCCATGTACACGCTAGGTTGGGCCAGTCGTAGGTCTGGGTTTTTGGACTCAGACTCGGCTCGCGTTCTAGCTCCTCACCTCTCTCCTCAATAAAATATTCATATTATATTACTATGATCACAGTAGGAGAGGGCCGGGTGCCACATTTTACCTCTATCGGTGCACTGCTCATCAAGTATCGGTGAACCGATATGTAGAACATATACATGTAGAACGGCGTGTTATCGGTTCACCAGTACTTGATGAGCGGTACATCAGTAGAGATAAAATAGGAATTTCACTAAATCCCATATCTTCTAAAAGATTTTACCCATATTAGGATGACTGACCTTCCCAAATACAACCACTAATATAGCTATTGTTTACCACTGACATCTATACCTAGGTAAAGTTGTACCTTTTTTATTCCTTCCTGATAATTTGCCAAATCACAGATGAGTAACCTACCAAGTTTCAAGAGTAAACAAAAATATCAGTACAATACAAATGAAGATCCAAGTTATTTTTGGATTTGGAATGGATCAGAATGGTCAAGATCAGGTTAGAACAGAATTCAATTCCAGAATTTAAAGTCGTTTTATTCCATTTTTTTTATCAGAAATTGATTATTCAGTTCATTCTTACGGAAATGGAATGGAAGTGAGTAAGTGACTATTAAGTATTTGATTTTTTTTTTCTCACTAAATGAACTGCCTTTGTTTGGCCAACCGGTTTAATAAAACCGGAAATCTAGACCGAGCCGGGTTCGGTGAAAAGACGCGAACTCTCAAGTCCCAGTGCATCGGCATGTTTGCAGCGGTGCCGACTCTTAACTCCTCAATTAACTCATTATCTTGTCAACCATGTCCATGTCCATCTCTCCACTCTCTCTCCCTGTCACTTCTCCTCTTCTCTCTTCTCTCCCCAAAATCAAAATCAAAAGCAAAATCAACCATCCTCCTCTCATTACCTTTCCTTCCAATCCCAATCCTTATCCCCTTCCAATCCTTTCATTTCAAAATCATCTCCACTCCCTTCCTCTTCTTCTTGGCTCGAGAACCGTCCGTTCCCATGTCCGTTCCAATCGTTTCCAAGATGCGCTTCTCACCTTTTATGACATGACCCTTCTCCGGTATCCCCCCTGACAACTTTATCTTCCCCGCTGCCCTCAAGGCCGCCGCCGCTCTCCATGACCTCCATTCTGGCAAGCAACTGCACGCTGCCGCCATCAAATCTGGTTACCACTCATCCCACACTGCTGTTGCCAACACCCTTATAACCATGTACGGGAAATGCGGTGATCTTGGCGATGTGTGCCGGGTGTTCGATAGAATTCCTCAGAGAGACCAAGTTTCTTGGAATTCAATGATTGCGGCCTTATGCCAGTTTGAGGAGTGGGGGCTTGCATTGGAGGCATTCCGGTATATGAGTACAGAGCGAGTAGAGCCAAGCTCATTCACACTAGTCAGTGTTTCTCTTGCCTGTTCACATGTTGGACAGGATGGGCTGCGGCTTGGGAAGGAGGTCCATGGGTATGGGCTGCGAACGGGTTATTTTGATAGCAGTGGGAGAACATTCACCAGTAATGCACTGATGGCAATGTACGCTAAACTGGGGAGGGTGGACAATTCATATGTGTTGTTTGAACAGTTTAATAACCGTGACTTGGTTTCATGGAATACAATGATTAGCTCACTTGCTCAGAGTGATCGTTTCATGCAGGCTATGGCTCTCTTGCACCATATGGTTCGTGCAGGAGTCAAGCCTGATGGGGTCACAGTTGCAAGTGTGCTCCCCTCTTGCTCCCATTTGGAGATGTTGGATGTTGGAAAGGAAATCCATGCATATGCCTTGAGGAATGACAATCTTTCTGAAAATTCTTATGTGGGCAGTGCACTAGTCGACATGTATTGCAATTGCAGACAGATCGAAAGTGGCCGTCGTGTGTTTGATGGGATATCTGAACAGAGACTTGGGCTTTGGAATGCTATGATCACTGGTTACGCACAAAATGATCTTGATGAGGAAGCATTAAGGCTTTTCATCAAAATGCAAACAGTAGCAGGGCTTTGGCCAAACACAACAACGATGGCGAGCGTGCTGCCTGCTTGTGTGCGTTGCAAAGCATTCTCCGTAAGGAAGATATGCATGGATATGTGGTGAAAAGGGGTTTTGCAGGCGACAGGTATGTGCAAAATGCCCTTATGGACATGTACTCTAGGGTGGGCAAGTTAGAGGTTACACAGAAGATCTTTGAGAGTATGGACAGTAAAGACTTGATTTCATGGAACACCATGATTACAGGCTATGTTATCAATGGTTGCCATGATGATGCATTTCGTCTAATGGGTGAAATGCAAAGAGTAACTGTCCCATATAAACCAAACTCTATAACTCTCATGACAGTTCTGCCTGGTTGTGTAGCCCTCACATCACTGGTGAAGGGGAAAGAGATCCATTCATATGCTATTCGGCATGAATTGGCTTCTGATGTTGCAGTGGGGAGTGCACTTGTTGATATGTATGCAAAATGTGGTTGCCTAGTGTTATCTAGAGCTGTGTTCAATACGATGCCTAAGCGAAATGTGATTACATGGAATGTGCTCATCATGGCATATGGGATGCATGGGCATGGAGAAGAAGCATTAAAGCTACTAAAAAAAATGACAACGGAAAATGTTAAGCCAAATGAGGTCACTTTTATCTCAATCTTTGCTGCATGTAGCCATTCTAGTTTGGTGAGACAAGGGCTAGATATTTTCTACCAAATGAATGAGGATTATGATGTTGAACCTACACCAGACCACTATGCATGTGTAGTGGACTTGCTTGGTCGAGCAGGGCAATTGGAAGAAGCATACCAGCTCATCATGAACATGCCTACTGGCACCGACCAATCAGGTGCATGGAGTAGCATGCTAGGAGCATGTCGAATACATGGTGATCTAAAGCTTGGGGAAATCGCAGCAGAAAATCTTCTCCGTTTGGAGCCAGAAGTAGCCAGTCACTATGTGCTCCTCTCAAACATTTATGCATCAGCTGGGCTTTGGGACAAGGTGACTGAGGTCAGGAGGAATATGAAGGAAATGGGGGTGAGGAAAGAACCAGGCTGCAGTTGGATTGAAGCTGGTGATGAGGTGCACAAGTTCATAGCTGGGGATGGGTCACACCCACAAAGTGCAGAGCTCCATGGACTACTTGAGGAGTTATCAGAAAAAATGAAGAAGGAAGGATATATCCCGGACACTTCATGTGTTCTTCACAATGTAGGGGAGGAGGAGAAAGAGTGGCTATTGTGTGGGCATAGTGAGAGACTAGCCATAGCATATGGCATCCTTAACACTCCTCCAGGAATGACCATTCGGGTTGCCAAGAACCTACGTGTTTGCAACGACTGCCATGTGGCTACCAAGTATATTTCAAAGATTGTGGAGAGGGAGATCATTGTGAGGGATGTACGACGATTCCACCATTTTAAAGATGGGATATGTTCATGTGGGGATTATTGGTAAGCTGTGATAGCTTGATGGTGCTTGGATACAGCCTGATGGAGCATGACCATCCACTCAAAATTGGAGCCTGATGATGACAACTTCACTGGTATGGAAGTATGCAATCATAATTCATTACCAGTTAATTTGTTCATAGACTTCAGAATAGACTGGTATTCTCTAAAATGGGTGGGGGAGAGACACAGAGACAGAGATTTTATAGTAGAACAGCATTAGGTCTGAAATCCATGATCTCTGTGTTGCAGCATTTGTTCAATGACAGTAGATTGCGAGCCTGACCTTGATGTGATACAATAATTGATGCACCAAACTTGAAAGGGGGATTTAGGTCAATTGAAGAAACCTAATGCATAGTCTGCCACAATACACAAGAATAGAAATTTGCAGGGCTCAATCACTCAATGTGCATTTTGCAGCCACATCCAACTGCAGATGCAAGCAGACTGACGTCGGGAGCATTCTGCTGGTGGATCTGGTAAAGTATTCCAACCATTTCGTTTCCTATCCCTACCATGAAATGGATAATAAGAATGACAAATGAAACAACTATCTGCATTCATCTTCATTATCGTCATCAATAAAGCCTTAAATAAGTCAATGGCCAGGACAGATGTTACTAGTGATTCCTTTAGAAGCTATATGAATGGCTGCATTAACCATGGAAATGTATATACCAGGACCCTTCCTGTGGATATGAATATTGGGGTTAATTAGTAAGGTAGTATCATATCCTTCAGTATCTTCCAGTCTTGGCTTCACTTGCCAACCATCATCAGCCTTACAGAGATTAAGGAGCTCTTTGGTGCAAGCTTCGTCTGGCCATTAGCAGCATCTGTCATTTATTTTCCCAAAAAAAAAAAAAAAACAATGGTGCATCATTGAACTCGTTAGAAATTATCACCAGTGAATGTATCTGTTAAAGTCAGTTTTATCCCGAAAGATATAATTTCAAGATACATTTTTATCTCAAGAATTACATGACTCATTCTTGAAAAATATAAATAAATAAATAGCTTTTATAAGGAACGATCATACACTGATGATCACCCAAACCCATAGTGCTGGCATCTATATTATTTTTTAAGATCTCCAATTCTCTCTTGAAGTATTTCATCCTACCCTCATTTGAATTGATCTGTTTCACAATTTTTGCAGATAAGAAAAAAAAAAAAAAAACAGATAAATATGTGTCATCTCACTGAATCCTGACCCCGTGATATCCTCCCCTGGAAATTGTCGATGCAATCGGCGAATCTTTTCTTTCTTCCAATAACAGTATTCTCTAAACTTATTTTTCTTTGTGAGCAGCGCTTTCATTGAACCGTTTTCATGGTTCCCACTGAGACACCAACGTAGATGTCAGTGGATGTGATATGTCCTCATACTCTAACTAGAAGAACTCTACTGAGTGTCTAGGTAAGAGCGATACATCTTATAAAAATGAATTTTTAGGGTTTACTTTGTTGGGTCTGATGGATGTAAAGAGAATCATGTGTTTATCTTATGTGCTTTCATGTATTGCATATAATTGTAGTAACTTATATTGCATATAATTGTAGTAATCATTGAGTTAGTCGGGTCTACTCATTTATTTTTTGGTTTGAATCTAAAACAGGTCGGATCTTAGCTTTGGTGTAAAATAGGACTCGAACAGTCTACCACGTTGAGTTTGGGATTTGATTGGTGAGATCTACTGCATTTGCTAAAGCAAAATACAGTAAAACCTCTATAATGTAATATAGTTGGGATCATACTACAAATTATAGGGATTTTAAATTAGAGAGACTAGCAATATTTGTTTCTAAAAATCTCTTTAAAACTCTCACCTGTTACTGAAACATCCTTTCGACTTCTCTGTGTGAAAATAAATCACTCATTTCAGTTTATTCAAAAGCCTATCTCATATTCTTTTTCTAGAGTTTAGATGATGTAATTTGTGAGGTCCTTAGTCACTATTATAGTAATTTTGTATTCTAACCGTATAGAATATTACTTTACAAAATGGTTGGGATAATATACTTTTTATTCTAAATGTATTGAGTAATGAGTTAGAGAGATTTATTATATTTTGAATGGACTCGGGGTCAGGACCAGCTGTCGATATTATTTTAGATAGATTATAACTTTATAGAGTATTACATTATAGAAAGTTTACTCATGTAAGAAATGAAACGGAAATTAATAATAAAAAATGATTCTTAATTTGTCATGGGATGAATGAGATTGAGCAATACATGATTTATTTTCACACCTTTGAAATCATTCGATGTCAACAAGTTTGTATCTTCGTCACAATTAATTCCCTATACAAATTTGGAATGCTTACAAAATATTGTTAGGTTATTCCAATAATGGTGATCTTTTATCAGATGATATGATAAATTTTTGTGGGCTCAATATATTTTTAAAGGTCACAACAATTTAAGTATTACATAATTTAAAATATTCAATATTAAAGGGACTTAAAATATGACTTGATTGGTCCATTGAAATATCTTTTTTAATTCCATATTTGAACATAGACATTTCAATTTTCGTAACTTTTTATAGACTTTAAATTTTTAAAAACATAAAAAATCTAAAAATAATTCTCTAATGACCCTATCAAAATAAACTGGAGCTTATAGTATGTGTGAATTATGCAATACAAGTTTCATTTAGATATAACCTTTTGACTTAAATAGATATAATAGACAATTGATTGAGGGGTTTTCATTTATCCATCCATTTACTTAACTTAGATCAAGTAGTTATATTTGTTTATTAGGATTAATTTCTCTTAAAATGGCACATAAATAATCAATTTTTTTATTTCATGTAATCACTGAATCTTGCTACATGTCATGTATGAGCTGAAATAATTGAGTCACGGAGTTTTGACTCAGTTTGAATCATATGACATTTATACTGGACTCTAGTGACGGTACATAGTTAACAAATAAAAAAAATGTTACTAAGATTAAAATTTAAATAGATTACTTTCACTAATATTTATAGACTTAAATCTAATAGAAAACATGAGTAAATGAAACTTATTTTTTATAATCGACATATCAAAGTTTGATAAGATTATGATATCTAATAAGATGATAAGATTAATATATCCAATCAAAGATAAATACTATTACAACTCAAATTAAGATATGAGAAAATTGTGACTCAAATATCGTCTTTTGGCTAATTTTAACTTAAAAAGCCAACTTTACATAGTTGAGTTTTTAGATCCTGACTCAATTTTTAGTTTATAGTATACTTCAAATTAAAGACAAGATTGTAAATCCGTCAATTGTAAGAAGTCTAAATATATTTAAGAATCAATTTAAGCAAATAAAATAGATATTTAATAATATGACCATCCATTTCATTTAATTTTAATGAAATAGCAATGTACATTTAGCAATTAATTTCTCCTAAATTAGTACATCAATAACTATTTTTTAATTTTACGGATACATATTATTTAGTTTATTCTTGATACTGATTTCAAGGGTTAAAAATGACGGGCAGTAATCCGTATGGTATTGGCGTTTCCACTTTTACCTTTCTTTTTGTTTTGGAAAAAATTATAAAAAAATAAGAGAATAAGAGAAAAAAAAAATGGAATTTTAGACTATTTGAAAGTCAAAATTTCGATGTCTTGAAAATTTAAAAAGTGCCTAACTTTTTTATAAAGAAGGAAATCAACAAGAAGAAACAGCTTATATGAACGTCATGTTTTTAAGTATTTTTTTATCTTTATTATAATTCATAAATTTTTTATTACAAAAATTTTTGAGTTTCATAAAAATGTCAAATTAAAAAAATTACACAAAGATCCTAAAAACTATATAAATCACATTAAGAGCTCTTCATTTAATTGTAAAAATATTTGTATGTTATTTCAAGAGTTTTTTTCTGCAAAAAACTTAAAAAAGAAAAGCATCTTAGAAAATTCAATTTTTATCAAATTCACAAAAAAATATTAAAAAATCATATAAACTTGAATATTATTTTATTACATTATTTTAAAAAAAACCTCAAAATTTGAGATTATCTTCGAGCCAAAAGTCAAAAAAATTAATAAAAATAAGTCAAATTTGATAAAAACAACTCAAAATAAAACTTGAATAACTTGTTTTAAGTTTTTTAAATTAAAATTAATAGTTAAAATAACTCAAAAATGGTTGAAATCGATCTTAAGAAGTAAAAAAAAAAAAGCAGACCGGTTAATACTGTACAATATCACCTATACTAGAGGATATGAATCTCTCAATTTATCGGATATATCCGCCAATACTATGTTTATACAATTGATACTATTAGATGTACAACCAATATAGTACATTGAACTCGTGAGGATTGACTTTGGCGGTCAAAAATTCATTTGAGATGTAAGAGGTCGTAGGTTCAAATCACTCTCAATACAAAATGGTCAAAAAAGTTATTTTCCATAAAATTATGCAGTATGTGGATAAAGAACTTTCCAAGACTTACTACAGAGTAACCCGTTAGTTCAATTGCATTTGCAATTGAGTAATACAATGTCGCATTAGCTCAATCATGTTACAATTAAGTGATACAATGTTGCACTTACGGGACATAACAAAAGTGCCCACTCAACAAGTTGATGACTGGGGGAGAGTAGAGAGCTAAAAAGTCCCAAGACGGACTTAAGTGCAGGTTGCTGCCTTATTTTGTTAAAAAGCAAAAATGTCATCCAGTGTCCAAGCGTGAACGCCAAGAGTTAGGCTACCGAGACAAAAGTACGACACTTAAACAAGACATCAAATTCATGACGACCCCATATAATTAAATTCACTCAGCTGTCCACTGTAGCTAAACTGGTCATTTCCCATCTTAGAATATGAGAGGTATCAGGTTCGACTTCTCGTGACTTCACTTGATGTGTTTTAAGAATAGTAGATAACACTCGTGGGGTTTTAAATTGAATTTCCTGTGGTTTCCCACACCTAAATTTAAAAAAAATAATAATCATTTCATAGATAATTATATGAATATAAAATATATAAAATTGCACAATCATTAAATAATCCGAGTCAAATAATCTTAACCTTTAAATATAGATGAATATAAACTACTAATTTTTTAAAATTTAAAATCAACAGATAAGATGATCAAATAAAAGTAAAACTTCATAACAATGTTATCAAATCCGTCTCGACCAGCAGGTTGACCCACGGGTCAACTGTAACCGGCATACATATGAGTCGATTTTTCTAAAATCCGACTAGATAGAAAAACCCTTATTTATCCAGTCAGACCCACGGGTTTGACCGAATTTTTTGAAAAACCCGTTTAAATTAAAAAAAAATTATTGCCAAAAAATTGAAAAGAATAAGAATAATAACCATTCAAAATAATAAATTTAAAATTATGTAGCTCTATGGGCCACATGTTGCCTAGCCCAAAAAGGCCTAACATTGAGTTAATTTTTCTCTCCATCCTACTTTTGTAGCCCTCCCCTCTAGTAAATTGATGAAAAGAACTCAAGATAAAAAACCTGAATAACTTGTTTTAATTGTTTTAAATTAAAAAAGTAGTTAAAATAACTCGAAAATGGTTGAAATCGATCTTAAGACGTAAAAAATCACACCAACTAATACTATACAATATCGACCTATACTGGACGATATGAATTTTCCAATTTATTGGCTATATCGGCTAATACTATGTTTACACAGTTGATACTATGGCTATACGTTGTACAACCGATATAGTACATTAAACTCATGAGGGTTGATTTGGCGGTCAAGAACCCACTTGAGATGTAGGAAGTCGTGGGTTCAAATTACTCTCAATACAAAAGGGTCATTTTCCATAGTATTACACAGTGTGTGTGGATGGAGAAGTTTGCACATGGTTTGAAAATTAGTCAGATACTCTAAAAGACTCTGATCACTTTAATCTTAAAAAAAATACCTAAGATTGATTCCAGAGTAATCCGTTAGCTCACTTACATTGCAATTGAGTAATACAATGTCGCACTAGCTCAATTATGTTACAATTAAGTGATACAATGTTGCACTTAGGGGACATAACAAAAGTCTCCACTCAAGGTTGGTTTGCGCTCGCTTAAAGCCAGTTGATGACTAGGGGAGAGGAGAGAGCTAAAAAGTCCTAAGACACGTACTTAAGACTGAAGAGGGGGTAAACCCCATTATCCCTTGTTACCCTCGCTCAGTAATAATGGGTGAGGGTAAAAATTTGAAAATTTACCCTTCTCATCCCATTTTTTAATACCACTTTAGAGGTTAGGGTATTCACAATACCCTACCCTTCAATACCCCTTTGCATTCCTCTCTTTATCAATAATATATTATAAAATTAAAATCTTTCAAAAAAAATATATTATATTATTAAAAAATAATATATTTCAAGTAATTAGCAATTTAATTCTGTTTGATTTTTTTTAAAAACTGTGTCAACATTTTCAACATGATGCATTTGGATGAAGGGTAAATTTTATGGGGATTACCTTCGAGTAGGGGTAAACTGACATATTAACAATTTTATGAGAATTATTTTTTTGTTAAATCTATCTATATAAATAATAAAACTAAAATTTTATGAAACATAATTGTCAAAATATTCTATTTTTAAGAGGTGATTCTGTCGAAATTTCGATAAGGTCTCAAAACTCCGAAAAAGTTTGAGCTTTATGATAATCTCTTTTAGAATAATTAACAAATTATTATGTTGGAAATTTATTTTAAAAATTTGTCAACATTTTCAATATGAAGCATTTGGATGAGGGGTAAATTTTGTAGGAGTTACCCTTGAGTAGGAATAACTGTAAGCATAACTTAATATATTAATAATTTTATAAGAATTAATAATTTTTATTAAATCTATATAATATAAAAATTAAAAATTAAATTTTATGAAATATAATTGTTAAAATATCATATTTTTAAGGGGTGATTCTGTCAAAATTTTGATAGGGTCTCGAAATTTCGAAAGAGTTTGAAGTTCATGATAATCTCTTTCGAGGTAATTAACAATTTATTATGTTGCAAGTTTATTTTAAAAATGTGTCAACATTTTCAATATGATGCATTTAAATGAGGGGTAAATTTTATGTGGGTTACCCAAGATTACCCTTGAGAAGGGATACCTGTTAGTAGGGATAATCTGACATATTAACAATTTTATAAGAATTAATATTTTTATTAAATTCATATAATATAAAAAATAAAAATAAAATTTTGTGACACATAATTGTCAAAATGTCCTATTTTTAAGGGGTGATTCTATCTAAATTTTGACAGGGTCTCAAAACTATAAAAGAGTTTGAGGTTCATGGTAATCTCTTTTGGAGTAATTAAAAATTTATTCTTTTAAAAGATTATTTTAAAAATGTGTCAATATTTTCAACTTGTTACATTTGGATGATGGAAAATTTTACGGGAGTTATCCTTAAATAGGGATAACGGTAAGCAGGAGTAGCCTGATACATTAACAATTTTATGAGAATTAATATTTTTATTAAATTAATATAATATAAAAATAAAAATTATATTTTTTTACAAAGAGATATGTTGATATTTTTTATTCATTTATTGAGATTTAAAATAATAATATCAAAAAATTCTTTATTTATTTTTTTAATATTAGAAAGCAAGTGTTTATTTTAAATTATAATTATGAAAAATAATTTATAAAAAATGATAATATTATTATAAATTATATTATTAAAATTTACTGCAAAAATATTATTTAATAATCATGCTTTATAAAATTTCTCAAAAAATATTAATATATCAGATTACTCTTACTTATAGTTAACAAATAAGATTTTTTACTTTTACGTTAAACTTTTATTTTACCACGACAATTACCAAATAAGATAAAGATAATTCTAGTTAAAAGATCACCTCCACTCAAAGGTAACCCCTACAAAAGCATGAACACAAAAAGTTAGGCTTTTGAGATCTCAGCCATATCGATTCTCTCTCCTCTTTTTTTTAAAAAAAGAAATATCGACATTTTTATATATTTTATTTTTCTAAATTTAAAAATAAAAAGACGCTATTTGACCAATATGGGCCGATATTTGACCAATATAGGCCTAGCCCACAAAAGGAATTTCTTTTTTTCTTAAAAAAAAACCAATATTTAATGATATCGACTTGCAGATATATATCGCCAATATCATCATAGTAGGGCCAGACGATATTTACTCCTCTGCATTGTGATATAGCCTCCCATGTCTTGTCTCAGTAAGAAAAGTCGAGCTTTTCAACCATGAAACAGGTTCTCCTCTTTGTTAAAAGGAAAGTTCATGCAAATACCAGTTGTGAAATCAAAGGTCTATGAACCATACAAACGTAACTTCATCGAAGTGTAAACCTTGATTATCCTCCTTTTATTATGAATACAAATTTAAATGCACAAAGGGCATATACCCACATTAAATTATTTGAAGATGATTCAACAGTTGGATTTCCTTCGACTATAAAAGTTTTAAAACAACTAAATAAAATTCTAAATGCAGTAGCTAGAAATTTCTACTGTTATTAGACGGTTCGTCAAAACCTAACTTCCACCATAAGCTAAGCACTGTATATCTCTTTTCCTAAAATTATACATGCATTTCATTGATTTTTTTCTATCAAACTTGAATGCATTCTGAAAGAGTCAAGAACAAATTAAGGTATTAGCCATTTAGATACCATAATACATGCGAAAACTGCATTACCTAGAATCAACAAAAGCAGGCAAACAACCATAATTCACAAAATCAGATTAGCATCCAAATAATTAGTGGCCTCCAGGGCTTCTGTTCCATGACAAATATGAAGGATCCCCCAGTCGCCTGCAAAAGGAAAGTGATGTCAATTTCATTGAAACTGAATGGATAAAATGAAGAGGCCATTGGCATTTTCCATCTTCACTTATGCCTTCACTGTAAAGGTAAAGCCAAGTACCAAGCACATCAAGTTAGTAATGCACATTCAGAGGTCCAGGCATGGTGTTCATCAGAGATTTCATGTGCGCTGGTAATGGGCTGAAGTGCTGCATTTCAAACAGAACGCAGCAAAAAGGTCCGAGTGGCTGGCCTACCACACTTTGTTCCCCCGAAAGATAGGACCATAAAAGTAGGGCTTGCATTTCGAACAAATTCAAAATTGAAGCTACCAAGTACCAAGCCCCACTTAAAGCCCTCAATACTAATAAAAGCCAAAAGAATTGTCAAATATCCAGGTGAAGAACATAAGAACATAGACAACTTCAGTCAAGGAGGGAAATGATAGGAAAACCGGTGTTTTTTATAACGAGGATGTCAGTGTGCCTTCCACCACTTAGATAATAACAAGTGGACAAAAGGATAAACTCAGTTGTCGTCGACAACAACGGTGTTCCTATCACTGTCAAAAATGTTTCTAAAGAAAAGGGTCAGTTATGTGCTGGTTTTTACAATCTGCCAGGGTAGAATAGAGCAGCCAGTAGCAACTTTTCTGTGTTTTCCCAGTCATTCCAATCATAACCATGGAAATGTGAACGTTCATGAAATTCTATTCCTTCCCTACAGAAACAATGGGCAAGTTCATCTTTTCAGTCTGGGCCATCCCACACAAATCTAAACCTCTGTCAAACAAGTCTTTCCCAAGTTAAAAGCCACAAAGCTACAAACCAATAAACTATAACGCGAGGATGAGGAGATAAGGAATGATCAAGTAAAAATCAGTGCCATACTCTAGTTCAATGTGATCGGTGTTACAGATCCACTTCAGCTGACCTGTATGCACTGTGAATGGTTGGACAGGAAGGACCATCCATGGCACAAATAAGTTTGAATTGATGGTCAAATCCATCTTTTGAAAGGCCTTAATGGAAGCTAGAACAATTTGGTTCTTATTCATTTTACTGCTCTCGCTTCAATGGCTATACTCATCCAATTCAATTAAATTTAGCCTATATGCACTCGATATTAGTTCCTTCCAATCCAGCCATCCCCCTGAATACCAGCCCATGTGCCATCAAATACCAGGTCCTTCAAATCTAGCCATCCCCAGTGCATGTGTGAGCTGAAATAGGCTCCACAACACTTAGCTGCATTTTATTGAAATGTAACCAGGTTGCACCTAATAATTCCTTCAGGTAAAGGCCATATTTCACTGAGCACTTATTAGAAGTGTCCGTGGAACTGACCTTGGTTTGACCAGATATACAACCAAAAAGGCCACGGCCAAGAAGAAGCACAAGCTGCCAACTGTGAGATACGCAATACCAAGGAAGTCATTCTTCCCACCCAACCAGCTTGTTGTCGATAGAACCAGCTTTTTCTTTCCTCCAAAACTATAAGTGTTGTAATTGTTCTGTAAAACCACTGTAATGACATCATTTGCTTCAAGATCCACTTCAATCTTTCCATACAACTTCCTAAAAGTCGGCAAAGCTGCAGTTCTCATCCACACAATGAGATCCTCCTGCTCACTCAGCTGTCAAATAACAACATTGTAACCAAAATCAGTGCTTGTTTAACGTTCTTTCTTATCTTTCAACTTTCCATGTACATGAGAAGCTACTACAAATGACATACTGGTGTTTTGGGATCGAGTTTGCCACCGCCTATCAGAGTGCCAGTCTGGAAGTTCTTGGGAAAGACATTATCACCAAACTTGTGGTCCCTATCACTTTTCCATGATATACCCTTTTTGTTCACTGTCAGGTTCTGGCTGTTGCGAGCAAAGCTGTAAGTATCATTGAACAGACTCCAAGCGATGAGACCACAAGGCACAATTACAGATTTATTTGATGTGGTATCTTCAGGATCACAAGAGCTGGTGGAGTTCTCCTTACTAGAATCCCGTAACTGCTCATCATTTCGGCTTTTGACATACCTAAATTACAATACCGTTGTTACACTTGTGTGGATGAAATGGACTTGAACTTAATCTAGTATAGAAGGTAAAAGAAATCAAAATTCATGAATTCAACCATAACAGTAGGATTATTCCTTCGTCTATATTTATGTATTAGATTGTCAGGATTATTCCGTTGTGTATATTTATGTCTTGGATTGTCACTAGAAGCTCGGGGGCAGAAGTGAACCTGCGGTGGTTCTGGTAGAAATTGTCAAGCTGATAATACACATAAATAGGATGCTTCATACGCTTTGGCACCTGTAATGAGTGGCATAGTCATAATCAATTTTAATGTTATGGAAATTTTTCCTTATAATTGAACATTGGATCTACCTGCAAAATTTCATTGCTAGATGAAAAAGGGAAAATTGATTAAAAAGAAATGCTGGAACAGGTGAAGTTGTACACACAGAATTTTCCTGGAACCTGTTCGACCACCAAAAAGATATTTCAGCAACGGAACTTACTGTTAATGCTCTATTGCAGGTTTTGTTTGATGACGGGTTCTGTATGTATGTGAGTCTTCTGAGCTTATCATTTCTAAAACCCTCTGGGATGCATGCAGTCTCATACCGATCTATGATTTCAACAACCTAAAAGTAGTACATATTTCAGCAACAAATATACTATGCATGACAAACACATCGTCAAAACTAAAGATTCTGAATGGTTGTTTCATCTTAAACATACATCCCGGGAAGCAAGCAAGGAAGCAACCCCGATGGGGATGAAGACCACGCTAATGATAGTGAATGCGAAGATGACCTGCAAAGGACCACAAAAATTGCCGAGAAAGGGATTAAAACTCAAAGTTCAAATGAAGGTTGATGAATCAAATAGATAACAAAAGAATATTTTTATTGGAAAAAAAAACATCAAAGACAAAATGTAATCACGAATTACCCATTTTGGAGTAAGAATTGGCTTGCAGGCAGGAAGCTCCTGTTGAGTAAATCTTGAGTCTGACAAAACAAATCAATTTAATTGAGGTTGTTGAACAGCATAAACAGTTGTAGATGAAGCAGATGTGGCAAGTCCCAGGAAACAAAAGTCTATCCCAAGCTATGAAGCACGGATACTTCGAAACCATTCGAGTATCCATGTCGGGTACGTTTCTGACACGGATATGGCTCAGACACGTATCCAATTAAATAAAATATTTCTTAAATACAGATACATCACGGATACAGCAGCAGACATGGGACACGGGAGGCGGGACATGGCACGGAATACGGCAGCACAGGAGGAAAAGTTTCCTTATCATCTGATATTTTAATTTTAGACTATTGCATCAAGAGGGGAGGTTGAGAACAGTAGTTACCACATCAAGAAATTTAGACTTACTTATGTTATGAATGTGCTTAATCGATGATAATTTTTATGTCTAAGAATAAAAAAATAGAAATTAAAATTAATAAAAATGTATAAATCGTGACTAGTCCCTATTTCTTGTTGATATATATATATATATATATATATATATACATATATACATATATACATACATATATACATATATACATACATACATACATACATACATACATACATACATACATATATATACATACATACATATATACATACATACATATATACATACATACATACATATATACATATATACATACATATATATATATATATATATATATATATATATAATTTTTTAATTCGGCGTATCCCGCTGCACCTGTATCCTAGTTTTTCAAAATTTGCCATATCCTCGTATCGGATACGACACGTATCCGATACGCGTACCTATATCGGTGCTTCTTAAGTTTCAAATAATTTATAGCATGCTTTGAAATTTCCAATTTTTAAGAGGAATAGGGATTGTGAAAGCATGAAATTCGAACAGCTCAAATTACAGCAATATAACATCCTTCTTCCACCTCTTTGTTTTTTTAATTTTTTGAGAAAAAACAATTCCTCCTTTGTTCAACCAAGATCAAAACAGAGGACGATCTAACGGCATCCAGACACTTCTAAAAAAATTGCAATCATCAACACTAAAATGAAAGATGAAATACCTAATCATGATTTCGGCAAGAGTACCGAGGGCAGGAGGCAACTATCAACAAAATTCTAGCTGATGCAGCTGAATGGAACAAAATTAACAAGAAGTTGGAGAATCAATGCTCAGAGAAAACAGCTTAGTGCCATCCTCCTGTTGGATAGCTGAAACTTAATTTCAAAAGCAGCTGCGGGCAATGATTCAATTGGTGGGTTTGTGTTAAAGAAAGGTGACTTTGTAAACTGATGATTGTTATCATTCATTTATAAACTCTAAATGTATAGACACACGTGCAACAATCTTAGTGGAACTCAAATCTATCTCTTAATAAGAGATCATCACAATTTAGACTCCTAATCTAACATGAATTCCAATATTAGCATCGCCCCTCAAATTCAAGTAAGTTCAACACCTGTGTTTGGAATTTTTGAACTGGATAATCCAACAATCAAATGATGACACCTGATAGAGAGGAAGTGGATCAATGATTGAGATGCAACAGTGAAGTGAACCAACGTGTCATGTTTCTAAATCAACAACGGAGATAAAGTAGAGGAGAGTGAGATTTTAGCAAAGATAAAGTGGAGACTGTATGCATGGCTCTTGATAGGCGAATAATTCAAAGGTCTTAAAATGAACAATTTTCTCACATCTTGGGAGCATGAGGGGCAACCCTAGAAAAGGACAAACCCAAGAGATATGGAAACCCCCTTCACCAAGCTCTTGTAAATTCAATATAGACGGGGAAGCTAAATGCAATTATTGAATGGGATTCGACAAATGCAATTAGATGGGCGAGGGGAAAGAAATAAAAGCCTCCTTGGAGACTAGTTTCAATGGCGAGGGAGATCAGGGAGTTGTGTACAGGTTGAGAGGTATCATTAGCAAAGGTTAGATAATCGGCCAATGGGGTTGCAGACTTCTTCGCCAAGTTAGGAGTTGATTCGGTGCTCAGGGGAGCCTTTCCATTGTAACAACAGTGATTGAATTAATTATTTGGATGTAACCGTGGAGGGTTGGGATTTCTTGGATGATTTCATTTTCTATTTTAGTTGTCATGCTTTTGTCTTTCTTGTCTACTTTGGCGCCTAAGCCTCTTATACCCCTTATGTGCACTAGTAATTATTCTCTTCATTAATATATTCAACCTTTGTTACCGCCCAAAACAAAAATATCAACAACGGAGAAACAGAGAAGACAGAAATTGGGATACTGACGCATAATATCAAAAGATTCGAATGATCTCAACAGTTGGAACCGCAATTGGAGACAAATGGACCTGGTGACTTGGTTGGTTGTGTTGGGTTGGGTGGGAAGTCAATGACGGAGTTGGAGCAGCTAGAGTTAGATCTGAATTTGGTTGTGCTGTCACAAGAAGCTTGGGGTAAAAATTGATAGTGTATAACAAAAGGGGAAATGGCTAAGATAGACATGGTGAACTTGGGTTGAAGAAAATAGAGTCTAGAGTAGGTACTGGATGATAGTGAGGACGTAGTTGGTTGTCGAGCAACCATGGTGGTGGAAAGAGCAGAGAGCAGGAGACAGGAATAATACAGTAAAACCTCTATAATGTAATATGTTGGGACCATAGTACATATATTACATTAGAGAAGTTATTCCTTTCCAAAACAACTCTTTAAACTCTCACCCATCGTAAACAGTCCTTTCGGTTGAAATCGTTTTATCTTCCTGCCCCATCGGCCATTGTTGTGTAAAAGACAGATTGCCGCCCATTGCCGCCGTTAGATCCTCTCCGTCTACAATCCTCAAGACCACTGAAAAACCCTACCACTTCAGCCAGATCTGGAAACAAATCATCCTAGGAACATTTTTCAGAGTGTTTGTGAGGTACTTAGTCACTTTTGCAGTAATTTTGAATTCTGAATGTATGTAATATTACTTTACAAAATGGTTCGAACAGTACATTTTTTATTCTGAATATATTGAATACCGAGTTAGAGAGATTTATTATATTTTGAATGGAGATTTATTACATTTTGTATGGCCCGAGGTCGGGACCGGCTGCCGATATTATTTTAAAGGGGTTATAACTTTATAGGGTAATACATTGTAGAGGCTTTACTGTATAAGGTTAATTGGGGACATGAACCAAGACTGAGATCTGCAAAACCAGGGCCTGAGATCTCCAGAGTGCAGAATCAAAGACTGAAGGCAGAATTGAGAGCTGATGTGGCTTAGGTGTCCCCTCTCTCCGATAGTCAAGTGTCTCCTCTGATTCAGGGAGAAAGGAAGAAATGCTCTTTAGGTAAACTCAAACTCAAACTCAAACCTGTCTCTTAGGGTATGTTTGTGTTTCCTATTAGGTCTTGCACAAAATCCAAGTAGTTTTTATATAAAGTAAAGTGATTTTCCAACTCACTTTTTACTTTCCCATGTTTGCTAAAAGATGAGATTTTAAATGAAAATGTGGATTGATACATGAGTAAAAAACAGATTTTCTTACGTAAGGCGTCATTTTCAAGGAAACCATTTTCCTATGGGGGAGGATAGGAAATTTGGTTTTCCTCTACACTTTCTAATGTGTGGAAGATACAAACATACCCTTGATAAGATAGCAACACAATATGGAATCTATCTTAACAGTTTGGTGGCCTAATCAGGGATCACAAGGATACTGTTCTAGAGGTGTATCATGGACCGCTTTTGTTCACAGATTCATAAAACTCAGGAGTGATGGCCCTCTATCATGGGCTTCAAATTTCCTCAAACAGAGGCATCCCAAGACTGATTATAGAGGGAGCTTGTGCAGACTTGATCAACAAAATCAAGTACAGAACTAGGCTAAGATGGGATCATTTGGCCTTATTTGATGAAATCTACATCATGTTGGCACAACTACTAAGTGTCAACTTTCTCCTTCTGCTATGCAGAAGCCAATTTGTTGGATGATGATTTGTCCAAGTGGCAAGACAAAGAGCTTCATATTTACGGAGGCTGGTTCAAAAGAAAATCAGATTGATGGCCACAAATGAGTAGACCTCAATTGGATGCAATTCATTTTGTGAAGATGGACGCCCTGTTCTTGTCTTGCAAGCTCCATTACCTTCTGTTCCTCAACCATTACACATCGTCAATTTTATCCTTGATCCTACCCTGATTCCATAGTCCCCAAATAACATTAACCTTATTCCCTTAAATGACAAGGGATTCTTTTACGCTAGGATGGAAATTGACACCAATATTATCCTCATTGAGAACCCAGCCTCTTCTGACTCTGAGTAATAGACTTTTATCTTTTGTTTTTGTTATTTTTTAGGTTGTTTATATTTGTTCTCTGCTGTATATTTTTGTTCCTTTTGCTTTGCTATGAATAAAATGTGATGCCTACCAACCCAGAAAAATAAAAATGAAAGACCTTAGGAACGTTTGCCATCCCTTGTAAAAAGGGGCTTCTGCTGAAAATCCTCATTTTCATGCTTCCCAGTGCACCTTTACCTAATTTAAGAAAAATAGAAATCCACTGGAGATTCATGTGCTTGCAACAAACAAGAATTTGAAAAGAAAATCAACTTTCTGAGTAGAAAACCTCTCAAAAGCTTTGCAAAGGGCCCCAACCCCCCACCCCTCTCCCTTCTCTTCCCCACATCCTCTGGGCCATCAAAATCCCAACAGGCCCCAATTCCACTCCAGACAAATAATCAATCCACATGAAAACAGGAACCATACAAATTAAATTGCTCAATTCAGCAACAAAACTGATCAGTGATGACTAATTCAAATAATACGAAGGCAAAGGAAAAAGGGGTAAAATAATACTGCAGGAAAGAGGGGAAAAAATAAACCATATCACCAAAACTGAAACCTTACATGTTAATGCTACCAAATTAGAAAGATCTACATAAATTAATCACAAACGAATAAAGAATCAGTGATCCCATAAAAGAATCTCAGTGCCCAACTCTTAAACCCTGATAACACAACAACAACAAAATTGCAAAAAAACACAACAAAAATAAAATAAAATAAAATGATGAGATTTCTAAGAAGATCACATTTGGGTCTCTTGGAATTCCTTCTGGATGGCGTAGCATCCGCTGATCCAACCCCAACTGACGTCGACGCAGCATTTGAATTCATCGAAACAGAGAGATGCTGAGAGAGATTTTGGGTCTCTGGCGGTAGGGTGTTTTTGAAATTTTACAAAAGGAAGGAGGGTTCGTCTTCTCCTCCACTTCTCGGTTTTTGACTTTTAGAAGAACAAAAAGTAGAAGAACTACTTCAGAGAAGAAAGGCCTTAGATCTGAGTGAGAATGAGACTGGTTTGAAACACGAAGAGGAAGGCCTTTCTTCTGATCTTCTTGTATTTCTCTGTGTTGGACTTTTCCAAGTAAGCAATGAAATAGGCAGAGATAAAGAGGTGTCCAGACTTAGACAGCCGGCTGGGCTTACGCCTGAGAAATCGAGACCGTCACTCTTTAAAGAGTCAAAAATAAAACGATGAGGCTGTCGATTAGTTAAATCGATTTATACTGAGGGACATGATTTCTTCCTGCGAGAGTGGGGTCCATCACCTGTCATCTTGTAACGAGGGTTTATTGGTCAGTGATCAGGTAGAATTTAATTATTGAGATTCTTTTTTAAAATATCTTTTGAAATTATGAATTCAGGTGAGTACGCCTACAAATTTATTTTAAGCAAGATATTATTCACTCTGGGTCTACTTACACGGGGTCTGCATGGTTCTGACATTGGGTCTGATTCAATAGCAGGCCAAAAACATATCTTGATGGATAAGAGGGGACCTCCTTCATATGTCCATCCACTACGGTCCACCCACCCGTGGGTACATAGACCGATCCCTATCCGTATCAGGGTCTCTGGCCCTCAATCAGTCTTATGGCTCTCCTAGGACAACCCGCACACACACCACAACAAACCCATGAGTTGGGCTCACTAGAGTCCCAAACAGACTATTACACTGGAGTAACCACCGCTCCAGTCCTCTATGGACTGCCAACCAAACCCATCGGTGGTCTCCTCGAGCAAGCACCAGACTCTTGGTAATTAGACTTGTAACCTCAGGCCCCACCTATTGATCTCAACACTACTGGCACAGACACCCCTCACGGAATTCCAAAGGCTTTCTACCGAGTGAACCAACCGAACTCAATTGTTAGGCGCCTATAAATTCTCAATGAGTCAACACCCACAACACAAGTCTCAACAATAGACCACAAGGTCATAACCACTGGCAATCACACTACCACAGCCTCAACCAAAGTGTGAACGAACAGGCACTCAACCCATCTGGCTCCCAGGGCGACCAAGTACATACTCAACATACTCTATGACCACTCTACCTCTAGGACCACCTCCACTAAAATCCACACACCCCACAAATCGGTACTTCAGCTGTACACCTAACGACGGGGACAAACCTCGAATAATGTTCGTAAATAGTCAACCAGCACCTCAGTCGTACACCTGACCACGGGGACGAAGCTCAACCCATGTCCGTAAATAATCAACAGGCACCTTAGCCGTATACCGGACTACGGGGACAAACTGTAATATCCTGATCCGATTTAAGCTTGATCAATATGATAAACCATACTTAGACGGGTTAATCTTGAAGATTTCGGTAGAGGCTTTACAAAAAACCTAGGCGTGGCCCAGTCAGAGCTTGAATGCTCGAGGATCCAGCTAGTCCAGTTGGAAGGGCAAAATGATAATTTACCATTTATAATTATTATTTTCCTCTATGTATGTGATTATCTGATTATTATATGATGATATTGCTTTTCTTAACAAGGATTTCAATTTAAAATTTCAGAAGTGTTTTATTTTCAGAAAATGTTATTTAAAACTGCCCGAAAAGAGCCCGAAAGGGGGAAATAATTATTTTTAGATAATTTCAGAAATAAGAAATTTTTTAGAAAATCATCTAATGTTAGATTTTAAAATGATTGTTTAGTTTATTTCTCCAAATCTTGAAAATAAAGGTTTTAAACTTTTTTATTTAACACAAGTTAAATTAAGTAAATAATGACAAATTATGGATTTTGTCTAAATCTTTGGTTTTTGATGAATTTTAAACCTCCAAAATTTTATGACAAATAGAGTTTATTAAACTCAATATTTTTATCAAGTCGGATTAAATTAATCAAGTTAATTAAACGTTGTTTTAGTTAAAAATGGATTTTGAGTCGAAATTGGACCAAATTGCAAATTGTGCAGAGGGACTTCTTTGCAAATTCATTTTTATTGTACCGATTTACTGTTGTCGTTGGTACTTGCCCAGCAGCTCCCATGCAGCGCCCATGGGTTGCTGGTGAGCTGGCCTTCACTTAGCCATTAATGATTCTATATAATTCACTTTCCTTCATAGCTGGATTCATCCCAGATGAAAAACCAACCTCAGTGAAAACCAGCTGTTGTCCCTCTTAGTCTTTCAAAAAATTTCTTACCGTGGCTTGAAGTGGGAGTTTTTGTAAGATTCGGATTTTCAACCCAACTCTTCAAGCAAGGTAACGATTTTATTCATTTTTAAATTTTAATAAGCTTATGATCAAATAGAAGTGAATTTGGCTTTGAAATGAGCCTTAAAATGAGTTTTGAAATTTAGAGGAAACCATGATTTTTCACGTGTTTTGCTGACTTTACCTTGAAAATCAGAAATTTTTTCTTAATTGTTTTATATCCAATTTATCTCTAAAATATAGTAGACTAATAAACAATTTCATCAGATTGGTTAGTTTTAGAAAACGAGTTCAAGAACCCCTCTGTTTTTTTATTCGTATCTACCCTTGCCTATCCCGAAGCTGCACTTTTTGCAAGTGGCTGGCTGAAGAATAAGGGTCTCGGAACCTGATTCGGAAGTTCCGAAGTCACTATAGCAGAGGCTGGGAAGTTCTGAGGTTACTATAGCTGTACTGAAGCCAAGTTCCGAAATCACTGTAACAGAGGCTGAGAACTTCCGAGGTTACTATAGCTGTGTTGATTCAGAAGCTCCGATGTCACTATAGCAGAGGCTAGGAAGTTCCGAAGGAACTGTAGTAAGTTTTGAAGGCATGTTCCGAAGCAAATTTAAGAGATTCTGAGACTATAGCTTCGGAAGTTCCGAAGCCACAGTACTAAGTTCCAAAGCTTGGTTCCGAGACTTGTTCCTAAGAGCCCAATTTTTTTATTTGTAAAGCTTGGTTTGATTTAAGATTGCATGTGTTAGATCGTAGGTTTTTCATGTGATGTTTATACCCCTTTGATAATTAAAATTGTACTAACTCATTTTCTCTTAATACTATAGTGTATTACTTATTGTATTCACTTTCAGGCCGACACTATCTGTTGAACACTGAGTGACTTCACTTCCAGGCAGACGCTATATCTGTCGGGCACTGAGTGACCTCTGGGCCTAACTCAATACATCAATCTGGTCATGCACAGAAGACAATATGAGAAGTGGCCTAATCCCTTTGTACATCTAAACCTAACTCAATACGTCAATCTGGTCTTCCCCACAAGACAACATGAGAATTGGTCTGAGCACCTATTTATTATATATATATATATATATATATATATTATTGTGGATTATTTTAACTTAAAATAGTTAGAAACGAAGTAGGAGACTCAGTTCCATTTACCCTGGAGATTCTTTGAAAAACAGTATGGTTTTGAAATACTACAAGTATGTATTTCTTTGCATGCTATGTATGTTGACCAATTATTGATTGCACACTTGTTTGCATGTTGACAGAGACTTCAAGACCACACAATTTCGGTGAGGATATTTAATATTGCAGTATGGGTAAATCAGGTTAAAAAGATTGGATCTTGAGCAATGAGTGGTTTCAAGAATCAGTGTTGATGAACCCATTCATATACCTAGACATGACACTATTGTGAAAAATGCTTGAAAATATTTATGATGTTGATCATATGTGATATGCTTATGAGATGTGATATGCTGATGTTAATACTGCTTCCACGTACCCTTTACTATTTAACCATCGCTGAGCTGAGTGTGTCAGTTACATCTATTGGACTAGGTGGGTCGACAGTGATTGACAAGGTGTGTCAGTACCGGTTTTAGGTGAAAATTGGAGATGTACTTGCAAAGAGTATTTTGACCGTGTCGAGACTTAATATATTTGGTATCAGTATAGTATTTAGGGGTTACGGTGGATGGTAGCAGTTGTATACAGATAATGAGATTTTGGCAAGCTTTGAACTGTTATTTTGAAAATGTTGATTATTTGGCTAACCTGATGTTCTTTAGACTGCATTGTTATTTTTCTTTCACTGGGCTAGTTAGCTCACACCATCCACCTTTCAGTAGATGTACCAGAGGATGAGGAGCCTCTGTATCAAGCTTAGGAAGGATAAGCTTTGGCGTGATCTTGGTTTTCTCCCTTTTAAGGGAATTTGTTGATGTTGGTTCTTTGGAACTGTGAATTGTGTAAAGTACCATATATGGTACTTTTATGTATTGGAATGTTATGTAATAAACCACTTTGTGACCGTAGCTACTCTGTATTTGTTTGATTAATATTTCCTTTATGGAATTATGTGTTTATGATTGTGTTTTTGGGTAGGCTTATGGTATATGTTTGAAATCATGTGTGGCTTCTCTTTTGAGCCTAACTTTTGATCTAGCCCAATTAGACCTCTTGAGTTTAGCTTACAAAAAAAAAAAAAATCAGTGGCGTTCTAGGCCCACTTCCGGGTCGGGGCATTACACAAACCTCAACCCATGTACATAAATAATCAACTGACACCTCAGCCGTACACCGGACCACGGGGGCGAACCTGAACCCATGCCCGTAAATAATCAATCGACACCTTAGTCATACACCGGACCATCAATTCTTTTATCTGAGTCTCAATCGTATAGACTCTCTTTTGAGTGATTTGAGGACTTCCTTGTCCCCCAACTTGTTTAGGTCTTTGTGCCACACTTCCAGGAGTCACTGTATTCCTAGGGGATTGTTGAATAATTCTGCCAAAGGTAGATTGCACACAGTTGTCGGCCTTGTGTCAGGAAAGGGTGTTATCCTATTGCTCATGTTGTTAGGAGCAGTCTTGCGATGACATGTCCCCTCTGCTGATAGTTGTACCACATTTTTGGATTTTGGGTTGCGGACATTGTTTCACCGTGTGACCGGGTTGGTGACACGAGTAACATCTCAACTGCTTAGATCCCACATTACATGTTTGTCCAGTTGAACACTGCCCTTTCTCGGAAATGAATCTTTGTTAAATTTTCTCATTTTGTCGGGCTCGGGTGGTTCCTGAGCATTTTTGTTGTTGAGGCTTTTCCAATTTCCTGTTAGTAATATCCACAGCTCCTACCACTGAAACCTGATTAATTACCTCATATTCTGACATTTTCTGTTAATCATACTCGGAATTATCATACACTAATCACATAAGAATTTATCAAACAAAACCATAAAAGTTACGCAATAAGATAAGCCCATATGCTTATCAATCAACACATCATTAGAGGCTTATAATCCTCTACATCCAAGTTTCAAACAATTATACACACGTAACTATTATTATCTCTTCTACCCAAACCAATCCTCTCTAGTAAATCCAAGGTGCTTCTTAGAATTGTAGATGCTTCATATCACACAATTCATACCTTCCTGCTCATTTACATTCTGAACAGGTGACTTGTTACTTAGGTATCTTTACATGTCCATAGAAACAGTCAAACATAAGTACTTCACAATCAAGGTTCATATTACTAACCCAGTAATATTGGAAGTCATTTACTGTAGGAAATCCATTTTGTTTCACTAACCCTTTTTAGGCTTTATCAATCTCAAGCCCTTGACCTATTTTCTCTAAGAGGTCATTACTTTCAAAAACTTGGTTTCACATATCTACTTGATACGGAAATTACACCACTTACCCCAGTCGAGAAGATTTATTATCAATTCAACTCCTCTTCTCTCCTAAATGAGAATAAGTTACCACTTCTAAACAGTCGATCCTAAGTATCATCTTGATACTGAATTCACACATTTCATACAAACAAAGAGGCTCAACCTCACATTGACACCGGTTTCTACCTTCCCTACTTCCAAAATCAAGGGAATGAATCCAAAGTCAATCCACCAATCTACTTCTTCCCATACACACAGTCTGAGATTTGAACCATGCTCTAAAACCAGGTTGTAACGCCCCGATCCGATGGTGAACCAGAACGCTACTAAACTTTTTTTTTTTATAATCCCCCATCAACTAACATCGTATCTGGGCTGAATCTTCAAATTTGCCAAAAAGGCCCATCATAGAAAGTGTCACACGTGCACTTTTCACGTGGACTTAAACATGTACCATATGTTCCCATATACAAATACATATTTCACAAACAAAATATCTCCATTTATTCGATCAGAGTTACGAACGAAAACATATCAATTTACACATGCTTAGATTTATAGTATCATAGACGGTACTAAAATCAACATAACATCATTTGCATGAAAATAGATGTAATAAACATATTCTCATCATTGAGAAATACGATCGATTGCAACGATTTCCTCATCCTAAGTCAGTGGTGGAGGTTCCTCCTCCTTAGGTGCCAACCCTACAATGTAAGGGATGTGAGCTCCAAGCCCAGTGAAGAGATCTTAAAATAACACATTCACCAACATGTATAGGTTAAACAATGCAGTCTAATAACAATAACAATAATGGTCTACTCTTGCCATTTTAAAATCACAGTTATCTACTCATGAATGATCTACCTTACCATACTTACCAACTTACCATAAATGGTCTCATATATCATTTTACCTGAATTCATAATTGGTCTGCTATACCAATTTATCAAATCATCATCATTGTCATCTCATTGCCATAGTACCGTCATACCACTACTATACCATTGTCATACTACTGTTATGCTACTGACGTACCTCTGTCATACCACTGGCATATCATTGGCATACTACTGTCATGTCGCTGACGTACATTTGTCATATCACTGCCATATCACTGATATACCATTGTCATACCACTGCCCAATGGTTTCGCATATCATTTATCATACTTTAAATCATAACTGGTCTACTATACCAATATTTCAAATCATCTGTGATACTGTCATGCCACCGTAACACAAAAGCACTACACAACTATAAATGCATTAAGTCCCGATACGGTCAAGATGCAACATCTTGAAGAACATCTCTGACACATCTGGGCCGGTACTGACACACCTGGGCCAGTAGATGTAAACTGACACATCTGGGCAGGTAATCTACACACCTGGGCCGATAATAGTTCAGCAGTTGAGGGTACGTGGAGGCAATATCAATATCATAAATGCTCAAACTCTTACATCGGAGCATCTTATCAAAAGTGTCAACTTCATACTTCAGTCTTTATCATAACATGATGCTCAAGTTCTCACATCGGAGAATATCATTATCAATATCAATTTCATACTACAATCTCTCATCATAACATAATGCTCAAGTTTTCACATCGGATAATATCATCATTAATATCAATACCATTCATGATAAACATCATTAATAATAATATGAACATATCTTTGCAATATATATCAAGTCTAGGCATATAAGTAGGTTCATTCTTCGTTTATAGACTAGTAGACCTCAACTCCTTGACGCCATGTTATCCTTCCGTTCTAACAGTTAGAACCAATTTTCATCCCGCACATGGAAGAAGTATCAAGTCTCGCATTCTGGTCTATTCAGTCTTTTCCATATCATGTATAATCTATGAAACCACTCATTGTACTAGATTTAGGTTTGCAAAACCTGATTTACCAATCTGGTACTATTAAGTCTCCTCACCATAAAACGTAGAGTATAGGGGTATATTCGCTTTCGTTCACGGGTTGAAATTCAGCAACTGAAAAATCTTCCACTTAAACTAAAATTTTGAAACGGAAGAAACCGAGAAGAAGAAAGAAGCTTGGCAGCAATGGAGATTTCCACTGCATTTGTTGCCTTTAAATAGGCTTGGAGGAGTGGGGGACTAGGCTCCATGCATGGCCATGGAGTTCCCACATTGCTCTACAACCTATGACGATAGCTTGCATGAGTCGACTCCTGTGCAGCTGCTTCCGTTCGTCAGCTACTACATAGGTAGTTGAAAATTTTGATATTTGCATTTTAATCCCGTAATTCTTATTTGCATTTTAACCCTTCTTCATTTAATTTCAATATTTAACTATTAAAGTATTTAATTATTTTAATCCATCTTAACCAAAATATTGGGTTTTAAAAGCTCTAATTACCATAAAATTTTGGAGATTTAGATTTCATCAAAATTTATGGATTTTAATAAAAATCACATTTATTTACTATTCCCTTAATTCAATTTATATTTATTTAAAGGGTTTAAAGCATTTATTTTCAAAATCTGAAAATATAAATCAATGAATTAAAACATAATTTAATAACACATATTTTCTTAGAATTTTTTTACTTCTAAAATTTCCTAAAATAATTATTTTCTAGCTTTCAGGATCTTTTCGGGTAGTTTTTAATAATATTTTCTGAAATTAAAAATATAATAAACATACTTATAAATTTCAGAATTTAAATCCCTAATAAGGAAATGAATAACACTCAAACAATAATCAAACAATATTTAAACATAAAATAACACTGTCTATGGTAAATTACCATTTTGCCCTTTTAACTTAAATGAGTTAGATGAACGAGCTATCAAGCTTTGATTGGGCCGATCCTGGACTTTTCAAAAAGCCCTAGCTGTAATCTTTATGATTAATAGGTCAAAACACAATTAACCTTAATTTTGGGTCAGGGTATTACAACCACCCTGCATAGCCTGAGACCTAACCTCTATTATTTGATTTCCTTGGCCGTTTGAAAGAGGCATTGGATCCTATTATATCTCCACCGCAAGAAGACTGGCCCTTCGTGCTCGTCGAAGTTCACATGGAAGTAAAATTCTTCTCGCCAAAGGGAGTGCCAATGTCCCCATCGCTAGCTCTCCTCTGTAGACTTGTTGTAGCGCAACAGGCCTGGCTGGATAGCACTGAATATTGAGAATCATGGGTCCCTTGAGAATGAAAAAATATTAGGCTATGTGACTTAAGTCCATGCATAAAATCGTTCGAGGTCTTATGACGTATTGGACTTAATGGTCCAACATGCTGCAATTGTTTGTCATGGGCCTGCAAAAGGGACTTAAGCTTGGAGTTCGAGTAATGTTGAATCGGGTTCACTAATGCCTCTTTAAAAGACTTAAGCGAAGGTTGAGGCAGCCCTAAATTCGCAAAGCTCTCCGCAACAATTGCATTGGAGATAGGGAGAACAGCCAATGCCTCGAGCAGACCAACATGAGACGATCTCGCAGAATAGTTTTAATGTGATAAGTCAATTGAAAAGGTCTAAACATAAATATAAAATTGAAAAAATAAAACTATTTTTGTAATAGCCTGACCCAAATTAGACGTAATTAGTTTAATAAATCCTTCTTAGACCGGTTAATCTCGAAGATTACGGTTAGGACTTTGTGAAAAACCCAGGTGTGGCCCAATCTGAGCTCGAAAACTCAATGATCTATCTCGTCCTGCTGGAGGGGCAAAATGATAATTTACCACTTATAGTTATTATTTTATTATTTGTCTCATTATGTGATTATTATTGGATGATATTATTTTTCTTAATCAAGAATTCTTATTTCTGATTTTAAAATAATTTTATTTTTAGGAAATAGTATTTAAAAACGCCCTTCAAGACCCCGAAAGGGAGAAATAAATATTTTTAAATGGTTTTGAGAATGAGAATTTTTTTGAAACAAGTATGGTATGCTAGACCATTTTAGTATGGTCTAATTTATTCTTTCAAAGCCCAAAAATGAGGATTTTAAATCGTTTTATTTAAAACAAGTTAAAGTAATCAAATAATGTTAAATTACGATTTTTATTTAAATCTATGGTTTTTAGTAAGTTTTAAATCTCTAAATTTTTATGGTGATTAGAGTTTTTAAAACCCAACTTATCTGTTAGGTTGGATTGAATTTATTCAGCTTTGAAAGTATTGTTTTTAGTTAAAAATCGATTTTTTATAAAAAAAAGGGGCCTTTTTGCAAAACCAAAAGTTTGCAGGGACTTATCTGCAACCAGACACCCAAACAGTGCGGTTTTTGTTGGGGACGTCGGCAGCAGCTGCATGCAGCACCCACCCGGCCTTCACCGATTGCCTAGTGATTTCTATAAAACACTCTCCTCCCTAGCTGGTTTAACTCCTTCAAATCTTCATCTCTCTACAGCATGAAAACCAGCTCTCCCTCTCTGTTTGTTTTTCCAAGTTTTCCTTAACCGTAACTTAGAGGAGGAATTTTCAAAAGTTGGATTTTCAATCCAGGAATTCAAGTGAACGTAACCACTGTGTTTCTCTTTAAACTTTAACTGGTATAGAATCAAGTAGAAACAAATTTGGCCAAGTTTTGAGTGAGTAAAATCGATTTCAAGTTTAAGGAAAAACATGGGATTTCTTGTGTTAGTGTGGTTTTCATGTTAAAATCTGATGGTTTATTAAGTGTTAAAAGTCTTAAACCACTCCCCATGGAAAGAGGACTCAATAAGGAGTCCATCTGACCGGTTGGATGTGAAAATCGAATCCAAAAAATCCACTGTTTCTGTATTCGTATTTCATAGAGTATTGCCCGTTACTGTCTGCTATTGCAGACAGAGGAAGAAGACGACTCTCGGACGGTTTAAGAGTTGTGCTTTGGACGGTCCAAGGGTAAGCCCCTACGGACTGTCTTAGAGTGACCTTTGGATGTTCCGAGCTTCAGTTTGAAGTCCCGAAGTGTCTGAGGCTAGCCACTCTCCCGCCTCTGCTCCTGACGTTCTGAGCCCTATTTCAAAGGACCGAACCCCTCTCGGATTATCCGAGCTTCTCTTGGCATGATCCGAGACACACAGACCCACTGAAGCTTGTTTTCTCTATTTTTCAGTTCGGAAGGACCTTCGGACGATCCGAGACCTGACGTTCGAACGTCAGGTCCGAAGACAGACCCAAGTTCCGAAGTCTGTGACTAGTTTTAGACAGTTGTTCGGATGATCAGAAGCCACAGTACTTAGTTCAGAGGCATGTTCCGAGGAACCAAGTTTTTTAATGTAAAATCTTGATTGATTGGTAATGCATGTGTTAGACCTAAGTTTTTATAAGATGTTTATACCCCATTAATAATTTAGAACTGTACTAACCCTTCTTCTCTTAATACTATAATGTATATATTATTGTATTCACTTCCAGGCCGTCTCTATTTGTCGGGCACTAAGTGACTTCACTTGCAGGTTGACTCTATTTGTCGGGCACTGAGTGACTTCACTTCCAGGCCGACGCTATATCTGTCGGGCATTGAGTGACCTCGAGGCCTTACTCAACATGTCAATCTGGTCCTATCTAGAAGGCAATACAAGAAGTGACTTGAGTATCTAGACCTAACTCAATACGTCAATCTGGTCATGCCTATAAGACAATATGAGTTTTGGACTAAGCACCCTATTATTATATATTGTGGATTATTTTAACTTAAAATGGTTAGAAACCAAGTAGGAGACTCAATTCCATTACCTTGGAGATTTTTTTGGAAAAACAGTATGGTTTTGAAATACTACTTGTATGTATGCATTTGAATGCTATTTATGTTGATCGACTATTGATTGTGCACTTGTTTGCCTGTTGAACAGAGACCGCGATATCACACAATTTCGGTGAGGGAACTTAACTTTGCACTATGTGTAATCAGGTTTTATGAGGTGAATCTTGAGCAATAAGTGGTTTCAAGTTTGATGAACCCACCCATGTGCCTAGACATGATGCACTGTTATAAGAAATGCTTATGATAATTGGGAATGTTTATGATGTTAATCATGTGAAATATGTAATATTGCTTCCACGTGCCATTGACTATTGAACCAATATCGGTCATATGTATGAGATGTCTTACGTATACTAGACCATGAGTGTCGACAGTTGCTAACTTGAGGAGTCTCAGTATCAGCCATGTGAGGGTCGGAGATGTACTTTCAAGGATGTATTTTACTCGTGTCGGGACTTAATACAATGGTCTCAGCGTAGTGTGTAGGCGTTACGTTGGATGACAGCAGTTTATGGAAATGATGATGAGATTATACTTGATATTGAGAATTTATTATCAAGCATGAGATATCATATTACAAATATTGATTATTTACTAAACTGATGTTTCATTAGACTGCATTATTATATTTCCTTCACTGGGTTAGTTAGCTCACACCACTCACATTTCAAGAGATGTGCCCGAGGAGGAGAATCCTCCGTATGAAGCTTAGGATGGATAAGCTGCTGCATTACCTTGGGATTTCCCACTAAGGGGAAATTCGTTATCTTTGCTTTTTGGTTCCTTGAACCTTTTGCTTATGTAAAGTGCCGTGTGTGGTACTAAGTGTTGGCCTAAAAGTTAAATCTGCCTCTCCTGAGTTAGACTGAGTAGTCAATTCAGTGACTGTGTCTGACTGAGTCCTGAGTTGTCAATTTCTTTAACTGAGTCATGACCATGTACGTGTCTAAGACCTCATCTCTGGAAGTCATGCACAGTCAAATCAAGCTTGAAGCTCCACAAGACACGTTGTTTTGAAAGCTCGCACCAAAACCTGAAGAACTCTTTGAATGCCAACCATCACAGGTATATGGACCATAGGACTGACCTAGAAGCCTTATAAGTCTTTTTGGTTAAAATTGGAATAATACAAACAGGGTTTCTAATCCCATTCTCTGCCCTGTGGAGAGCTCTTGCAATCTACCAAATATCTCCATATTCTGTGTGTCCTTGCAATCTAAAATGTTCATTATAGTTAAATCTAACTGATTGCATATAACACTCATGAGCTCTCCACCATGTCCACGTCTTTCACAAAATCTCAAGTTTCTAACACTTAGTGGAAAATGGATTTCTGGGCAGCTCGGAAGTTCCAAGAACATATCTCGAAACGTCCGAGGATCGTCCTTTCAGTTATCAGTTGTTCGGATTTCTGTGCATCTCGGAACTTCCGATAACATATCTCGGAACTTCCGAGGATCTATCAGTTGTTCGGATTTCTGGGAAGCTCGGATCTTCCGAGAACGTGTCTCGGAACATCCAAGAATATTCCTTCCATCTATCAGTTGTTGGGATTTATGGGCAGCTCGGAACTTCCGAGAACATGGTCTCGGAACATCTGAGGATATTCGGAACCCAGGCATTCCTGGGAATTTCTGACGTTCTGAACAGAAACATTCGGACGTTCCGAGGATCAGTCAAACTATCCATTGCAGGGTCAAAATAGCTGTTGTAATATGACCGTTGGGAATCCGACCGTTGCAACCTCGGAAGGTCCGAAGATAGATTCGTTGGAACTTTTCTAGCCTATAAATGTAAGGCTTTTTGGAGAGAAAAAAGATTGATGACTTGAGCCCAATTTATTCATACATTCTTCCAAGCTTTCCAACAACTTCCAAAGCTTACAAACTCCATAGTTATAATACTCTAACCTTTGATTCTTAATCTCAAACACATTAAAAGCTCTTATAGGCATATCTTGAGCATCTTATGCTCTAAGTTAAATGTGTTAAGTAGGTATTCTTTCTAGGGTCTTAATCCTCATAGGAAAACCTTTATTTACCCTAGATCTACTTGCTATCATCTTGGTTGAACTTCACTGGAGAATTTACATCAAGCCAGGAAGAGGAGGACATTCAAGAACAAGCCCAAGCTACTTCAAGTAACTCAAGGCTAAGTTCTTGGTATATTTCGAAGGACAACTTCTTTCTATTAATTGTGAAATATTGTAAAGGGTTGGTGTAACCCTATTGGCTTTCAAGAGAGGTGTTCTCTTGGTGATTAGGTCGATCTACACCCATGAAGTAGATTAAGCTTTGTAATTGGTTTCTTCTCCACCCTTGAAGGAGAAGGTTAGTGAAATCTTCAAGTGGTGCACTTGAGGAGTGGATGTAGGAAAGGTTGCCGAACCATGTAAAAAATCATTGTGTCATAATTCTCCATCTCTTCTCATCTCATTCACCTTATTTTGTGCACTTACTTTAGCTCATATCTTATTACACACATAATTTGTTTAAACTCAATCTTGCTTGTAAATCACATTTAGAATATTAATTGAGCAAATTTGTATTGATTAATCATTAAAGTGCCCAATATTTAAATAGATTTTAAAATTCCCCAATAGTCCTATTTGTAATACCCCAGATTTTCAGTTTATCAATATTTAAGGTTTTTACCATTGAAATGGTGAATTAAAAGGATATGGCCTTAGTTGGGTAATTTGTTAGGTCCATTGTTCAATTAAGACCCAATGTACATGTTATAAGGATCAAATTAAAGTAAATGGATAATGTGCATTTAATTGGGTCAAGGTGGTTATTTGGGTCAAAAGACCCAATTGGGACCCAATGGGTCGTGTTGGACTTAATTGACCATTAGGTGAGCTCAAGCTTAGTTTGGTTAAGGCTGAATTAAATGGGAATGCAAAAAAGTGTTTAAATTAACTCAAATTAAATGGATGAGTTGAGTTTAATGGTGGAGTTGAATTTATTGGTTGAGTTGCATTAAATTTATGAGTTAAATGGGTGAGTTGTGTCATGTGAGTTATATGGGAAATTATGGAGATAATTATCTCAAAGAAGTGAAGTGTGAAGTTGAAGGGCTGTAGTTTCAAGTTTAAACAACACACCACACGTTGGTTGCATGGGAAGTTTCTTCCATGCATGAAACTCCTAGATAAGAAATGAATGGAGGTGGCGGTTTTGGGAGTTACATATGGTGAGAGGTTATGTTTCAAATTCAAAATATTATGCACGTTGGAATTGCATGAGGGTTTATTTTAAGCATGAAACTCCAAAGGGACAGCCAATGGGAAGGATGGTTTAGCACATGGGAGTTTCATTTCAAGATGAAACCCCCACATGAAAATTTAAATAAAGAGTGGAGGAGTTTTTATTTCAAATTCAAATCTAAGTAAGAATTAAAGGGAAGTTGGATAGTTGGGTGGTCCAAGCTTAATACAAGACAAAAACCGTTGGCTTGTGGGAGTTTCATCTCAAGGATGAAACCCCCACATGGGCAACTAATGGAAGATGAATGGGGCTGGTGGAAATTATACAAAACATTGTATGGAAGCCATTGGGTGCCTTGGGAGTTTCTTCTCAAGGATGAAACCCCCAAGGGAGGCATTAAGAAATAGAGTTACAAATGGGTTCACACATGGAGTAGGTTGCACCAAGGTAGCCCAAGAGTCAAAAACCGTTGGAGGGTTTCATCTGAAGAATGAAACCCCCAAATGGATAAAATGAAAATGAATGGGGAGGGGAGTTACAAATGATGCTACCAAGAGACACCACCATGGGTTGAATCTCATTAACCAAAGGATTTCCATTTATCTCTCTCTCTCTCTCTCTCTCTCTCCCTTGACCGTTTTTCATCTCTCAAAACAAAGAACTTTGGTTGGTTGTCTCTCACACAAATCAGTCCTTGGCCGATCCCTCCACCAAGACAAAGTGGACTTAGAGCAAAGGAGTTACATCTCTAGGTTTATCACTTCCATCCAAGGCCAAGTTTCTATCTCTCTCTCTCTCAAATCAATACTTTGGCCGAACAACTTCAAAGAGTTTGCAGCAAGATTAGGCTCGGCTAAAGATCAAGAAGGAAGGACTAAGGAAGGAAGATCAAGAAGGAGTGAAGGAACTGAAGGAGTCGCGGTATTGGTAACTGCATCATAACCATTTGTTAAATAAAATGGATACGGAAACATGATTGCCCATTGTATGGCTGAACCTATCAAGGGTTTAAATCATGGATAAGGATGTTTAAAAAGGGTAGAACATGGATCATAGGGTTTGGCCACTTTGGATGGACGAACCCCATGAAAAGACTTGGTGATTTTTATGGTTTTTGAGAGATAAAACCCACACAATGTTATGAAGGTTTTAAGGTGTTTTTAATGGAGTTATGGTTAATGTCTTGGATCGGCCATTGCATGGCTGAACCATATTGTTATCATGGCTAAAGTGTTGGGCATAAACCATGTATAAATGTTGTAATGTTTGGGTCAAGAAAACCATAGGGTTTGGCCATGTGTATGGCCAAACCCCATGGACCATTTTTATGGGTAATTGGAGTTAAGAGCATGGTTGGAAATTATTAATGGTTATATGCTTTTGATTAAGGAATCACATATGTTATCTTGGGACTTAGTATTAAATAATTAGCCATTATAAATGATGGAAAAAGGGACAAAATCAGTATGGTGAGGTTCGGCCATGTTGTATGGCCGAACCCCACTAATGGATAATTGGTGGATTTAGTTTCTTTGAAGTGGTTAACTTGTAATATAATTGGTCAAATCAAAATGGAGATTTGTCCAGGATTAAAAGGATCAAATTTAAGATGGTAAGGTTCGGCCATGTTGTATGGCCGAACCCCACTAAGGTGGACTGTTTTATGGACATTGGTTAATGGCAATATTGTAAATATGAATGAAAAAAATCAAAGGACTTGAAAAAAGGGGCTCAAACCAAAATGGTGAGGTTCGGCCATGTTGTATGGCCGAACCCCACCAAGGTATGTTTGGTAGATTGAGGTTTTAAATAAGTTATTTGGATGGTATTGGTTAAACCAAAAGAGAGATCAAATCCAAGAGGGTGAGGTTTGGCCATGGTGTATGGCCGAACCCCACAAGGTTGAGTTTTGGACTTAGACATTGATGTGAATCAAATGGGTTGTTGGTTTGATTGATTGTTGTGTAAATAAGGTAACGAGACCTTACAAGTGGGACAAGATCGTGATCGGTTGCCGGTTTAAAGCTCAAGGACACCTTAGTTGTCTTGGGTAGGATTCTACCTTATTGAAACATGGATATGTATATGGTTTTATTTTATTTGCTAGTTTATGTTGCAATTTATGTTGTGTTTCAAAAGTGAGGTTTTTAATGCTATGGTATTTACATTACATAGCATACGGACATGTACATCTCATGCATGGCATGGGAGGGAAGTTTGTAACCGGAGGCTACGCTCCGTTGGGACGTCCGTAAGGCATTCGTAGGAAGACCTTGATGTAGATAATGCCATCAAGAAGAATCCAGAGGCCACACTCCGTCAGGGCGTCCGAAAGACCACTGTGGGAATACCTTGATGAGGAGAATTCCATCAAGAGGTTACATGTATGTGATGGGTGGGACTCATTGCATAAGACATATGACATGGCATGATTTCATATGGTTTTGATGATATGATATTATATATGTTTTTGTGATACTAACCCATGTGATATCCCTACCTAGAATTCCTACTGGGCGCGTTGTTCGAACGCCCTACTTCTACCCTAGTGAATGAAACAAGAAAGGAAGGGGTCGAGGATCGTGAAAGAAGCCAAGCATAGGAGCTTGGATATATGAATGGATTTTATTTATTATATTTTTGTTAAGTTATCATGGACATGTAATAATTAGATATTTGCTATGGTTTGTGAATGGTTTGGTATGGATATCTAATCTAAGTTAAGTTGGTTAATGAGTAAGTACTTTGCTATCTAAAATGGACTAGTGTTAGATTCTATTATAATCCGCAATCAGTTATGTTATATTCCGCAATTATAAACTTAATACGTGTGAACCATCTCAGTGGACTTGGTCCACGCAGACGTATGGTTGGCCAGTTAAGGGTCGAACTTTAGAAGCTCGGACTTATCTCACTTCGTGACACTCCGCTCCTATCACCTGTTTTTTTTTTTTTAAAAAAAATAGACTCTGATTTTGAGTGAAAAGGGCGGGGTGTTACACTATTCACCCCCCTCTAGGACTATTCTAGATATTTGGCTAGCTTGACCAACAAGTGGTATCAGAACAAGGTTTCTTGCTATTTGACTTAACCGTCTAAGAGTAGATCGTTCAAGCTAGAAATGTCGAAGGGTGATTGCATGGCCGTGATGTGTCCTCCAATACTTGATGGCTCTAACTATGTTATTTGGAAAGCCAAAATGAAAATGCACTTAATGATAATGGATGGAGCACTATGGGAAATAATCTTATGTGGATGGACTAAACCTCCTAAGATTTACTTCTCATACAATGATAATGAAAAGACCATGTATTCGGCAAATGCTAATGCCCTCAATGCGATACTTTGTGTTGTTTTACCAAATATCTTAGAGAATATCATATCTTGTGAAACCAGAAAGAAAGCATGGGATATGTTGGAGAAAACTTATGAAAAACCTAGGAAAGAAGAGGCCTTAGAAGCGGTGTATTGTTTAGGACCCATTCAAACACTTGAACCTCAACAAGAACAAACTAATGAAGAAGATGTAGAAGATAATACACCTACCATGGAAGAATTAAGTGAGTCACTAAATGAAATGTACAAGCAACTTAAGAAAGTTGGTAAAGAAAATATAAAACTAACAAAAGATCTAAATCAAGAAAAGTTGGAAAAAGAAAACATTCTAAAAGATCTAATATTGGCAAATCAAGTAAATCCAAAAGTTATTCAAGAAGAGTGCTTGAAACTTGAAGTATGCTTTAAAGTGGAAATAAATGAAAAATGAAATCTTGAAAATAATATAAGAAAATTGAAGCATGAACTTCATTCATTAAAAGGAAATTACAAAGATTTGAAAATTGTGCTAAGTCGTGAAGAAGAAGAAAATACTAAAATTAAAAATCAACTTAATGATGCTAAAACTATTGTTCCTAAATTACAATCAAATCTAGAAATTGAAAATCAAAGATTAGCAAAAGAAGTTAATGACTTAAAGAGATATAAAGAAAAATTTGAGATGAAGTTCACAAGTGGAGAAGAGAAGCTTGAAAAACTTCTAAAACTAAGCAAACCATTTGGAGACAAAACGGGTCTTGGATATGATAGGAAAAATGATAAAGGACCCAAGAACCAAACTATATTTATTAAGAGTAAGTCACCCTCAATTCCTCCAATGAAAATCATAAAATGCTTTCATTGTGGACAATCCGAGCATCTCATGTTTGAATGTAAAGTAAGAAAAGGAAATAAATACAAAAATGCAAATCAAATTAAGATGCAAAATCTAAAGGAAAATGTTCACAAAGAAAATGTGAAAAGGGTTAAGAGATATAAAAATCAATGGAATTATGCACCAAGAATTCAAAATCATGAACAAAGGCATAAGAACTTAAAAGGAAATTTAAATCATGCCTTAACTCATAAATTGATTGAAGCCTTAAATGAATTCACAAGATTTTGTCAATTGAATAAGAACACCAAAAAGAGAAAATCAAATGTTCTTGTGTTTGACACAGGTGGACCTCAAAGACCTTTTTCAAACGCCATATGGTTACCCAAGGCTAGGAGAGTGGATTAGTTTGGGTTATGATCTTGGGTGTGAACTTTTGTTGAATTTATATGATTCCATCTTGCATATTCAAATTAGATTTGATCATGTATACCATTTGATTGTCTTGTTTCATCCAAGCTTTTCATGCCTATATCATGTTGATAATGTGTGTGTGTCAACCTTGTTCCACTATGGTCCAAAATTGGAGCAAATAGTAATATCATTGGACCTAAGTAGAATATTTTGCCTAGCATTATGATTATTGGTTAACCACAAGTTTGAGTAATTTATATGCTTTGGTATCAAATTCTTAACTCTTAATGCAATGATGACATATTTCCTAGCTATGATGTACATCATACTTGTGGAGTCACAAATGCATGGACTTGATCTCATCAAAAGTCCAAAAGAATTGATTGTTGATTGCTTGGTTTAATCTTACTACCTCATAGTGATATGAACACAAATTGTTGGATCATTGTTGATTTCACTATCTCCATCTCCAAGTCTTGAATTTAAATCATTTGAAATGGACATCTTGGTAGTAATTGATTAACCAAATGTGTTCATGTTGCTTAATTGTATTGAAAATCATTGATATAATGTTTCTTGCAACATGGTATGTGCGAATCATGCTTGAGTAGAGTGGTCATTGTTAAAATATTTAATAGCATAATTCTTCACTCTTTAGGACCTCCAATTAAGACTATTACCATCTTGCCATTAGTGGTTTAGGCAGATTTCCCTGATCAAATGAATACCTTTGTAAGGTCCAAAAATAAAAATTCAAATCTAAATTCCTTTTGGAATCTTGCCTATCTCAGACGATTCGAATTATCGTCTCGGACCGTCCGAAATGGAATTCTTCAGAAGTGTGGAAGTCATCCTCTGGAACATTCGAAGGTGCTGATGCTGTTTGCGAACCTCGGAACGTCCGAACAAGAAATGAACTTTCTTCGGAACGTTCGAAGATGCAAAACATGCCCTTAAATCTGGATAACCTCGGAACGTCCGAAGAATATAGTAACTTACTTCGGAGTGTTCCGAAGATGCGGAAACAACACTGTCTCGAGATTTATAAAACACGATCCGCAACCCTTTTTACTTCATTCCCTTCTTCCGTGTCTTCCCTTCTTCGACCCATCTCTCCCTCCGAGCTTTCTCAAGTCTCCTTCCAAGGTGAATCTTCAAATCTCTCCTCTCTTCTCCATTCACGTTTTCCTTCTGACAAAACTCATCTCCTTCTTGGGTAAGCATTCTTTCGAATCTTTCTTCGATTTTGGGAGCTCCTAATAGTTATTTTTGATAAAATCAGCTTATAGTTTGGGATTTTCCTGAATCCATTGGTAAGCTTACTTCTCCCTTGTTTTAGAACTGATTTCTTGAGCTTTTGGCTCAAGCTTATTCCAAGCTCTAGAGAAGAATCCCTAAGGAAGACTGATTTGCACTGATTTCACTGAAATTCAAGGGCCAAACAACCCAAAATCAGTCCTAAACTGATAATCATCTTGCTTTGGGTGTTAATTAAGTTTGTTTTATGTCTGCTTAGGGTCCTTCTCCTTCAGTCATCCATTTGATAATCTCTGTTGATGACTTAGGATTCTACCCTTGGTACCCTCTCTAGTTTTTCCTTGATTTGTTTTTCAAAATATGGATAAAGCTGCTCCCGACACTCACACCTATAGGAGACGACCTCTATTTCTCACCAATCCTCCTGAGAGACTTCTCATGAATGTAGTTCCAGAGATGACTGAATACATCACAAGAACTGGAATTACTTTTGAACGACATAGTGATATAAAATGTTTGGAACAATTTGATGTTCCACAAACTCTTGGGCGTATCAACTGGCTAAACATCTTGAAATGGGGTGGTCACTATCTTTCTCTTTCCAAAGGAATGTATGGTGCAATCTGTAGTGTAAACCGTGATCGTCCATCATTTACCATAAGCTTCACTAATGGATCCCAAGTACAGATTACACCAAGTCACATCTCCTCTCTTATCGGTGTATCCCTATGTCCTGGCGGCCTCAAATCTATTGAAGACTCTGTCCCTGATAGTGAAAGATTATGGGTAACTGAGAAATTATGTGGAGTATTCGTCGAATGGATTGGAGGCAATGCTCTCCATGCTTCCGAGCTTCTCCCTAAATTCCGTCTTCTGCACCAAGTGTTCCTCTTCAATGTTTATCCACGAAAGGGAAATAGAGGAGACTTGACTCCTCTTACGATAAATACACTGATTGCTGTAGATGCTGAACAAAACATCTGTCTTCCCTCCATAATCTGTCGGACCATCATTGATCATTGGTCTTACAAAGGTCATTCTGCTGCTCCTTTCAGATATCTCATGTCAGAACTGGCCAAGAAATTAGGCGTCCCAATTCCAGATGAGGAGACTATGTATCACAACCCTCTCAACAGAACATCTTTGCAGAAAATGGGACTCATTGAGTGCTCTCGTTCTCGAAGGACCATTCGTCCTCCTCAAGCACCCCCTGTTGTAGACGAACAAGTGCAGAATGCAGAACAAGCAGGAGGTGAAGAAGCCCATCAAGAGGAAGTACATAGTGAGCAGACACGAGAAGAACAAGCTCCTCAACCTCAACTTCTTCAACGTCTAACTGCCTTAGAAAGAGACATTGCAGAGTTGCGTGAATCTCATGAGAGGAACATTGTCGAGATTCGCGGAACCCAAGCAAGGCACGACTCATGGTTGAAACAGATTATGGATATTGTAAGCTGCAGACGTTCCGATGCCGATACTCCTTCCTCTTCTCGTTAGACCAGACCATGATGGGCTCGTTGACCTGTTTGGTCAAATTTTGGGGATGTATTAAAGCTCTTCGGCATGTAATATTTTGCAAATATGGAAATGTTCAAATTCTAAAAGGCTATAGTTATATTTTTTTAAGAGTTGAACGTTTGTCATTTTATTCATGGATGTTTTATAGTCTTGATGGTTGATGGTTGGGTATTAGTCTCATTCTTGGTCTTATGCATCTATGGACGGTTGGGTGAGCTCATTTGCTTTCATGGATGATGGTTGGAGTCTTATTTTTCCCAATTCCACATGCTTAACATTATATGATTCTTATATGATTTATAACTCCTTCATATAAGTCATTAAAAAGGGGAAATGACTTTTTCAGATATGAAAGATCTTATGGAGTTCAATTTTTTATTGTGGTAATGAATAATTGAATGGTAAGAGGAATACAAATTAAAAAAAAAAAAGGTTGGCTTTCTCATATGTCTTCATGAAAAATGAAATAATTTGTATATTCATATTGCTTTCATTAATGCATTACATGTGTGCATATGCATTTGGATGAATATTGATGAATTATCAATTGTGCTCACATGGATTGTGATTATCGCTTATATACGTTATAGTTATACTATTTTCATTTTGGCAACATATATCATTGTGTTTAAATTGGTATCAAATATATTTGGCCTCAGTTCATAACCATAGAACATTAAGAGAACTGTGTAAGACCATTAAAGTGATCATAATTGTATCTCTAATGAGACTTAAAAGTTAAATCTCTATCCATATATGGTATCACTTGGAATGATTTTGAAAATACTATTGGTTTTCCCTCTCTCTCCTCCCCTTCCCCATGCTTATAGTCATATCACATACTTTTTGGGGAATATGTCATTATCTTAGCATCACTCACTATATTTGACCTTATATAGTTGTATTTGTTTAGATGAATGATGAGATGTTATGTCATGCACCTCTAGACCTTTGTCACCCTCCAACATTAAGGGGGAGTAAATGTGAATACTTATTTGACAAGGTTTATGATAACCTGGGGACGTTATACTTATTCAAATGACCATTTCCAACTTGTGCTCCATGTAAAGCACTTGAAATGGTCCTTTGTCAATTTTTGACAAAAAGGGGGAGAAATATTGAGAAACATGGAGAAATATTGAGAAACAAAAATTCAATATTGGTATAAAAGATAGCAGGAGCAATTGTGATTTTAAGACATGCTTTAAAATTGAACACATATTGCTTATTATCACTAACCATTGGAGAGATCACTTTCCACCAAGAATATGCAGTTTATGTTGTGCTTATAGGAATATCACAGGCAAATTCTAAGGGGGAGCTGCCATGAGCCTTCAAGTCTTCAGACTTCATGCAGTCATGTCCAAGTGTTATTGAGATTATTGTAATATTTTATTTTTGTTCTTGGCATATACTTGTATTCATTTTAGTTTGTAACTTGTATTTGAGTCTGTATAGAGTATTCTCTAGGTTTTGTCACGAAATTGACAAAGGGGGAAATTGTTGGCCTAAAAGTTAAATCTGCCTCTCCTGAGTCAGACTGAATTGTCAATTCCGTGACTGTGTCCGACTGAGTCCTAAGTTGTCAATTTCTTTGACTGAGTCGTGACCGTCTACGTGTCTAAGACCTCATCTCTGGAAGTCATGCACATCAAATCAAGCTTGAAGCTCCACAAGACACGTTGTTTTGAAAGCTCGCACCAAAACCTAAAGAACTCTTTGAATGCCAACCATCACAGGTATATGGACCATAGGACTGACCTAGAAGCCTTATAAGTCTTTTTGGTTAAAATTGGAATAATACAAACAGGGTTTCTAATCCCACTCTCTGCCCTGTGGAGAGCTCTTGCGATCTACCAAATATCTCCATATTTTGTGTGTCCTTGCAATCTAAAATGTTCATTATAGTTAAATCTAACTAATTGCATATAACACTCATGAGCTCTCCACCATGTCCACGTTTTTCACAAAATCTCAAGTTTCTAACACTTAGTGGAAAATGGATTTCTAGGCAGCTCGGAACTTCCAAGAACATATCTCGAAATGTCCGAGGATCGTCCTTTCAGTTATCAGTTGTTCGGATTTCTGTGCATCTCGGAACTTCCGAGAACATATCTCGGAACTTCCGAGGATCTATCAGTTGTTCGAATTTCTGGGAAGCTCGGATCTTCCGAGAACATGTCTCGGAACATCCGAGGATATTCCTTCCATCTATCAGTTGTTGGGATTTATGGGCAGCTCGGAACTTCTGAGAACATGGTCTTGGAACATCCGAGGATATTCGGAACCCAGGCATTCCTGGGAACTTCGGACGTTCCGAACAGAAACCTCGGACGTTCCGAGGATCAGTCAAACTATCCGTTGCAGGGTCAAAATAGCTGTTATAATATAACCGTTGGGAATCCGACCGTTGCAACCTCGGAAGGTCCAAAGATAGATCCGTTGGAACTTTTCTAGCCTATAAATGTAAGGCTTTTTGGAGAGAAAAAAGATTGATGACTTGAGCCTAATTTATTCATACATTCTTCCAAGCTTTCCAACAACTTTCAAAGCTTACAAACTCCATAGTTATAATACTCTAACCTTTGATTCTTAATCTCAAACACATTAAAAGCTCTTATAGGCATATCTTGAGCATCTTATGCTCTAAGTTAAATGTGTTAAGTAGGTATTCTTTCTAGGGTCTTAATCCTCATAGGAAAACCTTTATTTACCCTAGATCTACTTGCTATCATCTTGGTTGAACTTCACTGGAGCATTTACATCAAGCCAGGAAGAGGAGGACATTCAAGAACCAGTCCAAACTACTTCAAGTAACTCAAGGCTAAGTTCTTGGTATATTTCGAAGTACAACTTCTTTCTATTAATTGTGAAATATTGTAAAGGGTTGGTGTAACCCTATTGGCTTTCAAGAGAGGTGTTCTCTTGGTGATTAGGTCGATCTACACCCATGAAGTAGATTAAGCTTTGTAATTGGTTTCTTCTCCACCCTTGAAGGAGAAGGTTAGTGAAATCTTCAAGTGGTGCACTTGAGGAGTGGATGTAGGAAAGGTTGCCGAACCATGTAAAAAATCATTGTGTCATAATTCTCCATCTCTTCTCATCTCATTCACCTTATTTTGTGCACTTACTTTAGCTCATATCTTATTACACACATAATTTGTTTAAACTCAATCTTGCTTGTAAATCACATTTAGAATATTAATTGAGCAAATTTGTGTTGATTAATCATTAAAATGCCCAATATTTAAATAGATTTTAAAATTCCCCAATAGTCCTATTCACCCCCCTCTAGGACTATTCTAGATATTTGGCTAGCTTGACCAACACTTAGTTTGTATTGACTTCATATTTTGCACTACTATGTATTCCGTAGTTAGCCTGATGATGTTGTAAGGATAATTCATTGTTGGAATTATGTGTTTCTGGTTGTCTCTTTTGGGTAGACTTATGGTATGTATTTGAGTTCACATATTGAGATCAAGTGTGACCTTTGGGCCTAATCGTTGATCCGGTCCAGTTAGAATTCTTGAGTTTAATAATAAAAAAAAAAACAGTGATGTTCCGAGCCCACTTTTCGGGTCAGGGCGTGACAATTTTCCTTAGATGGTAGAATCCCATCCTTAAGAAATCACTTTGATTAGATTAGTGAAACCACATTTTAAACTCTTTTAAATTTAATGATTTTAAATTATGTTTTTAAACTATAGACTTTTTCATCCTATCTAGACGAACGGTATTCCATCGGTTGGGCCTCTTAAAAAAGTCTAACATCAGTATAAGATTAAGAAAAAAAAAATCAATTGAATCGGTTTAATAAAACCATATTTTAAAGCTCTTCAAATTTTGATGTTTCTTAAATTATTTTATAATCCTTCAACTTTTTAACCTTATTTTAGTGCCTATTTTTGTCTAATGTGATGAAGTGAGATTGAAAAAAATTACCTTAATAGATTGATGAAGCCACATATTTTAAACTCACTAAAATTTTAAGAAGCTATGAAAAAAACTAATAAATTTATTTAAATTATAAATATTACAATCACGAAGAAAGTGGTTGGTGTAATCAGGGGTTTAAAAACCGCCCTGGCCGATATATCGGCCGGTAAGTTTCTCTCTCATCCGTTTTTTTTTTTGTGAATTTTTGTTCGAATTTTTTTGGATAACGTCAGAAAATTTGGGGCTTCTTGAAAATATAATTTTTTCATTAAATATCAGTCATATACATATTCAAATTATTTATTTAAGTTTCGAATACGAGTAATATTAAAATTAACAATAGATGATGTTAACTTATAAAAACATGAAAATGTCCCATCAATCCTCTCATGTCTCAACAAGAAGTAGATCCTATGATATAATTAATCAATCTTAGCATAATTTTTAATGAGATTAGTGTCACTTATTATAATTTTTAATTTATTGAATAGTATTTTAAAATTCAAATCATGTTTTTAAAATTTTCAAGAAGTGGTAATAAAAGGTAAAATAGTATTTTATAAGTGAAGACCTTTGAATAATATGGTATTTTTTTTTTAAAAGGGATTTCGATTATCTTAGCTTAGACTAACAAAAATTGATATCAAAGTAGACTATTAGTTATCTATCAAAATTTGAATTCATTTTAAGTAGATCTCAATGAAATTGAATTTCATATAAAGAGTTCGCTCTATCTTAGAGGTAGAAATTTTAATGGGTTTAAAAATAATATATTAAATCTAATAATAATGATTAGTGCTAATACTTCAAAGTTGAAAACTTGAAATCACTTGAGTTTCACCAAATAAATCAAAGCTTGACTAAATTTTCTCAAAACAAATGTAATATTACTATGGATCCAACTCTTCATATGGATAACCCGGGACGTAGAAATAAAATCTTGCATACGTCTCTTCCGGAAGTCGCTCATCATTAGACGTGTAGTCGGATGTTGACGATGGATTGTGATACTGCCAACTATCAGATGAGGGTTGCGAATGACGATCTGAAATCGACATGGACTGCATATTACTGGATAATGAATTACGTTGCATGAAATTTATATTTTTTCACAAAACTTTATTTCTAAAATCAGAGGGGTGTTTTATAAAAAAAATCAGCAATTTTTCCCAATAATTACTATTTCTTAATTCTTATAATGTTTTGTAGTACATTATAAGGGCCATTTCACTTTAGAAAATAAAAGAAAATGCAAAAAAAACACTAATCTGCATGAAAAAAATAGCATACATTCATAATAACTTCTATGCTAAATGTTTAAGCATAAATAAATCAGTAACAATAATTAATAATCCATATTTCTAAAACAACAACATATTACAAAAAATGCATTAAATATTAAACTATACATTAAAACCATAAAATATTTAGATCAGAAGGCTTAAAAGTAAAAATGGAATAAAAACTTACATGAAATGAAGATCAATCTATGAAATATACTTTGAACAGAATCATCTTCTAAGATAAGCCAATAATACACAAGGATTTCCAATGAATCCGGATGAACGTTTGTAAGATGGGGATAGGAGTTAGAAAATACCATTGCTGAATGAGTGAGTTTCTCAATGATTTAGTGGCTGAATGAAGAGATGTACAGGGTATTCATATAATGGAGGAGTTCGGCTGGTTTGGATTCACAGGTTTTTGAAATATTAATAAAAAATTCAGGCGTGGGAAACATCAAGAATCCCACAGCCTGTTGGACTTGATGGCTGGTAGGAATCCCTAGGGATATTTTGACTGATATATCACGCGATATATCGGCCGTGATATATCGCCCGATAATCCATCAAAATATCGCCGATATTAATATTTTATTGGTGTTAACTGTTGCCGTTACAGACCGATATTCAGGGATATCGGCTGATATTCTAAACCGATAAACGGTCCAAATATCGGCCGATATTAGTACATAATATCGCCAATATCTGGTGGGGCCCACTACCGATACATTTTTTTTTTAAAACCACTCTTTCCAGCCCGATAATTAGTTTATCGGGCGATAATTGATCCGATAAACGGGCCGATATATCGTCCGTAGCGGCCAATATCGTTCTTATTTTTTTAAAAAAAAAAATTCAGAAATAAATGCTAAAAACCGATATCTATAAATATCGGCCGATATTGTAGCCGATATTTAAGACCGTTTATCGGTCATATCGACCGATAATACTACTGTACGGCCGATACATCTCGTATCGGTCGATATCGTTTGGTATAATAAAACCGATATATATATATATATATATATATATATTGGCCGATACGATATGTATCAGCCGATATTTGAACCCATGGGTGTAATGGGTAGGGTCTGATATGTGTTTTAGAATTGACAATGTAGAACCTACTTAAGCTTATTGTGATTATTACACTCAAAAGTTATAGACTTGAATGTGAAATTATTTAAATGAATCTTAATTTGATAAAAAAAATCGTGCCTTAAGTTTCTCAAAATTCATAAATTTGACATTATCTGATCTGAAAATTTTGAATTTAAGTCGTATATCTAGAGGTTTTCTCGAACCCTAAATTGTAGAAGAAGGATGCAGGAGGTGACAATTGGTTACCTTTATAAATCACTACTTCAAGCCTCAAGGATACCCTAAAGGTTTTCAGACACTTCTGAAAGAAAACCCTAAGGCTGCCGTTTCTTTGAGGAACAGGGGAGAACGATGGTAGCCCTCGTTCTCCCCCGTATGGCAACGAAAAATCCAGAAAACTTCTCCCTCTTCGTCTCCGTATTCCTCTCTTTTCCTTTCTCAGCCGAAAACCCTTTTCCCGGGACTGTACCATCACCGTTTCCCGCGACTCTTTCTCTGTTTCTTCTCTTCTACAGGAGGCGAGAGAGGCGAAGTTCTTCGAATCCACTGTCACTTTCCTTTTCAGGTGACGAATCTGTGAATTTCTGCACTTTTTTCTTTTAATTTTGTTGTTGGATCTGTGCTTTTACCTGTTCGAAGATCTCTCTCTCTCTCTCTCTTCCTATTTCCCCTTTGCTTAAATTTCCCTGCAATTTCAGTTTCTCCAAGCACCCCTTTTTGCAATTTCTCTCCTTTCTGAATTTCATTTGACAGTTTGTTTGAAGAAGTAACTGTCAAATGTAGATTTTCCCTGGCTTAGGCACATTTATGTAAAAAATTGTCTTTGCAAATGAAGAAATGATTTCTGCTTGAATTACTTTCATTATTCCATTGTTCATCTTACCAATAACAGGTTACTGTAATTTATTTTGTTATTATTTTTTTCTGGGTTTGAGTTGGGACTTTCATCGTAATTTTTCTGATGTCATTCAATCCAATTGGTTACTTTCTAGATATTTTTTAAAATTAAATTTCATGTTTGTTTCATGAATAAGGTAATCTGGGTTTTGTCAATTTGGTCGTTCTGTTACAGTTTATTAGTGTTTACTCTATTTTTTATAATTTCTTTATCATTTCAATGAAATCTCTTTTTGTTTTTGGGATTTGGTATAATATAGGATTTAAGTGACAAAGAAGATAGTTTTAGTTATGTTTCTTGTTTGTATGTATTAATCTACACCTTTGTGCTGAGTACGTAAAGCTTATTTTGTTTATTTAGTTTCTATTTTGCTTATGTGATCATTTGGGTACAATGGGCAACATTTTCAATTTCAATTTATTCAATTCTTTTAACTTAAATATTTAAAATCTGATACCGTTTAATTAGGCTTTATCTTAGGATTATTGATCATTTTTATTAATTGAGCTTTATACTGTTTAAAACTTGATTTTTGTATATTTTTCGTTTTGGTTTAACATTGAGTTCATGGTTTTGATTTGTTTTTCATCTCTTGCCTTTGTTCTGTTTGTCTGCGCTGATTTTACTGAACTTCTCTTTGCTCGAGGGTTTTTTACTGTTAGTTTTTATTTGATGGATATTATGTAATAATTATGTTTTATAAATTTTTTATTTTATTTTTTATATTATATGAATTACTAAAATCATTGATTCTTATAAAATTGATAATATGTAAGGTTTTCTCTATTGACCGTTACCAATTAGGATTTCTTTCCCTTAGGGTAAGTTATTTTCCTCTTGTAACCAACCAAACAAATAAGATGAGGGAAACCTCCTGTAAGGAAAACCTCTACAAAAGGGAAACCCCTATGAAATTTATCTCTCATCCAACCACAGCCTCAAAGAAGAGGTTTCTAGATATTTCCAACCATGAAGGATACCTCCTGCAAACGAGTGGTGGAGCCTTTCTCCTTTTTGATGGCCATAGTCGCAGCCCTTCTCCCTACATGCGGTGGCATATTCTCTTTTATTTTTTTTCTTTCTTTCTTCTTCTTTTCCCATTTTCATTTTCATCTTCTTTCTTCCTTTTCTTTGTATTTGGTGTCTCCTCTTCCTTTTCTAAATTTCTTTTTCTTTTTATTTTGCTTCTTCCCTTTTTTTCTTTTTTCTTTCATCCTCTTTTCTTCTTCAATCTTTTTTGTATGTCCGTGTTCTTTATGGCATTATTCTATTGAGCTCTTAATTTTATTTTAAGATATGAAACTTGTTTTGTCTTGATTTAGAAATTTTTGTATGTGCATTTCCATTCTTATACTAAATTGTGTTAACCCAATTTACAGGAAGAAAATGTCACGAAGTAGCTATGACAGAAGCAATTCCGTTGCATAAATTCTTGCAAAGAGGAAGAAGATCAACCATGAAATTGACTCTTTTGAGAAACGATTTGGAATACTACCTTCAAGGCTCAATGGAGGCTTCAGTAGATGTCCAACATGGTGATGTGGAAGAAGAGTCTATGGATCACCTTCAAGACTACATGAGGACATCATGTTTGATGTGGAAGAGCTAATGAGAGTGCTAAATGATGATCTTGGTGGTGGTTTTGGATAACAGAGGCCAGACTTAGAACATTGGATCATGATATTACTGATTGCTGAATGGGTCTGGAATGTAGATAATGGAAATGGTAGATGATGATCTTGATGATGGTTTTGGACTGCTATGGATAGACTTGGATTGTGGATTAAATCTCAATAAACTATTGAGAACAATGGATCAAGATCTGCAGCATGGAAGAACTAATGAGAACTAATGATTCATTGTTCTTCAACATTGAATCCACATTCCAAGTCTGTCCATTCTAGTCCAAAACCACCATCAACACCATCATCTACCATTTATCATGATCCAATGTTTTCAATAGACTCTTAACAGAGAATCCATGGTCCAAGTCCTGGCCTCTGTTGTCCAAAATTATCACCAAGATATCATCTCGCACTCTCACTAGCTCTTCCACATCGAACATGACGTCCTCATGGTAGTCTTGAAGTTGACCCATAGGCTCTTCTTCCACCTCACATGAGGGACATCTATTTTTACATTTGTAACCAACAAGCCCTCATTGAGCCTTAATTGTGAATTTAATGCGGACATATTGAGATGGATGGACCCAAGCTCTTCTTCTACCTCATCAGACCTATTGAGATTGATGGACCCAAGCTCTTCTTCTATCTCATCATGTGGGACATTTACTGTTGCATCAGTTACCAGCAAGCCCTTCATTTTGAGCCTTGGACTGTGAATTTAATGTTGATGACCTATTGAGATTATCCTATTTATGGGTTTGGATCTGCACAGACCTTGTTTGATTATTTAGTGGAAAATGATGAGTGCACTTATGAGGATAATTGTGATTTCATATGTATTTCATTTTTCAGTTGAGTATATGCTATATGTTGAGTTGATTCTCTATATTGACTTATTTCTATGAAGATGAAGGATTGCATTTTTTTTTTATTCATTCTTCTTCCCCTTCCTTTAATAGTGGAGGAGTAGAATGCTCATGATAATTGTTATATTATATTTGTTTTTATACTACATCATCATGCTTCATTTGATTCGATAAGCCCTAAAGCTCAGAGAATGTTAATGTCATCAGTGCTTCTATCTTCATAGATTAGTCCCCCTATCCCTATTGCACCAAGTTTACCTCTCGTTGCCCCATCGATATTGAATTTACAAAAACTTTACATAGGTACTGACCACCTCACCTTCGGGTTTCCTACCCTTTCTAATCCCCCTCTTGCACCCCTCCCTTGATAGATAGAAGTCCTCTAGGTGATAGACTAGCAAACTCCTTGCAAAGTGAGAGCCACCCTACTAAAAGCCACTTAACATTTTCGAATACTTCTCTTATGAAGCTTGTACGTACCTTCAAAAACCCAGAGAAGAGTAGTTGGAGCCAACCCCCACACCCACCCTATGCTTACCTCTAAAGGTAACTCCAAATCACTTTGAAACGACATCTCCCTACACAGCTCCCTAGGGTCCACAAACAGCAAAATAGGTTTAGGAAAAGATGCCAAACGTTCCCTGTGAACCGGTATCTACACAACAAGTCGTGCACTATAACATCTTCTTCCCCACATAGCGAATACAGTTCCGAAACTCCTTCAGGAAGAATACCACTCTTCGAGATAGGATCTAATTAAAATCTTCCCTTTCAAAGCTGCTGCCACACAAAGACCTGAATCGAATGAGGGATCTTATTGTTCAAAGAGAAATTGCAAGCCGGCAGGGTATTTGGGCCTGAAGAATATGTTCGAAGAATAGATTTAATTGAAAAAAAATCCTTGTTTCGAAATAATAAGTTAAGTAGATTCAAAACTGGATGAATACCGGGTCCTAACACAAGTCTCATGAAATCTATGGCTTGTAATTGATGGGTCTAGTTGGGTTTGGACATCAATACATTTTCTCTTAGAATTTTTAATATAATCCTATTTTTTTTCAAACAATTTTGAATAAGAACAATTCATTTATTAAATAAATGAAAATACTCAATTCAAACTTTATTTTTATGTCCAATTTGTATCATGTTGTTCGGCTTATTGTAAATCGTGAGGTTAGATTGTCTATGCTGTCCTTTAACCCAATGATAGATCATTAGACCAAATCCAATTGTCCTCCTCAAACCACATCTTATTGTCCCTTAGGAGCCTTATCAAAGTTCAATAGTGGTCCTCTTCAAAATCCCTTAAGATGAATAAAATGGACCATTGTGTCCCTTGGGGGCTGCTCCAAGTCTCTTAGACCTCTCTTTTCTTTGTACTTGGTTTGCTTATTTAATGAAATATTTTTTACTGTTAAAAATAAATAAAATGGACCATTGTGGTGCACACCATTGGGCTCGTATTATTTGTTAACTAGGGCATCCTTATTTAGAGCTGCTCTAAAGAGCCTAGAGAATACCTCCTTAAGGGGTCGCTCTCCTATCCAATTACCTTTCCAAAAGATAACTCTCATCACTCTTACTCACCAAAACCTTAATGTCCATTCAGAAAGGCTTCACCTATCTTTCCCTCACCATTTCCTAACCTAGCTAAAGCTCTCACCACCAAGGAATCGACCTTAGCTGTTGCTGTCCTCCAGTATCCTCACCATATCTAGGCTACTAGCCCATGTTACCTAATTCCATTCACCTTGCTTATGATCTGAAGACGCATACTTTTCAAGAAGGATCTAATGACAGGTAAAAGTATATAAATGTAGCATACTGAAATCATAAAAAAAAAGGTTTTCTCAATATAGTAAAAGAATAAAATAAGAAAAAATGAAAGCAGATGAAGGCAAGATTAATTGTTAACAATATATATTTGGGTGTTTAACATTAATGCATCAGCATATTGGTTGCCATATTCTAGATTTGTCCAAAAGATGGACATGCATTTATGTCCAAAAAGTCCTATTTTATATGATTATTTAGACAACTGGAAAACTATTTCCTACTGTCCATTTGTTCTTAAAATGGACGGCATATTTGATAAGGTTTTTTTCTGCTTTCTCTGTTTGTATTTGCACATCTCGTCTCTTTATCTATTAATATATAAATTATTTTAAAAAAAAATTATATAATGGCAGAAACATTATATACCCGTTAGCAGCATTGATAAAGAAAGGAAGATTTGACACCTATATTGCAAATTCCATCATACTACATTGTTTTTTTTAAGACCTAGGTATCTAATTTTTGAAGTATGTGTAAATCTTCTAATTTGCATACAGCGAGTATAGAAACTTTTTTTGTGTTGAATGAGATTTAATCTCAGGACCTCCCAGATAAGGGCGAAAATTGACCTGAATTGGATAAGAGATAATCGTCTCTCATGTTTACATCTTTGTCTGCCTTTGCTCCTTCCCAGCAAAGAGAAACTAACACTATAATAGATGTTTATACACCCAAAATAGCAAGGGGTTTGAATAGTTTAGCTGAAGAATGGTATATTATTTTTAGCCCATTAAATGTTGAGTCTAAAGTGGTGTGAAGGACATTTAAATGAGAAATGTAGGTTAAATTTTTACACCTTTGAAATCTTAAATCAACATCACCAACTACCCATCAAGGGCAAATAAAGTGGGAAACCAATATTCCTCCTAATACAATTTCAATTTACATAGCGATAAAAATCCACATTGAAATATACAAGCATCCATTCTGTCAAAATTGTTGAACACCTAGTAATCTGGGTACATTCAAGCAAATCTCAAGCATTTTTACTGAGGATAAGTTTTCACCTAGGTGTCATCGCCCATTGGTTGAATCTTCCCTTGAACCTCTCTACTATAAGACCCCTAGAGCTTTTGGAGGGCTTACGATCGCACAACAGAAGACCCAAATAGGAAGTCGAGAAGATATCAACTAGTTCATTAATTTTGCCATGAGACAATGTACTACTATCATTTCACTTTGGGTAATGATTTTTGTATCGTGATATTAACTCACGATGCACTAAAATTACGTGTAATCCCTATTTTGTCCGAGGGTGCTCATCTTAACACATAGGGCTGCAACTCGGGTCGGGCGGGCGGGGTTTTAATAAACCCAACCCTAACCCATGTCACAACATATTGAACCCGACCCGACCCGACCCGACCCGAATTAAAAATCCGATTTAGTCAACCCGACCCGACCCGAATTTATAATACCCTTAACCCGACCCGACCCGACCCGACCCGACTTGACCCGCGTTGCAGCCCTACTCTCTATGTTAGAGTAACCAAGCTAGTGTAAGTATGACCACGGCGCCCTAGCTTACCATGTGACTATCGATCCCTTCTATTTGCCTCGATCCACGAAAAAGAAAAGCTCTCTCCCCCACGCGATGCAATACTAACTGTTAATGCGATACAACTGCCACCCGGACTTGAAACACCCTCTTAAATTCCGTTTAATACTGCAGACGATGTCACTTCACCTCAGCCTCCTCCTCTCGGCTCTCGTCGGCTTCGTTTTTTTTTCTATCTTTTACTTTCACAACCTTTGGATAGAGGTACGAAGTTAAGAAATTCGGGTCGGGTTGAAATTTTAAGATCTCAGCCCAACTCGACCTGAATTTCGTTCGGGTTTTTCTTTTCTCAACCCAACCCGACCCGCATGATTTTATTGACCCGACCCGAGTTTCAGCCCTACTAATACAGGAATAATCTTTTAGGAGATACGGATTTTTCGGACTTCTCACTTTGCCACCATTCGTTAGTCCGAAAAATTCAAAAAATCAGACCGGATCACTTTCTAGTAAATTGGTGCACCGATTTGGACTCTTTCACGTCTTAAGAAATCGGTGCACCGACCATATCACTTTTCTCAAATTTTCATTTTCTAGTAATCTGATCGGTGCACTGGACCAGTACAAAAGTGAACCGATTTCTGAATGTTTGATTTTTTTTTTTTTTTTATGGATAGATGGAGGTAAAATGGGAAGTTCACTAAAATCTGTGTCTATTAAAATAATTTTCTCGTGTTAGAATGTCCACCTTTGTGAAAAGTTTCGTTCCATCCAGCCTTTTCTCCCGTTTTCTCCTTCAGAAGATTTTGTTTCCCAAAATGTTTTTCTTCACCCAATGCGTCCCTCTTCTCTCTCTTCCTTCTGGTTTTCTTCCTCCTCATTCATATCACGCAACATGCAACCCCTCATCTCCCTCTTGTTCGCTGCAGTCCCTCTTCTCTCTCTCTCCCTTCTCGTTCGTGTTGTCCCTCTAATCTCTTCTTGTTTTCCAACTCTCCTTTCCATGGTAGCAGTCTCTCTTCTCAACCGATGGTCTCTATCTCTATTACTGTCTGCATATGCCTAGCACAGATATTAGCTTAAACCAACAATTTGTCTGGGAAACCTCTTTTACCATTGCACTCGGTTCATCCAGACTTGTAATGGAGCTTCAATTTATTTATTGAGGTTTCAGAATACCTTGTTAGCTTGTCTCTTATCCTGGACAATCAATTCTAGCTGAAAAAACCAGATATGATTATGAGATGGACAAAATTTGGTATTCATTAAACAAACACGGTACATGCATACAGAATTACAAATTCGTATACTTCTACCAATGTCCATTCATTGCTAGCAGTGCAGGTTAATAAGCAATTATTAGCCCAAATTACTTGAAATACCAAGATCAGAGAGCTACACATTAGAATGGATACTATCAGAAAAGAGTTGCTGAATGACATTGTTACAATGATCACTATCAAGTGAGGCAACAGTCACAGGAACAATTTCTGGGGTCATGTAAGCCCAAAACCCTGTAAATGCCACACAAAACTGGAACAGAAACAAATGATTTCCTTATTGACAATCACCAGCCGTCCAAGAGAACTGCTGATTTTCAGCAGGAAAATCAGGATGCACAATCCAGCCGTGATGCTACCAGCGGAGCTGCTGAGTTTCAGCCGACAAATCATGAGAGAAATCTAGCCAAGAAATCCTCCATTCTTTCTCATCTTATTTAGTTCTTTCTCTTTATATATACAGTAGGTTGTACCATCGCTGATATACAAAAGGACATTGTAAAATACAGTGGCAATACAAAAAGTCTCCCAAAAGAAAAGTGTAGGGAGAACCATTTGTTTTTTCGATCCCCTGTTTCTATTGTCTTTACTCCTCGCTTCCGTACCATGTGATATCTAAGAAAAGTAAGATTTGGAACTTACTATATCAGAAAGAAATGATATTTTTTACATCTTGTTATCCCTTTCATTTATCTCATTCTATTTCCATGCAGACTATGCAATTATATTTTACTAGCCTGTACAAACATTGGAATGCCAACAACTGTAAGTCCCTGTGTTAATCTCCAATTGTAACTAGCATTTGCAGTTAAAATTTAAAAAGGATCTTTTTTCCAAGGAAGTACTTTCCTTTCCACCTCCACCAACCTTTAAAAAAAAAAAAAAAACAGAACGGAAACTTAAGGGGAAAGCAGAAGGTGAAGCCCAACAGAACGGAAACTTAAGGGGAAAGCAAAAGGTGAAGCCCAATTCAAGGATGGAAAAGAGTGGAAAACGAGAAGAGTGATGCAGTGCAAACGAGAGGGAAATGGGAGAAAAGGGACGCGTGCGAAGGAGAGAGAAGAGGAAGGGATTGCTGCCATGTGAGGGAGGGATAAAACAGATGGAAGCAGCTGGGAGAGAAATGGTCGCTTGCAACGCTTTTGGAAAAGGAAACGAAACGTGGAAAGAGGAGAGAAGTAAGGAACTAAGAAACAACACCTTCACTGCTGGACTTTGCAATTTGGATTACAAACTCTAATGAGCAACAACCTCCGAATCAAGAATTTGCTCGACTCCAAATCGGTACGGGTAAACTGCTCAAAAGAAAAAAAAAAAGGGTTTGGGGAAAGGAATCCATTGAAGCTAAAATGTTAGGGATTAGGAGAGCCAGGCCCAGGCCCTGTCTATAACGAAGTAGGCATGGTGGTGGAAATATGATCGTCCAAGAGAACTCACATTGTTTAGGAATAAGGATATCTGGATGGCATGTAGGGAAGAATGGTTCAATTAATACGAAATCTTTGCTGCCATTTATCATCTCCTCTGTGGATCTCTTTTTAGAAGCATCTTTCAACTCCCTCCCTTTTTTATTTTCAAAGATGGACCGGGTAGCTCAAAAGCCCTGTGGGGTCAGGGGACTATGGACAATATCAAACTTGGCAGGTAGAAGAGGAGATCCAATGGTCCTAACCGTATATCTTCAACAAGACATGGAAATCGTAAAATTCGTGTCTGTATACACAAAATGTCCATGGGAGGAATCACTGAGCTACTTAGAATTTTCGCCATATTATATTATCGTAACTCTATAAGTCTAAATCTCAAATGTTCTAATTTTCAAATATTTGAATAAAGCTTCCAATATAAAGTTTCCAAGTTAGTGGTTATATATTGGCTAGGTGATATATATCATCGATATCGGCGTATAGGTGATAAATACCATTTTGGCAATATATGAGCCTCTATCATCTGTTTCTTTTTTTAATTTCTTTAAGAAAAAAATTAATTGAAAAGTGGGAAAAAAAAGGGAAAAACCTAGGGTGAGCATATTTTTCTTAAAATAAATGTCATTTTTAGGGAAACAACATGAGGAAACACCTAATGTGAAATTCTGTTTTCGAGTATTTCCTAGTGATATATATCTTTTAGGCTGGGCATACAGACCCCCTCTTTCTGTCAGCAGACACCGTATTTCAATTTTATAGTGAAAATTATGTTTTTGCTCTTCCGCATTTTGATAGTTCGATTAAACCTCCCGTGTATTATCGTCCGATCAAATGACTCCATGTAAAATGGAATCGTCCGATTGAACATTGTGGAGAGAACTTCAATCGGACGATTCTAGGAATTGTCCTAACGAATGTTGTGGAGAGCGATTTTCAAAAGATGTCGTTTGTCGACTGATTTTTACAAACAAGGTATCAAAATTCATCTACTTTAAATTTTATGAACTCCGTGACTGATTTTAAATGAAAAGGGTATAGTTTTAGACTTCAAAATCGTACCCAAAGAATTAAGAAAAAATGACATTCCTTCTTAATTCTTTGGGTACAATTTTTTAAGCCAAAAACTATACCCTTTTCATTTAAAATTAGTCATAGAGTTCATAAAATTTAGAGTAGATGAATTTTGATACATTGTTTGTAGAAATAGGTTGAGAAACCGTCTCGTTTGAAAACCTGAGCAAAACGCGCAAAGGTTACAGTTGTCAGAGGTCGTTTCTCGACCAATTTTTATAAACAAGGTATCAAAATTCATCTACTTTGAATTTTATGAACTCTGGGACTGATTTTAAGTGAAAATGGTATAGTTTTGGACTTCAAAATTGTACTCAAAGAATTAAGAAGGAATGCCATTTTTTCTTAATTCTTTGGGTACGATTTTGAAGTCCAAAACTATACCCTTTTCATTTAAAATCAGTCCCGAAATCCATCAGAATTTTGAGTAGATGAATTTTGATACATTGTTTGTAGAAATAGTTTGAGAAACCGCCTCGTTTGAAAATCCGAGTAAAAGCACAAAGATTACAGTTGTCAGGGAGGTCGTTTCTTGACCAATTTTTACAAACAACGTATCAAAATTCATCTACTTTGAATTTTATGAACTCCGGGACTGATTTTAAGTGAAAAGGGTATAGTTTTGGGCTTAAAAAATTGTACCCAAAGAATTAAGAAGGAATAACATTTTTTCTTAATTCTTTAAGTACGATTTTGAATTCCAAAACTAATACCCTTTTCACTTAAAATTAGTCTCGGAGTTCATAAAATTTAGAGTAGAAGAATTTTGATACCTTATTTGTAAAAATCGGTTGAGAAACGATCTCTTTTGAAAATCCTTCTCCACAACATTCGTTCGGATGATTCCTAGAATCGTCCGATCGAAGTTCTCTTCACAATGTTCAATCGGACGATTCCATTTTACATGGAATTGTTCAATTGGACGATGATACACGGGAGGTTCAATCGAACTATCAAAACGCGGAAAGGCAAAAACATAATTTCCACTATAAAATTGAAATGCTGTGTCTGCTGACAGAAAGAGGGCGTGTCTGTATGGCTAGCCATCTTTTATTGTAATTTATAAAAAAATTATAGTAAAAATTTATGAGTTTCATAAAAATATTGAATATTAAAAAATTTAGACACACTCTAAAAACTATATCAAATCATATTAAATGCTCTTTATTTAATTGTAGAAGTATTTGTATATTATTTCATTGATTTTTCCCGTAAGAAACTAGAAAATGGGAAGTATCTTAGAAAATCTGATTTTTATTACTTTTTAAGAAAAATGTTGATACCGTACAAAGTATGTGAATCACATTAGCACATCGCACATCTCCAGTGAATTCTATAAGCATTGAATTTTATTTCATAAAAAATCCTTCATTTAAGATTATCTTAGAGTTGAAATTCAAATAAATTGATGAAAATAATTTAAAATGGTCAAGTTTTAAGTGGAAAATGTTAAGTATTGACAAATACCATTAAACTAAAATAACTTGCAAGTCATACCCTGCAACATTCAACTTGAAAAAAAGTCGAAATTATTTTTTTAAATTAAGAAAATTAAGTCGATGTTAATGCAACCAAAATGCGACCAATACGACCGGCATAGCCCTTCTATGGATGATTAATTGCATATTGGCCGATATATACCGACAATTAAAATTTTGATTTTTATTGGTTAATACGCAATCTATCGGCCAATATTTGTATCATTGTTCCAAACATAAAACATTTAGAAAAGAAATTAGAAATTTGTAAATATCAATCAATTCACGTCATTTTTTATCTAATTTACAGTATAAATAAAGCTTTTTCGTTTCAAACTGAGTCTTTAGAAATTAGTTTTTCTAAACTTTTTTATACCAATAGAATTACATTTGATACATATATTTATATAAAATAGTTGAAGTTTTAGTCCCTAAATATTTCTAATAGTATATATCATATCCATTTTTATACTAAATTTTTAATCATATTTTTAAAAAATAAACATTATTAGATTATTTTGAAACCATACTTTCACCATAGGCAGACTGCCGAGTAAAACCTTGAGTTATTATTCCTTAGATGCCTAAGTACGAGAGTTATAACAATTTGAAGAGGTCGAAATCAAAATTCAAAAAATCTGAAAAATTCATTTATATATTACCCATTATGGTAATTTGTGGGTATTTTGATCAATCGGATTCTAAAAGAGTTTTGTATAAATCATATATCAACAATCAGTAATTAATCATTATAAATCATTCAATTTAAGACAGCAAAATGAATAGTAAAAAATATATTAAAATTAATAAGTCTATACAAGAAAATGAGAAATTAGAAGATTGTAAATGAAGGAATTGAACTAATTTTGTTAAATTATCTGGAAATAATCCAACACTATTTGATTATCTCATTATACTGTTAATAAATCTCAACCAATAAGAAACTTATAACCTTTGTCTTTCGATTCTCAAATAATTTTTATATCCATATGCTTTTTATGATATATGCAATCAGCAATCTTTCTACAGGAGTTTTGTGTAATAAGAAATGAGTTTTAGTGTATCACCAATTTTACTCTTACCAGCTCACTTATCAGGAACATAGAGTAAATCGGTTCGCCAAGTGACAAGCAAGTGATCTGATAAGTGAGCCGATTTGTTGTTCATTTCTTTTTTTAATTTTTCAGTACGACAAGTGCGAAGGGTAAATTGACAATATACTAAAATTCGTGTCTAAATATACAAAATTCTATTGAGAGGATTGCTGGCTCTTATTTAATATCAAAATTTTCGTTATTTACAAATGTTAATAAATTGCACGTAACCTTATAAAGTTATACACTAATACTCGTATAAAAATATTTTTTTTTAAATTTAAAATTTTCAAATCAAACGTCAAAGTAACTCCCAACTCTACGACCGCTAAGCGTTTTCCGCTTCCCAATCACAACTCGCCACGTGATCATGTGATCTTTCGACCGTTTAAGAGGATCCCAGTCAAAAGCACGGATCAACCAATTCCTTTCATTCATTTCTTTCTTCTTCCTTCCTCCCTCTGTTCTCTAGTTTTGGTAAGCGATCTTAGTAAACGAAATCTTCTTGCTTTCATTTGTTGGTTCTGCTGAAATCTTCCGCCTTAGCTGTCATTCTCTACATTGGCTCTTGAAATCCAAGGTAAAAATCCAACTCCCGCTTCCCTCTCTCTCCCTCTCTAAACCTAGAATCTCTCTACTCCCTCTGTATCTCTTGTTGGCGTGAGTTGTTAATTAGAGGAATTATAGGAGGAGTCATGACCTGTAAATCCCTTGATACAAGGGTCAATCGTGATTCTGTCATAAAATCAGGGTAGACAGATATAGGCATTTTATGTATATAAATATACCTCTCAGTCTGTGTAATTAATTCATAGAAGTGAAATATACAGGAAAATATTTTTCCATGACTTGTGACATAGTATCAGAGCCAGGTTCGATATCTTTTCATAGGAATCGAAATTTTTTTTTTTCCGTCTTGTTAGACAGGATTTTATCTTCCAATTTTTTTTTCTCTTCCCGTGTCAGGGAGAGACTTCCCGATCGACGTTGTTGTTGTTCCTTGTTCAGCCATGTCTTCACTTCATTCAGCCGCTATGCGACTTCCCGATCGACGTTGCCCTCTCGCCGATCTCTCCGAATCCCGCCCACTTTCTCCACTGCGATTCCGCTCCGGTTTACTGCCGACGCTTCCGCTCCGGTCTGCTGCCTGCGCCCACTGCTGTCTGCTACCTGAGATCGAGATGTGCCTCAGATCTGCTAAGCGTGTGCCGCTCTGTGCGAAACAGGGCTCCCGTGCCCTCTCTGTTTTCCGTCAAGGCTCCCTGCTTTCGGTGTTGCTATCGCCTGTACTCACCTCAGATCTGCCGATCTCTTCTCTCCCACCAATCCGGCTGCCGAGAACTGCGGTCAGCCTTAGTTCTCGCTCACGCCTTTGCCGGTTGCCGCTCGCTCTGTGTGCTACCTCTGGCTGCGATTTGGGTTGAAAACCCCTTTGTCGACGCTGCTTCTGGCCGGCGATTCTCAGCGATTCCTGCCGCTGCTTTCTGGGTTCCGATCTGACCCGAGAAACTGGGTTGGTAACCCCTCTCCTGCGTCAGCCGTTGCCTGCTCGTCCTCAGCAGATCTGCCGCCGGCGGCGTAACTGCCGTCGCCTGCTCTCCGATCTGCACCTATTGATCTACCGACAGTGCTCTTGGAGTAACCTCCTTCACCTCTTGCCGTTGCTCCCATGGCGGAACACGACAAGGCCATTGACTCCACCGCCATTATCACCGAATTAACCACCCGAATGACTGAAGTCTTGAATAAAACTTTGGCACCTCCACAAACCAGTGATAGTGTTGCTGTTGCTCCGATTGGCATCAAATTGGACAGTCTCAACTATACTCTTTGGTCCAAAGTTATTGAGATGTACATCTCCAGCAAAGACAAGTTGGGACTCATTAACGGCGATATCGTCCAACCTCCACAGACTGACCTCTCCTTCTGTAAATGGTGCATAGACAATGCCATTGTCAAGGGATGGCTGATTAACTCCATGGACCCATCACTCATCGGCAACTTCATTCAGTTTCCGACTGCCAAACAAGTATGGGATTCCATCGCTACTACCTATTTTCACTGCAGTGATACATCTCAGGTGTATGACCTCGGTGGCGTGTGACCCATCTGAAACAAGCAGATGGCTCTCTTGAGCAACACTTCACTTCTCTCCAAGCGTTGCGGCCGAGATTGATTTTTGACGCCCAAACCCTATGGAATGTGTTTCTGATATTCAGCACTATAATGACATGCTTCAGGAAGACCGTGTGTATGCCTTCTTGGATGGCCTAGATGATCGGCTTGATAACACTCGCAACGACATATTACAGATGCGACCGTTTCCTTCCATTGAACTCGCATATGCTCATGTTCGCCGGGAAACTGTCCGGCAAGCTGTTATGATTACCGGTAGATCCCCCGATACTCTAGGAGCAGTTCTGGCCTCAAAAGGGTTTAAGACCGGACAATCCACTCCATCTTCTTCCCAGTCTCTCTCTCTGGGCACTGGGAAGCCGAAACCTTTGTCAAGTCACTCTTTTCTTCCTCTGATGGTACGAAGTGCTCTCACTGCGGTAATCTGAAACATACCCGCGAGAATTGCTTCAAACTACACGGATACCATGACTGGTGGAATGACCTTCAGGCCCGCAAACGCCGAGATACTGCTGACGGCAGAGCGGGTCAGGTTGCCGTCGCTGCTGCCCAGTCTCTCTCTCTCTCACCATGTGGAGACTACCCAGGGTGATTTACCAATCACGGATCCAAGTAAATTTGGTACTGCTCTTTGTAGTTCGTCTCGAGATGGTGATCGACGTTCTTGGATCCTTGACTCGGGCGCCACCGACCACATGACATTCGATGCCACTGATTTCTTCCAAACCTCTCAACCCCGGTGCACTTGCATTGCTAATGCCAATGGGGCCCTATCTCCAGTTACAGGGGCTGACACTGTGCAATTGTCACCCACTTTATCATTATCTCATACTTTGGATGTCCCATCTCTTTCCCATAAGCTGATCTCTGTGAGCCAAGTTACTGCCGCCCTGAACTGTGTTGTATTAATGTACTCTACCTTTTGTTTACTTCAGGGTATTCTTACCAAGGAGATCATTGGGCGTGGTACTATGAGTGGGGGGGACTCTATTACATGGACGATTTCAGTATGGGCCGTACACATCACATGCATCCTTTGGTTGACAAGAAAGAGCGACAGATTTGGCTTTGGCATCGTCAGTTAGGACACCCGTCCTTTGGTTATCTGAAGTATTTGTTTCCTAGTTTATTTTCCAAGCTTTCGATATTTGACTTCAAATGTGAAACTTGTATTCTTGCTAAAAGTCATAGAGCTACTTATCCTTTAAGTATGAATAAAAGTACTGTTCCTTTTGCTTTAATTCACTCCGATGTGTGGGGTCCTTCTCCGATTTCTACAATATCTGGTCACCGCTGGTTTGTGATATTTGTACATGATTGTACTCGCATGACTTGACTCTATTTGCTGAAACATAACGACGAAGTACTGACTACATTTCAGTTCTTTCACACTATGGTTCAAACACAGTTCTTAGCTAAGATTCAGATTCTTAGCTCAGATAATGGTGGTGAGTATGTGAACCACCAGTTTCATGCCTATTTTCAGCATCATGGTCTTATCCATGAAACCTCCTGTCCTCTGACTCCTCAGCAGAATGATGTCACTGAGAGAAAGAACCGTCATATCCTTGAAACTGCCCGGGCTATATTACTTGGCGCCCACGTGCCTAGTTGACGTTGGACTGATGCCGTTGCTACGGCTGTGCATCTCCTCAATCGGATGCCTTCCAAAGTCTTGACTTTCAAGTCTCCATTACAGGCCCATTCGACGTATGTTCCCTTACCTACGATGTTATTGCTTCCTTTTAAGATTTTTGGTTGTATCGCATTTGTTCACCTTCATAAGAACCAGCGCACGAAGCTTGATCCTTGCGCCATTCGATGTCTCTTCTGGGAATATGCCATCCATCAAAAAGGGTATCGGTGCTATGATCCGGCCTCCAAACACACCTATGTGACTATGGATGACACTTTTTTGGAGTCTGAGACATTCTTCTCTTCCTCATTGCCCAATTCTCCTCATCAGGGGGAGATTAGAAGCCGAATTGGCTACGCTTTGACTAGCCACAATTTAATGACACCGACATCAACATTGAAGAACCCAATACAGAATTAAGTGTGTCCTTAGAAACGGAGAAAGGTTCCAAAGCAATATCTACATCACCTGAAGCTGAAATGGAAACCCCCTCCCACTCCTCAGTACCCGACGACTCATCTCCTGAGAATATCCCTGAGGTACACTCTCCTACTATGTCTTCAAACTCTAATAATATAGATATCCATGTTGGCTATACTTTACCTTTCAGGCATAATCATGGCAAACCACCAAGTCGATATTCTCCAGATATTGGAGAGCGAAGTTCAAAGTATCCAATTGCCAACTATGTGTCTACAAAAAGGCTCTCCGACCCACTCAAGACATTCGTGCATAAACTCTCCTCATGCCATGTTCCTACCAGTGTTCATGAAGCTCTGATAAATCCTAAGTGGACCCAGGCTGTGAAGGAAGAAATGGAGGCACTGCAGAAAAATGAAATATGGACTTTTGTTCCCTTACCCAAAGGAAAGAAGACGGTGGGATATAAATAGGTGTTTTCCATTAAACACAAAGCAGATGGTTCGATTGACTGATATAAAGCAAGACTAGTAGCAAAAGGTTACACTTAGACATATGGTGTAGACTACTAAGAGACCTTCTCACCAGTAGCAAAATTGAACTCGGTTAGAGTGTTGTTATCCCTTGCAGCAAACCTTGATTGGCCACTGCACCAGTTTGATGTAAGAAATGCTTTTCTCCATGGTGATCTGGAGGAGGAGGTCTACATGAATGTTCCACCAGGCTACACAGCAACTTCTGAAGTTAAAGTGGTGTGCAAATTACAACGAGCGTTGTGTGGCTTGAAACAATCACCTAGAGCATGGTTCGGGCGATTCAGCTTGGCAATGAAGAAATATGGCTATCAACAAAGTAACTCAGATCATACACTATTCTTGAAGCATCAACAGGGCAAGGTCACAGCCTTAATAATCTATGTGGACGACATGATTATTAAAGGAGATGATCCAGAAGAACTATCAAGGCTTTAAAAGTATTTGGCGACTGAATTTGAAATGAAGAATCTGGAAGGGCTCAAATATTTTCTGGGAATTGAGGTTGCTAGGTCAAGGCAAGGTATATTCCTTTCCCAACGAAAATATATTCTACAATTTCTATCAGAAGTGGGACTACTAGAATGCAAGCCTGCAGACACACCAATTGTCCAAAACCACAAACTGGGAGTATACCCAAACCAAGTACCGACAAATAAAGAAAGATACTAGAGATTAGTTGGAAAACTTATTTATCTCTCACACACTCGCCCAGACATTGCGTATGCGGTGAGTGTAGTAAGTCAATTCATACATTATCCGAGTGAGGATCACATGGATGCGGTTCTCAGAATTCTTCACTACTTGAAGTCATCCCCAGGGAAAGGGCTTATGTTCTCAAAAAACAATCACCTCAAAGCTGAGGGATATACAGATGCAGATTGGGCAAGAAATATATCAGATCGAAAATTCACCTCAGGGTACTTCATGTTTGTTGGCGGGAACCTTGTGATGTGGAGAAGTAAGAAACAAAATGTGGTGGCTTTGTCAAGTGCTGAAGCTGAGTTCCGTGGGATGGCTAAAGGTCTTTGTGAGCTTCTCTGGCTTAAAAGACTATTAACAGAAATTGGTTTTGCTCCAAGTTGTGAGATGGACCTGTTTTGTGATAATAAGGCCGCCATTGATATCTCACACTATCCTGTCCAACATGATCGGACCAAACACGTGAAGGTGGATCGACATTTCATCGAGCAAAATCTTGAGAACAAGACAATCAGATTTCCTTTTGTTAAGTCTGAAGATCAATTGACAGATGTACTCACAAAAGCTGTATGCAGCAGAAATTTTTACAACTCACTTGACAAGTTGGGCATGAGAGACCTGTATGCACTAACTTGAGAGGGAGTGTTGGCGTGAGTTGTTAATTAGAGGAATTATAGGAGGAGTCATGACCTATAAATCCCTTGATACAAGGGTCAACCGTGATTCTATCATAAAATCAGGGTAGATAGAAATAGGAATTTTATTTATATAAATATACCTTTCAGTCTGTGTAATTAATTTATAGGAGTGAAATATACTGAAAAATATTTTTCCATGACTTGTGACATCTCTCTCTCTCTCGTATGAACATATCCCTAATGTAAAATGTAAATGGTTATGGTCATCTGCAGAGAAATGGCAACTATGGTGGACCATCCGCCATGTGGGTCTGGAAAACATGGGAAGCAATGCTATTCTTTGGAGCAAGCCACGTTCGAGGTGGACACGAAATATGCGCCTATCAATTCCATCCGCAGCGGAGCCTATGACATCGTGTGCTCTTGTTTCAACAAGGAAACAAATGAAAAGGTCGCAATTAAGAAGATAGCCAATGCCTTTGATAGTCCTATTGATGCTCTCAGAATCCTACGGGAAGTGAAGATTCTTCGACATCTACGCCATGAAAATGTTATTGCTTTGAAGGACATCATGGTGCCAGATCATAGGAGGAGTTTCAAGGATGTCTATCTGGTTTATGAGCTCATGGATACAGATCTGAACCGAGTTATTAGATCTCCTCATGCACTTTTCAATGATCAAATCCAATATCTCTTATTCGAGGTATGGTTTTCCATCACTTAGTATTCAGAACATTTTTTGGATTTATTTCAGTGGATGTGAGGGCTTTTGTTTTCTTTTTTTATCAGTGAAAAAAAAGAGTGTATGAAGGGTTTCCTTTTCACCCATATTCTTTTGACTGGAAATCTTTTAGCCTAGGTCTTCTGTGATCTCTTGTATGGCCTGTTCTGATATTACATTGATCTTCTTTTTAATTATACATGACATCCGAGATAAATTGGGTAAATATTAGACAACAATTGTTTCTTAACAACTTTCTTCAATATTAGGATCATCTTGCATTTCTATGTTGGTTCATTCTCTGGTAATTGTCATCATTGTGATAGTTGTCGGAGGGGGGACTGAAGTTATTTTTGGAGGTGAAACTGCTAGAGATTAAAAGGGTCGGGGAAGACAAAGAACTTATCAAAGAATTATAGCCTACTTATTAGTTTGGGACCAATTAGGTTACACATTTCAGAAACTCTATTACGTTCTCAAGATAACGTAAGCTATGTGGATTGTGTTTAGCCTTGCAAGTGGTGTACTAGCAGCAATTCACTATCATGTTGTTCCATCACTCCTGCAAATTACAAATGAACAAATAGAGAGTTTCACCAGAAATTGCATTGTGTAATTTGTAGGAGTGAAGGTATGAAAGAATTAGGCAACACTGTTAAAACTTTCTTTTAAGTTTGTGAGGAAGTTGTAATAGAATTACACAGCCTTTTAAATTACTTTTGAGTAGAGATATATTTTGTGAGAATATCTATTACTGAACTTTCTTTTGCCTTTGATATGCAGTAGCTTCAGGGCCTAAAGTATGCACTCTGCAAACACTCTACACCGTGACCTCAAGCCTAGGAACTTGTTAATGCCAACTGTGATTTGAAGATCTGCGACTTTGGACTTGCTCGCGATGAGAGAGGCTGGTTCATGACTGAGTATGTTGCTACACTTTGTTACCGTGCCCCTGAATTTCTCCTTGCTGCAACTACTATGGGTCCTCCATCGACGTTTGGTCCATTGGCTATTTCTTTGCTGAGCTTCTTGGACGCAAGCCTACCTTTCTTGGTACCGATTGCCTCAACCAGCTCAAGCTAATTGTCGATATTCTTGGAACCGTTCCGGAGTCTGACTTGGAATTCATCGACAACCCAAGGGCACGCAATTTCATTAAGAGTCTCCCCCACTCCAATGGTACCCCATTCATCCACCTTTATCCCAATGCTGACCCACAAGCCATAGATTTGTTGCAGAAGATGCTGAATTTTGATCCATCGAGGAGAATCAGTGTTGTTGAAACCCTCCAGCACCCATACATGTCAGAACTTTATGAACCGAAGTTGGACCCATCAGCAAAGACCCAATTGATCTAAAAGACATTGATATGGATTTAGGGGTGGAGATGATTTGGGAGATGATGTGGCAAGAAATGCTTCATTATCATCCAAGAGCTGCTGTCAGAAAATTACATCAACTTCCTTCCAAGAGCATAAACGCAGCTGTCTTATAATTGTACATTTATTTTTCTGTAAATCCAAGAGCTCTACATGGTCCATCTAATTGTAAATCAAAATGTTGTATGCGATCTATGTTTCGAGAGACTCAATACAATTTTGGTGAAGTGTATATGGTTGAAATCAGTACTGTATTTTGTATAGCCACTTTTGTATAACTAATGGATTTGATTTGGATTAGTGAAATGTTATTCTTTTTGTTTTGGCCATTTTTTCATCTACAATTCTACATTGACTAGAATCCTTCTGAATTCTATAGATGTCTATTCTTTGCAATAGGTAAATGTTAGAATCCTTTTTAGAAAGTTAACATTGATCAGATGTAAAAGCCTATAGTTTGTGGTCAATTTAGTGTAAACAGAGATGGACCTCAGTATTCTCTCTACTATAATGGCCTAAATATCACCGTTCTCAAATACATTACCAACGAAATCACCTCTCGCGAATACATTTGCAAATGTATCAGAAAAGTCTGTTAAGGGCCAGTTTGGTTGTGGAGAATTAAGTGAAGTCATGAGAAGATATATGAGAATAGGTAAGATGGCAAAGAGAGTTGTGGACCAGTTGCTGAAGTACCAATTCTAGTCATGAAGACTACTGGTAAATGATATGTGGATTTGAGAAGATGTAGAAATTGCCAGAAGTTGCTTAACTCTGACCTCTTCAAGATCCTTTATCAGCCTGTTGTTGCTGCTTGGGCTGTTCGTATTCGCATCAATGCCATACGGTCTTGACTGCAGTGATGCTACAACTCTATCTCGCTGATCTCGGTTGATCCTCTGGAGAACATTTAGGATTACCGCAGGGATAAGCCAATCAATGCCACTTACAGATTTGGTATATTCAACACTTTTTTGGGTTTTGCCTGACCCTGGCTGTGGGATGATGAGTACACAAATATGATAATTTTACCCTTGAATATTTGATTAGTTAGTTCTTAAATTTTGTTTATTTTATATTATTAATGTAATATATTATTTATTGTAAAATTATATTTGTTAATATATCATATTAATTAATTTATCTAATTAATGTGTTTTGTGTGTTTTTAGATTGAAGTATTTTCTGAATCCGAAGTCGGGCTAATTAAGCAAAATTAATGAAGTTCTTAATGAATCTCAAATAAGGGACCAAACTAAAAGTGGAGAAACCCCATGTTTGAATTCCCATTGAAGCCGAGCATTAAGGCAGTATGTCACTGTACCGGCGTCCAAGCTTTGAATCTGTTCAATACATCGTGTAATGGGAAGGAGATTCAGCAACACTCTAAGCAGCCAATATTGTCTCAGAAGAAGAAAGAGATAAAGCAAGCACTTTACTGCTGCGAATTTGAACTAATTAACAGAACAAGCCATTCTTTAAGTGGGTGAAAAGCAAAACAGTGAAAGAAAATAATGAAAATACAGAAGGAAAAGGTGGTAGCGGAATGCAGAGAAGATAAAAAGGAAGGTGTTGGCTGATTTAACCAAATCTAATAAGGAAGGCCGGTACTGCTTGAAGATTAAGGAAGGTGGGACTTACTCTCACCGCCATCACCAACGAAGGAAGGTAATTTACTGGTTTTTTTTTCTGCATATAGAGGTAAGAATGAAGTTGGGGAAGAGTTGAGAAAAGAAAGAATAAAAAAAAAAAAGGGAAGGACGGTGACTGAAAATAGAAATGGAAGGGACAACTAACTGAGAATGGAAAGAAGAAAGGAAGCTGGGACGGTAGGTGAGAATAAAAGAAAGGAAGGAGAGCCCGGCTGAAATTTAGAAACAAATTTAGAAATACAGTATCGGCTGAATTGAGTGGGTCCCACCTGGCCTTACTTAATGTACCTCTTCTAACCATTATAAATTAAGCAACCTCTTCTAACTATTATAAAATGAGGCCTATCGCATAACAAAGGAGCCGGACAGAGACAGTGAAGAGGCGTGGAGACACAGAAAATTACGCACATTGCTCGGGATCTCTGACAATAGTTTGGATTTTATTTTTCTATCTCTTTTTTTTTTAATTCTTTTATGATGTCTGGATAATTTCTTGTACCGAGATTGAGGATGAAACTCCATTAATAAAATAATTTTCTTTTATTTATTTATTTAATTTCAAATGATGTGTGTTTGATTATTTATATCTTCATCAAATTAATAGATGTTAATTATTTTCCACCATTAATGCCATGTATTTTTTGTTGTTAATATTAATATCTAATTAATTAAATACTTCATTGTTTTCTTTTATTTTAATTTAAATACATTGGATGCTTAGATTAAATTAATACTTTGATCCATTGTCTTTTGAATTAAAATAGAATACATTAAATGCTTAGAATTTACACTTTTAACGAAGAAAAATCAATTTTTGAACACCATATTAATGAACTTAAATGTTTAAATATTTAAAACTGGGAATTAATAAATAAATAATTTAAATATTATGGATTTAATTGTGGTGGAATCCGATACCTTAGTAATTTCTTTCACTTTATTTAATCTCTATTTTCATTGTTTTATTTTAATTTTACATGTTTAATTCAATCATTCTCCTGAAAAATTGTTAATCAGGTTAAGGTTAAAATATTAGACTTTTTAATTTAATTTTCTGTTCATTCTAAATCAAGTCCCTGTGGGTTCGACCTCGCACTTTCATATCTCTATACTCCAATTCGATTTGTGCGCTTTCGAGTAATTATAAATTTAAAATTTACACAACATGGGATCTAATTGGTTTCTAATTACCTCGCCCAGGATGTGGGTTTATTTTGCTTCATCTCGGCTCTCTTTTCCTCTTCTCTTTTCTTGTACTTATTAGGGAGTTCTTCCACTTTTAAATGAATACTTACTCAGCATTCAAAAAAAAGCTTTAGAGTTAGGATCTGCACGACATGAGTGCAACTGGTTGGGCCCGATGGGTCTGAATCTGCTAGGGATCAGGCCAAAAAATGAGAGATCAATTTGAATTCAGGCTTGGCTTGCCCTCCCTCCCTCTCTTTTCCCCATTCTCATTGATTGGCAACATAATCAATTGCAAAAGCAGTGGTAGCTGCAATTTGCATGATGGACACCAGTGTTGTAACATTTATAAAGTGTTAAAGAGTATTGTTCAAAGGTGTTGTATTATTGCATAGGAGGCAACACTCAAGCATAAGCTTTGCAATATTAGTGTAGTGTAGCTTAGAGTGTCATATTGTTTGGCTACATTTATCAATCATATTCATCTTGTTCATCATTACATGTTCTTGCTTTGCACAGATGCAAGGAAGGAGCAATTGGATGAATTAACAATAAAGAAAGAGGATTAAGTGGAACATTAGGCAAACATATTTGATGTGAAGAAATTAAAGGGATCGTGTTATTGCTAGTGTTCTGAATAGTTAAGCAAACATATTAGATACCCACTTTTCTCTTCTCGCATTGAAATTTTAGCTTTTATCCCTTAAAACATTTTATATTAGCATGCCACAAGATCGACAAACATCAAAGGACACTGAATAGACTCCATAGTTCTCACCTTTACTAATCTTGTATACCACCAACCATACCTTGACAATTTATGCAGTTACTCTACTGGGAAATAAAAATATCTCTTAACAATTAATTGGTCGAAAGCCAAGATGGAAATAAACATTCTTCATGAGTGTGCTATTACTGAATGAGAGACCATCTTCCTTACCTGATGCGGGCATCCATGAGTGTGAGCAAATTTTTATTTTCGATTCCGCTGAGTGTGTGAGCAGTTTGGGTCAATCAAAGTCCAAAGCGAGCAAGCCCAAAACAAGCAAGGCCTCCCAATCTGTTGTGTTATAACTGCATTTGACTGTTGTTATTGCTAGGATCAGTTACAATATTGGTGTGTTTAATTAAAATAGGACAGTTTGTTTTCTTTGAAGAAAAGTTATGTTTTTTTCAGTTTTGTTTCTGTCTTGAATCAGGTAAGAACAGTTACGTTTTTCCTTATTATAAAAGGATGGTATGTAGCCAAGGGAGGATTTAGATTGTGAAATGAAGTTTATGAATAAGAATTGTAGTTTTTCTTCTTAGAAAAAACATTGTTGTTGAGATTGAGCATTGTACTCAACTGCAGAATTCATTGGAAGTCTGCAACACACGGCAGAATTCCCTACTTAGATCAGGGCCACAATGCCAGGTGGCCTGTGTGGATGATCTTCTACTAAAATCCACTGTTGCAGGTTACCTGCACAACCAGTCTTGCTTCAGATTTAAGGTCCTATTGTGGGCGGTGATTTGTTCCTGGCTGGACAGATCGTTTGTGGCGCCCCGCCATTTTCCCAAAGCTTAAAATCAGAGTATATTTTTTTTTTTGTAAAACAGAGAGAAAGGGACCGGGTTTGCCACGACGTGAGTCGATCCCTAATCCGAAGACTCGGACCTCGAGTGACCCAATACAATGTGTACATGGATTAACTTCCATGATAACATTTGCACACACTTAGAACAAATCAACGGAAATTAATAACATTCATCCAAGATCTATATGAATAGCAAAAACAGGAATCTTCCAGAAGTTAACATATCAAATCATTAACGGAATAAATGAATCTAGGAGTTATGATTATTAAATTTCTCAAAATAATGCTCCTATAAATACATTTCATCTATTCTCAAAATGAACTTGTTTAAAATATTATTTCTTCTTTGTCCAATTGCTCATTCTTTGCTGCCACTTGGTTCAGCTCCGTTTCCTTGGGCTGCGTTATCATCTAGAGGGGGAAATTATGGGTTTAGTCAACGCGCCCAGTAGGTAAATCTGATCAAAAGGGAAGGGGGGGGTGCACATGAGTGTTATAATCATTATATCATATACTTGTATAAAAAGCATACACACATAACTCTCCATTAAAAAATCATAAGATAAAGAATCATATACATATCACAAGTCATGATTAATAAGGAAGATTCATAAACATAATCATCTCACATAATTAGGATCACATACATCTAGCTGTTATTAACATGAATGCTATGCCATGTATGTCATGACCCATGCTTTCCCTTATTGATTCCATACTCAATCACAAATCATTCTCATTCACTGGTTCATATACTGGCCAAACATGTGTCCGCAGCATTTCTGGGGGCAACCGACAGGGTGTTGTATCCTATATTGACATTTTAACCGGGACTAACTGGGGGAGTGCTAATCTCCCATACTCTTGCGCAGGTTTCGGGGCTTCTACTGACCCTGGAGCTCTTATGGCCCAATTTAATGCCTTTTCTTTGTGACCAATGGGCGTGGACAATTCATAACAGTTTGTTAAATCAGTCCAATCATCATTTCATATGCAAACCCAAGGCTTGGTTCTAGTTAATTTAAGTCCCATCCCATGTCACATGCATGTAGTATGTGTATGTAAGATGCCAACTCCATTCCATTTGTATTTCCTCAATCCTTTCCAAAACATGGTATCATATAATCAAGGATTACTTAATCAAAATCATATATTATCATTTACCTAGTCAAGATCACATACTTAAACATAGTATCATATGCTTAACATATCTCAATCACTTCATAATGAACAATTATCAATTTCAGGAACATATACATATAACATTCAGATTACATCTCTAAACATCTCATGATATCATATATTCACCTACTTGTTTGATGGTGTTCACCAAAGGAGATGATTACAAATCGACACGTGTAACGTCGGGATCAATCTCGAATCCTTCGTTCATTTTCATGTACATCAAAACATCATAATCAAGTCATAACACTTAACGCAATTAATTGTCCTTAATTCCCAAATCTAATCTTGTTATTGTCATTAATAAGGTATTTGCTCAAAGTTTAGGGTTAGTTATTAAGTGATTAAAACTAAGTGTATCAACCTATGAAATTTAGCCCCTAAACTGTCTATAGTGGACATCAATCTTAGTTTAGGAGCTGTTCAAAAACTGGGCCTAATATGTAACAAAAAATGTGGTCATTGGGTGTTAAGGACAGCAAAAACAGTCTTATATTCTGATTTAATTTAAAGCCCAAGTCCGTTTAAATTTGGTTGAAGCAATAGGAACTATGAATGGGCTTTCCAACAGCAACATATCTTAAGATTTTGGACTTCTTCAAATCCAACTGAGTTTGCCCATGGGCAGCAAGACACATTCCTTTAAACCGGTTTAAGCAGTGTTATTTGCTTAACTTATATGTTAGACTCAAATAAGATACTCACTGATCAAAAAGGTAGGTGAGGAAAGTCTTACATAAAAAATACAGCAACACACTAGGAGTGGTAAGGTAGATTCCTGACTTGTTTTTGAGTTAGCAAGAAGGAAGAATAAGAAAAAAGGTAAAGAGAAAATAAAATTAGAAACTCATTTACATATGCTCACACATGTTCGGCTGATAAAAGGGATAAATGTGCATCCATGAGTGGATGTATTAAATGAAATTGGAAATTAGCCAAAGGTAGGCCATCATCTCTTATTGGCATTTTCTCAAACAGTGGGTGGGCAAGTACAAGGGAGGAGAAACAACTCAATTAGATGGCCTTTGACTGCATGGACATACCATGCAACAATTTGATGAAAAACTCAGTTAACAATGAGTCCTAATTTCAGCCAGCAAATATGTCTTAAAACCAGCAAGCACTTGGTCTCAAAATCAGCCATCAAACATCTCTTAAAACCAGCTAGCAATTGGTCTCAAAATCAGCCAGCAAACATGTCTTATTTTAACCATCAGTTGGTCCAAAAATCAACCAACAAACAGTCCTACAAATCAGTGGTTTGAAACTTGGAAATCAATCTCATTTTCAATGGTTTTGAGACTGAAAAATAGTCCCAAACTATCCAGCTAGGGGCTGAAGTCTACTCCTAACTTCCAGCCGATCATGGACTGTAAAATCAGTCCCCAATTTCTTTCCAGTTTCCATTCTTCTTTATCCAATTCAAATCAAATTGTTTCTAAACCATTTCTAAGCTCCTAATTAAATCATAGTACTAAGTTAGAGAAAACCAACCTTTGGTAGAGCTTTTCCAAAGAATTTTTCACAAGCTTTTCCCAAAAATGAATCGAGGAAGGAGAATGAGTTGTTGCCTTTTCTTTTCTTCTGATTTCTTCTTGTTGTTTGAGAGTGAGAAGGAAGAAGGGAAACAGAAAAGAAAAATTATTGGAGCTGGTGTTGGTGAGGGAGTGAAGAGAGGGTCGGCTGGGAGAGAGGGAGGATAAAAACAGTATGCAAAATGAGTTTCCTGCAGTCTACCAACGCCAAGGGTGGATCTTGCTGTTTCCACTTGATTTCTATCACAAAGAGGATCCAGCACATGGTATGGGTCTTCCTTGTCTCCTTCTAGCATATGGAATGGGTATTTCTTTTTTCTTTTCCCTCTTTCTAGCTGTGACCATCGCATGAGGGGGAGGGCTTGTATTTTTATTTTTTTATTTTATGGGATTTGGATAGGGTAGCACATGGGGGTTGGCTGGTGAGTTGCACAAGGGTCTTGCCACCTCAAGTGTGGCCCACTTGCTATATGGCAAGTTGTGTCACCACAAATGGGACTCACTTGACACCTCATTACTTTAGTTTAATTTATTTAAAGACTACTGATTCCACTCATTAATTTATTTAATGAACCATTTAAAATTCTAAAAATAAATATCATAGTTCTCATAAACCACATTAATTCCATTCAATACCAAAATTCCCACACAACTTGATCAATTTGATCATTCACTTTTTAATCATCACAATCTCCATTAATGTCATTATTTGACACTAGTATTTATATTAAAATTCTCAACGATTACCAATTTTGGATTTAAAATTCCAAATTCATTCAAAATACAGTCAGAAAATACATCGGGCATCAAGGTCAAATTCTCAGGTCGTTACAATAGTACCATCTTTTTGGAATTTCGTCCCGAAAATTAGACGAAGGTTGTGTAATACCCTGCCCCAAAAAAGTCCCACATTGCTAGTGGCATTGAAATTTCCTGGTATATAAGTAGTAGCCTTCCTCCTTCTAGCACAAGGCCTCCTATGCGAGAATGGGCGTGTATGGGCCATGTGCTTGGAACAAAACCTTGAGGGTTCCTGGGTATGGAGTGAGGCTCTACCCGAGGGCCCAAAGAGGACAATACTGTGTCGCTGTGTATTTTGATACCTGGACAAGGCCTTTTGGGAGCAACAGTGGGTTGGCTCGCCAAAGCAAAGCCGTGTGAATCCGTGTGTAGGCCTAAAGCGGACAATATTGTGCTAGCGGGACGGGTCGTTACAAATGGTATCAGAGAATGGTTCAACTCTCTGCCTGAGGGTGTGGGCTTAGTTGCTGTGTGTGCAGAGATGGGGACGGCTCTAGCTTTAAGGGGGGTAGATTGTAATACCCAGCCCCAAAAAAGTCCCACATTACTAGTGGTATTGAAAATTTCCTTGTATATAAGTAGTAGCCTTCCTCCTTCTAGCACAAGGCCTCCTAGGCGAGAATGGGCGTGTATGGGCCATGTGCTAGGAACAAAACCTTGAGGGTTGTTGGATATGGAGCAAGGCTCTACCTGAGGGCCCAAAGAGGACAATATTGTGTCGCTGTGTACTCTGATACCCGGACAAGGCCTTTTGGAAGCAATAGTGGGTTGGCTCGCCAAAGCAAAGCTGTGCAGATCCGTGTGTAGGCCCAAAGCGGACAATATTGTGCTAGCGGGACAGGTCGTTACAAGTTGGGTTCCAAAACAAAAATTACACAAATAATTCTGGATGATGAGCTCGCATTTTCGATTCCAATTCCCAAGTAGGCTCCTCACTGCCATGTTGTTCCCAAATCACTTTGACGAAAGGGATTACTCTGTTTCTCAGAACTTTCTGTTATGAATCTGTGATCCTGATGGGTCTCTCGACATATGATACGTTGCTCTGTACATCCAGTTCTTTCACATCCAAAACATGTGATGGGTCAGGGTTATACTTCCGCAGCATGGAGACATGAAATACATCATGCATAATTGACAGCTGTGCAGGAAGTGCTATCCTGTATGCAACTTCTCCAATCTTCTCGAGGATTGGAAACGGTCCCACAAATCTTGGCGACAACTTTCCTTTCTTTCCGAACCTCATCTGACCTTTACGCGGTGATACCTTCAGGAACACTAGGTCATCCACCTCAAACGCCAAAGGTCTTCTTCTTTTGTTTGCGTAGCTCTTCTGTCGGCTTTGGGCAATCAGTAGATGATGTTGAATGGTCTTGATCTGCTCTGTGGTCTCTGCCACTAACTCTGGTCCAATTAGTGCAGCCTCTCCTGCCTCAGTCCAACAAATTGGAGATCTGCAAGGTCTACCGTACAACGCTTCGAATGGAGCCATCTGAAGACTCGCCTGATAGCTATTGTTGTACGAGAACTCTACTAATGGATGGTGATCTTCCCAGCTGCCCTGAAAATCCAACATGCAAGCTCTCAACATGTCTTCTAACATCTGTATGGTTATGTCTGACTGTCCATCAGTCTGGGGATGAAATGTTGTGCTATACAGTAGGTCTGTACCCATGGCTGCCATACCCTTCCAGTGAATCTGCCGTCATGGTCTGACATAATCGTCTTGGGTATCCCATGCAGTCTAACAATATCCTTGATGTACTGCCTGCCCAACTTCTCAGATGAATTTGTCATCCTGATAGGCATGAAGTGTGCTGACTTGGTAAGACGGTCGATTACGAACCAGATAGCATCATTGCCTTTAGGAGATCTAGGTAATCCCGTCACAAAATCTATCGCAATGTGTTCTCACTTCCATTATGGTACGGAAAAAGCCTTAAGCAAACTAGGGGGCTTCTGATGTTCTGCTTTGACTCGTTGACATGTTAGATACTTGGAGACGTAATCTGCCACGTTTTTCTTGAGTCCACACCACCAGTACTGTCGTTTAAGATCTCTATACATCTTTGTGCTTCCAGGGTGTATCGAAAATTTCGATTGATGTGCTTCTATCAGTATCTATTTTCTGCATTCTTTTGGTACGTATACCTTTCCTTTGAACATGAGTCCTTGTCCAGGTTGCAATTGTCAATCCTGGACTGTCTCTCCTACAGATAACTTGGCCAAAATTTCTGTCATTCCCGGATCTGTCTTTTGTGCCTGCTCTATTTTCGATGTCATAGTGGAGTGTACTATGAGATTGTACACACATCCTCTATTAGTGATCTAAAGATTCAGGTTTCTAATTCCGACATCATTTCCCACTCTTGTCTAATCAAACTCACCACTGTTCTATGGTTCATACGACTGAGTGCATCCGCGACTTTGTTTGCTTTGCCAGGATGATAATGGAGACAAAATCGTAGTCCTGGAGGTACTCCATCCACCTCCTTTGTCTCATGTTGAGCTCTTTCTGTCAAAACAGGTATTTGAGGCTCTTGTGATCGAAGTAGACCTCAAACTTTTCTCCGTAGAGATAGTGCCGCCAGCTTTTGAGTGCGAACAATACTGCGGCTAACTCAAGGTCATGGGTGGGATAGTTCCGCTCATGGATCTTCAACTGTCTAGAACCATAGGCCACTACATGCACCCCTTGATTGAGTAAACAACCAAGTCCTTCACCCGAAGCATCACAATACACTGTGTATCCCTTGCCTCGCTCTGGAATGATCAATATGGGAGCTAATATCAGTATTTCTTTCAGTTCCTCGAACCTTCTGTTACACTGATCGGTCCATTCAAATTTGACTCCTTTCTAAGCCAATCGGGTAAGTGGGGTTGCAATTTTGGAGAAGTTCGCAATGAATTTGCCGTAATACCCCACTAATCCCAAAAAGCTTTTGATTTCTATAACATTCCGAGGGGGTTTCCAATTCTGAACTGCTTCTATTTATGCCGAGTCCACTGCTATTCCTCCTACTGTTACTATGTGTCCAAGAAAATTCACTTTTGATAACCAAAATTCACATTTACTGACTTTAGCCAACAACTTGTTGCTTCTTAGTGTGTCCAGGACAATCCGTAGGTGCTCAGCATGTTTTTCCTTATTCTTTGAGTAGATGAGAATCATCAATGAACACGATCAAAAATCTATTGAGATAGGGGCAAAAGATCCGGTTCATTAGGTCCATAAAAACTGCTGGTGCATTGGTTAGTCCAAATGGCATCACCACATACTCATACAGTCCATATCTTGTCCTGAATGTCGTCTTCTGTATATCTTCCTCTTTGACTCTGATTTGATGATTGCTAGACATGAGATCTATCTTTGAAAAGCAACTTGACCCCTTCAACTGGTCAAATAGATCATCTATTCTAGGTAGATGATACTTGTTCTTGATGGTGACTTGATTCAATCTCCGGTAATCTATGTACATTATCAGTGAGCCATCCTTTTTCTTGACAAACAACACAGGTGCTCCCCATGAAGAAGTACTGTGTCGAATGAATCCCATCCGGAGCAAGTCATCAATTTGCTTCTTTAGCTCAGTCATTTCAGTAGGTGCCATTCAGTAATGTGGGAGTGATATATGTGCGGTATTGGGAAACAATTCAATCGCGAAGTTTATCTCTCGCTTGGGTGATAGACTAGGAAGTTCAGTCGGAAAGATGTCAGCAAAATCTTTCACGATTACGAGGAGAGTAGGGGTAGGTGACTCCTCCAATTTAAGGTTGTTCAACAAGACGTGATTAACCCCATCATAGGATCTACCACATATAGTCGTCTTTTGTCTATCCCCATAAACTATGAATCTCTGTCCTTCGAGTGACCAAAAGGTTACTTTTTTGAGATAACAATCAATGCAAGCTTGAAAGGTGGTCAGCAGTCCATGCCAAAAATTACATCAAATTCTGACATTTATAATACCAGATAATCAAAATTGAACTTGAAATCAGCCAATTCCGTGTCAACTGAGGTGCAAACTAAACCCAGTGTTGTGTCTCCAATAGATGAGACTATGGTGAGAGCAGATGATAAAGATTGCACAAATAAACCCCTAACAGTAATCATAGATGTAGACATGAAAGAATGTGATGCTCCAAAATCAAACAGCGCTACTGCATATGAACTGCCAATAATAGACATACCTTGAATCACAGAGTGGTTGGCTGCCTCTGAAGTGGGAACTAAATACTACAGCTGCCCTGAGGTCGCTGGAGCTGGTGGTCGTCCTAACTGTGCTTGAGATCGGACATATGGGATTGTGTCTGTCTGCCTGGTGAACGATTGAAGGTCCGCGTCTGAGATCCTTGACTTAGTTGCAGGCAATTCTTCTTCATGTGACTAGTCCTCCCACACTAGAAGCATGAAAAAGTACTTTTAGTAGAATGTGCCACCGATGTTTGACGAAGTTGAGGATAGTTCCTTCTGATGTGGCCCATCTGTCCACACTAAAAACATGAGGAAGCATTCACAATGGACATATTTGTTGGTGCTGGGGCCGAAGAGTAGCCGGAGTTCTGTCGATTAGCAGATGTTGTACGGAACTTCTTCTGTGGTCGGTGAAAACCTCCACCACTATGATTTTTCTTATGCTCGTTAAAACTTGCAAATTCTGCCAAATCTTGTTCAACAATACTTGCCTGGTTAACTAACTCTGCATATGTAGTGATGGCAAGAGGTACCACCCGAGACCTGATGGTGGGTCGTATACCTTTCTCAAACAACAAGGTCTTTTTGAGTTCAGTGTCGACCATATAGGGGGCATAACAGGTTAATCTAGTGAATTATTGATGGTATTCAAATATAGTCATACCTCTCTGAGTCAGATTCAGTAATTCTTGTATTTTGATCCATTTTTCTGCCTCTGGGAAGTAATTTCCAGAAAATAGATTCTTGAAACCCTTCCACGTCATCCCTGCCACTATCCGGTCTTTTTTGGTGGTCTTCCACCATTTTCCTACGTTATTGATTAGCTGTGATGCGGCAAGAAGAATTTTGTCTTGTGCTTTTGTAATATTCAGCAGTTCAAATATTTGGACGATGTTCTCTATCTAGTTTTCTGCCTCAATTGGTCCCTTAATACCACTGAAAAAATGAGGACGCTGCAGCTGGAAGTCTCTCACAGTAGCTCGGTTGGTAGTGGTAGTTGAGCTGGTTCCTGTCTGCTTTAAACTATTCACTAATGCTTGCAGTAGGTTCTGAACTTCTGGTGTTAGGGTGGCGACATTGCCACTCGTCTCACTAGTGTTCTCCGGATTGGTGCGATTCTTTTGGGATCGTTCTCTTGGTGCCATTTTCCTCTGTCAAGGAAAATTTGAATCACATTTCATTCACTAGATCATCTTAAAAGTTACTCTAAGTTGACACAGGGAAAACTCTATGTTATAGTTCATCATTTTATTGAGGGAAAACAACACTATTTTTCTTTTTTTTATCATACTCGGGGGAGTTATTAGTTTTTGTTTGAAAATGACTCAAGGAGTTTCCACTTTTGCTTTCATACAACATTTTCTCTGATACCAACTGTGGCGCCCCGCCCTTTCCCAAACCTTAAAATTAGAGTATATATATTTTTTTTGAAAAACAGAGAGAAAGGGACCGAGTTTGCCACGACACGAGTCGATCCCTAATCCGAAGACTCGGACCTCAAGGGGTCCAATACAATGTGTACATGGATTAACTTCTACGATAACATTTGCACACACTTAGAACAAATCAAAGGAAATTAATAACATTCATCTAAGATATATATGAATAGCAAAAATAGGAATCTTCCAGAAGTTAACATATCAAATCATTAACGGAATAAATGAATCTAGGAGTTATGATTATTAAATTTCTCAAAATAATGCTCCTATAAATACATTCATCTATTCTCAAATTGAACTTGTTCAAAATATCATTTCTTCTTTGTCCAATTGCTCATGCTCTGCTGTCACTTGATTCAGCTCTGTTTCCTTGGGCTGCATTATCATCTAGAGGGGGAAATTATGGGCTTAGTCAACGCGCCTAGTATGTAAATCTGATCAAAAGGGAAGGGGGTGCATATGAGTGTTATAATCATTATATCATAAACTTGTATAAAAAGCATACACACATAACTCTCCATTAAAAAATCATAAGATAAAGAATCATATACATATTGTTGAGCACTAAAAATTACCATTTTACCCTTTAATTTTGGATTAGTTAGCCTTTGATTTGTGAATATTAGATGCGTTTAATAGAGTTTTTAAGTTTTGCAGTGTATTTGTGAGAATAAAAGAAAAATGAATTAAAATGGAGAAAAGTGGGCCATAGTACTATTTTTGAAAAGTTTATAATTTTTACCACCTAATTTGATTTGGAATTATTGTAAATTATTATAATTCAGATCCAGATATGAGAGTTTGAATTATAATAATATTTTTTAGACTGTGTTACATTGTAAAGGTGGTAGAAATTTATAAACACATAAATGGACCCACTGTTCGAATCTAAAGCCTGAAGACAAAGTCTACAATTGGAAGCCAATGAGCCAAAGTCCACCAGTATTCCGGGACAGATAAAAGTCCAAGTATGGGATCTAAGTCCAAAAGACCAAGTGGGACCAGTGAATTTCGTTTGAAAGATGGTGCCTTATCTGCAAATTCGGTGTTTGAAAAAGACAGTGGATTTGGATAAAAGATAATGGATTTAAATAAAAGACAGAGATAAAGATAAAAGAGCTTGAACCGAAGGAGAGATAAGAAAGAGAGGGATAAGGAGGAACAGAGATAAGGAGATGAATGAGTTAGCCGATCTCCACAGAGAGAAATTTTGAATTTGAATGGATCCCTTATCTTGGTTGAATTTGAAGGGTCCCTTATTTCATCTCTTCTCACTCCTATAAATTGATAGCTTTGGGTCCATTGAAAGTTGAACCGGGCAAGACATTGAAGGCTGAAGTTGGACGACGAAAGACAAAGAAAAATAAATAATTTCTTGTTAGTTATTTTAATTTTTTAATTTTTATGTAAAGTCTAAAAGAATTGTATTTCATTTTCGAATTTTTAATAAAATTCATTGTGGTTTGTTTAGATGTATGCTATTCCCAATTATTAAATATTTAATAATGATAGTTTTTTATTTTATTTTAATTCTTTTTAAGAACTTTATGAAACAAATTAATTTGAGGATTTTTCAAGGAAAAGTGGAACCCCTTTTAGGATCAGTGGGACTTGCCGTCTCTCTAGTCTAAGGTTCTTATCAAGAACGGTTGTTTTAGAATTGGGGAAACATAAGTTTAAAACTTGCTCAAGCCTAAGGCTTGATTTGAAAAATTCTGATTTAATGGAAAATATAATTATTCTAATTAGAATTTTATTAAATAAGAAACTTGAATTATATTTAATAATTCCATAATATTTCATAGTCTAGGCCATGTTTTTGTTTTTAAATCAGATAACATGCCGCTTCGATATTTGACCCAATTCCATTGTAGATTATGTAAAAATTTATTTATTCTTGATTTATTTTTCTTTTTCTCAAAAATTCATTAAAACAATTAATTGTTCTAAATTAAGATTATAACTAAATGTTTTACAAAATTATTTCCTTAAATCACATTTTTAATAGTGCCATTTTCTATTTCATACATATATTTTGTCGGTTTCCCTTGGGTACGACCTCGCACTCATACTCTATAGTATAAACTGGTTCGTACGCTTGCGAGTAAATTAAAATTCACATCACATATCACAAGTCATGATTAATAAAGAAGATTCATAAACATAATCATCTCACATAATTAAGATCACATACATCTAGCCGTTATTAACATGAATGCTATGCCATGTATGTCATGACCCATGCTTTCCCTTATTGATTCTATACTCAATCTCAAATCATTCTCATTCACTAGTTCATATACTGGCCAAACATGTGTCCGCAGCATTTCCGGGGGCAATCGACAGGGTGTTGTATTCTATATTGACATTTAACAGGGACTAACCGGGGGAGTGCCAATCTCCCATACTCCTGCATAGGTTTCGGGGCTTCTACTGACCCTGGAGCTCTTATGGCCCAATTTAATGCATTTTCTTTGTGACCAATGGGCGTGGACAATTCATAACAGTTTATTAAATCAGTCCAATCATCATTTCATATGCAAACCCAAGGCTTGGTTCTAGTTAATTTAAGTCCCATCCCATGTCACATGCATGAAGTATGTGCATGTAAGATGCCAACTCCATTCCATTTGTATTTCTTCAATTCTTTCCAAAACATGGTATCATATAATCAATGATTATTTAATCAAAATCATAAATTATCATTTACCTAGTCAAGATCACATGGTTAAACATAGTATCATATGCTCAACATATCTCAATCACTTCATAATGAACAATCATTAATTTCAGGAACATATACATATAACATTCAGATTACATCTCTAAACATCTCATGATATTATATATTCATAATAATAGATAAGATATACATAATATCACTCTTAGTGCTTCAACAAAGTAGGATCACCTACTTGTTTGATGGTGTTCACGGAAGGAGAGGACTACAAATCGACACGTGTAACGCCAGGGTTACTCTCAAATCCTTCGTTATTTTCATATACATCAAAACATCATAATCAAGTCATTACACTTAACCCAATTAATTGTCCTTAATTTCCAAATCTAATCTTTTTACTTTCATTAATAAGGTCTTTGCTCAAAGTTTAGGGTTAGTTATTAAGTGATTAAAACTAAGTGTATCAACCTATGAAATTCAGCCCCTAAGCTGTCTATAGTGGACATCAATCTTAGTTTAGGAGCTGTTCGAAAATTGAGCCTAATATGTAACAAAAAATGTGGTTGTTGGGTGTTAAGGACAGCAAAAATAGTCTTATATTCTGATTTAATTTAAAGCCCAGGTCCATTTAAATTTGGCTGAAGCAATAGGAATTATGAATGAGCTTTCCAACAGCAACATATCTTAAGATTTTGGACTTAATCAAATCCAAATGAGTTTGCCCATGGGCAGCAAGACACATTCGTTTAAACCGATTTAAACAGTGTTATTGGCTTAATTTACATGCTAGACTCAAATAAGATACTCACTGATCAAAAAGGTAGGTGAGGAAAGTCTTATATAAAAAATACAACAACACACTAGGAGTGGTAAGGTAGATTCCTGACTGGTTTTTGAGGCAGCAAGAAGGTAAGAATAAGAAAAAATGTAACGAGAAAATAAAATTAGAAACTCATTTACATATGCTCACACATGTTAGGCTGATAAAAGGGGTAAATGTGCATCCATGTGAAGTGGATGTATTAAATGAAATTGGAAATTAGCCGAAGGTAGGCCATCATCTCTTATTGGCATTTTCTCAAACAGTGGGTGGGCAAGTACAAGGGAGGAGAAAACAACCCAATTAGGTGGCATTTGACTGCATGGACATACCATGCAACAATTTGATAAAAAACTCAGTCAACAATGAGTCCTAATTTCAGCCAGCAAATATTTCTTAAAACCAGCCAGCACTTGGTCTCAAAATTAGCCAGCAAACATGTCTTAAAACCAGCCAGCACTTGGTCTCAAAATCAACTAGCAAACATGTCTTATTTCAGTCATCAGTTGGTCCAAAAATCAACCAGCAAACAGTCCTACAAATCAGTGGTTTGAAACTTGGAAATCAGTCCCATTTTCAATGATTTTTAGACTGAAAAACAGTCCCAAAACCATCCAGCTAGGGGTTGAAGTCTCATCCAAACTTCTAGCCGATCATGGACTGAAAAATCAGTCCCCAATTTCTTTCCTGTTTACATTCTTCTTTACCCAATTCAAATTAGATTGTTTCTAAACCATTTATAAGCTCCTAATTAAATCCTAGTACTAAGTTAGAGAAAACCAACCTTTGATAGAGCTTTTGCAAAGATTTTTCCACAAGCTTTTCCCAAGAATGAATCGAGGAAGGAAAATGAGTTGTTGCCTTTTCTTTTCTTTTGATATCTTCTTGTTGTTTGAGAGTGAGAAGGAAGAAGGGAAATAGAAAAGAAAAATTATTGGAGTTGGTGTTGGTGAGGGAGTGAAGAGAGGGTCGGCTGGGAGAGAGGGAGGATAAAAAGCTGCATGCAAGATGAGTTTCCTGCAGTCTACCAACGCCAAGGGTGGATCTTGCTCTTTCCACTTAATTTCTATCACAAAGAGGACTGCTCAAGGATGGTTTTCCTTATCTCCTTCCAACACATGGTATGGTCTTTTTTTTTTCTTTTCCTTCTTTCTAGCTGTGACCATCACATGAGGGGGAGGGGCTGTATTTTTATTTTTTTATTTTATGGGATTTGGATAGGGTAGCTTATGGGGGTTGGCTAGTGAGTTGCACAAGGGTCTTGCCACCTCAAGTGTGGCCCACTTGCCATGTGGCAAGTTGTGTCACCACAAATGGGACCTACTTGACACATCATTACTTTAGTTTAATTTATTTAAACACTACTAATTCCACTCATTAATTTATTTAATGAACCATTTGAAATTCTAAAAATAAATACCATAGTTCTCATAAACCACATTAATTCCATTCAATACCAAATTCCCATCACAATCTCCATTAATGTCATTATTTGACACTAATATTCATATTAAAATTCTCAACGATTACCAATTTTGGATTTAAAATTCCAAATTCATTCAAAATACAGTCAGAAAATACATTGGGCATCAGTGTCAAATTCTCGAGCCAGTTACATCGTTTGAGCCCAGACTTTTGCTGCGTGGAAGTCCACAAATCCCAGGTTTCCAGCCTTATTACTACTGAAACCAGGCCCTAATCCCGGTATCAGGATCATTATACACCTGTGGGTGTGACCTCGGGCAGCAGGTTTGTTGGTTTGGTGTTGGTTTTACAGGCCAAGGTGCTGGATCAGCGCTGATCTGTTTGAGAAACAGATCCAGCCAGCTCTCTCTCGGAGAAGCAGCTTGGTCTGCATGCCTAGATAGGTAATCGTTCCTCCACAAACTTGCAATTGCAGACTGTCTGCAATTTTCTCCAAGCCTCAGCGACTGTTCGCTGACATTACAGAACAGCCAAGCTTCAATTCCAGTTCAGTACACACAGCGAAAGCAGCTCTGGTTTGATTCAGATTTGCTTGCTGTTAGAGACAGCCAGCCAAACCTTTGGTACAGGCTCTATTGCATTGCAGTCCTCAGTTAGAGACATCGGGTATTGTTGTTATAAAGAAATCTGATCGCAAATCCAGAAGTGTTGGAATTTGTATGCACTCGAAACCTATATCTGACCCGACTAATCATTTGGTTTCCGCTATAGATTGGGATAGTTGTCTCTATGCCTACCCCTATCCTACATCATTATCCAAGATTCCCGTGACAATATTCTTCTGTAATGTGCATAACATGCAAAGGAACAATATCATCTATTTCTAATTTCATAAAGGGTGCATGGTTGCACTGTTGACTCTTTCAGGATAGTAGCATATGTTCCAAGGCCTAATATGAATTGAGACTGGTCCACAGCTTCATCATATCGCAATTTAGAATGCCATCTGGTACATAAACATCTCTACTAAATAACATTAAAGGGAATGTATCAAGATATATAAGGTCCAGTGATCTATTCGACAATAAATATCGTATTAGTCCAAGATATCAAGATTTTAAAAATGTAATATTATATCGATCGAGATTATTACCCCTGCACATGTCCATTGTACCCAACAATATAAGGACCCATGATCTATTCAACAAGAAGTCTCACTATACTAAAGCGCCTTCTTAAATTTTAAAAAGGTTGATCTGCTGCCAACCAATTTCAACTTCTCAAAATGATGAAAATACCCTAAATTTATAATTTTTGGTACACAGTAGCAGTGTATTCCTTGTTCATCTAATCGAAGTATATTATATCAGCATAATCAACACATTTTCCACATTGCAACTTAGTAAACAATGAATATTGATTTGTCAATTTTCCAAATGAAAAAAATGCTTCATTTAACTGATGTGGTGGGTTACTTACCCATTTTTTGGGCTTGATTCATCTTTGTTGCAGCTTGTCACATCTGCCGAAATTCTCTTGGCATGGAATCAATAGAAGAGAAGTAATTTTGGATCGCCTAACATAAAAGTCCAAGTGAAAAGGTTGCTCATTCCTATGGTCTTCAGCTTGTTCAAATATCGACAAATACATATCGTATTAGTTAATATATATCGATTTTTTAATGACCGATATATATTGGACCATACACTATAGATATAGGCTGATATGTATCGGCTAAAATATTCGGTCGATATTCCGCTATTTTATTTTATTCTATTTTTAAAAAAGAAAAAAACAATAAAAGAGTTGATATTTAAAAAGTCTCTAAATTCTTGTATAAAAAAAAAAGACACTAAAACCGTCCTAATTTGAAAATTTACTACAGATCTAAAACCGTCCTGATTTGTTGCTAACTTGCTAGCCCATCTAAATTCTTTATAAAACCGTCCTAATTTGCTGCATATCTAAAATGGTCAAAATTTGCTAATTTGCTACAGATAAAACCGTCCTAATTTGTTGGTAGATCTAAATTCTTTATAAAACCGTCCTAATTTGCTACACAGCTAATTACAGCAATTATGGCATAATTACAGTATTACAAATTTGCACAGATAATTACGGTAATTATGGCATAATTATAGTTACGCAATTAAGGCAATTATGGCAATTATGGCAATTACATTGTTATACAATTACAGTATTACATCGTTAATTTGCTGCAAATCTAAAATCGGTCAAAATTTGCTAATTTGCTCCAGATAAAACGGTCCTAATTTGTTGGCAAATCTAAATTTAATATAAAACCGTCCTAATTTGCTACACAGCTAATTACGGTAATTATAGCATAATTACAGTTACAGATTTGCACAACTAATTACGGTAATTACGCATAATTACAGTATTACATCGTCACTACAATATTACAGATAATTACACAGTTAATTATGGCAATTCCATTACAAAGATTACAGTAATTCCAATAGACAGGTTTGCATTAGAGAGTTAATTATGGCAATTCCATTACATAGAGACAACTGATTCCATATTCCCATTTAACAACTAATCATGGAAATTCCATTACATAGCGCCAACTAATTCCATTACATAAATTCGCATCATATTTGTTAAATTAAAATTAAATTTTAAACAATTCAACCTACTGAGAATAGCTATGAAATTGTGGCAAAATCATGGTAAAATTTTGGCTATGGTGTAAAATTTCATCAAATTCTGTCGATATCCAAAAACTACTACAAGTATGCACTCGATTCTACAAATTTTATCATTTTTTAACAATATTCTAACTTAAAAAATTATTTGAACATGTAAATAACCGATATTTAATTAAAAATTACATATTCATAATTTCTGTAAATTTCTTGATTTTTTTTGTTATTTTTTTGAATTTTTTGAAAAAAAATAAAAAACAAAAAAAAATATCAGTAGGAGAGAGAATGATCTCCTCCTACTGCTGATCTCGGCCCATATCTAATACTGCTGATCTCGGCCGGATGAATTTTGAAACCTGTTATTATTATTTTATAATATAAGATTTTTTTTTGCTGTTGGATTGAATATCAACCCAAGAAAAGGGTGATAATATGGAAGGGACGTGGGAATTATGCGATATTGAATAGTTTAAGGTTTTTATCATCTAAAGTATAAAAAATCTGGAAGAAATTAAACTGTTGAGGTAAAATTTGGAAAAAAATTAATAATTTTCCTTTTAAAGATGTAAATAGATTCTAAAACTAGGTGAAGTCCCATATACATACAGAGACGACGAGGTTTACAGAGACCCAATAGCAAGTGCTGCCATTGGGTTTTCTCAACTATATAAAATAACATATATTTCTTTAAATCCATTTTAAATATAAAATTTTATTTTGAAAATTAAATTTATTTTAAATATAATTCAAGTACAACATGCACCATAACTGTCACGCCCCAACCCGATGGGTTGGCCCGAAACGCGACTGATTTTTTTTTTTTTTGAAAACTAAACAAACTCAAGCATTCTAACTGGACCGGATCAACAGTTAGGCCCAAAGGTCACACATGATCCCAACATTTGGACTCAAACATACACCATAAGTCTACCCAACAAAGATACAATCATAAAAACACACATAATTCCAACCATTGAATTATTATTCAAACATCATCAAGTAACTATAGAAGCGTAGTAGTCTGTACATAACATTAACACACACTAAGTACCACACTCGGTACTTTACAAAAAGAAAATGATTCCAAGAACCAGAAAGCACAAATAAAAGAGTATTCCCCTCAGTGGGAATCCCAAAGCAATGCCGCAGCTTATCCACTCTAAGATTCAAACAGAGGGTTCTCCTCATCAGGTTCATCTCCTGAAAGGTGAGTGGGGTGAGCTAATTAGCCCAGTGAAAGAAATATAACAGTGCAGTTTTTAACGTAAACAATAGGTTAGCATATAATCAACAGTTGCAATATAATATCTCATGCTTGATAACAATATTCACAATATCAAGTAAAGTCTCATCATCGTCTTTCCATTATCTCATCAACTTTCCATTACTGTTGTTATCCAACGTAGCCCCTAGATACTATACTGACAACAATAGTATTAAGTCCCGACACGGTCAAAATACATCCTTACAAGTACATTCTCCAGCTCTCCCATAGCCGGTACCGACACCCTTAAGTCAACAACTGTCAACACCCATGATCCAGTAGACGTAACCGACACACTCAACTCGGCGATGGTTCAGCAGTAAAAGGTACGTGGAAGCAGTATTTTACAATTTATAAGATCAACATCATAGCATTTATAGCATCATAAGCACTCTTACCATAGTGCATCATATCTAAGCACATGAGTGGGTTCATCAAATCTAAAACCACTCATTGCTCAAGATGCATATCAAATAAGCCTGTTTACATCAAGCTGCAAAGTTAAGTTCCCTCACCGTAGCTGTGTGGTTTCGCGGTCTCTGTTCAAACAAGCAAACAAGTGCACAATCAATATGCATAGCATTCATATATAGCATGTACACATACAAGCAGTATTTCGAAATCATACTGGTTTTTCTAAAATATCAAAGGTAGATGGAATTGAGTCTTCTACTCGGTTTCTATCATTTTTAAATTATAATAATCCACGAGATAATAAATAAGGTGCTCAGTCCAAAACTCATATTGTCTTCTGGGCATTGACCATATTGACTTATTGAGTTAGGTCTAAATTCTCAGGTCACTTCTCGGTTGTCTTCTAAAAGGACCAGATCTGACATTTTGAGTAAGGCTTCGAGGTCACTTAGTGCCCGACAAATATAGCGTCGGCCTGAAAGTGAAATCACTCAGTGCCTGACCAATAGAGTCGGCCTAGAAGTGAATACAATAGTATATATGCTATAGTAATAAGAGAAGAGGGTTAGTACACATTTTAATTAGCAAGGGGGTACTAACATCACATGCAATCAATAACAATCAAACAAGAACATTTTACACTTAAAAAACTGGGTCCCTCGGAACAAGCATCGGAACCAGGTACTGTGGCTTCGGATCATCCGAACCACACCTAACCTAGTCACTGACCTCGGATCATGGGTCTGACTTCGGATCGTCTGAAGATCGGGTCTCGGATCATCCGAAGTCCATCCGAACCGAAAAGATCTGAAAAACAAGTCTCTGTGGGTCTGTGCACTTCAGAACATCCGAAGGGAGGCTCGGATCGTCCGAGTGGGGTTCAGTCCTTCTGAGCTTTGCTCGGATCGTCCGGTTGAGTCAAACCAGCCTCGGGCGCTTCTGGGCTTCGGGTGAAGCTCGAAACGTCCGGGGGGTCCTCTCGGACCGTTTGAAGGGCTCGGACCATCCGAGAGCCGTCTTCCTCCACTAAGACACACTATGAAATACGAATCCGGAAACAGTGAGTTTCCTGGATTCGGTTTCCACACCTAGCCAGTTCGATGGACTCCTCTGGGAGTCTCTTTCGATAGGGAGAGGTTTGGAGTTTCAAAACTCAGTAGGCCATTAGATCTTAACACTGAAAGCTCACTGGTACAAGAAAATCCATGGTTTTTCTTAAACTTCAAACTTGTTTTACTCACTCAAAAGAGGGCCAAAACCGGTTTTTCTTGATTATAAACTAATTGGAATTAAAAGAGAAACACAGTGATTACCTTCACTGGAGTTCGTGGGTTGAAAAATCTGATTTTTGAAAGAACTTCCTTCTAAACTTACGGTGGGAAAACACAGAGGGAAGGGATCGGCTGGTCTGTTTTCAGGTAGCTGAACTGAGACTGAAAGGGGGAGAAGAGATAGAAATCTAAGTGGGAGTTTGAGAGCTGGGCTGAGGGGCTTGATTTATAGACCTTCCATCTGCTGACGTTCTAAACAGTAGCCATACTGTTTGGACTGGTTGCAGATCAGTCCCTCCCATTTTCCCATTTTGCGAAAAGGTCCCTGATTTGATAAAAACTCGATTTTTAACTTAAACATAAGATTTTGAAAACTCAAAAACTTAATCCAACCTTACAGATAGGTTGGGTTTTGAAAACCTTAATCACCATAAAAATTTTGGAATTTAACTCTCACTAAAAACCATTGGTTTAAATAAAAATCATAATTTAACACTATTTACTTAATTAAACAAATGTTAAATAAAACAATTTAGAGACCTCATTTTGGGGTGTCAAAGAATAACTAGACCATTCTTAAAATGGTCTAACATAAAGTACTAGTTTCAAAATTTATTTCATTCCCAAAACCATTTAAAATAATTATTACTCCCTTTTGGGGTTTTGAAAGGTGGGTTTAAATACTATTTTCTGAAAATAAAAATTATTTTAAAATAATAAATACAAATCCTTGACTAAAGAGAATAATATCATCCAATTAAAATCACATAACAACATAATTTATAATAATAACAAGAAGTGGTAAATTACCGTTTTGCCCCTCCAGCTGGACGAGCTGGATCACTGAGTTTTCGAGCTCAGATTGGGCCACACCTAGGCTTTCCTCAAAGCCCTAACCTTAATCTTCGAGAATAACCAGTCAAAATAAGGTTTATTAAGCTAAACTACCCCTAATCTCGGGTAGGGTGTTACAATAACTAAAACTAATTTTCAATGGAAAGTCAATAGTATAAAAAATCTTAGTCAACTTTGATGAAGAGAACGAAGCTTCTGATAACAAAATTTTCTAATTGTAAAAAATGTGGAAATATTTTTTCATTCCTTTTAGAGAGCTGAGGAATTCAATGAGGATCTGTATTTATTTTTCACTGAATCTAAACTATGTATTTACAATCTGCAATTCACTCTCTTAGAGGAAATTCAAGTGGCAAGCATCAAGCTACAAAACTCTCTCATGCTATTTTCCATTGAACAAAATCTCCATCTGAATTTTCTCTAACAAAAATAAAAAGAAGGGGAGAACAAAAAAATAGATAGAGAAATCAAAAAGCCCATAAAGATAATTACTTTTGATATTGTACTTACTGATGTGTGTTAGAGCTAATGTACAAATGTACAATTAAGCTTTCAATACTCAAATATACTGAATTATTGGCATTGTAATTGCTATGTAACATAAGAATTCATGAAAATAAGAATAGAAGAAAGCCTACAAAAGCAGTCCATTAAAAAATAGAGACATCTTATGTAGATAACCAGCTTAATCTTGTCAAGTTTGATAAAAAAATCCATTACAAATCACAAGTCCATCAAAAATTTCTCCACTGAATTACATAGAAGAGAGTTAGGTGCATCTTTTCCATTTTCATTTGCCAATCGCTAATCATCTGAATTAATGAAGACTCCAGATGACTTGCTCACTGCACATACTATCTAGCAGCTTTGCATTTGGATCCTGCACTTGCTTATCACACATCAGACACGCCAGTGTCATCGTTGAAGAATCCAAAAATCCAGAGTCATTTGGTACTTGCCTCTGCACTTTCCGTAATCCAACACATTAATGGCATCTTGAATCAACGACATGTAGAACTCATTATTGTAGTCAATGGCTGCAGGAGTCTGCTCCATATGACACAAGCTACCGAGCAACTTTGCACCTGGATTTTGCAACTAAGTTGAGAGGACTAGATGCGACTCGCATGGCAAGTGGTCTTCGTTGACTGCTAAAGTGCAATTTGAATTTAGCCTTTGGTGTCTAGAGGCTTCACCCAATGGATCATCTTCCATCAAAGAATATAGTTTTTCCACGTCAAACATGTTATCCAAACTTAGCCCTCGAAAATGATTAGTAAACTCCTTTTTCCCAGTCCTTCAAAATCAGATTTATAATCAATCCTTGAGACTTCGAATACAACTTCCTCAGCTACAGAGCCCTCAAAATGATGTGAGGTAATTGTATAATCAAATGGAGATGGTAAAGCGGCAAAGGATTTTTCTGATCATTGTATTCTGAGAAAGACAATGTAGTTTTTCCACGTCAAACATGTTATCCACACTTAGCCCTCCGAAAGGATTAGTAGACTCCTCTTGAGCTTCCATGTCCAACCTTTTTCCCAATCCTTCCTCAGCTACAAAACCCTCAGAATGATGCAAGATAATTGTAGAATCACATGGGGATGGTAGAACAGCAAAAGAATTCTTCTGATCACTGCATTTTGAGATAGACAATGTAGCTTTTCCACGTCAAACATGTCATCTAAGCTTAGCCCTCGGAAAGGATTAGTAGACTCCTCTTGAGCTTCGATGCCCAACCATTTTCCCAATCCTTCAAAATCGCTCTCGGGCAGAGTCAGCCACATGTAGAGAGTATCGGCCTGGAAGTGAATATATAAAATATATTTACATAATAATACCAAGGAAAAAGGGGTTAGTATCACTTTTAATTATTAAAAGGGGTATAAACATCACATTAAAATCTAAGATCTAAATCATAAAATCCTAATTTAAACCAAGCTTCACAAATCAGAACTGGGCTCCTCGGAATATGTCTCGGAACCAGGTACTGTGGCTTCGGACCTTTTGAGCCACTGCCTAAAATTGGGTTTACAGAACCTTCGGAACATGAGTTCTGTCCTTCGGAACTTTTGAGGTTCAGGTCTCGGAACTTCCGAACAGAAAACAGAAAACTAGTGGGTCTCAATGTGTCTCGGAACCTACCGAGGGAATCTCGGAACTTCCGAACAGTTCAGATCTTCCGAAAAGTCTCGGAACATCCTGGTCAGCAGAGGCAGAAGATATGTTTGGCCTCTGGACACTTCGGAACCATTGACCGCAGTTCAGAACTTCCGAAGTGTTTGCTTCGGAACTTCCGAAACCCAACTCTTTGACCTTCCGAAAGTCGTCTTCTTTCTCTGTCATCAGTAACAAAGTAGAGACGGGAAACGACAGTGTGAAATACGAATCCAGAAATAGTGGATTTTCTGTGTTCATTTTTTACACCTAGCGGGTCACATGGACTTCTTAGTGAGTCCTCTTAACAAAGGAAATAAATTGGACCTCTTAAACTTATCAGAAACATTAGATTTTAAGAGTAAAACCAAAGAAACACTTGAAAATCCAAGTTTTATTTAAAACTTCAAATCCATTTTTAACACTCAAATTTAACCAAATTTACTTCTGTTTGATTCTAAATTGATTAGAATTTGAAAACTAACACAATGGTTACCTTCGTTTTAGCTCTTGAGTAGAAATCCAGTAACTTAAAAAATCTTCCACTTCAAAGCTTACGGTGAAAATTTGAAAACAGAGAGGGACGGTAGATTGATTTTTAACTGGTTTGATTTCTAACTGTGGGGTGAATCCAGTTGGGAGAGGGTAGAATTTCTAAACTCTCCAGCATGGCCAGGTGAAAGACACCTCATGTGGAAGCTAGGGACGTCTCCATGAGCCAGCTTCCGGCCACGTAGAGGGTAATCATTGAAAATTTTGCAAATAAGTCCTTGAATAGATTTTGCAATTTAGTCCATTTTCATCTTAATTAAATTTTAACTAAATAGATGATTTATTTAGCCTAATTATATTTAATCAAACTTAACAAAAATGTTGGATTTTATAAACTCTACTCATCATAAAATTTTGGAGATTTAAATTTTATTAAAATTCATATTCTGACACTTTTTACTTAATTTAACTTGTATTTATAAAAAGGGTTTAAAACCTTTATTTTCAAAATTTGAAAAAATAAAACAGTGAGTTATAATAAGGTCTAAAATCACATATTTTTCTTAAAATTTTCTCATTTCTAAAATTGTTTAATAAAAATTATTTCTTCACTTTTGGGATCTTTTTGAGTAGTTTTAAATAACATTTTCTGAAAATAATAATATAATACACTTATAAATTAAAATCCTTAATTAAGGAAATCAATATTACTCAACAATAAGAAATTATAAATAGTAAAAATAATATTGATTAATGGTAAATTACCATTTTGCCCTTCTAAATAGACGAGTTGGATCATCGAGCTTTCAAGCTCTGACTGGGCCTGTACCTGGGCTTTTCGTAAAGCCCGAACCATAATCTTTAAGATTAACTCGTTAAAATATGCTTTATTATAATGATTAAGTCTAATTCGGTCAGGGTATTACAATGTTAACCATGAAAGAGGACACCTGAGATGTCTAGATGGTAGACTCTCCACTCCTAATGTATAGCCTTTTCAAAAATTATTATTTTTAATATTTTCTTAATTATTTTTATTATTTTCTATTATTTTATAATAATTATTATTATCATATATTTTTTTATTAATTACCATAGGCGCAAGCCTACACGTTGACACAACTCATGCTTGTGGCTTTATGAGTCACATGCAAGGATAAAATATTTAAATGATTTTTTTATAATATTTTTATTTCTAAAATATTATCTTCATTTATTAGATATAAAATGGTTTAATTAAATTAATCCATCCAGTCTAAAATGTCAGGTCTTAAAAATCATAAGCACTGTTGAAATCTGGAGAAAAATACATTTTCGAAATCGTTCGATCTAGGCGAAAATGACACGTAGGTAGATTATTGTCAAAAATACAATATTTGTTTAAGTATTTTTAAATCTTATTTTATAAATTTGTTAAACAAACTAATTGGTAAGAACACATATTACATACTGGTTTTTTTTCTGAAATTTTGTAACTTCTATAATTATTTAAAACAATTATTTTCATAAATGGGGACCTTCGAGGATCACATTTATAAGTATTTATGAAAATCAAAAGCATAGACTAAAAGGTCCTATGAATTCATCATTTAAAATCACTACTAATGCATAGCTTGGACAATCCAATTATTTCAAACAACATATTTTAATAATAATCAATAATTAAATCACCTAAATAATAATATTTAGGTTAAATTACTATTTTGCCCTTCCAACTTAAATGAGTTGGATCTGTGAGCTATTGAGCTCTAATTGGGCTGATCTTGGATTTCTAAAAATTTCAATCCGTAATCTTCATGATTAACGGAATCAAAACACAATTAATTAATACAAATAACACAATTATCCTTAATCTTGGGTCAAGGTATTACTGATTCATTGTATTCATATTTGTGTGTTTAACAAATACCACGAAATCTCACATATTCAGTGAGAAGACTTAACTATACAATATGGGCAAATGAGGTATAATGGATCTAGTGCAATGAGTGTTTTCTTATGATGAATCCACTTATATGCCTAGACATGATAAATTATGATATGTGCTTATGGAAACAAATGATGTTTTGTGATATTGACCATGAAATGTTCCATTTGAGCATTATGATGATGAATCTATTGATACTGGCTCCACCTACACTCAGTTGCTGAACTATGGTAGACATATGTTATTGTCGGCCAAGGTGTGTCGGTTTGCTTCTACTAGCCCAGATGTGTCGGTTGTGCTCTTGCAAGATGCTGCATTTTGACCGTATCGGGACTTAATGCATTTATAGTCAGTGTAATGCTTAGGTGTTACGGTGGATATTGACAGAAATACTGATGACTTAATATATTCACATGATAGACTAATTATGATTTCAATTATGAAAATGGTGATAATAGACCATTATGATGATATTGAATTATTTGCACATACTAACCTGATGATTATTGTATATTGTTGTGTTCTCTTCACTAGACTGGTTAGCTTAAACCTCTCACATTTCAGGAGATGTACCATAGGAGGAGGAACCTCCATTTCCACCTTAGGATGTTAAAGTTGTTGATGTTATTTGTATCTCTCACAGATGGAGAATACCTTTCTCTTTTATTTTGTGGTTGTTCAACCATATTTTGTATTAAGCACCGCATGTGATACTTACTCTAAACAAGTACTAAACCGCTATATTTATGTTAGCAACTCTGGTTTAATATGAATAAGTTTATGTTAAGTTATGTGATGGAAAATATTTGTATATATGATATATCTTACATATGGGTAGACATATGGTATATGTTTGACTCCACATGTCAAGAGCATGTGTGACATTTTATTTCTAACTTCACCGTAAACCTTAATGATCCAGCACAGTTAGGAGTTAATCTGATTGTGAAAATAGTAACAATTCGGGCCCACTAAACGGGTCAGAGCGTTACAGCCGCCGCTGCCCCTTGCTCTCTTATCTCTTTATCTCATTCCCTTTTCTCTCTTCTCAAAACCCTAAATCCTTAGGACCACCTCCGCCACCATTTTTTTTTGCCCTTTTTTCTCTCTTCTCCTCTTTTTATTCTTCTTCAACTCGAGCCCAACTCGTCCGAGCCCATCAGATCCAGGCAAGTTCTCTTTGGGCCCAACCCAACTCGTCCAGCCTAGAGGAACCAAGCCCACAAGTTGTAGACCAGGCCCAGTTTTCCAAGCCCAACTCGGTATGGCCCAGTCCTCTCATCCCAATCAATCTAGCCAGCAGTTTTGGCCTAGGTCAGATCAACCCAAGCCCGACCTATTTCCTAGACTCGGCCTAGGTTCGTTTCAGCCACGGGCCAGCCTAGGCCCATTTTGGGCCCATTTCAGGCTCTTTTCTAACCCGCTTTGGGGACATTTCTCGACCGCTTTCTGGAGCGTTTGCAAGTCCATTTCCACTCAATTTTGTAGGACAATCCCATTTTTATAGATCCGTCCCAATTTCTTAGGCACGGTAACTCGTGCATCGCTCCTTTCAACCCGCAACCTGTTTTCATCACTTGGATTTCAAAAATGCATACAGGTGAGGGGACTTTTCACAGTTTTAGCATGCATTGCATATATCAAATATGTATCTCTAGATATGGAGTGACCCGAGTGTAACCCTCTATTTATTTAGCCACTTTGTAAGGGGAAATTGTTGACATAACATGTGGCAAATGGTCCGTTCGGATGTACTCCTCTCAACTATATGCATTTGTGAGAAACTTTAACTGGATAAATTGATATTAAATATTATTTTTTGAATACGCTATGATGCATTACTTGTTTATGCATAAGATGCAAATGTAACCATGTTAGACATAAAGGTGTGTGTTTAAGAACTTATTATGCTTCTTTTGGACCGCATGATGAAGTATATTATTGGATTTGGCTTATTATATTTGAACATGTTTATGTTGTTATACTTGATCCTGACATTATGTGCATGCATGGAAGGTAAACCACAACGAATAGTGTGCCGTTGGGTGTTGAGATTGAGGAATTGTTTATATATTTATATGTAATGACCTGGCCCATACATAAGGCTTGAGGAGGGGCGATCACATTTAAACTTCATGCGGAAATCTGAAATTTCCGATGTGGGACTCCCATTTTCCCACTCTACCGCACTACACACTCCATTTTCCACTCTTTATCACTTGGGCCTGGCCTTAATGGACTCGACTGTCTGGGCCGGGTCAGGGTCTCACAATCCACCCCCCTAAGCCCAGAACCCCCAATGAATCCAGTGGAGGGCAGTAGGCCCACACAGTCCGAGTGCTGAACTCGACTCTGATACAATTTGTAATGACCTGGCCCATACACAGGGCTTGGGGTCCAACTCAGTGGAAATTGTCTGCTTTAGGCCCAAACGTGTGCAAGCACACGCGAGGGGCCGCACGATTTTGCCTTTGGGCTAGTTCCAAATACCCAGCCCAAAACGTGTCCACTATGTTGAGGAGGGGCGATCACATTTAAACCCCATGCGGTAATATGAAATTTCTGATGTGGGACTCCCATTTTCCCACTCTGCCACACCATACACTCCCTCTTCCACTCTTCATCACTTGGGCCTGGCCTTAATGGACTCGGCCGTCTGGGCCGGGTCAGGGTCTCACAGTATATGTCTGTATGTTTATGATTGGATGATGATTTGGTTGTTGGGAGGACAGAACATGTTTATACTGTAATACTTGATCCTGACAGTATGTACATGCAGGGGAGGGAAACCACAATGGACAGTGCGCTGTTGGGTGTTGAGACTAAGGAATGGTTTATACGTGTATATGTGTGTATGTTTATGATAAGATGATGATTTGGTTGTTGGGAGGACTTCCTCGTTACACTCCGGCGATCGAGACCCCCATAAGAGATGCGGGTTTCCCCGTTGCGTTCATGTTTCTGCGGTCGAGACCCTCATAGAGGATGCGGGTTTCCTGTTGCATTCTGGTGGTCGAGGCGGTTATGTATTGTGTTTGTGTGGTCTCCTGTTTGTATTTGTAGGGATACCAGAGTTGCTGGGGAACCGTTGTGAATTATGGGGGTGATGTCTTTGATTAGTCAGTGGGACCATCAATTGGTAGTATTACAGTTGAGTACTCATGTATGTAGGCACCCATTCTATTATGACGTTCATTACTATTGGTCAATCTAGATTGTCCTAGAGGGGGGGTGAATAGGACAATTGTGGAATTTTAAATTTCTTTCGAACTTTGGTCAATTAAAATTGGGTGTTTACTAATTAATTCAATTGATCTTCAAGATATTGAGATTTACAATAAATAATGAATGTGAAGTGAAATCTCAACAAACACAATTTCACCAAACAAGTATGCTAGATATATAAGAAATAAACACAAATGCACAAAGTAAGGTGAGGAGGTGAGAAGAGATGAAAAATCTTGACACAAAGATTTTTACATGGTTCGGCAATCTTACGTACATCCACGCCTCATGTACACCACTAGAGGATTCCACTAAATTTTCCTTCGATAGTGGAGAAGAAACCTATTACAACCTTGATCTCTTTCACGGGTAGAGATCGAACCTATACAACACTTGATCTTCTTCACAGGTGAAGATTGGACCAATAACTCTCAAGAGAGAAACACTCTTCTTTCCTTACAAGGGTTACACCAACCCTATATAAATTACACAATGATAGAAAGAATTTGATTTTTAGAAAAATACCAAGAATGCTCGCATCTTGATGCTCTAAATGGCTTTGGCACGTTCTTGAAGATCCTCCCCTTTTCTTGGCTTCTTTGTTGAAGTGTAGATGCTCCAATGATGCCCAACCAAGATGCAGAAGATGATATTTAGGGATGCTAAAATGTTTACCGATAAACACAATCTATCCCTAAATGTTCTCTCAAATACACACTCAAAAGTGAGCCTAAGATGCTCAAGATTTCTCTATGAGAGTTTTGAATGTGAATGAGATTAAGTTCAAAAATTTTGGTAATCTAACTATGGAGTTTTAGTGCTCTTGAAATGATTGGGAGTCTTAGAGAATGTTAGAGAGGGTTTTGCTCATCAAGAATCAACCTTTGGAATGCCCTAAATTCATACATTTAAAGCCCTCTTGAAGATATAGCCGTTGAAAGTCGAAATCACAAGAATAGAGCCGTTAAAAACTTTCTGTTGTGATTTTAGTCGACTGAACTTGAAGATTCAGTCGACTGAAATGTCCAGAAATGACCGTTGAAACATCTGTGCACAATTCAGTCGACTGAAACATAAATTCAGCTGACTGAATCTCGATAGTTTTGTACACTTCTACTAAAATGACCATAACTTGGGTTTTTGAACTCGATTTTGGGAGTTCTTGGGCTTGTTCGAAAGCTCACTGAGAGATCTATCTACTCACCAAATTTGGTCCAATTTAAATTCCATTTGATACTTCAAATAATCTCTCAAAGTGATGGTATATGACAAAACTGTTTTGATTTGTTTTACACTCTTTCATTGAAATGTTCATAACTTGAGCTATATATCTCCAAATTGGGTGTTCTTGAGCTCGTTGAAAATATCATTGAGAGATCTATTTACTCACAAAATTGGGTCAAATTTAAAGTCCATTTGATACCTCAAATAATCTCTCAAAGTGAGCTTATATGACAAAACTGTTTTGTTCTATTTTACACCTTTTTATTGTAATGCTCATAACTTGAGCTATACATTTCCAAATTGGGTGTTACTAGACTTTTTGAAAAGCTCTTTTAGTGCTCTATCAAATCATTAAAATTTTACTAATACTTGGAAACATTTGATAGAAGAAAAAACCTGCCCAAAATATAGCAAAATTCACCTAACCTAAGAAATCCAAATTAGTCCAACCAAATTCTAAGTTATGGATTCTAAGGTTTGTCCCAATGGTAATTTTAGGTCTTCTAAGTCATTCCTAATGTAATACTCTGCCCCAGATTAGGCGAGTTTTAGCTCGTTAATCTTGTTTAACCGGTTAATCTAGAGGATTTTGGTTAGGGCTTCGAGGAAAGCCCAAGTTTAGCCCGATCTGAGTCCAAAAACTCAGTGATTCAGCTCGTCGAGCTGGAGGGGCATTTTGGTAATTTACCACTTGTCATGTATATTTTTATAAATTGTGTAATTTTGTGAATATTATTGATGAATAATGTTCTCCTTAATAAAGGATTTACATTTCTTATTTTAAAATAAAATTATTTTCAGAAAATGATATTTAAATATCGCCCGTCAAAACCCCGAAAGGGAGTATTAATTATTTTAAAGGGTTTTGAAAATGAAATGAAATTTGAAATTTATATTTTATGGTAGAACATTTTAAGAATGGTCTAGATATTTCATTTCATCTCAAAATGATGTTTCTAAATTGTTTATTTTAACAATTCTTTTTTTAAGTAAATAGTGTAAATTTATGGTTTTTATTTAAATAAATGGTTTTTAATAAGAGTTAAAATCTGAAATTTTTATAGTGATTAAGATTTTTAAAACCCAACCTATCTGTAAGGTTGGATTAAATTTTTGGGCTTTTAAAATTATTGTTTTAGTCAAAAATCAGGCTTTTATCAAATATAGCCCTTTTTCCAAATATTGGAAAATGGAAGGGCTGATCTGCAAAAGTAAACCTGCGGTTTACTGTAGCAGCGTCTCAGCCACTGCAGGCGCATGCCCTGCTGCCCGATTTTCCGGTGATTTCGCCCTTCGTCGTGTCCCATCCCGCTTGCCGGATTTCCCGGCCGAAAAAGCCTATAAAAACCGACTCAATCTTCGGTTTTAACTCCCAGCTTCTCTTCTCCCTTCTCTCAGTTTTTCTCAGCCAAAATCCGGCCGAGATTTCCCTTTATCAGTAACTGTATCTTAGAGGAAAAAAATTTCCAAAATCCGGATTTCAGCCCAGAAACTCAATCCAAGGTAACCACTGCATTCCCCTTTCAATTTCGATCTGTTTTGAATTTAAAATTTTTGAATTTGGGTCTATTTTCAGTGAGAAAAATGATTTCAAAATTTAGGGAAAATTTTAGGTTCCTCGTATCAATGAGCTTTCGGTGTTAAGATCGGATGGCTCACTGAGTTTTAAAGCTCCAAACCTCTCCCTATGGAAAGAGGACTTCCGGAGGAATCCATCGGACCGGTCAGATGTAAAAACTGAGTCCAGAAAATATCCCATTTCCCATTTTCGGTTTTACTGTTCACCGGTCGTTCACTGTCTGTTGCAGACAGTGAACGGGGAAGAAGAAGAAGAAGAAAAAAATATATTATTATTTTATTTAAAAAAAATTATTTTTATTTGATATTATGGTTACTCATATTTTTAAATGTTGGTTCCCATCGAAGAAAAAAAAATGAATAAATAATTAAATAATTAAATATTATTATTTTATTCCCAAAAAAAAAAAAAATTTATTTGAGAATATAGTTGCTTATGATTTCAAATGTTGGTTCCCATCGAAGAAAAAAAAATGAATAAATAATTAAATAATTAAATATTATTATTTTATTCAAAAAAAAATTATTATTTCGTTAGATTATGTGATGTGATGATTTATACCCCCCTTGTAAAATAAAACTGTACTAACCCCTTTCTCTTATTATTTATAGTGTAAATATTATTGTATGCGCTTTCAGTCAGACATTAGTCGGGAACTGAGTGATTCACTTTCAGGCCGGCACTATAGTCGGGCACTGGGTGACCTCGAGGCCTACTCAAAATGTCAGCTCTGGTCCTATCCAGAAGGCAACCGAGAAGTGACCCGAGGATCTAAACCTCACTCAATAAGTCGATCTGGTCAATGCCCAGAAGACAATATGAGTTTGGACTGAGCCCCTTTTATTATTATATTATTATCTTGTGGATGATTTAAAAAGGCTAGAAACCAAGTAAGAGACTCATTTCCATGAACCCTAGATATTTTGTGAGAAAATGTGTGATTTCCAAATACTACGTATATGTACGTATCTGATTTGTATATTGATTGCGCACTTGTATGTTGTTTGACAGAGACCGCGAAACCACACGATCACGGTGAGGGAACTTAACTCTGCAGATTTTGTAAACAGGTGTTATTTTGAGCAATGAGTGGTTTCAGTTTTGATGAACCCACTCATGTGCCTATACATGATGCACTATGGTAAGAGTGCTGTGATGATTTGATATTACGGTGTTGACCGTATGTGTATGTAAGACTGTTTCCACGTACCTGGGCTATTGAACCAATATCGACCATATGAGAGATGGTTTATGTCTACTGGACCATGGGCGGACCATGCTGTCGTCAATTGCTGACTTTAGGGTGTCAGTATCGGCTAAGTTTAAGAGCCGGAGATGTACTTGCAAGGATGTATTTTGACTGTGTCGGGACTTAATACTGGTCTCAGTGTAGTCGGCAGGCGTTACGGTGAATAATGGCAGTGGTTTAATGATGTTGATATATTACTTGAGATTATGCTTATTTTTCTATCAAGCATGTGATATTGAACTGTTGCTAACCTGTTTTATATTTACTTAATTTGCATTGTTAATTATCCTTCACTGGGCTAGTTAGCTCACACCACTCACCTTTCAGGCGATGAACCCGAGGAGGAGGACCCTCTCGTTCAGGCTTAGGGCGATTAAGCTAAAGCAGTGTTTTGGGATTCCCCCGGATAGGACTGCCCTGATCTTTCCCTGTTGGTTCTTGGAATCATTGTCTTTTTTTTTAAGTATCGGATGTGGTACTTAATTTATGTTGAATTGATGTAATAGGCTATGTTGCCTTTGGAGACAATGCTTTTGAATGATGAATCAATGAGTGATTTTATTTTGCGTTGTATTAATCAATGTTGGTTTTGATTTGAGCATGTTATGAATTGATGTTGTTGTATCTTGGTTTTTGGGAAGTATATGGTATATGTTTGAGTCCACATGACGGGGTCATGTGTGACTTCTAGGCCCAACTGTTGATCCAGCCCAGTAAGAATACTTGTGGTTCAGTTTATCTTCAAAAAAAAAATCAGTCGCGTTCCGGGCCCACCGGTTGGGTCGGGGCGTGACACCTAAGGTCCAAATACCTGTGCTGGTTGATATTCATGAAGTTTTTCTGATTTTGGTGTGATATCTTCCAAATGACGTATCTTCTTGAGCTTCAAACTTAATTTGACTATATAGGTCTTCCAAAGGCACGGTCTTGACACCCGAACAAGGTCACGACAAGTCACACAAATTGACAAATCATAACTCAGTCGAACACAGTCACGGAATTGACAACTCAGTCTGACTTAGGGGAGACAGATTTAACTTTTAGGCCAACAATTACATTTCATGCATGATATATGTTTATGTTGCTAACAGGTGATATGCTTTATCTTTTCACTGAGTTGGTTAGCTCACCCCTTACCTTTTGGTAGGAAGACCAGAGTTTGTTGGAGGGCCTGATGTGGGCTACCGAGATGATATCTCGGATTTGGTCGGTGGACTATTAGTTTGTGGTGTGGTTGGATATCGTACATATGAGCACATTTGTAATTATGATATTCTTACATTCATACATGTGATATCTATTTATGTTGTTAACTTGTGATAGACATTACCTCTTCACTAGGGTGGTTAGCTCACCCCTTACCTTTCAGGTACCCCGATTGTGAAGAGGCCAGGCGGGTCCCTTGAGGATATACTCGGAGAGAAGTAGCAACAGTTAAATATCCCATATTACTCTCATGCTTTAATTTTGGAGAGACTCTTGTTTGTATGAACTCCCTATCACAAGTTTTGTTTGGACGACTGTATAACTATAATGAACAGTTGGTGGTAGTTTGTTGTGTTTATTATTATATTAGATTTGCCTTTATTAGATTGTTGAGCGAGAGGTAGTTACCTCGTTTCAAAAAAAAAAAATATGCCCGATATCCATTCCTTGGTTATGTTCTGAGACTTTTCGGAGATAACATATCCATAGCGAGACGGGGCGTTACATGATAAGCTTATCGGTCATGTGTGGCCTAATAAGGGTTTGTTTATCTATTTGACCTATATTATGGCCCTAGTTGCTGCTTTGATGCTACCGGACCCAATATAAAAAAAAATTAACCTTATTTTTTATACTAGGTTCAATATCCATTTTTAATTTAAATTTTGTGCTAACAGGTCCAATCTCCATTTTTTTAACTTAAAATTTTATGTTAACGGGCCCAATACAAGATGTACATTTTGACAAATCCAGAAAAACAGGATTCTTGGATTCAACATTCAACAAAATGTTTGACTAGATTTAAAAAAAAAAAAAACCAAAAGCATGTTAAAATAAAATCAACAAAAAGTAATGGGTAAGTAATCATTAAAAATAATGGAAAAATATACATTTCCCTATTTTAGTTGGATTTCATAGAAAAAAGTTGCAATGATACTTTGTTGTTTATGAAACATATTAACATGGAACTAAAGGAATCAATGAAAAATCCAACATGACTATATTATCATTGTAATACTCCAGCTCAATTTAGAGGTTAATTTAGTTTAATTAGAATTAATTAAGTAATTTTTAGTCGTTAATTGTGATTTTTGTTAATCCAATCATGAAGATTACGGAATGAGGTTTCCAACGGATCCGAGTTTGATCCGATCCGAGCCCAATAACTATTTTAATTAAGTCTCAAAGGTATAAAGGTAAGTTACGAATATAATAACATTATTTTAGGATTAAAAGTTGGCTGCTCTGGAAACTAAGTCATTTAACTTAGTTTCAATCCCAAATTTTAGATTATGCATTATTTTTAAATTCCGGACTTAACAAAATGCCAATTTCAACTTAATTATACCTATTTTTACTACATATATTTTTTTAGGAGGCAAATCTCCAATTTTATAGGGGATACAAAGTCCTAAAAATATACGGAGAGAGTCAGTACTCGATCTGTAATATAAGTAAGCCTTTTGTATCTATAGATTTCCAAAATATTGAATTTTTAATAGTTATTTCACATTGAGAAATGTGAACCGTTGAATACTCTTTCGCTTAGATGGAGTGGTTTTTTACTTCAAAACACTTCGAGCCTTTAGAATGTTTTTACTAAGCCAATTTACTCTACCTAATTGTGAAGTCAGATCTTTTTAAAAATATTCTTTAAAATTATGAAATTTTGACAAAACAGTATTTTTTGCTAAAATACAGAGTTTTCGACGTTAGTTTCTCACCAAATTTTAATACCATATTCAGTTTTTAATATCCGACCTAGTGGACTGCTTGGATCAGTCTAAAAAGACCCTGAGATACCCAAACATGAGGAATCACGTAGATGTAAATATAAAGAAGACTTGAAAAATAAAATAATATTAAAATCAAGATAAGTCTGAAACCTATTCTAATGGAGAATAGGTAACGTGGAAGGCTCCCAACCATTTTTCGCCTAAGGCCATTTCCTATTTAAACTGCATGGAGTGGGGAGGAAGTAGAGAATTAAAAAAAATAACAGAGAGCAACGACTTTGAGTCGGTCTATCCTCCTTTTTCCTTTGTTTTTTCTTCTGCTTCTTTTTCTTTCTTTCATTGTTTCCATCGCAGCATCAGTGACTTCCTCTCTCGCAGTCGTTTCCTTCTCTTCCTTTTTCTGTGCTTCTTCTTCCTTTTACTCTTCTTCAACCGGTAGCAGAGACGTCGATTTTTCCCGCCTATATTCTCGGGTTTTCAAACTAAGCTTATTCTTAGTAGAATTTTGCATCCAAGGTATGAAACAATTCTTTTCTCGTTTATATTAATTAAGGGCAAGTTAGGAGTAGAAATGGATAGTTATAGGCTTTAAAATTGAGTTTTTTAAAATGAAGGGAAAAATAGGCTTCCTCTTAAATTTTAAATTATACCCTTTAAATTAGTTTTATTTTACATTTAAAATTCAGTTTTTCAACTCTAAGTAAAATCGGGGAAAAGATTAACCCCAGCAGACTATTACTTGTTTAATTTTCCGCCTTATGTATTTAAATTTCAGTACTGTAACTTCTGGACCACACTATCATCCGTAGTGGAGCTAGTCGCTTGATGATTTCATTTGAGGTAGCACTTAGTCACCCGGTGGATCATCAGTAATGGCGCTTAGTCGTTCGATGATACCAGATGAGGAGGCGCTTAGTCATCTGATGGTCTAAAAGTGGGGCACTGAGTACTTTATTTTCATTTCTCGTACTGTACCCTCTAGGCTAGAATACCCCATCAGTAGCGCTGCGGAAACATCGCTCGATGGTAAAAGGGGTTGGGCGCTGAGTATTTTATTTTACTTTACTGTCTCTGTACCCTCTGGACACCGTCTCAATACATCTCCTTAACTAGAAAACAATGCGAGACAAGGCACTAAGTACTTTATATTTTTATTTTATTGTAGTGTTTTGGATGGCTGACATCTAACCCTCTGACATAATTTAAAGAAGTAATAAGAGAGTTAGGTGACTCATTACACTTATCACGTTTTTGTTGGAAAATGCATGGGATTAGATAGATAATCCATAAATGTCCTGAGATTTATATTATTATTTTATTCTTACAAATTTCTATGATAATCACTACAGGTAAAGGTGAGGAGACTCGAATCAACACTTGTATTGTGTTTTATGTTAAACTCACTAACACAATACTGAAATATGATTCATAGTCATTTAAGGACGGAAAAGGCTATATAGGTCTAGAAAGCGAGATCTGACACTGCCTACTTGTAAGGGATGTAAATTATATTCTTGCTATGTAAAACGTAGGCGTAAAATGGTGTCGGGGAGCGAGGACTTATAGCCTCTAAAGCAGTATGGACTTATGGAGTGTCTGGGAATTGTCGGGTAAAAACTGGGATGAAGCCATTCGTGTTATTAAATCTAGTTTTATACATTTGTGTGAATATTGATTCTTTATTGATCATTATATATTGGTGCTGGATGCACCAAATTGTAAGGCTGAAATATGGTGGTTCTCTTTAACTAAGTCCATGTCGTAAGGAGGGCACTAAAAATCATGCATTTGACATTTGCATGTGAAAATTATGGTTATAAGTTAAATCTGTAAAAGATAATAACTTTGGAAATTCTAATATTGGTCATTGTGCTATAATTGCTGAGATTAACCGAACACCGTTTGCGAACCGTTGGGTTGGACGTGTTAGTAGGTTGTAGTCGCCCGTCATCAACCGTTGGTGTTGGATGAGCTAGTAGACCGGATAGTGAAGACCTTGTGATGTTAGGCCGAACGGCTTTTGTGAATCATTGGGTTGGACATGTTAGAAGGTTGTGGTCGATCGCCATTAATCGTTGGTGTTGGATGGGTTAGTAGACCGGGGCGTAGAGACCTTATGATGTTAGGACCAAACGCCGTTTGCGAACCATTGGGTTGGACGTGCTAGTAAGCCGGGTCGTGGAGACCTTATGCAATTGCAAGTTGTTGTATTATTTACAGTGGATGGATTTAATACTACCGAAACTTAGTGGTGATCTTCGGTGAGGTTCAGCTTAGAACCTCAATACGTGGGATATATCTTGGTGGGAGATCCCCGTATGAACAATGAGATATATCTTAGTGATTTCTCGTTGGTTACTGGGATATGACTAGGTGAATGATTACTCCAATGAATAAATAAGATGTGACTAGGTGAACGATTACCCCAGTGGAAAAATGGGATTTGACTTGGTGAATGATTATCCCAGTGGAAAATGGAATTTGACTTAGTGAATGATTATCTAGTGGAAAATGGGATTTGACTTGGTGAACGATTATCCTAGTGAAAACTGTGATATGATTAGGTGAATGATTATCCTAGTGGAAAAAATGGGATATGACTAGGTGAATAATTATTCTAGTGGAAAAATGAAATTTGACTTCGTGAATGATTATCCCCAGATGATTAGCAATGTAATGCCCCAACTCGGAAGTGGGCCCAGAACTGTCACTGTTTTTTTTTTAAAAAAAATTAATCTCAAGATTCTAACTGGGGCGGATCAAAGGTTAGGCTCAGAAACAGAAACCACACATGAACCCAACAAGTAGACTCAAACATATACCATAAGCCTACTCAAAAACACAATCACAAACACATAATTCCATAGATGAAATACTATTAAATCATAACAAAAATCTCAACATCATTCCACCACTGCTGTCATCCATCATAACACCTACATATTATGTTGAGACCATTGTATTAAGTCCCGACATGGTCAAAATACATTCTTACAAGTACATCTCCGACCCTCATATGGTCGGTACTGACACTCCCCAAATCAGCAACTGTCGACACCCTTGGTACAATAGACGTAAACCAACACACACATGGCTGATAATGGTTCAATAGTCAAGGGTACGTGGAAGCAGTATCACATAACTCATAATGAACATCATCACATATAATCATCATAAGCACTTATTACAACAGTGCATCATGTCCAGGCACATGGGTGGGTTCATCAAAACTTGAAACCACTCATTGCTCAAGATCCATCTTATAAACCTGATTTACACCTACTGGAAAGTTAAGTCCCCTCACCGAAATTGTGTGGTCTCGAAATCTCTGTTAACATGCAAACAAGTGTGCAATCAATAATTGGTCAACATACATAGCATGCAAAGAAATACATACTGGTAGTATTTCAAAACCATATTGTTTTTCCAAGAATCTTCATGGTATATGGAACGAAGTCTCCTACTTGGTTTCTAACCATTTTAAGTTACAATAATCCACAATAATATAATAGATAGGTGCTCAGACAAATTCTCATATTATCTTCTTGGCAAGACCAGATTGATTTATTGAGTTAGGTTTAGATGTACAAGGGACTCAGGTCACTTCTCACTATTGTCTTCTGGGCATGACCAGATTGACGTATTGAGTTAGGCCTAGTGGTCACTCAGTGCCCGACAGATATAGCGTCGGCCTAGAAGTGAAATCACTCAGTGCCCGACAAATAGTGTCGGCCTGGAAGTGAATAAAATAAGTAATACACTATAGTAATAAGAGAAGAAGGGTTAGTACACTTTTAAATTATCAAAGGGTTTAAACATCACATGAAACCCTAGGATCTAACACATGCATCTTAAATCAAACCAAGATTTATCATTCAAAGACTGGGTTCTCGGAACATACCTTGGAACCAGGTACTGTGGCTTCGGACCTTCCGAGATCCAAGTCTCGGAACTTCCAAGAGTGCTTCCGAATAAAAAAAAAGAAAATAGTGAATCTGGTGTGTCTCGGAACCTGCCGAGGGTAGCTCGGAACTTCCCAAGGGGTTCAGTCCTTCCGAACAGGATCGGAATGTATCGGCAGCAGAGGCGGGAAACAATTAGCCTCTGGACACTTCGGAACCTCGAACTGAAGTTCGAAACTTCTGGAGGTCTGGCTTCGGAACTTCCGAAGCGCAACTCTCGGAACTTCCGAAGCGCAACTCTCAGAACTTCCCGAGAGTCGTCTTCCTCCACTGTCTGACAGTGACGCCGAGCAGTAGAGTGAAATAAAAATCCAGAAATAATGGGTTTTCTGGATTCGATTTTCACATCCAACAGGTCAGATAGACTCCTCAGTGAGTCCTCTTAGCATAGAGAATAGTTTGAAGCTTAAACACTAATTAAGCCGTCGGATTTAAACACCAGAACTAAGTTAACACAAGAAAATCCATGTTTTTCCTTAAACTTGAAATCGGTTTTACACACTCAAAACTCAGTCAAATTTTCTCTTTCTTGATTCTAAACTAGTTAAAATTTGAAAAGAAACACAGTGGTTACCTTTACTTCAGTTCCTGGGTTGAAAATCCAAACTTTTTGAAAATCTTCCCTTCAAGCTTACGGTCAACCGAAATTTGAAAAACATAGATAGAGGGAGAGAGTGATCTGGTCTGGTTCTCAGATGGATTCACTGGAGAGGAAGGTAAAACCAGCTAGGGGAAGTTGAGTTTTATAGAGGTAGCTGGGCAATGGATGAAAGCCACGACAGGCGCTGCATGCAGCGGCTGACCATCGCCCGGCACAATAACGTACAATAATTTTCTGTTGTTTGTAGATAAGTCCCATTTTTGCAGATAGGTCCACTTTTGATAAAAAATCAATTTTTAGCTAAAATATGGTTTAAAAGGCTCAATAAATTTAATCCAACTTGACAGATTAGTTGGATTTTAAAAACTCTAATCACCATAAAAATTTGGAGATTTAATTTTCACTAAAAACCATAGATCTAAACAAAATCCATAATTTGATACTATTTACTTAATTTAACTTGTGTTAAATAAAATGAATTAAAGTCCTCATTTTCGGGGTTCGAAGAAATAAACTAGACCGTACTAAAATGGTCTAAAATAAAAATACTTGTCTCAAAATTTTCTTATTTCTGGAATCTTTTAAAAATATTTGTTTCCTCTTCTTGGGGTCTTTTCGGGCAGGTTTTAGATATCATTTTTTGAAAATAATTGAAAATCGTATTAAAAAATCAAAATCTTTGATTAAGAAAAACTCATACCAATCAAAACAATCACGCAATGGCACAAATAATAAAATAATATCGACCTTTCCAACTAGACAAGCTGGATCACTGAGCTTTCAAGCTCTGATTGGGCCGAATCTAGGCTTTTCTCAAAGCCCTAATCCTAATCTTCGAGATTAATTGGTTAATGTACGATTTATCATACGAATTACTCCTAATTCGGGTCAGGGTATTACAAGCAATGTATGACTTTGTGAATAATTTCTCTAATTGTTTATAACCTGATGGTTAATGCCTGTATGGCATAATGAGATAGGACTTGATGGTAAATATTGGTACAAGACCATAATGGTAAAAAATATACTATAGGAATAATCCTAAAGTAAAAATGGTTCATAGTTTGGTAAGTTACATGTTCATTTGCATTGATACATGCATACCATGATTTCTGATTTATTTGAGTTCTCCTCACTAGACTAATAGCTCACGTCCCTTACAATGTAGGATATGAACCGAAAGATGGAATGGAGGAACCAATGGTGCCTCGTTGATAGTCGAAACTTGGAAGTTTCTATTGTTTACCACGTGTGAAACCAACTGGATGTTTTGAGTGTTTTCATGTGTTTTGGGATAAACTTGTCTCCTGCAGTGTAAGAATGAATGATTGTCAGTCATTATGATGATATATATTACATTGGTATGTTGGTATGCTTATTATGTTGTATGACACATGTTTCAGTGTATCTGCCTGAGGATGTTGGGAAATTACAGAATCCTAGACTCTAGATGTGTCGATTCTGTCGATAGGTCGACAGGATCGACCAATGTATCGTAGATGTCAATGGGTCGACAGTCATGGGTTGTTAGTGATAATAGTATCTAAGATCGGCCTGCAGTAATAGAACGGTTTCCTGATCAATGTATCGCCTCTGCCGATTAGGTCGATTAGGATCCCGATCGATGTATCGGTCTGGTCGATGTATTGACTAAAATAAGAACAATTCGGTTAATTTTATAAGTTGTGTTCGGATTATCTAGACACATGGGTGATCCACGTGTGTAGGTGTGACCTCTCTCATAGTCTCATGGGTTAATGGAGTATTGTTGGAAAAAAAAAAATTAATCAAGTTTCGGGCCCACATCCGGGTTCAGAGCGTGTCAATCATTTCAAAGAAAACAAAGAATAATCCCATAGCCCATGTACACTCGAGTCCATAAGCAATGAAGCCACACATGAAATAAGAGAATAAAATGCTAATATCGCCATATTGTATTTTGATAATAACAATGAAAATGCTTTCAAAAACTGTTAGAATAAAATCATCAAAATCTCAACAACAAGCAATAATAGCAACCCTAGCCGTCCCGCCTAGTCAAAACCCTAAATGACTTCTTTTAATTGTTTAAATCCTAGCCATCCAATCACCTATCCTAAACCCTGATTAATCTCAGCCATCCATTCCTACTCAAAGCCTATAAATAAGAGCATTAGGGAAACCTATGAATTTCGAATTTGGACTTTGGAACTCAAGGCTAGACGTGGACAAGAGGAGAAGAAAATGAGAAAGGAAAGAAAAGCCATGGAAAAATCGTGTGAATCAAAGGGTATCTAAGTCTGAATCTTTTTCCAATTTCCATCATTTTCTTTTAATTTTCTATTTCAATTCCAAGTATTGTAATTCAAATTCCATGATTATGAATGAATTGAAGTGCGATAAAATAATTAGATTATGGTTTTCCATTTAATTTATGGTTGTGTTATGATTGCTTTGAGTTTATTTTTATTTTCAAAGTTAATGCTATAGTTGGATTTAAATTGTTGTTACAAAATTGGTTGTGATGAAAATTTAGCTTGGGTGAACTCTTATTTCGGTTTATAAGACTCTTAACCATAAGAGTGTGATGAAATTTAGAACGAGAAGAGGAGCCTTACTTTTCATTCAAGTTTAAGGTCTGGTTTGTAATATGTATTTTAATGAACTCCATAAACTTAATTCTTGAAATAATTATGAATGAGAACATGAATGCGAACATAGTAAGTTTACGAGAGCTCCATGTCTAGGCTTCATTTTTATGAATAAAAATTGGAAATGCAATGCCACCTTGATGCTCTGAGACCAATTCCAATGTATCATATGTATTATGTTTGATTTGTTTAAATTCTTTAATTCTTTATTAAATTTATTTGTCTTCTCCATCTTGATTTAAATGGTGACTAGGTTGAGATTAAAATAATTAATCTTTCTTTAAATCTGAGTTAGATCTAAGTCATCTTTGGTTTTCTATTTAATTCACCAATGCAAGTTTTAAAGTAGAATTTTAATTTAAATAATTGGTTAATAATTGTAAATGCTCAAGATATATTTTCTGTAATTCCGTTAGATTCGAACTCGCACTTCTACTGTGTGCTATAAATGGTTCGTAGGCTTGCAAGTAAGATAAATGTAAAACTTTTATAATACAACATAAAGTTTTTGAGAGAAAGTCAAGGGTGACTCTGAAGGGTTTCCAAATTGTTCTTATGTTCTTCTCATGAGGAAATGAGTGTGTGCAAATTTTCATAATTTTTGGATTTAGAATGGAGAATTAAAATTCAACATCAAAGACTTAGGTTTACTATTCATGAAAATAATAATATACATAAATAAATGTCCAAATTACCATTTTGTCCTTCGATAAGAAAACGGCTATATCGTGGGCTCTTGAGCGAATTCGGTCAAGCTAGAGCTCGTTGGAACTGCTCGAATAGAGATCTACACGATCAATCAATCATAACATACACTTATCATACACAAAACACACAATTAGCCTAATTTTGGGTTATGGCATTATGTAATACCCCGTGCCTACTGAGAAAAAAAAGTTCAACATTGCTAGTTGTATTGGAAATTCCCTGATATATAAGTAGTAGCCTTGCTCCTTCTAGCATGAGGCATTTTGGGTGCAAGAGTGGGTTGGTTCGCCAATTGAAAGTCGTGCGGGCCGTGTGTGAGGCCCAAAGTAGACAATATCATCCTAGCGGGATGGGTCATTACAAATGGTATCAAAGAATGGTTTAACTCTCTGCTTGAGGGTGTGGGCTTGGTTGTTGTGTGAGCAGAGTCGGAGAAGGCTCTGGCTTTAAGGGGGTTAGATTGTAATACCCCGTGCTTATGGAGAAAAAAAAGTCCCATAGTACTAATTGCATTGGAAATTCCCTGATATATAAGTAGTAGCCTTCCTCCTTCTAGCATGAGGTCTTTTGGGAGCAATAGTGGGTTGACTCGCCAATTGAAAGCCGTGCGGGTTGTGTGTGAGGCCCAGAGCGGACAATATCATGCTAGTGAGACGAGTCGTTACACATTACATGGTAGGTCTGGGATTGTCGGACTAGAGGTAGGCCCAGAGGCTGCCCTAGTGCCGACCGATTATATCCTTACTCCCCGACTCACGGTACTTTGTACTTGAGGTGAAGTTGGGACGTTGTGAGTCTCATGAACTCAAACGGGCAAACTCGGAGGTTGCCTAGGTGTTGATAGGGAGATAGTATTCTATAAGTCCAGTTCGTGCTCAGTTCATTGTGCATGTGTGTGTGTGCGTGTCCCTCTGGTTTAGGAGGGTCGTCCGAATGGGTTGCCAGAGACACGACCAATTTGGTCAGTGTAGGGGTTGTGGGTACACTTTTGGGCGGTCGTGCAAGAAGGCATCCTAGATATGATACATTCATTCATTGTATTTGTGGTACACTTGTTGATGTGTGATATATATTATGTCTCTCACTGGCCACGTTGAGTTCATCCCTTACTTTTCAGGCCTTCAATGGAGGAGAGGTCAGGTGGACCCTTCGCGCCGGTCTAGGGATGCTTGAGTTATTTTATGTTCCATTTGCGAGAGGATATTTATGCAGTTGAGAGAACTTGTATTACGACTTGAAATCAACCATTGTATGGGTTATTATTTTAATGCAAACTAATTTGATGTACTTGTATTGAAGTATGCAACGTAATATTACGTCAACCATTGTATGGGTTATTATTTCACTTAACATACATGTAATTGGAAGAACAAACATTTTTATAGTAAAAATATAAAAAATTTAAAAGAATAAAGAAATTAAATTTAGAGTTAAAATTCACAATGAATATTTAAAATAAAGTAAAACTCGAGACTAAAAAAATTCAGAACTCTCTGAATATATATAATATAATAAATTAAGTAGCTATGCATATTTAACAGTATTATTATTTTTATTAAAATCAATATATTAAAAATTATTGTAATTAAATAAAAATAAAAATAAAAATAAAATTCAATTATTATTATTATTATTATTTGAATATTATTTATTTTAATTATAAAAATATTATTATTTTTAATTTATATAAAAAACTGCGAAATACACGACGTAAAATATCGTCTACTTTAATTATATAAAATATAATCCAATTTCATAAGTTATACATAATTTAAGATGAAATAATGAGAATTCAGAGTTCATAGAATGTCATCCCACAAAGGGAAAAAGTCAGACATGCTCCAGGTGGAGAGTGAGAGTCGAGACAAACGAGGGACGTTTAAATATTGGCCTGTAGAAGGTCGAGAGAGACGACACCATCTGCTCCCTTCTTCACTCCCCTCTGGTTCAGAGAGGACACCATCTGTTACCTTCTTCACTCCCATCTGGTTGAGAGAGGACACGAAGGCGTCCTTCCTTCCTCTCCTCCATGCCTCTTTTTAGAGCTCATGCTCTTCGCACCTCCTCCACTTTCTTCTTTTCCTACTACTACTCTTCTTCTTCCTCTTCTTTCAAATCCGTACTCAATCATCGTCATCAGATTCGCCAGGCATGTCCTACTCTCTTCCTCCTTACCATCTCCATATCTTCTACTCTTTTTCATTTTTTTTGTTTTTGTTTTTAATGAATGAACGTGAATGTGTGACTGAGTGAGGATGATTGCAATGGCAGATGAGCATGGATGCAAAGAGCGCAGTGGCTCGGATTGTTGAATCGGGTCTGTTGAAGACTCAGGGTCTCGTCGGAGGGAAGTGGGTCCATGCTTATGATGGAAAATCAATAAAGGTTCTTGATTCCTTCCATTTCTATCCAGCACCATCATTTCCCTTTCCTTCGTTTACTTTTCTTTTTTACACACACCATCATTATTTTCTTTCTTTTTAAAAAGAATTGCAAGAATGAGCAGTTGCCAATTGTCTTACAGGCTTTTTCTAAAATGTGCTCTCGTCAACTGTGTGAATTCTCCCCTTTTCAATGTAGTATCAAAAAATTTAAAAAGGAGAAAGAGAAAGAATAAATCTTGTTGTGGCATTTCTTGTTTCTGTGAAAAAATATTGGAAACGTTTCAAAATCTGGAGTTCTTTTTCCCTCTTGGGATGTCACTGAGAAAAATGTTTTTATAATTTTGTAGTTAAAAATAGGGAGAGTTGCAAAGTAATTAGTGATCAATTTATTTGACTAACCTATTTTCAATATAATTAATGGAGACGAATGAAAAGATAAACATAATATGCAGAAGTGAATGACAAAATAATGCTACTTTATAATACAACTATATGCATCTCTAACCTTTTTGCCTAAAAGGTTTACTTGAATGTTTATGAGTTGTTGCTTGTTCAAGTGTTGAAAACAAAAAGTTATAACAAACCTTACTTTTTAGGTCCTCCTGAAAGCCTTCGACATACATTTCAAACCCACCTTAAATGATTCTTCCTCTTTGCTCTTCTATAAGGGCAATTTTCAAGGTTTCCCAAATGTAGTTATTCTAATTTTTTTTTAAAGTTTCTCTAGAGATCCACATTAGAATGATGCATCTTTGTAACCCTTGCTTCGTCTACTTGACTATATATATATATCAACAAGAAATAGGTACTAGTCACGATTTATACATTTTTATTAATTTTAACTTCTATTTCCATCTTCTATTTTTTTATTCTTAGACATAAAAATTACCCTTGATTAAGCACATACATAACATAAGTAAGTCTGAATTTTTTGATGTGGTAACCACTGTTCTCAAGCTCTCTTCTTGATGCAATAGTCTAAAATTAAAATATCAGATGATAAGGAAACTTTGTCTTTCAAGAGATTAAAAGCTATTGGTTGATAATTTGATATTTTACTTAAACTTTGTCTTTCAAGAGACTAAAGCTATTGGTTGATAAAAAAAAATTTCCCCTTTTCTCCCATGTTGCCGTATCCCGCCTCCCGTGTCCCGTCGTGTCCCTTCCGTGTCTACTACCATATCCGTATTTAAAAAATGTTTTATTTAATTGGATACGTATCTAACACGTATCCGAGGCGTATCTGGCCGTATCCGTGTCGGAAACGTATCTGACACTGATACTCGAATGGTTTCGGAGTATCCGTGCTTCATAGTCAACGAGGGATTTCTTTTATCACATAGCATGCACTAGCTTCCCTGCGTTTTGTCCACATCACTCCCATCCCACTAGATTTGCCTAAATAGAATCCTCCATTTGACATGACAATTCGGCTCGCGTTTTTAAACTTATCACATTGTGAAATTGGGTCTTCCTACCCTTTTTAAAAAAAAATCTTACATTTACTATTTGAATTTTACGATATTATACAACTTTTAAAGAAAATGATTTGAATCTTATGCTTAAATCCCAATTTTTAAAAATCTTACAATGTCTAGCAGTTTATGACAACTTATATGTTTGTTTAACTAAGTCTGATTTCTTCTTTCTCATCCAAGTCAAATTTCAAAATATTGATTTTGTAAGCTTATACATAATTACATGTAATTATCAATTAGTATACATGATCTTTTTTTGTAAGCTTTGATAATATGAAATAAATGACTTTCGAGTTTTACATATAATACTTTCATCTTCTCTATTAATATAGTAACCATTTCAAAAAAAAAAAATACTATCATCTTTATATTTTTGTCATTTACCAACAATGGTTTGCCCATTTTATATTATTCAAATTAAATGAGCATAAATTATTCATCGTGCTATCTTTTTCTAATCATTATAAAGTTGGCTTGAATTTCAAATGCTAGTTTTACTCTAAATATTTAGGTGACAGATATATTCATATTCTTTTAAAAAAACAATTACGTTGATACTTTAATTAGGTTTTAAGAGGGAAAATGTGTTGTAATATTTTAGTCATTTTAGAAAGAAATGTTAAAAAGCACTAAAGTAGTCCATAAATAATTAGATTCAAGTGTTAATAAGTGTCCAACATGGGTGCAAGTGTCTACAAGTGTCCACACGGGTACATCACACATTTTGAAGTGTCCATGCTATATGGCCAAATCACTTTGGACTTGAACAATTTAATGTCTGTAGATAAACTATTAAATTATAAATAACTGATGCTTTGAAGTACATGATGCATGATGACAGACAAATTTTGATTTTAGGTGATTTTGAGAATGCTTTGGGCTTGTTAATCAAAAGTAGGGTGTTTCAGACAAGAGTATGGTATTCTCGCGCACCTAGTCCTAGAAATCCAGTTATGCAGCGACCAACTAAATACTTTGTCTTAGGATTTGTGGGTGTACCAGACAGGAAAGCGAATGTTAAACCTATCTTTTCAAATTCCATCCTTTTTTTTCCATATCATTCTTTTTAAACATAACTTATCTGGAATTTTCTTGACGTTGGATTATCGACCCTTGCCTAGTAAATGGACTTACCAATTCAAGAACAATGCATTGTATCATGTATTCATTCTGTAGTTCATGATATTATCTTTGGTGGAAAACCAATTACACACATGTTCAAGGGAGGTCTGTAATTGATCCTCTCTGTGCTATGTGTTCTCTGCACTTATTTATCTTTGCCATGATGTCATTAAATTCTTAATGAGAGCTCTTTAGAAATTGCTTGATCTTCTAGCTGTTTCTTGCTATTGCAGGTGCACAATCCCGCTACTGGTGATGTGATAGCAAGTATCTCATGCATGGGCAAGGGAGAGACAACTGATGCAATCTCATCGGCATATGACACCTTCTATTGTATGAAACTGCATATTGAATTCCATTCTGTTTCATTTTTCACACTAATATTGTGTTTAATGTTGAGCTATTCCTTTTGCAATAGTCCCTAAGAGCTGTTTGTGGACACCAGTGGCCAACTCGTGTATTTAGCTTGCACAACTGTTGTCATTTGGTTTGTGCTATTTATAGATTAGCTTAATGCATACCTTGAGTAATTATGTTTTGGAGTCCATAGAGTCCATAGAAGTTCTAGTTCAAGTTTACAGTTTGTTGGCCTTCAGATGTGTTATAACTGCACTTTTTGTTGGTGGAATCTGGTGTTGTTGGCTTCACTCCTCTTTCTTCATGTATTAGCAAGTCAATGGTGCATCTTGTGTACTCATACTTCTTTATTTTTATATTAAAATTTATCACAATTTTCGGAAAAACGGTTGAACATAGTTGTTGTTTGACAAGTAATTGTCTTCAATTTCTTAAATTCTGTTTTTTTTTTTTTTCAAATATGTAGTTTTGATCTGTAGTTGATTTAGAAGTTTATTTATAGTCACGGTTTATTCTTTCATGTAGCTTGGAGCAAACTGACAGCCAGCGAAAGGAGCAAGTGTCTGCGGAAATGGTACCTAGTAGTTCTGTATCCTTGAATTTCTTGTTGTTGGCTATCTCTTTAATGCTCGAGAGTAGTTTCATAATTGCATGTTGTGCAACATGCGGTGATGTTTAAAAAATTTCCTTTTTCTTTCTTTTGTTTCTTTTTCTGAAATGGTGACTGAATATTATATGGCTTTAGTGACAATAACAATGATACAAGAAATTTCATCTCCTAGAGATAAAGTTGGTGTGTATGCAAAAAAAATTGGTGTATTATTTTATGCTTGAACCTTTTAATTTTCCAAGATAGAAACCAAAAAAAAAAAAATTCCAACATAAATTTTGAATATTATTCTCCTTTCTTTTCTTATCATCAAATGAGTTTAAAATGCATATCTTTTCAGATGCTGTTTCGGGGTTAAATGATAGGTTTATGTATCAATGTGATAGTTATGTTTGTAACACTCTTGAAGGTATGATTTGCTGATTGCCAACAAGGAAGCTCTGGGTCAACTTATAACATTAGAACAGGGGAAGCCTTTGAAAGAGGCCATTGGTGAGGTATTTCATTCATTCATGATTGAAATATTCTGAATATCATCATCTGCATATATTTGTTGTAGCACAATAAACAATGGATCAATATCAACTTACATTATGGATGATTGATAGGTTGCCTATGGGGCTAGCTTTATTGAGTTTTATGCTGAGGAGGCAAAACGTGTATATGGTGATATAATTCCAGCCACCCTCTCTGATCGCCGGTTATTTGTTTTAAAACAGGTGCCCATTCTGTTGTTTCATTTATTTTTTATATATTTATTGAATGTTATTATGGTTCACTTAATTTTCATTTGTCATTAATTGAATTTAGACCATTGACCGGTATGCATTGATAGTTATAAAGAACGAGCAGTTCCATTTACACCATAGACTATAATTCTTTTATCAAGAAGAGTATGATAGTATTTTAGATATTACATGATAAAAGTATGGATTTAGTTGAGGTTTTGTCTGTCTAGATTATTATTATCACTGATATTACCTTTAAGAAGAAGTATATCATCACTAATATTTAACAGGAAGTCTGCTTTAACAGTTGATCATGCCATTCTTGTAGAATAAAAGAAGGAAAAGAGAGAATATAGAGAAGAATTCTTCTCTAAATTGTATTGAATGCATTTGAGAAAGAGAGTATTCATCAATATAAATAGATTCAGAGAGCCATCAGGGTGGGTAAAAAAGGAAAGAACAATTCAATTACATCAATTACAAATCTATTTACAACTACGGATATAAATCATACAACTAATAGGTTGACTTTCCAAAAGAAGGTGATTCGGGTCAACTTTGTCCAGGAATGGGTCCCACAACACCTAACATGTCCTGAAGTGGGTCCCACAACACAACCCCTCAAGCTGGTTTAAAGATGTCTGGTAAACCCAGCTTGCTAACAACCAAAGTGAGCTGAGTTCGAGGAACAACCTTTGTCAACATATCCGCAAGCTGATTGGATCGAGTCTCTAGATGATCGCTGCTCTACCACTTGGCTAATGTGTCTTATTCGGGTCAACTCTGTCCTGAAGTGGGTCCCATAACAATTCTCTCTCTCTCTCTCTCTCTCTCATCCCCCCCCCACCCCTGACCCCTAATATTCTCTCTCTCCTATCTTCTGTATTTCTTCAAGTACAACATAATGCTGAGAAATCTATGGTTCGAAGTTGTCTGAGATGGGTTGAATCCATTCAAATGTGTCTAGAGTGCTACCATGCATGATTGGTGTGATTGTATATGTAACACCCCGTCCCGCTATTGATGTGTTACCACTGAAATGATCTCAAAATCAGATCTAATGCTATCTCGAATACATTTTTTTTTTTTGAAAACGGGGGAACATGCCCTCCGCTCGCCAAACTAACCACAAGTAAACCACAACATAACATATAATGTAAAGTACTGCTATAGCATCAACCAAAACTATTAATATCAACATAATCAAGCTCTTACATTCATTAAACTCAAGCATGTGAATGAGGTCTCAAGTACAACAGTATTTTCTCAAATCACAACATGGATTAATAATAGAAACTAAATCAACAACTCCACGCCCTACGTCGGATCGAGGGACTCGCCTGTCCCATCCTCTATCGAAACACCTGCAAGGCAAGGGGTGAGATCAACATGCCCAGTGAACGAAACACATACATCACATGCTATCAAACATACACTGCATATAATCAGGTTGACATATCAATGTCTAGGATGTTTACATGCACGACCATACAAATGCATGCCCTACACCTGGCACACGGACCAACTTCTACCGTGCCTCAAGCACGTCCTCTAACCATCCCAAGACAACTCTAGGGTAACTCTCTCATGTGGCCACATACCTCAACCACACTACTCCACTAGTGGTGACCACAACCTCATGCTTATATCAGATTTTAGAAGAGTGATTCGTCCTGCCGAAAGATAAATATTTTCCTCTCCATGAAGCTAGGCTTTTGCTGAAATTGTGAATGATTGGTTCCCAAAGTGAACAATGTAACAAATACCGCCAGTGCGGTTTTTATCGGAAATTTATCGTTAAAAACGCGTTTCCCACATGGGTGTAGCTCAATTGGTTACCTACCGCCTCAGGAAGCGGGAGGTTGCGGGTTCGAGCCCCCATGGCCTAAGGGTAGTGGACTCACCCGTGGGGGTTTTACGCTGGGTATCCCGTGGTTTCCCACACGTAAATTCCAAAAAAAAAAAAAACATGCGTTTTTAATGCGAGAAGTGTTAAAACCGCGTTAAAAATGCGTTTTTACCGTTAAAGTTTTTCTCCTCAAATGGCTCCCATCCCATTCGCACAACACACATGCCGCACACCCACGGATTTCGATTAGGGTTTCTTTCCATTTCGTTTTTTTGATTGGGTTTTCCCTCTACTCCTCTGTTCCTCTGACCTCTCATGCTCTAAGCCAACAGCCATAGCCATCTGCTCTCTCTCTGCCGCTGCTCTCTCGATCCTCTCTCGCTGCTTTCTCTCAGAATCTCAGGCTCTCTCTCTCAGTCCGTCGCTCGAGTCGCACAGCTACGAATCTTGACATTCGTACGCCTCTGCTGGAAGACTTCAGAGATCTCTTCTCCTTGATTTGCAGCCATCCGATCCCTCTCAGTCCCAATACTAAAAATCTTCACAGTATTAATCCGTCCATCCTTAACCATTATGACTTAATCTTGACTTAAATCTTGGCCCCTTTAATTAATTAATAGCCATCTTTAACATTTACCTAAGAAAGGAAACAAGTTGCTTTACAAATTTCACGAGTTCCTGGGCTTCTCACCGATCATTTATTTATTTATTGTAATTGTTTGTAGCATAACTTTGAGAGCATGTGGGGAATGCATTATTTTATATGTAGTAATTGTAATTGTCATTTGTCAGCATATGTAATTGAATACTTTTTTTTTCTTTTCTTTTGTATTCTTCAGTGTTACCCTTTTTTTTCTAATTGATGGGTCTTTATACTGTGAGACTTTGATTATTATTTCAATTGTTTCAATGATCATTATATCAATTGTTTGTTTATTATTTTCTAAAATTATGTTCATATTTGTTGACTTTAATGACACTATTAAGTTTTTGGTGGTTTGTTAATTGAAAATTTTAAATTAGGCTGTCTCGGTGGATGTTTGTGTTTTTGAATGTTATTTTAATATTGAATGACACTGTTATATTTAACAATGAACTCATATAGATTTATATGATATTTTTTTACTCAAGAAATGTTTGATGAGAATTATTTATTTATTATATCTTTTTATTTTTTATTTTTTAAATATTCATATTTTCCGCTAGATTTTCTCAGTTAAATTCCCGTTAAAATCCCGAGAATTTGAAAATATCCCGTTATTAACAGTTGCCGTTAATATCCCGAGAACGGTATTTGTGACAATGAAAGTGAATACTCCGGAGACCCAATGCAAAGGGGCATGCCTAGATAAGTAGATGGAAGGGCAGACGATGCACATCCCAGAAGACCTGAAAAGAAGGAAAGCTCTGTGTTGTCTAAATTGTTCCCATAGATGACACTCATGCGATAATAGATTTGGAGAGATGAAGAAACTCAAACCATCTAAGTAAAGCCCGAATGTTCATTATGTACTCTTCATTAGCCTCACAAAAGATGATAGTGTCTTCCACAAACTGTAAATGATAGATATGCAAAGCTGATACACAGATGCCGAACCCTTGGATGAGGTTAAAATCCGCTGCTTTCGAAAGGAGAAGACTGAGGAATTCAACGACCATGGTGAATAGAGCCGGAGATAGAGGGTCACCTTGTCGGATGCCTCTAGAACTCTTGAAGAAACCTTTAGATGACCCGTTGATGAGAACCAAAAAATATGCAAAAGATATACATTGAAACATCCACAGGCACCAAATCCGACTGAAACCCATACTCAAGAGCACAAAGACCAGGAAATTCCAATGACCATATCGTAGGCTTTCTCCAAATCCAACTTACAAATAACACCTTTTCTATGAGCCTTATGCTGGGAGTCGATACACTCATGAGCTGAAATTACTGCATCCATAATTTGCCGTCCTTCTACAGTTGCGGATTGAGATGGAGAGATTAATTTGGAGAGATGGGTCTTGAGCCTGTTTGCTAGAACCTTGGCAAGAATCTTGTATGGGCTTCCAAGAAGGCTAATGGGCCTAAGATTAGAGAGGGAGGAAGCTCCATCCTTCTTGGGTATCAGAACGATGAAAATAGCACTGATCTCCTTGGAGATAAAAGCATCCTAGTGAAACTCCATAATGAATGCAATAAGATCGAATTTGACATTCTCCCAAAAAGAGTTAAAGAAAGCAATAGGGAAACCATCAGGTCCTGGAGCTCGGTCCTCAGCAAGGTCCCACATAGAAAATTTGATTTCCTCCTCAGTAAAAGGCCGTTCAATGGAAGCCGCCTCGGCAACAGAGATAGTTCTGAATGGAAGACCATGTATCGGCAATCTGGGATAGGCACTTGCTGAATAAAGCTGCTGGAAGTGATTCTTGGGTGTCACTGTTGAATCACCAACGGTGAGGGATCTGATACCATTTGCTCGTCTATGACTAGAAGCCATTGCATGGAAGTAGCGGGTATTTTTATCCCCCTCCTTAACCCATTTGTCTCTAGATCTTTGCCTCCATTTTACTTCTTCGTGGATACTCTTAGTCCGATATTGTTCCTGTAGATCACGGTGGAGAGTGACATCCTCCTCAGTTAGAGACCTTGAGAGTCCTATTGTCCATGGTGCTAGAACAACATGATTGACCCTAAAGGGAGGGGAGGAGGAGGGAGCCCGGGGGGGATAGGGGTTTGGTGAATAGGTCAATCTCATTTTCCATGGTGTTTACAAATTTCTTGATTGTTTTAAGTGCAGCGGAACATTAATCAAAAGATTTGTTTAGTGTGATAGATTGTTTATAAATTCTTTGAACATTCACACTAAGATTATGACCCTTTACATATTGCTTTATTATCGATACTTGTGCACAATGTGTAATATAAGATAATCAATATGCAAAGTGACGTGTATTGAGAATAGTACTTAAATGATAAATACAAACACACAAGATCAAACACCATAAAATCAATTTAAAGTGGTTCGGTTAGCCAACCTACATCCACTGTTAGGACTAACTCAACGATGAGTTATTCCCAAATCCACTAAGTAGGGACTTACACCTTCACAATTAGAGTAGGAATTCCACCTCACTCAGTCGGGTGGAAATTTCACCCACCACTGTAGAATATGAAATTCACCTATCCATTTGGCTGGGAATTCCACCCACCACTGTAAAATATGAAATTCACCTATCCATTTGGCTGGGAATTCTGCCCACCACTGTAAAATATGAAATTCACCTATCCATTTGGCTGGGAATTCCACCCATCACATGTGCCGGAGACGCCACTCCAGAGTTTTTTATAGTGGTTTCGGAACTAAGTTTCCTTAATCCACTTTCGGAACAAATGTTTTAAAATAAAATTAAAACCAAGAAGCACTTGCCTTTGAAGCTCTTTCTCTTGATGGGTAATTCTTCAAGATCCACCCAATGTGTGTCTGTACCGACGCTCCTACTCATAGTCGTCGTAAAGCAATCATAATCCAGGGCGACAAGCAAACTGGTTTTACCAAAGGTTTCCTAGTTTATGTTATTTTCTTTCTCTTTTCCTCCCTTGCAAACTCAATCAATAGATTGATTGTTTATGACTTTTCTTTCCTTCTTTTCCTTTCTCACTTACAAACTCAATCAACAGATTGGTTGTTTATGATTTTACTTTCCTCCTCTTTCTCTCACAAACTCAATCCATAAGATTGGTTGTCTATGATTCCCCAAGTGTAAGCACAAGAGAGAGAGTGATCCTCTGTTGGCATTTGTTTAAGCTCACTGATAATGACGAGGGTCCAACTGATTTTGCTGAAGGATGACAACTGGTTGCATAAAGTTCGGTTTTAATAGAGAAGGCAACCAGTTATAGCAACGGTAATGTATCGACATGTCGGTCGCACCGAGGAGTCGGTGACTAGAAATGTTACTGTTACAGACCCGACCGTTGTGCGTTAAGTGCACTTCCAACGGTAATATTCTTTCTCGGTCGACATGTTGGGGTCACTGATGGGTCGACAATTATAGTACCGAGAGGTCGGTCTATACGAGAGGCTCGATTTGGGGCAACATCTTGCTGACACAGTTTCAAGTCTAGAAACCAGTCATACCCATAATGACCTGTCGCCTTTTACTGAGGGATCGGTCCTGACTACTCTCGATCGGTCTTTGAACTACCGATATGTCTGTTTTCTCGAGAGTCTACCTGAGTTCTAAGTTCCAGAACTCATAAATCTTATCGAAGAGTCGTTGACCACGAGGGGTCGTTTCAACATTTCACAGTGGGGTCGGTGCATACGAGACTCTCAATCAGAGGCTTTCCCAGAATGACAGTTCTATGATGCAGAACCTATGTCAATCTGGCCGTCCAGTCTTTGACTACGATGGATCAATCCCGTCTCCACCGAGCGTCGGTGAGAACGACTGGTCGAGTTGACAGTGAAATCAAATACATATTTCCAAGTTGGGTTCCAATTCACTGTTAAGCTTTCTCTCTAAGCTTTTTATGATTTAACCATTTGTTCCACTACGCCTAGGGATAGTCATCTCTAAGGTGTGGGTACCACCTAAAGTCATCTATGGCTATAATACCTGTTTTGTGATTGCCATAACGATGAGCTTCAATCCGGTGGAGCATGATCTTTACTCTTGATCACTTTCGGTCTTCAAGCTTCTATCAAGTGCTTCTTTCCGAGTCATGGAATTGACAAACTTAGGGACTTGGCCAAGCCGAGGCACTAACAGACATGCTTCACGACTGATGTGCAGATCTATACTTGCCTCTGCTGCAAGTCGGGATGAGCTTCCTTTGATGAGCTCTGCCGTGGTCTCTGTACAACAGCTCCTACACGCAGTAGACACCGTCTCACACTGTATGGCTGACACGAGAACCCTCTGTACTCAGTAGCCCTCTGCCATGAGTGTTGTTTGAAAACAGCACAACAACTATACTGCTAGTTGCTATGTTTTCCTCTCTGTCTTGTTTTCAGCGCCTTGTACACACGCTGTGTACCCCTTTTTATAGGCAACAACCAACCAATGTTGAGTTATTGCCGTGTCTTCTTCTCTTTAAATAGCAGTTTCCCCTGTTCCTGATAACCCGCACACTACTATATCCATATGCAGTCGGTTGCCCTATTAGAGTTTCACTTGGAAATTTCCTTCTATCTTCTGACTATATCCCATGCACGATATATATAGATTCATGCAATCCCTTTTTGTTTCAGTCGGTCCCATCCACTTATAGCAATTGCCGAGTACTGCTCTTTCGGTTCCGCAAGAAGGAAACTACTTTGTGTTGTCTACACAAAGCAACTTCCTAAAATAGGCCCATCTCAATTAGAATCTTGCCTGATTTTGCATCTTACCCAATTTGTTAGGATTGTGGATTTAAGCCACACAATCCTAATAGGGGGCCTTCTGGATGGTCCAGAATAGCACTATCACGATTCATCTGGGCTAAAGAGGGAGAAAATCCTTCTTTTGTAGCAGAGATGGACCATGGGCGAAAGGCATGGACTTGGAATTCTCTGCTTGAATGTAGCAGTTATGTCTCAGGTAAAAGAAGGGCTTTGACTAGCATGGAAAGCCTTTCATCTGGAGGCGTTGAATTTTGCCAGGGCCCAGGGCGATAGTCTTTTAGTTGCTTGGCTAGGACAATAGGGATTCGACTGCACTGGGGACGATTGTAGGGAGGCAAGAAAGTCATGAGTGCTGCTGGGGGAGGGAGATCTCTCCTGTAGCAGGCTGTCTACCTGGGAGAGAGGCTGAGGGAGGTTAAACTGGACGGGGAAATTCTGCAGGTGTAGCGATGGCGGAGGTAGAGGAGTCAATCTGGGATTGAATTATCTGGGCTCGAAATGGAAAGAGTTGGGTGCTACAGAAGGAAACCCAGGATTCGGTGAAGGTAGTGGGTTTGAGCTCAGAGGGCTGGAAATGAAGTGGATGGGTTGGGCCTATATGACCTACAAAATGGGCTCGAGTTGACCAGGCTTTGAGTTGTCCTGGGCGAGAAAGGCCCACTGTAGTAGCTCGGGTTGTTGAGGCTGCAGGGCTGAGCCTTGTTGACTAACGAGTTGAGTCATACCCGGCCCAGGAAAAAAAGAGGTATGTAACTTAAGCTGGCGCACGTGTGAAGGGGAGGCAAGGTTTACAAAAGAAGGTTTAGGGCTAGAAACCGCTGTGGAAGGCAAAGGGCAGGATACCGCTGCGGGAGTTGACAAATAGTTTCCACTAGCAAGATGGTTTCGCTCAATGGAAGTTGGCGCTGTAGGGTACGACTCAATGGCATGTACAACTGCAAGGTAGAAAATCAGGAAGGGAGGCGGAGGTGACATGCTTAGATGAAGAAACCAAAGGTCGTAGGACACTGACAGGCTCCACCAGAGGTTCAAACTCAGGAAGTCGAAGGGAGAGATTCAAACTCAGGAAGCTTCACCGGAGGCGAAGGAGAATGCAGTTTTCCAGCCGGAGGTGGAGGGGCCGATTGGGTGGAATCAACCAAGCTAGCTTCAATCTCAACACTTAAATCAGCCCAAGAATCTCCAACTTTGAGGGGAATCCTCTTTATCTATGCAAGAGAAGGCGATAAAAGTACTCTGTATCTTGCAGACCGAAGATTGTTGCTGGAGATGGTCCTTGGGTCGATTTCAACCACCTTGCTGAGAAAGTTTTCATCGCCCGAATGGAATCATGGAACCAGGCTCGCATTGGGATGCCCGTGACTCTGATCCAGCAGCTTTGCAAATCTTAGTCCTCAGTCCAAAAATAGAGATTGGAGAAGGGAGGTTCATGGAGGGTTTGGAACTCAAATAGAAGACTACTTGCTTCCTCGAACACTCCAAACGAAAGCAGAGCATGGGAATGGTCCATCCGCGAAACATACACTGACCCAAGAACACCCCATTCCGAGATTCAAGCCATGATTTCATCACCTGACAACAATGAAGATGCAAGGGAAGCAACCAGACATCTCTTTAGAGACTCAACCTGTTGATGAACCGCATCTTTACCAAGGATAATCGATTTCCCCTTATCAGAAACCACTGTCCACACTGAAGAAGCTGTTGCTTGGCTAGTATAGGGTTGAACCGAGCCACCAGATGCACTGGGAGGGACCGAAGGGATCAGGTTGGAGGTGGCAGAAGAGAGGATTGGAGTAGCTAAAGCTCTGGGAGGTTTTGCCAGTTGGACTTCCAGTTTCTTACCCTTGAAAGGTCTGCTGTTAACAACTGTGATATCCCCAGAGCTTCCACCTCAGAACTGAAGCGGATGAAGGCAAACCCACGATGCTTCTTAGAGTCTTTGGATAAAGGTATGACGCTATCACTAATTCTTCCCACTTTAGTAAATAGAGCAAAGATATCCAAATTGGAAAAATCTTCTGGTAGATTGGAAATGAATAGGGATACATAATTCTTTCTTTTCTCCGTCCAACGAGGGAAAGAAGAGGAAGAGGGGATTTTAGAGGAGCTGCTGGTAGGAAATGTTGGAGGCAATTGGTTTAGGGAAGATGAGGGTTGGGAGTTGAACGGATGCGAGGATTCCATCCAGGGAAGCTACTCGTTTACCTGAAAATGGCTAAACTCTGAAGCTCCAAGAAAATTCTTTCATCTAAAGACATATGTTCATTCTATTAGGGCTACTTTAAAGGTTCTTTTATTGTGGTTCTTCCTAATTTTACCGTAATTCTCCAACAATCCATTAAGGCTTTTGCTACCATCGTGAACAAGAAAGGAGATAAGGGATCTCTCTGTCTCAAGCCCATAGTGGCTTTGATGGGGTCGGTTGGAGAGCTGTTCACCAGAATAGAGTAAGAGGAGTCATGGACACAAGCCCTTAGCTAACATCTCCATTTGGCACCCGAAGCCCATTCTCAAAAAACAGATAATGTACAAAATCCCACCTAGCAAAATCCCACTGAAGCTCCATCTTTATCTGATCAAAACTCATTAATGACTTGTGATCCTTGCCTATTATATCATCCCATGTATAGATGTTAAACAGTAGAACCTATTCATAGATGTTGGTCGAAATGTAATCCTATCATTTGCAAGGATCACCACTGATGTGGGATCAACGCCTGCAACTAGGCAGGGGAACATAGAGAAATTGGGATGATATCGAGTATTCTTTGATTTCGAAATTAAGGTGTCTATTCTCTACCTTTCGTGTATTATTTATAAGCAAATAAACCGACCTATTACAAGACTCAATGGCCGACTGATATTTCACCTGAAAGTGGACTCTTATTTACTACTTATGACTCTAGTTTTGGAAGTTTCCAAATTACATATGATTCTAACTTCTATCCTAAGACACCAATAAAGTGAAATACCGACACCAGCTAAGATCCCAAAATTAGGATCGAACATAATAAAAGAAATAAAAATAACTAAATAAAAAATGGAAATGGGCCCAGTTCGAGATTAGGCTCGTGGGCCTTGCTTTTTGTCGACCCGTTGTGAATACTTCTTCAAAAATCTATCTGCAACTTGATAATGTAGGGGCCTGTCTCCGAATAGGAACGTCTCTGTATAACATGGATACAGAGAACTTGGCTTTAAACCAATTGATGCGGGATCAACGCCTGCAACTAGGCAGGAAGAAGAAGATAGGTATGTAGCTAGATAGGAGAAGAGAAAAAGAAGATAGGAAAAGGCTATGCCTTATAGTTCTCATTCAATAATCCATTGTGTGTTTTTTTCCAAACACACTACATAGCTTTATATAGGAAAGCTCTAATTCGAAAATAGAAAAGACTCTAGATCCGATTGGGAAGGCTACCGTCCTGACTTTCCTATTAAACTAGGACTCCAACGAAAATAGCAACTGGGTTCCTAATTAATCTAGGACACCAAAAACGATATTAACAAAAATAAGATGTACTAAAATAAATAAAATAAAAATAGTAGTGGATCCATGAGGTGGATCTTTCATGTCCTTCATCAATCACCTTTCATCTTCAGATATATGTAGATCTTATATATATTTTTCTTTGCCTTTGTTCACCTCATCGTACCCGTGACTGATTCATTATTGGTTAAGATGCAACCCTACCTGCAACCCCTTATGTTGATATGTCCTTATGAGGAGCATTATGGGACTAGAAGTTTGCAGTTTTTCTTGTTGACATGATGAGTAGGAGGTTTTAAAGTTAGGAAAGGTAGAAAGAATTAAGAGAATGTTTTTTTGAGTTTCACCATGTGCTTTTCTCTCTTTTATTTCCTCATGCTTTTTCTTTCCTAGCATCCTTGTCAAAAATTTGAAGTGATACAATTGGCATCTTTAGGTCAATGTTTCAAGTTCATCGGTATTCCTGATATATATATTTTTCTGAATTTAGTCTTCAGTTTTTTTTTTTACTTCACATGAATCAGCAATTGCATTCATGAATGTTTTTGGACTTTGATTTCCTTCTACCAGTTTATTCCTATTCTTCTCAAATTTCATGGCAAAAGTGAAGCTCTTATTGTTACATTGATATTTATTTTGGGTTCCACAGCCTGTAGGTGTTGTTGGTGCAATAACCCCCTGGAACTTTCCGTTGGCCATGATTACTCGCAAGGTATGTTTTCAATATAGTTACTAACTACCTGAGCAGCATTTCATTGTTGCCCAGGGCTTTCAAAAAGTGGTTCATGTTTTAGATAACTTTTTAAAGAATGTGTTTCTGGGAGTGTATCAGGTTGGTCCTGCTCTTGCTTGTGGCTGTACAGTTGTTATTAAACCTTCAGAGCTTACACCTTTGACTGCTTTAGCAGCTGCAGAGCTCTCCCTACAAGCCGGAATACCACCAGTAATTTCTTACTTTCTTTTCTTTATGGCTTTGTTAAGTTTCTTATTCAACATGATCTACTGTTATTCTATGAAAAGTTTTGAATACTGTCAAGCTAGGTTGCATGGTTACAGACTTAGGGGATAGAAATGTTTTTAGATGGATGTTCATGTGTGAAATATCACTTAATCTAATGATCTTAAGCTATGATTTAATGGGCCAAATCTTCAGTGGGTTTTGAATGACTTGTCCAAATTCAATGGCACTATTAATTTGACAAGTGTCAAATTGGGTCATGAATCAATTCATGATGATGTGTGAGGTTTTGGATTGGTTGTATGTACATACGTATATATGTCCGTATGGTAGAGACGACTTCACTTGAGCGACACTGTGTATCTGACTGCCTCTCAGGCTGTTGGATTTAATATTTACTATACCACCTTTCTGTCTGTTCCACTTACTTCATCACGTCCATTCCACATGGTTTTGTGTGATAACAAAGAAGCTTTGGAGATCCATGTGGGCAGCAGCTGTGCCACCTTCTCTCTCTCTCTCTCTCTCTCTCTCTCTCTCATATAGTGTGTGTGAAAATGAAAAGCATTGTGGACCCATGTGGGTGGCAACACCCCTCTTTCTCTGTATGTTTTGGGTGTGTTGGGTGGTGTAGTTCTCCCTATGCGTGGTGCCACCCATTGGTGGCAAATTTTGCATTGTGGGTGTGCACGTGCATGTGTGATGTTTTCCGACGTGTGGCGCCTCTCATTGGGGGCAATTTTTTTTGGCCCAAGTGGGATCAATTTGGGACCTACTAACACCTCTTCTCCCCTCACACGTATCCAACCCCCATGAATTGGATCCCTATCCAATTTAAACTGTTGGATTGAAATCCATCCAAAACTGCCCCGTTTTTGACCCTTGAAAATAATGGCTTTTGACATGCAATGGACTTGATTTCTTACAGGTAAAATCATCTTAAATATACGTTTCAAAGCAACCCTAATCCATGAGAGGGCCCCAACCACATTGCCACACATGTGCAACACTATCCAACTTAACCTGCCTAGCATATATATGAATTTCCACCATTAGATGAAAGTTTGAGGGCCTTAAAAAACGTGGCTTCTCTTATCTAATCAAGATGAATTTTATAGGCATCATATACAAGTCAAGGCCTTTCAAACGGGACCATGTTGATTAGTTGGTTGGAAATGTTATTACTTTTTTAGGGTGTCCAGATCACCTTGATCGGATAAGTAACGCCATTTTTTTTCAGGTTCCAAAAATTCACCTTGATCCAATAGTATAAACTTTACGAGGTTAGATCAATGTTCCATTTGACTCGAAATGGGGTGAAATTAGGTAAGGATCCATTTCATTGTGGGGAAAGGGTGTGATTGGGGCCAAGGTGGGCCTGACAAGGCCATTTCCGCGTGAAAGTTACATGTAGTGACCACCTTAGGGGAAGATTATATATATCACGCTTCCCTTGGAATTATTACATTAATTGTTTTTTAAACCAAGAAAATAATAATTGATCCCCTGGATATTTTTTTCTTTTCCCCCTTGATCCTATATCTCTCTACTTATAGCAGATCCAAAGAGTTTTGAACCCAAGAAGATGAGAGTTGATGGGTTTGTAGGGGTTCACATCAATCACATAAACTACTAAAAAAATCAACAATAGTTGGTATTTGGCTGGGACCTTGGTTCGGCTTTTTGGACAAAGTAAAATCAATATTTCCTTGAGAAAAATGTTTAGCAATGTTGAGATGGAAGTTGGAAAAGGGTTGGTGCAAACACTAATATCTTTGCTAAATTGCACAAAATGGAGCCCTAAAAACTTGAAGGGTGTACAGGGGAAGATGTGTGGAGACTGAGCAAGAAATTAGAGAGATTTATAATTCAATCTTTGCTTCTGATTGCTTTTCAATCTAGGTATTGAAGGTTTTATTTTATTTATTTATTATTATTATTATTTTGGGTGGGGGAAGGTTTGATGGGTGGTTAGGGTTATGGATTGAATTTTGGTTTATGGGTCATGGGAAAATTGTAGAAAGAAGATCAGTTTTTGGTTTCAGGACAATAGATTGAGGAAGAAAAATCTGAGATTTTAATGATCTTGGCACCCTTGGTTATAGGGTTTAGCTAGGAAAATTCTTTTCCCTACCTGGCATCCTCTTAATCAAAAGAACATACAGTGGATAATTTGTTTCTCGTGTAGCAGATAAGCATACAAAGATGGAATCCATCCAACTGGTGGATTTATTGAAGAAACCAGGACCTCCAATGATCCAATCGGAAAAAGTCTCAGCAAAGGAACTGAAAACATTGGAACCTTAGAAACTTCTGTTTCTATATCTATGAGGGTTTCTATCACACCCTACCTTCCATCATCTAAATGGGCGTGATTTGACTGCACAATCTAAAATGAACTGTTCACCTAAACGGGTCTCACATCATAAATTCGTGGCTATATATATATATATATATATATATATATATATATATATATATTATATTTATAACATAAACATTTATAAGCCAACGAATTCCTCATGCCCACAACCTAATTAGTAACATAAAACTTCCAAACATCATTCCACATAACTTAGGAGAGTAAAACAATCTATCACAAGAATATTTCTAAACTCACCATAATTCTCACATTCCCAAACCAACTAAAATAAATAACGTTTTCAAATTTACTCAATATTTTAATTTATGATCCAAGTCTCAACACACCAAATAAATAAATAAACAAATTCCTCAAAGAGTCTCAAATCTAATAAAAATCTAATTTATAATCTAAATACTAAATCCTTCAATGAGCTATGCGATTCTAAGTATCCTCCAACGACTTCTTGTCTTCTACGCCTGGTTTTGATCATCATCATGGCCTAAATCCAATGGGTTGCCTGCAATGTAAGGGATGAGCTCCATACCCAGTGAAGAAAACAATAGCACATACATATAATTCTCACAATTCTTTAAGAATGATCTCCTTTTTCAATTCTCACATGATGCAACATAATTTCCAACATAAATAAGCATGTTATATCTAACGCATACAACCAAGGCCCTATACTCGATACTACATGCCAATGCACAATGTTCTATACTCAATGTACAATGCAACTCAACCCATTTTCATTTCCTTTATCACCATGTAATAACCTCATGATTTGCCAAAATGACTCAACTTCGATTAAGTGGCCACGCTGACAAAATCATGGAACTCAATTGCGCGTCTTCACCAATGTGACCAAACAACAATCAGGTCCCAGCAGCCACGATCTTACTGGCTTGTCACTTCAGTGAACCAGGACCCAACAGTCACAATCTGACCACCCTGTTGTTCCAGCGAAACGGGATCCAACATTCACAATCTGATCGGCCTATCCATCACAGTGGCACAAGACCCAACAGTCACAATTTGACTGACCTGTCGCTTCCACAGACTCCATTCCCATACCCAATCCCAATGAATATGAGAATGATATACTCAATGCAATGCCTACACACATTATATCTACCATCATGCCACCATTGCTAACAACATGTTATCATCTCTAACTACATGCTCCAATGATTACAAAATTATTCTAAGCATGATTTACAATGTATATACATATCCAATAACATACATCATGTTCAACCTTGCTCTAGCATGCATATTACTCCAATGACACAACATAATTGTAACATAAGCAGAATTGCATAACACATGAATATGATGACCATTATACTACACAAGTCCATAGCATGCCAAATAATCACATAAAATCTAAATAACACCATGTAATCCAAATTCGTCCATCATAGCAAAACATACAATCTCACAAGTCATCTTAACCACAACTAGTCGAATATGAGTGTTTGACCTTTCAACAATGCTAACAGTTGGCTCCATAAAGTCAGGCTTACTGAGTCTACTCACGGCTATTAAAACATTTTAGTTCAATACTTCCCTTACACTACTGTGAGTCTTGCACCGAATTCCAACTGTTACTCTAATGAATACTCAGTCTATTTCTAGGTCCAACCATCACATTCCAAATACACAACAATACATTGCAATATTTTTACATTGCATATTTAAACAAAAATCATGTAAGTGAAATTGTTCTCCTCACCTAGAAGTTCGTAAAGTGCAAACGAGAAGTCCACATAGCTTTTGAGTGATGATTAGCCTTGAAGTCCAAGGTTTGTTGCGAATAATATTTTAAAAGTTCGAAGTATAATTAATATTGTGATTCATGAGCCTCTTGAGACATTTACATCAAACATGCGTGAGCATAAGTTGCTGCCCCTACTATACTATACGGGTTACTCTAAGATCAAGGCTATGAATAAAGTTCGGGTTCTTAAACACAATCTAAAATAAGGCAGATGAATAATATGTTCAAACTAATAAGTAATCTGCTTTCAAAATCAACCTGAATGAGGACGTGGTTCAAGAAAGAATCAACTGAGAGGGCAGTAAAACGCCAAGTAAAAAGAATTGAATGAATAAACAATTGAAATAATTACAAGGAATAGAGATAAAGGAAGAATGAAATCCGATGTCAAGGATTGGTCTCAGATCTGTGGATTTGGGTTTCAAACAAAAGTAACAACATGCTGTAAATAATAAGAAAAACATATGGCATAAAACTTAGAAACAGATCAGGTTCCAAAATTTTTTCAGAAGAGGACACAACCCAAGAGTTGTTTTAAGCAAATAAAATATATGGATGAAAACCAATTTGTATAGTTTGAAATCAAGGGAAACTTCACAAACGGAGTCCTAGCTTGGGTTTTAAAAGATAGAAGTATATATATATATATATATAAATTTGTACAGTACACGATTTTAGCAAAAGATGTCAAACCATAACCAGTTTAAATAGAAATATAAGAAAGCCGTAAGGTAACAACTGTAGCTAAAGATTTAAAATTATAAACCAATGAAGTGAAAAATCACAATATCGTACATATATTAAGAATGTATAAGATATGTACACTGAATGGAGATGGGAGAAAATCTGGGTATGAGTTAGCAACACAGTAGTGGCTAAAGGGACAAAATAGTTAGAATAAAAATATCAAAAGCTAAGAATCATTCATCCACAAGGTTCGGTTGAAGAAAGAGTTCTCTGTAACTCATAGTAGGTCTAAGGTAACAAGGTTCTGGGTTCTAACTTGTGAGCAAGCCACGGGAAAGCAAAAAGGGGTCAATGCATGGTGCTGGCTGCAAGCTTTGGGAAAAAAACCTGGTTAGGCACTGTTCACGGATGAGGGACAACTATGGTTGGCGAGATAAGGAAGATAGAAACACAGAAGAGAAAGGAAAAGAAGAGGAACAAAAGAGAAGAAGGTGACATACCTGGTTAGCTCGATAAAGATGGCAGTGTTTGGATCTGGGTAGAGGAACAAGACTGAGAGAAGCTTGGGGAGAGATCAAAACTTATTTCCAGGTGTTGCAGGCTGAAAGGCTTTTGATTCATGATGCTCGAAAGGAGAAGACAAAACAACGCAGAGAGGGGGAAAATGATGGAGGCTTGGTCTATAAATATACATGCGCGTATGGATTGGTAAGAAAGATCGGCTAGGCCAGTCCGAGAGAAATTAGGAGTAGAAACGGAAAGTATTTGATGGAGAGAAAGGATTTGTTTCTGTTTGAAGAAGGAAAGAGGGGAAATGGATTGATTTGGGGAAACATGTTGGGTGCGGGGGTGGAGTTTGGGTAGGAGAGCGAAAGAAAGGGATTTGGGGTTTCTTTCCATCGACGGCTTAGGGATTTAGGGGAAGTAAGAGTCGAAAGAGGTGTGGGTTCAAATGGCCCACATGTCTTGAGGTGTTTTCCATTATAAGTAATTATATAAAAATATTTTTAACGAAACCCAACTAAATAAATCACAAAAGAATCTTGGTAAAACCAACTGTAATGACTCATCCCGCTTGCACAATATGGTCTGCTTTGGGCCTACATACGAGCCCGCACGGCTTTGCTTTGGCGAGCCAACCCACTGTTGCTCCTAAAAGGCTTTGTACTAGAAGGAAGAAGGCTACCACTTATATACCAGGGAATTTCAATACAACTAGCAATGTGGGACTTTTTGGGGCGGGGTATTACAATCTACCCTCTTTAAAACCAGAGCCGTCCCCGGCTCTACAAACACAACAACCAAGCCCACACCCTCAAGTAGAGAGTTGAACCATGCTCTGATACCATTTGTAATGATTCGTCCCGCTAGCACAATATTGTCCGCTTTGGGCCTACAAACGAGCCTTGCACGGCTTTGCTTTGGCGACCCAACCCACTGTTGTTCCCAAAAGGACCTTGTGCTAGAAGGAAGAATGCTAGCACTTATATACCAGGGATTTTTCAATGCAACTAGCAATGTGAGACTTTTAGGGGCGGAGTATTACACTAACTACTATGGTGGGTTCAACCAAAGAATGTGGGTCCCATGGGTCCATCCAAAATTATCAATTTTAGATTTTTAATTGAATAATTCTAATCGAAATTCTAACTTTGGGGATTAAAACCTAATTTTATACTTGAATTTTCCATTCACTTAATCTCAACTCGAAGGGAATAAATTTGTAAATTCTAATTGAGGAGAAGGTGTGTGCAATCGGGGGTCTATTGTGCAATTTCTAAATTTCAAGTGTGTTTTTCCCGAATAATTTTAATAAAATAAGAATAACACACTAGCATAAACAACATCAATTCCTAACTAATTCTACCCACTACTACTGACCCGCTATTCGGGTCAGGTCACTACAGTTTCAATGTCAGGGATTGTGGAGTTTGGCAATATGTAGAGAAGGTTTGCAGTAATTGTATTTGTACTTCCATTTCAGGGTCAATGATTCTTATTTTTCATTTAAGTAATATTGACTTTCTTATTGTATTCATGCCAGTTGTAGAGTTTACTCCAAATATTCATTTGCGGAATACTTTTCATATTCTATGATCTAGTTTAGCACTTGTTATATTATATAGAGTTATAGACTCAGCAGATTGGCATAACTGCATTTTTTTTAAGACCAAGGTGTCCAGGTGTCTCACTTGACTAATCCTTGGGGCATGTGTAAACCTCCTAATCTACACATGCCGGGTACAAAACTATGGAGAGTGACTTTTTTTGTGTTGAGGGGGACTTGATCCCAGGACTTCCTACAAACATGGGCAGGTTTTAACCCTCAAGCCAACCCCTTAGGGTTATAACAACATTTTTCTTATTACCATTTTGTTTATTTTGGTTCCATTTGTTAAATTCATTATCCATTTAACTTTTTCTTTTTTATTCGTTTTAAACCTTTTTAATTTAGGGTGCTGTGAATGTGGTTATGGGAAATGCTTCTGAAATTGGGGAGACTCTGCTAGCAAGTCCACAGGTTTTGCATTTATTTCTTTTATTACTTATTCTCCACAAGCCATGATGTTGGAGTCTCATTCTGAACTAAAAAAATGATGTTCGAGTCTATTATGTAACTTCCTTTTAACTGGCTGGATAAAGCAGCTTAGATGATATCATTCATGAAAATGATGAACTACCTTTTGACATGTATAGGTGAGAAAGATCACATTCACAGGTTCGACTGCTGTTGGAAAGAAGTTGATGGCAGGCGCTGCAGCGACTGTAAAGAAGGTAGGTGATTAAGTACATTTCTTCAAGGAAGAAGAGCTCGATATATAGAAATCTAAATTTTTTTAATTACAAGATCACCCATATCTGATACTTCAGTGGTCTATAGTCACCTTTACTTCTTTTTTTTCTGATGGAGGTAAGTCAAAGACCTATTTGGGGAATGATGCTTTTTGGCTTCTGAAATCTCTTTACTTTTGTTAATGAAAAATTCACAATGGATTTGACAAATTTGAGTGGTTTTCCTTTCACAATGACCAGGGGTCCTCTGGAACTGAAACCTCTCGTATATTTTTTCCATGTAAAGCATATAGGATGTGTAATGAATGCAAACATGTAATATGCTGGAAGTGGTTCATGATGCTGATTTCCTCAAATTTATTTTATCCAGGTATCATTGGAACTTGGTGGAAATGCACCCTGCATTGTATTTGATGATGCTGATCTGGACGTGGCTGTCAAAGGGAGTGTAAGTAGGAAATACTAACATGATACACTACTGTGGAGTCTGAGCTGATGACAATGTCCACTACTTATCCATCCATTTTGTGTTAAAGAATTTTAAGAACCCATTTCCAACCTATACAGCGAATTTGATTGGATTCTGCAAATGGGTTCTTCTAGACCATAAGTCGCTACATGATATCATATATTATGACACTATAATGTGGTGGATTTGTTGGTTTTACTGTAACTTTGGGGTTCTATTGGATAGCGAGAACCAGTATAGAGAGTTGTGGGTGTTCTAAATGGAATCACTACCATTAGCAGGTATAAGGATGAACTTATGTGCATTGCGGTGATTGAATTATATTAATCTGGAGTTTAGAAGATTGGGTTGTGATCACAATCTATCGTTCTGACAATGTAGACATTCAGTAATGGACTTTAGTCATTTGGGCTCCCTCACTTTTAATTCGACCAAGTACTCTAACCAGTGTGTCAAATTTTTTATTCATCATTTGTTATTAGAGTAGGTCCTTCCTACCTGATGAGAAAACATGAAATAGCAATTGTGTCCTAATATGGTGCCACAAGAGGACATTAGTTCGCCTTATGCTTCTAAAATGTGCTTATTGTTGGTGTTCATGCACATTTTTGGGTGTCTAAGAAGTGTTCTTTATTCATTTTCGTCCTTGTGTGTTTTGTGTGTTGGGGTGGGTATGTGCGTCTCTTAATGATTGTTCTTTATGAATTTACCAGTGCACGTGCTTGCATCTTGGCGATTGTTCTATATTTATTTGTCTATGATCCTTTTTCATTTCACTTACTGCTGTCTAGTTTTCAGAGATTGTTTCCAATTTTTGATATGTGGCTAAAATGGGGCATCTTTATGACCTTTCATTTAGTAATTTTGTTGATAATTTTGTCAGTTTAAACTTTAGTATTTCATGTTTAGTATTGCTGAAATGGAGGCGCTGTGTTCATTTTTGCAGATTGCAGCAAAGTTTCGAAACAGTGGGCAAACATGTGTTTGTGCAAATAGAATAATAGTGCAAGAAGGTATTTAGTGTATTCCATGCTCTTATCTATCAGTATTCCTTCTTTATATTCATCATTTATTACTTTGGCTTTCACTTTTATTTTCTGATGGAAAAACAATTTCATGGTTTCTTGCCGTCAAGGATTGGTTCTGAAGTTCTGTTCCTTTTTGTTCTATTTGTATTGACATGGTTTTCTTAAACAAATTGAGTATTGGTTGATAAAAAAGAATTTTCCTGTAACCAATGAAAGTCGTCCATCTGTTGTCTTATTGAGATCTATATTTGGGCTAATTGGTAAGGTCTAAGCTAAGCATCAACAGCCAGTGGTAATAAACTAAGAATCAGAATGTAGTGCTGGTAATCAGAAATTTAAAATATAGCATGGCATGGAAAGTAGGATGGCCTTAAATAAAATAGTTGGAAGATGTATTATTTTTGATAATTAGGCAAGGAAGAGTATGCGATGGTTACCCAGAGGAGAGAGAGAGAGCAGCAGGCAAGAGGAAGGAGATGCAATGGCTTCAGAGATAGGGCTTTTGTTACCCTTTTTGTGGCAAATTTACCAGAATGTATAACAACCACTTGGCTCCATGGATTCTTTGGGAAATGGGGAACGGTAGTTGATTCCTTTGTTCCATGAAAAAAGGATTCAGCAGGAAGAACTTTTGCTTTTGTCTAAATGGGATCCGGGAGCCAAGCAGAGAAAGCGATCAACGAAGCGAAGGGGGTTGTACTGGAAGGGCAAAGGCTGCAAGTGAACCCTGCTCTTTTTCAGAGGGGTGCTCAACTTAGGCAAAACTCCCAATCAATTGGAATACAAGCAACTAAACAGGTAACAATTCCCCAGAGGAAGTCTCAGACAAACGTGGGTGGTGCATTGGGTAAAGGTGATAGGGTTGTTGGTTCTAGAAAATGGGTGGAAGTGGTAAAGACTGTTCCGTCAGCCAAACAAACTCTTACAGTTGGGAATGGGCCGGTGGGTTATGAGAAACCCCTTCAAGTTGATCTCATGCTTCATCTGACAGAGGAAGCGTCGAAAGAAGGGTGGTAATCGACGGGTATAGTTTTGAAGTAAAAAAGGAACTTTTCTGTGGAAGAAATCCAGCATCTCCTTGTTGGTGAAGGTTTCTCAGTAGAATTGATTAGCATAATAAGTGATGGCAGCTTTCTGGTTTCCTTGAAATTGGAGTCTAACGCTGCTCGTATTCTGCAAACCCCATTCGATCCAGTTGGAATTAGGATTTTGGGACGTTGGGACCAGCAGTCTGTTTGTTACACAAGGCTGGCTTGGGTTTGGTGTTTTGGCTATCCCCTTGAAGGCTGGCCAGAGTCCTTATTAGGGCTTTTGGTCCGTCTTGGAAGGCTTGTGGAGGTGGATCATTCGAATGTCACAAGACATGATTCTTCGACTTTGAATCTCTTGATTGAGGTGGATATCCATCAAAAGTTGCCAGATATAGTTAGGTTGGGTCTGAAAGGGAAGGTTTTCGACGTCGCAGTGCGAGAAATTTTGAAGGAGGAACCAGAAAAACACCGGAATTTCTCTCTTCCACCGGAGAAAACAATAAAGTTCTCGTAATCTTCAAAGAATTTTCAAATGTTGGAGAGGCCATGTGACTCTGATGTTACGGAAACAGATGGCAAGACTTCCGTCGTTCCAACCGTTGTTGCACCGAAAAAAGGGGAAACTGAGGAAAAATGAGAGGTTTGAGGGAGAAGACTCAGAAGGAAACATGAAGACTGCCCTAAATTAGCGTGAGCAGTTTCTTAAGGAGAAAAATGAAATTCTCGCACGTGTTGAGTGTGTGGAATCCTTATTGATATAAACTCATGTCAGTCCCTCTTTGGCGGCAGGTGGGCCTATCGTATTTGGGTCTGGTCCATTTTGGGCCCAGACTCAGGGTGTTGTGGAACTTATTCCAGACTTATGGGCCACTGCTCCTCTCACTCAAGTCCATCGTGCGCCCAGTGTTGATCTTGGACCACGACCATATTTTCTGTTTCCTGCAACTTTCCCTTTCATACATTTTGGACCACTCTCAACAGGCTTGCCTTTCTTCCAAGCGTCCCCTCAACGGCAGGAGATGCGTTTCTCTGTACCAAAGCCAACCCCAAGAATGCAGATGGGCCCACAAGGCAGTGGTATACAAGTTCACCAAGCCAATGCAGAAACACAGAAGCTTCAACTTTGTGTACAGTAGCAAGATCTTCAGAGACCATCACCTGGGGTGCATGGGGGAATGATTTTCCTCCGGTGACAAGAGCATTGGCATCGGCAACAAGCAACACTCCTGATCTTCCTCAGGAGGATGAGGAGATTGACGGAAATCCAGAAGGTATAAATCTCACAGTAGAGGATCCAACATTGGTTTCATTGAAAAGGAAGGGTATTCAGTGGTTGATGGTAATGAGATTTTGAATATAGGGAAGTCATTGGGAATCAAATTTAGTGATGAAGGTAATGCAGTGAGTGAGTTGCAAAGGGTGGAAATGAGAGATCGATCCTCTTCTACTTCTTCTAGAAAGTCCAGGAAAAATAGAACAGCTTTGGTGTTGAGGGACATTCCCAATTTTAATGGTCTTCTCAAATTTCTTGATTAATTATAATTATATGCAGCAGAATGAACAAGATTAATCAAGGTGGTGTGGTGTGTGATAACAAGAGTGTACAAATAAGTTGAACAATCACACAAAGACAAGACCAAACATCCACAACACCCGATGTATAGCGGTTCGGAGTAAATCCCTCCTACATCCGCTGAGGACTCACCCACTCTTGGGTTATTCCAAATTCACTATGTGGAGAATTACGCCCTCATGAATAGAGTGAGACTTTCACCCAACTCGAATCCTAGTTTTGAAATGTTCGATCTACCCCGGTCTACTTCCTTATCCCTCTAGTTTTTATAGTGGTTCAAGCACCTTGGTTTAATCCACTTCACAATGTGATGTTTGAAATAAACACAAGAAGAAGCACTTGTGATGCAGGAAAATGGGATAGGGTAACCCTAAATGCCTAAATGAGATTGGACACCAAATTAAAGAACCTAAAATGCCTAATGCAACCCAATTTGGGAAAAAATCTGATATTCCTAATTCTAAATGAGTTGAAATTAATCACCAAACTACTATTGCAAATTCAAAATATAAATTCACCACATATAATCAAAGTAATTCTTGGAGATCTAATGTAGACAGTCATATGATAACCCAAAAGTAATTACAAGTCAAAGTAGGAGGCCCTCAAAAGAAGAGGCTTATCAAGTCTTGCATGTATGTAGATATATCACCAAACGGGACTGATTTGGGTTGTTTGGTAAATAAGATGGTGATAAAACAGAATATGGCAGCAGTATAAGGGTTATTAGGGATATCGGAAGTGGCAAAATGCTTAGGAAAGGATTGGACAGGCTAAGATCGGGGCTAGAAATGTGGGACAGATGTAAGGGAAGGCTAAGGAAGAATTATGGCAGCACATAGAATGGGAAAAGCAGATTGGGACAGCACTGTAAAGGCCGATAAAGGACTGTGGCAGCAAAGGGGATAGGGTGTGGGGGTGGCGAAGGCAAGTGGATGGGCTGTATGGATTGGCAATGGAGAGGGGAGGTCCAAAAGGGGATTAAGACAACAGTTAGGGACTGTAGGAAGACTGTAGCAGCAGTAGGAGGGGTAAAAAGAGGAGGATCTGGGGTATAGGAGGGGTCCGGTAGCAAGGAAGAGGCTAGGAGGGGCTGGCGGAAGTCACAGATAGCATGGGAGGGGCTGGCGACACTGAATGGACTTGGATTTAAGGATTGTAACACCAAGGAAGGGTGCTGAGTGGGACAGGAATGCAATACAGGAGATCTGGGAGTGTTGGGAGAGTGGCGAAAGGTAAGAGAGTTTGGGGAGCTTGGCAGCAGATGGGATTTGCAGGAGGAAGGTGGCGAAACCAGTAGAGGGGTGGGAAGATAGTGGCGACAAGGGTAGGGGTTGTAGATGGTTTACGGAAACAGAGAAAGGGATTTGGATGGTATAAGGTCTGGTCACGGTTATGGGAGAAAATAGAATAAAGAAGAAAGAGAAGGAAGAAGAGAGAGAGAAGAAGATTAAATGAAAGAGATAGGAAGAGAGAGATGAGAGATAGAAGATAGAGGAGTACCGGGATAGAGGAAGAATTGTAGGCTTCACACCAAACCCTCAAGGGGAAATCACACCATGCGCAAGTTCATGGAGGGCTTCACAAGCATTCGTATCTCTTTCTTTTCTCTCATCGTCCCTCTCTCCTTAGGGTTAAGACCCCTTTATAACAAAAGGGTGATGCATCAACTTGCCTTTTGTAGCTCACTTGTAGATGTTGTGCTTCTTGAAGAGTTCTCACAACTTGAGGTCCTTGATGATGAAGATGTGCCAATGTATGAGCAACGACAAGTTTGGGAAGAGGTTCTAGGATGTATGATTTGCCAATGTAATTCTAGGCTAGATTTTGTAACGCCCCGCCCTTTTTTCACTCGCTATGCTTTCCGAAAATCAGAGTCTATTTTTTTTTAAAAAAATAAAGAGTGAGATAAAGAGCGGGACGTCACGATGCGAGTTAAGTCTGAACTTCTAAAGTCCGACCCTTAACTGGCCAACCCTACATGTGCATGGACTAAGTCCATGAAAACGGTTCACACGTGATAATATAAACATGCGGATTATAGCATAAACTGCGGATTATAATAGAACATAATTTCTATTCCATTTTTAGATAGCAAAGTACTCCGTCAATTATAAATGATTAACTTCACTTAAATAACCAAAGTAACCATTCACAAACCATATCAAATATCTAAATTATTACATGCCGATTGCTAGCTACTCAAAATACATGTCCATGAGTAACATAAATAAAACATAATCCAATCACATATCCAAGCTCCTATGCTTGGCTCCGATCACGTTCATCGTCCCTTTCCTTTTCTGTATCATCCACTAGGGTAGAAGTAGGGCGTTAGAACAACGCGCCCAGTAGGTATTCCATTTAGAGTTTACACATGGTTAGTACAAATCATATATAATAACATAATGTCAAAACCATATAAAACAATGCCATGTCATGATGTCAAATGCAATGAGTCTCACCCATCACAAGTACATATAACCTCTTGATGGGAATCTTATCATCAAGATATCCCCACATAGGTCTTTTGGACTCCCCGACGGAGTGTGGCCCCTCCGGTTTCTTCTTGATGGAAATGCACATCAAGGTATCCCACATAGGTTTTTCGGACGCCCCAACGGAGTGTGGCCCCTCCGGTTACATATCCTTCACCCCATGCCATGCATGAGATGCTAATGAAACACATGCTATTTTATATTATAAACATAGCATTAAAACTCACATTTGGAACATATCTTTTACAACATAAATTCATCAAAATAAGATAAAACCATCATACATAAACCATGTTTCAAAAAGGTAGAATCCTACCAAAGACCACTAACGTGTCCTTGCTTCTCAAACCGGCAACCGCTCACGATCGCGCACCGTTTATGAGGTCCCGTCACTTTGTTACATATCAACAAGTCAACTAATGTTCCAACCATGTCTAAGTCCATGATATATGCCTTAGTGGGGTTCGGCCATACACTATGGCCGAACCTCACCCACTTAGTTTTTGGGGTTCCTTTTTATTCCATAGGTCATTTTAATCATGTGGGTCTAAGATCAGCCACCCTTTGATTCATTAACCCAAATACACATAATTTCATCATTTAAAACGAAGTCCCAAACACACTCCCCCTCCCCATGGGGTTCACCCATACACCATGGCCGAACCCATGGTCTTTCATTTTTTACCATATTTACATTTTTGCCATTATTCCTTCCATGGTTAGTCACCTTCATTTATTCACTCATGTTTAGGTCCCAAAACATAGATCCATACTTAACCCATAAGAATAGCTCATAAAATGGGTCATGGGGTTCGGCCATACACCATGGCTGAACCCATGATGTCTTATTTTTCATCCCCCCTTAAATCATTAACCAACATTCCATGGTTTTCATCCTTAAAACCCGTTAAGAATCACTTAATTTCCCTCCATCATGGCCGAACCCTATGGTTCATCCTTTCCATTGAAATATCATATTCCTCCCCTAATTTTTCTTCCATGGGGTTCGGCCATGCACTATGGCCGAACCCTATGGTTCCATATTTCCTCTTTTAAATCCAATCAAAACATCATAACCCTCCATGGTTTTCATCCTTCTCGAAATTATTAATAACCAATGTTCTTTTCATGGGGTTCGGCTATGCACTATGGCCGAACCCTAGGGTTCCTCCTTTCCATTAAAATAACCAATTTTCTTCCATGGGGTTCGGCCATCCACCATGGCCGAACCCTATGGTTCCTTTCTTTAAACAAAATTTTATAAAAAATATTTACCGGTTTCGCGACTCCTCCTGTTTTCCTTTGCTCCGGCTTTTTCTTTCAATCCTTTCTTTCCTTAGCCTTTTCCTCCTTCTTCTTGATCCTTTGGCCTAGTGTGAGAGCTTGAGAGAGAGATAGAGTTCGGCCAAATTATGTGGGTTTGAGAGAGAATCGGCTTTGAGTGAGAGGGAGAGGAGTTTGGGATGTAAACTCTAAGTTCTTTTCTCTTTTGTCCTTGTGAGTGGTCGGCTAAGAGAGGGTTTGAGGGAGAGAAGCAGCCAAGAGGGAGAGGAGAGTTGGGCCTTGTTTGAATTTGAAAATTAAACCAAAACTCCCCATTATCTCCATCGTGTAGCCTTGTTTGAAATTGAAAATTAAACCAAAACTCTCCATTATCTCTCCAACGTGTAGCCTTGTTTGAAATTGAAAATTAAACCAAAACTCCCCATTTGTTTGAATTTGAAAATTAAACCAAAACTCCCCATTATCTCTCCAACTAGTAGCCTTGTTTGAAATTGAAAATTAAACCAAAACTCCCCATTATCTCTCCAACGTGTAGCCTTGTTTGAAATTGAAAATTAAACCACCTTCATTTGTTTGAATTTGAAACAACAAACCACCTTCATTATCTCTCCATGTGTATCCTTGTTTGAATTTGAAATAAACCAATACTCCTCCATCTCTCCAACTGTTTGAATTTGAAATGTGTATCCTTGTTTGAATTTGAATTGTATAACCGTCCACATCCAACTCATTTAATTCAACTCACCATTTTAATTTAATTCAAATCAACTCAACTCACTTGGTGGTCAACCAAGTCAACCACGACCCGTTGGGTCCCAATTGGGCATTTTGACCCAATTAACAAATTTTGACCCAATTAACAATCTTGAGCCAATTGAATACATCTTACCCAATTATTTCAATTGCAACCATATTCACAATCCGTTGGGTCTTAATTGGGCAATTGACCCAACACTTTACCCTTCTAAGATCCATATCTAATAATTCATAAATTAAATAGCAAATTTCATATATATATTAATAACATGAAATTCCAAAGTGTTACAGATTTCTCTCTCCCTCTCTCTCTCTCTATATATATATATATATATCAATCAAATGGTTGATTGGATTCTTAAATAATTCACCAAGTATAGTGCTTAGAGAGAGAGGGGAGAGGTTGGGATCTCTGGGAATGCCTTTAAGATTTTCCTTTATGAAGGGTCCAAGATGTCCAACTAATTTCTCCAAAATCCAGAGTTTAAATAGGCATCCAGAATTTTCCCGAACTGACATAGTGATCGGTCGTGGCACCACAATAGAGCGTGACTTAAAAATGTGCTGTTGCAATGTGACTATTAGCATTTAATACAGTCTCAACTGATAGTCGACAATGGGTCGTGCTCTCAAGTTATGCCTGCCAACAATGTGACTGTTGCACATTGAATGCACCCCAACAGTATAATAAATGATGTAGAACAAGTGGCTGATAAATTCTTGAAGACATACTCACGTCGGATTTAGGAGTCCGAGACCTATCTCTTAGGATTTACTATTTTCGCATTATTTTTACTTTAGAATTATTGTGTCAAAAGGAAGCTAGGTCGGTAGCTTTCCTATTTGATTTAGGAGTCCTTTTCCTATTTGATTTAGGAGTCTTTTTCCTATTTGATTTAGGAGTCCTTTTCCTATTTGATTTAGGAGTCTTTTTCCTATTTGATTTAGGAGTCCTTTTCCTATTTGATTTAGGAGTCCTTTTCTATTTTGATTTATGAGTCCTTTTCTATTTTGATTTCTTAATTTTTCTTATAAATACAATGCATGTAAGAGAGGGATTCATCTCTTTTGGAATATATGAATTGATATAGATTTACTATCTTATTTTCCTCTATCATCTCTACCGAGTTGCAGACCTTACCTTCATTGCTGGTTTTGTTCCGGCCATCGCTGATTCTGGGCTTAATCCCAGAGGAGATACCCTGCTGTCGCTGCCTTGGGCTTTATCCCAAGCTTATCTCAGTTACAAGTCTTCCGCCCCCTGCCTAGTTGCAGGCTGTTCTACATTAATTGGTATCAGAGCCCTTGTGCAGTCCAAAGGATTGATTCGCCCTAGCATGAGCCCTTGTGCAGTCCCAGCTTCGCTTGTGCCCAAGAAAGATGGTTCATGGCGTATGTGCATTGACAGTCGCGCAGTCAACAAAATTACCATCAGGTACCGTTTTCCTATTCAACGTTTAGATGACATGCTTGACATGCTTTCTGGTTCAGTTATCTTCTCCAAACTTGATCTTAAGAGTGGTTATCATCAAATCTGTATCCAGCCTGGTGACGAATTGAAAACCGCCTTTAAGACCAAAGATGGACTCTATGAATGGCTTGTTATGCCTTTTGGTCTCTCCAATGCACCTAGTACTTTTATGAGACTCATGAATCAAGTCCTGCAGCCTTTCATTGGCAAGTTTGTTGTGGTGTATTTCGATGACATCCTCATCTGCAGCTGCAATTCGGATATTCACATGTCCCACCTGCGGGAGGTTCTCAATGTTCTTAAAGCCAACACGTTGTACCTCAATCTTAAGAAGTGTCACTTTATGACTCCGAAGATTCTCTTTCTCGGCTATGTTGTTTCTGCCTCTGGTATTCATGTGGATAGTGCAAAAATTCAGGCAATTCGAGATTGGCCCGTACCACGTTCTATACACGACGTACGCAGTTTTCACGGCCTTGTTTCATTTTATAGGCGTTTTATTCGTAATTTCAGCTCCATTGCAGCCCCTATGACAGAGTGCCTTAAGCATTCTCTGTTCGTCTGGACTGATGAAGCCGACAAGAGTTTTGCCCTTTTGAAAGAGAAGCTGACTACAGCCCCTGTGCTCTCTTTACCCAACTTTGAGAAGCTATTTCAAGTTGATTGTGATGCTTCTATTATGGGTATTGGTGCTGTGCTATCTCAAGATGGTCGCCCTGTTGCATATTACAGTGAAAAGCTCTCAGATGCCCAACGAAAATGGACTACTTATGCTATGGAGCTTTATGCTGTTGTCCAATCCTTAACGTATTGGAGACCTTATCTCATTCAACGTGAATTCGTACTATTTTCAGATCATCAAGCATTGAAGTTCATTCAAAGCAATTCTTCCTCCAATCGTTTGCATGCTCGTTGGATCACTATTATCAATGAATTTACATTCACTTTGAAACATAAATCGGGCCAACTAAACAAAGTCGCTGATGCACTAAATCATCGTTCTTCTTTACTTGTCACTGTGCGCAGTGAGATTGTGGCTTTTGATTATTTGAAAGAGCTTTATCTTGATGATTCCGATTTTGCTGACATATGGGCTAAGTGTTCCACCAGTCAAGGTGATACACATGATTTCTTGCTTCATGAAGGTTTCTTGTTTAAAGGGAATCGTCTCTGTATTCCCCAAGGTTCTCTTCGTGACCACATCATTCGCGAACTTCATGGCGGTGGCCTCGGTGGTCATATGGGTCGTGATAAGACCATCTCTCTTGTTGAAGACCGTTATTACTGGCCTTCTTTGAAACGTGATGTCAATTCCTATGTTCGTCGCTGTTTTATCTGTCAGCAAGGAAAAGGTTCTTCACAGAACACTGGATTATATACTCCTTTACCGGTGCCTGACGGCCCGTGGATTGATCTCTCTATGGACTTCGTCTTGGGTCTTCCTCGTACACAACGCGCCAATGATTCTGTTTTCGTGGTTGTTGATCGGTACTCCAAAATGGCACATTTCATCCCTTGTAAGAAGACTATGGATGCAGTCCATATTGCCAATCTCTTCTTTCGGGAAGTCGTTCGCCTTCATGGTGTCCCTAAGTCCATCACTTCAGATCGTGATCCAAAGTTTCTTAGTCATTTTTGGCTAACTCTTTGGAAACGCCTTGACACATCTTTGAAGTTCAGTAGCACCGCCCATCCGTAGACAGACGGCCAAACTGAAGTGGTGAACCGCACTCTTGGCAACCTTATTCGAGGTTTTTCAGGTGAGAAACCACGCCAGTGGGATCTTGCACTAGCTCAAGCAGAGTTTGCCTACAATGCCTCACCTAACAGGTCCATAGGCCTTCCTCCCTTCAAGATTGTGTATTCTAAAGTGCCTAATCACACTTTAGACCTTGTGGCTTTACCTCTTTTGCCAGAGTCCAATGTAGCTGCCAATGAGATGGTTGACTCAGTTACCGAACTTCATGACACAGTTAAAAAGTGCCTTGCTGACTCCAATGACAAATACAAAGCACATGCCGATAAGCATCGGCGTGCCCATTCTTTTGAAGAAGGTGACTTTGTTATGGTCTTCCTACGAAAGGAGCGTTTCCCCGTCGGTACTTACAACAAGCTTAAGATAAAGAAGATTGGGCCCTTGCGTATTCTCAAGAAAATAAGTGACAATGCTTATGTCGTTGACCTCCCTGCAGATTTGCATATCTCTCCTACTTTCAATGTGAAGGACATCTTTCCCTATTACGATGGAGATCCAGTACATCTGCCAGATATAAACTCGGGGTCGAGTTCTTTTCAAGAGAGGGGGAATGATGTAGAACAAGTGGCTGATAAATTCTTGAAGACATACTCACGTCGGATTTAGGAGTCCGAGACCTATCTCTCTTAGGATTTACTATTTTCGCATTATTTTTACTTTAGAATTATTGTGTCAAAAGGAAGCTAGGTCGGTAGCTTTCCTATTTGATTTAGGAGTCCTTTTCCTATTTGATTTAGGAGTCCTTTTCCTATTTGATTTAGGAGTCTTTTTCCTATTTGATTTAGGAGTCCTTTTCTATTTTGATTTAGGAGTCCTTTTCTATTTTGATTTCTTAATTTTTCTTATAAATACAATGCATGTAAGAGAGGGATTCATCTCTTTTGGAATATATGAATTGATATAGATTTACTATCTTATTTTCCTCTATCATCTCTGCCGAGTTGCAGACCTTACCTTCATTGCTGGTTTGTTCCGGCCATCGCTGATTCTGGGCTTAATCCCAGAGGAGATACCCTGCTGTCGCTGCCTTGGGCTTTATCCCAAGCTTATCTCAGTTACAAGTCTTCCGCCCCCTGCCTAGTTGCAGGCTGTTCTACATTAATAACGGTCACCCACGATGGATCGCGACTGACAATAGGTTGTTGAGCCCAAGTGCTGATGGGTCGCCAACTGACGATAGTATCATCCTGAGGCCAATTGAATTTTACATAGCGTTTGCCATCCATAACTCTGAAAATTCTAGCCGACAGGTCATGGACCACGATTGGTTGGCCCTGTCACTCACGATGGGTCGGCGCCTCACGATAGTAACGGCTTGATAGTGAACCACTTTGACAGTGTTTTTCCAACCAGACCTCCTGTCAATCCAAACGATGGATCATTAGACCACGAAGGGTCGTCCCTGTCCAAGATGATAGATCGCCGGACACGATAGGTCGTCCTGACAGTTCATCAATTTTCCAAGTTTAAGTCCACTTAGGTTCTGTTGGATGTCATGGTCCACTAGGCTTGATTAGATTTACCAGATATGATCTCTAAGCCTAGTCTAGGTCTTCCTAGGTGTGTTGTGTTCACCCTAAAGTCATCTATGGCTAAATTACCTGTGTGATTGTCATACACTTGGTGATGCTTGAATTATGCACTTGATCTTCCAATGCTTGAGGTCTTGATTCAATCTTCACACCACTTGAGTCTTGATTCATTGTCTTCAATCTTCCAAGGCAATGCTCTTCTAGGTCACGTAATTGACAACAAGGTGACTTAGCATGTTGGGGCATTAACAATCTCCCCCTTTGTCAATTTCATGACAAAACCTAGAAGCTATGAATACAGACTCGATAACTTAACTCAACCCAATTACATCTCATTTGAATACAAATAATACAACAATTATAAGAACACATTCAAATGACAAAAACCTAGACTCTATGCTTAAGATGCTTTCATCATCTTACTCTCCCTCAAGGTGTGCCTGCAATGTATACAAACAAGGCACAAGTGGAAGCATAGAGATCTCCCCCTCAAATATTAGTCCAACAAAAACAATATTTCTCCCCTTTAATACATGGGACTCCCTTTGAGATTTTCCTCCCCCTCAATGATTAAACTTCCCCTTAATCATAGAGGTTTCTCCCAGAAGATCTACTCTCCCTAAGATCTTTTTTTTCTCCTAAGCTTATTCCAAGCTTCTAAATTTCTCCCCTCTTTTTGTCATAAATTGACAAAGGGTGCTAAGCACTGATATACCAATCCAATGTGCTTCAACAAGTCCCAACTGTTGGACTGGAAAGGAGGAGGGGTACATGCATTTTAAAAAATTATACCAATTTTGAAAAAAAGAAAAACTATGCATGCCATGAGGAGGGAATCACTCATACAAGAAATTTTCCATGAGAAGAGCTTATGAGTGACCATTATGAACTATATAAATTATACACCAATAACGCACATAGTTCAAGAATGATGCATAAATATTTACCAATGAGAGTAACAATGCATCAAACAACCAATACACTTAGTTCATTCAACAAAACATACAACAATGAAGGAACAATGAATGAACTAGCACCTTATCCTTGGAAATCCATTAAGCATTGGAAGATGAAGGCTTGTTTCTTCCCTTAAACTTTCCAAGGTATGCTCTCCTTTGCTCAATATTTTGAGAGCACATGCACCAAGTACAAAGAATTTGGACCACATAACCATGTTGGCTTTCACTACCAATATCCTTTTGGCATCAAGATTTAATTTTGTTTGTTCTTTGAAAGCCAAGCCATAGGTGTATCCACATTTCCAATATCTAAAAGATTTTCCAAGAAAGTGCTACACAAGAACATTGGAAAGAACATAAAGCCATCCCTATAAGATCTACCAATTGAGGGATGAGGAGTGTGCGCTTGTGATGCATGCAAGTCCACAAGAGAACAAGTTTTGCAAGGAGGGTTTCTAACACTATTAGATCATTAGTGGTGGGTGGCCAACGTATTGTGGACAAGGGATTAGACAGGCAGTCAGGGATCATTTTATGGGCATTTTTCGATCATCTACAGTCTAGCTTGCTCCTTCTCATCCTAGTTCTTCTCCCTCCCCCGTCACTGGTATCTCACCTTCGACTCTGGCATCGGGTACTGTCCCTTCTCCCCTACATTATTTTCTGACTTTTATCTACCTGAATCTTGTGGTCTTTTGTCCGCACTTGTTCCCCAGGTTTCTCTTTTGGAGGGTGTTAGGATTGCGTTCCTAGGCTTGCATGCTCATGACACAAAGGGTGATTTAGAGGAGGAGTCGAGGCTTATTACTTTTGACATCAGGGTTTACAGACGTGTTCTCTCGTGTGATTTGGACTTTTCGTCTTTGGGTGGAGGCTTCCCTAGTCTTTTCTCCTTTTCGGCTGGACAGTTTTAAGAGATTACTTCTTTGCCTGTGGCTTGACCGTATATTCATGGTTTCCATCTGGCGTGGTTTATGAGAATGCTGAGTTTCTCCATCACTAGCGGTATCTTTTCAACATTGGGACCTTAAAGCTAATAGGGGCTTGAGGCAAGGAGATCCTTTGTCTCCCTTTCTTTTTACCCATGTAGGAGAAGGTTTAAACAAATTGGTGGAGCAAACAAGTGCTCTCGAGATTGTAAGAGGCTTTAGTACGTCGGTGAATGGGCCAATTATTACTCATTTACAGTTTGTTGATGATACTATTTTCTTTTGTGAGCCAGATAGGAAGGAAGTATTGGGTTATAAAGCGATTCTTCGTTGTTTTGAGTTGGTGTCAGGTCTCAAAATTAATCTTGGCAAGAGTACTCTCATTGGTATTATGATGGAGGGAGATCGTCTCAGGGAGTTTGTGGATGACATAGGTTGTGGCATTGGGAAAATCCCGTTTATCTACCTAGGTTTGCCTGTGGGTGGGAATCCTAGATGCAGAGCTTTTTGGACTCTAGCCATAGAGAGAGTAGAAAGGAGGTTGTTTGGTTGGGGTAGGAAATATTTGTCTCTGGGAGGGAGGTATCAAATTAGTTTTACTGAATCTTCCAATTTATTACTTTTTTTTTGAAATGCCAAAAGGGGCGGTGGAGAAAATAGAGCAATTGCTGAGGAAATTTTTGTGGGGAGAAGGATATAAAAAGGAAGGTTCATTTGGTTGCTTGGTCAGATGTTTTGAAACCCAAGTCTAAAGGGGGGTTGGGAATTGTGCTACTCCAATTGAGGAATCAAGCTTTGTTGTGTAAGTGGGGTTGGCCTTTGAGAGCTCGGTATGGTTTGGCGGATAATAGTGCATAGCTTTTAGGAGATAAAGTGAAGACAAATGCATCAAGCTTGGTGGATTTGACCCAAGGAAGAGGAGTAGTGGGGACAATGTATAGTGGTAAGACTAGAATTTTAGTACGGAGAGGGGATCGAACGAGTTTCTAGGCAGATCTGTGGGTAGGGGAGAGGCCCCTTAAAGAAAGATACCCTAGACGTTACAGGATCTCTAGAAACAAAAGGGCTTTGGTAAAGGACTATTACAAATTGGAGGGTAATGAGTGTTGTGGGACCACATGTCTGGTGATATGGGCCCCAATTATATGTCCAGATTCGATGTTTATTGAAAGTCAACACAGTAGATTGTAATCGATTAGATTGATTCTTACATAAGGATACACCTAGTGTATTTCCTTTTTAGGTCCCTTGATTCTCTCTTTGTTCTATTTAATACTGTATCCTCTAATAGGAAAATACAATCAATACAACACTCAGAGAATTTTTCTATAATTTCTTTTTCTTTTGTCTATTTTTCTACATGGTATCAGCCAAGGACAGTTTCTATGCTCCTTTTCTATTTCTGGGCACCACTTTTGCAGCAGTTTTTTTTTTTTTCCCCCAGCGAAGATCGATCTTCCGTGGAGGATTTGCCGGCAGGGAACCATCTAAACCACCCCCCCCCCCGCCGGGGGCCTTTTTGACCACTCTTTCCATCTGATAGGGTTGGATTTTTGCTTTGACGGTTCGAGCCCAATCTTTTGCCCCTTTCTTCCAAGGCAGATCTGCTGCTCCTTGCAGCAGACACTGGTTTTTCCCTTTGATCTTCATGGGTCCTCCTCCTCTGCACCTTGGATCCACACCTCTGTGGTCGTCTCTGGCTCACCTATCTCCGCCCCAGGCCTGGATTTAGGACAATTATGGGCCCCTCTTTCTCCATCTCTGTTGCCGCTGCCAGGGACGCCCATAACCCAGTTTTTTGGGTTCGTCTACTTCGATCTCCTTCATATTGCAGAGTTCAAGCTTCAAACCAGGTCTCCTAGGATCGCCCCTACCCTGTGCTTGCATCGCACTTGGCTACTCACCTTCCATCGACGGTGGGACCCACATTTTGGGCTTTCTTCCTCTTGCTGCCAGCAACGTCTGGTACACAGTTTTGGGATTTTTTTTTGTGTGCAGTAACTGGAAGGAATAGGCCAGTCCGCAGCTGGTGTCTTCTCCTCCACTTTCCCCTCTGCCTCTATATTGTATCTGTGAGGTTTTATTTAGATTTTACTGTGTGGGACCTACAACCGGCTCTTCTTCTTCGATCTGTTGTGGCCTCTTTTCCTTGGATCAATCTTTTTGATTTGTATTTACGTATACCACCTCAGCCTCATGGCATCATCTTCTACAAATCCTCCTATTCCAGATATGACCCCTTTTGGCTCTCCACAGATTGGATGGATCACGACGGTGTTACTCAATGAGACCAATTACTTTGAGTGGTCCCATTCTATAACGATGTTCTTAACTGTGAGTCAACTTTCTTCGTATATCAATGGTACTGCATTCTCCACCTAGACTGCCAATAACTCCTTGGTCCAGGCTTGGCTTCTTCACTCCATGGAAGCTCATGTACAACTTCTCGTTTATACTCTTCCAATCGGTCAAGCAGTCTAGGAGACTGTGAAGACTCTGTACTCTGATGGGGATAACTTCGCTCGTATGTATGAATTTTCCCAAACTGCTGTAACTCTCAGACAGGGGGAATTGTCCCTTATCCTATACTATTCGACTATGCAGTCTTGTTGGTTGGAGTTGGATCAGCTTCAATCCTTACATTTAAAGATCCTGCAGACACTTTGACGTTTCATAAGTATGTTGAACAACAACGGATTTTTGCGTTCCTAGCTGGTCTTGACTGTTTGAGCTAACACATGCCCAAATTCTTAGGCAACAACCTCTCCCCTTTCGAGATGAGGTCTACTCTGCCTTACTTCGTGATGATAGGCATCACCTTGTTATGACTCTTATGCCAGCTGAACATGCTGCCCTGGTCATCATTCATTCTTCGGCTCCTTCTCCGACTCATGGGTCTCGTGCTTCCCATGGCAAGGATTCTTCTTTTGATCCTCGAAAATACACCAAAGACTCACGGAAAAAGGGGATCTGGTTCTGCACCTATTGCAAGATGACTAACAACAACATTGACTCCTGCTACAAGTTACATGGGTGACCTAAGCAAGCCAATCTCTCCAATGCACCTCCTGCTCCTCATTTCTTTGATATGGCTCATGATAATGCATCTGTGACTCAACATGACCTGAATTTAATATTGCAATGACTGGAGCGCCTTCAGCCCTCTGAGGTTTCCAATGTTATCTCCTCTACTTCAGGTACTGAATTATCTGCCCATCATGCCTCTCATCATTCTTGGATTGTCGATTCTGGTGCTACTGACCATATGGCTGGTATGTCCACCCTCTTCTCTTCCTTTCTGCTATTTCTTGTGCTAAGGGCAAACTAGCCAACGACTCTTACACTGATATTGTTGAGAAAGGAACTGTTCCAGTGTCTTCTCATTTGGACGTTTCCTCTGTTTTGCATGTTCCAAATCTCTCTTGTAATTTGTTATCTATTAGTGTCTTGACTAAACATTTGAATTGCTGTTATCGGTCACATTATTTCCGTCACTTTGTTTTCCAGGATTTGACCACGAAACAGGTGTTGGGTGTTGGTCGTAAAATAGGTGGTCTATACCTTCTTGACTCTCACTTGGGCAGCTCTGAAGCATGTTTAACCTCTTCCTCTTCAGATGTGTAGCTGTGGCATTGTAGTTTAGGACACCCTGCCGACTTTGTTCTTAAATAGCTTGTTCCTAGTTTATATTTTACTCTTGCTTCATGGTTCCCCTCGGTCATTTAAAAAAAAAAAAAAACATTGCCAATATGGCAAGCATGTTAGAAGTCATGTTCCCCCATCTATTAATAAAAAGTTCATCTACTTCATTTTCACTCATTCATTCTGATGTTTGGCCATCTTCTACTGTATTTCGCACTGATTTTCATTATTTTGTTACCTTTATTGATGATTACTCTCGTATGACATTGACATATTTGATGAAACAAAAATCTGAGGTTTTTTATCACTTTCAAAATGTTTACCAATGGGTTCACAATCAATTTGGGTGTAAAATTTAGATTTTACGAAGTGATAATGGGGGAAAATATTTATCACTCCTTTATTACCTTTTTTACAAAACCATGGCATCGATTCTCAGTTCTCTTGTCCCTCTACACCTCAACAGAATGGTTTAGCTGAATGAAAGAACTGTCACCTACTTGAGGTATCTAGTCTCTTCTTTTTACATTGCATGTTCCATCATCTTATTGACCCGAAGCTGTATTAACTGCTTGTTATCTCATCAACATAATGCCTTCTCGTATCTTACAAAATCAGTCCCCCATAGATCGTCTCGCTTTACATAAACTCATTCCTCAAATTCCTTTACATGTCTTTGGGTGTGTGTGTTTTGTTCAGAACTTCTCTAACCATAAACTTTCTCCCCTGGCTATATGCTTTGTTTTTCTAGGTTACATCCCTTTTCATAAAGGTTATAAGTGCCTCGATCCTATCATTGGGAAAACATACATATCCATGGATGCCACCTTTTTTGAGCAGGACCCCTATTTTTCTGCTTCCTTTCCCTCTTCTCCTTCTCCTGTTCTTCCCCTTGTCCCTGCAGATCTTCCTTCCACCAAGCCTCATATGGTGTACCAATGTCGACAGTCTCGACTGCCATCTGCCACCAACTCCACCCATTCATCTGCCAGTGATTCAGATTCACCGGTCTCTGATCAGTCTGATCTTCCTATTGCGCTTGGCAAAGGTAAGCGTTCTTGTACTATCCATCCCATTGATCGTTTTGTCTCATATCATGCTGTTTCACCCTCTTATTATAGCTTTCTCACAACATTGGAAAACATTAAGATACCTAAGAGAATCGACACAGCGTTGAAACATCCCTCCTGAAAAGTAGCCATGGATGAAAAGTTAGTCTCCCTTGAGAAGAACAACACATGGGAGATGGTCTCTTTACCTCCAAGGAAGACTCCCATTGGGTGCAAATGGGTCTTTGCGTTGAAGTATAATCCAGATGGATCTATTGCACGCTATAACACATGCCTAGTAGCCAAAGGCTTCACGCAAACTTATGAAGTTGATTACCAAGACACTTTTTCACCTGTTACCAAGATTATCTCTGTGCTCATTCTGCTTTCACTTGCAACCACTTATACATGGCCTCTGCACCAGTTAGATGTGAAGAATGTCTTTCTCCTTGGTGACCTTCAGGAAGAAGTCTATATGCTTCCTCCTCTGGGGTTTGTCCAGCAGGGGAGCCTTACTCTGTCTGTAGACTCAAGAAAGCTCTCTATGGTCTTAAGCAGTCGCTTCGTGCCTAGTTTGAGAAGTTTAGTAGTGCTTTACTCTCTTATTGTTTTGTCAGATGTCAGTCGGATCACTCAGTCTTATCTACCATCTCCACTCAGTTGTGATGATTTCGGTGGTCTATGTTGATGATATTGTCCTCACAATGATGAAGTTATTTCTTCCTTCAAACAGTATCTTTAACGGATGTTTGATATTAAGGATTTGGGGCCCCTCCGGTATTTTCTTGGCATTGAAGTTTCTCAGCCCTCTCGTGGCATCTATCTATCTCAGCATAAGTATGCCTTGGATCTTCTCCAGGAAGCTGGTTATTCTTGCTGCACACCTGCGGATACTTCGTTGGATGTGAACACCAAGTTATCTGCCTCTGATGGAACTCTTCTTGACACACCAAATTTGATGCAGACTGGGTAGGATAAGATGCCTTCTCAATCGCTTAGCGGAAGCTTTAGTAAGAATCAACACGGGTTTAACGCAACCCGCGGACTTTTAATGGTAAAACCCAACTCAAATAAACCATGGAATTAATTGAATCAAATTAATTGGTGAAACTAACAGGAACTTGGGTCACCAAACAAGTTTTCAGAATTGGGTTAAAATTCTTCCATAAAATCAGTTTCAAAACTGATTTTAGAAAACTGGTATTAATCCTTAAATCTGTCCCAAAAACGCTGTTTAGAAAGAACTCCACACATGGTTCAAATCTCAAGTTCAAAACTGATTTCAAGGTCCTTAAATCAAACCAAATCAGTGTTCAAGAACTGGTTTTAATCCCTCTAAAATCAGCTTTAAATACCACTCCAAAACTCCTCACAAACAGCTAGTTTCAGAGACTACAAAACCATTTACACAGACTGGATGAATGGCTGTTTTATTCCTGCAATCAGTCCTAAAAAACAGTTCTAAAACTGGGTTTTAATTCCTTAAAACAGTTCCAAAACTAGTTTTTAAAGGTCTTAAATCAATTAAACCCAACAGCTATTTCAGCCAGAATTTGCAGGTTTAATAAACTTTTAAACTTGATTCAATTAGCCCAAAACTCAAGTGAGTTTAAGGTTTACCTGTAAGAGAGAGTGAATTCCAACTTGTCCACAACCCTTTTTGACTTAACCAGAACTGAGCAAATACCCTGCAGGGAATCACCTGCAGACTGGTCTTTACCGAAGCCTGGCCTCTGAAACAGAGATGCAATTTGGTGTCAACACCTTGGGCCTGGTTTTACTTCAGAAGAAATTTGCTGGCTGCTTGCAGCAATAGATTGAGGTGGAGATTACTTCTCAATCGTCCCTCTTTTCTGAATGTCAGAACCAACTCTCAAGTTGTACAGAAATCGTCTGCAGCCTGGTTCTGAGAACACAACCACAACACCAGCAAATCTGGGTTGCTTGGTTTTGGACTATCACTGTCCAAATTTCCTCAGACTCTCCATGGAGAAAAAATAAATAAACTTTATTTCATAATAAGCTCTAATCGTTGGTGAAGAAACCACCAATACAGTCCCTTTAAATAAGCAAAAACACCCTACCTTACATGCAAAACTATCATACTAATTGACTAATATTAAAAACCTTACATGCAAAACTGTCATACTACTAATTTGACCAATCTTAACACATACTTAATATTGTAACTGACCCTTAATATTGTAACTGACAAACTGAAAGAATTGTGTGACTACAGCACAACAGTTTGGCTGTGGGGCCAGCCTTGTGTTGGGCCTCTAACTTGGATCAAAAACACGGTTCTCTTCACCATCATAGATGCCCGCATCAAAGTTTCTATCAGAAACTTGTTGGCAAGCTCATCTATCTGACCATCACGAGACAGGACTTATCTTATGTTGTTGGTGTCGTCAGTCAGTTTATGCATGAGCCACGGGACACTCACCTTCATGCCGTGTTCTGAATCCTCCGTGTTCTGAATCCTTCGATACATTAAGGCTCATCCCGGCCGTGGCTTGTTCTATGCACACACTAGCCTACTTGTCCTGTTCACAGTTATTCTGATGCTGATTGGGCCGGATCTCCAGATGATTGCCGCTCCACTTTAGGATATTGTATTTTCTTAGACTCCCATTTAGTTGCCTAGCATAGCAAGAACCAGTCCATTGTTGCTTGTTCCAGTCCTGATGCTGAATATCGTGCCATGGCTAATACTGCTTCTGAATTGCTGTGGTTTCGGATTCCTTACTGAATTGGGCTTTGCTCCTGCTGATTCATTCATTATGTTTTGTGACAATTAGGCGGCCATCCACATTACCTCCAATCCAGTTTTTCATAAGCGGACTAAGTACATTTAGGTTGATTGCCACTTTATTTGTCAGCATATTTCAGAAGGGCGACTTTTACTCCTCATCTGCAGTCTAAGGATCAGTTGGCAGATATCTTCATAAAGTCCGTTCTCTGAACTCAGTTTGATTTGGTTGTTAGCAAGTTAGATCTACTCGACATCTTCGAACCAGCTTGAGCGGGAGTATTGTCGGACCCACATGTTTGGTGATGTGGGCCCAATTATATGTCTAGATTTGATGTATATTGAAAGTCACCACAGTAGATTGTAATCGATTAGATTGATTCTTACATTGGGATACACCTAGTGTATTTCCCTTTTAGGTCCCTTGATTGTCTCTTTTTGTTCTATTTAATACTGTATCCTCTAAGAGGAAAATACAATCAATACAACACTTAGAGAATTTTTTTCTTTAGTCCATTTTTCTAATGAGTTCTCTTGGAAATTTGATTTTTGTCGGGAACTTCGATCTTTTGAACTCGGGAGTAGGGATGATCTTTTAGCTCAGCTTCAGGAGTTTCCTTTATCACTAGGGATTCATCAGGGTTCTACTCTGTCAAAACAATGGTGGATCTAGTTCTTCAGTCTCAAGTTAATATGAATCTTCCTCCCACTTGGTTTGGAAAGGGGCAACCCCTCCTAGGGTCCAAATCTATGGGGCACGGATACTTTGAAATCCTTCGAGTATCCGTGTCAGGTGCGTATCCGACACGGATACGGCCGGATACGGCTCGGATACCTGTCGGATACGCACCTAATTAATTAAAATATTTTTTAAATACAGATACGCCCCCAATACGCCCCGATCGTCACCGATACGCGTAGGTGTGCGAGGATACACAACATGCGACATGGCGGGACATGCTCGGACACGCGACACGCATAGGTGATTTATTTTAGTCACTTTTTTTTTTTTTATGTAAGGGCAATAAATCGTTGTGCAGAAGAAGGAAAAAAGAAGAGGGAAAATGAAAAAAAGAGGGAAAACATGTATGGCTGTGGAAGAAAAAGGCCACTTTCCTGCATGCTAATGAAAATTACCTCTTTTAGTAGAAGGGTTTATCAATAAATACACCCCTTGCATCGATCCTCCTCTACTCCTCTTCAAGTCTCCAAAGAAAAAGCAAACCCTTCCTTTCGCCTCTACTCACCTCTGCTACAGAACCCTTCCTTTCAGCTCTGCTACAAAGCCTTCGAGGTAAGGTATGTTCGCTTCCTCTTCTTCTTCTTCTCTTCTTCTTCGCCCTTACAGAATCGTTTTTTGATGCGTTTCTTTCCTCCGTTGCCTTTTACATGTGTATTTTAATATTTACAAAGATAACACGTGACTGATGTGAAAGCAAACTTACCCATTCGCATATTATAATATGCATTTTTACCCATTCCGATTATAGCAGATAATTCGCACGTGATGTGAAAGGAAACTTATCCTATTTGCATATTATATACATTTGCATATTGTATACAGTAACATTATATATATATATATATATATATCTATCTTTTTGTAATATTAATATTCTAATAATGTAATTGTAAATAATATATAACTATATATTTCAGTATTATTTTTTTAACCTCAATAACCATTTGTATATTATATATATATATATATATATAAAATTAATTCGAAGTATCCCGCCTCACCGTATCATAGTTTTTCAAAATTTGCCATATTCCCGTATCGGATACGTGTCGTATCTGATACGCGCACCTGTATCGGTGCTTCTTAGGTCCAAATCTACTAGTGATGTGTTTTAAAAGGGAGGGTGTGGACTAGAGTTGAGTTGAAGAGACGAGGAATGCTAAGAAATGATGAGAATCTTTATGTCCTTTGTATGAATTAGAGGAGGAGGATATAGACCACCTATTTGTTAAGTGTCCAGTTGCTCAGAGTCTGTGGAGGAACTTTGCCAACCTTCTAGATGTTTCGTGGGTCTTAGATAGAACTTGCAGGTGATGTGTAGATTCGTGGTTATTGTTGGGGTTACATCCTAGAAAGAAATTGTCTTGGAACACAATCCCGGGGGTAGTATTGTTGTTACTCTAGAAAGAGAGGAACAACAGAATTTTTTTAAGTAAATCAATGGATGTTAATGATCTCTTTCAAATTGCAAAGTGGAGACTTTGTGGGTGGTTCCTTTCTAGCATAGAGTTTAAGGGTCTTCAAGCTTTGGATCTTCTTTTGTCATGGGAAACGTGTATGTTCATTTCCAGGTGGAAAATGAGATTCGAGGAGAGTTGGGTTCCTCCGGATCAGGGTGTTATGAAGTTGAATGTGGCTGGTGCTGTAAGGGAGAAACCTCGGCCGACAGGAATAGGAGGAGTTTTGAGGAACCATGAGGGTCGAACAACAATCATGTTCAATGAGTCAATTGGTATTAGAGATTCAAATGAGGCAGAAATTCTTAGCGTTAGGAGAGCTTTGGCCATTTGAAAAATCTATGGGCAAGGTAGACTTGTGATTGAAGGGGACTTGACAAATGTAATAAAATGGGCTTTGGGACTTAGGCGTCCCCCTTGGAAAATGATCACTACGGTTAGGGCAATTGGAGCCTTCATGACATGACTTGATGTATCTTTTGTTCACATTAGTCGCACAACTAATGGTGTGGCATATTACTTTGCTAAGCTGAAAGTTGATCATGGCTTTTCAAGAGTCTTCCTACTCTGATTCTTGAGGACGCCTTTGTGTTTTTTTTGGATTAAGGATTGTTGGTTACCGGCTACTTTATTTGTTCTTGTGTTTGTTTTTCGATGTTTTATGTTCTCTTTTCCTTTTTATTTCTCTTTCAAGTCTATTACTTTTAGGCCTTCTCTAGCCCTTGTACTCTTCATTTTATGAATGAAATTTCTTTGTTACCGTAAAAAGCAGAAGGGCAGCAAGGATAGGGAATCGGGAGGTGGATTTAAGGTATTTGCTTACAAGAGACTAAGCGGAAGGGTTGCAAGGCTAGGGAATTAAGAGGTGGGTTTAAGAGATTGCAATTTTAGAAGGGATAGGCATGGTGGTTGGTCGTGTTATAAAAGAGAAGATCATATGAGTTGAAAGAAAAACTAATAGGGCAATCATGAATAAAGGTATTCTAGATTATTTAACCCTAAATATGCAAGTGCCTATGCACCTCAACGAAAGGCTATGAGAAATGAATTTTGGTGATCTTTGCACGATTTAATACTGAAAGATGACCTAGAATGCTGTTTCAACCAGTAAAAATGGGAGCTAGCCCCTTCCATGCCACCAGAGGTCTTTGCCTATCCCAAGAATTCCAGCGGTCAATAGGCCAACTCGTATGTCAAGTTTGAATAATCATGGTATGCCTAGCCTTAACAATGAAGACTAGCCTGAGTCTATAGAGTTCAGTGCTGACACTCGTCACCCAATTGAAGTTAGTTCTATAGCAGTCGAAAGGTTTATGGTATTTTAGCCATTACTTTTCTATGTCGGAACTTGGATTCAAAGTTTGTAAGTTGCACTGTGAAGCTTAGGGAATTTTGAGGTGGTAACTGGGTCACGATCATATGATAATAGAAAGTGGGGCCAACACCTTGTTTCTTTTGCTTTAAATATTGGATTGACTATCTATGAATTGCATTAGAAAGGTGATGCAAGGATCTTTCTAGTGGTTCCCAAGTTGTGATCGTATGATCATCTTGGTTGGGCTCTATATTGTATCTTTAGATCCTCATATTTGGTTGTCTGCATTTTTTCTCTATCATCCCTTGGACCTTGGATTTGTCATTGACTATATCCTTGGATATCTTTGCATACTTTCAATCGATCAAACTCTATAAAGTCCAAACAATCGCAACCTTCTATGGATGATGTTTGATCATCATTTGATCTAACAGTATAATGTCCAGATCAACATGGTTGGACTATGTGAAGTCGAGCATCATGATCTTTTATTGATTTCTTTAAATATTCATCAGATTCCATAGGATAAGGGTTGATCATCACTTTTCAAGATCCGTGTTGTGTTGATTGTGCTTGTTTGATAAATTTTTTTATTTAATAATGATGGTGGTGCATAACCAGTCATACGTGTTTGTCATATAACCTACATGATAGGGAGTACTTCATTGGGATGAATTTCATGCTGGATTTAGATAATTTGAGAAGATTCACATATGCAACACTTCATTGTGAACATGAAGAGTGGCTGAATGAAGAGTCGTGTTGTAATGATGCCGAAGAAAGGTGTTAGAAACAAGTGGAAACAGACAGAATTTTAACTTGAAGACAAGTACTTTCCTATCAGGGAGGAATGATGAAGGTCACTTCAACATATTTATCACATGTAATTGGAGAGTAGCGTTTTAGCATTTTGTGTCATGTGTGGCTTCCCTATCGGAAATGTCTAGCATTTTCCAGTTAGTTGAAACATTTTATTAATATATTGATTTTCTTTGTGGATGCTTAGGAACTTAAGTAAGAAGGTAACTCAAGTTGATTTTGTGCATGACTGCGGTGCGTGGAGCCTTGCATAGGCTTGAGTGTGTGAATTTGTGCATAACTGGGGTGTGGGGCGTTGCATAGGCTTGAGTGTGATTTCCTACCCTATTTAGGTGGAATGTCCTAGTTTATGTAACTTGTTATCTCCTTTCTTAGATTGGTAAGATTATGCTGTTGTTATTTGGGATCATCATTTTGGGTGCTTGTTGCAATCTGGACTTGGTCAGATTGTTCCCATTTGCATTATAATATCAATAATTCAATGGTCTGCACAACAGAAAAAAAAAAAAAAAGGAAGCTATATCATGCCCTTCCTTAAAATTTACCATTACTTTATGTGCAGGTATTTATGAGAAATTTGCAAATGCTCTTGCAAATGCTGTACAAAATATGCAAGTTGGAAATGGTTTTACTGAAGGTGTAGCCCAGGTATTTTTCTTCTTCATTTCTACAACTGAAATGTAGAGCTACAAGAACTCATTTTCACTGCTTAGAATCCTTAGGTCATATTGGTTCTGTTAGGTATATATGTCATATCTTCAAATACTATCCATTAATTGAAGAACTACAGTAAATGAACTATCAGACTGATTTCATGATCATCTTCAGGTCATGTAATGGGTCGGCCAATTTACATTCATACATCATCTTATCTAGCATTGATCTGCTTTATTTCTAGAGTTCTATCTTTTATTGGATTTTCTTTTTCTGGTGACTACTGTTTTCATTGATGGATTTATGTAAATTTACATTCTGTTTCTTGCAGGGACCACTGATCAATGATGCTGCTGTACAGAAGGTTGCAATTACTCTTTTTCACTGCCAAACTTTTCCTTGTTTGGGAAGTAAACTTATCATTTGCTTAGTTTTGTAAATGGATGCTGAATTATGGGATTTGTCAAAAAGGAGGGAGAAATATCAAACATAGTGATGGGTGGCCTCATATTTCTGGGCTGTGTCTGGTGTTGAGAGACTAGAGCAAAGGATGTGGATACTGATAATTTCGTTTTGGAGGTTGTTTTGGTTTGCCTCTTTTTTTTTTTTTTTTTTTTTTGAGTTGTAACAAAAATGATTTCATTAATAAAATAAGATAAGGTACAATTAGAGGAAAGAAAAAACCAGGGACTAAAAGGATTAGACCCCATCTAAACAGAAGAAGAAACAACAACGAAGAAACAAAGTACATCAAAACAGATTAAGCATCCTTAGAGCAACAAATAGAACAATAAGATCTATCCTCCATAGAGCTGAAAAATGCTTGTGACTGAGCCATCGACGGCATTTTTAGCAAAATATTTCGCCACCCCATTTGCTGAACGACTAATCTGAGCAAAAGACACCTCAAGACCCGAGGCCAGAGCCCTAATTTCCCTGATTATGGTAATCATATTCCATGGGGGGCGCTTCATGGCTCTAGCCCATTTAATGGCATTTGCCAATCCCCCTCAATAACTAGTTTACCACCCCCATAGCCCACCAAGATACTCAAAGCTCGCCTAATAATAAGTAGTTTAGCCTCATTTGAGTCCCTTATCCCCACCGACTCTGAAAAAACCAAAGAAGAATGACCTAGATGATTCCTAAGGACGCCCCCAATCCCTTCTGGCCCCAGTTTACCCCTAGCTGCCCCGTTCACATTATATTTCATTTCACCACACTTAGGAGGGGACCACTCTATCAATATCTTGTGCCTCCGATGCACTCCACTCATACAACCTTCCCACGAGGCTAAGAGATCACAAGCCTTGAGATCCTTGAATTCCTTATTAGGAAGGAGCAAAGCACACAGTCTCCATCTAGCCTTTTGAAACAGTTCACTCACCTCTGTGTGCTTTCCTTCAAACACACTTTGGTTTGCCTCTAAACAACATACTTTGGTGTTTCGGTGTTATTTTGGCCTCCATGGAGTGAAGAAGCCATGACTGGACCAAGGAGTTATTTGCTTTTCAAGTACGATATGTCGGGTCAGTCTTGGCCGATTCAGTGGAAGAGCCATCAATAAAATCGGATAGTTGTTTGGCATCAAGAAACATACGGGCGGAATGAGAACATTGGAAATAATTGGTCTCATTCTATAAGATATTGGTGATCTTGCCAATCTCCTAAGTCCCAGAGGAGATAAAATCTGGAAAAGAAGCAGTGGAAGAAGAGCCCCCAGAAGTTTGTTGCTTTGGTGGTTCCTCAGCCATGATTTTGACCTAGAATGGCATACACAATCGTAGAGCAAAAGAGGTCGAGCAGAACTGTAGCCGCAAGCATGTCAAGCAATCAGAGAAAGAATGCTGAGAAGTGGGTCCCACGAAGGCAGAAGGAGCTGCAAGCTGGTCCGATGTGATCACAAGGTATGGGCGAAACCAATAGGGGCTGTTGGAGGGAGAGCATAGATCCAAGGTAGCAGATCTAAGACAAAACAGTCAAATCTGGAACAATGCCGATCTTGAAGAAGCAAAAATAGGGCCCACCGTTGATGAAATCACGATCAGTCAAGGGTGCAACAAGGACGGGAGACACCAACAGATGGGGAGATGGGAGTGGGGGCAGCAGAAGAGATTGCAGATCTAGGGAGAAAATCCCCAAAAAAAATCCCTGGCGAGTAGGAAGAGGGTCCAGGGGAGACTCCACAAGAGATGGTGCAACGAGGGAAGATCCACTTGGATCGAAGCCGGAAACCCAAAAGAGGGGTTTTCGTCTACTGTAGGAAATTGCGCATGAGAATCTGTCGTGAGTCTGAGCTGCGAAGGAAACACACAAGGGCCTTCAATTCAAAGGAAGGCAAGGGAAGGAGAACCCGCTACAGGTGTCCGTCGAGATCAAGTCAAGAAAACCCAAAATCCGACAAAGAATAGTAAAATGGAACAAGAAAATCTCCTAAAGCGACCAGAGAAGCATCCTGGCTGATACCATGTAAATTTTTAATAATGAAGAAAGAAAGAAAGGAGAAAAAGGAGAATAATTATTCTCTGAATTGTATATTGATGTGTGTCCTCTTAGAGGATAATACAAGTTTAAATAATAGAAATGGAGCCAATTAAGGTGGCCAAATAAGGAAAATATCATCATGCTTATCTACATTCAATCATACATTTTTACAGTTGACTTGCTGAAATAGGCATCAATGGGTCACATTGGGTCCCACAACAAACGGGAAGGTCCAAAGTAGGAGTACCAGGAACAATCCCTTTCCTGTTAATATCAGTATATGAGCCATTGGCTAATTTAACTTTACTACATGAAACAGGAGAAAAGGAAGAGAAGATGGTGGGCATACTAGACATATGGTTAGTAGCACCAAAATCGACAATCCAGGAATGATAGGAGGCATGGTCTGCAAATGATTCAATAACTGAAATAGAGGAGTCAACATTGGAAACCTCGAAGGATTAAAGGCGCTCCAGTCATTGCAGTATTAAGTTAATGTCCTGACGAGTTACGGGGGTACTGTCACTAGCCACATCAGAGGAAGGAGGAGCAGTAGGTGCAGCGGAGAGATTCGTTTGCTTTGGGCGCCCATGAAGCTTATAGCAGGAGTGAACACAGTGGTTACTCATCTTGCAATAGGTGCAAAACCAGATACCCTTCTTCCATAGGCCTTTGGTGTTCTTCGAGTATCAGAAGATGGATCCTTGCCATGGGGAGTAGGAGTTCCATGAGTTGGAGAAGGCATGGAAGAATGGGCGGTGACTAGGCAAAGCATTCAGCCGGCATAGGAGTCATAACAAGGAGACGCCTATCGTCTCAAAGTAATGCAGAGTAGACCTCATCTAGAGAGGGGAGAGGTCGTTGCCCGAGTAAATGGGCCTGTGTAGGCTCAAATTCACAGTTAAGGGCAGCTAAGAATGCAAAAATACGTTGTTGTTCAACATACTTGTGAAACTTCAGAGTATCTTCAGGATCCTTAAAGGTAAGGGATTGAAGCTGATCCAGCTCCAACCAACTAGACTGCATGGTCGAATAGTACTGGATTGGGGACAACTCCCCATCAGTATCCCCATTAGTATATAGAGTCTTCATCGTGTCCTAGACATCTTTAGCGGTTGGAAGAGTATAGACCAGACGCTGGACATGAGCTTCCATAGAGTGAAGGAGGCAGGACTGGACCAGGGAGTTATTCGCGGTCCAGGAGGAATATGTAGAATCAGTCTTAGCCAGTTTTATGTTGGTACCATCGATATAGGATGATAGTTGCTTCGCAGTCAAGAACATCGTGGTGGAATGAGACCATTCAAAGTAATTGGTCTCATTCAACAACACCGTCGTGATCCGGCCAATCTGTGGGGAGCCAAAAGACGCCACATCTGGAATAGAAGGACCAGTAGAAGTAGATGGAGTAGAAGCAGCCATGATACTAAAGCAGAAATCGTATCTGAGGACTGTAGAAGCAAATATAGATTAAAAAAAAAAAAAAAACAGACCCAAGCCCAATGTGCTGCGTCAAATTTGAGAAGAAAACAACAGAAATGGGTCCCACAAAGAACGAGAGGACTCGAAAGCTTCGTAGATTCAAAGGAGATGAGGGGGCGACTGTAAAGAGTCAAATCCTAAGTGCAATAGAGCTGGTTCCATGCAGATCTAAAAAATATGCCCAAATCTAGGCTGGTAGGCGTCCCAGACAAAGGTGGTTGATCGAAGACAAAGGGAGACCAAAGACAGTCGATCGAACCAAAAGACCAAGAACACAAAGGGCTACAGGCGGTACTATCGCTTTGAGAGAAAAGAGGCAATGATCCCACCAGATGCAATGAACTATGAAATCCAACTGTACAGATATATTGTCATCCAAAAAATGACAGGGAAGATGAAGAATCTGTCATCGGAAAACGCTCCGGCCACCGAATCAGAGGCTGAAAAAGAAACTGCACAAGAGGGAGGCACATGCAACCACCAGAAAATCTGAAAATAAATTCAGATATGAGACGATTTGCTGCTGAAGTTTGCCAGAGAAGAAGATCTGCCGGTCGAAACAGTAAAAGAAATCGGAAAAAATAATTCAGAGATCTTTCTTGCTCTGATACCATGTAATAAAATAGAATGAAGAAAAGAGAATGGAGAAGAAATTCTATGTATATTGTATTGATGTGTATTCTAAACTGAAATAGAATAAGAAGGGCCAATCTAGGTGGCTAAAATAGGAAAAGAATAAAAGAATAGTTATCTATAATCAATCATACAATTTAATAAGACGTCTTTCCAAAAGTAGATAGTTTGGGTCAACTCTATCCTGAAGTGGGTCCCACAACACCTATGTATCCATTTATGTCACCTCCAATTCTAATACTCTCATCCAAAGGTATACTTCACTTTAGATCATCCATAGATCGCCAAAACTCATCCCTCACTGTCTCTTCTAACCTGGATTGGGGTGCATATGCATTAACAATATTTAAGTCTCCAACAAACTAGCTCAACCATAGGATTTAAATCAATGGTCAACATTCATTTGACAATCACCCAAAAGTGTCTCTTTTATTCATGGATGGAGTATATACATATTTGCCAATCCTTGAATCATATTATTATATTTATCTGTTGAGTCCGATACTTGGCACCTTTGTTAGACTACAAAACTCAAATCTATACTCGTGCAGCATAGGTGATGGAGGGGAATTGTAATCAAGTGATGTAAAGAGTCAGGAACTAGAGGAAGTAGACCTACCATTCAATAAAAAAGAAAAACCCTAGAGGAAGTAGACTTACAAGGATTTAGGAGGGGTGTCTCATGTTGAGTCAATCGAGTTGATGAGAGTGAAAATATAAGAATCAATTTTAAGGGTGAGGATAGTTTGGAGGAAGATCTGAGATGGTTAGAGGAGGGCTGGGAGCCATATGCAAGCGGAAGAAAGGGGGGTGGCAGGGTGAAATAAGGGTGTGTATTGTCACAAGATCAGGCTCCTTGACATGTTGATCAACCAAGCAGGCTAGCTTTGGTGCTAGAGATGTACACAGTGTATGGCCAAAGTCAAAGAAAAGAGGTTATTGTGGCATAAAGAACCATGGATGCTACAAGATGAGATAAAAATGTGGTAGGAATGTCTGGAAGAACATGGAAGGTTTTGGAATGTTCTAGAGTGTCGCCATGGAGTTAGAGACATCGTGGTGGAATGAGACCATTGAAAATGGGGGAAAGAACAAAAAAAATGGTATATTTAGCCAAATGGGGGTTCTGTTTTGAGCTTTGGGCCTGAGAATGTATATGTCCAAGCTCAGCCCGATTTTTAAACAAGCTCTATTTAAGTGTCCAAGCCCAAGCCTAACTAACATGTGGGCTTAAAATGAAGAGCCAAGCCCTATTTTTTCTGGGTCGGACTTTTTGGGCTTTCAGGTTTTTTGCACTAAATTGCTATCCCTAGCCATTTGCACCCAAGCTTGTAAAGAGTTGAAGCTTCGAGTGCTGGAGAACTAGTGTAAGAGTCCAAGCCTTGTAAAGGTTTTTTTTTTTTTTGAAAGTTAACTTCATTGATCAAAGAAGGGAAGAATACATATTGTTCAACTCTTGTGTGATCCCTATCTCTTGATCTTTTGAGTGTTTAAGTATGTGTGCTTTGTGGTGATCAACTTGGTCCAAAGTGTGACCAATCTTGTTCAAAGGCTTGATTCATTGTAAAGAAGGTGACAGTGAGTGCCGCATGGGCTAGAATCAGGAAAGGATTCACTACATCTATGACAAAAAATGCTATTTTTAATTTACCGATCAATTGCACATCTTATATGCATCAGTGTCACAAAGGGTTTCAAGGAGATTGGACCTTAGTATTAAGGTCTTGGCTGGCTTGGGGATTCTAGGGAGCAGGTGAACAGGGATATCTAATATGGGATTTATTGTGGGATTGTGGGGGTGGTTGGGGATTCAGACGTTGTAAGTCTATTGAATTTGTTCTTAGAGTGTACTATGATGTTACTGTACTTTTTTTGTTGCAATTAATGAAATCTGTTACCATTTCACAGAAATGTCCTTCATTTATAACTTGTCACTTTGAGATTGTTCTAATCCTCCACTTGGATGTATCTTTTGATCTTTTGATTGGTGTTCTGTTCACAGGTAGAATCATTTATTCATGATGCAACCTCAAAGGTATTTTTCAGCCACTGTTTCTTTCATTTAGTTAGTAACTCAAAACTTGAGCCTTTATGGTTGCAATAATGAGCAATTGGTTGAATGTTGACATAGATGATCTAAAAATTACGCGTTTGCGTAATCTCCTGAGTTGAAGTGTACAAGTAACTTATTCTCTTGGTACCCTGGTGATCTAAAAAGCTTATTTGCTTGAGCTGTTCATAAATGCTGATTATACTAACTAAATGGTTTTCATAACCATCCATTTCCACAAAAAAAAAAAAAGAGAAGTTTTCATGACCATAGTGGATAAACTGCAATTCATATTAGTTACTAGGTCTGATTATGACAAATTTTATTTGATAGCCACACTTGAAGCATGGATCAGATGAATAGGGACCCATTTTGGACAATTCTTTGATCCGCATGACATTACATGCATCTATTTCATTTTTATATTTGAGAGTGAAAATTCACTTCTAGGAAAAGTGGCTTGTAAAAGGAAATGACATATCTTATAAACTTAGACCTCATTTTCATTTTCTTTTTGATAAAAAAACCTTATTTTTGATGCAGGACAGGGGATAGGGAAACCCTAAATGCCTAATGCGTTTCCCTAAAAATTAAAAGGGGGTGAAAATAACGTACCCTAAATCTAAAATGGACTGAAATTAAACACTCAATTAATAATAACAATTAATAAAATGAAATTTACCACATATAATCACGCAAATACTAAGGATCGAATGTTCAATGGGAATAGTGGGGTCCAAAAGATTTTAAATTTAATCAATTAAGTAATTCCAACGAATATCGGGTCCAACAAGCAAGTAATGTGTTGCACTGGTAATGGCTGGGTGTCAACTTTGGTTTCCATTAAAGAGGGGACACGAATGGAAATAACAAACGGGAAACAAATGGAATAATAGGGGATACGAGTGGGATTTAACGGATTTGAAGGCAGGCAAAGGGATTGTAAGGGCTACGGCGGCAAGGAAGGGAGGTATGGGCTTTAAGAAGGGACGGTGTTATAGGTGAAGGGTTTGGGATGGGGAGGTGACACAAGTAGAGGGTCTGAAATGGGGAGACGACACAGGTAGGGGTCTAAGGAAGGGGCTGCGACAGCAACAAGATGGAGTATGGAAAGTGGCGACAACAAAGGTGTTGAATAATAGAATGAAAATAAGGGAAAAAGAAGAGAATTGATGGAGAAAGATTGAAGGAGAAGAATTCTTCTCTTATCTTAAAATGTATTCACTGTGTTTTAACCTCTAGCTTTGTACATGATTAAATAGAAAAAAGGAAGTCAAATCACCTTGGCAAAAAAGGAAAACATTAATTACAAGTTGACTATGTAAATACATTGAATTTGGACACTGGCTGTCTAGAGATAGGTCCCGAGTTAAGTCGGGTCCCACAACACTCCCCCTCAAGCTGGTTCGAAGATATCCAGTAATCCCAGCTTGCTAATAACGGAATCAAGTTGAGCCCGACTTGGTGAAAATGTCGGCAAGTTGATCAGAGGACTTCAGATGAGGAGTGACAAGCCGTCCTTCAGAAATATGTTGGCGAAAAAAGTGGCAATCAACCTCAATGTGTTTGGTCCACTCATGGAAGACCGGATTGGAAGCAATGTTGATGGTCGCTTGATTATCACAAAACATAATAAGGGGATCATCAAGAGCGAAGCCCAATTCTGTAAGAAACTGTCGGATTCAAAGGAGTTCAACCGTAGTGTTGGCCATGGCACGATACTCAGCTTCAGCACTATAATGAGCAACGATAGACTGCTTTTTGCTACGCCAGCTGACCAAATGGGAGCCCAAGAAGACACAATAATCCGTAGTAGAACGTCTGTCATCAGGAGAGCCAGCCCAATCAGCATCAAAGTAACTACGAACTGGCAGTGAAATTTGTCAGGCAAAGAATAGTCCCCGTCCTGGATGAGATTTAATATAACGGAGGATCTGGAAGACAACATGAAGATGGGTATTTTGGGGAGCCTGCATGAATTGGTTGACCACACCAACAACATATGATAAATCAGGCCGGGTGATAGTGAGGTAAATCAATTTCCCAACTAGCTTCTGATAAAAAGTAGGAGAATCCAGAAGAGTTCTATCGGAAGCAGAGAGCTTGGTGTTTGTATGAAGTGGGGTATCAGTAGGTTTGCAGCCAGAGTAACCAACATCATGGAGGAGATCAAGAGCATACTTGCGCTGCGATAGTTTAAGTCCCTGAGAAGAGCGAGCAACCTCAATACCAAGAAAGTAACGCAATGATCCGAAATCTTTAATTGCAAAGGCACGGTGAAGATACTCTTTGAATGTAGAGATGGCGGTGGCATCATTACCAGTGAGAACAATATCATCTACATAAACAACTAAAATCATGACCACAGCAGGACGGCGATAGATAAAATCAGAGTGATCCATCTGGTAGCGAGAGAAACCATAAGGCAATAGGGCACCACTGAACTTCTCAAACCAAGTCCGTGGGGATTGCTTGAGGCCATAAAGTGCTTTGCGTAGTCGACATACTGAATGAGGCTCCCCTGTCTGACAAACCGTGGAGGAGGGAGCATAAAAACTTCATCCTGTAAATCACCATGAAGGAAGGCATTCTTCACATCCAGCTGATGAAGCGGCCATGCATTGGTGGTGGCAAGAGAGATCAAAATGCGAACAGAAGTAATCTTTATCACTGAGGAGAAGGTTTCCTGATAGTCCACTCCATAAGTCTGTGTGAATCCTTTGGCAACCAACCGAGGCTTATAGTGAACTATGGACCCGTCGTGATTATGCTTCAAGACAAAGACCCATTTGCAGCCAACTAGGGTCTTTCCTGGAGGAAGAGGCACCATATCCCAAGTATGGGAAGGTCTGACTCAGCACGGATGGGTGGATTTGGACAAGATGCAGAGGTGAGAGGGGCGTGTATTGGCGACCAATGCTGGGGTGGCTGGCGTTGATAATACCAAGGTAGGCTTGGAAGTGCTGGCTGGAGGGGACCGAGAGGGAGGAGTACCGGTAGGAAGAAGAGGTAAAACAGGGAATGAAGCTGGACCAAAGGATGTAGAAAAATATGAGACTGTTTCAAAGAAGGTGACATCCATAGACACTTGTAGCCTTTATGAAAGGGTGAGTAACCTAAAAAGATGCAGCGCACAGCACGAGAGGAAAATTTATCCCCAGAGAACAAGTGAACAGAGCATGCACAACCAAAAACATGTAATGGCAGAATGATAATTGTTTATGGAGGGAGGTAGGTGGACATGACAAATGTGATTCATACCATGCTCGTGGTAAAAAATTAAGAAAGCAATGAGATAAATAACCCCCCCCCCCGGTTATCACTACGCAAAGTTTTAATTTTTAAATCAAAATGAGTAGCAACCCAAGTATAAAATGTGTGGAAATGATCAAATACTTCAGACTTATGTTTCATGAGATAAATCCATGTCATTCACGAAAAATCATCAATAAATTATACAAAATATTGGAAACCAGTGCAGGGGAGAGAAAGAGATTGCCAAACATCAGAATGAACAACAGAAAATAAGAAAGATGTTCGTTCATTCATAGAGGTAGGAAAAGAAGTTATAATATGTTTGCCAAATTGGCAAGGTTCACATGTAAAATGCTTAAAAGATAAAGAGGGAACAAGCTTGAGGTAGGAAAAGAAGTTATAATATGTTTGCCAAATTGGCAAGGTTCACATGTAAAATGCTTAAAAGATAAAGAGGGAACAAGCTTTCGCAAAACAGAATCACTAGGATGGCCAAGCCGGCAATGCCACAGCCACAAATCAGACGAGGACGAGGTCGAGGAAGCTTCAGAAGTAGCAATAGGAGGATCAAAAAGGTATAAGCCCCCAACTTCACGCCCACCACCAATCACCTGCCTCGTGGTCAGATCCTGAAAAGCACAATGAGAGGGAAAAAGGTGACTGAGCAATTGAATTGTTGAGTAAAGGCACTAACAGAAAGCAAATTACGAGATAAATGGGGGAACATGTAACACAGATGGAAAGTGCATGGTGGAAGAAAGGGGAATAGTTCCTTTACCAGTAATGGTAGTAGAAGAACCATTAGCTAAGCGAACAGTATCAAATGAGACAGGAGAAAGGGACGAAAAAATAGAGGATATACCAGCCATGTGATTTGTGGCACCGGAATCGATGATCCAAGAATGAGAGGAGGTATGTGTTGTGGGACCCAACTCAGGACAAACTAAACTGACTATGCCTATCTTGGCAAGTCAACTGTATAGGTGTATAATTAGCTCTCTCTCTCTCTCTTATTTATATATGTACCCTCTAAGAGTAAATAAATCTCAATACAATTCTGAAAATCATTATTCTCTGATATTCATCCCTTTTTCCTTTTTTTATTTCTTTTCATTATTAGATTAAACATGGTATCTGCCAGAACGAATTTCTGGACGCTTTAGGAGGTATTTTTTATTCCGTTTTATTATTCCTCGTCGGAGTTACTATTCATCATTGGCCTCCGGCCTCTTCTCCGACTCTCCAAGGACTTCTGTTGTGGATTCTCCCTCCTATCCTTCTTCTTTTGCAGATCTGGCCATTTTGCTGTGTCCCTGCTGCTTTCAGTTTTTCTACATTCCCTGCAGCCCTGAGTTCTTGGCCTTCGATCCGGTGACCGGAAAAGATTTTCCCAGCGGGACCCCACCATACCCCTTCCGTTTTTAGATGGACTATCCATCTGTCCCATTGGATCTCTGATCTGATCAGTATGGGCCCTTCGATCTGTTGGTTTTTTGGACTGCTGCTTGGGACGCCCTAATCTCAGATTTCGCTGAATTTTTGGCCTAGATCTTTTGGCATTTTTCCTGGTTTTGCTTGGTACCAGGTCTCTGGTGTTCGCCCCTACCTCTGGATCAGATCGCACCTAGGTGCTCCCCATTTCATCAACAGTGGGGCCCATTTTTTGTTCTTCTGCATCCAGCGACAAGACACCCCTTCTTTGCAATTTTTTGGTTCGATCTCTTTGGATCTAACCTCCTTGCAATTCGGCTCAACATTGCTAGCTTCGTCCCTGGCCCCCCTTCTCTTGCCACAGGTGGACCTAGGATTTCAGTACAAGGTGGGGCCCTATTTTCCCAGTCTTCAATTCCGCTACTTGCACCTTCTGTAACCTAATTTTTCTGGTTTTTTGGCTTCATCTACTCACTCTGCTGCATCTGGTACAGTTTTCTCTCCCAGCTGGTGTCGCCTACCAATACTACTTGCAAGCTTTCTATTTGGGATCATGGCCGCATCTCCAGAACCACTGAAGACCTCTGGGGCATCTTCTGCCACTGATTTGGCTTCTTCTGGCCATCAGCATATTGGCAAGATTACCACTGTGCTCTTGAATGAGACCAATTACTTCCAATGGTCTCATTCGGTTAAAATGTTTCTTACTGCCAAACAGCTTTCAGATTTTATTGATGGTACCACTCCTGAACTAGACAAGGAGGAGGACTCCTCTACCATACCTGGAACACTCATAATTCTTTGGTGCAGTCTTGGCTCCTTCATTCCATGGAAGATCATATTCGTGGGACTGTATATACACTTCCCATGGCCAAGGATGTCTGGGACATCATTAAGGCTTTGTATTTGGACGGTGATAATTCTGCCCTGCTCTATGAACTCTATCAGACTGCTTCTCACCTTCAACAGGGGGAGCTCTCTCTCATTCAGTATTATTCCAATATGCGAACCTGTTGACTTGAATTGGATCAACTTGAATCCGTTCGGTTTGTGGACCCTGCTGATGTTGTTCTCTATAACCAGATTCTTAATCGACAATGGACTTTTGAGTTCTTGGTTGGCCTTAACCAGGACTTTGAACCTATTCGGGCCCAGCTGCTTGGCCAATGTCCTCTTTCCTCTCTGGAAGAGGTCTACTCTGGCTTATTTCGAGATGATAGGCGCCGCCTGGTTATGACTCCTATGCCAGTCGAACGGTCTGCATTGGTGACGACTCATCCTACCATACCTCCTCTTGCACGTGGGGCTTCTAGTTCTTATGGCAAAGACCCTTATTCTAACCCACGTCATGACATCAAAGGTCCCCGGAAGAAGGGGTCTCAATTCTGCACTTTTTGTAAGATGACGAACCATTATGTTGATTCCTACTATAAATTGCATGGCCGTCCGAAGCAAGCTACTATCTCCGTCTCCTCGCCGGTTACCTCCTCCCCTGATGTGGTTAGCGACGGTGCCCCAGTCACTCGACAAGACTTTAACATGCTGTTACAAAAACTAGATCACTTTCAACACTATGAGGTTTCCAATGCTGTCTCTTCTACTTTAGGTACTGAGTCCTTTGCCAATCATGCCTCTTCTCATTCCTAGATCATCGATTCTGGGGCCACTGATCATATGGCGGGTATGTCTAATCTCTTCTCTTCCATTTCTCCTGTCTCTTATGGTCAAGTTAAATTAGCCAATGGTTCCTCTACTACCATCGCTGGAAAAGGGACCCTCCCTCTCTCTTCCACCTTGCACCTCCCATCTGTGTTACATGTACCTCATTTATCTCGCAATTTGCTTTCTGTTACTGCACTCACTAAACAATTTCATTGCTCAGCTACCTTCTTTCCTTCTCATTGTGTATTTCAGGATCTAACCACGAAGCAGGTGATTGGTGGTGGTTGTGAAGTTGGCAGTTTATATCTGCTGGATGATCCTGTTGGTCCCTCTGTAGCCTACTCTAGCTCCTCTTCGTTTGATATATGGCTTTGGCATTGCCGGCTAGGACATCTCTCTGACTCTGTCCTCAAGAAACTTGTTCATTCTTTATTGTTTAAGCAATTTGAGTGTGTTCCCTGCCAATAGGGAAAAAATAAAAGAACTTATTTTCCTTCTTCTGTGAATAAACGTGCATCTTTTTTATTTTCTATTATTCATTCTGATGTTTGGAAATCACCCTCTATTTCTCGTACTGGTTTACGTTACTTTGTGTCATTTATTGATGATTATTCCCACATGACCTGGATTTATATCATGAACCATAAGTCTGAAGTGTTTGATCACTTTCGCACATTTTATAATTGGGTTGCCACTCGATTTGGTTCTAAAATTAAAATTTTGCGTAGCGATAATGGGGGAGAATATCTCTCATTGTTTTGCTCAATTTCTGTAAGAGCATGGTATTGAATCCAACTATTTTGTCCGTCTACACCACAACAGAATGGTATAGCTGAACGAAAAACAGACATCTTCTTGAAGTCGCCTGCTCTCTCCTCTTTTCCATGCATGTCCCATAGTCGTACTGGCCTGAGACTGTCTTAACCTCATGCTACCTTATCAATCGCATGCCATCCCGAGTTCTACTGGACAAATCACCCATTGATCTTCTCTCTCTTCATAAACATATTCCTCTTCTTCCCTTACATATATTTGGATGTGCCTGCTTTGTTCATCAATTTTCTGGTGATAAACTCCACCACCACCCCCCCCCGGCGTGCTGTGAGATGTTTTTCTTTTTATATTCCCCATTCCATAAAGGCTACAAGTGTCTTGATCTAGAACATATGTGTCTATGGATGTCACCTTCTTCGAGACAGTCCCTTATTTTTATTCACCATCTGTCCCTTCTCCCGTTCTTCCTCTCCTCCCTCCTAACTTGAGTCCTACTAGCTATGACGTGCGTCCCACTAGCACTGCTAAGCCCACTCTGGTACATCACCGCAGATAGATAAAGCCTCCGCTCCTCGAGAACACCACCACGTCATCTGTTCTCGGCCCAGATCCTTCCCTTACTAATGCCTCTGATCTTCCCATTGCCCTCCGCAAAGGCAAACGTACTTGTACCTGGCATCCCCTTGACTATTTTGTGTCTAATCATGCTGTCTTTCCTGCCTATCACAATTTTCTTGCAGCTTTGGACAGTACTAAGATACCCAAGCGGATTGATACCTGCTCTCGGTGATCCCTTGTGGAAGGCAGCCATGGAAGAAGAACTCACAGCCCTTGAGAAGAATCGCACATGGGACATGGTTCCCCTGCCTCAAGGTAAAACTCCAGTCAGGTGTAAATGGGTTTTTGCTTTAAAACATAATCCGGATGACTCCATCTCCCAGTATAAAGCTCCTCTCGTTGCCAAAGGATTCACACAAACTTACGGGGTGGACTATCAGGAAACCTTCTCTCCCGTGGCCAAGATTACTTCTGTTCGCATCTTGATTTCCATTGCCACCACTAATGACTAGCCGCTGCATCAGTTAGATGTGAAGAATGCCTTCCTTCATGGTGATCTCCATGATGAAATTTATATGCTTCCACCACCAGGGTTTGTTAATCAGGGGGAGCCTCAGTTTGTCTATAAACTCCGAAAAGCTCTATATGGCCTCAAGCAGTCTCCACGTGCGTGGTTTGAGAAGTTCAGCAGTGCACTGTTGCCTTATGGTTTCTCTAGATGTCAGATGGATCACTCAGTTTGTATCTACCGCCTTCACTTTGTGGTCATGATTCTAATGGTGTATGTTGATGACATTGTCCGTCACCGATAATAACATTGTTGCCATAACTACATTCAAAGAATATCTACAGTGCACATTTGCTATTAAAGATCTGGGGCCATTGCGTTATTTTTTGGGTATTGAAATCGCTCGTTCTTCTAAAGGACTCTCTTTATCTCAACGTAAATATGCTTTTGACCTCCTTCAGGATGCTGGATACTCTGGATGCAAGCCTGTTGACACTCCATTAGATGTTAATACGAAGCTTCTGCCGCAGACGAGACTCCTCTTGATAGTCCTTCATTCTATCAGAAGTTGGTGTAGAAATTGATTTATCTCACTATTATACGACCCGATCTCTCCTATGCAATTGGTGTGGTTAGTTAGTTCATGCACGAACCACGGGATACCCATCTTCGCGTTGTCTTCTGCATCTTTCGCTATCTTAAAGCTCATCCTGGCAGGGGTTTATTCTTTGCACGACAATCTTCCCTCTCTGTTCGTGGCTATTCAGATGCTGATTGGGTTGGCTCTCCTGATGATTACCTCTCAACAACTGGCTACTGTGTCTTTTTGGGTTCTCATCTAGTCGGATGGCATAGTAAGAAACAATTTTTTTATTGCTCGCTCCAGTGCTGAAGCTGAGTATCGTGCAATGGCCATTACTACAGCTGAGCTTCTTTGGGTCCGCCAGTTTCTTCAGGAATTGGGTTTTGCTCCACGTGACCCACTCATTATGTTTTGTGACAATCAGGCCGCTATCAACATCGTCTCCAATCCAGTCTTTCATGAGCGGACCAAGCACATTAAAGTTGATTGTTACTTCCTATGACAATACATTTCTGAAGGCCACCTTGTTACTCTACATGTAAAGTCTAAGGATCAATTGGCAAATATCCTGACCAAGTCTGTTCCTCGCCACCAACTTACTTCAATTATTGACAAGCTGGGTTTGATCGACATCTTCGAGCCAACTTGAGGGGGAGTGTTGTGGGACCCACTAGGACCCAACTCAGGACAAACTAACTGACTATGCCTATCTTGGCAAATCAACTGTATAGGTGTATAATTAGGAGTAGATAAGTTAGACTAATTTTACTTTCCTTTTTGGCCACTTTAATTAGCTCTCTCTCTCTCTTATTTATACTTGTATCCTCTAAGACGAAATACATCTCAATACAATTCTGATAATCATTATTATCTGATATTCATCTCTTTTTCCTTTCTTTATTTCTTTTCATTATTAGATTCAATAGTATGATTGGCCATGGGCCCAGCACCTGAAGAGGAGGAGACAACATTGGAGACCTCGGAATGCTGAAGACGATCCATGCGTTGCAACAGCATATTGAAGTCCTGACGAGTCACTGGAGCATCATCACTAACCACATCAGATGAGGAGGGGACAGGAGCAGCAACAGAGATATTAGCGTGCTTGGGATGCCCATGCATTTTATAGCACGAATCCATATAATGATTTGTCATTTTACAATAAGTACAAAACTGAGACCCCTTATTTCAGGTACTTTTGCCAGGAGGACCAGAAGTCCCCCGAGCGGGAGAAGTCACTAAAGGATGAGAGGTCACTAAGGCAGAGCGTTCAACAAGCACAAGGGTCATGACTGAGCGACGCCAATCATCGCAGAGTAAAGCAAAATACGCCGCTTCCAGAGAAGGAAAAGGGCGTTGTCCCAGCAGTTGAGCCCGAATAGGTCCAAAATCCTGGTTGAGGCCAGCAAATAATTCAAAAGCTCGTCTGCGATTAATGAGTTGCTGATAGAGAACAACATCATCAGATAACTTAAACTTAACAGACTCAAGTTGATCCAACTCGAGCCAACATACCCGCATCTTGGAATAATACTGAATCAGTGAGAGCTCCCCCTGTCGGAGATGGGATGCAGTCTGATAGAACTCATAAAGGCTGGCAGAATTATCACCATCTGAATACAAGGCTTGAATGGTGTCCCATACATCTTTGGCCGTGGGAAGAGTATAGACAGTACCACAAACGTGATCCTCCATGGAGTGAAGGAACCAGGATTGCACCAAGGAGTTGTTATATTGTCAATTTCGTGATCGAGTCGAACCTTGCCTTGGAAGAATCAAGATTCAAAAGCAAGCTACGAGCATCTCAGCATGTGTTTGAAACCATCCCGGCAAAATGGACATTAGTGGACTCTAGGTTGAACGAAAACACCCCTAGACTAGATGACCTTGGAGTAGAATGCATAAGGGACCAATAAAATTCAAGTTTGTTGTCACGCCCCGCCTTCCAACACCTGGACGAGCGTGATCTAACTGTACAAATTTAAATCACCTGCTGCCCTAAACGGGTCTTACTTTCAAAATCTGTGGTTAAATTCAAAACAAACATAATTGCATTCACAAGCCACCAAAATTCCTCAAGTCCACAACCTGCTTGAAGACATAACATCTCATTTGAGCTTCTAAATAACTTGAAGGGATAAATATCACTCACATAAGGATCTCTAAGCGCATCACTTACTCACATTCCCATAAAAACAAATTGAAGCGTTCTCAAAATTAATCTATACTAGAATTTATGATCCAAGTTTTTAACAAATAAAAATAAAACAAATAAATAACTTTCTCAAAGTCTCAAAACAAATAAATAACCATCTCATAACCTAAATAATAAATTCTGCACTAAGCGTTTCTACGAATTCTGCATCGACTCCTCGCCTTCTAAACTCAATTGTGATTATCGTCCAGACCCAAGTCCAAGGGATTGCCTGCAATGTAAGGGATGAGCTCCATGCCCAGTGAAGAAAACAATAACACAATAATAGCATATGATATTCCTACTTCCTCAATGATATTTCAAATAAGCAAGCATAACAATTTATTACATGCTCATGCCTTTGCAAAATGTAATGCTCAATGCCAAATGCCATATTCCAACCCATTATTCCATCTACTGATATTTGGTGGTCTTCCCGACGAATCGAGGATAACACAACATCGCCTTAATGGCCTTCCCACATAAAGTGAGGATAACACAACCTACCACCAAATAACAGCCCTCATGACTTGTCACGGATATCGCATCTCATCTACCATAATGGTCTTCCCACATGAAGTGAGGCTAACAACACTGCCACCGTCGTGGTCTTCGTAACAATCATGGATCGCACCCTCATACCCAATGCTATGAATATGAGAATGCTATGCTCAATGCCGACAAACATGCTTAAATATTCATAACATGCCTATGAAATCAAAAATCTCAATCTAAGCAGATTATAACATCATACGAAACATCTCATTTGTCATAGCATGCATAAACCTTGAAATAAACATAACACTAGTCCATGCATCACAATATTTGAATTATATATACCAACATTCAACCATATCCAATCAAGGTTAATAATCAGACAATAACATACAAATAACCATCAATCTACGAATATAACTCATTGGATCTTTCAATAACATTAATGGTTAGATTCCATTATCCGGGCGGACTGAGTCTCCTCACGGCCAATAAAATGTTTAGCCAAGATCTCCCTTACACTACTGTGAGTGAGCACCGGATTACAACCATTATTAACATACACCCAGTCTATTCTAGATCCAACAATTATATTCCAATCACACAACAAAATACAATATTTTCCACTGCCTAAACACATAATAATATAAGGATTCATGTTCGAAAGTATGTAGTGAATTGTTTCCCTCACCTAGAAGCTTGTGAAGTGCAAAAGATGTACCCAAACGCTTTCCAAGGGATATCAGCCTTGAGAACCAAAGTTTGCTGCGAATACGATTTAAAGATTTCACGTGTTATTAAAATGAGGATTATTTATTTTCTTCGGCAATTTACATTAAGGTGAAGTATGTTGCTGCCTCAACTTTAGTCCATGGGTTATCTAAAGGTCTATGGTTAAGGGTAAAGGTTGAGTCCATACACTGCATGGACGAGTCATGCTTAAGCCAACTTGGTGCTAACAAGACAATGGAAACCTTCCCTAAACAATAAGTAACTGCCCTTTTTAGTTACTAAAATAATTTTACTTGAAATAGAATAAGTAAAAATAACAATAGTTACAATAAACTATTTAGTAGTTTGGCTTAATAGAAGGTCCCACATATGAAAAGGTTGGAGTTTAGGGAATGCCTAACTGAAAACTTAAGGTCTAGTTATTGAATCATACCTTTAAACCTTGTAAAATAGAATAATAACACTACTACCGTTAATGATAAAATAATAATAATAATTTTCCACATCATGGCTTGCTTTCTTTTCTCAAAACCAGTTTGAATAAAATCATAAACCAACGAATTTATATTTATCTTTATAATTTAAATAACCGTAACAAGATGCTACAGTATTGAGAAAAGAAAAGAAGTTTGTAAAACTGAATGAAGATGGGATAAAGTTTGGACATGGGTTGGCAACACAATAATAGACCTTTTAGAAATACTTTGGCCACTGGGTGGGAAAATAAATTAAAATGACATCTACTGGAAATTTCAAAATCCTATATTATATAATAATGTAGTAAAACTGATATAAAGGAAATTTGTTCAAATTCAAATTACATATTTTCATAGTAACATAATAAGTAATTAAATTCTGAAATCAGCGTAAATAGGAAAGGAAAACAAGTCATTGCCAATTTGAGTCGTAGAATACCTTTGTGAATTAGACTACATATAAAACTTGACTTAATGAAGAAAATATTTACTGTTTACTCTCATAACGTGAACAGTAAACTAAAATCACCAAGGCACAGTAAAAAAAAGTTGGCACGGTGGGTTTAAATCTCAAATACTTCTTAAATAAAACATTTAAAACATAGGTGAGATCTGAAGAATTCCAAAGCATAATAGTACATAGGTCCTTTAAAACAGTTCAGGTACATATATCTATCTATATCTGAACTCCCTTTTTGGTGATTTACAGTAAAGGAGATAACTATATAACTTGGTAAAGATGAAGTTTGGGCGTCACATAAGAAAAAGGATTTTAAATAAAAATAATACTATGTGGCAACATTTAAAATAGATTAACAAAATGCTATGTTAAAAGTCCCCAAGAATCGCTGTAGACTGGGAATTCAGTCTCCGATATTGCCGGTTATTTCAATGGTTTGGCTGAAAACCGAGTTCTCTACAACTCAACACACTTAGACTAAAACCAGTCTTGAAATCAGCCAGCTAAGAGTTGAAAACAGTCCTTAACACCCACAGTTAAGATGTGTTTTCCCACAGTCTAGAGACTGAAATCCACTGCCAATATCAGCCGATCTTGGACTGAAAATCAATCCTTAAACAAGGTCCGGCTGGGTTGTAAAATGTCAAGTAGGGATCGGTTTAGCATGGACTGTTTTGGGGCTTTAGCACTATAGGTCTAACCGAACTCAACTGTGGGAAGAGAGCAATTAAAAAATACAATTCGATGGATAAATACCTGTAAACCAAGGGTTAAGACGACTGAAAATGCAGCACGGACTGTCCCGACTTCCTTCAGATCGCAAATAGGGGTTTTCCCTCTTCCGCTTGGGCCTTTAATGGCTGTTTCAGTCGGCTGCCCCGATTTCGGGAGGGAATATCAGAAGGGAAAAAGAAAGAGGAAAGGGCTTTGAGTCCCATTGAAGAAAGGAAAGGAAGGAGAGGATTTTTGGGAACCACCGAAGGAGACGGAAGGGAAAGAGGGATCTTGCAGTTCTTTTTCAATCGGGACTCTTAGGGATTTGTCGACAAAAGAGGGAAAGGAAGAGGGTCTGGCTGAAATAGAAAACCCATCCGTGTATGGGATACGGAAACTCAACGGGAAGAAGGCGTGGGTCTTATGGACCCACACGACTTACCCAATCTGTAGGTTTAGGGTCGGGTTTCACATTTCTATTAATTGGTCATACTATAATTTAAATTCTTAGATTAATAAAATTTGGAACTCATTTATTGATTTTAAATCCTTAATAGAATATTTATAAAATTCACTCCTATGGTTAGTTCAATTATAGATGATGGGTCCCTTCAAATTATTAATTTTTTTAGAAGTTGTCCTTTATTAATTTTGTCAATCATCATTTAAATTCTAGAAACTTAAAAATTGGAATTTTTGTTCTTGATTTCGAAATTTAAATAACATATTTCCAATTGAAATTCTAACTTAGGGGAAATTAACAATCTAAGTTGATATTTTATTTTCCATTCCCTTAATTTTAATTTGAAGGGGGTAAATTTGTAAATTCTCATTGAGGGGAAAGTGTGTGAAATAGAGGTCTATTATTCAATCCCTAAATTGAATTGTGTTAACCCCAAATAAATTTATCAAGTTAACTAACAAATCAATTTAGACTAAAATTATTTTCTAAATTAATTTTACCTATCACTACTGACCCGTTACTTCGGGTCGGGTCATTACATTTGTATTTTTTCTGGGTCTAAGGCTCGAGACCTCGTGGTCCCCTCGATCCCTCTAGAAAGGTTTCTGAGAGCCAAAGAGAACTATTCTGTAAAATTCATTTGCTCTCAGACTCGAGCCTTGCTCGAGGCCTCGAAACTCTCCTGAGCCCTCGTGATTGAGAACAAAATGATCTGACAGACAAATGTGTTTGCTCTCAGACCCGAGCCCTCGAGGTCTTATTGTGCCCTTGAGGATGCTTCCCCAGCCCTCGAGAGATATCCGTTGTTGCTTAGCTGTTGTTGCCTGATTTGCCAGAACTTAGGCTCCGAGCCCTCGAGAACTAGCCGTTGGGAACAATAAATCTATAAATACTAGCTCATTTTTCAAGGTTAAAAAAGTCATTTAATTGTGAGATTAATCCTAATCTATCCCAGACTCTCTAGTAAGATTCCTACCCCTGCAAATCACCATTGAACCTCTCCAAGCTTTTCTTAATAACACCCAAATATGTCTATGGAATACTCAAAGCTATTTTAGCTTCTCTTTGGTGTGATTAAGACATCATTAACTAGGGAAATCGTGTAGCATCATTAGTTGACCCTAGATCTAGCCTCTCTTCTTGGTTGCAAAAACTGGAGATCAACAACTCTTTCAAGACTGAAGACTGAAGCATAGAGATTGCTTTGAAGAACACGACTCAAGATTAGAGCTAAACTAAGACAACTGTTCTTTATTTCTTCCTATTAAATCTTGTACAGTGGATTAGACCTTTGTGATCGAACCATTATAAAAAATAGGAGTCAAGGAGTAGACCTTGGTGGTTGAACTTTTCAAAATCTAGGTGTGTATTGTTAGGGTAGTTCACCCTTTCATATTCTGTTTCGGATAGCCCAAGGTTGGGTGAGTCCAAGAGTGGATGTAGGTTCAAGTGAACCGAACCACTATAAATCATTGTGCATGTGTGGTTTGCTTTGGTGGTTTGATTTGTTTATTGTTATTTGCACACACGATTGTTTTATCCTCTGCGCATAGTTGATTAATTGGCATTTGTTTAATAAGGATAATTAAATATTGGAATTAGTCCTATTCAAAACCCCCCAACACCTCCCCCCACCCCCCCGGGTTGTGCATTGGTCTAGCCCGGATTTACAAATACGTCTAGTTTCAGTTTTGGAAAATGTAAAAATTACAAGTACCCAGAAGACGAGATAAATAGAGATAGAGATAGTGATATATATATGTGAGAGAGAGGAGAGGATATATGTATATACAGAAGTTAAAGGATATATGTCACGCCCCGATCCTCGGAAACATGACTTAGAAATTTTTTTTTTTAAAGCATTAGCACAACCAAGTCCATATTCACGTGGAACTCACACGTGTAAGAGGATTCACATGAACCCTAGGACCTCTTTGACCCTCGTTGTGATTGAACTGAATAATCAGCTGCCTATGTGCTCTTTCAAGATCAGTCACACGTGGTTCTACCATTAACCATTCACCTGTTTCATAGCAGGTGCATGCATTACATCACACAACCTAGGAAATCTCTAACATTACCATTATTCAGTAACACATGGGAAATCAATCACTAACACATGGGAAATCATTCACATTCCCAATAATTATTAACACATGGGGAAATCATTCACATTCTCATTAAGTCTCCACATAATCAATCCTCAACCTGTAAATCCTATTTGCGCCTATGGGGTTCCTCGAATCCCGCCTCCAGAAAGTTTCATTCATCTGTGAAGGATTAGTACACTAGCAGACAAACGCACGCACACCATGTCATAATTCTCACACATAAGGTGATCCATTCACAAATCTGGCTAGAGAATACCCGGCATGATAATCTTCGTCACCTCTCTATGCATCTCACCCATCCCCCAACAATGTGTGCCACAGGTCGTGCCCATGTCTCTCCACGCATCGTTGATGGTACATGTTCACACGTCACAGTCATCATGGTCACTTATTACACGGGCATCACATTTACATCCTCTACACATTAATACTCATCTCAATCATTATGCATCACATCACACAAGTAACCTTATTACCAGCACATTCACAACTAATCACTATCATTATGCATCACATTGCATAAGTAATCTCATTATTAATGCATTCACAAGCTCATCACTATCACTATTTGGTGATCACCACCACACGACACACATTTAAGATATTCGCAATCAAATGGGGAATTCTCCTCACATTCCCACTACGTTCTCCCCATAACTACAAGGTCTCAATTATATCATAACTCCAATTTAATACACAACACACCACTATGTAAATGCACATGTCCAACCATGGGTCCCAACCAACCCATGAGTCCAATACCCTACTATGGGTCCAATGTCGTACTGTGGATCCAATTGCTTAATTATGGCTCTAGTACCCGACTATGGGTCTGAGATTGCCCAACCATGTCAGCTCCATGGTTTAGCATCTCCTCATCACCATACCATAGCATGGCACAAAATCATGTTCTCTGCTATGCATGGTTTATCATCTCCATACCATAGCGCGGCACAAACTCATGTGCTCTTCTACGCTTGGTATTGTCCATTCCTCCATACTCATATCAAGCATCAACCCCACACATTCCACCACACTCCACATTCGTCGTCATAACCCTAGTTTCTTCACCCATAGGCATTATCATTCCCAAGTTCACTCGTTTATACGTTCTACGCTGTATATATAATTTTCTACATCTAAACATGATTAGCAATTCATACAATTTGATTGGACTGAAGTACAGTGCTTTCAGGTGCCTACGTACCACCTAGTGGATTAGATTAACTGCAGTTCATTACCATTCTACAACACAAACAAAAGAATTTCATTCAATATACACGTTATACAGTACAACATTCAAGCATGAGAATTCATCCAATGTGCTTACACTGCAATGCATCATCTAAGCATAGTTTACATGCACATTTTTATCATGCTTCCATACTCATCACAATCACTGAAATTCTACCAATGGCATCAAATTAGTCATTCAAACCAACCAAAATGTGCATAGGCCCCTCACCTTGGGGTCCTAGAGTGCCTTCGGGTTCTCCTCGGCAATGTTGTCAAACTCGAATCGTCAAGTAAAACATTATGAACCGTATGTAAAATCGCAAAAATAAAAATGAAGGTAATCGTACAATTCTAGGCTGGAATCGCAAATCGTGCAATTAAAACTTCGGAATCATAGACCCGTACGATGCATCCTAAAATGTGAAGACGTGTGCATGGGATATAGAAAGTCTGTTTTAAAGGTCAGGTCGTTAGAGAGAGAGAGAGAGAGAGAGGAACAGTTACACAGATCTATTTTGATATTAATAAAATTTCACAGTCAACTTTCATAAAAAAGGGTATGTTGGACCATTGTTGAATGTAAACACGATATTTACAAGGAAAGGATGCATGATCCATCTTTTCTTGGAGTAAATTTTTGCATGTCTGTTTAACTTCCACTTGTGAGCCCTCAAGTTAACCCTATCTCCATCAGGATGAATACTTTGAATTTTTTTTACTAGTATCTTGTATCTAAGATAAGGAAGCAGTTTTATGTATGATGTAGATTTAGTCTGATTGCAGATATTTAATTGTGTAGCTTTCATGTGGGACAGTTATTTTTTCACCATGAGTTTTTCTCATGGTGCACCAAACTTAAACGAAATTTCATTTTTGCCCTTATTTTGGGAAAGAGGAAAAGAGAGGGAAGGAAGAAAGTAAGGCGAAAATTGAAATTTCTTTTAAAGTTTGGTGCACTATGAGAAAAACTCATGGTGCAAAAATCACTATCATTGATGTGCTGTATTACACTTTTGAGTTTTACATTCACCAGTTTTCATTAAGAAATTGAAATCATCCATTTAGTTGACTGCACTCCGTATTTTTAACCAATGTTAAATACATTTTTAGTGTTATCATTATCTTTTGCATTTGTGGATTGTAACTTGTATTTATTGTATTAAGGGAGCAAAAGTAATGGTAGGAGGTAAACGGCATAGCCTTGGGATGACATTTTATGAGCCTACGGTATTGACCAATGTTGGAAGTGATATGCTTGTATCAAGGTAAACTACATCACCACCATATGCTTGTAGCTTAAAAATTTACTGCTGCATTTTTTGGATGATAAACAAGAAAACATGTAACTAACCAAGAGGACCTTGAGGCTAATGACAAGCATGAACACGAAGAATAAAAGTTACAAGAACCAAGCACGTGAGAGGTAAAAAGAAGCAAGCAAGAGACCTTATGCTTTCAGTGGCCCTCGTATTGTTGTAATTTTTTGCCTGGGAAAATACTGCTATCAATTTCCATCCAAATTGAGATATGCTTCAGCTGATTTCTAAAGGCTCTTAAATATTGTTATAGTTGTTTCTATATGTATTACTAAAGCTTCCATTTCTACATAAAGAACCAACTTTTCGAACGTAGCAAGATACCTGATTATTGATGATGGAATCCTCTTGCTTCAAAGTCTGAAATGGGGCTTTGATGATGTCCATGATTGGACTATCCAAAGAGGTGTTCTAAATCAACCTAGGACTATTATGTTACACCACTAGACTATTCGAAATGATACATCCTCTTGCCATATTTGTAAACTCTACAAATGTGCACATATATTCTACAAAACAGGTTGCTCTAATATCTTGAAAGATCCTTTCGGTGGCTGCAAACTGGAAAAAAAGTGTGCAATTGTTTTCTTGAAGCATCTATCAAGAACTCATCAAAGACATGCCAATAGTAATATACTGGTTATTATTATCAATATATATACACTAGATGCAATGTAATGGATGATAACCTCTATTACGTGATTATTATTGTTTATTAGGAATAAGGGAGGTTATTTGAGATAAACACAGTATATCCTCCCAAAAAGTAGCAATTTTTTGTGTTTAGTTGTTTCACACAATCACGTGTATGTTTGTGTGCATATTTAAAAATGATGTATGTTTATTAATTTCTTTTACCCTTGCATTGTGTGTCACGTGTAGATACAAATTTCAATGTATCCACAAAACTTAAATTTGATTTCTTATATTTGGGGGAACAAGTTCCGAGTATTGGAGCAAGCTTATTTATGGAAGACTAGCCCGACACCCTTAAGTACATGAACTTATTGAGGAAACTTTCAAAAGTAGCATAAGGAATAAATTCTGATTAAATTGTTCTTGCTTCATTATTCAAATGGTCTTTTGTGTTCTCTAGTGCGGCCTTTTTGAGACTTAAACTTGTTTGAGAAGTGTTTTCCCCAAGGATTTAGATATGGAGGATCATCAAGGAGAAAGATGAGTCTCTGGTGTCTTTATAGAGGAACTCTCAAAAGGAAAACTTCGAAGGTACGAGCAATGACACCCTCAACGTGTTTTTAGAACTCGAAAGATTGAATAAGGAAGCCTTCAAAGTGTTAGGATGGTCTTTAAGAACCTTAAAGAAAGGACTTGAAGTGTTAGGATTGGACTCTGTTTTTTGCATTAGGGGGCGGACTTGATGTGCAACATGATTGCACGAAATTATAGTGCTCAAGTATTTTTTGGTTTTTTTTTTTTTTTGGTAACATGGGTGCCCCCACCCTACATTGGAGGTGAGACTAATCCCACAAGCATGTGTAAACCTCTCAATCTACACACATTGGTAAGTCGATGAGGAGTAATCCCATGGAGAGTGACCCAAAGGGGTTTGAGCATGAATCGAACCCAAGACCTCCCTTCATGAGGGGAGCTTCTTGACCGTCAAGCCAACCCCCTTTGGGTATTTTTTTGGTCTTACTAATGACATTCTTTTAACGGGGTAGGAGTGGTTGCGTTTTTGTTTTATAGGTATCATCCTGTCATTCCTTTTGTTTAAAAAAATGGTAGCATGACTTAAGTCACAGTTTATGCTATTACATTTTATTGATTTTTTTATAATTCTCATTATTATTGATTTATCTCTATAATTTTGTTGATCTGTTTCCATCATTGCTTGAAAAATATGCATGTTGATGCATCCCAAATATCATTGTGCTCCATGTTAGTATTGGTTATTTCAAACTGCTTCATAATTGTGTCTTGACAGGGAAGAAGTGTTTGGACCTGTGGCACCACTTATGCGATTTAAAACTGAAGAAGAAGCCATCCGCCTTGCCAATGACACAAATGCAGGTTTCTCTTCTTTAGGCTCTTCCTAGCATTTATACAAGTTACTGAGTAGGACCCTTCCTAGCATCGATGTATTGTATGAACGACCGTAGATGCCTGTTGGACTTGAAGTATAGGTTGGTTTTCTTAGTTATTTTATGGATAAAATATAGGACATGTTTCAAAAACCTGAAAACTTAACTCAACTAACTTTTTTGTTGAATAAGTCAACTTGAAAACTTGGACAAGTTTTGACCAAGTCAAAAAGTCAAGACTCAGTCAAATTCATTAAAATATTGTTATTTAAATATATATTTTTAGAATATTAAAATAAAAATAAATGAAGAATTAGAAAATTAGAAAAAAAATGAAAAAATCTAAAACAATGATTAAAAATCTAAAGAGGAGGAAGAAAAGAAAATAAGAATGAAAATAATGTGGAGAAGGAGAGAGAGAGAGAGAGAGCAGAAAATGTAGTGGAGAAACTCAAAATAGAAGAAAAAAAATATATATAAAATGCAAAGAAGAAGAATGAAGAAGAGGAAAAAGAAAAACATGAACGCCAGTTAGATTTTTCCAAGAAAAAAACCTTACCACCCATCCTTGGAAGGCTGCAACCTAGCCACTTCCCTACCTTTCCTTCTTTTCTTCCTCTATCTTTTACTCTAGAGTTTTCAATTCTTTTTTTTTTTTTTTTTTTGGTGCAGGCCTTACATATACATGGTGAGGGTCTAACAGTCATAAATCGAAAAAGAAAAAGAAAAAGAGAAAACAAAGACAAAAGATAATGCAAAAAGCTCTCCTCTCAAAGTCAACAGCCCCCTATCCCATAAATAGTCGCAGAAAGATGACACTATCGTGTCTTCGAGTTCACCCCGTTCTTCGGAAAGAAGTTTGCCACTCCATTAGCTGACCTCCTGACCAGCTCGAAAGAAATCTCGTGACCCAAACACAAAGCTCTTATCTCCTTGATGACTGTGTCCAGTTTCCGTGATGGTCATTGCCAGCCCTCTAACCCACTTATTACATTTGCCAAATCCCCTTCGATAATTAAGTTCTTGTCTCATGGGGGCCCATAAGGTCAAAGCTCTCCTATTAGCTAGTAGCTCAGCCTCATTTGAATTTCTCCTACACACAGACTCAGAAAAGGCCAAAGATGATGTCCCATTCGCATCCCTAAGAACTCCCCCCATACCTGCCGACCCCAGTTTGCCCCTAGCTGCCCCGTCTACGTTGAACTTGAAGGTTCCCACTGGAGGCGGGGACCAAATCGTGCCCATTCTACTCTTACGCTCATTCAACCCTCCCAAGAATTACCGAAGTCCAACATTTTGTATCCCTTAAATTATTTTCCTACTAAGAGCCAAGCACAACCTCCATTTAGCCTTTTGGAAAATGTCATTCACCTCGCTCTCTTTGTTCTAGAAAATCCTAGAGTTACTCTCTTTCCAGACATACCCTAATATTGTCGCCAGAATAGTGTTCCTGGCTGCCTTCCAGTTGTGCCCAAGATTCGGAGTAACCCATGAGTCAACGATACCTCCACAGGTTCTCTCAAACACCCACGATACACCCATTAGATTTGCAAAACCAGTCCATAGGTACCTTGCCATTGAGCACCCCGTGAACAAGTGATCAACGTCTTCTTCGTCAAAACCACACAGCGAGCAACGTAAGTCGTCATCATATCCAAGCATACCCCTTGGGTTGACCACCGTTCTAGAGAGAATCCTCCCCATCAGGGCACACCACACAAATGTTTGAACCCTTGGGGCAGCCAAGCCTAACCATGCTGAGAACGACCAGTTGGCCTCACCATTTGATTGTTGTAGAGCCAAGTTTACCACTGCCTTGACTGAAAAAATACCCGAAGTCTCATGTCTAAATTAATTCGTCTTCTTCTTCCCTAAAAATACTGAACTCCCCTAACATGGTCTTCAACTCTTCTAAGCTTTCTTGCTCAAATGTCCTTGCGTTTTCTATTCATCCTTTTCCCGTTCAACCCCCAAATTAATTTCATTGTTACATCCTTGCCCCCACTTAGAATTTTGAATAAGAAGCACATCTGACTCAACCAAATAGAGTCGAGTTAATCAACATTTTTTTGTTTGGCTTGGCAAGTCGATTGATTTAGATGAAAAACTCATTTGCCAACCGAATTTCACTTGAGTTACTCTATTTTTGCATCAAGTTGAGTCAGCTCGGTTGAGTTAATTTAGGAGATTTTTTTTTTTTTTTGTTTTTTGAGTTTTAGGACTAAGATTTAGGATATACCAGACTTGGGGAATATTGTTTGTTGTACAGTTATTGCATGGACTCCCCCAATTGAGTACCTGATTTAGTGGGTATTCATGTAGAACTACACTCCCACGCCATCCAACACAAATGATATAGAAAATAGCATGAAACAAATGCGAAATAAACCATCTTGTGGTTTATTGTCCATGTTCAAAATGAGGGAAGGTGCAACACACCAAACCCTTTGTATTTTTAAAGTTTCTAGACCAAGTAAAAAAATGCATGGATGCACAATGGATGTCCAATTCAACTATAAATTATTCATATACAAATCTTAAAGAGAAAATCACCCATGCACTGGGCATGCTCTTATGTGGAACTGACTTTGGTTCCATTTGATGAATTTGTTGGAAAGTTCTAGGTTTGAATATAGGGCGCACCAAAATTATTTTGATTGGATTAACCAAGCCATGTTTTTTTAAGTTCACAAAATTTAAATTTTGGGGGACTTAAAAAAATGACTTGATTAATTCAGTTAAGGTGATTTTCGGTGGGCCACGTGTTCAAGTATAGACCTTTGGAATGGACAATCACCATCTCAATGGTGGGCCTACCTCATAGGTGCATAAGGAGTGGACATTGTAAAGGGGGTGGGCAAGTGCTCATCACTCTTATCTTCAAATGCAGACATAGTTGCTATTTGAACTTTTTTTAGATGGGTCTTGTCAGTCGTACTCGACCATACATCTGACCCATGTGTACCTGGTATTGTCTCCTTTATCAGGGTCTTTACCTGCATCAAATTGAATCAAATAAACGAACTAAAGAAAATATTTTATAAACTGGAGGGTTGTCAGGTTGACAGCTTTACTCCAGCCTACTTGTTGTAGACATGGTGATGCAGAGTCCGGCCCAGCAGCCAGGCTCAACTTCACTCTTTTGTTTTAAAAGGGGTCTTAACCCTAAGGCAGAGAAAAGAATGGAGGAATAAAATGGAAATGGAAATGGAAATGGAGGAAAGCTTTGAAACAGCCCGTGTGAAGGATTGTCCCCTTGAGGGTTTGGTGTGAAGCCAACTACCTGCGGTGAGAAGCCAGAAGACGGTGAGAAGCCTCTTTGAACTAGGTACCTGTGGTAAGAAGCCAGAAGACGGTGAGAAGCCTCTTTGAACCAGGTACCTATTCTTCTCTCTCTTTCCCTTTTCTCTCTTCTTCTCTTCTCTTCCTTCCTCTTCTCTTTTGTTTTCTTTTGGCTTTCTAGAACCCAATCCATCTTATTGCTGCCGTAATCCCACATCCCAAACCTAGACCCTGTTTCTGCCCCTTTTTAACCCCTTCTACTGTTCCGCCCTTCCCATATAACCTTCCTATTGCTACCCCAAGTCTTCTGGACCCCTTTCCAAGCCAACTGTTCACCATATAGTCATCGTACTGCTGTCCCAAGGCCTTTGAACCCCTTCCTTAACCCATACAGCCATGATGTACCCATTAACCCCATCTGCTGCCATAACTGACCCTTCCTAAACCCCTCTAATCTCTCCCACAGCCTTCACCCCTTGCCTGAAACCCCTCCTTGGCTGTCGCCCTTTCCCAAAAGTTCGTCTACATCATTTGTTTTCCCCAAACAGCCCTTCCACAACTGCCGTCACCCCCTTTTTTTGGACCCCTCCCTTACTGTTACACCCATTCAGCCATCCTATAGCCCTTGTCCGCCACCTCCAGCCCTTCTGTGGACCTTCCTAGCTGCCGCACCCCTTCCCTTGCTTCTGCCATACACGCCTCTGTCCATATCCCTTTCTGTCTCCTATCTGTACCCCATCCAATAGCGTTAACCTTTTCACTTCCTTTATTTCGTTTAAACCATATCTCATTTAAAACCATAGGCCCCTTAAACTTTAAAAAAAAATATATATATTCCACTCCTTTTATTTAAGTTTTCATGTATTTATTTACATTGGGTTTCAAGGATATTTGCATGTTTATTTGTGGTAATCTTATATTAATTAATTGCACATGTTAATTGATTATTTAATTTCAGCCCATTTTAGCTTTAAGGTGCATTATTTTTCATCCCTCTTAAGTTTAGGGAACCACATTAGGCATTTAGGATCACCCTTATCCATTTTCCTGTATCACATGGAGTTCCACGAATCGAAGTAATTTATTTTGTTCATTCCTTTGTGCCCTTCCGTCCTCACTCCTTGGATCAATGATAATTGTGAACTTCTCAAACTCTCCCTTAGGGTTGGTTGTGAGTTGGATGTTCTCTAGAGTACACTTTGTGTTGTATTCACTTCATTTTTCTTTCTTTCTTTTCAAGGGAACAATGAGAATGTTATTGAAGTAAGAAGGAAAGGATGTACATGAATATGTTTACTGCCCATAGAGTGACTTGACAGAAACTAATCCACGTGTGTTACGTACAAAAAGAGGATACAAAGAAAGATGCTTTACAAATGCTACAACCAAGCTTACTTGAATTGAAAGTCCAAAAGGCGAGCAAGCTCCAGCAATGATACAGCCTATTGGATAATGCTCATTTTACATATTTCAAAAACTGAAACTAGAGCAAAAGCTTTATGGTCGAAGACTAGACTGTTCCAATCCTGCCAAATAGTTCTTTGAATTACCAAATATACCATTTTCCAAAGTATTTGGGCCTTTTTAAGAAATGGCCCTGAACCCCTTCCACCAATGAGAGCCTTGAAAGATACTGGAAGAACCACAGGAAGAGAAAACATGGCAAGGATGAATCCCAAATGGGGATTAACAATAAGGGCATTGGAAGAATAGATGATCCACTGATCCTTGTTGCACCACATAAGTGGCATTTGTTCGGAATTGAACATTTTCTGGCTTTAAAGTTCTCCATAGTCAAAATTTTATTGCGATGGGCCCATCCAGATGAACACAAACACTAAAGGAACAGAGGATGAGGACTTGATGAGGGATCAAATACTCACCTTTGTAGGCAATATTGAACAGATTGAGCCTTCAAGTCATCATGTGCTAAAGCTTGTGATCTTTGTTCTGAATGGTGGCACTGCAGATTTCACTAGCTTTTTCAATATTACATTCATTATAAAAATTCATGTTTATTTAAATGATGGGTTGAATAGTCCAAATGAGCTGCAGATTTTGTGCCCTTTTTAATCTTGATAGTTTCATATGATTCCAAAGTTGCCGGTATTCTTAAGATTTAGTCTCTTGTTTAGCAAAATGCACATTTATTTAGATGACTGTTTGAACCATTTGAATAGTCTTAAACTTCAACTGCAATGTCAACATAAATATCCAGGACTAGCTGCTTATATTTTCACAACAAGTATCCCACGATCCTGGCGAGTATCTGAAGCTCTTGAATATGGATTGGTTGGCATTAATGAAGGACTAATCTCTACCGAGGTGAGCATTTACAGGCTGACATCTTTGGCTTGATTGGCAGCATCTAGCAGTATGTAATTGTCGTCTTTTCTGTAGGTTGCCCCATTTGGAGGGGTTAAACAGTCAGGTCTTGGACGTGAAGGTTCCAAGTATGGGATGGATGAGTACCTGGAGGTAAATATAGAGCTTGATTTTTTTTTCTCGTCATTGGCAGTCATTAACGTTTTCCCCATTGATGCAGATGAAATACGTGTGCATGGGGAACATGAATGATGCATAATCAAAGAAGATGCAAAAGCCTGTGTTTGATTCAGTGAGGTGCAGTGCCATAGGTAAGACAAGTGCCAAATGTCTTGAATTTTTACTCAGTTGAGAAGCCTCTTCAGACATTGGTCTATGCATATTGGTAGTGCTTGCCTGTGCAACTGCAGAGGTTGCGAGTTAAAATGGCAGTGCTTACCTTTGAAAAAGAAATTGTTTGAATCCTCTTCTTTTCTTTGGTTTACAGTGAGTTCATGCTGTTAATCTCAGAATTCAGGTCCAAGTTAGAAGTGTATTATTTAGTCATTCATGTTTTTAATTAACAACTGCAGTTAGTTTTTGGCAGTCGTTTATGTAGTCATTTAGAAGTGTATTTATGTTTTTACTCAGTTATCAGCTTGTGTTTTTTGGTCTTTCAACTTTTTGGAAACTTAAGAAATAAAGTTGATCAATAATCATATTTACCCCTAGTGTTTTGGTCTGAGAAAATCTAAAATATTTGAGTGGCTATCTACTTTTCCTAATAAACCTACGACCAGTTCCTTGATCTGGGATCTCAATATCCTAGACCTCATTTAAGATGGATGATGCTCCAAATTTCCTCTTCTGGATGATTTAGCTGTTCTGGGTGGATGGGACTCTATTACTATATCTACTGTTGGTTAGAGTTGTCCATTAAAATTAGTTGATCATTGATTAGGGAAGATAATAGTGCATTGTTTGGTCCATTATGTTGTGATGAGCTGCCAGACGACTCTGTTTCTTTCTTATTAGGTCAAAGAGGGAAGTGCCAACTATAATGTTTGCCGATTTCATTTTTGCTCTAGTAAGATATAGTTGTATGTCAACCCGTGAGGTTTGGTTTGACAGTCAAGAACCTACCTAAAATGCGAGAGGTCTTAGGTTCAAGTAACTTTCAACACAAAAGAGCTACTCTTCATAGTGTTACTCGGTATGTGTGGATAGAGAGGTTTACACATGTCCTAAGGATTAGTCAAGTGCTCTAATAGGCCTGAACACCTTGGTCTTAAAAAAAAGAGATAGTTGTATGTCAACGGTCATTTTGTTCTGGCTTCTGGTGAATGCCCTCATTAATTTAGGCCAGGCATATGTATTAATTCTGAATTTTCTGCCACTCTTGTTAGATTATCCATGATAGAGATTGCAACATCAATAGGTCCGGAGACCAGCGTACCGGGGATCTTACTATAGGAGCATATCTTGGTGTAATAAATTTACTAGAGCAAGCCTTTGAGGCTCTTAGCGTATATAAATAAGAGAGTTGTAGGGAGCTCAATACAGCTTTCAAGTGATGTGTTTGTAATATATCTTTGTAATTTTATAGACACTATATACAATCTCGTATTCAATATGCACTTGTGCAGTGTACTCACAGTGATGGATAATTTTCTTTAGAAAATGAGATTTATCCAAAGATTATGATTACATTTTCTATATTCTCCCAAATCTCTAATTTTTTTATATCAAGGAACGAAATAATATGAGCCTAAAGTACTTGCAATGGGCTGACCAATTAGCCTCTCCCTTTGTTAATTAGCCTGGATCTAAATTTGCTGATATTTTGAGATTCGGGATAACGGTTGGAGCTCATCTCTCTAAGGGCAGGACTCTTTTGGTTTTTGTAATGAACGAGAATAGAATGGAATGACTTGGATGAATTTGGAATTTTTCTTTTGTGCTCGTCATCACAGTTAGGTGTCTCCAATTAAATGTTTTTCTATGTTTATAATTTTGTTGTTTTTTAATCTTTGGCAATGTATTTCATTTAATTTCTCTTGAAAAAATCCTAACTTTTAAAAAGTTTCAAAATGTTCCTAGAATCTGCAGTTTTCAAGACTCAAAGTTAATAATAATGCGAAAGAGACTATGAATAATAAGCTATTCAAAATCTGCTCATCCATTTTTTTTTTTACTTTTTATGTATCTTTTAAAAATCTATAAATCATTTAAAATTAGGTGGCTATCCTAACACGGGAATAATCTTTTAGGTGATACGGGTTTTTCGTACGGAAAAATTAAAAAAATTGAACGTTCAGAAATTGGCTCATTGACTGGATCACTTTCCAACCTCTCGGTGCACCAATCTAGACTGAGATCATTTTCTTTGTGCAGAAGCAGTTATTCAACGCAATTACCAGATCACTTAATAGCCACTTGGTGCACTGATTTGGACTAAGGGATTGTAATGCTAAGATAATTGGTTGAAGCTAAACTTTACTCACATTACTTTTATGTGGTTCTTTACATACTAAATACAAATTTAGGACCATTCTCGTCATCCTAATTGTCGTAACAAATGGCAAATGGTGGCGTTTGGGACACATGGGGTACCATCTAGTAAAATTTAAATTATTCATTAATTTCTATATGCATATTTATATCCATTTCTATGTTCATATATATTTTTTAAAGGCTAGCAATTCTCCCATAGGAATTTTGTGTAATCCGAAGCGGGTTTTACTGTATTATCCATTTTTCCTTTTGAACTGGCTCGCCGAATCGCTGACCGAATCATTGACCTTTCAACTGCGATATAAATCGGCTAACTGACCAGCTCACTGAAATTTATCTGCAACTGTTTTTTCATACAAAATAGCAAATCGGATCACTGAAATCGGTTTACTGACCGGATCACTAAATTTTTTTAAAATACCTTATTATGGCATTGGAAGGCTAAAATGAACAACACCCTAAATTCCATGTCTCAATACTGAAAATGCTCATGGGAGGATTGCTACTCATATTGTTTACGTTATTTATGATTCAAATTAGCAAGCTAATGAATTCAGATATAGCTAAATTGAAATTTGAATCCAAATAGAAACAATTTTTAGATTTGAATTTCAATTTGATTACAAGAATTAAATGGATATGAACTCTATATCCAAAATCTACTCATAAAGCCTCTATAATGTATTATTCTATAAAGTTATAATCTATCTAAAATACTATCGACAGATGATCTCGATTCAAGCCCATACAAAATGTCATAAATCTCTCCAACTCAGTACTTAATATATTCAGAATAAAAAAAGTATTGTCCCAATTATTTTGTAAAGTAATATGCTATACATTCAAAATACAAAATTACTGCAAAAGTGACTAAGTACATACAAACACTCTGAAAAATGACCCTAGCATGATTTGTTTCTAGATCTGGCCGAAGGGGTAGAGTTTCAATCTGACTATCAGACGGCAATACCCAATAGGGTAGAAAGAACTTTTTAAGATAGATGAAAGTTTAAAGAGTTCTTTTTAAAAGGAATACTGAACATCAATTTACTAGACCCTCTGATTAAATAATATCTCTAATGTAATATATGAACCATGGTCCCAGTCATATTACATTGTTGAGATTTTAGTGTATTTTTGAGCCGGAAGGTTCAAGCTTTTGGAATTTTAAATACTTTATGGTATTAGACAACTCTAACCATTATTCAATAGACTTCATTCATGGCCAAACCATCTAATTAAAAATCATGGCTAGAATTATTTAATTAATCGAATTTTTACAAGCATTATATATAGATTTAAACTTTCATGCAAACTATGTAGAAACTACAATAGATTTAATAGAACAAATTCTCCCCTCAAACCCACCAATTCTTATTGAAGTGCGCGCTACCTAATTTGACACAGATTTGACTTTGAAGTTATTTATCTAACTATAAATTTTCAATACTAAATAAATGTGAAATCTTGAAGACATTAAAAAATACATCCTCTTATATAATCAAGATATAATTTTATATATACAAGTCAAGACATTTCAACCACACCAGTTATGTTGGCTCAAGTGACACTCGGTGGTGGTTTGCAAAAGTTTGATCCAAACTCATTCTTAGAGTAGAGCTCTTATATATACATAAAAATTGTCCTTAAAGGATTTGTGCACAGAGACCAAATCATGTGGGGGCAAGCATGGAGCTAATATTACCCTTGCACTCACCCACCTCCCATATTTTATTATCCTTATCCAAGTTAACCCTAATCTTAGTTACACACCCACTGTTGACCTAACTTCATAAATTTTCACTATTGCATAAAATTAAGGCTCCACTTGTCCAGTTAAGTGAATTCTGACAAATATCAAATACAAAATAAGAACTTTCCAGCGACTCTGTGCATGAGTTAAACACACATTCTCCACATGGATCTTGTAGTATAACAGTTTTTATCTAAAAAGAAGGCAAATAATGCACCCACAAGTAATACAGATTGAGCATTCTAAGACACACCCCACTACACAAAAACCAACAGGGGTGGGGGTGGGGGTGGGGGGGTTGGGAGCGAAGCATAACAAAGTGAGAGAAACCATCGCTATTCCCTCAAATTGCTAAGAATGTCATCATCATCCACACTGGCTTCGGATTGTGAATAGTAACCCAAAATGATCACTCGGCAAAACAGGTAGGACCAGTTTCTGAAGCTCTTTCTTTGTTTTCTTCTCCTTAGTGTATGAAAGACCTGGTATTGCCTCCATCCCTATCATTTCAATGCTACATAAATTGAAGTCTCTCAAGTTGCAAACTATCCGGTCAAGCCGTTTCCGCAATGTTCGGTTGCCAGTCAACATTTTGTTAGCCTTGGTATCATAGGTAAATCCATCCTCACCGGGCCTCAGCTCTGCCCAGGCATCCAACCACCCACTGGGTAGAGGGAATGCACCATCCAACTTATCATCCCAGTTCATGTCACCACAGAATACAACATTTCGTGAGTCCTTAAGAAGGTTGATAGCCTCCTTGGCTTGTGCTACACGCTCTGCACTGAACATCTGATTCCATGTGGGAGGGGAAGGACAGGGACTCTCAAGGTGCGTAGTGGCAACTACAAACTTCTTGTGTGCCCCAATGTCGACATCAGCCATGATAAGTTCTCTTCCCATCACAGAATTGCTGAAAGATGCAGAGCTGAAAGCTTTTACTGGTAACTTACTCAACTGCATATGATTAGTAGGCTGTGGGTCAAATTTCGTGGCTATTATTTTCAACCTAATGTCAGGAAATAAAGATCAAAATGGAAGTTGGAAACTAGATAAGAAAGGGATTGGAATTAATGACACGAAATGAAACATTATAGTGCTAAAATTATTAGCAAGAAATGGCAGAGGCCAATAAAGAGAAACATGATATATGGTGCACTTGGAACAGACAAAACTACCTTTAGGAAATATCATGCTGGTATCTCTACTATCTTATGATCCTAACTATTCAAATGAATAATAAAACCAGTTTTCCATTTTGTCCATTTTTCACAATAATTTGGGCCCATTTGACAAATACTAACAAAAAGTTGGGCTCACATCTAATAATTTGATCGATCGAAAGAAATGCTCAGCAAGATACTTATTTTCCCGCATTAAAATACATCATAGGATGTTGTCAAGCACACAGTTTGCAAGTCTCAATTCTGACACCACCAACAAAAGAGAAGAAAAATGTAGTTGGCCCATGTATTTTGAAACCCTTCAATGATGATAGCAACTCTAAGACTCCCAAGAAACAGAGCCTGAAAGTAAAACAGATTTAAGTTTTGAGCCTCTCGGACTAACCCCATGTGAACCACCGCAACTCCCTCAAATTGCTGAGAATGTCATTATCATCCTCACTGGCTTTGGATCGTAAAGGGTAACCCAAAATGATGACTTAGCAAAACAGGTAGGACAAGTGTCAGGAGCTCTTCTTCACTGTTCTCCCCTTTGTATGAAAGATCTGGTATTGCCTCCATCCATATTATTTCAATGTAACGTAATTTGAAGTCTCAAGTAGCAAACTACCTGATCAATTCTAAGATGCTGAACGGCAATAGCTTTGAATATGCACATGTGCTTACCATTAGAATCAGAATAGAAAACCATAGCAGGGGCCCTATAGAACAGAGTCGATTTTTTTTTTTTTTTTGGGGTGGAGGGAGACAAAAAATGATCTTGGAGTATATTCCTGTATGTGATTAGTTGTAAATCAAATAGTGTGTTTTTGTAGGTTTCTTTTTCTTCCTTTTCTTTTCTTTCTTTCTTTTTTTAATTTTTTTCAGATAACATGACTCAAAACAGTAACCTTAGTAATCATGACAATGGGCAGGCACCTCTCAACTGTACATTTTTTATAGAATAGACCAAATTCACTACATGAACCATTGGGTGAAAAAAAAGTGGGCCACAATTTAATACAAAGTAAATAATAAAATGTATTTTGTATTACCCTATGCTTCAAGGAAAAAAAAAACAAAGACCTCTCTTGTCTATTCTCTTTCTTTTTTCATAGTCAAACCAGCCATCCTCCACAGAATAACCCCATCTTACCACCACTGATTCTCTCAAACCCACGATGTATAGCTTGTTATATTCTTTCCAAAACACACCATTTCAAAACTATGCAGTCTCTCCTTTTTTTTTCCATTCCTTCCAATTGACTTTCATTGTTTCTAATTGTTTCCATTATTGTCGACTATATGGCAACCAACAAGGACCACATTGAGACGTTGGACGTGGATGGTCAACAAAATTTTGCAATTATGAGATGTAAGTCACTTCGAGGAGTTATCAGCAATGGTTGCAACGACCCAATTACATGCAGAACACATACTGACATCAGTTTTCTATTAGTTTTACTATTGTACCTTATTTTAATTAAAAATAAATTTAAATTTAAAATTATTTAAATATGGTGCCAACTCCTTGAGTCCTTTTTTTTTGGCTTGCCTAGTCTGAAACCTTTGCACCTGTGTTGGAATCTGAGACTTGTAACCATACCCATGTCACTTGGGTTTCCAATCTCTCAATTTAATTTATTTAGTAGGAGCAATATTACTCAATAAATGGATTTGTTTCCCTATCTTTCCAATTTCCTTATATTCCACTTTAGTTGTACCTGCATATTATGTATCGGCTAGATTCATAAATTTTGACTAAGAGGATTTGGTTTCTCATCAAATTGAAAACAAAAAAAAAAAAATTGGAGGAAAGTTTCTCCACTACCTCAGATTACTTTTTGTTTCAAGTCCATATTGAGCTACCTCCAAAGAAGACTCATCACTGCAGCACTTGAATTGGATCCTTAACCAATTTGACCCATTTCAAGCTATAGTCAATATTGGATTAAGTTCATGCCCTATGATACTATTCATCTTTGGGACCTTGAAAAATATGGTTTCATTGATCCAATCAAGTTGAATTTTGTAGGCCGATACCGAAATATAGATCCTTCCAATGAATCCAACCCTCATGGGCCCAAATGGGCCCCACATAAGGATGTGTAGCGGCCGTATGAAGGTGACAATATGGACGCATGAAGGTGGCAATAGTGGATCTTCACTTGGGTTGTGTTCAGACACACACCCTATGAAGGTTCTCATGATGAGAGATCTATTTGGGGGCCACCTATAATAATGGGGATAGGTTGGTAAGCAAGACCTATGCTTGGATATGATGACAACCAAAAAAGTTTTATCAAGTATGGTTTTAAAGGGCACAATTTTTTTTAGTAGATAGAGGTGCAATACTATCAAATTTCAATCACATTGTTGCCACAACTGAATTATGGGATCCATTTGGGTAGAGATCCAATTCACAACTAGGTATTGAATATGGGTGGGAAAGTGGTGCAAATGGGGCCTAGGGAAAACCCCATATCAGGGGTTAACACCATGAGAACCCTCATGATGTACCCAGCTAAACATTTGCACCATTTTCAAAGGTATCTGATAAATTAATAAGGAGGAAGTGGTTTGATGCATATAGGGTGAGAGAATGACGAAGAAATGATAAGGACTGCATTGCTAATTACTTGTCGTTTTTGTCTTTTCTTGTTCAAAAGTTGTAAGTTTATGGTATTACATAAAACCTACAAATTAAAAAAGGATTTTAACAAAAGTTGTATGAATACTATAATGGGAAGGCTCTCTAAAGTCTGAAAATATGAATAGTAGTAATTCATTACTTTTAGTAATCAGCTAATATAAGAAAAGAAACCTAAAGAGAAGTGTGATCAAGAATTTACCAGCATGCAGAAGTATGCTCCCCGAAATGCATTTTCATCCGAAATTGAGCAACAATACTCTTTCCACCAGCTGGATTTTTTTAAAATGGCATAAATGTTTGGTGTTACCTCCTGCCAAAATAATAATAATAATTATATATATACATTGTTTTATTTGGTCTCACAAACACATACGGACCAAATGTATATGGTAGTATCGGTCCTAATTGTAATTAAACACATACATTGGGATCCGATGGTATATGTGATGAGAAAAGAGAAGAAAGAATCAACCTGGAAACAAATGACATCTGGTGAGTACTCTTGAATAAGGACACCAACTCCTTTCATCCTATTGTGAATTTCCAGGTCTTCTCGAAACCAAATATTGTAGCTTAAAATTCGTAGTGTACTCAAGCCACCTTCTGTATTGGTGACCCCTGCAATATGTAGCATTAACAGTTTAAGGAGTTTACATCTAGGAGCCCCAATGTAAGTTTTTCAGATGTATAGTGAAAACTTAATAGAATGGAAGGATACAAAGGGTTGAAGCAAATTAAGGGTGTCTTTGAGTGTAACAACCCATCCCTCTAGAACAATATTGTCCGCTTTGGGCTTGAAAAACCCCTTTGGGCTCCCACCACCAATTCCACCTCATGGGCGGTATGGGACCTTTACCCCTCCTATTGCCACCCTTTCACAAACAGCCCCCTCTATAGGCGGGGTATCACATTGAGGGAATAAGGGTTGGGAACATGAAGTCCCCTGGAGAACATACACACCCTTTTGGAGCTGATTCCATGAGAATCCAACTTGAGGGTGAGTTGTGTTTTGAAATCAAACCCACAATACCTTCCCTATAAGTAGTGTTCTCTAGTGATTGTCTAGTTTTCCACCCCAATGTTACCAAATAGGATGACTTAAAATGACAATAGTATAAAGAAAATGGTATTCCTCATTTGCAAGTGAACCACGTGTCTTCATTTTCCCTAGGGAATCTCATATTTAAGTTCCCTTTATCCAAACACAAGTTCAAAGAAATCAAAGCTAAGGTAGGTAGAGGGGAAAGACATTGCAAACAATACAAACAAAGACTAAAAAAAAAAGAATGATGTGAAGCACTCATCTTATGCTTTTTTTGTAACGCCCCGCCCCGCTAGCACAATATTGTCCGCTTTAGGCCTACACAGGAGCCTGCACGGCTTTGTTTTGGCGAGCCAACCCACTGTTACTTATTTCATTATATGTGTTAAGTTGTAATTAATTTTATTTGATGGTATTTTAGACACTTTTTATTGTAAGGGCAATTTGGGCATGTTTTATTGTAATCACTATATAAAGCCCTTGTAGCATTATTCGAAGATAATGAATGGGATTTTGAAATTTTCGACTGCAAGTCTTTTTTGCTCCATGCGATGGTGCTCCCTTGGTAAGAAGCCAAGAACTTGGTGAGAAGCCAAGCAAGGTGAGAAGTCATTCTCTCTATCCAGGCATTCTTCTATCTTTTCATCTTTCTTTCTTCTCTTCTTCTTTCTCTTTCTTCTTCCCTTTTCTTCCCTTGAAACCCTAGCATATTCAAATCTTCCCCTTTTCCTTTTTCTTGATTGCCATCCCCATCCCATCCCTATTCCCCAAATCCTTCCCCTAACTTCCTTAATTCCCTTATTTTCCCTTTTCCTTGGTGCCACCCCTACCCTACCTTCAAAACCCTCACCTAATTACCACGATTTTCATCCCTTCCTTTACCTTGATTGTCGTCCCCATCCCCTTTCCTAAACCTTACCCTAATTGCCTTGATTTCCATATTCTTCCCTTCCTTGTGTTGTCGTCCCCTACCAATCCACAAACTCTAGTCTTTGCCGCCACCATCGTTCCCATCTATTAGCCATCTCTTCTAAACCCTAATTCTAGCCATATCCTTTAAAGCCTAGCCCTAATCACCATTCCCTAACCCTAAATCCTCCCTTTTTCTTCTCTACCATTGCTGCTGCCGCCACCTTCTTATATTCCTAAACTATTGTCCCTACCCCAAAACAGTCCCATCAATTGCTGTCCACTGCTATCATACTCTTCCAAGACCCCTATTTTGTTGTCCCACACTATTAAGAGTACATATTGCTGCTGTCCCACAATTTCTCCTTGCAAAACAGCACAGCTTAAGCCCTATTTCTGATGAAAGACCTACATGCTTGTGGGATTTCACAAACCCCTTCATTTTGAGGGACCCTTACTGCGAATATGACTTGGTCTGGATTGTTTTATAGTCATTTATATTAGATTCCAATGATTGCATAATTATTTGTGACAGCCTTATATTCTTAAATTGATAATATTAATTTAGACCTTAATTTCAGCCTTAGCATGTTTGATCATATTCATTGTGTTCCTTCTTACTTGCATTAGTGATGTAGAACAGCTAGCAAAAAAGTTCTTGAAGAAATATACGCGACGGGTCGACAAGAGGCATAGCCCGTGAGCCTAATCGCAAGCAGGGCCCACTCTCGAGTTTATTTAGTTGTTATTTTTATTTTTTTTTCCTTTCATTATGTCCGATCCTATTTTGGGGATCCCAGTTTGTGTCGGTCTTGTACTTACGTTGGAGTCTTTGGATAGAGTTTGAAATCGTATGTAATTTGGAAATTTCCAAAGTAAGAGTCGTAGGTAGTAAATAGAAGTCCACTTTTGGTGGAATATGAGTCGGCTATAAAAGTCTTGAAAATAGTAGTTTGTTGCTTATAAATAAGATGGTGGGGTGGAGAATGGACACACCTCAATTTCGAAATCAATAGAAGTCTTGAGTTTAACTCTGTTATCATTATTCCTCTACTAACTCTGCCTTGTTGTAGGTTATTCCTTTGACTGGCCTATTCCAGCAGCACCATCTACAACCCTTGGGCTTAATCCCAAGTGGAGATCCATTCGTAAGTAGCTGGGCTTTATCCCAGAGTTGCTTCGCCATCTTCTTCCTCTCGCTGAATCGTAGACAGCTCAAACCATCCAACAGTGCCGCCATCTCTGCTAGTCGTCGCCCCTGCTTCAAACAACCAATTTCGTCTCCTTCACTTAAATCCCAGGTACTACACATTAATTTAAGCCCAGGCCTTCCACTCTCTCTTATCTTCCTCTTCTTTCGCTGCCCTTCATCGCTACCCCAAACAGCCTTTCCACCATTTCCTCTGTCGTTTTTATCCTCCTCATCTATTACCGTGTCTACCCGAAAAGATTAATTGACCCACGTGCCAGAAACCCTCCCATTAGTCCTATCCTCACACATGTGAAGAGATTTGTCCGTGTGACCCGACCATAAGTCGGGACTGACTAGTTATTTGATTTCTTCTCCACTTCCACTACATTAATTAGTCCCCTAGGGTCATTGTTTCTTTTGCGTTCTGCATCAATTTTTCCATTTAGGTTTATTCAATTTAGTGTCCTGCGTCAAGAAACCTAATGTGGTGGACCACTAAGGTCTTTGTTTGAGGCAAAAGGTGTTGATAGATGTGCAAGGGTCCTACCTTGTTAAAAGGGGAGGAAGGATTTCTCATCTTTTTTCTTTTCTTTTTTAAATGAAAAGAACTTATCATCATTTGTGTTAGAATCAGAAGGTTGTTAGGTATTTTGTTTCCTTGCAAAGGAAAAATGATGGATCTACTCATCGACACAATAACAATATTCTATAATGTTTGTTGTGGAGGCAACATTTAAGGAAACACAAAAGTAAATGTAAGGGAAAATCAGTCAACCATATGAAAAAATAGGAATTTAATGCTATTTGTGGGGTAATATTTACAATAAACATGTAAAACATTATAACGGATGCCACTAATCATGAATTGTTCATAGTATTGTAAGGCAAGGATTCTCACATTTATTTTACTACAAAGAAAGAAGAAAAAGCACTAGGGTGAATAATACATTCCTTAATAGGAGGCAAGCTACACTTACAAGCTTGATGTATCCTTTATCAAAGGATTTTGGGTCGATTTCAATATATTTTGGATGGGATTTTGCTGTGGTTTCTTTTATTAGACTGACTAGTTATTTGATTTCTTCTCCGCTTCCACTACATTAATTAGTCCCCTAGGGTTACTGTTTCTTTTGCGTTCTGCATCAATTTTTCCATTTAGGTTTATTCAATTTAATGTCCTGCGTCAAGAAACCTAATGTGGTGGACCACTAAGGTCTTTGTTTGAGGCAAAAGGTGCTGATAGATGTGCAAGGGTCCTACCTTGTTAAAAGGGAAGGAAGGATTTCTCATCTTTTTTCTTTTCTTTTTTAAATGAAAAGAACTTATCATCATTTGTGTTAGAATTAGAAGGTTGTTAGGTATTTTGTTTCCTTGCAAAGGGAAAATGATGGATCTACTCATCGACACAATAACAATATTCTATAATGTTTGTTGTGGAGGCAACATTTAAGGAAACACAAAAGTAAATGTAAGGGAAAATCAGTCTATCCATATGAAAAAATAGGAATTTAATGCTATTTGTAGGGTAATATTTACAATAAACATGTAAAACATTATAACGGATGCCACTAATCATGAATTGTTCATAGTATTGTAAGGCAAGGGTTCTCACATTTATTTTACTACAAAGAAAGAAGAAAAAGCACTAGGGTGAATAATACATTCCTTAATAGGAGGCAAGCTACACTTACAAGCTTGATGTATCCTTTATCAAAGGATTTTGGGTCGATTTCAATATATTTTGGATAGGATTTTGCTGTGGTTTCTTTCATTAGTTTTGGTTTATATCGCATTCTTTGGCCCTTAGTCATGCATCTTGTGGACCTTAGATTTTCTTTCCTTTCGCCCCAATAAAAATTCTTCATTACCATCTCAAAAAGAAATTAGAGCAGTGGTTTATATCTCTCACGAGAATCGAACCTATGTTTTCAACATAAAAAGATGACGTCCTAACCACTGGATGAAAGGGACAATAGGAATCCAAGCATTGAATAGAATCTGCGCAACCAAGGAACAACAAGAGCAATCCTAGCTCAATCTGAAAGAAGAATTGGACCACTGCTTTCGCATAGGTCATCCAGAGTGAAGAAGCATATTCGTTGTAGCGTTCCGCCTGCCATCCTGAGCTATTGGAAGAGCATTTGCTTGTCCTACCACAGCTGCAGCAGGGCGTTAAACAAATGACAGCAATGAAGAAATCTAGAAATAAAAACGGACACATGCAAAGAGCACTTTGCGATCTGGTTGTAGTGTGTTGGTGGTTGTAAAAACTGTCGAACGAGTTGGATAGAAGGTGTATAGCTCATAGACTGATTTGGGTGGTCCCATTGTTGAGGTCGTCGGGGATGGGTATGATCAGTTGATGCCTTAAGCTCATGCACGAGAAGCATACCATCAGAGGCATTCAAGGTCCTGCCGAACTTTGCTCGCACTCTTGCTAAATCAACTTATTCCTTGCAACTTATTGTTGTTGATTCGCATGTACGCCACACCTCGAGCAAGCCCAAAGCGATGAGCGTGTTGATCCTTAGTTGAAGCCTTAAGAGCGAACGAATCGGATTTTCCAAGCAGGGGCTTTCTAACGGGGCTGCTATATTGTAAATAAGCAAAGAGTTACTGGTTTATTGGTCACTAGAGATTGAGGTCTTCGGGGGCCAGTAATGGAGCATTACCCTATGCGAGAACCAGCAATATGAATAATGAGGAAGTGACTGTAGAAAATACTAGGAAGGCCTTTGATAATTGGTACAGTAGTCAAGAGGAAATTCGATTCAACTGAGCCTAAAGAATCTCTTTTCCATTAATTGGAAAGAAAGGCTTAAGGCTTTTCAACAATTTGGGAAAGGAATTGATGCAAAGCAGCCCAGCTGGGCCTGGGCCCAGTCTCGAGCCAGGCCCAACCAAGCCAAGCCCAACAATTACAACTTAAGTTTCTTGTTACAAGGGGTCATAACCCTAAGGAAAGGGGAATCGAAGAATACAGAAGAGAAGAAAGGAAACAAAGAGAAGGAACGATGGAAGCACGGAAGCTGCCAATTCGGTGAGAAGCCACAGCGAACAGCAGGGAGAAGAGTGAGAAGCCATTGCTGCCGCCCAGGTGCCACTTCCTCTTCCTCCTTTCTCCTTCCTCCTTCCTCCTCTCTCTCTCTTTTCCTTTTCTTTTTCACTTCCATAGCATTTCACCCTCTTTCCATTGTCCAAACCCCTTTTCCGCCATGACCACTCGTACCACTAGCTACCGTGACCCCCATTTCCATCCCACTTCATTTCCACGACCCTATATCCCATCTCATTCGACTACCGTGAACCATCCCCTTGCTGTCCAACTCCCGCCAGCCTCTATACCCAGTTCCAGACTCCCGCCAGCCTCTGAACCCCTCTCTACTGCTTCCCAAGCCTTCGCCAGCCACCCCAGCCCCACATGGACTTTCGCCAGTCCACCTTTCATCCAACCCCAGCCTTTCCGCTCCCTGTTTGCATCCACACTGCCTTCGCCACCCCTTCTGTCCCTTATTTCAGTCCCAAAATCCAGTTCCATGTTTCCGCCAGCCTCTGATACACATCTCAGCCACCTTTTCTGTCCTTCTTCCTTCCAGAAACACCTGTCCCAGCCATCAATTCTCCCTAACAGAACTATTACTGTTGTCCTGAGGCCCCTTTAGACCTCCCCTTTTCACCTTAGTCTCCATCTAATTCTCGCCACCCTTATATACCCTTCCCTCCATTGCCAATACCCTCGGTAACTCTATAAACTGCTGCTACAGACCTTCCCTTCCCCTTATACTGTTTCGCCAGTCCCTACTGTCCACTCCCTGCCCATCACAGCCCCTCCTCTAAGCCCATATTGCAGTTACAGTCCCTCTTTAGATCCCTTACTGCAGTCACTACTCTCTTTGGGGCCTTCCCTTGTGGCTGAAACTCCCATAAATCCCTTCCTGTTGCTGCTGTCCCAAAACCCAGCCCCTTCTTAACCCCTTTAACCTTCCTACTGCTGTTCTTCACCCCTTTTACCCTAATACACTGCTGTCCCATGCTGATTTTGCCACAACCTTGATGCCAAACAGCCATACTTAGCTGTGTTTGATGTTAGATCCAATTATTTGTGGAATTGAACAAGCCCCTTTGTTTTGAGGTCTTCTATTTTGAGTTGTAGCCTGGTCTGGATCATATTATAATTGTCTAGATTGAATTTCAAGAATTGCATGATTACTTGTGGCAAGTTTTATATTGTTTTATTGCACTTATTAATTTAGACCTTTAATTTCAGCCCATTTTAGTTTTAGGGTGCATTATCTTCATCTCTTTTAATTTTTAGAGAACCACATTAGGCATTTTAGGGTCACCCTATCCCACATTAGGCATTTTAGGGTCACCCTATCACTTGTCCTACATCAAGAATCAACTAATCGTTTTCTTGTTAGTAATTGGTACAATGCTGAGAAGGTGAAGCATTGCACAGAATCTAAAATGCTTCAATGCTCAATCCATTATAATAGATATTCAAATGGGTAATAGTGATGTATTGCTAGCTAGTATGGGGATCATAGATTAGTTTTTAGGCGATATATTTTTCCAATTCCATTATATCTATTGGATCTTCTTTGTTAGGGGTGAATGCAAGGGGGGCTCTTATTGAGTAGTATGTTGTTAGTTTTATTTTATTTTTACATTTTTTTCTTTTAAAAGTGTAATGCTCTCATACTGCTACTTGAATTTCTTTTTCTTTTTCATTTATGTCAATAGAATTTATGTTTCCATCTGGCAAACCCCCCAAAAGAAAAACACTACTTACTCTAACTTAACTGACCTATATCAAGGCCATACCTCATCCTAACTTCCTTTAGGTTATACCAACAAAATTTCCAATCGTCCACATTTATTATTTTTTGTTGAAAGACACTCACTTGATCCGTGATCTTGTGGCTATATCTCCTATCCTTGGCTATGATGTGCTTAACATTTTTTAAGGTCTGTAAGAACAAAATTCTCAGACTTCATAACAAAATTTTCAGGTCAAGGCCATTACTTGTAGTCACAGCATGCATCATATTTTATGGATCTGTTGGCTCTCAAGGTTTTCTTACAATATGCTTTTTTTTTTTCTTTCTTTCTTGACATGATAAAAGTTAGAATGGTCATTCCATGGCTGCAACTATATTTAATTCCTTTTAAGCCCATAGCATAGTCCAAAGGTGCTCATTGTTGCCGACTTGCTGTAATAAAAAATATTGTATCAAGATAACATCAGCAAGAAGCATTCAAAATTTAAGATTTTTATGATGACAATATCACAAAAATATCAAAGAAACTAAAAATTGTTTAAATTTTAAGATATAATAAATAACTACATAAATGAAGACAATCCAAACATAGAAAAATTTACAATTAGATTGAGAAAGGGAGGAGAGATCAGAGAAGGTGTTGTGGGGAAAGGGACTTTTTTGTGCACGCGCGTGTGTGGTGGTGGGCAGATGGCAGTTGACTGATAGATGAAAATTAGAGAAAAAAGGGGAGAGAGGAGGGAGGGGTGGAGGAGGTGGCAGCTGACACGATAGATGAAAATTTGTGTGTGTGTGTGTGTGTGTGTGTGTGAAAAATTTACAATTAGATTGAGAAGGGGTGGAGAGATCAGAGAAGGTGTTGTGGGGAAAGGGACTTTTTTGTGCACGCGCGTGTGTGGTGGTGGGCAGATGGCAGTTGACTGATAGATGAAAATTAGAGAAAAAATGGGAGAGAGGAGGGAGTGGTGGTGGGCAGATGGCAGTTGACATCAATCCAATACACTCCTTCCAAACTCTAATTGACGAAGAACAAGACAAAAAGGTGACCCTAAATGCCTAATGCAATTATGAGAGAACTAAAAGATGAACCCTAAATCTAAAATGGGGCTGAAATTTAAGAATTAAATTAATAATCACAATTAAATTATATAAATAAGCTACAAATAATCAAAACAAGTCTTAGAATCAAAATGTAAATAATTATGAAACTCACCAAGCCCAATTGATGCTCAAATGGGGACCTCTCAAAATCACGGGTTCGTCGGGTTCTCAGGATTGTAGATTTATCATCTAATAGGGCTAGATATGATTGTATGGGTATCAATATGGTAATAGAACTAAAGTGAGACAGCAGGATATGGAATTAAGACGGCTGAAAGGGGAACAGTATGGAGGGGAAGGTTCCACAAAGGCTACAGGCACTAGTAGAGTGACTATATAGTAGGGACGGTGGAGAGGAAGGGTCTAAAGGGGCTGGCGACTGCAAGGAAAGAGTTTTTGGAGGGAGGTCTAGGGTAAAGAAGGCACAAGGGAGGTTACAGGTGGGAGGAAGAAGCCCAAAATGACCAAGGGAGGGCTACGGCACATGGGTGTGGGGTAAAGTAAGGGGTAGATGAAGTCTGGGTAACACGGCAGCAAAGGATGTGGGTTTGGGATGTGATGCAAGAGCAACCTGCAACTAGGCAGGAAGATGATAATATGCCTGTAACTATGACAGGAGAAAAAGAAAGGAAGAAGATAAGGAAAAAGGCTATGCCTTAAAGATAAAAATTTTATTAATCCATAGTGTATAGTATCTCAAACACATTACATAGCTTTATATAGGAAAACTCTAATTCGAAAATAAAAAAGACTAACTAGGAAAGCCAGCGACCTAGTTTCCTTTCTAAACTAGGACTCCTAAACCAAATAGGAAACTAACTAAATTTAGGCTGCTAAGATCCCCAATAAAAATAACAAATCTTACTCGCTAATTAAGAAATAAATAAATAAAGAAGTAAATAAAAATAGAAGTGGAGTCCACGTGTATGCCGTGTTCTACATCAGGATGGGTCTGCGATGAAGGGGAAAGACCTTAGGCAAAGGCAGAAGTTTGGGACTGGGTTACGACAACAATAGTGGTGGCTTTAGGGAGTCACGGTAAAGTGGGAAGGATTTTGGGTGGTCACGGTACAGCAGGTTGTGGGGAAAAAAGTGAGAAACAAAGAAGAAGAAGATGAAGGATAAGAAAAGAGATAAGAGATAAATACCTAGATGTTGGAAGAGGCTTCTCACCTTTCCAGGTGGCTTATCATCGTCCTCAGCTTCGCACCAAGGTTTGTAGGCTTCTCACCAACACAATGTGTGCAGGAGACAATCTTCTGCAGCAAAAACTTTCGTTTCTTTTTTCATTCATCAATTGATTGCCCTAATGAGGCTTAAAATGTATTTATAATAAACACACCAACAAAATGACGAAAATACCCCTAAGTGTAAAATAAAACAAAATACCCTCAAATAAAAAATAAAAAATTACATCAAAAGACAACTAAATAAAATAAAATCAAAATAAATCAATGTCAATCCGAATGCTCCGCATCACTAATTATGTCAGAAATAGAGAAATTTTGGAAATCTGAGAATTGAAGCCCACACTGCTCATTTAACCTTAACTCTTTTACCAACACTCAAGGGGTTCTCTTCTATATTATTGAGCTTGCTATTGTTACACTCCCACCATAAGCTCCAAAATGTGACAATCAAGGCTAACTACCAAAGGATTGAAAATCTCAATGACCCCTTGCAAATCATCCAAGCATAATAGAATTGAACCACTGAGGACAGCATTGTCCACTAAACATCAGAGGGAAAGGTCGTTAACATCTTCAAAGGTACAAAGACACAAGGGCCATGCACTAACCATCACTCGCTCTTTAGAACGTTGTCTTGGTTAGAATTTTGCCAAGACCAGCAATCCAGAAAAAATTCAGCCCTCAAAGGAGCTTTGGAGGACCAAACAATAGGATCTACCAAGGGGCAGAACACAGTAATCGCTCCACACAAAAGGGACTTCATAGAAAAGGATCCCAAAGAGTTTGGCCACCAAATGTGATTATCTTCCTTATATGGAAAACTTCACATGTTGCTTAGGAAGATGAGGAAGGGACGCAAAGTCTTCTACTTCCTAGTTAGATAGACTTTTTTAGAACAGGGTGTCCCACATGATTTTTTTCCTAATGAAAAAATAATAATCTACAACTATAGCATCAACATTGGTGGTCAAACAGAAAAGGGAAGGAAAGCGGCTAGCAAGGGAGGAATTGTCACTCCAAGTATCTTTCCAAACTGAACTCTATTACCTCAACCAATACTGAAGTGAATGCCTTGCTTAAATTTACCAATGCAAGCACAAATAGCCCTCCACATGCTAGAAGATTTTTTTGGAGTGGGGTTGACCTCTGCTAATACCATTAGGCCTATTCTTCAGCCCAAACCCAGTCTGAGACCCTCAAGAACCTGTCATAAGCCCCTGGAACTACAAAAGAAACCAAGGGGAGAACTAGTAATGACAACAGGAAGTATGTAGGGGGCACATATTTGATCATCCAAGCACACCACTTGTTGCCAAAACCATGCTAGAAAGCATAAACTGAAAGAAGCTTCGATCTACCATCTCATAAGCCTTTTCTAGATCAGCTTACAAATGATGCCTTTCCTTCTTGTTTTATGTTGGATATCAATGCATTCATGAGCTGAGATCACTACACCCATAATTTGTCTACCTTCAACACCAGCACTACAGAACAGAGAAATGACGGATGGAAGGACATCTTTCAACCTATTAGAACTATGGAGAGGATCATGTAATAGTGGCATAAAAAACTGATAGGACAAAAATCTTTGAGAAGAGAAGTGCCATCCTTTTTAGGAACAAGGACAATGAAAGTTGTGCCAATCTCCTTAGAAAGCCTACCATGATCATGAAATTTCTTTACAAAATCCATCAAGTTGTCTTTAAACGCATTCCACAATACTTTGAAAAAAGCAAAGGGAAATCCATCCAGGCCAAGAGTTTTCTAATTCTCCTCTCTTCTTCAACTTAATGGGAGGTAGAGGCAAACGTCTATCGCATGAAATCACAAAAGGGTGATTGTGGATCACATAGCTATTGGAAGGCAGGTGCCACCTCTCAACATAGGCATCTCACATGGTTGTTTCCTTTGGCACTATGTTTGTTTGGCACATTCGGTTCTCCCTTGGAGCCTGTGAATCACAGCGCGACGATACAAAAATCTTCAACAATGGGTAGTGACTGGAGAGTTTTGAGGACTTAGCTCTTTCGAATTGAAAGCAAGATTTTTGTCACTTCCAACGGTCATTGTTAAAAAAAAAAAACCAACAGTCTCCTAGTTTTATGGTTATGGTTTAAAGGTTTTGAAGATCGTATTTCCAAATAACTCTTAATCCAATGAAAAGAAAGCGCTTATCTTCCAAAGTGAAAGGATCTATCTCTAAAACCTCGCCCAAGAAATTCCCAACCTCTGTAAGAATTTCTGGTGTCCAAACTTTAAATGGAACTTTGAAAACATGATCCCTAATAAATTTGCTATTGTGGGTGGGATTCCAAAACTCCAGCTTTGAAAAAGGAGAATCATAGAAGACAGGGCCTTCTTTTACAAGCCTACGGGCTTCATCAACTACTGAAAAGTAGACCAGAGGTTTAATCTACTAACCTTGACAGTTGTGAACAGATCCCGCAATTTCTCCAACCAATCTTCAATAGTTGGAATCAAAATTGTGGGTGAGTGCATCTCCACAACTAAGGCATTTTTAAGGGAGGTGCATCTGTCATCAATCAATTTTTTGCATAAGATGATGGATTTACCTTTATCAAATATCATGGTCCAGAGGAGGCCTACTAGAGGCTAACCATTTTGTGATGCAGAAAATGGAGCCTGAGGGGGAGGTTGGACCTGAGAGATTGAATATGCAAAGATCTTCTAGATTCCAGGGGGCATTTGCAGTGTATTTTGCCTTTTGAACTTTCAGTTTAGCATCATAATATGGTTTTCCATTGACGTCTACAATAGTCCACAATGTTTCTATCTCCGTACAAATCTCATGAAAGCATAGCCTTTCTGGCTACCTGAATCTCTGTTGATAGGAATGAAACTATCAACAATTTTTCCACATCTACTGAAAAGGTAAAAAATATTGAGTTTTGAGAAGTTGGACGGTCGGAGATGAAAATGGAGATAGAATCATTGTGCAGAGAAACCAACCCTCTTTTCCTTCTCAGATCTCGCCATTCTGTTGAAGGCAAGAGGAAAGAGAAGTTAAAAGTGTTTCATTTTTTTATTGTTAAATTTGTCTTAGCGAGAGTATAAACTGAGATATATTGCGATATTTTTTTTTAAGACCAAGGTGCCCAGGTCTCTTAGAGCACGTGACTAATCCTTGGGGCATATGTAAATCTCCTTATCCACACACCGGGTAACACTATGGGGAGTGGCCTAACTTGAACCCAAAACCTCTCACAGGCGGGTTCTTGACCACCAAGCCAACCCTCACAGGTTTAATGTGATAAAAAACAAAAAAAAACAATTTTTGAAAATATCACAAGAAAACTGAAACCCATAATATATTCTGGCCACAATATAGCAAGATACTTTGGCAATGAAAATCAAATTGTGACAATGTTTTTGGCAATAATACAGAAAAGGAGTGGTTTGACTCAGCTTATCACCCCAATTAAGAAATGAGGAAGTGAAACCCAACCATGCACTAAAAACCTACAGATAAGGGGATTCATCATTTACTTAATTCTTTAATGGTACCATGATTTCATTTCTATAAAATAATTAAATAATTAAAAAAAAAAAAACATAAAGACCTTAAACAGTACAAGAGAACTACATAAGTAATTTACAATATGGGAAAGTTAACCTGTACAAGTGTACGCCTACTGTTTCAAAAAAAGACAGTGCATTTCATCTCTTTAATAAACTATCTTTTTGAAAAGAATATCTTTTTACTTAAACTATGTTAAAATATAGGAGGTTTTTAAACTTACAGAAAAAAAAAAATAAAGAAAAATTCTATTGAAATCCATATTTTTGCGTTTGAACTATGGTTCTCCAAAATTTCAAGATTCCTAAAGATATGGTGTCAAGTTAGACCTTAGGCTGCCACACAGGCAAGATTCCTAAACGGACAATCACACTTCAAGAGAAAGAAATTCACATGCCAAGAACAAATTATTTCAGGGTATTTGACATGAAGTCCAGAAAATCGCAACAGTTAATCCTTCCTTTCCAAACTTTTCAAGGTAGCCAGATGAGCTGTCTAATTGTGAACGAATTCAGGCAGAAAAGTCTGAAGGGGAAATCATGCACTCCCATTTGCAGAATCTGCACTCCACCAAATGCAAAATAGGAAAACAAGCCATCAATTGGGCTGATTACGATCTGGGGCACATCTCAACTGCATTCATATTCTTTCAAGAACCCATTCTTACAATTTGAAATAGGAAGAAAGTGCCCAAAAAAAAAAAAAACCAAGAAACAGATACCAGCAAAACCATATTATAGGGGGGAAAGAAAACAATAAAGACACAAAAAAAACAAGGGAAAAGAAAATAATAGACTGACCCGAGAGAGACTCAGATGTCGTCCTCTTGGACAATCTGAGATCGGAATCTCCGGAGACAGTACCAGTGGCCTCACAAAATTTCCTCTTGCAAGGCTGCAGCGGGAGGAAAACGGAGCCCACAGATGGGTCTATCTCATCATCAGAGATAGAACCCAAATCACCGAAGCCTCTGGATAGGGAAGTAGACAAGGAGGTGGGCCTTGTTCCGCAGATTTCGCAGCTGCTTCTGGTTGGTGCGTTTGAGAAGGTGCAGGCATTGCAAGACCAGCGCAAAGAAGGAGAAGGAGAAACAGAAGAAAGGCAGATTTGGCAGGTTGATTTTTGGGAGGGAGGGTTGAGGAAAGTGCATTTGGAGCATTCCCATGAAGATGAAGAAGAAGATGATGATTCTGCTGCCATGGCTTTACCTCTTCTTACACAAGTTAGTGGAAGACCAGCACTATTTCTTCTACTGATGCCTGTATTGGGGTTTTTACATTTCAAGGAAAGCGCAATGGGTGCGAAGGAAGAGAACAGTCGAGACTTCAAAACGAAAAATGTCATTTAAAACGAGAGTCCGAAGGTTGCCTCCAAAACTATTGGATCTGATTCCTAAATCAAACCGATGAAAGCTCGATCCAACTGGGTTCGATCAGGATGAATGACAATGTAAATTAATAAATAAATAAATAAAGGCACGACTTACGTAGACCCATATTTGCTGAGACTGATTTTTGAATTTTCAGATAAAATTAACATTTTACCTTCACATTTTCACTTGTCCCAACATATTCCAACGAACTGAGAGCTCATTCGTCTAAACGAAAAATGTAGTTCGTTTGAATGAACCGTACTACTGATTACGCCACATCGTTCGAATTTCTTTTAAAATTTTAAAGTTATTTTTTAAATACTGTGTATTTTTAAAATTTCTCAAATTAAATATCCAGACTAATTACGATAACCTGATAAAAATACTTTAAAACTTTAAAGGTTTTTTTACACTTCCAAATACTTAAAACACAGTAGTTTTACAAATAAAGTTATCCATCAGCGGTGCCGAAAACACATTTGAGAGTGTCAAAAGATTTTAAAGTCTTAAAGTATTTTTATCATGTTATCATAATTAGTCCGGATATTCAATTTGAGAAATTTTGAAAATACACAGTACTTAAAAAATAACTTTAAAGTTTTAAAGGAGATTTTTTATTTAAATAATGCACTATACATTACTGTAGCATCCGCAGACCATGCGAACGACTATGATAAGTCAATGCAGTTCATTCGAAAGAATGTTTTGACAATTCATTCGAATGAACTAAATTTTAACTTCAGCATTCGTTCGGATGACTTCATTCATCAACGAATGCTTAATGAAATGATCGAAAATCTGAAATCGGGTGTGTAGAGGTAGAAAATCTGGATGTCTGTGAGTCGCACTTAAATAAAATTAGATTTATATATTTACATGTAGACATGCACACTAAAAAAGGTTCGTCCAAGATATCAAACCAGTCAGTCTTATAGTTTTTTGGATCACGAACCAATTCAAATGTTTATGAACAGATCTTTATTAAGGATCAATCAATGAAAGTCTACAGTGAACAAGTTTTCAAAAATTCTATATTTCTTATAATTGAATTAAAACTAATAAATACAAATCCCAATTAAGACTTTGAAAACCAAGAATAGAGAATAAATGGAAAATACAATTAAAAAATAAATTTAATTAAAAGAAAGCATAGAATTAATTGAAACACTTATTTGCAAAACAAATGGGCCTTGCCCTTCTATTACTTCCTCAAGGATTTACAAGAATTTTCTCTCAAGTGTGAGATATGAAATGTTGCCCATGGAAGTCTCATTATTCCCCTTTCTTTTCATTTCCGGTCCTCATCGGCGATGCTTCATTAGTCGAAGACCACCACTTGCTGTGAGGGTTGATGTTTGGGCTTTCTTTGGCTTTAGAGGGACCCGATCTTCGTGATTTTGAGGTAGGGAGTACTTGGTTTTATTTCTATGGATTTGATTTATGTGATTTATTAGTGCTTTCTTCGATTGCTTTTGGGGTTTTTTATTCTGCTTTGGTTTTCTATTGAAAGCATGTTGTAATGATGTGGTTTTCATGTGATTAATGTGATTGAGATATTATGGCATGATGCGATCATGGCCAATGATTAATACCGATTCTAGATTTTGATATGAATATTTGTATGCCCTGAAGAACTTGGCCGTACCCTTCTAATTGGTTGAGATCTCATCACATGTGAAATTTTGTGTTATTATTGTAATATTATGCATGTATTTGATATGCATGAACTTGAAAACGACAAGTATAAATGTATGTTGTTGTTTGACCACACAACATATTTGATTGGGCCCATGAGGCTATGTGTGTGTGGCACATGATGGGTTCCCATATGCGATGGGTATTAAGTCTATGGGTGAGATCTATGGATCAGATTAATGTGTAGAAATTAATGGAATTTTTTATGGTTGAACCAATGATGATTGTGTTGAATTCCTCATGAGTGGAACGAATATCTTTGAGACTCAGGGATTGTTAGACACTTTTTGGTCAGATGTGAATATGTGATATGGACCATGTGTTGGGTCGTGGGAGTTGGGTAGTCAGATGTGGATGATGTTTTTGACTATCGGATGCCCGTCGATGTGTTTGATGAGATTGTATCCACGTGTCGAGCCGCAATGCAGGAGGCTTGTATGTGAGATGTGATGGGCTGCACTGTGTTGTCCATGTGTCACATGTATTTATGGATGGCATCGTTTAGCCACATTATTGATGATATGTGATTTGTGGCTTATGAGAAAAGATCTTGTATGTGAGCTTTGTGATACCTTGCCCAACCGATGTGGGGAGTCCCACATCGGTTAAGAAGGAAGAGAAAGGGGTGTGTATAAGAGGCCAGCCCACCTTAAAACAGTGTGACGCATTTTGGGACGGGCCATATGGGCCTGTGCCCAAGAGAAAAAAAAACCGTGCGGGCTCGGTTGTGTGTGAGGCCCAAAGCGGACAATTTCACATTGAGTTAGACCCTAAGCTTTGTGGTAGGGTCGGTTCGTTACAAATGGTATAAGAGCCTCAGTTCTACACTCGGACTGTGTGGGCCTTCCTCCTTCCTTGGTGTTGTGGAAATGGGCCGGGTCGAGCAGGGGGCGACTCAAGGCCTTAGGGGGGGTGATTGTGATACCTTGCTCAACCGATGTGGGGAGTCCCACATCGGTTAAGAAGGAAGAGAAAGCGGTGTGTATAAGAGGCCAGCCCACCTTAAAAGAGTGTGACTCGTTTTGGGATGGGCCATGTGGTCCTGTGCCCTAAGAGAAAAAACCTGTTCGGGCTAGCTTGTGTGTGAGGCCCAAAGCAGACAATTTCACACTGAGTTAGACCCTAAGCTTTGTGGTAGGGTCGAGTCGTTACAAGGTTTGATAAGAGCATGAACGATTCTACCTTCGATAGGGGAAGAGTGAGGCTACCCAAAAGTTCATGGGATGAGTGAGTGGGTGGGTGCCACAGTCCAAAATCCGGTGCACATGACAGAAAAATAAGGAGATTTACTTTTCTTTTTTCCACATATAATTGCAAAGATTACAAATTTCCCAAAAGTTATAGTTCCTTAAATGGATTTAAAAAGCTAAACCTTACATACACAAAGATAATTATTACAAAGAGTTCATTCAGCTACCCAAGATGAGTTCAACCCAGAGTTTAAGTACATTTCCAAAAGAAACATAAACACCCAAGATCTGATTATATACAGCATGTGTAATACCCTGCCCCAGATTAGGTGTGTTTTACCTCGTTAATCGTGTTTAACTGGTTAATCTCGAGGTTTTCGGTCAGGGCTTTGAGAAAAGCCCAGGCGAGGCCCAATCCGAGCTCGTGAGCTAAGAGATCCAGCACGTTCAGCTGGAGGGGTATTTTGGTAATTTACCACTTGTTGTGCATATTTCTGTAGATTGTGTGATTTGGTGATTATTATTGGTGGATAATACTCTCCTTAATGAAGGATTTGCATTTATTATTTTAAAATGATTTAATTTTCAGAAAATAAATATTTAAATATCGCCCGTCGGAACCCCGAAAGGGAGTTTTAATTATTTTAAATAATTTCGGGAAAGAGATAAATTTTGAAAATGGTATGTGAGGATAGATCATTTTAAGAATGAACTAGATATTTCATTTCATTTCAAAATAAGATTTACAAATTAGTTATTTTTACATTTGTTTAATTAAGTAATTATGGGTAAAATATGATTTTTGTTTAAATCAAGGGTTTTTAGTGAGAGATAATTTCTGAAATTTTTTATGGTGACCAAGGTTTTCAAAACCCAACCCATCTGTAAGGTTGGATCAAGTTTTTAAGTTTTTAAATCAGTACTCTTAGTTCAAAAATCATTTTTTCTTAAACAAGGACTTATCTGCAAATTTGAAAAATACCAGAGGACTGATCTGCAACCCCTGCCAACGCCATACAGTCGTGCACTGGCTGACCGGCCGGATTTCTGGCCATCATTGACCTCCCGTCGTCCTAGTCCCATCGACCAACAAGTTTTCCGGCCTTCCTTACCGGCGAATGATGATCGCCATCGTTCCATCCCATCACTGCTGCTTGTGCAGCGTTTTTCCGGCGTCTCTCCTGCCATGAAATCCCTATAAATTCAAGCCTCTTTGGTCGGTTTGAAACTCCCAGCAAACCATTGCATTTCCTTTCTCTTCTCTCTTAGTCTCTGTTTAAATCCCGACCGGCCGACTCCTGCTAAGCTGCTGTTTTTTTCAGTAACAGTAAGCTTAAGGAAAGAATTTCAAAAATCCAAATCTCAGCCCAGTAACCAAAGTGAAGGTATCCATTGCATTCCTTTTTAAATTCTAACTAGTTTTGAATCAAGAAAATCGAATTTTGACTCTGTTTTGATTGAGAAAAACAAGTTTTAAGTTTTAAGAAAAACCATTGGTTTCATGTACCCGTGAGGATTTGACCTTAAAATCGGATGACCCTTCGAGCTTCTGAGCTCCAAACCTCTCCCTATGGAAAGAGGACTCCTAGAGGAGTCCATCAGACCAGTCGGATGTAAAAACCGAATCCGGGAAGCCCTCCCTTTCTGGAATCGCATTTCACTCTGTTTCCGCCGTGACTGTCTGCTATTGCAGACAGTTGGAGAAGACGACTCTCGGAAGGTCCGAGAGCCGATCTTCGGACAGTCCGATCCTTCGGACGGTCCGAGCCGTGACCCTCGGACGTTCCGAGCTTCAACCCGAAGCCCAGTTTGCCCGAGGCGAGCCAAACCTCTCTCGGATGCACCGAGCCAAGCTCGGAAGGACCGAACCTCTTCGAAGGTCCGAGACCCAGTCTTCGGACGTTCCAAGCCTTATAGACCCACCGAGACTTCTGTTTTCTATTTTTCTGTTTCGGATGGACTTCGGACGGTCCAGACCCAGTCTTCGGACGATCCAAAGTCAGGCCCCAAGTTCCAAGGCCAGTAACTCAGTTTAGAGTGGTTCGGACGATCCGAAGCCACTGTACCCTTGTTCCGAGGTGATGTTCCGTGGGACCCGTTTTGAAAATGATAAAATATTGTTGGAATATTGTTTTTGTCTAATATTGATGATTATTTAATGTGTTTGATTATTTGTTATGATTTATACCCCCCTGTTAATTAAAATTGTACTAACCCATTTTCCTCTTATTATTTATAGTGTAAATACTATTGTATACGCTTTCGGTCAAACATTAGTCGGGAACTGAGTGATTCACTTTCAGGACGACACTATAGTCGGGTATTGAGTGACCTCGAGGCCTACTCAAAATGTCAACTCTGGTCCTATCCAGAAGACAACCGAGAAGTGACCCGAGGATCTAGACCTCACTCAATAAGTCAATCTGGTCAATGCCCAGAAGACAATATGAGTTTGGACTGAGTCCCTTTTATTATTATATTATTATCTTGTGGATGATTTAAAAAGGATAGAAACCTAAGTAGGAGACTCATTTCCATTAACCCCGGATATTTTGTGGGAAAATGTATGATTTCCAAAATACTACGTATGTGTACGTATTGTTATGAATATTGATTGTGCACTTATATGTTGTTTGAACAGAGACTGCGTAAACCACACAGAACGGTGAGGGAACTTAACTCTGCAGATTTTGTAAACAGGTGTTATATTGAGCAATGAGTGGTTTCGGTTTTGATGAACCCACTCATGTGCCAATACATGGTGCACTATGGTAAGAGTGCTGTGATGATTATGATATTACGATGTTAATCGTAAGTGTATGTAAGACTACTTCCACGTACCTGGGCTATTGAACCAATATCAGCCATATGAGAGATGGTTTATGTCTACTGGACCATGGGCGGACCATGCTGTCGTCAGTTGCTGACTTGAGGGTGTCAGTATCGGCTACGTTTAAGAGCCGGAGATGTACTTGCAAGGATGTATTTTGACCGTGTCGGGACTTAATACGATTATTGTCAATGTGGTGCCTAGAGGTTACGGTGGATAATGGCAGTGATTGATGATGTTAATGTATTATTTGATATTATGCTCATTGTTATCGAGTATGTAATATTGAATTGCTACTAACCTGTTTTATTTACTTAATGTGCATTGTTATATTTCCTTCACTGGGCTAGTTAGCTCACCCCACTCACCTTTCAGGAGATGAACCCGGGGAGGAGAACCATCTGTTTAAAGCTTAGAGTGGTTAAGCTGCGGCGTTGCTTTGAGTTTTCCCACTGAGGGGAATACCCTTGTATTTGTGCTTTCTGGTTTTTGGAACCATTTTCCTTATAAAGTACCGAGTGTGGTACTTGGCGTCTGTTAATGTGTTGAACTAGGACTGCTGCGTTTCTGTAGCTACTCTGATGTAATTTTGTAAATGATGAATCAATGGTTGGATTCTATATGTTAATGTTTGAATAATGATTCAATGTTTGGAGTTATGTATTGATGTTTGTATTTTCTATATCTATTTTATGGGGGAAGCATATGGTACATGTTTGAGTCCACATAATGGGCTAATGTGTGACCGCTGGGCCTAACTGTTGATCCGACCCAGTAAGAATGCTTGTGGTTCAGTTTATCTTCAAAAAAAAAAAAAATCTGTCGCGTTCCGGGCCCACCGGTCTGGTCAGGGCGTGACAGCGTGTCTTCACACAAAACACAACAACATTTTCAAATGACGCTAATCTTTTATATTGAGTTCTAAGAACTCTGACTTCGTGGTATGTCTTGCAATGGTGAGGGGTTAGTAACTTAAAATACAATTGTAAATACAATTATAAACACCTTCCACAATTTTAATATAAGCAATAAAATAAACATATATTTGTATATGATTCCCACTCTAAATAAGCCAGTCCAACTTTCAATGAAACTTCACTCTTTAATGTAGGCGTGGCACATCCCTTGCGTGCACTTCTACGCATTCATGGCCCTCAACCATGGGCTTACCCTTGCATCAATCTATTTTGTCTGTGGCATGTCCCTTGCGTGCACTGCTATGCACTTTCACTATCATTGTATTTTTAGTATATTCACAATATTAGCAACATGACTTCCATCCCATAACTTCCCAAAATAATTTCCTCTTTAACTCATGCTACATATTTTCCATCATCAAGCAATTTATACATCACATTATCACCACAATTTCGAGTATATTAAAATACCTCAAAGATTACCCATTCATTCAATGAACAGTAAACCATTCATTCTCCACAACAATTATTCATAAATACGTTATGTTCATTCCAACCCAACCATCACAAATCAAGTAATATGCATGCAAGCCAACCATGTGTTGCGTTTGGATGGGGGTAATGGGGGGTAAACCACCATACTCCCCCCCCCCCCCCCCCCCCCCCCTCTCTCTCCTTTATCTTTGTTTGGTAACTAAGGCTTCGTTTGGATGGGGGATAAATTTTACGGAGTTACCCTTGAGCAGGGGTTACCCTTATTTTGTTTGGTAATTATAGGGGTAAAATTAAAACTTACCCTGAGAGAAAAAAAATCTTGTTTGGTAACTATAAGCAGGGGTAACCTGATATATTAATAATTTTATGAGAATTAATAATTTTTATTAAATCTATATAATATAAAAATAAAAATTTAAGAAACATATTATTAAATAATATTCATCAATTAAAAAATATTTTTGCTCCATAGAGGTAAAGATGGGTAAGGGTTTCTTGAAAAACCCCATACTCCAAGGGGTTTTAAAAAGGGGGAGGGGTAAAATTTTGAATTTACCCCTCCATTACCAAACAAGGGTAATGGGGGATAACCCCCCAATACTCCCTTCACCTCCAATCCAAATGCAGCCTAAAGGGCAACATTTTACCCCTACCCTCCCACTTTTGAAAACCTTTCTTAGCAAGGGGTATTCATAATACCCAGGGTAATCCCTTGTCAAGGGTAACCCCTGTAAAATTTACCCCCCACCCAAATGCAGCCATGGATTCAACATACATATGTATAATGTTCACAAACAAAATCAAGTATTCAAACTTAAGTGAATCTCCCTCACCTTAATGTCTGGCCGGTATATTTTATTCCTTCTCTAGATGGCTATCAATCGTATCAATAGGTTCAATAGTTGTGTCACAACAATTACACCTTTCATAAGTCTTTAATGATATTAAATGGGAATCCTATTTGCTAGTGTAGAAACCCCACAAAATTTGACTTAATCAACCAATTCCTCCCTCTCCACAACACATCCTTCCTCCCCAATTATTTTTTCCTCAAACCCAATTTCTCAGTCACAATCCACTCAAATGTGGGTTAAACAATGCAGTCTAATCATAATAACAATAATGGTCTACTCTTACCATTTAAAATCATAGTTATCTTACTCATGAATAGTCTACTTTACCATTCTTACCAACTTACAATAAATAGTTTCATGTACCATTTTACCAACTTATCACAAATGGTCTCATATACCATTTTACCAATTTACCACAAATAGTCTCATACACCATTTATCATATTTGAATTCATAATTGGTCTACTATACCAATTTATCAAATCACCATCATTGGCATACCACACAAATGATCTCATATACCATTAATCATACTTGAATTCATAATTGGTCTACTATACCAATTGATCAAGTCACCAACACCACTGTCATACTACCTTAACAGTCAAAATGCAGCATCTTGTAAGAGTATAAATGACTATTATGGTTCGGTATACTGCCAATATATGACCTATATGGTCCGGCCTATTGCCAATAATATATGACCTCACTAGTTTCCATAACCCAGCAACTAAGTGTACGTGGAGGCAATACAAACTTCATGGTTTCATCTTTCACCAGAAAATGATGCTCAGGTTCTCACATCGAAGAATATTATCATCAATATCAACTTCATACTTCAATTTCTCATCATAACATGATACTCAAGTTCTCACATCGGAAAATATCAACTCCATACTTCAATCTCTCATCATAACATGATGCTCAAATTCTCACATCGGAGAATTTCATCATCAGTATCACAATATTAATGCATGATACACATCATTAGTAACAATGTGAACATATCTTAGCAATATATATCAAGTCTAGGCATGTAAGTGGGTTCATTCTTCGTTTATAGATTAGTAGACCTCGATTCTCTGACACCGTGCTATGCTTCCGTTCTAATAGTTAGAACCAATTTTCATGCCTCACATGGAAGCAGTGTCAAGTTTCATATTTGGCTATTCAGTCTTTTTCATATCATTTACAATCCATGAAATCACTCATTGCACTATAGTCTAGGTTTACCAAAACCTAATTTACCAATCTTGTATTATTAAGTCTCTTCACCAAATTACGTAGGGTATCGCGGTATATGTTACACACAAATAGAAATACAATGAATATACATTTATAATCAAACATAATACACATTCATATACAATACAAAATACATCCATAGTATTTCAAATCTTTCTTATTTGTTTTCCGGAAAAACTCCAATGGAAATGGTTATGAGTCCTCATTGTGAGTTATTACTCCTTTTTAGTTACAATAATCCATCAATTAATAAAGTACTCAGTATCCAGTCTCATATTTCTTCCTAGCTAGGGTAGAGTATTGAGACATTGCCCAGAGGGTACAAATATCCAACACAAATCTAACTTAATCAGTTTAAACAAAACTTTCAAAAATCAGTTCTGGCTTCCTCGGAACCAAGTACTGTGGCTTCGGAACTTCTGAGCCACTGCCTAAATTATAGGTTTTATCAAACCCTTCGGAACTTGGGTTCACTCTTCGAAACTTCCGAATAATAAAGAATAAAAACAGGAAAACATTGGTCTTGGTTTGCCTCGAAACTTGCTGAGCTCTGCTCGGATCTTCTGAGCAGTTCGGAATGTCCGGGACTGTCTAACAGAGGCAGAGAAAACAGTTAGCCTTTGTATCCATCAGAACCCCAAATAGGAGTTCGAAACTTCCGAAGGTGAGCCGTCGGAACTTCCGAAAACTGATTCTCGAAACTTCCGAGAGTCATTTTCTTCTGCCAGTCAGTTGCAGACTGCTGTGATGGGAGAATCCACTTGAAATACGGATTAAAAAATAGTGGACTTCTTGAATTCGTTTTTCACAACTATCAAGTCAGATATGTTCTACAATCAGTCTAGTATAATTTCAAAATAAATTAGACAATCAATAGATAAAAAAACCTATGATTTTAAGAATAAAATCAATAAAACACATGAAAAATCAAAATTTATACTTACTTTCAAAATTGATTTTGAAACTCAAATCTAAACCAAATTTAGCTCTATTTGATCCTAAACACGTTAAAATTTCGAAAGGAATTCAATGCATACCTTCTCTTTAAGAATTGGGTTGAGTTTCAACTCTTGAAATTTTTTTACTAAAAACCAGTCGCAGGAAGTTTTGAATGAAGAAAGAAGAAGAAAAAGAAACATTGACTTCATGTAGGAAGGGTTTATCCCTTTTTATAAGGAAATAATGAAAGGATAAGCATTATCCAATGTTTTGAATAAGCATTAACTAATGTTTTAGATGATGTTTATCTAAAATATTATCCAAAACATTATCCTTGATGTTTATCTAAAATATTATCCAAAACATTATCCTTGATGTTTATTCAAAACATCTTTGGTGTTTATCCAAAACATTATCTTTAATGTTTATTCAAAACATTATCTTTGATGCTTATCCAAAATTTTATCCTTTTATTTTTCTTTCTAATTAAATAAATAAAGTTCAGATATTTACAACTTTGCCCTTCCAACTTCATCAAGTCGGATCAATGAGCTGTTGAGCTCAGGTTGTGTCAAACTTGGACTTTTCGCAAAGCCCAAGCCGTAATCTTCCTGATTAATGGGTTAAAACATGATTTATTAAAATAAATCACATTGATTATACTTAATTCGGGTCAGGATATTACATAAGTGGCAACCTTCCTCATTCTAACACGAGACCTTTTGGGGAGCAATAGTGGGTTGACTTGCCAATTAAAAGTCGTGCGGGCCGTGTATGAGGCTGAGAGTGAATAATACCATGCTAATAGGACGGGTCGTTACAAATGGTGTCAGAGCATGGTTCAACTCTCTGCCTGAGGGTGTGGGCTTGGTTGTTGTGTGTGCAGAGCTAGGGATAGCTCTGGCTTTAAGGGGTAGGTTGTAATACCCAACCCCAGAGGGGGTCTATAGTGTGGAGCGTGCCTATGGAGAAAAAGACCCACATTGTTAGTTGCATTGGAAATTCTCTGGTATATAAGTGGTAGCATTCTTGTCACGCCCCGACCCGAAGGATGGGCCCGGAATGCAACTGATTTTTTTTTTTTTTTGAAAGATAAGTAAACTAAACCACAAGCATTCTTACTGGGCCGGATCAACATTTAGGCCCAGCGGTTACACATTAGCCCATCATGTGGACTCAAACATGTACCATATGCTTCCCCTATAAAATAGACATAACAACATCAGTACATAACATGCTCAAATTAAATCCAACATTGATTAATACAAAGCATAAGAAAGTCAACCATTGATTCAACATTCGAAACATTGTCTAAAAGGCAACATAGCCTATTACATCAGATTAACACAAATTAAGTACCGCATACGGTACTTAATAAAAGTCAACGGTTCCAAGAACCAACAGGAAAAGATCGGGGCATTCCCCTCCGGGGGAATCCCAAAACACTGCTTTAGCTTAATCGCCCTAAGCCTGAAAGAGAGGGTCCTCCTCCTCTGGTTCATCGCCTGAAAGGTGAGTGGTGTGAGCTAACCAGCCCAGTGAAGGAATATAACAATGCACATTAAGTACATATAAAACAGGTTAGCAACAGTTCAATATCACATGTTTGATAACAATAAGCATAATCTCAAGTAATATATCAACATCATGAAACCACTGCCATTATCCACCGTAACACCTGTCGACTATACTGAGACCAGTATTAAGTCCCGACACGGTCAAAATACATCCTTGCAAGTACATCTCCGGCTCTAACTTAGTCGATACTGACACCCTCAAGTCAACAACTTACGGCAGCATGGTCCGCCCATGGTCCAGTAGACATAAACCATCTCTCATATGGCCGATATTGGTTCAATAGCCCAGGTACGTGGAAGCAGTCTTACATACTCATACGATCAACATCGTAATATTTCAATCAACATCAGCACTCTTACCATAGTGCATCGTGTATAGGCACATGGGTGGGTTCATCAAAATTGAAACCACTCATTGCTCAATATTTATCTCATCATAAAACCTGTTTACAAAATCTGCAGAGTTAAGTTCCCTCATCGTGATCGTGTGGTTACGCGGTCTCTGTCCAAACAACACACAAGTGCACAATCAATATACATAACAAATACGTAGTATTTGGAAATCATACGTTTTCCCACAAAATATACAGGGTTCATGGAAATGAATCTCCTACTTGGTTTCTATCCTTTTTAAATCATCCACAAGATAATAATATAATAAAAAGGGCTCAGTCCAAAACTCATATTGTCTTCTGGGCATTGACCAGATTGACTTATTGAGTTAGGTCTAAATCCTCAGGTCACTTCTCGGTTGTCTTCTGGATAGGACCAGAGCTGACATTTTGAGTAGGCCTCGAGGTCACTCAGTGCCCGACTATAGTGTCGTCCTGAAAGTGAATCACTCAGTTCCCGACCAATAGGGTCGGCCTGAAAGCGGATACAATAGTATTTACACTATAAATAATAAGAGAAAAGGGGTTAGTACAATTTTAATTAACAAGGGGGTATAAATCATCACAAATAATCAAATACATTAAATAATAATCAGGATTAGACAAAAACAATAGTCAAACAATATTTTATCATTAAAAAAAAAGGGTCCCTCGGAACATCACCTCGGAACTGGGTACAGTGGCTTCGGATCATCCGAACCACACTAGACTAAGTTACAGGCCTTGGAACATGGGCCTGACTTTGGATCGTCCGAAGACTGGATCTCGGACCTTCCGAAGTCCATCCGAACCGATAAAACAGAAAACAGTAAGTCTCGGTGGGTCTGCAAGCTCGGAACGTCCGAGGTCTGGGCTCTGAACGTCCGAGAGGGTCCGGTCCTTCCGAGTCTGGCTCGATCCTTCTGAGTTCGGCTCGGTGCGTCCGAAGGGTCTGGCTCGCCTCGGTCGTAACTAGGCTTCGGGTGAAGCTCGGAACGTCCGAGGGTCACGGCTCGGACCGTCCGAAGGTTCGGACAGTCCGAAGATCAACTCTCGGACCTTCCGAGAGTCGTCTTCCCCAACTGTCTGCACCAGCAGATAGTTACAGCGGAAAAACAGTGAAATGTGATTCCAGAAAGGGAGGGCTTCCCGGACTCGATTTTCACATCCATCTGGTCTGATGGACTCCTTTGGGAGTCCTCTTTCCACAGGGAATGGTTTGGAGCTCAGAAGCTCACTGGGCCATCCGATCTTAAAGGTAAATCCTCACGGGTACATGAAACCCATGGTTTTCCTTAGATTTTAAAACTGGTTTTTCTCTATCAAAACAGGGTCAAATTTGGTTTTGGTTGACTCTAAACCGGTTAGAATTGAAAGAGGAATGCAATGGATACCTTCACTTCGGTTCCTAGGCTGAAATTCAGATTTTTGAAAATCTCCTTAAGCTTCGATTTGTAAACAGGCAACGGCAAGGGGTCTCGGCCGGGTTTAACAGAGAGTAGAGAGAAGAGAAGAAATGCAGAATTTTGCTGGGAGTGAAGGCTAAAGCTCAGGCCTGAATTTATAGGAATTCAGCCAAGGAGAGATGCCGGAATTCAGTTGCGGCGATGGGAAGAGACACGGGAGATCTCATCATTGCCGGAAATCCGGCCGAACAGTAGTGCATGCGCCTGCATGGCGTGTGCACATTTTCTGCTGTTTGCAGATCAGCCTTCCACTATTTTCCAAATTGCAGATAAGTCCCGGTTTTAATAAAAATCGATTTTAAAACTAAAAGTGATAATTTAAAAACTCAAAAACCTGATTCAACCTTACAGATAGGTTGCGTTTTGAAAACCTTGGTCACCTATAAAAATTTCAGATTTTATCTCTTACTAAAATCATTTATTTAAATAAAACTCATAAATTTACACTATTTACTTAAATAAACAATTGTAAAAATAACCAATTTGTAAATCTTATTTTGAAGTGAAATGAAATAACTAGACCATTCTTAAAATGGTCTAACACCAAATATCATTTTCAAAATTTATCTCTTTTCTGAAATTATTTAAAATAATTAAAACTCCCTTTCGGGGTTTTGACGGGCGGGATTTAAATACCATTTTCTGAAAATAAATTAATTTTAAAAATCAAAAATCAAATCCTTCGTTAAGGAGAATATTATCCACCAATAATATTCACATATCAACAATATTTAAAAAAATACACAACAAGTGGTAAATTACCAAAATACCCCTCTAGCTGGACGAGCTGGATCTCTGAGCTTACGAGCTCGGATCGGGCCACACTTGGGCTTCCCTTGAAGCCTTAGCCGAAATTCTCGAGATTAACCGGCTAAACAGAATTATTAAGCTAAAACACGCTTAATCTAGGGTAGGGTATTACATCCTACCCCCCTAAAAGAAAATTTCGTCCCGAAATTTAGAACAAACTCTACCTTCTTGGCCTGTGAACAACCAAGGTACAACTTCTGCATCGTCGATTCAGGTTCCCACGTCTCATGCTGCACGTCGCGATGTAGCCACAGCACTCGCACTAGAGGTATAGACTTCCTCCTGAGCTCTTGAGTCCGACGTTCTAGAATCTTGACAGGCACTTCTTCAAAAGTTAAGTCCTCTGATACTTCGATATCTTCAAAACTGATCACATGCGACGGGTCAGGCTCATACTTTCTTAACATAGACACGTGGAACGTACTATGTACTCTCTCCAAAGCCTGAGGAAGATTCAACTGATAGGCCACTTCATCCTATCCTCTTCAAGATCTCAAAGGGTCCAATATATCGAGGTGATAGTTTTCCCTTGCGCCCGAACCGCTGCACTCCATGGCATGGTGCAACACGTAAGAAAACTCGGTCGCCAACTGCAAACTCCAAAGGTCGTTGCCTTTTGTCAGCATAACTCTTTTGTCTGCTCTGGGCTGTCTTGAGACGCTGTCTGATCACTTCAACTTGCTCTGACGTCTCGCGTACTAGGTCAGGTCCTAGCAGCTCTTTGTCTCCTATCTTTGTCCAACAAAGAGGTGACCTGCAAGGTGTACCATACAGAGCCTCGTAAGGTGCCATCTGCACACTGGAGTGATAACTGTTGTTGTAGACGAACTCGATCAAAGGCAAGTGATCTTCCCAACTTCCCTGCATATCCATCACACAAGCTCTTAGCATATCCTCTAAGGTTTGAATGGTTCTCTCTGACTGACCATCTGTCTGAGGGTGAAAAGCAGTGCTGAAGCACAACTTAGTCCCCAACTCTTCTTGCAATCCTTGCCAAGACCTTGACACGAATCTCGGGTCTCTATCAGATACAATGGATACAGGCACTCCATGCAATCTGACTATCTCCTTCAAATACAATCTGCTTAGAGTAGCCAAAGAATCCGTCTTTTTTATTGGCAAAAAGTGAGCTGACTTCGTCAATCGATCGACTATTACCCAAATAGCATCGTTCTTTTTAGGAGACTTAGGAAAACTAGTTACAAAATCCATCGTGATATGCTCCCACTTCCATTCAGCCACTTCCAAAGGTTGCATCTTTCCGACAGGTCGTTGATGTTCCGCCTTAACTTGTTGACAAGTTAAACACTTGGACACAAAATCTGCTACCTCGCGCTTCATACCTTTCCACCAGAAAAGTCGTCGCAAGTCATGATACATCTTTGTTCCACCAGGATGCACCGCAAAGCGAGATCGATGAAAGTGATCAAGCACCTTTCTCCTGCACTCGTCCGACTTTGGTACAAACAGTCTGTCCTTGAAAGTAAGACTTTCGTCCTGCCTTGATCTTCTAGTCCTCTAGAGTTGCTCCTCCTGAAAGCTGAGTTGTCAACTCCTTTGCTTCTGGGTCGCTCTGTTGTCCTTCCAACACCAATCCAACTACCTCGGGTTGCAGAACTAAGCTATGTATTCTTGCTGACCCGCTTCCTTCGATCAGCTCGAGATCGTACTCGGACAGAACTTCGAGCATCTTCCACTGTAAGGATGTCATCCTCGCCACGTTGCTGTGAGACTTTCGGCTCAAGGCATCGGCCTACTACGTTGGCTTTTCCTGGATGATAAGAGAGACTGAAGTCATAATCTCCCAGGTACTCCATCCATCTTCGCTGCCTCATATTCAAGTCTTTCTGAGTGAAGATATACTTGAGACTATGGTGATCAGAAAACACATTGAACTTCTCACCATACAAGTAATGTCTCCACAACTTTAACGAAAATACAACAGCTGCCAACTCCAAATCATGAGTCGGGTAGTTATGCTCATGTCCCTTCAATTGCCTGGAACCATAAGCTACTACCTTCCCCTCTTGCATCAGCACACAACCCAAACCAAACTTTGACGCGTCGCAATAAACATCGTAATCCTCGTCCTTGCTCGGGTATCACCAACACTGGAGACGTCATCAACTTCTCCTTCAGCTCCTGGAATGCTTCCTTACAAGCTTCGCTCCACTCGAACTTGACGTTCTCCCTCGTCAGCTGACTCATCGGCACCGCGATCTGAGAGAAGTGCGAGATAAACTTTCGGTAATATCCTGCTAATCCCAGAAAGTTCCAGATCTCGAACACACTCTTGGGACTCTCCCAAGTCTTTACGGTCTCTACCTTTGCTGGATCTACCGAGATTCCTCCTTGGAGACACCACATGTCCAAGATACTGCACTTGAGTCAACCAAAACTCACACTTGCTCAGCTTAGCAAACAGCTGATGCTCCCGAAGAGTCTGAAGAACAATCCGCAGATGACGCTCATGCTCCTCCTCTGATGACGAAAAGATCAAGATATCGTCGATGAAGACTATCACGAACACTAGCAGATACGGTCGAAACACACGATTCATCAAGTCCATGAACATGGTTGGCGCGTTCGTCAAACCGAAAGGCATCACAACAAACTCGTACAAGCCATAATGCGTCCGAAAAGCTGTCTTTAGAATGTCCTCCTCTCGAATCCGCAACTGATGGTAACCCGACCTCAAATCGATTTTCGAAAAACACTTCGATCCCCTCAAAAGATCAAAGAGGTTGTCTATTCTAGGCAACATATACTTATTCTTAATAGTTACCTGGTTAAGCAGCCGGTAATCTATACACATCCTCATCGATCCATCCTTCTTTTTCACAAAGAGAGCAGGTGCGCCCCACGACGAGTTGCTCTAACGGATAAAGCCAAGACTAAAAAGCTCTTCTACCCGCGTAGCTAGCTCTCTCTGCTCTACCAGCGCCATCCTATAAGGTGCCATGGAAATTGGAGATGTTTCTAGCTGTAGGTCTATAACAAACTCTATCTCTCAGCGTGGAGGTAGCTCAGCCAACTAGTCAGGAAAAACATTCATAAACTCACACACCACTAGAGGAGTAACAAACTCTACACCACCTACATCTTCCCAACCCATGTTTGCCACCACACTACCGGGATAAGCCCTAAGGCCAGAGAAAGTGACTCTCATCCTTTCATAGGGTACCAACTTCTCCATAAACCTCTCACCGGTTGAGGAGACCCCACGAATTCTCCTCTGAGAGCAGTCTATCAAGACCTCAAAAACATACAACCAATCCATACCAAGGATGATGTCAAAGTCCGTCATTTCCAGAACCAGAAAATCATAGGACAACTCCACTCCGCTAATCTTCAAAACACAAGATCTACACTCTTGGTTTGCCAAAGCTTTCTTACCCAAAGGTGAAACTACCATTAGCGGGTTAACTACTTCTACCGGTTTCAATCCCAATCTAACACAACAAGTTCTAGAGATAAAGGAATGCGAAGCACCGGTATCAAACAACACTCGAGTCAAAAGACTCAAAAGATTGAGGGTACCTTCCATCACCTTGTTCTCCACCGGTTCTTCCTTCTGAGTCCCTATAGAGTAGACTCTCCCTTGAGGACGTCCTTGTCCTCTCCCTTGACAGTTCCGAGGTGGTCCGTTCCTCGGTGTCACTGAACCACTTGAAGCCTGCTGAGAACCTCTGCCGACAGACGGCTGCGCCATAGAGTAGGAAACTCCTACGCCTTGCGAAGGTGCCGACTTACCTTAAAAAGGACAATCCTTGAACAGGTGCCTGGTCTGCTGGTAGTGAAAGCACGCCTTCTCTCATCTGGATTGGCAGAACTTAGAAGTATGCCCAGGCTGATTGCAGGTGTAGTACACTACTGGCCGAGAGTCAGACCGACTTGACTGGCCCACACTAGGTTGGCTATTCTTGAAGAAGGGCCTCTTCTACTGGTTGAACCTCTTCTTCTTGTTGGAAGAAGGTTTCTGAGAGCTGTCAGTGCTCCGGTTGATGAAGTCTACCGCTTCCACCTTTGAAGCGCGCTCGATGATCTCCTCTAGAGTGTTGAACACTAAACCGGCCACTTGCTGCTGTAGGAAGGTCTAAGTCCAGTTCTCGAAGTGCTGGATCTTCTCCTCCTCATTGACTGCAATCCACAGCACAAACTGCATCAAGTCGATGTAGCGCATGGCATACTGTGCCACGGTGTCTGAACCTTGCTGGATATTGAGGAACTCTCTCATCCTCGCTTCCTTCACCGTCTTCGGAAAGTAACAGGCCAAAAAGGCTGCAGAGAACTCCTCCCAAGTCATCAGCTCGTGATTACGAACCAAGCTCTTCGCCTCCCACCATTCGTAGGCGTTCCCGTCAAGCTGATAAGTCACCAAAGTTACTCACAAATTGTCAGCGATCGCTAGGGTGTTGAGGATTCGGCTAATCTGAGTTAGCCAGTTCCTCGCAGCGCTAGGGTCTTCTGTTCCGAAAAGGTAGTCGGGTTCAGACGCTTGAATTCTTTGAGAGCCGAGGTGGCTCTCTCGTCTGGCGTTCGGATTGGCGGACGTTGCATGTTTCAGTTATCCGCTGAAATGCTTAAACCGCCGCTCGTATCGTCTCGTTAGGTAGGTTACGGGGTGGAAGACCAGTCCTCCTCCCACCAAAATTGGCTCTATTTGCCGTTGGGTCCTGACATCTGTTATTTACACTTGTAAATATCATTAACCAATTTTAAGATCTTTATTAAAGCAAAACACATAAGTTGCAATAATCTCATTAGAATTCATTTCAAACTTTCAAATACAAGTATAAGGCTTAGTAGGGTATGAAAACCCTTCAAAACTAGCAAAACTCAACCCTTACAAAAACAATCTCTCCTAAGCTCCAACAATACTAATCTAATTCCCTGAAAAAGATCCTGCCTCACCACCAAAGTAATAAAAGTTGTCCGGAACAGGTCTCAGACTTGTGTTCGAACACCCCACAAGTTAAACAGGGTATAATCCCTGGTCCTTCCTACATAAGGACAATTTGTCCTTGCACTCCCATGTCCGTGGAGTCCGCAAACTGGGCAAATGACACTGGGTGGATAGGGGCAAAATGTAAAGTTGTGCCCTGCCTGATTGCAGAGTTCACACATATACTCTGGATACTCGTCCAAGGGTGGAGTAGCCGGGACATACTCAGGTGAACCGCTCTCCCCCGCTGACTCCTCAGGAATCGGGATATCTCCCTCTTCCTCCACAGGCTCAGCACCCACATGGTACTCCGGGGATGCTACTTCTATCTCCTCTCCAGGTGCAACCTCATCAAAGTTGGGCATACTTGAATCATCTGAAGAATCTATGACGATGGGGTCGCTAGGGGTCTCCTGGAAATACTCTTTATTGCCTGACATATCTGTATCACCAAAGAAGAATATGTCAAAAACAATAGCAACACTAAGGCAAAAACAAGCTCTAACTAGGTAGTAACCCATCACAGTCCTAGAGTTTGAGCCTACGCTCTGATACCAAGCAGTCATAGCCCCGACCCGAAGGGTGGGCCCAGGACGCAACTGATTTTTTTTTTTTTTTTTAAAGATAAGTAAACTAAACCACAAGCATTCATACTGGGCCGGATCAACAGTTAGGCCCAGCGGTTACACATTAGCCCATCATGTGGACTCAAACATGTACCATATGCTTCCCCCATAAAATAGACATAACAACATCAATACATAACATGCTCAAATCAAATCCAACATTGATTAATACAAAGCATAAGAAAGTCAACCATTGATTCAACATTCGAAACATTGTCTAAAAGGCAACATAGCCTATTACATCAGATTAACACAAATTAAGTACCGCATACGGTACTTAATAAAAGTCAACGGTTCCAAGAACCAACAGGAAACGATCGGGGCATTCCCCTCTAGAGGAATCCCAAAACACCGGTTCCAAGAACCAACAGGAAACGATCGGGGCATTCCCCTCTGGGGGAATCCCAAAACACTACTTTAGCTTAATCGCCCTAAGCCTGAAAGAGAGGGTCCTCCTCCTCTGGATCACCTCCTGAAAGGTGAGTGGTGTGAGCTAACCAGCCCAGTGAAGGAAATATAACAATGCACATTAAGTACATATAAAACAGGTTAGCAACAGTTCAATATCACATGCTTGATAACAATAAGTATAATCTCAAGTAATATATCAACATCATGAAACCACTGCCATTATCCACCGTAACACCTGTCGACTATACTGAGACCAGTATTAAGTCCCGACACGGTCAAAATACATCCTTGCAAGTACATCTCCGGCTCTAACTTAGCCGCTACTGACACCCTCAAGTCAACAACTGACGACAGCATGGTCCGCCCATGGTCCAGTAGACATAAACCATCTCTCATATGGCCGATATTGATTCAATAGCCCAGGTACGTCGGAAGCAGTCTTACATACTCATACGATCAACATCGTAATATTTCAATCAACATCAGCACTCTTACCATAGTGCATCGTGTATAGGCACATGAGTGAGTTCATCAAAATTGAAACCACTCATTGCTCAATATTTATCTCATCATAAAACCTGTTTACAAAATCTGCAGAGTTAAGTTCCCTCATCGTGATCGTGTGGTTACGCGGTCTCTGTCCAAACAACACACAAGTGCACAATCAATATACATAATAAATACGTAGTATTTGGAAATCATACATTTTCCCACAAAATATACAGGGTTCATGGAAATGAATCTCCTACTTGGTTTCTATCCTTTTTAAATCATCCTACAAGATAATAATATAATAAAAAGGGCTCAGTCCAAAACTCATATTGTCTTCTGGGCATTGACCAGATTGACTTATTGAGTTAGGTCTAGATCCTCGGGTCACTTCTCGGTTGTCTTCTGGATAGGACCAGAGCTGACATTTTGAGTAGGCCTCGAGGTCACTCAGTGTCCGACTATAGTATCAGTCCTGAAAGTGAATCACTCAGTTCCCGACCAATAGGGTCGGCCTGAAAGCAGATACAATAGTATTTACACTATAAATAATAAGAGAAAAGGGGTTAGTACAATTTTAATTAACAAGGGGTTATAAATCATCACAAATAATCAAACACATTAATAATAATCAGGATTAGACAAAAACAATAGTCAAACAATATTTTATCATTAAAAAAAATGGGTCGCTCGAACATCACCTCGGAACTGGGTATAGTGGCTTCGGATCATCCGAACCACACTAGACTAAGTTACTGGCCTCGGAACATGGGCCTGACTTCTGATCGTCCGAAGACTGGGTCTCGGACCTTCCGAAGTCCATCCGAACCGATAAAACAGAAAACAGTAAGTCTCGATGGGTCTGCAAGGTCGGAACGTCCGTGGTCTAGGCTCGGAACGTCAAAGAGGGTTCGGTCCTTCCGAGCCTGGCTCGGTCCTTCCAAGCTCGGCTCGGTGCGTCCGAAGGGTCTGGCTCGCCTCGGTCGTAACTGGGCTTCGGGTGAAGCTCGGAACATCCGAGGGTCACGGCTCGGACCGTCCGAAGGTTCGGACCATCCGAAGATCGGCTCTCGGACCTTCCGAGAGTCGTCTTCCCCAACTGTCTGCACTAGCAGACAGTCACGGCGAAAAAACAGTGAAATGCGATTCCAGAAAGGGAGGGCTTCCCGGACTCGGTTTTCATATCCATCTGGTTTGATGGACTCCTCTGGGAGTCCTCTTTCCATAGGGAATGGTTTGGAGCTCAGAAGCTCACTGGGCCATCCGATCTTAAAGGTAAATCCTCACGGTACATGAAACCCATGGTTTTCCTTAGATTTTAAAACTGGTTTTTCTCTATCAAAACAGGGTCAAATTTGGTTTTGTTTGATTCTAAACCGGTTAGAATTGAAAGAGGAATGCAATGGATGCCTTCACTTCGGTTCTGGGCTGAAATTCAGATTTTTGAAAATCTCCTTAAGCTTCGGTTTGTAAACAGGCAACGGCAAGGGGTCTCGGTCGGGTTTAACAGAGAGTAGAGAGAAGAGAAGAAATGCAGAATTTTGCTGGGAGTGAAGACTGAAGCTCAGGCCTGAATTTATAGGAATTCAGCCGAGGAGAGATGTCGGAATTCAGCTGCGGCGATGGGACGAGACACGAGAGATCTCATCATTGCCGAAATCCGGCCGAACAGCAGTGCATGCACCTGCATGGTGTGTGCACATTTTCTGCTGTTTGCAGATCAGCCCTCCACTATTTTCCAAATTGCAGATAAGTCCCGGTTTTAATAAAAATTGATTTAAAACTAAAAGTGATAATTTAAAAACTCAAAAACCTGATTCCAACCTTACAGATAGGTTGGGTTTTGAAAACCTTGGTCACCATAAAAATTTCAGATTTTATCTCTTATTAAAAATCATTTATTTAAATAAAACTCATAAATTTACACTATTTACTTAAATAAACAATTGTAAAAATAACCAATTTGTAAATCTTATTTTGAAGTGAAATGAAATAACTAGACCATTCTTAAAATGTTCTAACACCAAATATCATTTTCAAAATTTATCTCTTTTCTGAAATTATTTAAAATAATTAAAACCCCCTTTCGGGGTTTTGACGGGCGGGATTTAAATTCCATTTTCTGAAAATAAATTAATTTTAAAAATAAAAAATGCAAATCCTTCTTTAAGGAGAATATTATCCACCAATAATATTCACATATCAACAATATTTTTAAAAAAATATATAACAAGTGGTAAATTACCAAAATACCCCTCTAGTTGGACGGGCTGGATCTCTGAGCTTACGAGCTCGGATAGGGCCACACTTGGGCTTCCCTCGAAGCCTTAGCCGAAATCCTCGAGATTAACCTGCCTAAACAGGAATTATTAAGCTAAAACACGCTTAATCTGGGGCAGGGTATTACACTTCTTTATTCTAGCACGAGGCCTTTTAAAAGTAACAGTGAGTTGGCTCGCTAATTGAAAGTTGTGCGGGCCTTGCATGAGGCCTAGAGAGGATAATATCATACTAGCGGGATAGGTCGTTACACAGAATAAGGTAGCAGACACCCTCAACCGTAGTGCAAACTTGTTGGCAAGTCTAAGGACACAAGTGGTGGGTTTTGATTCTTTAGTAGACGTGTATGATCAGGATGCATATTTCAGCCAGATATGGACCGATGTACAGAATGGCCCTAAGAATGGATTCCATATCTCTAATGGTTTCTTATTTAAGGGTTCAAGACTTTGTGTGCCAGTTACCTCTCTTTGAGAAAAATTGATACATGAGATTCATGGTGGTAGATTAGTAGGTTACTTCGGACGAGATAAGACATTGACAAGCGTTAGAAACAAGATTCTATTGGCCAAAGTTGAAGAAAAGGTGATTAAATGTGTCAGAAAATGTCATGTATGCCAAACGTCTAAAGACTCAACTCAAAATTCATGCCTTTACACGTCTCTTCCAGTTTCATCAGGCGTGTGGTAGGATATATCTATGGACTTTGTTTTGGGCCTCCCACGGACCCAGGCAGGCTTTGACTCCATATTTGTGGTGGCGGGACTTTTTTTCCAAGATGTCACACTTCATCCCATGCAAGAAGTTCGCAGATGCATCACACGTGATCTGAAGCCTTATCATGATGATGAGCCTCTCTAGATAGACGAACAACAAAACTCGAGGTCAAGTTCGCCTCAGCTAGGGGGAGATGATGAGGGCATTCAGCCTATATAGCCTAATGATCCACAATCAGACTCCTCTTCAGTTAGCCTTGATCGAGTAAAGCAGATTGCTATTGTAGTAACCCGACCCGTTAAATTAGAAAAATAACAAATTTTTAGAGTTATTAACTCGGTTTTGTGACCGGTTAATATGATAGGGTACGGAAAGAGCTTCTTGAAAAGGGATTATGTGACCAGATCAGAGCTCGTTTGCTTAGTGATTCAACCCGGCGAAGTTCGGAGGGCATTTTAGACATTACCTAAATGTCTTTTGTTTTACATAATAAATCATAAATAGTGTCTTATAGACCTCTTGAGTGTGAAAGACCACTCTTCTGATATATTCAGACCTTGAAATTCACACACATATTAAGCTTTTGAGTACGCTACTCAATGGTATTTTCATAATTTTACGAGTATTCCTCGAAACGTGTATTTTACATATGCTTTTATCTAAAAGTCCCGATTTTTAAGATACCCCGAATTCCGAAAATTAGCAAACTCAGATCACATATTTAGAATGTCGAAAAGGTATTTTAAACACTAGTTTCGAAGTGTCAAAATCACGGTGATTATAAGCCGTCTGTTTTATTAAAACATTGACATTGTGAAAAATACCCTATTTTTGGTGTCAAAACAAAAAGTGAATGTTCCACCGCAAGTAAACCCGATGTTCTCAACACACCTGTGGTGTCGAATTTTCACGAGTTAAGGTCTAATATAGACGAACAGAAAAAGGGTAAGTAACAGTAATTTTTACTGTTACTTGAAGATAAGATTTTTTAATATTTTCTGCCGACACTACTAACAGATAAGATTTTTTCAACCTTCTGCCGACACAACAAAGGGTCAGGGATCATCCAGTAGTTTTCAATAGTGTTTTGCAAAACACTATAAATAGGTGCATTCGGTCTCAATTAAAAATCACAAATTTATGAAGTTTTTTTCTCAGTTTTTCATTTTTCTCTACTGCTAGACATTTACTGTTGCCCCAAGCGGTTGTCTTAATTTTTTCAGAAGATTTCTGTAAGTGTTTATTTTAAGTTAATATCTCATTAAGACGAAGTTAGATATTTAATTTCATCAAAAAATGACTTACGGTTTGCTTTATAAAAATCGGAGAAGAAAATACAAAAATGGAAAAAATCTGTTCATGAACAGTGATTTGCAGCGCACTGTGCAGGCCCTAAAGGGCATTTTTGTAATTTGGTAATTCAGATGAACAGTGCCCCGCGAACAGTAATTTTCGGTGAACAGTGCTCGTGAACAGTAATTTTCGGTGAACAGTGCCCATGAACAATATTTTTCGATGAATAGTGCCTAGGGGCATTTTGGTAATTTTGGATATTTTCGGGGGGCAAAAACGTAATTTTTGAAAAAATTTAAAAATGAATTTTATATTATTTTAGTTTAAAAATATTTGTTTTAGACCACCTGGGGGTTTATTTTTACCCATATTAGGCTCGGAGGTAAAATCGTAATTTTTACAAAATTTCAAGAAAACTCTATAAATGTATTGTCATGATATTCCAAACGCTTAGGAGTATAAATTATGGCTATATAGTGTTATTATACGTTGTATTTACACTGTTTTCCGTTTTAAACAGATTACTAAAAAACATTCGCCAACCGAAGGTGAGGAGATTCAACCACACTATGTGTTTACTAAAATGCATCTCATTTTGCATTCAATACAATGTTTCTTTCACCATTATCCCTACGGCAATACGTGGATATCCGTGGTCATCTTTATTGACGGAAATGATGTAATGGGATTAGAATGCGATACCGACACTGTTCACACGTAAAGAGGTGGATTATGAGTTTCTACATATGAAAAGTGAACTTGAGAGTGTTTCGGGATGTTGAGATCTAGCCATCCTAAAACGGAGTACGGAACTCACTTATTCCTAGAGACTAATTGGTATTGTGATATGGGTGATCTGATGATAGATTAGGTATCCAACAGTGATTCTGATAGGAATATGCATTTTGTGTATAACTGATGTATTGCAGAATAATTAATCTATATAATAAATGATGAGTATAAGGTAGATGTACCCGATTGGAGAAAACCGTAACACTTTGTGTTATAATATAACCCGTTGGCAGGCTTTTAATTTGTGTTTAGCTTTTCAGCATATTATATACTGATTGCTGATATTTGTATTATGATTCCATGCGGGAGGTCTTAGGAATCTATGTTAGCTGAGTGAGGTTATTATAATCATATGTGTGAGAGATATTATGTGGGTTGACAATTATGTTTAAATCCATGTGTTGATGTGCATATTGATTGGTGTACTGTGCATATCAAATTACCTCACACCAATGAATGAAGTACATAGCTCGTGGAGGGCACTGGTACGAGGTATATTTAAAATACGGACTGTGTGACGCATTGAGTATGAATTTGCCGGCGGTGTAGGAAACGTATTACTCGCAGTTAGGGGAGAACCGTAGACGTCGTTTGGCGGGGGCATCTTTTTTGAGAAATGAAGTACATTTCATGGTAGATAACTGTATTGACATTATCCTAATGATTTCTGAGTGTATAAACTGTTATTTGATAACATGTCTATTATGTTGATAATATGCTTTATTATCCAAAACTTGCTGTTGTTTTCTCTTCATTGAGTTTGTAAAACTCACACCGCTTATAAAACAGGAAACCCGAAGGATGAAGGACAGGAGGATCTTCAGCTGTAGTTTAGGGTGGAGACCCTTTAGCTATCTATCAAAATGTTGAGATTTTATGTTTAACTTAATAGACATTGTACGTATGAACATGCAATGTAATAAACCCTTTATGGTGTTCGTTTAAAACACTGTAGGATATAATAAAGTTTACTTCGATTCTGATGTGCAATTCTGATGTTGATGAGATCGATTGATAATAAATGTTAGGTAGATCATGTGTGACATTTTCTATTTGAACTTTCTTAAGAGGTTAAGTTATAGATTACATGTTGGTTAGTAGTGTATCCACATACTATGTCATGCCCCGACTTGAAGGGTGGGCCCGGAACGCGACTTAATTTTTTTTTTTTGAAAGATAAACTAAACCAACTCACAAGTATTCTAACTGGGCCAAATCAACAGTTAGGCCCAGAGGTCAAACATGATCCCAACATGTGGACTCAAACATATACCATAACTCTACCCCACATAAGAGACATAACAATAACATTAACACATAACATAATCACATCAAATCCAACATTGATTATTACAAAAACATTGTTTCAAGCCATTACAGAGGCAACAAGGCTTAGTACATCAAATTAACACAAATTAAGTACCACATCCGGTACTTAATAAAAGTCAACGGTTCCAAGAACCAACAAGAAAAGATCAGGGCATTCCCCTCCGGGGGAATCTCAAAACACTGCTTCAGCTTATCCACCCTAAGATTAATAAAGAGGGTCCTCCTCCTCGGGTTCATCGCCTGAAAGGTGAGTGGAGTAAGCTAACTAGCACAGTGAAGGAAATATAACAATACAGTTTAAGTAAAATAACAGGTTAACAATAGTTCAATAATATTACATGCTTGATAACAATAAGCATAATCTCATATAAATCATCAACATCATCAAATACTGCTATCATCCACCGTAACGCATGCCGACTACGCTGAGACTAGTATTAAGTCCCGACATGGTCAAAATACATCATTACAAGTATATCTCCGGCTCTGACTTAGCCGATACTGACACCCTCAAGTCAGCAACTGATGACATCATAGTCCGCCCATGGTCCAGTAGACATAAACCATCTCCCATATGGACGATATTGACTCAATAGCCCAGGTACGTGCAAGCAGTCTTACATACTCATACGATCAATATCGTAATATCACAATCATCATCAACACTCTTACCATAGTGCATCATGTCTAGTGTAATACCCTGCCCCAGATTAGGCGAGTTTTCTCTCGTTAATCATGTTTAACTGGTTGATCTTGAGATTTTTGGTTAGGGCTTCGAGGAAAGCCCAAGTTTGGCCCGATCTGAGCCTGAAAACTCAGTGATTCAGCTCGTCGAGCTGGAGGGGCATTTTGGTAATTTACCACTTGTTATGTATATTTTTATAAATTGTGTGATTTTGTGAATATTATTGGTGAATAATATTTTCCTTAATTAAGGATTTGCATTTCTGATTTTGAAATAAAATTATTTTCAGAAAATGATATTTAAATATCGCCCGTCAAAACCCCGAAAGGGAGTATTAATTATTTTAAAGGGTTTTGAAAATGAAATAAATTTTGAAATTAGTATTTTATGGTAGACCATTTTAAGAATGGTCTAGTTATTTCATTTCACTTCAAAATAAGATTTACAAATTAGTTTTTTTTACATTTGTTTAATTAAGTAATTATGGGTAAAATATGAATTTTATTTAAATAAATGATTTTTAATAAGAGATAAAATCTGAAAATTTTATGGTGATTAAGATTTTTAAAACCCAACCTATCCGTAAGGTTGGATTAAATTTTTGAGCTTTTAAAATTATTTTTTTAGTTAAAAATCTAATTTTTATCAAAATGAGGCCCTTTTTGCAAAAATGGAAAACTTGAAGGGCTGATTTGCAAACAGCAGAAAACCTGCTGTTACTGTAGCACAATCAGCCGCATGCGGCAGACCCCTGCTGCCCGATTTTCCGGCGATTTTCCGACGTCCCGTCCCATCGCGCATGCGCCGGATTTTCCGGCCTAAAATCCTATATAAACCGGCTCAATTTCGGTTCTCACTCCCACTCCTTCTCTGCTCTTTAAGCTCTCTTTTTCCGGCCGGCCAACCCTCTGCTTTTTTTTTTCTCAACCTGCAACTTAGAGGAGATTTTCAGAAAAAAATCCGGATTTCAGCCCAGAAACTCAATCCAAGGTAACCACTGCACTCCCCTTTCAATTTTGACCGATTTGGATTAAAAAAATTTTGAATTTGGCTCTGATTTCAGTGAGAAAATCGATTTCAAAAATTTAGGAAAAATTTTAGGGTTCCTCGTATCAGTGAGCTTCTGGTGTTAAGATCGGATGGCTCACTAAGTTTCAAAGCTCCAAACTTCTTCCTGTGGAAAGAAGACTCCCGGACGAATCCATCGGACCGGTCAGATGTAAAAATCGAGTATAGAAAATAGTCCTTTTGCCATTTTCGGTTTTACTGTTCACCGGCCGTTCACTGTCTGTTGCAGACAGTGAACGGGGAAGAAGAAGAAGGAAAAAAAATATATATTATTATTTTATTAAAAAAAATATTTTTTTTATTTGATATTATGGTTGCTCATATTTTCAAATGTTGGTTCCCATCGAAAAAAAAATGAATAAATAATTAAATAATTAAATATTATCATTTTATTCCAAAAAAAAAAAAAAATTATTTGAGAATATAGTTGCTTATGATTTCAAATATTGGTTCCCATCGAAGAAAAAAAAACTGAATAAATAATTAAATAATTAAATATTATTATTTTATTCAAAAAAAAAAATATTATTTCGTTAGATTATGTGATGTGATAATTTATATCCCCCCTTATTAATTAAAATTGTACTAACTCATTTTCCTCTTATTATTTATAGTGTAAATATTATTGTATCCGCTTTCAGTCCGACATTAGTCGGGAACTGAGTGATTCACTTTCAGGCCGGCACTATAGTCGGGCACTGGGTGACCTCGAGGCCTACTCAAAATGTCAACTCTGGTCCTATCCAGAAGACAACCGAGAAGTGACCCGAGGATCTAGACCTCACTCAATAAGTCAATCTGGTCAATGCCCAGAAGACAATATGAGTTTTGGACTGAGCCCTTTTTATTATCTTTGATATTACGATGTTGACCGTATGTGTATGTAAGACTGCTTCCACGTACCTGGGCTATTGAACCAATATCGGCCATATGAGAGATGGTTTATGTCTACTGGACCATGGGCGGACCATGTTGTCGTCAGTTGCTGACTTGAGGGTGTCAGCATCGGCTAAGTTTAAGAGCCGGAGATGTACTTGCAAGGATGTATTTTGACGGTGTCGGGACTTAATACTGGTCTCAGTGTAGTCGGCAGGCGTTACGGTGGATAATGGTAGTGATTGATAGTTGATGATGTTATTATCTTATTTGAGATTATGCTTACTGTTATCAAGCATGAAATATTAACTGTTGTTAACCTGTTTTACTATTTGCTTAATGTGCATTGTTAATTATCATTCACTGGGCTAGTTAGCTCACACCACTCACCTTTCAGGCGATGAACCCGAGGAGGAGGACCCTCTCTTTCAGGCTTAGGGCGTTTGAGCTAAAGCAGTGTTTTGGGATTCCCCCGGAGAGGAATGCCCTGATCTTTTCTGTTGGTTCTTGGAACCGTTGTCTTTTAATTAAGTACCGGATGTGGTACTTAATTTATGATTAAATGTTGTAATCGGCTATGTTGCCATTTGAGACAATATTATGAATGATTAATCAATATTTTGAAATGATGAATTAATGGTTGATCTTGTTTACTCTATGTGTTGTTATTGCTTTGTCTATGGGGCAGGCATATGGTACATGTTTGAGTCCACTTAACGGGCTGATGTGTAACCGCTGGGCCTAACTGTTGATCCGGCCCAGTAAGAATGCTTGTGGTTTAGTTTATCTTTCAAAAAAAAAAAAAACCAGTCGCGTTCCGGGCCCACCGGTCGGGTCGGGGCGTGACATCTAGGCACATGAGTGGGTTCATCAAAACTGAAACCACTCATTGCTCAATACTCATCTCATCATAAAACCTGTTTACAAAATCTGCAGAGTTAAGTTCCCTCACCGTGATTTGTGGTTTACGCGGTCTTTATTCAAACAACACACAAGTGCACAATCAATATACATAACAAATACGTATACATGCATAGTATTTGGAAATCATACGTTTTCCCACAAAATAGCCAGGGTTCATGGAATTGAGTCTCCTACTTGGTTTCTATCCTTTTTAAATTATCATAATCCACAATATAATAGTAGAAAGGGGCTCAGTCCAAAACTCATATTGTCTTCTGGGCATTGACCAGATTGACTTATTGAGTTAGGTCTAGATCCTCGGGTCACTTCTCGGTTGTTTTCTGGATAAGACCAGATCTGACATTTTGGTTAGGCCTCGAGGTCATCCAGTGCTCGACTATCGTGTCGACTTGAAAGTGAATCACTCAGTGCCCGACCAATAAGGTCGGCCTGGAAGCAGATACAATAGTATTTACACTATAAATAATAAGAAAAAAGGGGTTAGTACAGTTTTAATTAACAAGGGAGTAATAAACATAGCACATCATAATCACATCAAATATTAATCAAAATTAGACAAAAACAAAAATCAAATAATATTTTATCACTTAAAAAAATTGAGTCCCTCGGAATATACCTCGGAACCGGGTACAGTGGCTTCGGATCATCCGAACCACACCTAATCTAAGTCACTGACCTCGGAACATGGGTCTGACTTCGGATCGTCCGAAGGTTGGGTCTCGGGCCTTCCGAAGTCCATCCGAACCTTTTAAAACAGAGAAAACAGTCTCGGTGGGTTTGTATGCCTCGGAACGTCGGAAGTCTGGGTTCGGAACGTCCGAGTGGGTTCGATCCTTCCGAGCTCGGCTCGGTGCGTCCGAAAGGGTCTGGCCTGCTTCGGGCGTAACTGGGCTTCGGGTGAAGCTCGGAACGTCCGAGGGTCACTGCTCGGACAGTCCGAAGATCGGCTCTCGGACCTTCCGAGAGTCGTCTTCCTCACTGTCTGCACCAGCAGACAGTGACGGCAGTCGGACAGTGAAATGCGACTCCGGAAAGGGAGGGCTTCCCGGACTCGGTTTTCACATTCAGCCGGTCTGATGGACTCCTCTGGGAGTCCTCTTTCTATAGGGAGAGGTTTGGAGCTCAGAAGCTCACTGGGCCATCCGATTTAAACAGCAAAACCTCACGGGTACAGGGTAACCCATGGTTTTCCTTAGATTTTGAAATGTTTTTTCTTACTGAAAAGAGGGTCAAATTCGGTTTTATTTGATTTAAAACAGATTGGAATTTGAAGAGGAATGCATTGGATACCTTTACTTTGGTTCCTAGCTTGAAAATCCGAAATTTGAAATCCTTTCCTTTAAGCTTACGGTCACTGTAAAGTCTGGAAGAACAGAGGCTAGGACAGGGGTCTCGGCTGGTTTTCAAAGAGAGCAAAGACAGGGAGGGAAAGCAGAAGATTTGCTGGGAGTTGCGGACTGATGGCTCAGTCGGTTTTTATAAGAAAATCGCAGGAAGGGACGGTCGGGTGGCCATTGCATGCTTCTGCATGCAGGCGCCGCTGACGTTTACAACAGTAAACGGTTTTATGGTTGCAAATAAGTCCTCAGCAAGTTTTGGCTTTGCAAAACAGTCCTTGGGTTTAATAAAAGCCGATTTTACACTAAAGGCAATAATTTAAAAACTCAAAAACTGAATCCAACCTTACAGATAGGTTGGGTTTTGAAAACCTTGGTCACCATAAAAATTTTAGATTTTAGATCTTAATAAAAATCATTTATTTAAATAAAAATTCATATTTTACCATTATTTACTTAAATAAACAAACATAAAAATAACCAATTTATAGATCTCATTTTGAGGTGAAATGAAATAACTAGACCATTCTTAAAATGATCTAACATAAAATACCAGTTTCAAAATTTATTTTATCTCCAAAACTCTTTAAAATAATTAATACTCCCTTTCGGGGTTTTGACAGGGCGAATTTTAAATATCAGTTTATGAAAATAAATTCATTTTAAAATCAGAAATGCAAATCCTTTATTAAGGAGAATATTATCCACCAATAATATTCACATAACAACATAATTTATAAAAATAAACATAACAAGCGGTAAATTACCAAAATGCCCCTCCAGCCGAACGAGCTGAATCACTGAGCTCACGAGTTCGGATTGGGCCACAACTGGGCTTCCCTCGAAGCCCTAACCGTAATCCTCGAGATTAACCGGTTAAACAGGATTATTAAGCTAAAACACGTCTAATCTCGGGCAGGGTATTACATACTATGCGTCGAGGTGAAATTGTCGAGGTTTTGGGTTTTAAGCGGGCCCATGGTGGCCCCTCCATCTGCATGGGATTTTTACCTGCTAGATATGACTGGGTCCGAGGCTGCCAAATATTAGATCCAAACTTAGTCATAAGAGATGTTAAAGTCCATAAGATGATTTCCGCAAAGGCTCAATGTTGTGTTTAAAAAAAAAACCTCACATCAGTAGGCCTGGAGGGTTGGGGCATGACAGCTATGACTTATATGGAGTATTTTGATCGTGGGCACCTCAGTTAGACTCTGTCTAATAAATCTACTCATTTAGTTAGATGGGACCCAATTAAGCAAAGTGGGCTCGACCAGCTTGTTAAGGCCCAAGCCCAATTACAAATTCATCCAAGCCTCATCCAATTGCAAACATGGACACTTGTCAACACCAGAGAGGACCCTCCTTTGCAAGTGGCGTGTGAAACAAGAAAAGAAAAGAGGTGGAAGTTGCTTGGAAGGAAAGGAGGTGACAACATTCCCAATTTAGAAAGGGGGTGGGCGAATTTTCCATGTGGCTTCCCCACTTTGGCCATTTGCAACCCCACTTGCCTTCTTCACCTACTTAGTTTATTTATCTTTTAATCTTAACATAGGTTATTTTTAGATCATATGTGTAAGGTGAAGGTTAAATAGTCTAAATAAGGCTACATTTTATCCTTAGTTTCATTCTATTTTTAGAATTTCTTAGAAGACAATTGCCACCATGGTGTGGTCGACCAAGGCACTGCAATTGCCTCTTTTAGTTGTATTTTCCTCTACATATACTCTATGTACTCTATACAAAAATCACACATTGGAATCATATTTGAAGTTTATTTTGAGAGAGGATTTCTCTTGGACTCTTAGGAGTTCATGAAGATAGGAGGATTCCAATTTTCACCCATAGCAAGTAAGTACCAATGCATTATTGAATTCAATTAGTTTTATAATTTTTCTTGCTTAGGTATATGATTTGTTCGAATTTTATCATGTCTCTCTTTTAATTGTTTATCCTATATTCTACATCTTATTCAATTGAAGAGGTCTAATCCAAGAAAACCATAAACTAATTCAAATTCCTGGGAAACTTGTGCAATCGGTTTGGAAATTTTTTGAGCAATTTCTTAGTAAGAAATAATCCTTTTACGAATACGTAATCGACTGCGTGGGTCTTTCAGAGACCATACTCTGAAAACAACAAGCCTACATGCGAATTCATACAATTCGACCCTAGGCCTACATCAAGAGGGCAAAGGAAGATGAAAAGGAGAAGAAGATGTTTGATTTCCATGAATTTGCCAACAGCTACTTCTTTTTCTTTCTCATTTTTCATTTTAGTGTTTCCAAGATATCTTTTTTTTTTTGAAATCGATCCCTCTTGTGGATTTTTTTAATGGCCTACCCGCGTCCCATTCAATTGAGTGCGATGAGGGTCGGGATTCTAAGCTCCTCATGGACTATCTACTTAGTTTTAATGAACATTGCCACAATTGGGAATTGTTAGCATTTTTGCAACTAGTTTCTCTAAAATGGAATCCTAACCTACGGATATAGAGCAACCAAGTCAAAAAGGATTTTTATAGAACATTTTGATAGACCTTATTCTAACCATTAGATTTGATGGTCATTTTTTCATTTTGAATTGATATGTTTAAATTGTTCTTTTTTCTAAGTTTAAATTAAATACAATTGAGTCCATGCCCATTTTAACCCTCATTAACCGGTAGTATGGAATAAGAATACTGTATTTATCTAGAAGAACCAAAATAGGGTGTCTGCACATGCAAGGTCCTCAGAATATTCATAATATAGTGAACTAATAATTAAGATTTTAAGTGTGCTTGCCCTATCAGCAGTGCTAGGTTCATCAATTGATTTTGCTAGGATATCATTAGAAAATGTGCATTTTGTGGGAACGATTTTCATAGTCAACTTTGATATCCTAGTAGATCTCCAAACAGAGAATCACCCTTAATACACTTTTATGCTCAAAATAAATTTGATTAATCATGAAGACTTCCTTGGAACAGTTCTCATGAGAATTTTGGTGTATAGAGTCTAGAGTAGACCTAATGGATTGAATCACCCCTCACATCCATCTATTCTCCATAAATTGTGCCCGTATGCAATTTGACACCAATTTAAATTTTGAAGCCCGTTGATCTAACCCGATGAATTTTCAGCATTAGATAAATATAATATTTTGAAGGGCATAAAAAACATAGTTTCTCTTATACAATCAATATGAGTTTTTATATGCATATATACAAGCCAAAGCCCTTCAAACTCACTTATTCATATAAGCATAGGTGACATCTATTGGTCATTCTCAAGAAAGTCTCATGAGAATTGTTTTTAAATTTTCTTTTTCAGCAGTCATAAAAGAAATTCATTAAAGAATAAAGAAAATTCAGATACAGAAGAGGGTGTAAAAGAATTAGACCACACGAAAGGTGAAAGAAGTAGAAAAGAAAGACTACACAACAAAGAAAATTAGATGAAAAAACGCCCTCCCAATTATTGTAAACTCCCAATTTCGCGAAATACTCCACCACGCCATTAGCTGATCTCCCGATTTTTGCAAAAGATACTCACATCCTTTTAGCCACCTCTCTCACCTCCCTAACCACGTTGGTCAATCTCCAAGGTGGGTTCTTCAATCCTGAAGCCTATTTGAATGCATTTGCCAAGTCCCCTTTCAATAATCACATTACCTTGACCAAAATCCTTCTAAATTATAAGAGATTTTCTGATGCTAAGAATTTCTACTTCATTTAAGTCCTTGATGCCAACCTATTCATTGAACATTAAAGTGGTTTCTCCCATATGATTTTTAAGAACTCCACCAATACCTGTTGGCCCCAATTTTCCTTTGGATGCACCATCTATGTTAAACTTCCAAGTATCCTGTTGAGGAGGACTCCATTTCTCTGTCACCTTTGCCCCTTCTGGCTTTGGAACCTCATGCAACCTTCCCAAGATACCATGAGATTGCTGATTTTAAGCCCTTTAAATTTTGGTCCGCTAACAATCATACAAACCATCTCCATTTTGCTTTTTGGAATAGATCAATTTCAAAGGATGAAATACCTTCAAAAGTATTGCATTCCTTTTCTTCCACAGGGTCCAAAGAATCACTTCCGGAAGCAAATGCCAAGCACATTTCAGTTTAGGTTTCAGTCTTGAGAGATACCAAGAATCAAAAGATTGAACACAAGTATTTGCATGAACCCAAGGAATACCCATGAAGTTGCTGAATTTTGTCCACAAACCTCTTGCCACTTCACAATTAACAAACAAATGATTTACATCTTCTGTAGAGGATTCATAGAGAATACAGTTGAGATCGCCCTCATCTCTTAGCATGCCTCTTCTATTCAATTCTACCTTTGTCAAAATCAGTTTCCTTAAGGACACACCAAACAAAAAATTAAAGATCCTTTTTATATCATGAATATTTTGACAGTGGACACGATTCCGCACATGTCTCTAGGTGCAAATTCTAGCATTTAGTGTAATGGCTTCAGACATTGAGTCCCTAAATGTAATGATCTGACCCAGAGTAGTGGGTCAATCGAATCGTGTAAAACTAAAATAGTAAATAGGTCTCTTGATTATGTTTGTGTGAAATCGTGTGTTATTTTATGTTACTTCAAATTGTTTAAAATAAAAATAAATAAGCACACAAAACCTAAAATTTAATTAATATAGGTTCCCCAATACACACGTCTTTTCCTTAATTAGAAATTTATGAATTTATCTGCTTCAAATTAAAATTAAGTAAATGGAAAATAAGTTGTCAACTTAGACTTTTAAATTCCCCTAAGTTAGAATTTCAATTAGAAATATTCTATAAAAAATTTAAAATCAATAAATTAAAGGGACCCACCTTCCTTGCTTCGAATTTAATATGAAATTAGTCTCATAAGATGCCTTCATATTAAGATAATCTAGTAGGGTGTATTTTTAAAATACACTTATGTTAATAAGTATTATCCAAAATCGTGTGGACCCTTAAGACCCACACCTCTTTTTATATTTCCCTAAATTTCCCTTTATTTCCCCAAATCCCTAAACTCCCGATGGAAAGAATCCCAATCCCACCGTATCCCTCAAGGGATTTCCAAAATTGATCCATTTCCCCTCTTTTCCTTTCCCAAATACGATTCCTCCCTTTCTTTCATTGTCAAAATCGACAACAAATCCCCAGCCTTCTCACCGACCCTTCTTCCTTTTAAACCCATGCGATGGCAACCGATTTCTTCTCCCAATATCGATTCCCATCAAGTGACTGCAGGATCTCGACATCTCCTTTTCCTCTCTTCGGCGAACTCCAACCTTCTACAGTCTAAAATCCATACCAGGTATGCCTCATCCTTCTTTATTTCCTTTTCCTCTGCTTTGTCTCCCCTTTTCCGTTGCTGCCCACCTTGAAGACTATCTTCCTGGGGCTGATTCAGTGGTCCCATTCATTGTCACTCTTCAATGTTAAAGTTATGTGATCTTTGCCCTCTTCCTCTCCTAGTCACTTAATTACTCCCTTCATTCCATCAACATGCATTTGTGTCATTAACCCACACATGCATGTAAACCATAGTTTGAAAAGAGAGTCTGGCTTTCTAAGTAGGTTTCTTTTTATTAATTGCAAATTATTCAATTGAACACTACAGAGAATTGAAAATATATAATATTATTTCAAATGATTTTATTAATCATTGTTTTTTATTAAACTACTCCATGATTTAGATCCTTACAAAATTTTATAAAAAAAATTCTATATTAGCATATGTATTAACTGAGCCACCCTTTCTCAGTCAGTACATGTAAATGTATTATATTGTTCCCTTTATGTTTTGGCTTATTTAAACTTAGATTTATTTATATATATAAAAAAAAAATCATGATTTCAACTAAGCATGAGTTCATTTAATTCTTTCCATTCCTTTTTACCTTTTATTTTGGATTGTTTTCAGTCGACCCCTCTTTCTGTGCCCACTTATCTTGGTGATTTTATTTGAGTCCACCCTATGAGATTAAAATATTAAAGTTGTTTTCTCCATTTAATTAAATATGATATGTAGTTTTGGTCATATGGTTATTCAACTACTCAAATTGGCAACTATTTATTTCCCTTTCTTATTTACCTTCTTTTAAATCATTAGATTTATTTAATACTCATTTTACTGTTTAACATTATTGATATATGTATGGGTTATCCCTTATATTTTTGTTATATCTTTAGTATGATAAAAGTGTTCAATGACCCAAACTTTATCCATCTAATTTCTTTACAAAGCATTTAGAACTTTTGTTTTATTCATTTAATTGATTTCAGTCTTTACTTACTTAAAGATAAAGATTTTGAAAACTTCATCTATTTTAAGTTGCTTTATCTTGGGCAATTAAATTATTTAAGGTACATTGTGACTTAGAATTCAATTTTATTGTCTTATTAGTACCAAGTGGGATGTAGACCTGGTCCGGCCATACAATGCATGAACCCAAACCTTATTCTTAACCTTGGATCTTAGGAACCCCTTTTTCACTTATTTAATTCAAGTTGGGAGTAATGTTAAGGAATACTCAAAACTTCAAACGAACTCTATGCAGCACTTCCCGGATGTCCTATTAATTGATTTCAAGTTGGAATGCGTGTGAATTCGTCACCTACACTTCGTGAACTTTTTAGGTGAGGGAAAATAATACACTATATTTTGTTGTGCATGATATTCTCTATTTTGTTTATGTGATTGAGCAATGGAAAAATATTGCATTATATAACGTGTTTTGGGAATATAATGTTGGACCTATGATATGGACTGGGTATATGTAGGAATAATGGTTGTAATCCGGTTCTTACTCACAGTAGTGTAAGGGGATAGGCTAAATGTTCTAATGGCCGTGAGGGACTCAGTCTGCCCGGATAGTCGGAAGTTAGCCACTAACCTTGTTGAAAGATCCAATAATTATATTCGAATTGGATGGATGTTTTGTTGTCTGTTATAGAGTTATTTTTTATATTATTAAGATGGATTTATAATATTGTGTTGTCATGTTAATAATATTGTGATATGAATTATTATTATGCATGTGTGATATTGTTGAGATTGATTTTGATGTTTTAAAACCTATACATGATGTTTATGTTAATTTGAGATCATAAAATCCTGCTTAGAGTATAGTGTTGATGATGAGATTCATGGCATGTTAATATTATACATAACATGTGGCACGATGATAGAGATAATGCATGGTAGGCATGGCATTGAGCATGGCATCTTCATATTCATGGGATGGGTATGGAGGTGTTAGCCGTGATCTTTCATATAGACCACGATGGTGGTAATGTATGGCCTTGCTTTTAATGAGTAGTACCACGTATGTGGTAGGTTTGGATTATTGAGCCTTGAAATGTCACATAAACTGTTATTTGGTGGTGGTGTTAGCCTCGCTCCGGCGGGTATGCCACTTCATGTGGTGTTGTGTTAGCCCCGCTTCAGCGAGTAGGCCACCAAATACAGTAGGAGTTGTTGTAGATGAATAAGGCATTGAGCATTGTGCATTACATGGCATAAAGTATGGACATTAAATGCATATTCAATTACTTATGCTTTTAATATTTCTTTAATTGTGATACATTGAATATATTAGAGATATCATATTTTGGAATATGTGCTATTGTAATTCTTCACTGGGCTTGGAGCTCACACCCCTTACGTTGCAGCTAATCCTCTGGACTTAGGATTGGAGGAAACCACTGATGTTTAGAGACTGTCAATGATGAATATTTAATTTCTTCGAATAGTTGTGGATTCATGTGATTGGATTTATTTATTTGCTATTACATATTTTGACAGATTTGATTGGTTGATTTGAAATAGTTGAGAACTTTGAGAATATTGATTTTGTTTTATTTTATGGAATGGAATGTGAGTAGTGAGATTAGATTTGATGTTGATAATATATGTTATTTATTTTATATTATCGATAACATTATGATTCATGCGATGTGTGAAAATTGGGTTTGAAGGATTTGATGGCTTTGTTATTTTACCTATAATCTTTAAAGAAAATATATTCATTTCCCGTAGTCACAAATCTGTGATGTAAGACCTGTTAGGTGCGTAATGCATTGGGTGACACCCGTTCAGCCTATAGTTAAGCGGGCCATGACCCATTTAGACTGTAAAAAGGAGTGGAGCGTCACACTAAATATCTCTAAAACCAACTAACACTTCCAAAGAGATTGTAGTGAGAATATTTTGATGCGGAGTCCAACTGAGAGACTCTATCAATTCAAAACACAAAGTCTATTGTTACTGAATGTTTTGGCTTTAAAGATATCTCAAGATTCTAGAATTTATCCTATTTTTTCATAAACTAAATGATACTAATTGATACAAAATCGCCATGAATCCAAATGAAGTTTGAAATGCAATAACACAAAATTAAGGGCTTTCCTTTTTTATGTCGGCCCAGTCCCGCATTGATGTAATTTTATGTCTTGGATGATAGTGATTTAATTTGAGTCTCTGCCACCTAAGAGGTACACAGACTTGAGTGTTTTGATGGTATGGGAAGGGAATAGCTAAAAGTGTAATGTAGATATGGAGAATTACCGACTTTCACTATTTCAACTTCACACACGTGCCACTGCACATTATTTACAGATGGCTCTGCACTCATGGCTGCCTGAAAATGACCTTTTGATGGTAAAAGAAAAGGGGTAGAATTTTTGAAAACGCAGGTATTTGGTAGTTGGGATGCTTTTATAGGGCCTACGTCGGCCTGTAATTAGACCCAGGTCCGGCCCGGCCCAATAAAACAAGGTCTGCATAGCCTCAGATCCAGCCTGACCCGAGAAGCCTATCGGACCGTCTGCGGCCCGGTAAGGATCTGAAATTTTTTTTATTGTAAATTGAAATTCTATCAAAAAATTTAATTTACTTTAGAAAAAACTCCTGAATTTTTCAACTTGAATTTGTGTTGAGTGAAATTAACTCTAACTATATCAGCCACGCTTTTTTCAAGTTTTAAAACAAATGAGATAATTTTAAAGAAAAATAACATAAAATTTAATTTCTAAATTGATTTTTAAAAAAAAAATTCAAATGCTATTTTCCAAGTAAACATGTCCATTTTCTAAAGTCTTGAAAATATTCACATTTGGAAGAAAAAAAAAGTTAGTTTGCATCATTTCTTCGAATAAGGTTCGGATTGCTTTTAAACTCAACTTCCATGAGAGACAAATACATGATAATAATATTACAATCTATTGCTTAGGTTGTGCAACTGGCATGAAATCAAATTGGGGCTTTGCTTCTATATCCTCTCTTTCATTTTGTAGCTTTCTTTGAGATCTCTTGCCAGAATTACTAGCCTCAAACCTCTCTTAGCTAGCACTGACTACTTGTTTTTTCCATCAAAACATAGATAATCAAAACATGGAGAGAGATGCAACTGAAAACAAGAACAAACTGTCACGGAAAAGCCATTTTTGTATGCTCCATCTTATAGCATTGCATCTGAGAGAGAGTGAGAAAGAGAGATTTGCAACTGCTCGTTTTTGTTCTTCAAAGTAGAAGTATACTGCTAGAAGACATAGCAGTTAAAAGACCCAATAGATTAGATTCATATAGGTTTGAAAGAAATCTGCCAAGTGGCCTTCTCACACAATTGAAGATGCTGAAATGGAGTCTAGAAATGCCTGAATGCCTAAAACAGCTTTGGAGTTTCAAGTTTTCTGAAATTGTATGATCTTACAGCCTAAAAGAAGCCTTTCAAATGCTTGGATTATTGGCTGAAGAAGAAAGCAGAAATGCAGGATATGCAACTCAGCATATTGGGCCCTGAAAGTCTGTATTTGTTGTATGAATCTATACTTTGCTGTTTCATGTTCTTGAAGAAGTTTGTAAGATATAGTAGTTCTTATTTTTCCTATATCAGTTTTTTTTATCTTTGGTCTATTTCAGTTCCCTAAGAATGTTTGAGACTGTAACATGCAGTCTGATGCTATGTGTTTGTATTGTGCAGTCTAATGCTTTGTATCAGCTTCTATGAGTTTGGGTTGACCTGATATTGGGCCTAAAATTTTCCATGTCTACAATGAATAAAAATTACTAACTGTCAATCAAAAACTGAAGGTGACAAAAAAAATTCATAAAAGTTTAGACATGGTGATATTTATGAATTATAACTCTAAATTATAGTTAGAGATGATACCTTTTGCCTTATTTCACAATACCCAACTTGCAGTTTCAAATGAGAAGAGAAAAATTGTTTGGTCATAAAATAATCAAAATCCTGCATCCCATAAAATAAGCAAACAATCATGTTAAGGAGGAGTTCAAACATTGGATAATCATTATTAAGAGAATAGAATTAAACAAAATCAGAATCGAACATCACAAATATTATTGTTGAGCTGCAAAAGTTGAGGCATCCATGTCATCCACAGTATTACATTAGCAAAAAAGATCTTGAAAGTCAAAATTAAAAAAATCAAATGACATTGATTGGTAAAATTTATTTAAACATAAAGGATTACCACTCATCAGTCCACATAGAACCCAAACTCATATTACTAAGCACAGCTTCAAGCGAGCCCAAACTCTTTCCACCTAACGTAAAATAAGAAATATAGATGTAGTTACACTTTTCAATCAAATACATGGAAAGCAAGGCAACAAATTTAAATAAACACTAAAAATACATTACATTTGATTCCGTAACCAATCTTGTCCACACACCAACGCTTCAACAATTTTTGGATACATAGAGTTGCGATACTGGTCAAGAAACCTACCTCCAACACTAAAAGTAGATTCTGATGCAACAGTCGACACTGGAATGGCTAGAATATCACAGACCATCATTGCAAGAATATGGTACTTGGGAGCATTGCTTTTCCACCACTGGAGCACATCAAATTCCTTGGACTTCCGGAAAGACGAGTTCCTCCAAATATAAATCAAGATCTAATTTGCGAACAGAACTTGAACTTTCAGCAAGAAACTTCGAAAATACTTTCACCCGTTTTGTTCCATGTGATGTCGATGAAGGAATTCTACAAATGGGCGATTAACTTTTTGCACTATGCATTGGCAATTTAGCCTCATGCTCTTTATGAAGAACTTTAATATCACATAGAATCTTAGCCATTTTATCCTCAGCAACTAGGCATAAAATTTTTTGGATAATAGAACTCCATCAACTTTATCTTATATTGAGGATCCAAGAATTGTGCAATCGCTAGAGGTAGGCTACAAATGTCCCAATACTGTTCAAACTTGCCAAACATTTTATCCACTATAGGGGCAAGTATATCGTTTGCAATGATTGATTGTTCATATAAATGTAACCGAATATCACAAACTTCAGAAAAAAATACATTTGAAGTGGGATATTTAGAACCAGAAAAAACATTTGTAGCCATATAAAAAGGTTCTAAAAGCTTAAAAATCATTTCAGCATTCTCTCACTCATTCCAAGATGGCGCTCTTACTTTCTCTTTATAGTTGTCATCCAAATGTTCCAAAGGTTGGAATGCATCTTTATACTTCAAAGCCACATCTAACTTTTTATATGTGAAATTCCACCTTGTAGGGACATCCATGATCAACTTCTTGTTGGAATTTATTCTAGCTTGCCTACACATGTCATTGAAGGTTTTCAACCTTGATTGTGACCCATTGACGTATTTGACACTTTCGCGAATCTTGTCAACATCCTTATTTATTACCTTCATGCCTTCTTAGACTATTAAATTTAAAACATGTGTACAACAACGCACATGAAATAACCTACCACCAAGTGCTAAGCTCCCCCCAAACTTTCCAACAAGCTTTGAAACCAAAAAATCATTTACTCTATGGTTATCGACTGTTATTGCAAATACCTTTCGATCGATATTCCAATCTACCATGCTCTTGAAAACAGAATTGAATAAGTTTTCTCCATCATGAGGAATATGTTGTACTTAAAACAAAGTAATCTATTTTGTAAATTCCATTTGGCGTCTATGTAGTGTGTCGTTAAACAACTGTAGTCTAGAGTTTGTATTGATGTCCATATATCAGTGGTAAGGCTAATATGACTAGTGAGAGAATCTAAGTCCCTATATAACTCACCTTTCATCTTCTCATACAAACCTATACAAATTCCCTTGATGGTATTCATTCAGACAAGCTAAAATTGAGGTTAAAGATTCCTCGAATACTTTATAAACCCTTAATGTTCAACAATTGAAATAGAATACCCATACAACATTATCATACTCACAAGATCCTCTATACTACATTGTTGATCAAATTCTAAATGAGAATCGGCATACTCTATTTCATTATGGTCACCCAATTGTGTTGGATCATATTTCGTACAAGAAAGCAAGTGGCGCCGCAAGTGGGAAGTTCCACTACTACTCGAACCTATAAATACTCCCGAACAATGATTACATATTGCAGTCCTAACTCCATTCATTCTCCACATAATGGAAATCATCTCAAACAGTCGACGTCCTTTTCCTATATACATATTTTTGGGGTCTAGAAGCATTAGATGTCGCATCTATCTCATTCTCCGCAATAAAGTCATTCCTCTCATTAGGATTAAACATTGTACTGCAGAAAAAATATAATAAATTTTGTTTATGTTAATTCTAATCACATTTAAGAATACATTTAGCCCAAATCAAAACATGATGTTGGTCTTAGCCATATTTAGAAGATTACTTTTAAAATCAAAAGCCTAAGAATAGATATCAAATCCTTTCTACATATTGACTATTTCAACAATGAAAGTCAAAACCATCAACAAGTAGAGTGGTATGCAAAGTGTATTTGGCCTCTGTTTCTTTTTTCTCTTCACTTGCTATTGTCTGGAATGTCAGAAAGTATGCAAAGTGTTTGCAAAGTTGAAAAGGTTTCAACTTGAGAATTGTCAACCAAATGAATTCTCAAAAAAATATCTGTGAGATAACCAAATTACGTTGTTGGTTGATAGGACAGGCTTTTGTTAGATTGGATCAACATATAATTACATATTATAACTGGAGCCTCTAGCAGGCTTAACTTTTAGCAAGCCTAGGTGGACATTGGGCAACTCCTTTTGGTGGACTAGGTTTGAAAATTTTATGAGTTGCCACTTATCCAATTTTCAGCAGGATATAACCGAGAAGATTGAAATGTTAGGTGAACTCCAAAGGTACACTAATTCATGAAACTGGGACAAGGGTTCAGTTACCGTGAGAGAAGGTGTTGGGTACTCAGAAAGCCCATCCACACTAATGGTCCTAGTGAAATTTTGGTCGCTAATTTGTTTGTGATTCCAGTTTGATTTAGTAAAATTTCTCCAATTGTTATTCATAGATGTAGGCTTTTTTGTGTCTTCTATGTGGATATTTGATCTTGTTTTGATTGCTTCTATTGCTTGAATTCAATTTTACACAACATAACTTTACTCAAACAACAAATAAGCAGGCATTAAGAAAAAAAAATTGAACCAGTAGAAAACAACCACACACAAAAATAAAAGAAAAAACCTACTGCCTGGAACAACAGCAACACATTAAAATACATAAATATTGTCAAAATGAACCAGTAGAAAGCCAGAAAAACATCTCATTGGTTTAGGGTTGAAACCCAATTCCTCATCACCTGATTTGCAGATGACATGGAAAAGAATTTCTAACAGAGAGCCCAATGATATATGGCTCTGGTTTAAAAAATGAAAAAACTAGGAAAAAGTGGTAGACTTGCTTGATTAGAAATCTTGTTGAGCCGACTCGGACATACAGCTGACTTTTTTGAGTCTTTAAACAATGAGAAAAAGAAGAGAAAAGAAAAGAGGGGTACCTCTGGAGAAAGAGGGCTTCTTTGATGACGTAGCTGAAGACTTGATCCTGATGTCCCAATCGCAATCTCTCTCTCTATGTCTTTGGTGAGGGAATGAAAAATATGACGGTGGAGAATAGAAACCGGGATTATTACACCAAAACCAGTCAAAAACAAAAACCCAGAGAGATCCAGAGAGAGAGAAACCCAGAGAGAGAACTAGAGAGTGATCCCGATAGACCCAAAGAGACCGAGAGACCCAAAAAGAGAGAGAGATCAAGAGCCCCAAAGACAGAGAGATCCAGAGAACCAAAGAGAGAGACCCAGAGACCGCACTGTGAGAAACCGAGCAGCGAGTTCCGATAACATGAAAGTGAGATCGAGAAACAAAGCGGCGAGAGAGATGAATTCAAGAGAGATCCGATGAGAGGGAGATCGAAAGAGCGGCGAGCGCAAGAAGCAATATGGAAGAAACCCTAAAATTTCAATGTAATCGCGAGAAGCAATGCGGAAGAAACCCTAAAATTTTAGTTTAAATTTATCGGACTCGCTGACTGTCAACAGCCCGCCCAAGTTCTTATCAGACTCTTTGGATCTGTCCGCGAGTCCTTATGGAACTCCAAAGTCTGGCACGTTGATGGACTATAGGATTCGGACTGGACTGGGTCCGTTTACAGGTCTAGGCCTAAGTGTATTGGTCAAGTTATCGAATAAGGGTTATCTATCCACAACTACCAATCACACTAAACACCCAATTTATTTCTTGGTAATTCCCATTAGTCAACAACAGGTAAAAGTACTAGTTTGTTGAGTGTGTATGCTAGAAATCATTAAGGTAGTGGAAAGTAATTCCTTCACTTTGGCTTACCTTAGCTCGACTTGCTAGTGAACAAGAAAAATTCAATAGTGTCTCGGTTGTTAGCGAGATATTTAGTAAAAGTAAATTTTAAGGTTCACTTTGTTGGGTCTGGTATAAAGAGGATCATATGAATAGTTCTTATATGAAATTTCCACTCCATCTGATTATTCTATGTCGTAATTTTAAACTTTTAAAAATCAATAGTTCATACTTATCAAAATTTAAAGGTCACCTTAATTTTAAACTTTTAAAAATCAATGGTTCATACTTATCAAAATTTAAAGGCCAAGATTATATGATTTGGATCATCAATTGATAACGAAACTTTATATACTCTATATCTTGTAATCACCTATTAAATGAACTTAAATTTATGAAACTTAAGATTGATTTAATGACATGTCTCATTAGTGTATCTTCCTAGAGCTAACTCAACCAATATATCAAGTTGTAAACTTGTTACTTTAGCACATTGCAAGAACATGGTTACACATATTGCGAGCTTCAAACTATGTCTATATTTAATTGCTTGCCTAGTACTTGTGGAATCACAGTTGTTAGATCTTTTACCTAAGGAACACCTATTTTAGCAGATAGAGACTAATTCAGCATTATTAACAGTGTGATAGCCTTCGACTGTGGTGTTCTATCCACTCACTCACATGGAACTTGGCCTTTTACAGAACTAATGGATTTAACAACTACTATCATTTCACTTTTAAAATAAAAGGGTCACTCTCCATTGTTTTATCCAGTATATCTTGTTTTCTGTACATTTTTAAACTTGGCAGTAAAAAAATCCATCTATATGAAGATAAGGAACATCTCGTTCACCAATCTCCCTCCGCCAAGGATAGCCTCCTGTGTGTAGGATGAATAGGTTCTCCAAAGACCCGTAGAACGATGAAAATCTAGTGGATCACCTTGATACTAAGTGGTCATGTTTAAGGATAATCATTAAAGATTTTTTACAAAAAGCTCGACAAAGAGGAACCAAATTCTCACAATTTCTCCACTTGAAGGGCATTTTTTTATAATATTCTTGTCATTCGGAACTCATGCCTAAATTATTTGCTTGAGATCGGATCTATACAAGGTGGAGGAATAGCATCATTCTCCTTTTGTTTAATGATACAAATAAGTAGTACTGGCCCTGAAATCTAGAGACGTTAGGCACAGTGTATTGGTGGGAGCCCTATGCCCTGAGAACAGTGCAAGTGGGAGGCCTTATAGCCCATTGGTCACATTGGGGGCCCTAGGCGGCAGCCTAATTGGCCTAAAGCTAGGGCAGACCCTACAAATAATTTTTTTTTTAACAAAGTCTGACAAAAAAGAACCAAATTCTCACAATTTATGCACCTAAAGGGAATGTTATTTTCATAATATTCTTGTTATTCTCAAGTTTCTGAGCCCTTTACTCCTTTAGTGTTTTTCAGTCATTGGCATAGTCAACTAGTCAAGTTCTTCGAATGATCCTTTGACAATTTGCTTAAGAAACTATACCAGTAGAACCCATGCCCGTGAGAGATGGGAATAAATTTAAACATGGATCAGGGTCATTAAACAAGTCTTAGTGGACTCATTTGGACCATTTAATCATTGGCGGGCTAAAGTCTGGCCCATTTGATTGAAATACTAATATCCAACAACTAGGGTCTTCGATCAAATTCTAATGGACCTATTTTAAGACCTTTAAGTATCGGATATTGATTAAGATCTTAGAAAGTCCTAATGAATCCATCTTAGACCCTTTTTAAGAGTTGGATGTGGATTAGGACCTTAGCCAATAATGGACCAATCATAGACCCATTTAATTGTTGGATATGAATTAGGATCCTAGACAAATCTTAATGAACCTATCTTAGAACTGTTTCAAAGTTTGGTATAAATTAGAATCTTAGATAGGTGTTCATAGACCCATTTAAGGGTTGTAAGCCAATGATAAAATTTATTTCATAGCTTAAATGATTTTTGTTAGGTCCATTAAAATTCAAAGTGGGCCCATTTTTTCATGTCAACAATGATATTCATCAGGGGAGGGATGGTATGATCTTTGCCATCCTCAACCCCATAATAACTGCATTTGGATCTAGAATCATTTGGATCTAGAATCATAAGGAATGTACTTTTTTTTTTTTAATTTACGTATGAAAAATTGAAGGACGAAGGGCAAAAAGAAATGATCTTTGTCCTTCATTCCTAACAACACTTCACTTGTAGGGTGAAATAAAACCATATAAGTGGACCAAATTCTGGCCAACTGACACTCATGCTTATCAAGTCCTTTTCATGGTTTCTATTTTTGATGCAACCTGTGGAATGATTACCAGCTTCAATTGATCAAGAAGTCCACAACTTGTATTCCATTTTGGATCTACTCTAAAAAGAGAGGTTTGTTAAGATATATTTAGTATTTTTCTTAATTAGTGTTTATTAATATTGTATTTTTTAATTTAGAAATTTTCTCTTTATTTCATTTTACCTTCTTTATTTGTATTTATTTTTCTCTATAATAAATCACAGGTTCTCTCTTTGATTTAAGGAGGACACACCAAATTACTTCTCTGTGTTATTTTACAAGGTTCCTTTAAATCACAGGACAACATTCCATCACTCTTCATTTTTCTATGGTAGATATGGTTTTTTGCTTTTACAATGTTGAGATGATAGGTCTTGATTAGTGAGAAATGTCGATATATATGATAACATGAGTATATCCATCTCGTATTGACATTGAAACTAATCCTATAGTGTAAATGAAACCAATCGCAAGCCTCTATTCAAATAAGCTTAGGATGAGTTGAATTTAAATCTTTTAGTCCAATCTAAAAGCTTAGATCAACTTAGACTAATTTAGAGCAAGTTGATCCTATTGCTTCATGATTCCGCCAATTGTGTGGAAATGTTGAATGGTTTTTTTGGATCTAAGTGATGAAATAAGATAATAATGGAGGTGAATTAACCATCATCCGAGATCAATCCAAGGACGTTGAACCTTTAAAAATACCCTAGCATCTATAATAATGGTTGTGTAGAAAAGAAATGAAGGATAAATCTAGGCAAGGCCATTTGGATGGTATGAAAATATGCTTAACAAATTAAGTGAAGAAGAAAAATCAAAAGCTAGTGAATGAGTTCATCCAACGGTTGTGAATTCTACCTGTTCAATCAATTCTACTCATAGATAAGAAAAGAATTACAAAGTAATTTAAAAAGATTCTAATAATTATCCAATTTGAAGATACATTAATTCCCTTCAAGACCTAATAACAATAAACAAGACTAAATATCAAACAACAAAGTGTTGAAAGGAGACTGAACTCTTTAGACATAGTTTATGTGACTTCTAATTCAATTCTTTCTACTGCTTAAGTAGTTGAGTTAACTTAAAAGAGATCTTGAAATCTGTGTCTAAGTTAATCCATTTATTTTATCATTTTATATTATAAAAATTAAATATTAATTTTTAAATAAATTTTAATAAATATAACTTAAATGATATGAATTTTATGATCCATTAAGATAACATTAGTCAAAATGTTAAAAGAAAAATATCTTAGTTATCCACATAGGTGTAGTTCAACTAGTTGCCTCCTGTTTGAGGAAATGGAAGGTTGCGGGTTTGAGCCCCTATGGCCTAACTTTGATGTGCCTTAAAGGTAGTGGGTTCACCTATAGAGATTTTAATAGAGCTGTATCTAAATTTCTCATACGAATTCAAAAAAATATATCTGCACCAAAAATACATATGGCAATGACAGTATTAAATCCATTCTTGATGTAGCCATTTATAATCCAATAATTCATCCAATAGTCCATAATTTTGGTGGGTTCTATACCTTGAGAACTCTTTACCGAATGTGAGGCTGTATTCTGTGTCAGTGATGAAGACACGATAAAGAGATAGACTCTTGAATGAGATGTATCGACAAATAATTGTTGAGAGTTCATTTGATAAATGATTATAGAAAAATAAAATATATAAAATTCTACTATTAATTTATAATTCGATCGATATAATTTTGACATTTAAATTTTGATGAGTATAAATTATTAATTTAAATTTTTTAAAATAAATAATAAAATAATTAAATAGAGATGAAATATCATATATGACATAATTATATGATCCTCTTTACATCACACCCGAATCTATTAAATAATATATCTCATCAGATATTCTTGATAGATAAGATTTCAAAAGCATTTTTCTTTATGAAAATGGCTCATATTTCTGTCTTCGAAGGGTGCCAGCTTATTTGTGGTTCTAAATGTACGATTTGGACCATAATTTCTAGAGTGGGTTGGGCCAAAGCAATTGCACCCAGAATTGACAATTTTATGCAGCAACAGCCATTCATGTGATGTTCAAAGTTCAAACAAATGGATGTGACAAACTCTCAATTGAGGCTCAACTTCTATCACATATCATTTTCTTTTACTTTTAAAAATAGTTTATTTAATTTTTTTTTTTTTAAAAAAAAACCATGAGCCCAGATATTTTTTAACCATTGGATTTTAAAATATTGCCAAATTGAGAATCTCTCGTATTCTTGGCTCTATGGGCATTGTGCCATCGTTGAAATTTGAAAAATCCACCATTATTCTATAACAGTTGCTTTCACTATAAAATATAAATAACAGATATTTTTTGTATTTTTTAGGGTTTAAATTATTTTGAATATTCAATTTTTTTTATGATTAGTTGTTTAGGTCTCTTAAAGCACTCAACTAATCTTCACCACATGTGCAAGTCTTTTTATCCAAACAAATAAAGTAATTCGAGAGAGAGTTGTCCTTTGAGGTGAAGTGAGAATCAAACTTAGAACTCTTATTTCCTGATGCAGATTCTTGACCATCATTAATCCCTTTGGGTTATCTGAACATTAAATTTTAATAACAAATAATATGAACCCGATACATAGAGCTTATGGATGATTTTATATATTTGTAGAGATTAGTCTCACCTTCAATGTGGATAATTTTAAGTTCATTTTAAATATCATTTTGAAATCATCAAAAAATAAACCAAATTATCAATAATTATAACTTAATTTTTTTTAATGGTGTCATTAATATCACAACATTATGAGATTTTTGTGATATTATATCATGATAATACTGAATTTTAGCAATAAAATTCTAATATTGATAACAATAATATGATTCCAATATAGGAGGTCTTGAGGTCAAGTCCCCTTCAACAAAAAAAATGGCCACTCTCCTTTGTTTTGTTCCCGACGTGTGTGGATTGAGAGATTTACACATGTCCTAAGTATTAGTTAGATGGGACACCTGATAAATTTAAATGGAACGCTTGAACACCTGGACCTTAAAAAAAATATAATTCCAATATTATTGTTGTAAAACAAATATCATCCATATTTGTTGCATTAGTGCCAGAAGCACAAAGTGTTGTCCTTTCCTGAATCCTGTCTAAGTTCCATCCCTACAAAAAAGGTCTGAATCGGCTTGTCAAAGTGAAAAGCCGGCTCGCCAAAAAATCTTGCAATAGCGAGCCGATTACTCTAAGACGACGAGCCGGATTCGTTCACCTGTGGGTCTTTCGCTTGGATTTTCAAACGAGGTCGTTCATCGGTCGATTTATACAAACAAGGTATCAAAATTTATCTACTCTGAATTTTATGAACTCCGGGATTGATTTTAAGTAAAAAAGGTATAGTTTTGAGCTTAAAAAATCGTATCCAAAGAATTTAAGAAAAATGATCTTCCCTCTTAATTATTTGGGTATGATTTTTTAAGCTCAAAACTATACCATTTTTACTTAAAATCAGTTCTGAAATTCATAAAATTCAGGATTAGATGAATTTTGATACCTTGTTTGTAGAAATCGGTGGAGAAACGACCTCGTTTGAAAATCTGAGCAAAAAACTCATAGTTAATGAAGGAACCTGGCTCGCCGTTTAGGAGTGTTACCGGCAAGCTAATCACTTCAAGAAGGCGAGCCGGGTTCGTTTATCACCTGTGGATTTTAGCTTTGGTTTTCAAATGAGGCCGTTTCTGAACTGATTTCTACAAACAATGTATTAAAATTCATTTACTCTGAATTTATAAGATCCGGAACTGATTTTAAGTGAAAAGGGTATAATTTTGGATTTAAAAATCATATCCAAAGAATTTAAGAAAAATGACCTTCCCTCTTAATTCTTTGGGTACAATTTTTGAAATCCAAAACTATATCCTTTTCACTTAAAATCAGTCCCAGAGTTCATAAAATTCAGAGTAGATGAATTTTGATACCTTAGTTTGTAGAAATTGATCGAGAAATGATCTTGTTTGAAAATCCAAGTGAAATACAAGGAAAAACTCATGGCTCGCCGTTTTGGAGTGATCGGCTCGCCGGCGCAGATTTTTTACTTTTTTAAGTTATCTCTGCGGCAAGAATGAAGGGTAAAATGGAAAATCTACTCATTTCCGTGTAAAGATCGCTACCTTTATAATTAATCTAATAACATATCAGATTATTGTGCTTCATTAATATATCTTACTTATATAACTTTTTAAGTATAGAAATGAAATAAGAAAGGCCCAAAGCTCTCTTACCGGTCAACTTTGGAAGATTTTTTGATTCCTTAGTATATGCCCTTTATCATTATTTTAAGGTGGAGAAAGAACCTTTTTGAGAATTTAATAATTATTTAAGCTTATTCCTTTCAAAATGTTGGAGATTGAGACGTAAGACAACGAAGGAGATGATTAAAAAATATCTTCTCTTCTATTTGTATTTTGTAGTCAAATAAGGTAGTCTTTAACGTCTTTTTGTATTTTAAAAATGAAAATAAGTCAATTTGAGTTGATCTGATTCGGATAGAATTTTAAATTGAGTGAGTCAATAAATTTTACAGTATATTTTTATAATTAAGTCTAAAACTTAATTGAATTAATTGATTGAATCTCGAGTTTGAATTTTAAATTTTTGAAATATAATTTTATTACACTTTTCTTTCATAAATTAGATCTTATCTAAGTTGAACTTATTTTGATTTTATTTTAAAATCTAAAAAATGTAGCCTTTTTTTTTTTTTATCAAGGCAGGGATCAAAATATCGAAAAAAGGAGATCTCAATCGATATGGCCGATATTGGCTGAGATCTCTCTCTCTCCTCTTTTTTTTTGGAAAAATATCAAGATTTTTTTGTATTTTAATTTTCTAAATTAAAAAGAAAATAAAAAAAATGAAAGGAGGCTCGGTTTTGGAAAAAAAACTAAAATCGTTAATATCAGCTGAGATATCGGCTTGGACCCACCACTGAAACAAATTAAAAAAAAAACAGATATTTAATAATATCAACCGATATATATCTCTGAGATATCAGTCATATCGATTGATATCATCATATTACAGTCAATACTAACCATATCATCCGAGATTTCCATTACCGGATCAAGGCGGCTATGCCTCTAAAAGTAATTGACTGATCTTTGGAGGATCTGTAAGCCTCCCTACTCACACACACAAAATAATTTTATGAGGAGTAGTCTTTTAGATTAAAGTGAATCAAATTTAGATCTTCTACTTCTAGAAATGAAGTTATTGGCCATCACTTTAAGCATTTGAATTCTTAAAAAATGTAATTCTAATCTAAGGAAATAGTTGAAGAACATATTTTGTACATTTTATATTCTCAAATTTTATAAATTAGAAACGTTATCAAATAGATAATTTTTCTCATATTTTGTTAAATGCTTTTAAACTTTCATTGACCAAAAGTATATCAATCAATATAAATTATAAAATATGAAAGGAAATAAAAAAACGTAGTGGGACTGATGCGATTTTGGAGCAATCGTAATAATATAAGATACATAAACAGAAAATAACCCACAAAGACGTGACAATAAAAGCCCAAAGGCCGAGATAGAAAATAAACAGTGAAGTTGCTATAAAATAAACAGAAAAGTTGAAGATCCTTCTGTGATGGAAACTACAAGCTTGTGTGGACATAAAATTCACGAAGTCTGAACATGTTTGAAAGAGTTCCACGTTGCCCAGGGAGATAAGTACGTGGGTAAATTTAAGAAGGGAGAGCCTCTCTTCCAAACAAGAAGCCTTTTAGATTTAGAAGTGAGCTGAGCCAAGTGCAAAGCTACGTGGGTCATGTAGATTTAAATCGGATGATATCTAATTGGGATAATTGGGCCATCAAACAAACTGCCCTTTTTTTTTTTCAAATCTCAAATTTGGTCTACCACTTCTTGTGGACATTTGATTGAGAGAATCTAGAAAAATATTTTGGCAATTGTTGAATAGGTAATGCAACTTTTAGATAAGTTGCAACACTTATACTAAATCTGATATTTTGACAATGGTCAATGCACAAACCTCTAGTGGTGTGCTAACAAATCATCACAATATCATTTTAGAATAATAGTTTGTTAGAATAAAGTCAAACATTCATGCGCTAATCTTGAAATTGCATCTTCAAGATCATAGAAGCAAACTTCAAGATCTTAAATACTACTTGCAAGTCTTTTTATATAGATGAGGTAGTGTAGAAACCCTCCTTTGTCCACGATTTGACAATTCAACCATTCAATTAGACTTTAGTTCAAAGTGTAATTGATCAAGGTTTCTCAAATGGCAAAGGATGAAAGCCAATTTCCATTTGTATGAATTAAATTGAAAAAAAGAAAAGAAAAAGAAATTAATCCTAATTAATTTAGCAAAGGTGAGACTTTATGCCAAATTATATTTCCAATTTAATTCATGCAAATTTAAGGAAACTAAAAATTCATAAATAACTTACTTGCAATTGGAAAATAATCCAAACTCGAGGACTCTGCTCGATTTTTCAATTTCTCCAATATTTAGAGTCCTCCTATTTGGTCCACGGAGGCACTTAATTATAATCAACATGCGATAAAAAGAAATATAACAAAAAATATATGATAATACCTAAGCTAACCAACTTAAACAAGATGATTAGGAAGGAGTATGAGGAGTCATCCGTGCATCCATCTCTTGGGCAATTTGAATTGTGAGAGGGTGAGAAAAATGGGTGGAATTTGTGAGTGGTTTGAAATTCAAACATGGGAATGGGGAGAGATTGGGTCCAATGGGCTTGCATTGGTTGGGCCCAATGAATCTGGAATCTGATTCATGTGTACTAATGTTTCCCACCATTAATCTGAGTATAAATTTGATGGGTCATTTTGACGATTCCGTCCAATTGAGTCTTCATTGAGTCATTGTTGGACTCATTGAATTCGATGTCTACATCTTTTGTCTTCATCTCTAAATCAAGCTCAAATGAACTATAATTTTTGAAATGCAATCACCAAATTAGACATTCAAATTTTGATATCATTTTGAATTTATACTTTCACTTAAAAAAAAAAAAAATACACTCGAAAATAAAGGTATTTTGAAGTTTTTGCTCAATTATTCTAAACTGATCAATGAATTGTGAGAAATCCTAAATATTAAAAATCAGTAATCAAACGACATTTACTCTTCCGTTCAAATCAATGTTATCAGAACCAGACTGAACCACGGTTCGACCTGAACCGCGGTGACTGCGATTCGATCCTGACCAAAAACTGGTTCTCGGTTTGCAGAAAACCGGTTAGAACCGTGGTTTTCTGCGGTTTTGAACCAGAAACCGTGAGCCACGAACATCGGCTCACAAAATTTGAATTTTTTTTAAATTTTCCCCTTTAAAAAATAAGAAATTAATATTAAAAAATATGTATATTTAAAATATAAATGTTTATTACTATTTCTATCTTATATCTTTTCCCATTTGGTATATTATTCAAAGTTTGAATATTATTTTTAATATTTATATTAATTTTATTGATAAAAGGTGTTTTATTTAATGTTATATGTAATATTTATATTATATTACTATTTGACTGGCTTTGACTTACTTTGAAAATTTATCACATTTTCTATTTCTTTTTTCAATAAATAAATGTGAAACCTATCTTCTAATTTAAAAAAAGAATCACTAATATCACAAAGATATGTAAAATAAATGTATTAATTATATTTATTATTCATTTGAACCAATGACTCATCAATAGTAGATATAGTAAGATCGATATAAAAATATTAAATTTAAATATAGATTAAATTAAAAATTTAAAATGAATTTAATATTTAATATAAAAATAATTCACTGAAATTCAATGTCTCAAATTTTTGAATTTTCAAATATATATGAGTTCCCACCGCGGACCTTCATGTGTGGCAGGCGCACAAAGGCAGTCCACAAAAGAAAAATTGACCAGCGGTTCACAAACGTCTGACGAGGCAGGTGACGCCACTGCTTAACGACACGCTCTCTCCTCTCCCCTTCCTATTATTTATTTATTTATTTAAAGAGGAAATGAGAAGGCCACGAGCCGGCCTGGTCCCACCCAGTCTTAAGTTCCCTGTCCAGGTTCAATGAATCTGGAAAGCACACCTTCTCCCTCGTTTCTATATATCCTTCTCTTCCATTTCGCTTCTCTCCATCCCTAATCTCATTCAAGAACTCTGATAACCCCCTCAATTCTTTCATTTCTTTTGCCTGTAATTCGTTCAATCCATGGCTTTAGCTTCTTCTTCTTCTTCTTCAGCTCTTGCTGGCATTTCTTCTCAAGAGTTCATCAAAGGTAATACCTCTTTCATCCTCCTCTCTTTTTCTCTTTCTGTATTGTTCTTTTGCTGTTCGATCTTTTCTTATCTTTCTCGAGTCCGTTTACTGACTTTGCCGCTCTTTTTTGGTTCGCGAAGGCCCTCATGTAGGGTCATTTCAGTCGTTGGATCGGCTTCTCCTTCCACCATCGACACCTTCAAAATCATCTCGCAGGCGGGGCTTGTTGAGACCCATTTCCTCTCAGCTTAAGCGGAGCGAGTCTGTCGCTCCCCTTGCCGCAACGGCCGCTCCTGCCCCTGGTACGTATGGATTTTGGTTTTCTTCTTTTCTCTTTTGCATCCTTTTTCTTCTTCCTTCTCTGTTCTTTGTAGTGTTTATTAAATTGTCCCTCTTCTGGAACGATGACAGTGATCACAGCGACAAAAGATGTTGTGACGGGAAGGGAGAGACCGGAGGGAAAAGAGGATGGGTTAGTGGAAGAGGATTACGAGAAATGGGCGGAAGAACTTAAAGACGCCTCTCCTCTTGAAATCATGGACAGAGCCCTTGAGAAATTCGGAAATGAAATTGCCATTGCTTTCAGGTTCACCTTCTTTTTTCCTCCTCAAATATGTAAATATAATTCATTACTTTTAATGCCTTTTCTCCCTGCTTTTTTGGATTTGGATTTTATTTTTATTCCTTTAATGTCGTGGACCTAGGGTTTACCGTTCTCTTCAAATTTTTATTGGATTAGAAGCAATCGTTAACTTTAGATTCTCTCTCTTCCTTGAAGAGATACTGTCTAAACAAAAAAGACACTTTTTTATACATTTTTAATGAGGCTCTGGGTATAGACGGGTCCCACTCTAAGGAATAGGACAAATCAGTGGGTAAATGAGGGGCGATCGTGTCATAGTCAACTTTATCTTTGAGTTAAATTTATATTATTAGAAATATATTCTCTCTCCTGTTGATTTTATGCTAGAGATCAAATTCGATTTTAAGAGACCCACAAAGCAGTTTATATTGAACATATCTTCAGTATGCCCTCTCTATGTTAAGCTCTCAGCAGTTTCGTTCACATAACTTTCGTTATTTCAGCTAATTCAAAATTGTTGTTGACGGTGAGATCGATTTAACCCAATCCATGGCTTCCCGGAGATAATAATAAATTGGACAAGGTCCTTGGAAGGGCAAGGAAGATACGGTGTGACTGATTTAATCTTGCACAGGTAGCTCATTGGCCTGTAGTTTGGCTTAGGAAGCAGAGGTCCCCCTTCGCACTAGGGGAGAAATGGGGGTGGAGAGATGGGTTGTTCTTGTCATGAAAAAACAGATTAACTGATTTAATCATTTATGATAATAGATGGAGAAGTAAAATGTGAAAAGTTGACTTTGTATATAAGATTTTCGTGTTTGAATACGATGATAAACATAAGGTTATTGGGACATCCATAATTTATGTTAGGGTTCCAGCAGCTTAGTTGTCTGGTTTGGAGTGTGGCGTATATGAACACTTTCACACTGATTCACACAGCGGTGATGAAAACATTGTCATGGGATTTGCTCTGGATCCACAAAGACGTGGAGGGTGGTGTTTTGATGTATCCACTTAAGAATCTAAGATGATGCTCAGGTGGATTTTGGAAAGTCTTCTTCATTGAAAAATGAGGCAATTAACCCCAAAGCCTCAAGCATATTGACCTTCAGGCTGACTGAAGTTTGGATGGTGGAACATCCATCAGACAATTTTGAAATGCCCCATATTTGGTCCGTCATAATTGTCTGATAGATGTTTCTCATTAACTCATTGAATGTGTTCTTTCCACTGACTGGGGGTATCATGGAAATGAATCTGTTTTCCCACTGATGTTGGGCAATCATATTCTAACAAAGTCTATCTGTGATTTTGGAGGTTCATCTGGTAGAGATAGGCTATTTCTCTCCGATATTCAGGCCATGGTAGCAAATCTTGAATGGATTGATGGGTACTTGCCCTTCTTTTGACTGGCTAGAGACTCCGATAGTATTCGACTGTTGTTGAGTTGCCAAAATATCTGGCAAGCTCTAATTAAATCTCATTAGCTATGGGATGAGCTAGTTTCTTGATTTTAACAACACTACTGGTGCTGTGTAGAATAATGTTTCTTGCCCTTGTGCTTACCTTATATGGAGTAACATGAACTGATGTAAAATTGGTTTTTGCAGTGGAGCAGAGGATGTGGCTTTGATTGAGTATGCACGATTAACTGGCCGACCATTTAGAGTGTTCAGCTTGGACACTGGAAGGCTGAATCCAGAAACATATAGGTATTTTGATGCCGTCGAGAAGCATTACAACATTCGTATCGAGTACATGTTTCCAGATGCTATTGAAGTTCAAGCCCTTGTGAGAAACAAGGGTCTGTTTTCATTCTATGAGGATGGTCACCAAGAATGCTGCAGGGTAAGAAAAGTCCGGCCCTTAAGGCGAGCTCTCAAAGGACTCAAGGCTTGGATTACAGGCCAGAGGAAGGATCAGTCCCCTGGGACCAGAGCCTCCATCCCTGTTGTTCAGGTACCTAAGCTAGCAAATCACATGGAACTCTATATACCACTTTTTAGATGTATAAATAATTAGAATTGTGTCAATTAACTGAGCATTGAAATTTACTTAAATTATTGTGAACTCCAAAATAGGTGGACCCTTCATTTGAAGGTATGGATGGTGGGGTTGGCAGCCTTATAAAGTGGAACCCAGTGGCGAATGTGGAAGGCAATGATATATGGAATTTCCTCCGGACCATGAATGTTCCTGTCAATTCTTTGCATTCAAAGGTAAGAAGGCAAAAGTCACCGATGCTGTTCTTTTTTAATTGACCTGTTAGTCTATGTTCTCTCAATTGAAATCAAATCTTATGTAATTTACTTAATAATCTGAATTTATTGATAAACCTTGATGTTTTACTCGTATTAATGGATGTGAGCAGGGATACGTGTCGATTGGTTGTGAACCATGCACAAGGCCTGTCTTACCAGGGCAGCATGAAAGGGAAGGAAGGTGGTGGTGGGAAGATGCAAAGGCCAAGGAATGTGGACTCCACAAGGGCAACATTGAGAAGGAGCAGGCAAACCAAGTCAATGGGAATGGAAATGGTGCTGCTGTTGAGCACACCGACATCTTCGACTCAGAGGCTGTCATGAGTCTGAGCAGGCATGGAATTGAAAACCTGCTGAGGTTGGAAAACAGGAGAGAACCATGGCTCGTAGTCCTCTATGCCCCATGGTGCCAATTTTGCCAGGTAAGATAGTCTGTGATAGAGTTTGCTGTTCATCAATTGCTTGCCATTGTGGGTGGTGCTGAATGATGGTGTTAATGAACAAATCTTCATTTTGTGTTTCACTCAGGGAATGGAAGCGGCGTATCTGGAGTTGGCAGAAAAGCTTGCAGGGTCTGGCACTAAAGTAGGAAAATTCCGGGCAGATGCTGATCAGAAGGCATTTGCAAAGCAAGAGCTGCAGTTGGGGAGCTTCCCTACCATACTCTTCTTCCCCAAGCATTCTTCCCAGCCTATTAAGTATCCTTCTGAGAAGAGGGATGTGGATTCGCTGTTGGCATTCGTGAAGGCCCTCCACTGAAATTACATTCCCCGCATTCATCAACAGAGAGAGAGAGAGAGAGAGAGAGAGAGAGAGAAGAGAATCATTCTTACCTCCCTCCCTCTGCAAGATTTTTGAAGTTTCTTGAGAAATCAGTCACTTCAATCTGAGATTGAGAAGTGAATGGGATGAAATGACGATGAACTCTTCTTGGGTTCTCAGTTGTTTTCATTCAGCAAGAGTTCCCCTTGGTCTTCTTCATTTGTCACATGAGAGTTTTCCTGTAACGTATGTGTCTATGTATATGTATAGTACTCATGTAGGCTCAAACGGTGGCCGATCCTATCGGATCGGATTGGGCTAGAGATCCTCCCTCCCTCGGTTAACTTTTTTTGGGTTCTTTCCTTCTTTCTGAAATTATAGATGTTTGGGTTTTTCCTTTCACTATTGTGAATGAGTCGTATCATTTTTACTGGAAGGTCCGCTGCATCCTCATCTTCCTCTCTCTGACTCTCAAATATTATGATTCCCAAGTGAATAATATGACATGTTACTTGTACAGTTGTACCTCTCTGATGCAGACTAGCTAGGTAGAATAAGACACTTAAACCACTAAAGTGGAAGTACTGACTCAATCAATGTGGCGTTAGTCAATGTGGTTTAACGGGTTCCGTTAATCTCAAATCCAATTATAATAGGTTGCCGAATTAATTTGACACACGATTGGGTTTTCTAAGCAAATATCCGATTTAATTCATCAAAACAAAACCCTCTACAATGTCAAATCAACTTGAACATTGGTTTGAGAAAGAATCAAATTTGAATAAGTTGAGAACTGGTGGGTTTAATAGAACACTCACCAATCAGTTGTAGAAAATAAATTGATTTGTTTTAATTCTAAAGTCAATCACAATTCACGTCTAAAACTCTAGACTGGTTTTAAAACTGAACTACACAGTTCAGCCCACTTAAATGGGACGGTTTGAGACAATTTCTAACCCAGTTTCCCAAAGCATATTCAAGACTGATTTAAAAAAAAAACTCTTTGAACCCATTTTGTTCAGTCACTAAACACATTTCTAGGTAAATGTTTAATCATTTAAATCACTTCTAGAACGCGTTTGAAAACTGGGTTAATTTTTTGAAAACAAAACAACACCACACGACTGATTTAAACCCAAACAAAATTCAATCCAAACAGATTTTAGAAATCTGACTACAATTTTTAAGTGGAAATTAGTTTCAAAACTGTATTTTAAAACAGGTAGTAAGTTCCCACATAAATCAGTTTAAAACAGTTTAAACGGTATTAAACCTTTGATTCAATTAATCTCACACTAAGAATCACGATTTCCTGGGTCTTTAATGGGTTGATCTCAGATCACCTTCACACGTTCTGAGGCTTCAGAACTCAAACTGGAATAATGCCTTCAACGAGATAGGCTGGGCCCTGAAGGTGGAAGTTCAGATCAGCATCAAACACCTTGATTTGCCAAAACCCAGCAATGATCTGCTGGTTGTTTGGTTATGGAGGAAGATCTCCACTCATCCTCCACGCTCTCTGATTTAACCAGAATGGCCTTACTGCCATTAACGTGGCTTCATCATCAATAAAACTTGTTGGAAAAAAAATTAATTTTATTTCATCCTAACCACCAATATAATCCCTTTAAATAAGCAAAGACACCCCACCTTACATGCAAAACTGTCATACTAATTTGACTAATATTAAAATCAAACATGCAAAACTGTCATACTAATTTGATTAATATTAAAATCTTACATGCAAAACTATCGTACTTATTTGACTAACCATAAATTATACTTAATACTGTAAGTGACCCTTAATATTGTAACCGACAAACTCAAAGAATTGTGTGTCACTACAGCCCAGCAAAACAGTTTGGGCCCTGGATTAAAAGCACGATTCTCTTCACCATTGGATCAAGAGGATTTCGACTAAAGAAATCTTAAGAGTTAGATCAAGCAATTTTGTCAAGTAATGTTGGAATTGAGATGATTAAGTGGAATACCACAGGAGAGGATTATGGTTTATTTTCAATAGGAGAATGAGAATTATAATGATTCTAACAGTGATTTAGGACTAGATTCAAGGCTTTCTTCTTATACACATTAGCAGGGAATTAAAGCACAAGAACAAAAGTGAGAAATGGATAAGCAAGAGGCAATCTCTCTGGTGATTAATGTCATAATTATCGGAAATATTTTTAAATTTATCACATTTTTATCATTGAAATATCAATTGTTTCATCAACACTACATCAAATTCTCGATAAATTCTTAATAAAATCATGTTAAAAATACGACCAATGGTAATATTATAATAATATTATGATAAATTCACGATAAATTATCTCTAAATTCCATAGTATTATTTTATTTTGTTAATATTTTCATTTATTATAGTATTATTATTTTTAAATATTATATTTTCTGAGATTTTTCTGTTAACTTTTCGATAAAAATCAATGCTGATGATACCTTTACATTTGTACTAGCTCTGTCTTACCCTATAATACCCTGCCCCAGATTAGGCGTGTTTTAGCTTAATAATTGTGTTTAACCGGTTAATCTCGAAGATTACGGTTAGGGCTTTGAGGAAAACCCAGGTGTGGCCCAATTCGAGCTCGAAAGCTCAGTGATCCAGCTCATCCAGCTGGAGGGGCATTTTGGTAATTTACTGCTTCAGTTGTTATTTATGTTGTTATGTGATTATTTTCGGTTGACAATGTTCTCCTTAATAAAAGATTTATATTTCTAATTTTAAAATAATTTTATTTTCAGAAAATGGTATTTAAAATCTGCCCGTCAAAACCCCGAAAGGGAGTATTATTTATTTTAAGAGATTTTGGAAATAAAATAAATTTTGAAACCAGTATCTTGTGGTAGACCATTTTAAGAATGATCTAGTTATTCTTTGGCACCCCAAAATGAGGTCTTTAAATTGATTTATTTAACATTTATTTAATTAAGCAAATAAGGTTAAATTATGATTTTTATTTAAATCAATGGTTTTTTGTAAGAGTTAAATTCCAAAATTTTTTATGGTGACCAAGGTTTTCAAAACCCAACCTATCTGTAAAGTTGGATTAAATTTTTGAGTTTTTAAAATTATACTTTCAGTTTAAAAATCAGTTTTTATTAAAACTAGGGACTAATCTGCAAAAACTGAAAATGATAGAGGACTTATTTGCAACCTTAACTTACGTACTGTAGCGGACGTAAGCAGGCACTGCATGCAGCCGCATGCAGTGGCTGTCCGGCCACTTCCTTAGGCCAGAAATCTATAAATACAGCCCTTTGCTGCTGGTTTAACCCCCACCAATTTCTCTTTTCCCTCTCTGCTCTCAGCTGCTGTTTGAAAACCCAGTCGACCCTCTGTTTCACTGTTTTTCTTCCCAGTTCAGTTACCAGTAAGCCTTAGAAGGAAAATTTTTCAAAGACTGGTTTTCTCAACCCAGGAACCCAAGTGAAGGTATCCAATGCGTTCCTCTTTCAATTTCAGTCAGTTTTGAATCAAATAAAACCGATTTTGGTTTAGTGTGGAGTGTGTAAAACCAGTTTGAAATCTAAGGAAAACCATGGGTTCCCTTGTACCTGTGAGGATTTGATGTTAAAATCGGATGGCCCAGTGAGCCTCAAAGCTCCAAACCATTCCATATGGAAAGAGCACTCCCAGAGGAGTCCATCGGACCGGCTAGATGTGGAAACCGAATCCTGGAAACCCACTATTTCCAGATTCGTATTTCATGTCATGTCTGCCGGTTACTATCTGCTGTTGCAGACAGTGGAGGAAGACTATTCTCGGAAGGTCCGAGAGTCGATCTTCGGACGTTCGGAGGGTAACACCCTTCGGACGTTCTGAAGATAACCCCTCGGACGTTCCGAGCTTCACCTGAAGCCTGGAAGAGCCCGAGTCTATCTCAACCCAGCCGGATGTTCCGAGCAGAGCTCAGAAGGACCGAACCCACTCGAACGTTCCGAGACCCCACTTCGGATGTTCCGAGGTACTCAGACTCACCGAGACTTGTTTTCTCTACTTTATCGGTTCGGAAGGACTTCGGAAGGTCCGAGACCCGATCTTCGGACTATTCGAAGTCAGACCCATGTTCCGAGGTTAGTTACTAGTTTAGGTGTGGTTCGGATGATCTGAAGCCCCAGTACCTGGTTCCGAGGCATGTTCCAAGGGACCTAGTTTTTAAAGTATAAAATATTCTTGTTTGATGGTTATTTGATATGATTTGATGTTAGTAACCCATTGTTAATTAAAATGTGTACTAACCCTCTTCTCTTATTACTATAGTGTATATACTATTGTATTCACTTCCAGGCCGACCCTATTGGTCGGGCACTGAGTGATCTCACTTTCAGGCCGACGCTATATTGTCGGGCACTGGGTGACCTCGAGGCCTAACTTAACATGTCAGATCTGGTCCTATCCAAAAACAACCGAAAAGGGACTCGAGGATCTAGACCTAACTCAATAAGTCAATCTGGTCAATGCCCAGAAGACAATACGAGTTTTGGACTGAGCACCTTATTATATTATCTGTGGATTATTATAATTTAAAAAGGATAGAAACCAAGTAGGAGGCTCAATTCCATATACCTTGGATATTTTTGGGAAAACGTGAAATTTCAAAATACTACTTGTGTGCATGTATTTGATATGTATATTGATTGTACACTTGTCTGTTTGCTTGAACAGAGACCGCGAAATCACACGTATACGGTGAGGGAACTTAACTTTGCAGCTTGATGTAAATAGGTTTATTTGATATGGATATTGAACAATGAGTGGTTTCAGATTTGATGAACCCACTCATGTACTTAGACTTGACGCACTATGGTAAGAGTGCTTATGATGCTGGTAAATGCTATTATCAGACGAATTGTGAAATACTGCTTCCACGTACCTTTTACTACTGAATCATCGCCGAGCTGAATGTGTCGATTACGTCTACTGATTATGGGGGTGACAGTTGCTGAGGGTGTCGGTACTGGCCATGGGAGTGCCGGAGATGTACTTACGAGGAGGTATTTTGACTGTGTCGGGACTTAATACTAATGTTGTCAGTATGGTATCTAGGGACTACGTTGGATGACAGTAGTAATGGAGAGATGATGAAATGATGGGAATGATGATGAGACTTTACTTGATATTGTGAATTTATTATCAAGCATGAGATATTATATTGCAACTGTTGATTATACTAACATGTTGTTTACTTAACTGCACTGTTATATTTCCTTCACTGGGCTAATTAGCTCATCTCACTCACCTTTCAGGAGATGAACCTGAGGAAGAGAACCCTCTTTTTCAAGTTTAGGGTGGATAAGCTGTGGCGGTGTTTTGGGATTCCCCCGGAGGGGAATACCCTGATCTTTACTTTTTGGTTCTTGGAATCTTTTGTTTTTATTAAGTGGTGTAGTACTTAATTTGCATTAATGTGATGTATTAGACTACTGCGTTTCTGTAGTAACTCTGATGTAGTTTTGTATTAATAAATCAAAGTTGGATTTATGTAATTCTATGTTGTGTTGTCGTTGTGCTTCGTTGGTATCAGACTTATGGTACATGTTTGAGTCCACATGTTGGGATCATGTGTGACCTCTGGGCCCAACTGTTGATCCGGCCCACTTAGAATACTTGTGAATGCTGGAGTTAATTTATTTTCAAAAAAAAAAAAAAAAATCAGTCGCGTTCTGGGCCCACCCTTCGGGTCGGGGCGTGACATACCCTATTTGAAATATCGGTCTATTTAGAAAATAAAGAAATAATAATAATAAGTGAGTCCAATTAATTAAATTTTCTAATCATGCATGGTGTTGAGTGAGACATTATCGGTGAAATAAAGAATGATAAAGGTTTGTATTTTAAATAAAATCCAATGGCCAATATTTGAACTAAGTTTTTGTTTTTTTCTTTTCTTTTTTAAGTGTTCATACTTAGATCATGAAATGCATCCATCACGTTTTAAAGGAATTAGGCGTTTATATAGCTCAAAATTTTAAAATTTTTAAAAAAAATTAAATCATAAAAAGTTTGGAATCTAAAAACTTAACTTAATAACCGAAGTGGACTGGTTAAAAATGAGACTCATAAATATTGCAATTTTCCTTTTTGAATCCTAAAAATATCGAACTGCTGATATTTTAATGCTTCTAGTTTTTCAAAGTATCCATATAGGGTATGAAAGCTTAAGAATTAATTAAAAATAAGAATTTAGAGCCCTCAAACAATAAATGCAGCTTCAAATTGAGTACAAAAGTTTAAGAATTAAATAAAATTTACAATACTTTAAATTAATCCAATGAAGGTGATCTTTTTAAGTTTTATATTAATGATTTATACATTTGTAATAGACCCATCAGATCGGATCAAAATGGGATTTTCATTAGATTAAAAAATATAACTTCAATGATTAAGATCATATTTTTCACTTCATATTAAAGTTTAGACCTCTCTATTGGGCCAATTGGACTGAACCAAATTGGCTAATGTAAAGAATAAAAGCGTGTTAATTCCACTCCATGTCCTACTTTGCTTTAAAAAAAATTGATTAAATTAAATCTTGGTTTAGGAGCATAAAAAAATTTGTTGATATTTCGGCCATGTCACGTTGTCTTGACTATTACCTGTAAATGCGTGGAATCACTAAAATTTAAAAATTTCAGTTAAAGTTAAATAATTTTGAGCAAATTTTATAAAATATATTTCTCATTTCAAATATATAACAATAATTATATACAACTGTAGGCTGATTTAGTGGGTAAGACACAAGACTTCGGGATTGAAGTCTTCAGTTCAATCTATAATGACTGCAATGAAAGGTTACTCCCTGCATATTTATCCGGCGTGTATAGATGAAGAAGTTTTCACACACCCTAAGGGAGTAATCATATGCGTCTCACTTCCGGACCCTAAAAAAATTCAAAAATTTCAATAAACATGCTATGAACTGACCTTCAACAACTGAAATTGATAAATAAAATAAATCAGATTTTTATTCTAAAATATAAAAAAGTTAACACATGAAAGCAACCTTTCCTTTGAAGGGATGACGTGGGATCCATGCATAACGAATGGAAATCACAAGGAAACTGTGAAATCACAAGTTACTCATGCACTTTCATGAGTAATAAATTACCGAGAACCCTTACCTGGTGCATTTCGTAAGCATCTTGTGTGAGGTTCACTTTAGTTCAATGTAATAAATTTGTTAGAAAGTAGGGGTGTAAACGGACACAGGTTCGTCGGCAGCCTAGCCCGATAATCTAGAGTCTGATTAGTCTTGGATCTGGTCCGGCCCAATTGGACTACCGGACCATCCGTGGCCCAATAAAGGCTTGTTTGTCTGTTTGGCCTATCTCGGACATAGCCAAAATTAAAACTTTTTAACCTTAATTTCTAGGCCACTAAGCCCGATAAATCAGATTTTATTTTAAACCTAAATCGGAGTTTGAAAATTTGAAATTCAAATTTCATTTAAAATTCTATCAAGTTGATAAATTAATTAAATTTAAAAGAAAATTGAAAAAATTATTGAATTGCTCAACTTGAAATTTTGTCGAATCAAATTAACTCAAACTAAATCAGCTGAGTTTTTTCAAAATTTTAAACAAAAGGTTGAGCACAAGAGTGCCTTCCTAAAATAATTTTAAAGCAAAAATGAAGTTAAATATGAACCTTTTCAATTGATTTTTTCCCCTCATTAATCATGTCAATTTTGACATCTCTCATATTACTCTTCACTATAAAATGCTTTCAATTTTGGTAGTCTTTTGACTAAAATTGCTAAACTTTTCACGTTTATAATACTATTTTTACGGAAATGACAACTACTCTACGACATTTATCGATAAACATTAACTCATAAAAAAAATGGCGCATAATCACTAACATTTACAAAAAAAATAGGAAAAAGGTTGCCATCAAGGCTTGACAAAATTCCCAATCCCTCTTGAAACTGCTACTCCACCACTCTTCTTTCTCTGAACTTGGTCGATCCTGCAACGAAGAATCAATTGATTAATTAATAAGAACAAAAATGATGCAGCAACAACAACAAAATCATGGCATCCTACATCTTGATTCTGCTGCTTTCTCCAAATAAGGTTTTTTTTCCTGGTTTTGAAAGAACAAGAAATGCCAGTTTAGTAATACACAGGTAGTAGAAAAGATAACCAGAGAGATGATCAAGAGAAGGATTTGTTTTCAAAGTTCTATCTGTCATTTTTTATACTTACAACTTATAACATCTCAATTAAATGTACTGGGCCATCTTTGGTATACTTGAGAGTTTCTTTTAATTTGTCATCTAATAAAATTAATTTTAAACTATTTTTAATGTGATTAATTTTAATTGTATCTTTTAGATTTGTATACACAAAGTAAATGATGCCAAGAAACAAATAGAATTTGGGTTGTTAGAAGAATAAAAAAATGATAGAATGAGATACTTAGAAAAAAGATAGCCACTCTTTTAGGCTTGTAAAAAGCTTATATTCGAAGGAATCCGCCCCCAAAATGAGCATCCAAGGCAATAGTAATGCCCTACGCCAGTACAAAAGACTTGTATATGCTTTTTAATGGTTTTAATTTGATCTCACCTGTTACCATATCCAGAGAGAGAGAGAGAAATGATGATGAACATCACCTCACCTTTCCATCTTCCCTTAATTCTGTGTTGCAACCGGTTGAACCATATAATTCTTTACAAGGCAATGACTTGATCCCATAACAAGATCAATGAACACAAACAAGTAAAATATCCACAATGATGTAAATCCAAGCATGACGACCTTCTGCTAATTATCATTATGGAGACAGAACATCCTAGTTTCAGTAAATAAAGAAACTTTGTACAAGTGAAAATGACGCTTAAATAGAATAAAATTGGAGAATCAAACTGGACACTGGGTACGAGCAAGTAAAAACAAAATAAAACTTACTGTACATGAAAATTGGAGAAACCTACAAAAATGGGGTGATTTTTGTACCAAATTACTAAACTGCGAGCTACTGGAGATGATCAAGAAAACCTGAAAACTTACATCGTCAGTGAAAACACTGAAAACTGGGCTTCTTTGAAAAAGCCAACATCATATAAGAAAACTGAGAATTGCATTGAAGAATTCTATTAACAAAATCAGCATTGTTTTCATTTGCAAACAATGCAAAACTAAGAATTGCATCATAAAATTCTTACTCTTCATCTTTTCTTCAATATCTATTTCTGAATGTAACTATCAATCAAAAACTAAAGGTGACCAAAAAAATTCATAAAAGTTCAGACATGGTGATATTCATAAATCATAACTCTAAATCATAGTTAGAGATGATACGTTTTGCCTCATTTCTCAATACCCAACTTGCACTTTCAAATGAGAAGAATTGTCTGGATCATATTTCTTATAAGAAAGCAAGTGGGAAGTTCCACTACTACTCGAACCTATAAATACTCTCGAACAATTATTACATCTTGCAATCCCAACTCACTTAGGCTGATATGTAAGCTATCCTACCCTTTCTGTCAATTCATTTAGGCTGGTTGATGCATCAAATTTGGTTAATGCTGATATCATTCCCATCCATTTGTTGAAGTAAAAACAACTATAGATCTGTTTTACACCATTTGAAAAACCCCAAAAAAGGGTCAAGAAAGGTTTAGACAAGTCATTTAATGGATCTCACTCTGTGTTAAATTACGTACAAAGACGGATTTTGTCTTCTCTCCAATACAATGAGAGAGCCAGATTTCATTGTATTAATAACAAATTGTGATATACAGAAGAGGAAATAAAAATAAATTACAATCAATTACAACTAATTGAAATCAAAACTAATCCCTGAAATTAGGGAGAAGATAAGGTCAACTCTAATACTCCCCCTCAAGTTGGAGTGTGTATGGGAAGAACGCCCAACTTGCGAATCAAAGTATGAAAGGGGTCCTTGCCCAAAGGTTTAGTGAAGACATCCGCAAGTTGATGAGAAGAAGGGATGTGCCGAGGAAGTAGAAGGCCAGACTGAAGCTTTTCGCGTACAAAATGACAATCAAGTTCAATATGTTTTGTCCGTTCGTGAAAAACGGGATTGTTGGCAATGTGAAGAGCAGCTTGATTATCACAAAATAAAGTGATTGGAGAGGAATGAGAAATGCCAAGATCAGTGAGTAGGTACTTCAACCATTGAAGTTCACAAGTTAAAGTGGCCATCGCGCGATATTCGGCTTCAGCGGAAGAACGAGAAACGGTGGTCTGCTTCTTAGTTTTCCAAGAGATGATATTGGAACCGAGGAAGGTACAATATCCAGTGGTGGATCTCCGAGTAGTAGGACAACCAGCCCAATCTGAATCACAGTAGCCACGAAGGTGAAGGTTGCTAGAGGAAGATAACAGGATCCCATTAGAGACGGAACCTTTCAAGTAGCGAATAACACGATGAGCAGCGTCCAAGTGGGCAGTCCGAGGAGAATGCATAAATTGACTAAGAATATGCACTGCATAATTGATGTCATATCCGAGTAACGGTGAGGTAGACAAGACGGCCCATGAGGCGGCGATAGGCAGTAGGATCAGGGAGTAGAGTCCCATCATCAGGTGACAAGCGTAAATGTTGTTCCATGGGAAAATCAGAAATACGCCCTCCAGTAAGACCTGTATCCTTGAGAATGTCCAAAAGGTATTTCCGTTGAGAGAGAAAGAGACCTTGTCCAGAACGAGCGACCTCAATGCCGAGGAAATATTTCAGACGGCCCAAATCTTTAAGATAGAATTTGCTGTCAAGAAATTGCTTGAGGCGTTGAATGGCAGAGGCATCATTACCAGTGAGGATAATGTCGTCAACATAGACCAGCACAAATGTGGAAGAGCTGCCTTTGTGATGAGTGAACAAAGAATAATCAGACTTTGATTGGGAAAAACCTGCCTGTATAAGAGTGGAAGAGAACTTGGCAAACCACTGTCGAGACGCTTGTTTCAAACCATAAATGGATTTGTTTAAGCGACAAACGCGATGCTCCCCCTGTCTGGAAAAACCAGGTGGAAGAGTCATATATACTTCCTCATCAAGGTCCCCCTGCAAGAATGCATTGTTGACGTCCAGTTGATGAAGAGGCCATTGCTTAACAGAAGCAACAGACAAAAGAGCACGAACCGTCACCAGTTTGGCAACAGGAGCAAAGGTATCATGAAAATCAAGGCCTTCAATCTGGGTAAAGCCTTTGGCAACTAAGCGAGCTTTATAGCGTTCAATAGCACCATCGGACCGATACTTGATTTTGTAAACCCATTTACAGCCAATGGGTTTCTTGCCAACGGGAAGAGGAGTAAGGGTCCATGTGTTATTCTTCTCTAAGGCTGCAATTTCAGCGGACATGGCTTCTTTCCAGTGTGAAGATTGTATAGCTTTGGAGAATGTGCGAGGCTCATCTGTAGAACAAATAGTAGAAAGAAAAGCTCGATGTGCAACAGAGAGATGAGAGTCAGAAAGATAATGATGAAGAGGGTAAGGCGTACCTGTCGATTGGGAAGAAGACGGAGAGGGTGGACGCTCATGAGAGGCAGTGGAGCAGTGATAATCTGCAAGATGAGGTGGAGGGCGACGAACGCGGTCGGGACGGGTAACCGGTGGAGGGATATCAAGAAGAGTAGCACTTGGAGTCGCTGGGGTAGTGGGGATGGTAACTGGGGGGGTAGGGGGTAACGCCGAAGGAAAATCAAAGGAGGGGTCATCAGCTATGGGAAGAGGGGTAACAGGAAATGGTGGTGAGGTGGATGGAGGCAAATCACGATAAGGGAAGACACCTTCATGAAAAGAGACATCACGAGAAGTGTAGATGGTTTTGGAGGCGATGTCATAGACACGGTAACCCTTTTGAGCATAAGGGTAGCCAACGAAGATGCCGGGTTTGGCTCTTTGGTCAAATTTATGGGTGATATGGGGGTTGTGACGAAAACAGAGACTACCAAAAACACGCAAGCGGGAATAATCAGGTTTGGAGTTAAACATAACTTCATGAGGTGATTTGCCTGATAACAAAGGGGTGGGCATTTTGTTAATGAGATAGGCAGCAGTGAGGACACACTCACCCCAAAATTGTAAGGGAAGATTGGCTTGGAAACGAAGGGCACGAGCAACTTCAAGGAGGTGGCGATGTTTGCGCTCGACGATGCCATTTTGTTGCGGAGTAGCAACGCAACTACGCTGGTGAATGACCCCATGAGAAGAGAAGAAAGACTGCATGGCGGAAGAAAGGAACTCAGTACCATTATCCGAACGGATTTGTTGGATAAGGGGAAAGAGTTCTCCGCCAGTGCCCGAATAAAGGGAGTGAATGGGAGAATGAAATTGTGTCCTAACCATAGCAAAGAAAGAGGCTAAAATGGATTGGGTTTCAGATTTTACACGCATAAGATAAATCCATGTGCATCGGGTGAAATCGTCCACAATAGTTAAAAAATAACGACAACCATGCAAAGAAGGCTGTGAAAAAGCACCCCATAAATCACAATGTATTAAAGCAAAAGGTCTTTTAGTAGTAATGGAACTAGAAGGAAAAGGCAAACGTCGATGTTTTGCCTGAGGACAAATATCACAATATGTATGTTTCAAACATGTAATAAAAGGAATATCATTTGCTAAATTATTTAAACTATGGAAATTCAAATGTCCAAGGCGGAAATGCCAGAGATCAATGGGAGGTGGAGGAAGGGCCGCCAGTGCAGAAGCTGCATGGAAATAGTAGAGTCCCTCATGAGCATTACCCTGTCCAATCGTCTTCCTCGTTGACGGGTCCTGAAAAAGACAATGAGAGGAAGAAAAAATCACTGAACAAGAAGTGGAAGTAGTAAGCTTACTAACAGAGAGAATATTGAATTTGAAAGAGGGAATGAAAAAAACATGCTCAAGTGTAATAGAATGGGAGAGGTGAATGGTGCCAATGTGTGTGACAAGGGCGTTAGAGCCATCGGGAAGTTGAACAGAAGAGGGGTGAGAACAAGGTGTGTAGGAGGAGAAAAGGGATAATGTAGAACACATGTGATTTGTGGCACCGGTGTCAATAATCCAAACAGAGTGGGAAGGAATAGTGAGTGCAATACCTGCAAGATGAACACTGGTGCTACCTGGAGAAAGCATGGCCAATAATTGATTATACTGGTCTTGAGTAAAAGCTGGCGGAGTCACGGAGGACGGAGTGCCAGAATGAGTTGGCTGAGACACCAAGGCGTGATCGCCAGAGCGTGTGGGAGAGGCAGTCGTCCGAGGAGGAAAACCAACAAGCTTATAGCAGCGATCACGAGTGTGGCCAGCACGACCACAATGAGTGCAATGGGGGCGAGGCCGTCGGTTGGATGAAGCGTTGCGTGAAGAAGAGCTGCCACGAGACATAGGCCTGGCAGCAAGAGCCGCGGCATCGGGTAAGAGAGGTGAAGAGGAATTGAGGTCCTGCTGCTTCTCTTCTTGGCGGAGTAAGGAATAAATTTTAGTGATAGTAGGAAACGGTTCCATAAGAAGGATCTGGCTCCGCAAAATTGTAAAACGCTGATGGAGACCCTGTAAAAATTTCATTGCGTGAGCCTTTTGAAGTTGATCGACAACTGCGGGCCCATGGGCACATGTGCAAGGTGGGATATTAATGAGGGAATCAAGTTCATTCCAAATAGACTTGAGTTTAGTGTAATATGAGGAAACAGATAAGTCCTCTTGGCGAAGTAAGTACATAGATTCTTGCAACTGAAAAATTTGCGGATCGTTTGACTGAGAGAAGCGTTCAGAAAGATCCAACCAAATGGCCCTGGCAGTGTTCGAGTACATGAGACTGCTGCGAATGTCAGGAGCAACAGAGTTGAGAAGCCAAGAACCAACGAGGTCATTGCAACGCTGCCAGGTAACAAGGTCAGCTGGTGTAGTTGGAGCAGTCAAGGAGCCATCCACAAAGCCAAGTTTGTTCTTGGCACGCAGTGCCATTGTGATGGCACGCAACCATGAGCCGTAATTGTCGCCTGATAATGGAGGCGAGACTAGCACCATGGTGGGGCTATCCGAATGGTGAATAGCAAAGGGATCAGCAGGGGCGTCATCAGCCTTGCCCGAAGAATTAGGTAGGGTAACGTCCTTTGCAGCCATAGAAAACAACGGCTAGTGGAAATCAGCCGACGTAAGGACGGAGCACAGAGAGGTCGAGACTGCTACAGAGCAGGCTGCGGCTGGTGCCTATCGGGCTGGGAATGACAGATCTGGAAGGCAGAACCGATGGCGGATGGGACGCGCCAGTGGAGGCCTCGCAATGCCGGATGTGGGTCGGAGAAGTGCAGATCTGGGCGGAAGAAGGGCAGATGCAAATCTGCCAGCGGCGCTGTGGCAGACGGCGGAAACTGGCTGGAGAAGATGGAGACAGCAAGCAGGCAACGAAAACGATCCCAATCGGAAAACCAGCCCGAAAAAAAAATCCGGCGAAAGCAGCGGTAGGGACAGATCAGTAGCCGAACAGAGCGGCAACGAACGGCCGGACAGAGCTGTAATGGGACCAGACCGGTAGCCGAGCAGAGCGGCAATGAAGCAGATCTGGAAAACAGAGCCGTGGCAATGAGAGAAAGTGACCAAGCCGGAGTCGGTGAAGCAGAGGCGGGCAAGACGGCCGGATGATGGGACCAGATCGGTAGCCGAGCAGAGCGGCAATGAATCAGATCTGGAAAACAGAGGCCGGATGCGGTGAAGCAGAGGCGGGGCAAGACGGCCGGAAAATCGACTGCAAGATGATGGAGCAAGAGCAGACGGGAAACCGAGAGATGTTGCCGGAAAAAAAAAAAATGTCACTGGCTCAATACCATGTTAAATTACGTACAAAGACGGATTTTGTCTTCTCTCCAATACAATGAGAGAGCCAGATTTCATTGTATTAATAACAAATTGTGATATACAGAAGAGGAAATAAAAATAAATTACAATCAATTACAACTAATTGAAATCAAAACTAATCCCTGAAATTAGGGAGAAGATAAGGTCAACTCTAATACTCTGTCTTAGCTTATTTTGTAGTGTAGATGAGGAAGAGCATTGAGAGAACTAAGAGAGAACATTGAGTGAGAGAAAGAGAGTGAAATCCAAGCAAAGAAGGGAAGAGATGGAGAGAGCGATCGAGAGCAAGAGTTAGGGTTTCCGATTCAGGAGTGTTTCGAAATTCCACTTATGCATTTGGACTTTAGACTTTAGAGAGTCCGACGGGCTTGCAGACCATCTGCGGACAGTCTGAGTCCATGCATATAAACAGACATTAGGATCCGGCCTGTTTGCTTATTTATCAAGTCGGGCCGGAAGGTCCGCAAGCCGGATCCAGATCCGTTTACACCCCTGGTTGAAAGGTTTTGTTTAAATATAAAGCCCATCAAATTCATTTTATTGGCAAATTCACAAAGTCTATATTTCAAGCCCTCCAAATTTTGATCTCTTTATTAGTTTCATTAAACTTGTATTAGATAGAAATATTGTTATATTGATCTTAGCCCTATTTCAACTAAGGACATGTTTGAATATGGGCCACAGGCCCAAAATAATCATGATCATCCGCATCCATTTAGTATTTTAAATCAATGGAAATATTTTGTATTTTATAACATCATATTACATTTTAGTCGATAAAAGTTTTGATTGTTATGGTGATGATTAACATAGTATTAAATGTACAAATACTTAAATAAAATTAAACCTTTGGACATAAATCAAGCCCATGCTCAAAATCAATCTTTCGAAGTGGGTTGGGGTTGAAATAGGAACTGGGCCTTACCGGATTTGACATTGGACCTTAATTTCTAGCCTAAAATTGGACGAGAAAGGGTGAATTGAGACAATTTTTCAGATAGAGTCAACTCAGGATGGGCCTAACCAACGTTGCACCGATAGTTCATATCCTTAATCTGTTAAAGATTTAAGGGATTGCCATTTATCAACAATTTGACAAATATGCCTATTGCACAAAGTGGTTTAAGAACACAATGCTACAATTTTGTCTTAGGATATGGGTATCCATCCCAAATGATTAGCTTGTTAGGTAGAGTGAAGCAAGTCCTTTAAAAATCCCTAGATCTCCATCTATATTTCTAATGTAGGACTTGTTCACAGTTGACCCTAACAATCCCCCTCTCAAACGAGGCCAGCCAACTCGTCCGCCTGGGGGATCTCTTGAGTTCACATAAGGTAGCCTGAGATCTAGGTCTGATACCACTTGTTAGGACTTGGGTATCCATCTCAAAATACTAGCGTGTTAGGTGGAGTGTCCAAGTCCTTTATAAATTCATAGATCTCCCTCTACACTTCCAATACAGGACTCGTTCACAGGCTCCAACACTTTGTTCCAATGTTTTAAAAGCCAACCAATGAAGCGAACCATCGCAGTGGAAGGTTGGGTTAAATAAGATTCAACCGTGATCAAACCTGGTCAAACCCATGCCATGTATATTATATTATAAATAATATTAAACTATTAATAATCTATTTTCTATCTAAATAAATCTCTTATAAGAGAGATTTTTTTTTTTTTCAAATGACACTCAATTATGTGTTGTAGAAAATTGAAAATTCACCATTCTTTTTAAAATAACATAATTTCCAATTGCTAATAATCACTAGTTATTACTTTACAAAGTATCAAGCATTTCTATCTATACGTAGATTTTATAACTGTAGACTAATCTTTTATAAATATAGATTTATGAGTGGTCTATTATATATTACCATGAATTGAATCTTGTAAATTCATTTTAGCTTTCAAATCCATTCTAATTTATCAATTTAATTAATTATTTCATATTTTATTTTTAAAGCCAAACAAGAAAGCTAGTTACAATACAAGATTGGCATTCTAAGTTTTTAACTCCACAATGAAATTTGTTATGATGATGTTTTCTTTTATTTGAGAAGAAAGATTTTATTTTACATTTATAATAATTAGATGAAATTGAATCTATTACATATTACCATCAATTGAATCTTGTAGATTTATTTTAGCTCTCAAATCCATTCTAATTTATCAATTTAATTAATTATTTTATATTTTATTTTTAAAACCAAACAAAAAAGCTAGTTAAGATACAAGATTGGCCTTCTAAGTTTTTAACTCCGAAATAAAATTTGTTATGATGATATTTTCTTTTATTTGAGAAGAGAGATTTTATTTTACATTTGTAATAATTAGATAAAATTATGAGCTATAATTAATTATGTTATAGTGACATAAAAAATAAAAAAAAATAACAATGATGACGAGGGAAAAATATTAGATGATAAATATAATATCAAATTATTGCAATAAGATAAATAAAAGTGAATATTATAATTTTTACTTTCAACATAAACAAATATTATATACATTTTAAAATAAAATTTTATTTTTTATTTTATTACTTACACCAAGGATTTTTTTTTTTTGACAAAACCTTGAACGATTTGAGTGTTCTTTAATGAACTTGTGTGAGTTTCTTTAAAAAAGGGCGTTAAGGCCTCGAAAGAAGCCCTATTTTTTTAATCTGCATCTCCTCTTTCTCCTCACACCCAAACTCTAGCCGTTGTTTTTTCTTTTCTTTTCTTCCGTCCGGTGGAATGCAGTATCACAAGTAGTAACACAGCTGGAAGGCGATGAATAACAGTAGGCTAGCACAATGGAAATGGAGGATTGCAGGATGGTAAAGGCAAGGCTGAGACTTGAGAGAAGAAGAAAGCTAAAAATCCAAAATCCCTCTTTTTCCCAAGACAAGTCCCATCCCATTCCCATATATATATATATATATATATATGTATATATATATGTATATGTATATATATGTATATGTATATATATATATGTATATGTATATATATATATATGTATATATATATATATATGTATATGTATATATATATATATATATATATATATATATATATATATATATGAAATGTGTTTTACGTCCAACGGATAACGGGTTTTGTAACGACTCGACCCTAATACAGGGCTTAGGGCCTCGCACACAAGCGAGACCGCACGGTTTTGTTCCTGAGTCCTGGCCCACATGGTCAGGCCCAAAAGGGTTCACACTAGAGTACATAGGGGTGGCCTCAAATAAACCCCCAAATCTCATCCTTCACTACCGATGTGGGACTCCCCACATCGGTGGTGTGCTTCTTAACCCAACTGGGCAGGGGTATCACAATCACCCCCCACTAAGGCCTCGAGCCGCCCTCGGTTCGACTTGGCCTAGTTCAACAACACTAGGGAAGGAAGAAAGCCCACACAGTCCTAGTGTTGAACTCTGCTCTAATACCAAATTTGTAACGACCCGACTTGAATACAGGGCTTAGGGCTTGACTTAGTGTGATATTATCCACTTTGGCCCTCACACACAAGCGAGCCCGTAAGGTTTTGTTCCTAAGTCCTGACCCACATGGCCAGGTCCAAAAGGCCTCATACTAGAGTACATGGGGGTGGCCTCAAATAAACCCCCAAATCTCATCGTTCACTACCGATGTGGGACTCCCCACATCGGTGGTGTGCTCCTTAGCCCAACTGGGTAGGGGTATCACAGGTTTATTATATAAACCACAGGTGGCTATGGGTATTTAAGGGTTTTTAATTCATACGAGTTTTTAAATGACCCGACCCTCCATGTAGTCGATCACGTTCGAACCCCCGATTCAGCTATGGGCCATGCAGGATTTGACAACATTGCTTTGTTCTGTTAAAGTTTACTCTCATTAGATCATTGCGTCTGCATTTGGATGGGGGATAAGGGGGGATGGGAGATTTTGAAAACCCTTTTCAAGGGAAGGGTTTTCCTTTTACTTGGGGTAACCCTCCAAAATTGCCCTCCATCCAAACACAGCCTCGCTGTCAATTTAGTTTGCTTTGAACCTGTGAGGATTGACTGGATAGTCAAGAACCCTAATCAATATATATTTAAGAGAAAAAAAAGAAAAAACTTTGTTTGCTTAGTAGGGTAGACAGGCCTTAACTCAATATACATTTACGCTGAAAGAGAAAACAAACTTTTTCTATTGGGTTGAGTTGTAACGCCCCGCCCCTTTCTACAGCCTAAACGGGTCGTGGCCCGCTTAACTGCTGGTTGAACGGGCGTCACCCAACGCATTATACATCTAACAGGCCTTACATCACAGATTTGTGGCTGGGGGAAAATAAGTGTATATATATATATATATATAGTATGTATATTTTTAAGATTATAAATGAAATAATTAAGCCATCAAATCCTTCAAGCCCAATTTACTCATCACATAAATCATACTGTCATCGACAATATGAAATAAATAACATCTATCATTGATATCACATCTAATCTCACTACTCACATCCCTTTCCATAAAATAAAACTAACTAATAAATCCTCAAATTATTTGAATCAAATAATCAAGTCTCAAAGAATAAGAAACATCTAATAATTAACTCAATCAAAATAGTTCAACACCTAAGTAGGAATTTAAATATTCATCCATAGTAACTTCTAGTTTTCAACGTCGTCCTCCAATCCTAAATCCAGAGGGTTACTTGCAATATAAGGGTGTGAGCTCCAAGCCCAGTGAAGAAATACAATAGCACATATCCAAAATGTGATATCTCCAATATACTCAATTTAATACAAATAAAGAAATATCAAAAGCATAAGTAATTGAATATGCATTTAATGTCCATGCTTTATGCTATGTAATGCACAATGCACAATGCACAATGCACAATACCCAATGTCTCATTCATCCACAACAACACCTACTGTATTTGGTGGTCTACCCACCGAAGCGAGGCTAACATAACACCACATAAAGTGGCCTACCTGCCGAAGCGAGGCTAACACAACACCACATGAAGTGGCCTACCCACCGAAGCGAAGCTAACACCACCACCAAATAACAGTCTACGTGACCTTTCATGACTTAATAATCCAAACGTACCACATACATGGTACTACTCACTAAAAGCGAGGTAATACACTACCACCGTCGTGGTCTACATGAAAGATCACGGTTCACACCTCCATACCCATTCCATGAATATGAAGATGCCATGTCTACCATGCATTATCTCTATCATCATACCACATGTTATGTATCATGTCATAAATTTAAACATTATACTCTAACAGTCATATGATCTCAAATTGACATAAGAACCATATACATATCCCAAAGCATCATAATCCAACATCAATAATCTTACACTTGCATAATAATAAATTATGATTATGACAACACAATATCATGAATTTATCTCAATAACATCACAAATAACTCTACAACAGTAAATAAAATATTCATCTAATTCGAACATAATTATTGGATCTCTCAACAAGGCTAGTGGCTAATTTTCAACTATCCGGGCAGACTGAGTCCCATCACAGCCATTAGAACATTTAGCCTATTCCCTTATACTACTGTGAGTAAGAACTGGATTGTAACCACTATTCCAATAAATACCCAGTCTATTTCATAGATCCAATATTATATTCCCAAAATACAATACATCATGCAATATTTTTCATTGCTCAATCACATAAACAAAATAGAGAATATTATGCATAATAAAATATAGTGTATTATTTTTCCTCACCTAAAAGTTTGGTGATATGCATAAAATAAAATACTGAAGTTCTCTTAGCGATCATGATCCAAAGTTTGCTAAAATATAATAATCATAGCAAAAACCAATAAAAATTCATGCTAACCCTTCGCCTAAATTTTCAAAATCATTTAAGAATTTATTCTTTATTATTTTATATTAACATAATTCATCTCTTAAGATCATATGTGTTCTAGTCCAGTAAATAGGGATTCAAAGAAATCTAAGTTTTCCAAATTTTACGTACTTTTCCAGGAAAATCTTTGTAGGGAAGAATTCACTCATCTTGCAGAATTTTCTGGGAACAGCCTGTTTATCAATTACTTTTCATTCTCTACCAGTAGATAGATCTCTGAATTATGATCGCAACAATATCTCGTGCATCCCAAGGAGATATTCTTAGCTCGAGTTATGATCGTTTTACTGAGACATGTACACTGTCAAACAGTTTGCAATCTTAAACGAGGTATCTGGAATATAATCCAAAATTGACCTATCATTTCATCAAATTTTGATTTCAAATTCGAACAGTAACTAGATCTATCAGTATAGCTTCCAACCCAACAAATTTCATCGAAAAAGACGTTCGTGAACTCAAGTTATGATTTTTCTCGCGGGGACGCGCAGAAACATAAGCCCAATTTGAAATCCGAGTTTCATAGATTTCCACAAAATTGGGGTTTCCCTCTAATCGAAATCTAATGTTATTAAATCAGTCCTCTTAAACCTCTAATCAATTTTTTTTATCACAATTTTACATGTCACAGTCTCTTCTATCATGATCAAATTGAACTTACAAAAGGAAAAGATCAACACCCTTTCTAAGGTTTAATCGTAGTTTTCTTTTTCTTCTCTTTCTTCCTCTTTCTTTCTTTATTCAAATTTCTCAAAGGAAATTTCAGCAAAATTGTTTTAATTTGAGAGATATATCATGGAAGAAAAAAAAAAGAAAAGAAAAGAATTTAGAAGAAATAAATTTACATCCCTCTAAGATGAAGAAAACCAATTAAAAACCAAAGACCAAAGGGAAGGAGATGCTGCTTTACTCGACCAAGCTCAAGGAGGAAGATGAAGTTTCGCCCGAGGAGAAAGGAGAAAAGAATCGTTGGTTTGCAGAAAGGGGCTATGCACATGATATTTTATTTCAAGCAGAGAGGAGTTAGCCAAGGGGAGTTCTAGTCCATTTAGGACTTGCCTCCAACGTGTAATAGGCATTTGGTTTCCTAAATTTCACAAAGGGGTATTTCCTTTTATTTATTTAGGAAGGCCAATTAAATAAATCTCAAGATGAAATAATTTTGATAAATTAACTTGGTTTTCTAACTAATTTGGAATTTCTAAATTTTATTTATTTGATTAATTTGTTTTCTCTCTCACAATAATTTATTTAATTAAATTATCTTTCTATCTAAAATTAATTTTCTAAAACAAATATTTGAACACTAAATTCGACCAAAGCATTTGATTTAATATTTTATAAAATTCACCCATGGCATGGGCAAATTGGTATTTTCATAATTTGGTATTTCATTTAATGCAACCATATTTTCAATTTTGATCCACTAGTAATTTATTTTAATTGGGCATTTTAAATTAGAAACTAGTCATTGAATTTTATTTTCTCACCAATTAGTTGTTTACTTCAAACAAGCAAACATACACATCATCACCTTAATCCACTAACACTCTAATTCTACCCAATACCACTGACCCGCTACTCCGGGTTGGGTCATTACATGAGCAATTGATGACTATAAAATATTTGAAGAATTATATTAGACACAAATAAGTAAATAGTTGAACCTGTGTCAAATTATATCTAAATTTTTAGATTAGTGGTTTGATTACAACAAATTTATACATAAAAGAATAATTGCACAAATTATTTTGAAGCAAATTTTTCTCAATTTAAAGAATTTTTGTTTGACTTTCAGGCATGTCTACGCTCTTGATTGTGCCTATAAATTATTACAAGCAGTTAATTACATCTTTTTATACATAAAACTCATATTATAAAAAGGATCATTTAAATTACTAAAAAATAAATAAATGAGTACAAGTTAAAAAAAAGGTATTTCTTCTTTGAGCTATAATGGTCGGTTAAAAGTTAAAACATTTACCGTAGGGCATGAGCTTCACATTCTCAACTTTGGCATTTACTTTATGTTATTGGACACTATGGACTTTGGGATATGCGAGGACTTAATGTCCTCCAGTCAATAAGCTTTGAAAGGCTTTTAGATAGTGAGCTTTAATGGGCTGCCAAAATTGGATTTTTCATGGGCTAGGATTGGGAACAATAAGCCTCAACGGGCTAGTAATATTAGGTTTTAATGTATTGGGAGATAATGGGCCTCAATGGACTTTTGGATTTTGGTTGTAATGGAGCTCAATGGACTTTTGCATATTGGTTGTAATGGACCATGAGATAATCGGCCTTAATGGACTTAAAATGGAGCTTTGAAGGATGGACATTAATGGGCTACCCATTATTCTAAGCGAGGATATTTTTAAGTGAAATTTATTTAAACTAACTTTTAATAATACCCATATTCAAACATTATTTGTAGGCCGTAAATAGGAGATGTGCATGGATACACAGAAGTCATTGCTCCAACACGTTGTGTTGATTTGAGGCTTTTTAACTTTCAAGAATTACAACTTTTCAAGAGAATATGAATTTTTAGAATGTTGGAAACTTTTTTTTTTAAAAGATTCCATCCACAAAATTTCAAATGAACCAAATAATAAATTTTAAGTAGAATTTGTCATATCCTACCAAATTTTAAAATTCCACCTCCAAATTCGGAGGTAGTATACATTTGACCAAGGGTCGAAAAAATGGTATCAACCTGATGTCTCGGCCGATAAATTTCTCTCTTTAATTTTTTTTTTTTTAACAAAAATGGTAGATATAATGCAGTCGAGATATCGGCATATCAGTCGATACGATTCGTATCGGCTGATATTTGGACCCCTGCATTTTGACCATCTAACAGATTAAATATACCTTGTAAATCAATGTCCATTACTTTTAACTCCGAAAGAAGTTCTAAATTTTGTTTGTTGGCTCCCAAACGATCTGTGTAGGATTTGTCGCCATAAACGTTCCACTTTTTTTGTTTTCTAATTAAAAACAGCATGTTTGATTCTGTTGTTCCATTAACAGTGACATATATAATTTGCCCCTTTCAAAAATAGTCTATATATAGTTATTTCTCGGCACACGAGCCAAGAGTCATAGGTTCGAATTTCCTAGTCAATTGATGCTCGTGGCTTGCAAAGGATTGTATGCATCCGGAGTTTTACTTAATGCCCTCGTACTAAAAAAGAGATAGGATTTTAGGGTTTCTTTGTCATAAAAAAAAGAATCCACATATAGTTTTACTTTCAAATATATAGTCAATTTATTGCATCTTTGCTCATGGGTAGCCCATGTACTCTTTTCTAGCCCACTAATTTTCCAAGTACTGTTTTCTGGTCCATGGCAATCCCCTATATTGCTTGATGGCCCGTTGGCAGTTCATGAGTTGCTTGCTAGCCCATTAGGATTCAAAAAATTGCTTTTGGCCCATTAATAGTTTTCAGGCTCAGAAATGTTTGACAAGTGCAGCGGTAGTTTTAAACATGCCTACAGGCAACTTTTACTTGCCCAAAAGTAATTGCTGTGTAGATTTCAAGCCCTAAAACCATTTTACAAGGTCCAAAAGGCTTCACAGGTCGAAAAAGAGATTTCTAACATGCACAGGCCCTGAAACAATTCTGAGAGGTCTAACAATAATTTATAGGGTCGCTAACAATTTCGATAGACCTAGAAACACTTCTGTAGTATCTTAGGCACAGTCAGGGGTATAAATCTCGGCCAATACACATAGTATCGGCTAGAAAAAAAAAGAAATCAGCAGATTTCTTTTTAAAAAAAAAAAAACAAATATAGGTTGAAGGCCCGGTCGATATTTTGGCCGATATTCGTCCGGTATGAGCGAATATCGGCAATATTTTTATTTTTATTTTTTTTTAAAACAGCCTTTTTATTTTTTAAATAATTTTTTCCAAGAAAAAAAAGTCACCGAGATTTCCCCAAAAAAAAAAGAATTTTGAAGAGAGAAAAAAATCCAACCGAGATCTCAGCATGAAAATTGGTGGAGCTGAATTTTCGATCCTTGGGCAGATGACAGCATTTACCTTCATGGAGGCCCAACAAAAATTTGCAAAAATGTTTAGGCCGAAAGATACATTTTACAGGCCCAAAAATGATTTTCCCTGGCCCATCAACCATTCCAATTTGATGGCAAGCCTAGTGACAACATTATCAATAGTTTGCAAACCCGATAACATGCACTTTTTATACTTTCTTTAGGCCCATATTTGAGTAATGTTTGTATTCAAGGATAAAGCCGATACGTAATTATTTTTTAATTTAAAAAATATTTTCGAGTATTTTTTGAGTAAAATCCTTGTGTTTGGTGTGATTAAAAAAGGTCTAGATGCAAATTATTCGAGTTTGAATAGTATTTGTCAATTCCAAATATTTTTTTCCTAAAATTTGATCACTTTATGTTATTTACATCAATTTTTTTTAAATGTTGTCTCTAAAAAAATCTCAAATTACGGGTTTTTTTTCTGAAAATAATTTAATGAAATAATATTCAATAGTTATGGAATTCAATGGAGATGTGTTAATTTAATTGACATAATTTGTAGGATGTCTATGTTATTTTCCAATATGTATCCAAAATTAATAAAAGCCGAATTTTCTGAGATACTTCCTATCTTTTAGTTTCTTACAGAAAAAAAATGAATAAAATGATATACAAAGGTTTTTACAATTAAATGGAGAGTCCTTAATGCGATTGATATAATTTTTAGGGTATTTGTATAATCTTTCTAATATTCCAACTTTTTTTATTTAACTCAGAAAAATTTATAATAAAAAATTATAAATTGTAATAACAGATAATGTCACCAAGAAATACTTTAGAACTCTTTAAAAGGCCAAATTGTAGCATATAAAAGTTATTTTTATTTTTATAACTAGTAATTTGTCAAAACATAATATTTTGATGGAAGATAATATCTTATGCATGGAATTTATGAATCTTTTGATAACCCAAGTTTTAAGATGTGATATTTTAGGCTACGTTTGAATGAATGGAGAGTAATCTCCCACTTTTAAAAATCCTTTCAAATAAGGGTATTCATAATATCCAAAGTAACTCCTAGTCAAGAGTAACTCGGAATGACCCTTGTAAAATTTATCCCCCTGTCCAAACAAAGCCTAAGAGTGAACAACATTTAAGTAGAAAATGCTGTGTATTTATTAAGATTTTGAGCCAAATGCAATCTAAGGAGTAGAGAAAAAAAATTAACTTTTTACCTCTTTTCTCTCATTTTTTACAACTCTTTTCAAGCAACAGATATTTATAATACCTAAAATAATCCCTCGTCAAAGGTAACCCTGTAAAATTTATCTCTTATCCAAACACAACCTAAGAGTGGATAGCATTTAAGAAGAGAAAAAAAACATCTAATTCATGTGTTATAAATTATATTCCTAAATGAAATGGGTACATCATTCGTTCTCAAGAGCAGGGGTTGAAATATCGGCCGATACGTATCGTGTCGGCCGATATATATCGGTTTTGGATATATGAATATCGGCCGATATGTATCGTATCGGCCGATATTCACAATATCGGCCTTGATATCGGCCGTATTATATCGGCCCGATATCAAAATATTGGCCGATATCGGCCGACATTTAAAAAAACAAGAAGAAAGAGAAAAATATCGGCCGATATATCGGCCGATAACGATATATTGGTCGACATATCGTATCAGCCGATATATCGGCCGATACCGATTTTTAAACCCCTGCTCAAGAGTAGCCATTCAGTGGACACTTGAAGCATTGATAGAAATTAGAAAGCAACTATGCAACTTTTTTAAAGAACCCTTTGGCAAAATGCGATTCAACTTTACTAAAGAGGTCCGTGTGCATGAGGTTGCCCACTGATTTCGACTTCCACTATTTTCTCCTCGCAATTTTGCGCTAGTGAGCTTCACCTTTCATGGTGGCTGGTGGGCCTTAGTTTCATAAGCAGGCAGGACCAGATGGGGAATTGAAGATGAAATTGAGTGAGAAAAGGTTTTTCTTTTTAATTTACGTGTGGAAAACTGTATAATAACATTTAATGAATTTAATTTTTTTATTTATCTATTTTTGTGAATTGCATCGGTACTTAATTTTATTTGTAAAGTTGATTGATCTAATCTAATGTTTTTTATGAGGGTGGATTTGAAGAAAAAATAAGTCGAACTCATTGAAGATAAGGTTCATTTTCACCCAAATCGGTGCAGAATTTAGTGGTACAAAAATGCATTCAAATCCAATATAAAGTATCCAATTCAGCCCAAGAAAATGAGTCATTTTCCAGCTTTAAGGAAGAGTAACTAGATGAGAAGAAGAGAAGAATAGAGCTCCGTGTCAACATTGCATGGCATTTCATTTTGTTGATTTTTAATTTATGTTGTCAATTTAAAATTAATTATTGCACGATTATTTTGTGAATTTAAAATTGAAATTGAAGTATTTGTCAATTTTATTCGTGTGAGAATTGTTGTCGTAGATGAAATTTGGACTTCTGATCTCTAGCGTTGAGTGATATTTTTTTTAGATTCTCTAATTAATTTTCAGGGCTCCATATAAAATTGGTTGGATTGATATTAGTTTTGAGTGATCAAATTGATTTTTCCACCATATGTAGTATTAATTTTATAGAGAGGTGAAATTCTACATTTTCTTGCACATTTGATTCATTGGATCTAACCTCCAATTTCATGAATTGGAGCCTTTGGCCAAACTCAAATTTTGTGGCCAAACCTTCTCTGGTTTTCTTTGAAACTAGGTTATATCGATTTTTCACTTAAAATTTTGAAAACTTTTGAAAGCATGATTTCTCTCATTTAATTAAAAATGAGATTATGTAGATATTATATATAAGTCAAGTCCTTTCAAACGTAGATGTAAACTCACTTTACATCCATTGTCTATTCTCGTAAAAATCTTGTAAATTTTGAAAATCATTTAGAATAGCAGCAAGAAGTGAATCCAATTTTGAGAAGTATTTAAAATAGAAACGTAAAATGACGATGAGAAATCAGAAACCATAGAAGACATTTGACAGTAAAGCAAAATTGTTAGTGACTATGGTTCCATCATGCTCTTCATACTTTCTTTTGTCTCTTGAATGTCTATTGTAGAAGATCAGTTGTGGTAGATTTTACATGCTTCATATGGCGTATTTATTAAGATTTTGTAGATTTTACATGTGTGATATGACATATTTATTTAATATATTTTTCACAAAAACTAGTAATTGAATATTTAACTTTAGGAAAATCTTAATTTAGAAAGAAAATATGTTTTCCTTTATTTTTGTAAACATCTGTGTCACTCTTTATAAAAACTTTAAATAAAAATGTCATTCCTCTTAATTCTATACCCAACATATGTGGATTTAAATGTTTACACATGTCGACCAATAATTAATCAGATGGGACACTTTGATACTTTAGTCTAAAAAAAAAACCTTAAAATGAAAGAGAGAAAAGAGAACCTATTGAAAACTATGGCAAAATGGTGAATTGAGCGTTAGAAGAGTAGAATAGCGAGCCTTGATATTTTAGTTTATTATTAGGAAATCTAATTTATTTAAAGAACCATCTTTATTGTAGATTTTTTTTTAATTTACGTGTAAAAAATCGCAGAAAATCGAATGAAAATTTTTCACAAGTGATATCCACCGTTTTATTGTAGATGTTGAGAGTGAAAGAAGAAAAAGTTACCTCTAATAGTCAACTTAGACTTCAAATTGAATTGTTTTCTTTGATATATTAGATTTGACTATTGTAATAAAGTATTAATTCTTAAATATAATAACCAAGTAGATTAGTGAAATAAATAACTTAGATAATAATAATAATGATGATGATGACAAAGCACTACTTCAATTCAATGCTTCTAAAAAGTATGCAACTATTGCTTATTTTATTAACAAAGATTACATATTATGTATGTAATTATGGGATTTCAAAGTTTAATCTATTGTTAATTATTTTTTATTTTAGATGTTTAATCCAATAACAACAACTGGTTTGATGAATCACTATTATAATAAAGGGAGTAGAATTTAGAAAACCGACACAAAATAGATGAAATTATATGATAATGATAGTAATAGTTTAAATTTAAATTTAGATTGTAATGTTTGAAATTTTGAATCTCTGAGTTGCCCAATTTTTTGAATCGTTACTCTGTCTCTCTTTTAATTGATACCATCTCTAAATTCAATAGTTCTCTGCATGGTTGAGATATTGTTTCGGCTGAGATATTGAATAAAGAAATAAAAAATTGAAAGAAGCCTCTTTTTGAAAAAAAAGTTTAAAATCTGAAATATCGGCCTCTCGAGATATCGATCGGGCTCATAAAAGAATCATTATTTTTTAAAAATAAATGATATTTAATGATATCGACTCATATATATTATCAATATATAGGCCATATCAACCGAGATCATGAATCTAAGATCGATACTAATCATATCCATTGAAAAATCTCAATTTAATATATGTGTGGGTAGAGATTATTACCCATGATTTCATGGACCGTAATTCATGTGAGTGTGCAGGTTCATTCTTAAATTCAATTAACTAAGATATATTTTACCTTTAATATTAATATTTTTAAGTTTATGTAGAGAAATTTTGTTTTTGTGTATCCCAGATTTCTATAAATAAAAAGTGAGTGAGTATTTAGACACTTTATTTTTCTTTTAAGAGACAGTCTATTTTAAAATTTTGAATGAAAATTACTATTTTATCTCTTAATTTAAAAAAAAATATAATTTATCTATATAAAATTGACGAGTAAATAGTAATTTTATTAAAAAAAAATAATTGTGAGAAAAGTGGAGTTTATGAATCGCTAACATAAAAGGTTGGCCGATGGCTCTTCTTGGTTAAAATTTTCACGTCACCATCGCTTGGCTCAAAAAAGTTCTGCAAGTTGCCGCCAATGTATGCTGCCGGCATAAGAGGCTAAGTGCAGTGGGAGAATTGGGTACCGTCGTATCAAACGTACGCCAGAGTCTGGTCCCTCCATGGCTCCATAAATGAACTAATAAAGTGTTTGCTGTCCATCACCGTTGAAGAAGAAGGGCATTAGTAACGAAGGATCGGAAAGACAAAAGGGAGAGCGAGGGAGTAATTCCGAGTGCAGTAGCAGAGAAGGGGAAGAGAGGCAAGGGTGCTTATTGGGGGGCATGGCATCTGGATCGGAATCTGCAGAAGGGAGCGTTCCGGACGAGAACGTCTTGGAATGGCAGCAAAAGGACAAGCATCGCATGCTTCATGCTGTTTATCGAGTTGGCGATCTTGATCGTACCATCAAGTCTCTCTCACTCTCTCCTTTCATTCCTTGATTTTTTTTTCTTCTCTTCTTCTCTCTTATATTACATTACAATGAAATGCAATGTAGTTCCGCATTCAATATGTTCACCCCTTTTTCTTATCTGATACGAAACATGTGGAGGGTTGCAGCGGTCTGCCTTTTCTCATTATCGTCCATTTGGGGTGCATGAGAGATCACTTCATGGAGGAAAATATTAAACTTTTAAGTGAAGATGATGATTTGAAATGCTTCCTTCTCATTAAGAAGTGATCAATTTTTCAAGAAAACACAACACTTTCCGTATACACAAACAGGAACCTTAAGTTTTCTTCAGCCAGCATAACATGCGTCTCTTTTCTGATAAATTCCCATCAGATTCTACACGGAGTGCTTTGGGATGAAGTTGTTGAGGAAACGAGACATTCCGGAAGAGAAGTACTCCAACGCTTTTCTTGGGTTTGGCCCTGAAGAGTCTAATTTCGTTGTGGAGTTGACTTATAGTATGTTTCTGGCTTTCTCAAATTGATTTTGTATTTTCACTGCATTTGGATTGCGTAAATATTATTGGGTGGTCAGGCATATGTTTCGAAAATTTTAATTGAAAGTTGGACAAAGTATTTCATCCCATGGGTTCCATGGATTTCCAGAATTGCCTTAGCAGGAAAACAGGGAGGATTTTCCCCGAGTTGTTCAGTTGCAGAGCCTCCATACTCTAGGCATTTTGGTACTTTTGTCCAATCCAAACAGACCGTAGTTTAGGATTTCACTTGGCTAAACTTTAAATGTCATTGTAATTCATGCATTTTGATTCTTGGGCAGACTATGGAGTGGATAAGTATGACATTGGCACTGGCTTTGGACACTTTGCAATTGCAAACGAAGATGTATGTGCTAATTTTTTTTCTTCTTTTGTTTGATATTAATTGTCCAGTTAGAGGATGTTTGGTAAATGGGGTTGCTGGGAATTAGAAAAATACCAGATGGTGGCTTCTTATTGAAACTCAGGAGTTATGATTAATTTACCTGCACTGTTGAATTTGAAATGATAGAATTGCATCAATTTTATAACTAACAGCCTCTTTAAAATGGAAATAATAAAAAGGAAAATTTGCAAACATGAAATGACTATTTCCATGGATTTTTGTATTGCATTGTTGCAAGATATTCAATCTGGAACCTTATGAAAATCTTCTGAGGCAGGTTTACAAATTGGTTGAAGACATACGGGCCAAGGGTGGCAAGATTACACGTGAACCTAGCCCTGTGAAAGGGGGAATCACAGTTATTGCTTTTGCTCAGGACCCTGATGGCTATATTTTTGAGCTAATCCAAAGGCCTCCCACTCCTGAACCACTGTGTCAAGTTATGCTTCGTGTTGGTGACCTTGACCGTTCTATAAAGTTCTATGAGAAGGTAGAGTGATCTATACTTGCATATTGCATTTGTAAGGTGATTTATTGGTTTGTGTGTGCAGATGCTATTTGTGGAGTATTCTATATTATCCCTGATGGGAGTTCAACTCAGTTCTATATAACTTATGATGTAACTTTACTTGATTAATGTTATATTCTTTTCTGTCTGTTACTTTGATCTATGTAATTACCGATAACTATATTAATGTCTGCCTTTCCTTTTCTCTGTTTTCATGTGTTAAATGGTATCTACTAGTTCTTGCTAGCATGTTGGTGGGTATTGAATCGACAAGTCTTCTTAGTCATAAATGTCCATATCTTTTACAATCGACAATACAGCCATTTGAAATGACATTTATGTATATTCTTTGGAATTTTCTTCAAGTAGCATATGCCATTAGTTTTCTATATATACGTTAAGTACAGCCTATCTCCACTTGTTTGCCTGATCCTTGTGTGGCCAGCTCAACTCATCTACATGTCGTAGACATTTCTTATTGGGCGTGAACATATTTTCTTCTGAGGAACGCTCCTATGCTGTCAGCCTAATAGTAGGGATGACAACAAACGGTGACATTTGGGTCATATGGCATTCACTTATTGAAAATCCAAACCATTCATTACTTTTAATCAACATATTACATATATGAATCTTTTCAGATTTTTTTTAGACTATTGGATCCACCATTGGATCAATCAAATGAAAAGTATGTTATTAAAACAAACGCTTTGTGACCAATGTTATAAGTACCCTTCTCAAGATGTTATATGCTACAAGTAATATTGAGATATTTTCAAATTTTGGAGTTTATACCGAGATATTAGCAGGAAAAATCCAGTGAAAATATAATATTTATCTTAATATATATATATAGGTAAAAATAAAATTTAAAATTGAAGCAACCATTAATAAATTTATGATTAAAGTATAGGTGTTACTATAAAAAATAAATTACTTTGGTAATTATCTGAAAAACAAAATATAATCATTATCTAACAATTCTTGAATCATAAAATGTCATACAATGCCGCATAAGTTCATTTCTAAATATCACTATCGAAGTTATCAAAAAAATTAAACCAAATTATCGAGTGTTATGACTTTTAATTTTTTTTTTAAAATGTCATTGATATTGCTGTATTATCAATTTTTGCGATATTGTTGTGGCAAAAATAAAAGTACCACCGGTATTTGTTACATATGTTATTAATTGTGACAACCACAAGGGAGTACAACCAAAGCTTTGTCACATCGATAAAGGGGATGTATGGCCAAGGCTTTGTTGCACCCATCAAGGGTGTATGGCCAAGGTATTGCCACATCCACAAAAGGGCACACAGCCAAGGCTTTGGGATGCGGAGCATGTTCACTCCTCTCATGTTTATTTTTTTTCGTTATTTCACTATGTTGGTCATGCTTTAGTTAATTTTATTTGAGGGTATTTTAGACCTTTTATTTGTAATTAGGGTTTTTTTTTTGTGGGGGACAATTTGGTCATGTGTTTTCTGTAAACATATAAAAGCCTCTTGTAAGAATTATTCGAACCCGATGAATGAAAGATTTGGAATTTTCGACTGCTGCCTTTGCTTCATGTGATGGTGCTCCTTGGTGTGAATCCAAGAACTTGGTGAGAAGCCAAGCAGGGTGAGAAGCCCTTCTCTCTATCCAGGTATTCTTCTATCTCTTTTCTCTCTTCTTCTTCTCTTTCTTCTTCCCTTTTCTTCCCTTGAAACCCTGGCATATTTGAATTTTCCCCTTTTCCCTTTTCCCCTTTCCTTGATTGCTGCCCCCATCCCTTCTCCAAATCCTTCGCCTAACTGCCTAAATTTCCATCTTTCCTCTTCCTTGTGTTGCCGTCCCATACCAATTCACAAACCCTAGCTTTGGTCGCCACCCACCTTCCCATCTATTAGCCATCTCTTCTAAACCCTAACCCTAACCCACATCTAAACTCTAATCCTAGCCATATTCTTTAAACCCCAGCCCTAATTGTCATTCCCCTAACCCTAAATCCTCCCCTTTTTGTCTCTATCCATTGCTGCCCCACCTTTTGTGTCCCTAAACTGCTGTCCCAACCCCTAACAACCCCATATCTTGCTATATACTGCTACCGCCCCACTGAAAATAAACATGAGATGGGTGAACATGCTCCGCATCACAAAGCCTTGGCTGTATGCCCTTATGTGGGTGTGGCAATACCTTGGTCATACACCCTTGATGGGTGCAACAAAGTTTTGGCTTATCATTCTCCCTAGTGTGGTTCTTGTCAAGTGCTGCTAGTTCCTCTTCCATGGCTGCTTTCCAGGAGGGATCACGTAGAGTAGTATCAATCCTCTTTGGGATCTTAATGTTGTCCAGAGTTGTAAGAAAACTGCGATAGGATGGAGAAACAACATGATAGGACACAGACCAAGGAGATGATTGGTACAAGCACGCTTACCTTTCTGAAATGGTGGCCAAGCTTTGGTCACGCACCCTTTATTTAGGTCAAGCCAAGCTTCATTCCCACAACCCACTAATGGGTGTGGCCAAGCTTTAGCAATACGACCCCCACTAGGTGCAACTAAATTCTCTGCCAAATTTTACGTTTTTATCCCATTGTGGAGTCAGATCGCTAGACAATAGTTGATTCCTAAGTTGTGATGAAAAGCTAATGCACAAATATGTGGACGACAAACATCTGATCGTTGAAAGTGGGTTGCACAATGCATTTCTTAATCTAAATTTGAATAATAATCCATAAGGATTTACTTACTCTTGTTGGATTTTGACTTATTATACGTTATCAACCCACCAAGGCTTATTATATGTCACTTTAAGGCAATCTTGCCAAAATTTTAGGTTCAAAACCATGTTACTATTTTGATGCGGAGCATTCATTGCAGATTCCATAATTAGTAGTTGCTTTCCATAATTAGTAGTTGTTGTATTTAATTTTCTTTTAGGTTGATTTTAGTTAGTTTCTATTTTGTTTATTGCTTTATTTAGTTAATGTTTTATTTTAAGAAAGGAAGAGTTGTATATAAGTTGTAGCCTCCTTGAGGCAAAGACAGATTACTGAATAAGATTTTGAGATTTCCGAGCATACCTCTATGCCGTGTATGTGTTGGTGAGAATCCAAGGGCGTGAAGCCTAGGCGAGAAGCCCTCCAGGTACTGTTCCTATCCTCTCTTCTCTCTTCTATCTTCATCTTTCTTCTTCTCTAGCCTTCTGCAACCCAGAAATCCCTTTTTTGACCTTCCGCCCTTCTTCTTTGCTTCACAAGCTTCGCCACTCTTCCAGGACCCTCCCCAGCCCTTCCTTTACTTCCGTTTTCCCCTCTCCTGTTCCAGTTCTTGCTGCCGTGCCTATAAAACCAATCTCACCACTTTGTCCTTCCCCAAATCTTCTTCCTACTGTCCTCTATCCACCCATACAGCCACCAGCAGTTATCGCCAGCCCTTCTAAACCCACTTACCTGCGTCGTTTCCTCCTCTTCACTCTTCCGTCTCTTGCGTGCGACCCTACTCCATGCTTTTCCATCTTTCTTTTCGCCTCCCCTGTGTTCTCTCTCCATCTTTTTATTTCAAACCCTACGTGACCCCTTACTTAAACCCATCTTAACCCTTTAAACTTCTTTCATTGGCAGAACCATACCCATCTTCATTTATTTCCCATTTAAATCTAAACTATTCCACTCATTTAGTTAATTTCTTGTGTATTTATTTACATCAGATCTTGAGGATCTTTTTGCATGTTTATTTGTGTCAAATTTAGATTAATTAATTGCATATATTATTTGATTATTTAATTTCAGCTTATTTTAGGTTTAAGGTGCATTATTTTCATCCCTTTTATCCACATTTAGACATTTAGGGTTACCCTATCCTTTGTCCTGCAACAAATTGGTATCAGTAGCAAGGTTGGATTGTTTCCTTAAACATCCACGGTCCTATAATTGCATTTAGTGAAAAAAATAAATAATTAATTAATTAAAAAAATATTAAAAAAAATTCATCATGGCATATAGAGTTTAGGATACAGAATTTAGAATCATCTAGACATGTCAGGAGAACAACCGCCAGTTTGGTTCGATAAGTTCCTCACTCAGTTGACTGCCCAGACGAATGAATTTCTGAAACGAGAGGAAGACATAAATGCTAAATTCATTCCCGTACAACCCAAGAGCACCCAGTTGATTGACCTCGGAGGAGTTGATCGTGGTGAGTACCATCAACCTCATAAGCCTCAGGAATTTACCAAAAATGACGAATATGCCTTGAAAACTGTTCGTATCGTGCCCCGGGATTTTGATGGACATCTAGAACCCAAAGTTTTTCTCGATTGGCTATCGAACATGGAACGTTACTTTAAGTTGCATGATATGTCAGAAAGTCGACGAGTTCGTTATGTCAAATTGAAATTGGTGAAACAAGCCCGGACTTTCTGGATGACGGTGGAACAGAAAAGTAGGAGGTTAAGAAAAGACCCTTTAGATTTGACATGGGACGAAATGAAGAAACAATTAATTGAGAAATATGTTACTCCCTTCTACCATCGCATGCTTATTAATCACCCTATGCTTCGGAAACTTGACACATATGGTGAAAGCAATGATAAATCGGAGGTGGTACAATCCCATAGGTTACCCAAAGCCATTGCGTCAAATAGAAAACCTCTAGATCTCATCCCAGTGTCAGTGTCACCTAGTTTTTCCGAGTCTGTACATGCATCTGCACAGCACATTCATAATTCACACGCTGAAATTAAAAGTCAAATTAATATAAGCGATGAACAATATAAGTTTGCTGCAGATACTCATTGCAAGTCCATTGAATTTGATATGGATGATCATGTGGAGGACCTCACACCCTCTCTAGATCCAATACCTTCACCTCCAGACCCCACCCCATATCAGCATGATCCTGTCCCACATATTGGCCTTCTTGACCATCATATTGGTCTTCTTGACCCAAAGCTTGACCCACAGCCTGATCCACAGCATGACCCGCTCCATGACCCATGTCACCTACTAGTACAATCCCCTCAGCCTTTACCTGTACCATTATCTAAACCTCTACCTTTTATACCTCTTGGCCTTCCTGATCCATGGCATGCACCCGTCCATCCCACTCAGATGTCCAGCCCACTACATCACTCGTGTTATGTATGTGTCCAGCCCATTCAGCCTGTACCTCCCGCACCTTTTCAAAGTCCAATAATTGCACCATCTAGCCGACTCTCACAGTTTAAAGTTGTCTTCAATCCTGATCTTCACCTTGACCCTCCTATTGGTTTTTCTGACCCAATTCAGAGCACGTGGCATGCACCTTTACAGCCTTCACTGATTCTATTTCCCTTACCGTCTTTGCCACCCGAGAGAGAAAAGATAGAATTTTTGGTCGAAGAAGTTGTTTCTACGGTTATAGGAGAACATCAGCTATATCCGACAACGTGGAAGCCCATGTCCACGACTGTTGTCACTTGGGTGACCACGAGAGAGCTACAGTGCCTTGCCCCAAATTTACTGGAGAGACTTCGGAGTCTTGTCTCATCAGTGATACATTCTACTAGAGTCTTGCTGCTCCCGCCAGTCAGAGTTGATTGTGACATCCGTCTTGTATCATCAGAAGTGTATTCTGGTCACATCTTGTTGTTGTCGTCAACCAAAGTCGATCGTGAGCATTCTTCTCATATCTTGCTGCTGCCACCATCTAAAGTTGTTCATGCCGTCAGTGTCGGATTCCATGTATACCATCGATGGAAAGAGAGAAAGCTGATCCAGCATTCTTATTGTGGCCCGATGCTAATCCGCTTGTTTGACATTGAAGACCTCACGTGCGCATGATTGCATATTGAAGACCTCACATAGGGAAGACGCATGCGTGAGTAGATTTTTGTCTTCTCATCTGCTTGAACTCGAGGTCAAGTTCTTTTTCAGATGGGGAGTTTGATGCGGAGTATTCATTGCAGATTCCATAATTAGTAGTTGCTTTCCATAATTAGTAGTTGTTGTATTTAATTTTCTTTTAGATTGATTTTAGTTAGTTTCTATTTTGTTTATTGCTTTATTTAATTAATGTTTTATTTTAAGAAAGGAAGAGTTCTATATAAGTTGTAGCCTCCTTGAGGCAAAGACAGATTACTGAATAAGATTTTGAGATTTCCGAGCATACCTCTATGCCGTGTATGTGTTGGTGAGAATCCAAGGGCGTGAAGCCTAGGCGAGAAGCCCTCCAGGTACTGTTCCTATCCTCTCTTCTCTCTTCTATCTTCATCTTTCTTCTTCTCTAGCCTTCTGCAACCCAGAAATCTCTTTTTTGACCTTCCGCCCTTCTTCTTTGCTTCACAAGCTTCGCCACTCTTCCAGGACCCTCCCCAGCCCTTCCTTTACTTCCGTTTTCCCCTCACCTGTTCCAGTTCTTGCTGCCGTGCCTATAAAACCAATCTCACCACTTTGTCCTTCCCCAAATCTTCTTCCTACTGTCCTCTATCCACCCATACAGCCACCAGCAGTTATCGCCAGCCCTTCTAAACCCACTTACCCGTGTCGTTTCCTCCTCTTCACTCTTCCGTCTCTTGCGTTCGATCCTACTCCATGCTTTTCCATCTTTCTTTTCGCCTCCCCTGTGTTCTCTCTCCATCTTTTTATTTCTCACCCCATGTGACCCCTTACTTAAACCCATCTTAACCCTTTAAACTTCTTTCATTGGCAGAACCATACCCATCTTCATTTATTTCCCATTTAAATCTAAATTATTCCACTCATTTAGTTAATTTCTCGTGTATTTATTTACATCAGATCTTGAGGATCTTTTTGCATGTTTATTTGTGTCAAATTTAGATTAATTAATTGCATATATTATTTGATTATTTAATTTCAGCTTATTTTAGGTTTATGGTGCATTATTTTCATCCCTTTTATCCACATTTAGACATTTAGGGTTACCCTATCCTTTGTCCTGCATCATATTTCTTTTGATTATAATCTTTTCAAGCATGCTAAATGTTACATGTGCTATGTTGCACATACTCTTCGAAATGTGAGATGCACCAATGTCAGACACTTTTATGCATGTCAGACACTAATACTCATTCTTCATGACCGTCTATGACTTGTTTACATTGTTTTCCAAGATAACTAAAATATTACAACACCTTTCTCTTCTCATACTAATTAAAATAAAATGTGTTTGTGACTTAATTGTTTGGAGCAACATTAGTAAACTATTTTCTATCAGTATTATTTTTGCACCATATTTTCATTTCAAATATTATTTAAATATGGTGCCATGTGCTGTTTGAGTTTTTTGGCTTGTCGAGTCTGACACCTCGTAAACTCTAACTTGCACTTGTATCCATTCTACTTAGTATATGTGCCTATTTTGTAAAGATTTTGCCCATAAGATCTTTAATATCCTTTCTTTTATATGTCTTGAGCCAAAACTAGTATAAAATCATTTAAAGCATTTTTTATGTCCAACAAGTATTGGGGTATCTAACACTGGTATGGTGTTTGACAATACGCTGTGCACATAAAAGTATCCAGGCCTCAGAGGATGCATGTGATTTTAGTTGCTTCACTCTTGGCTTTTGATTGTGCGGTGGTTATATATCCCTTTTGGTTTTGTTTGCTATTGATTGTTAGCTACAATAGACAATTTTTCAAACACTTTTGGTCTATTACCTCATTGACTTTGCTTATATGTTTGATCCCTTTATTGTTAGTTGCATTTGTTTATAAAATTTATATGTGTTTGGTCCTTCCAATGTGAGTGCCAATTGTTCTTAGGCCATATAGGTTATTCATTTTGTTGCCTATACCAATATATGCAGGCCTGTGGAATGAAGTTATTGAGGAAGTCTGACAAGCCTGATTTTAAGGTAACTCGTTGACCTTAAGTTCAATGTGCATTGTGGTTATTAGTTAGGTGCTGGCCTTGTTAGTGACATTAATTCTCTACGATTCAATGCTCAAAGTGCGAAATTGAAGAAGAAGACAAATTATATCAGTTGTATATTCATATATAACCATTTCAGTCTGTGCTTTCTTCTGCATGAACTGAGCAGTATACTATAGCCATGATGGGTTATGCTGATGAGAATGAGACAACTGTTCTGGAGTTGACTTATAACTATGGTGTGACCGAGTACACAAAAGGAAATGCATATGCTCAGGTTGGCTGTTATTTTGGTTATATATGCAGCATGTTTTTTAGATGCACTTCCAAATAAATGTTATCCTGATGCACAAAAATTTCACTTCTAGATTGCTATCAGTACTGAAGATGTTTACAAGAGTGCTGAGGTTGTAAATGTTGTTACCCAAGAACTGGGAGGAAAGATAACTCGACAGCCAGGTCCAATTCCTGGACTGAACACCAAAATTACCTCATTCCTTGATCCAGATGGCTGGAAAATTGTAAGTCCTAGTTTCTGAGAATCTCTTTCAAGTGATTTTCTTCTCATCTTGATCACTTACAAGAAAAGAAAAGCTTTTCTCGTCATATACCACAGTGTAATGATAATAATGTACAGCAGTTGGTTGTTTGGGTTGTAAAATCTGTAAAATATATTTGAGATACTTTGTGGTATGTAATAGGATAGTTTTGATATAATCCGTGCTTTCCTAATATGAAACTCCAAGTTACTACTTAGACAGCTTTAACTATGTTGAATACCAAATGAAAGAAGGAAAGCTAGAAGAAAATTTAATGGGATGAAATTTCTATTTTAGTCATGATTGTCTTGTGTTTCAAAGTCAGCAACCACCCTCTAGCTACTCATTATATTTCTTTGCACCCAAGAATAGGTATAGTAACTAACCTACTACAAATGCTAGGTGGTCCTTAATTATGATTTTTCTCTATGAAGACATAGAAAGCATACTTTGTAAGGACTGTAAAGTCATTCTAAGAGAGCTGAGAACACAACATAGGATATTGATTATGGACGTTTATATGAGAGTATTTTAAAATAACAAATTGGAAATTAAAGGGCTATAAAGTGGTGTTATTTGAAAGGGAAAAGTAACAACTCTAAAATTAAAATGATTGGAAAATGGGGATTGGGATTGGGACATGAATCCTAATGAGATATGGAATCTAATGTCTACTTATATTAAACAAAATGCCAAGGATGTCCTTGGGAAATATAAAGGGCAAGCTAAGCATAGAGAAACATGACAGTAAAACTGATGTAGGCCACAGGAGCACTACTCCCTGTGGACTTCACTTCTATTTTTTTTTTTATATTTATTTTATTTAGCAAGTTTGAGTAGAATAAGATTGTTATTTTCATTTGGGATTTTAGTCTCCTAGTTTTAGTTAGTTTCCTTGTTGGTTTTGATTAGGTTGTTATTTTCGTTGGAGTCCTTGTTTTAGTAGGATAGAAAAGCCAGGTCGGTGGCCTTCCCAATCGAGTCTAGAGTCCTTTTTTCTATTTTCGAGTGTTGTTTTCTTATAAATATAGATGGATGTAAGAGAGAGATATATCCACGATGGATATTCAATAAAATTAATCAAGGCATAGCCTTTCTATCTTCTCCTTTTATCTTTCTTCTTCTTCCTTCCCAGTTGCAGGCATGTTCCGCATCAATTGGTTCAGAGCCAAGGTTCTCTGTATCTCTGTTATACAGAGACGACCCCGATCAGAGCTGAGTTCCTGCGTTATCAGGACGATCCTATTCGGTTCAGAGAGAGAGAGAGAGAGAGAGAGAGAGAGAGAGAGTGTTCTCTGTCCTCATTTTGAAAAAAGAAAAAAAATGAAGAACCACCCTCCCTCCCTGCTTCCGCCGCTCTCCTATCATTGAAAAAAAAAGAGACGAAGAAGAAGCTCTCACTTGTGGTGCTCCAGTTCCGTCTCCGACAGTCGTCGCCTTAGCAATCGCCTTTGTTCTACGCAGCCATCTTTGCCTTCAACCTTCCCTCTCTCTTCATTAAATGCCCTCAACAACATCACCTTCTTCTTCCCTAAATACCCTTTATCTTTTTACTTTTTACCCACCTACCTACCTTTTTCCTTCTTCCATTCCTACCCTCATCTTTTCTTTTAATCACCAGGCTATCCATTTCCATTGATCCCTACACTTCTTTGACCAAACATATCTCCATCACTTCCTATTGCGACTACTCAAACAAAGAAGATGATGAAGAATTATACAGGTGGCATACAAGTAGCTGCGCAAATCAAGGGTACCATAGACATTCATGTAAATGTCCCACCTCACCCATCCATTAAACCATTTATCCGGTCCTCCTCATACTTTCCATCTAATCCCCTCACACACCCCTCTAACTATCGTAATGAGCCATATCCCTCCCATTCAGTTCCTTCCAATTCCCATTTGCCTGCAGCATTAGGTGGACTCAAAGGCGACCCATAGTGGTAACAAGTATGTTACCTGAGCTGAGATTAAAGAACTTTTGTCTAACGTGCGATTAACTTTCAAGATTTTTTACAAGAATTTAAAACAATATTGCACAGCAGAAAATACAGAGACATGGCGAAGGTGAACGACAATTTGAAATACGTGCCCACTGTTGTGGGACCCACACGTCTGGTGTGTGGGACCCAATTATATGTCTAGATTCAATGTATATTGAAAGTCAAGTGGACTCAAAGGCGATCCATAGTCGATATCTTGTGTTAGAATGTTGATCTTTGTCTCCTACATCTTCCTCATTAGATCAATTGTGGAATATTGATCCTATCATCTGCTCCGCAAGCTCCAATAGATGACATCATCCAACTGTCTGAGTTTGAAAGGGGAACCAGGGGCGGGGGGTTGTTGTTTTTTTTTTTTTTGGGTGGGTGAGGAGGGGTTGTTATTAAAATATATTAGGATACATTAAGATAGATTGAATGTCATCTCTTTAGATTATGATTGATTATGAATTATCATAGATTAAGAACATGAAAAAAGAACCTTCCTACTGATAAAGTCTAAAGAAATACAACACTCAACAATTGGTTTTTTTTTTTTGGGTGTGTGGGGGGGGGGGGGGGTGTATTAAAATATATTAGGATACATTAAGATAGATTGAATGTCATCTCTTTAGATTATGATTGATTATGAATTATCATAGATTAAAAACAATGAAAAAAGAACCTTCCTACTGATAAAGTCCAAAGAAATACAACACTCAACAACCTGAAGAAACAATTAGAAAAAATCAATAGTAGCATTCTCTCTATCCACCCAAGTCTTGGCTAAGAAATCAGCTACCCCATTGCAAAACACCTGACATGACTTAAAGAGACCACTGCTTGAGAGCACATGGCTCAAATCAGGTTGCATTTGGGGGAACTTCAATGTAATTAGGTTCCTGAATGAAAAAACTGGAATTACTAGATCGACCCCTATCATGCGATAGTTTTAAGATTGCATTTCCTCCTTGTGCTTAGTGGACCTTCCACTCTTTGGAGGAGAATTCACTTGGTCTAACGGTCAAGATAGGCTCTCTCTCTCTCTCTCTCTCTCGCTTGCCTCGACAAGTTTCTAGTTTCGATTGATTGGTTAGACATGTTCTCTAAGTTCCATGTTGCAGTCTTCCCTCGCCCTATTGATCACTAGCCTCTTGTGCTTGATTCTTTTAAAGAGTCTTGGGGACCTCCCCATTTTAGGTTTTGAGCTCTGTTGGTTAAAGGAAATTGGCTTTAAGGATCTTATCTCTGGTTCGTGGTCTGAAACCAATCCCTCAGGCCTAAAATGTTTTATCCTCTATCAGAAATTGAAGAACCTAAAGGACAAGCTGTAGAGTTGGAGAAATTCTTACTTTGGTTCTCTTTCTGAATCCCTTGCATTACTTCTTAATGGCATTACTGAGATTGACCTTAGTGACAAACCGACACCATGACTGGAGAGGATGCTCTCCTTCGCAATCAACTATAGGATCAATACCGATCAAAGAGTAGTTAGGATGAGATAACGTGGCGACAAAGGTCCAGAGACAAGTGGATCAAGGAGGGTGAAAAAAATACAAAATTTTATCATGCCATTTGCCTTTGCCCATAAACGTGTTAACAACATTAGTTCTCTACCAGTTGATGATGTTACTGTGATAGCCAAGGACACCATCACCTCTTCTATCCTCAATTACTTTCAAGATCTTTACTTAACCAACCCTTTAGATAGACCGGTATCCCTTTCAGAACTATTTCCACTGCGGATGCTTCTCAGCTTGAGTACCTCTTTACTGAGGATGAGATTAAAGGCCGTCATTTGGGACCTTAGCGATGATAGAGCCCTCGGGCTAGACAGGACCCAATTGCCTTCTTTAAGGTTTTTTGGGCTTTGTAAAGTATGACATCATTGCTTTTATTCAGGAATTCCATCAGAGAGGGAGTATCCTTAAGGAAACCGGCTCTACCTTTCTTTTCTTGGTTCCCAAGAAAGATGGTGCATCTTCTCTTAAGGGCTTTAGGCCTATTAGTCTCTTATGAAGCCCTTACAAGATTCTCTCCAAGGTGCTCGCAAATAGATTAAAGTCTTATCTACCCAAGTTGATTTCCCATTTCCCATCGGTAGGTGTTGATGGAAGGCAAATCATGGATTCGGTTCTCACTGCTCATGAATGTATTGACTCACAATACAAGTCTCATAGGAAAGGCATCATTTGCAAGCTCGACCTTGAAGATGCCTATGATATGGTTGATTGGAGTTTTTTGCACTTCGTTTTCTCCTCCACGGGCCTTTCGCAGGAAATGGTGTTTGTGGATTGCTGAATGTGTCTCATCTGCCTACTTCTTTGTCCTCATCAATGGATTTCCTAAAGGTTTCTTAAAGAGCTCCCACAGCCTTCGGCAAGGATCCACTGTCTTTGGCACCTTTTATCATGGTTGCCCAGGCCCTTAGCCTTCTCCTGTCCAAGACTACTGATCATTCTCTAATTCAGGGTTTCAGAATCGGTGCCTTAGCGTTATAGTTTCACCACCTACCGTTTGTTGATGACATTATTATCTTTAGGGAATCCAATGAAGATTCTATCAGAACCCTTTGTTCTCTGTTCAAATAGTTCGAGATGTCTTCCTCCCTTCGCATCAATTATTCAAAAAGTGAGATTTTTTGTATCAACCTGAATGACAATGCGTTTTCTTACCTATTTGACCTTTTGGGTTGTGTGTCTTCTTTCCTCCCATCCACCTATTTGGGCCTCCCATCTTGTACTGGATCCCCTAGTTACTCCCAATCGGAGCCGATTATCCATAGCTTCAATAAGCGCCTTGTTTCTTGGAGAGGTAAGTACCTGTCTTTCAGTGGCCAAATGACCCTGTTGACTTCAGTCCTCTCTCCTCTGCTAGTTTACTACATGTCCGCTCTCAGATTCCCTGGCAAGGTTGTTATCTCCTTGGAGAAAATTATGAGGAATTTCCTTTGGAGTGTTCAGGAGGGTAGTAGGAAAGATCATCGAGTCAGTTGATAGCATGCTTGTCTCCCTATTGATATGAGAGGTTTGGGTGTTAGACCAATTAAAGAAATGAATGTGGCTCTGTTATCTAAGTGGTTATGGAGAATTGCCTCAGACGATGATGCTCCTTGGAAGTCTCTCCTTTTTCCAAGTACGGTCTAGGTAACTTCAGTTGGGACATCAATCCTGCCCTCCGAAAAGCTTCAGGAATGTGACGAGTCATCTATGCTTGTGTTGATAGATTTAAACATGGCATTCGGTTCAAAGTGGGGTGCAGTAGCAGAGTTAAGTTTTGGACAAATCGTTGGGGCAGTACCTCAACCTTGACTTCTCGTTTTCCGTCCATTCACCGCCTCTCGATCTCCCCCTCAGGTTTCATTTGTGATTTCTACTTTGTTGTGGGTGACCCTTTGGTGTGGAATGTTTTCCTTCATCAGAGTTTGGCTTACTCAGAATCAAATGACTTCTCGAACATGATTCACTCCATTAGCTCTTTATCACATTCACGTCTTGGAGGAGGATTCCCTGCTCTGGTGGCATGACCTTTCTAGTTTGTTCTCTATCAAGTTTGTTCTATGCTTGGAATAATCGTAGTGATACTCGTGCCGAAGTTAACCTTGCCATCTGGACCTCCAATGCTCCTCCTCAGGCAATTAGCTTCCTTTGGATGGTGGGCTTGGATAAAATTCTCACTCAAGACAACTTACGTAAGCGAGGAAGAGTGATGATCAGCGGTTGCCCCCTTTGTCTCCATGCGGATGAGGAAGTGAACCACCTCTTCATCCTCTGTCCCTTCTCCTTTGCAGTTTGGAGCCACGTTTGTCTAGGTTTGGCTTTCATTGGACCACGCCTTTTCACTTGCTCACTTTACCTATGCATGGGATTTTGTTATGATTTCCACAAAGTGTTCCTCTTTGTGGTGTCTTTCCCTTTACGCCACAGTTTGAAGCCTTTGGTGGGTGCGGAACAACTGCGTGTTTAGGGATACGGTAAAATCTCCTTAGTCAGTGTCAAATTGGATTTTCGCCACATGCGCATCTTGGGCGTCCACTCTTGACGAATTCAGGAACATCCTGATGTCTGAAATTCTGCTTGCCTGGAAAGAATGCATTGATCTAGCTTAATGTAGCTTTATCTTTTTAGTTGCTTTTGGGGGTGGTTGTATCTGGTCCTCAAGTTTTTGTTTTCTCTCTTTTCCTGTTGTACTTGCACCTTTGATGCCTTTCCTCTTTTAATATAATTATTATTTCAAAAAAAAAAGTCCAACTACCATTATCAGCCTCCAAGGAGGAGTCTTTTTTTCTCACTGGTCCATTTAATTGCACTCATTGAATCGCCTTCTATTACCAGCTCACTTGACCCATGCCTCGACCACAAAGATTGGGTCTCCTTACTAGCAAGCATATCCACCTTATTTGTATCCCTAATGCCCACCAGTTTCGAGAAACATAGAATTGTTTCCTCATTCCCATTACCGAGTACTTCCTCGATGCCTGTAGGACCTAGTTTCCCTATGGCTGCCCCATCCACATTGAATTTATAGTACGTCTCTGGTGGAGGAGACCAATCGACCCTTAGTCTCCTAGCTCTGTTGTTCTCCATCAGATGTTCTTCCCAAGACAAATAAAACTGATTGGCATCCCTTTGAAGCCATTGCTAACTGATAATCAAGTGAAAAGTCTCCATCTAGTGATCTCATATATCTCCACCGCCACGCTTAAAAAGTCCTAGAGCTCCGTTCCTTCTAGATTAACCACACAATTGTTGCTAGGAATGACATTCATAAAATGTACTACGGACGAGCCAAGCATACCCCATTAGCCCCTAGAAAACGACAAGAAAATTGTTTTGTACCTTACATTAGCAAAAGAGGTGATCTATCTCCTCTACGTGACCATGCAAAACACCTGACAAATTGGCTTTCTGTGAAACAAACTACTATTTAAACTACATTTCATCAAGATCTTACCCTTCAACATGCACCAAATACATACCTAGGCTCTTGGTGGAGCCTCCCTTTCCACACATTTTATAGGAGGCAAGATGATTCTCATGTACTATTTCTTTTTCAAGTTTTACCATTTCTTCTTCCATAGAAACCTTCTAGGATAGGACAATGTTTGTCCTTCTAGGAATGGCAATGGCATTAGGAGCATCCAAAAAAATTAATTAGGAAGTGGAAAGGACTAATAAGACACAAAACATTAAGATGCTCAGTGCAACTATTCCCTTTTCAAGTAGCAATAGTAATCTAAAATCGGATTGAAGACATGTACCTGATGGTTAGAAGATAAATGAATAGGTGGAGTAGGAGCAAATTGAACACCTTGATGCCAACGTTTATAGACCAAGTGGCACTCCATCATCATGTGTCTGGGTAGAGGAGACGATTTCTGAAGGGTCCTTAGGGTACTAAAAATATTTGAGGTTCATTATCTAATATAATCTTTCTCCTTTGATTCCCTCTCAACTACAATACCCACCTCTATATAGATAAGCTTAAAGCCATCTTCATGATGCTTTGCCTTCTGAGGCTTAGTCCCTTACAAATTTGCTATACTCCTTTTCATGGTGTCTACCAATTGTATGCTCTTCCCTTTTAAAGTGCTTGAATTCCATGTTGCTAAATAAACGTTTGGGCTATTTTCTTTAACTCCATTTTTCCTCCACCTGTTCCTCACAACTAGGTGTGTGTTGCAGCAAATCACTTGGAGGGAACACTATTTAACCCTTGGCTTGGCTCTTTTCTTACTACAATCAGGTTACATTGCAGTGCATCACTTGTTGGATGGCCTACCCAACCATTTCCTAGTTGCCCATTTGTCACCAGGGTTGGGTGGTGTCGTTGTGCATTGCTTTGAGGGAACCCCTTATCATTACATCTTAATGTATCAGCAAACCATATTTAGATTTGACAAGAGTTTTACATGGGCCAGCTTGCCTCTTGACACCCACAATGCTCCTCCTTTATCCTTGCTACTGACAGGCACATGGTGACAATCAACATGTAGTGAAGTAGAGAGTGTTTCACCAAAATGTTGATATTCTATTAAATCGAAACAATATCCAAAAGTATACTGCAATTGATCCTAACAGAGCTTATGTAGTTCTGCAAAAAAGGGGAAAAAACTTCCACCTTTATATCTCAACAACCATAATAGGCCTTAAAATGCCAATATACATAAATCACCAAAATTGGAAAGAATTAAGAATATGGTCAAGATGAACAGTGGGTTTCTGTAGCAATGTTGTATGTATGACACTGGAATGTGGTTTGACACTGTCTAGGTCTAACATGGTTGAATAGTGGCCCTCCATTGGGCCATGGTCCTTGGATGCATCACAAGACCAAGCTTTATGTTGTATTTGATATCTGCAGATTAATCTCAGAATTTGGACATAGAATATTGTTCCTTGGTGTATTACATTATTTGCCCATGTTTTGGATTAGGATACCAAATATCATGATTTTTGACTTATAATCAGATTTCTGATCATGTTAAGGGAATAAAAGTGAATTCTTCTGCTGATTATTTTATTGAGTCAGATTGCTTATTCTTGGCTAATTATTGGATTGTGCTAAGTGTTGATATTTTGTTGTGACAATACAATGACATTGTGTACAATGTTGTTTGCAATTAGTGTGATTGCATCCAGTCAACCTTTTGAGAAATGTTATATAATGTTGTCACCTGCTGGTACTGTATTATCCAGCACCTGGGTCTGATAAGCTGGTTCATTTGACAATTTTGTGTGCTGCAAATGTTATATAACTAATCTGATTGTCGAACTGTCCATTCAGTGGATGGAGAAAATAACATCATCCTTCACTCTCTCTCTCTCTCTCTCTCTCTCTCTCTCTTGTAAATTTGACTTATTTTATGTCGGCCTTGTTCAGGTATTTGTTGACCACTCAGATTTCCTCAAGGAACTGCAGAAGGAAGAGTAATGAATAATCCAAATTGCCTGGTGGAATAACAGACTTACTATTATTTGTATGATGTAGTAGTGCTATCTAGAACATATTTATGAGTTTGGTGATTGTATGTATGTATGGAAAAAAATCATGGTTCATGTTATCGAATATATTTTTTCATGTTTAAAAGCTTGAGAAAGCACAATTGGATCATTTTATCAAAAAGGTTAAACTCAACTAAGTTTGATTTTGAATTGGAAAGCTGAGTTGAGTTTTTGTTTCATGTTTTAGAACTTCGGTTTTTTGGTACCTATATCTTGATATCTGATGTCATGAGAAGCACATTGTTTGTTCAGTGCTCAGGTTAAAAGGCATTGTAGTAGATGTAGTTGGCACTAGGCATACATTTGCAATTTGCCTTCTCATTTTGGGAGTGGCATTTTTTTTTTTCATATACTGGTTCTTCTGCAATAAATCTTAAATGCTTCACAAGGGTATGAATTGGAGAAGGGAGATGGGTTCTTCTTGGATCAGGTGAAAATTTTCAAGAGAATCGCCTGGAAATTTAGTTGCCTCTGGAATTGTGAGAAACAGGTCGAAACGCTTGCCCCAAAGCACAAAAGCAAGGTTTTTTTTTTTTTGGGGAAGACCAGCACAAAAGCAAGTTATTTACATGGTCCTGACCCAAACAGACCCTGAAGGAACTCAGGAGGATAGAACCACGCCTTTGTGCCTTGGTTGGTCTTTCTGCTGATATGCAATCTCCAATTCTTGACTCTTTTTTTTTTTTTTAAAGTTCTCCTAGTAACTAGCTGTTGAGGATCGTTCAGTTTTCTAATGGCTTTACATTGTTGGGCTCTCTTTAGTGGTCACAAGGTTTGGTGTTTCCGGTGCATCAGAATATTATTATTATTATTTTCATCTATGAATAAAGGGATCAAGACCTGATCTTACTAAAAATTTCACATGGAACAGTCAGCTTTTGATGGTCCTAAATGGTTACAAAGATTTATCGTTTCTGCTCCATCAGAATTTTTATTTTTTATTTTTTCAATTCTGTTCAATGTATCCCACTTGAGCTTATAGGAAAGGGTTGATTTGGAAGGTTTTAATTTGTATATAGTTTTAATAAAATTTTAAATTTATTTGATGGTGGAAATTCATAAGGTTAGATAGGGCTGCAACTCGGGTCAGGGTTTTGACCTGACCCGCATGACCCGACATGAGAAATCATGCGGGTCGGGTTGAGAATTTTGGGTCAGTGGGTTGGGTCGGGTTGAGAAGACAAAAACCCTCATGGAATTCGGGTCAGGTCGGGTTGAGAAGACAAAAATTCGCATGGAATTCGGGTCAGGTCGGGTCAGGTTGAGGAGTTTAGAAGTTAACTCGACTCGATCCGACTAAAATTAGGCTAAAATGGGTTCAAAATGCGGGTTAGGTCAGTATTCAAGTTGATTTGTGTTAGAGTTCGGGTCGAATTGAGTTCCATAAATATTAAGCCAGGTCGAATCGGATAACTTGAAACCCGATTTAACCCGGCTTGAGTTACAGCCCTAAGGTTAGACTAATGGTTGTATAAGTGATGAAGTCCAAGATTCAAATTATGAAAAAACATATCTAAGGGACCTCAATAGAGTTTCTTCATCTAGGAAAAGGTAACTAGATCTAAGGAAAAATCAAAATTAAGCTCTAGAGAATAGAGGAAATCTTAATTCAACCAAAAAACTTGGGTTCCAAGTCATGCGTTTCTTAAAAAAGGTTTAAATTGACTGAAGCCGACTTGATCCAAAATAAACTCAAGTGTAGAGGGGTCCCAGACCCAAACCATATTGACTTTAATTAATATTTGGCTATTTTATTCATTTTTTTACTTATTAATTTTATACTATATATCCAACCAAGTTAAAAAAAAAATTATCCATTTATTACTTTTCTATTTTGGAGCAGACACTTGGAAAAAATATAGTTGGAATATGTAAAATATTTAGATTTAAAAACTCAAGAAAAAAATTCCTTTTGGTTATCGTTTTGATGCCAAGTGGGCATTAAAATTTGTAAAATGGATGAAATTTTAATTGAAAAAGATTATAGAATCACATTTGGTGTAGGTCAAATTTAATTAGTACTTAAATAAAAAAAAATCAATTCATTAATCAAATGAGTTAACTCTAATTTGAGTACTCAATGCAATCTAAATAGATTGAGTCACTTCGAACTATTTATTAAATGATTAGCAACTAATGTCACCAATTCATTAAATGAGAGTCAATCAGACTTGACCTGTTATGTGCAAGGGTGTTTTTTTTTTTATGTATGTTATAGTGACAAATAAAAGGAGGAAAACTTTTAGATTAGAAAATAATTTCGTATCAGTTAGTATTTTTGTTTCTCATTGAAATTATGTTTCTAAAAACCAATGGATGTGCCTAAGAATTAAGATAATTTGAAATTATTAATATTTAGAGATGACTTTATTAATTAATCACTATAAATTTTTTGAGGCTTTACATTGATGATGAGGCTTTTCCAGTGGAACTAGGGTACAGATATCGGTTTTTAATGACCTTATTTTATTGGCCGATACATATTGTATCGGCCGTACTAACTACTTCTCGGCCGATATAGCCTATATATATCGGTCCGATATCAGCCGAGAAGTATAATATCGGTCTATTTTTTTTAAAAGAAAAAATCAAAATGGCGGTGGGTTCGGTTCGATATATTGGCCGATACTGGACTAATATCGGCCCAGATACTGGACTCATATCGGCCCAGATATCGGCCCATATTTACGTTTTCAATTTTTTTTTTTTAAAAACTAGTTTCCTTTTGGGTTTTTATTTATTCTTTAATTAAAAATAACAATAAAAAATACTGATATTTACACACAAAAAAATAAAAGAAAGAGAAAATTATTGGTCAACCTGAATTTTCGACCCCTGAGTGGAACCATAAGATACAAAAGTTAAATATTACAAAAGGAGAATGATTTAGGAGTGCTTAAAATCATAATTTCATAGTTAGTTCATTCATTCTAAGTGATTTTTATGGAGTCGCATGTCATAATATGCTTAGAATAGAACTTACATGAGTTGTAAAGAGTAAAAATTAAAAATAACCTCAAACGTGGACAATTTCAATAGAGTTAATTCAAAAAATACAAAAGTTTGATATTAAAAATAGTTTAAAGTCATAAAGATTTGTAGAGTTGTACACAAGAATTATTAAAACAAGTAATTTATTAGAAGTATCATACTTATTTATTAGACCTTTTAATAAATCCACCATATTAAGCCAATGTGGGCTCATAAGATGCAAAGTTTTAAGAATCGAAAATAATAATTTTAAATATTTTAATTTAAAGAGTTTAAAAACATGAATTCGTTAATTTAATCAAGAATACTTTTTTATGGTACTAAGTTTTATATTTAAATATTTTCAATGAATCTATAAATAAAAATAGTAATAAGTTAAAGTTATTCAATTATAAAATTAGGACTTCATTCATTTAATGAAAAAAATATTTCTTAAATTTTAAAGTTATATTTAAAATTTATCAACAAATTTTTTAATTAAAATAAATACACATTGGCGTGAATGGTCACGATGGCATGAACACATAAAAATGTCCCCTTTACGATAAATAAACTCACTTACCCTCGTGTCCCAGCAAACCACCGAGTCTTATCTGGAAAGAAACGCAGGAACGGATCGCGATCTTCGAAAATTTCTCCAAGCCACCTCCAACGGCTATCCGAACCACTCCAACGGCTATCTCCGAACCTCGTCTCACCTCCTATAACGGCTATCTCCGAACCTCGTCGAACCTCCTACAACGGCTATCTCCGAACCTCGTCGAACCTCCTACAACGGCTATCTACAGCTGCGTTCTCTCTCCTCTCTATATATATATTATTTTGCATAATTATTTTTTATTACTTTTACAATTTCGAAATCTGAAAGAAATATTTTCTGTCAAGATTTCTCTTGAATTTCTGGAGTTCTGATTTCCCCTCTTTCTTCTTTGTTGTATTCATACCATTCTGATAGAGAGTCACTTTTGGAATTTCTAAATCTGAAAGAAATATTATTGAATTCTGGAGTTTTGGTTTTCCCTCTGTTCTTCTCTGTATTCATAGCAATTCTGAGAGAGATTGAGAGATGGGAAGGAAAAAGATTGAGATGGTTGAAATTCAAGATCGTAACAAGCGGCATGTATCTTTCAGCAAGAGGCGCGCTGGGCTTTTCAAGAAAGCCAAGGAGCTTTCCACCCTCTGCAGTGCTGACATTGCTGTGGTTGTCTTCTCTGCTGCAGGGAAATTATACATCTCTGGCAGTCCTCACAATACCAAATCGGTCATCGACCATTACCTTGCAAAGTCTGGTGATTCTCTTCCTACTGTTGAGGAACACCAGCTGTTGGACAACAAACGAAGCCATGTCGACGTAGAGGAGAAGAAGACCGAATTGGGCGACACCATGAAGTGGGTGGACGTTGAAGCCATCAATGATTTGGATGAATTAGAGAAGATGCAGAAACTTCTGAACAAGAGGAGGGAGATGCTGCTGGCCCAAGACAAGCAGCAGCCCTTCAGTAGTCCATCTGAACCATCACAAGAAATTATGGATCCGGTTTATGATGAAGATTTTACAAGAGCAATGCTGGATCTATCTCAGATTGCAGCCGATTTTGTTCCTTATTTTTGATTTTCCACATTTTTTTTTTGGGTTTGATCTATTAAGTCTCTGAGTACATTCTTTGATGGGGTTGAAAAACAGTAAATCATCGTTTACTGTTCACTTCAAAAGTTGTAAATTTTTTTTTTTTTTTTTGTGGAAGTAAGTTTACACCAGTTGATTTTCATTCATAAATATAAAGAATCAATAATATTTTTTTGTGAATGTTATTCTTTTTTATTTTCTTTTTTCATTTCATGGATTGCATTTCTCAGTCTCAATTTGAATTATTATTGCCTTAACCGTGTAATGTAGGCTCTCCCTTGTTATTACACAACTAGAATTAGATCAACACTATCCCTTGTTATTATCCAGCTAGAATTAGGCTATGAAGAGTCTAATTTCATTGTGGACTTGACTTATAGCATATTTCTGGCTTTCACAAATTGATTCTGTATTTTGACTGCATTTGGATTGGGCAAATATTATTGGGTGGTTAGGCAAATGGGTAGAAATTTTTAGTTGGAAGTTGGACAAAGTATTTCATCCCATGGGCTCCATAAAGTTCCAGAATTGCCTTGGCAGGAAAACAGGGAGGATTTTCCCCAAGTTGTTCAGTTGCAGAGTGGGTGACTTCATACTCTAGGCAATTGGGTACTTGTGTCCAATCTAAACAGATCTGTAGTTTAGGATTTCACTTGGCTAAACTTTAAATGTCATTGTAATTCATGCATTTTGATTCTTGGCAGACTATGGAGTGGATAAGTATGACATTGGCACTGGCTTTGGACACTTTGTAATTGCAAGCGAAGACGTATGTGCTATTTTTTTCTTTTGTTGAGGTTTAATCGTCCAGTTAGAGGATGTTTGGTAAATGGGGTTGCTGGAAATTAGAAAATACCAGATGGTGGCTTCTTATTGAAACTCAGGAGTTGTGATTAATTTACCTGCACTGTTGAATTTGAAATGATAGAATTGCATCAATTTTATAACTAACAGCTTCTTTAAAATGGAAATAATGAAAAGAAAAATTTGCAAACATGAAATGACTATTTCCATTGATTTTTGTATCGCATTGTAGCAAGATATTCAATCTGGAACCTCATAAAAATCTTCTGAGGCAGGTTTACAAATTGGTTGAAGACATACGGGCCAAGGGTGGCAAGATTACAGTTATTGCTTTTGCTCAGGACCCTGATGTCTATATTTTTTATCTAATCCAAAGGCCTCCCACTTCTGAACCTGTAACACCCCCCTCCCGAGAGTAAGATCAGAGTGAAATGGATAAAGATTTCGACGGAGGGAGGCGAGTGTCACGACGCGAGTCAAGTCCGAGTCCGAAAAACTCGACCCTCGACTGGCCCAACCTAGCACGTGCATGGATCGTAGTCCATGATAACAGTTACAACATGCTAGAACAAATAGCGGAAAATACTATCATAAATCATGATCATAACATACTCGCATCTTAAGCAAAAATAAAGTGTTCTCCATAAACCAAACACAAATGTCCAAACACAAAGTGACTAAGTTATTACATTCTCAAATTAAAATCTCCTGTAAACTATACTGACTCCTAATTAAAATAAAATAAATCGGACTACACTATTCACGCTATCTCCTAGCGTCTATCTCGCTCACGCCTGACTTCCACTTGGTCCGGCCTCGCTTTCCTGTCCTTGATTTGCATTAGCATCTAAAAAGGGAAAAATTGTATGGGCTTAGTCAACGCGCCCAGTAGGATTTCCGATCAAAGGAAAGTGCACCAAAAAGTGTTATATCAAAATACATATTATTCGAAATCAATGTTAGGAGAATCACAGTTTATAACATAAATGTTGCATAATAGAAAGCTCATATTTCAAATCCTATTTATCATGCAATGTCATGTCATGGGTGCAATGAATAATGAATGCCCTTTTCATGCCCCACATATCGACTATAAATCATATTCTCAATGGTTACTATCATTGGCCAATTATGTCCCAGCATTCCAGGCGGCAACCACGAGGGTGCTGTTCCCTATCCACAAATTTAACAACCGAGACTATCGGTGGAGTGTGGTCTCCTCCCTCTGCGCAGGGTTTCGGGACTGGTTACCCAGGAGCCTTTCTGGCCCAATTCAATGCCGTATCTTCATAACAATGGACGCGGCCAAATATGAATGTTTATTCAAATTCATCAATTTATTTCCGAGACTAAAGAATGTCCGGACAGCTCAGCTTTGTCTCGGGTAATGCAATTCTCATCCCATGCTATATGCATGAGGTATATGAATGTATCATGATGCTAATCCTATGCAATATATGTAACAATATCTCAAATATTTCAAAAGTAAGATAAGCATAATCTCTTTCACATAATTCTAGAAAATTCAATCATCTCATTCATAATAACAAAATATCATAATTAAGTCACAACTTTTAGTGCTTCAATAATGTAAGGAAAACCTACCTAGTCAAAAGTGATCAGTGGAGGGAAATAATTCACGAAGCGGTACGAATGGTGCCGGGTTCGCTCTCGACTGCTAGTTCGTTATCCATGTATGACAAAACAAAACAATCTCATCACTAAACTTAATTGAGTCAAATACCCTCAGTTTCTGATCTTTACATTGTGACTATAAACTTAGAGCCTTAAATCAGAGTTTAAGAACTAAATCGGTGAATATTAATAGGGTCTAAGTGATCCAATCTACCATACATGTATCAGACCTTGGAAAACTGTCCAGATCTCAGGTTGGACAGTAAAAGATTGGTTCAAGGGTCTAGTTTGGGTAAGATATAGACAGATTTTACTAGTCCGGTCTGAATAAAATACTAATATTATTTTGATAAATCAAATACATAGTTAGTTGATCTTTACCACAAACTAAGAAGGTATACCATTTAAACAATCTTATAAATTTCCCAAATCCTATCTTTTATAATAATATAGTGAGATAAGACAAAACTGTAGTTTGAGTTTGAACCAGTCCCAACTTGGGACGATTAAGGGTCAGCTGTCTTTGTATAAAAGACTGGGTAGATGGAATTTGGGTCACTTAATATACTTATCATATTACTATAGAAAAATAGAGTAAGGTGGGTTCTCTGAAGTCATACTCAGCAGTCCAAGACTGTAAGCCATTCTTAAAATCAACCAGTTAAGGGCTGAAAAATAACTCCTATTGTCAATGGTTATGAGATTTCTTACAGAAATCCAGAGACTGAAATCCAGTCTCCACACCAAGCCATCCTTGAACTGAAAATCAGTCCCCAGTTACACAAAGACAAGTTTGGTTAAAAAAAACTTGAAACATCTATGCAATTACCCATGAAACCAGAATAAAACTGTAACAGATTGGCCCGTAAAAAATGATGAACTAAGCTAATGGAAGGGCAGAAGTAATTAAACAGTTTCAAACACTTAAATCTAGAAGATTATCTGTTTGAATTCTTAAGCCTTTAACTAAATCCACTACCCTAAAAGAAATAATCAAAAGTTGAAGGCACCAACCTGGAAAAATCAGGAAGAAGAAAACTGATTGACAGATCTGCTTGCCGAGTAATAAGGTAGGAAGGGGAGAGATAGAAAGTGAGAGGATGCCTTAGGGCTGCTGTTGCTAGAGAGGGTGCCGATGGAAAAGGATAGAAAAAGGGTTGCCATCGCATGAGTTTCATATAGGGAAAGGGGTCGGTCCCCATGAGTTGTAATCCTAGTGGGAAAAGGAAGGGCTTGTTGGCGTTTTTCTTTTGGAGAAGAAGAAGGAGATAGGAGAGAGAGTTGGATTGGGAAAAGTTTCCCCAAATAAGATACGGCAGTGAAGGGGATTTTGGGTTTTTTTCTTACATGGGATTTCCATCGTGAGAGTTAGGGATTTAGGATAAGTTCCAAAGAGGAAAGAGTTTTACCGTGAATGGGATTTAAAATTAGTGCTTCACATGTAGGCCCCACTTGAGCTATGAGGATAGAATTTTCCTCCTAAGTAAAACGTGAGTGGGATTTTGGGGTAAGGTTTATTAAATTCCCTCCTTATATTTTAATTACTTTTCCCTATTCCAAACTTATATATTTTCATTACCTTTTTATTTCCAGTGACCACTAATTTAGAAGGGGGTTTGTGTGCGATCGGGAATCTTCATAACATTATTAATATTAAATTTAATTTTCAACTGAATAGTTCTAATTGAAATCTCAACGCTGATAATTAGGATTTAATTTAATAACTATATTTTTCATTCACTTAAATCAAATAGTAAATTTGCATAAACAATAATAATTTAATAAACTGATCCTACCTATTGACTCGCTACTCTGGGTCGGGTCACTACAATACTACCACCTTTTAGGATTTTCGTCCCGAAAATTAGACGAAGCTTGGGTCTAAAACAAAATTACACAAACAACTCTGGATGATACTTTCTCATTTCTGATTCCAATTCCCAAGTAGGTTCTTCATTCCCATGTCGTTCCCAAACTACTTTAACAAATGGGATCGCTCTGTTTCGTAGCACTTTCTGCTCTGAATCTATGATCTTGATTGGTCTCTCGACGTATGATACGTCACTTTGAACATCCAATTCCTTCGAGTCGAAAACATGTGACGGGTCCGGATTGTACTTCCGTAGCATTGAGACATGAAATACGTCATGCATACTGGACAACTCTGAGGGAAGGTCTAATCGATACGCAACCTCACCGATCTTCTCGAGGATTGGGAATGGCCCGACGAACCTTGGAGATAATTTTCCTTTCTTCCCAAATCTCATCTGGCCTTTACGCGGTGAAATCTTCAAAAATACCTGATCTCCCAACTCAAATGCCAAAGGTCTTCTTCTTCTATCGGCGTAGCTTTTCTGTCGGCTTTGGGCTGTCAGTAAATGTTGTCGAATGACTTTAATCTGTTCTGTCGTCTCCGCAACCAAGTCGGGTCCTATGAGTGCAGCCTCACCTGCCTCTGTCCAACAAACTGGAGATCTACAAGGTCTGCCATATAACGCCTCGAATGGAGCCATTTGGAGACTCGCTTGATAACTGTTGTTATATGAGAATTCCACCAATGGGAGGTGTTCTTCCCAACTGCCCTTGAAATCGAGCATGCAAGCTCTCAGCATGTCCTCCAACGTCTGTATAGTCCTTTCGGACTGTCCGTCGGTCTGTGGATGAAACGCTGTGCTATGTAGTAGATCTGTGCCCATGGCTTTTTGTAAGCTCTGCCATACCCTTCCTGTGAATCTACCATCACGATCTGACACAATTGTCTTGGGTATCCCATGCAATCTAACAATGTCATTTATATAACGTCTACCCAATTTTTCTGAGGAGTCTGTCGTTTTGATAGGCATGAAATGTGCTGACTTGGTGAGACGGTCAATTATTACCCAAATTGCATCATTGCCTTTAGGAGATCTAGGCAATCCCGTCACGAAGTCCATCGCAATGTGCTCCCACTTCCACTCTGGAATGGTAAGGGGTTGGAGCAACCCAGGTGGCTTCCGATGTTCTGCTTTTACTCTCTGGCATGTCAAACATTTGGAGACATAATCTGCCACATCCTTCTTGAGTCCACACCACCAGTACTGTCTCCTAAGATCTCGGTACATTTTCGTACTTCCGGGGTGTATTGAGAATCTAGATTTATGGGATTCTGACAGTATTTCTTCCCTGCAATCTTTCGGTACATAGACTCTATCTCTGAACATGAGACCCTGTTCAGGCCGCAGTTGCCAATCTTGCATTGTCTCTCCTGCAGATAGCTTGGCCAATATCTCTGTCACTTCTGAATCCGATTTTTGTGCCTGTTCAATCTTTGATGTCATAGTAGAGTGCACCATTAAGTTGTACATACGTCCTCTGCCGCTTATATGCAAATTCAAATTTTCAATCGCTGATAAAAACTCCCACTCTTGCCTAATCATGTTTGCTATGGTTCCATGAGGTCTACGACTAAGTGCATCTGCAACCTTGTTTGCCTTGCCTGGATGGTATTGAAGAGTGAAGTCATAATCTTGGAGATATTCCATCCATCTTCTTTGTCTCAAGTTGAGGTCTTTCTGCACAAACAAGTACTTCAAACTTTTATGATCGGAGAAGACATCAAACTTCTCCCCAAAAAGATAATGCCGCCAACTTTTGAGAGCAAATATCACGGCTGCTAGTTCCAAATCGTGAACAGGATAGTTTCGCTCATGTACTTTCAATTGTCGAGAACCATAAGCCACTACTCGTGAATTTTGAGTGAGAGAGCATCCCAGTCCTTCACCTGAAGCGTCACAATACACTTCATAACCTTTGCCTCTCTTTGGAATGATTAAGATAGGAGCTGTTATAAGTCTTTCTTTCAGTTCTTCAAATCTCCTGTTACACTTTTCTGACCATTCAAACTTGACTCCCTTTTGAGTCAAACGGGTGAGTGGAGCTGCAATCTTGGAGACATCCATAATGAACTTTCGATAGTACCCTGCTAATCCCAGAAAGCTTCGGACTTCGGTGACATTCCGAGGAGGTTTCCAATCTTTTACAGCTGCTACCTTTGCTGGGTCCACTGTTATCCCATCTGCCGTCACAATGTGCCCTAAGAAATTCACTTTGGATAACCAAAATTCACACTTACTGGCTTTTGCAAATAATTTATTTCTTCTCAAGGTTTCCAAGACGATCCGCAAATGCTCAGCATGTTCCTCCTCACTTGCGGAGTAGATGAGGATGTCATCAATGAACACAATCACAAATTTATCCAGATATGGGCGGAAGATCCGATTCATCAGATCCATGAAAACCGCCGGTGCATTTGTCAGTCCAAAGGGCATTACCACATATTCAAATAGTCCATATCTCGTTCTGAAGGCCGTCTTTTCTATATCTTCTTCTTTGACTCTAATCTGATGGTACCCTGACATAAGATCTATCTTAGAGAAACAACTGGATCCTCTAAGTTGATCAAACAAATCGTCAATCCGAGGTAAGGGATACTTATTCTTGATGGTGGTTTGATTTAGCCGTCGATAATCCACGCACATTCGTAGGGAGCCATCTTTCTTCTTAACGAATAGTGCCGGTGCTCCCCATGAAGAAGTGCTGTATCGAATGAATCCCAACCGTAACAATTCGTCAATCTGTTTCTTCATCTCAGACATCTCAGCGGGTGCCATTCCGGTAGTGTGGAAGTGACACCGGTGCAGTACCCGGAAACAATTTGATTTCAAAGTCGATCTCTCGGTTAGGAGGTAAGCCAGGGAGTTTAGTTGGAAAGATGTCAGCAAAATCTTTCACTATGGGTGGTAGGGTAGGAATAGGCGACTCTTCTATTTTAATACTATTCAATAGTATTTGCCCAACTTCATTCGGTGGTTTGCTAGATACAGTAATCTTTTGCTTATCCCCATATATAATGAACCTCTGTCCTTTTGGTGACCAAAAGGTTACCCTCCTGCAATAACAATCAATGCATGCCTGATATGTGGATAGCCAATCCATTCCGAATATTACATCGAATTCGGTCATTTCTATAACCAGGTAATCAAACTTGAACTTAAAGTCAGCCAATTCGGTGTCCACTGATGTGCAGATTAGACCAAGGGATGTGTTGCCGACAGGTGACGTTATGGTAAATGCAGATGATAATGATTGTACAAGTAAACCCGTAGCAGAAACCATGGATGCAGCTATAAAGGAATGCGATGCTCCAGAATCAAATAAAGCTACTGCATATGAACTACCAATAATCGTCATACCTTGAATCACAGAATGATTTGCCGCCTCTGATGTGGGAACAAGAGAATAATTTTGTCCAGAGGCCATTGGAGCAGATGATCGTCCCGGTTGAGTCTGAGCTCGAGACATATGGGACTGTGCTGGTCTACCTGGCGGACGATGAAAAGTCCGCGCTTGGAGTTGTGGACAATGTCTCTTGATATGACCCGCCTGGCCACATTGAAAACATGTGAAAGGATTTTTAGATGTTTGGCCAGCAGGTGCTGAAGCTGGAGGATGACTGGAATTCTGTATGCTAGTGGACATTGCAGGTGTGGAGGCTGAAGGGTATCTGGAGTTTGGGTGGAACTTCTTGCGGGGTCGGAAATTGTTCCCGTTGTTCTGCCTCCTTCTATTTTCATTGAAGATTGCATTTTCCATCAGATCTTTCTCAACAAGACTTGCTCTATGGGTTATTTCCGCGAATGTCGTGCAATTAAGAGGAATTATCCGTGACCTGATAGCAGGTCGGAGTCCTCTCTCGAACTTACGGGTCTTCTTGGCCTCAGTATCAACCATATATGGTGCATAACGGGAGAGTCGTATCAATTCCTGCTGATACTCTGCAATAGTCATGCCCTTTTGTTCCAAGTTTATGAATTCTTGTGCCTTAACCTCCTTCTCTGCCTCCGGAAAATAATTTGCTAGGAACAATTCTGTGAAAGCTTTCCAAGTCATTTTCACCACCGATTGATTCCTTTTTGTTGACTTCCACCATTGGCTTGCATTACTAATGAGTTGTGATGTGGCCAAGAGAATTCTATCCTGGTCTCCAGTGATTTGCAATAGTTCTAGAATCTCCGTGATGTTTTCAATCCAGTCCTCCGCTGCTAGATGTCCTTCAATTCCTTTAAAGTGAGGGGGACGTTGTTGTTGAAAATCCCTCACCATAGCCCGTTTTCACGAATCAGCGGTGAAAGTCGCGTCGGTTCCACCCTGTGCAGCTTGCATAACCGTATGCATCAAGTTTTGTAGAAAATCTTGGACCTCAAGTGTCACGGGGGGAACGTTGACGTTGGGCTCGCCGACACGTCCTATGTTTTGTCGAGGGCGTCTCCCTCCGGTGCGTCCTCCTGTGCGTCCTCCTCATGTACGCATTTTCCTATGCTATGAAATCAACAATAAAATTCCACTCACCAGATTACTTATAAGAGTCCTCATCCTAACATAGTACCATATCGAAGAATAAATATCACTACATATTGTCGCTCAGGGTGTGATTGGGGAAATTTCTAATCGTTCTGTTCATATTTGACTTATGGAGTTCTCTTATTTTCTTTTCGACGCTCTGATACCAACTGTAACACCCCTCCCTCCCGAGAGTAAGATCAGAGTGAAATGGATAAAGATTTCGACGGAGGGAGGCGAGTGTCACGACGCGAGTCAAGTCCGAGTCCGAAAAACTCGACCCTCGACTGGCCCAACCTAGCACGTGCATGGATCGTAGTCCATGATAACAGTTACAACATGCTAGAACAAATAGCGGAAAATACTATCATAAATCATGATCATAACATACTCGCATCTTAAGCAAAAATAAAGTGTTCTCCATAAACCAAACACAAATGTCCGAACACAAAGTGACTAAGTTATTACATTCTCAAATTAAAATCTCCTGTAAACTATACTGACTCCTAATTAAAATAAAATAAATCGGACTACACTATTCACGCTATCTCCTAGCGTCTATCTCGCTCACGCTTGACTTCCACTTGGTCCGGCCTCGCTTTCCTGTCCTTGATTTGCATTAGCATCTAAAAAGGGAAAAATTGTATGGGCTTAGTCAACGCGCCCAGTAGGATTTCCAATCAAAGGAAAGTGCACCAAAAAGTGTTATATCAAAATACATATTATTCGAAATCAATGTTAGGAGAATCACAGTTTATAACATAAATGTTGCATAATAGAAAGCTCATATTTCAAATCCTATTTATCATGCAATGTCATGTCATGGGTGCAATGAATAATGAATGCCCTTTTCATGCCCCACATATCGACTATAAATCATATTCTCAATGGTTACTATCATTGGCCAATTATGTCCCAGCATTCCAGGCGGCAACCACGAGGGTGCTGTTCCCTATCCACAAATTTAACAACCGAGACTATCGGTGGAGTGTGGTCTCCTCCCTCTGCGCAGGGTTTCGGGACTGATTACCCAGGAGCCTTTCTGGCCCAATTCAATGCCGTATCTTCATAACAATGGACGTGGCCAAATATGAATGTTTATTCAAATTCATCAATTTATTTCCGAGACTAAAGAATGTCCGGACAGCTCAGCTTTGTCTCGGGTAATGCAATTCCCATCCCATGCTATATGCATGAGGTATATGAATGTATCATGATGCTAATCCCATGCAATATATGTAACAATATCTCAAATATTTCAAAAGTAAGATAAGCATAATCTCTTTCACATAATTCTAGAAAATTCAATCATCTCATTCATAATAACAAAATATCATAATTAAGTCACAACTTTTAGTGCTTCAATAATGTAGGAAAACCTACCTAGTCAAAAGTGATCAGTGGAGGGAAATAATTCACGAAGCGGTACGAATGGTGCCGGGTTCGCTCTCGACTCCTAGTTCGTTATCCATGTATGACAAAACAAAACAATCTCATCACTAAACTTAATTGAGTCAAGTACCCTCAGTTTCTGATCTCTACATTGTGACTATAAACTTAGAGCCTTAAATCAGAGTTTAAGAACTAAATCGGTGAATATTAATAGGGTCTAAGTGATCCAATCTACCATACATGTATCAGACCTTGGAAAACTGTCCAGATCTCAGGTTGGACAGTAAAAGATTGGTTCAAGGGTCTAGTTTGGGTAAGATATAGACAGATTTTACTAGTCCGGTCTGAATAAAATACTAATATTATTTTGATAAATCAAATACATAGTTAGTTGATCTTTACCACAAACTAAGAAGGTATACCATTTAAACAATCTTATAAATTTCCCAAATCCTATCTTTTATAATAATATAGTGAGATAAGACAAAACTGTAGTTTGAGTTTGAACCAGTCCCAACTTGGGACGATTAAGGGTCAGCTGTCTTTGTATAAAAGACTGGGTAGATGGAATTTGGGTCACTTAATATACTTATCATATTACTATAGAAAAATAGAGTAAGGTGGGTTCTCTGAAGTCATACTCAGCAGTCCAAGACTGTAAGCCATTCTTAAAATCAACCAGTTAAGGGCTGAAAAATAACTCCTATTGTCAATGGTTATGAGATTTCTTACAGAAATCCAGAGACTGAAATCCAGTCTCCACACCAAGCCATCCTTGAACTGAAAATCAGTCCCCAGTTACACAAAGACAAGTTTGGTTAAAAAAAACTTGAAACATCTATGCAATTACCCATGAAACCAGAATAAAACTGCAACAGATTGGCCCGTAAAAAATGATGAACTAAGCTAATGGAAGGGCAGAAGTAATTAAACAGTTTCAAACACTTAAATCTAGAAGATTATCTGTTTGAATTCTTAAGCCTTTAACTAAATCCACTACCCTAAAAGAAATAATCAAAAGTTGAAGGCACCAACCTGGAAAAATCAGGAAGAAGAAAACTGATTGACAGATCTGCTTGCCGAGTAATAAGGTAGGAAGGGGAGAGATAGAAAGTGAGAGGATGCCTTAGGGCTGCTGCTGCTAGAGAGGGTGCCGATGGAAAAGGATAGAAAAAGGGTTGCCATCGCATGAGTTTCATATAGGGAAAGGGGTCGGTCCCCATGAGTTGTAATCCTAGTGGGAAAAGGAAGGGCTTGTTGGCGTTTTTCTTTTGGAGAAGAAGAAGGAGATAGGAGAGAGAGTTGGATTGGGAAAAGTTTCCCCAAATAAGATACGGCAGTGAAGGGGATTTTGGGTTTTTTTCTTACATGGGATTTCCATCGTGAGAGTTAGGGATTTAGGATAAGTTCCAAAGAGGAAAGAGTCTTACCGTGAATGGGATTTAAAATTAGTGCTTCACATGTAGGCCCCACTTGAGCTATGAGGATAGAATTTTCCTCCTAAGTAAAACGTGAGTGGGATTTTGGAGTAAGGTTTATTAAATTCCCTCCTTATATTTTAATTACTTTTCCCTATTCCAAACTTATATATTTTCATTACCTTTTTATTTCCAGTGACCACTAATTTAGAAGGGGGTTTGTGTGCGATCGGGAATCTTCATAACATTATTAATATTAAATTTAATTTTCAACTGAATAGTTCTAATTGAAATCTCAACGTTGATAATTAGGATTTAATTTAATAACTATATTTTTCATTCACTTAAATCAAATAGTAAATTTGCATAAACAATAATAATTTAATAAACTGATCCTACCTATTGACTCGCTACTCTGGGTCGGGTCACTACAATACTACCACCTTTTAGGATTTTCGTCCCGAAAATTAGACGAAGCTTGGGTCTAAAACAAAATTACACAAACAACTCTGGATGATACTTTCTCATTTCTGATTCCAATTCCCAAGTAGGTTCTTCATTCCCATGTCGTTCCCAAACTACTTTAACAAATGGGATCGCTCTGTTTCGTAGCACTTTCTGCTCTGAATCTATGATCTTGATTGGTCTCTCGACGTATGATACGTCACTTTGAACATCCAATTCCTTCGAGTCGAAAACATGTGACGGGTCCGGATTGTACTTCCGTAGCATTGAGACATGAAATACGTCATGCATACTGGACAACTCTGAGGGAAGGTCTAATCGATACGCAACCTCACCGATCTTCTCGAGGATTGGGAATGGCCCGACGAACCTTGGAGATAATTTTCCTTTCTTCCCAAATCTCATCTGGCCTTTACGCAGTGAAATCTTCAAAAATACCTGATCTCCCAACTCAAATGCCAAAGGTCTTCTTCTTCTATCGGCGTAGCTTTTCTGTCGGCTTTGGGCTGTCAGTAAATGTTGTCGAATGACTTTAATCTGTTCTGTCGTCTCCGCAACCAAGTCGGGTCCTATGAGTGCAGCCTCACCTGCCTCTGTCCAACAAACTGGAGATCTACAAGGTCTGCCATATAACGCCTCGAATGGAGCCATTTGGAGACTCGCTTGATAACTGTTGTTATATGAGAATTCCACCAATGGGAGGTGTTCTTCCCAACTGCCCTTGAAATCGAGCATGCAAGCTCTCAGCATGTCCTCCAACGTCTGTATAGTCCTTTCGGACTGTCCGTCGGTCTGTGGATGAAACGCTGTGCTATGTAGTAGATCTGTGCCCATGGCTTTTTGTAAGCTCTGCCATACCCTTCCTGTGAATCTACCATCACGATCTGACACAATTGTCTTGGGTATCCCATGCAATCTAACAATGTCATTTATATAACATCTACCCAATTTTTCTGAGGAGTCTGTCGTTTTGATAGGCATGAAATGTGCTGACTTGGTGAGACGGTCAATTATTACCCAAATTGCATCATTGCCTTTAGGAGATCTAGGCAATCCCGTCACGAAGTCCATCGCAATGTGCTCCCACTTCCACTCTGGAATGGTAAGGGGTTGGAGCAACCCAGGTGGCTTCCGATGTTCTGCTTTTACTCTCTGGCATGTCAAACATTTGGAGACATAATCTGCCACATCCTTCTTGAGTCCACACCACCAGTACTGTCTCCTAAGATCTCGGTACATTTTCGTACTTCCGGGGTGTATTGAGAATCTAGATTTATGGGATTCTGACAGTATTTCTTCCCTGCAATCTTTCGGTACATAGACTCTATCTCTGAACATGAGACCCTGTTCAGGCCGCAGTTGCCAATCTTGCATTGTCTCTCCTGCAGATAGCTTGGCCAATATCTCTGTCACTTCTGAATCCGATTTTTGTGCCTGTTCAATCTTTGATGTCATAGTAGAGTGCACCATTAAGTTGTACATACGTCCTCTGCCGCTTATATGCAAATTCAAATTTTCAATCGCTGATAAAAACTCCCACTCTTGCCTAATCATGTTTGCTATGGTTCCATGAGGTCTACGACTAAGTGCATCTGCAACCTTGTTTGCCTTGCCTGGATGGTATTGAAGAGTGAAGTCATAATCTTGGAGATATTCCATCCATCTTCTTTGTCTCAAGTTGAGGTCTTTCTGCACAAACAAGTACTTCAAACTTTTATGATCGGAGAAGACATCAAACTTCTCCCCAAAAAGATAATGCCGCCAACTTTTGAGAGCAAATATCACGGCTGCTAGTTCCAAATCGTGAACAGGATAGTTTCGCTCATGTACTTTCAATTGTCGAGAACCATAAGCCACTACTCGTGAATTTTGAGTGAGAGAGCATCCCAGTCCTTCACCTGAAGCGTCACAATACACTTCATAACCTTTGCCTCTCTTTGGAATGATTAAGATAGGAGCTGTTATAAGTCTTTCTTTCAGTTCTTCAAATCTCCTGTTACACTTTTCTGACCATTCAAACTTGACTCCCTTTTGAGTCAAACGGGTGAGTGGAGCTGCAATCTTGGAGAAATCCATAATGAACTTTCGATAGTACCCTGCTAATCCCAGAAAGCTTCGGACTTCGGTGACATTCCGAGGAGGTTTCCAATCTTTTACAGCTGCTACCTTTGCTGGGTCCACTGTTATCCCATCTGCCGTCACAATGTGCCCTAAGAAATTCACTTTGGATAACCAAAATTCACACTTACTGGCTTTTGCAAATAATTTATTTCTTCTCAAGGTTTCCAAGACGATCTGCAAATGCTCAGCATGTTCCTCCTCACTTGCGGAGTAGATGAGGATGTCATCAATGAACACAATCACAAATTTATCCAGATATGGGCGGAAGATCCGATTCATCAGATCCATGAAAACCGCCGGTGCATTTGTCAGTCCAAAGGGCATTACCACATATTCAAATAGTCCATATCTCGTTCTGAAGGCCGTCTTTTCTATATCTTCTTCTTTGACTCTAATCTGATGGTACCCTGACATAAGATCTATCTTAGAGAAACAACTGGATCCTCTAAGTTGATCAAACAAATCGTCAATCCGAGGTAAGGGATACTTATTCTTGATGGTGGTTTGATTTAGCCGTCGATAATCCACGCACATTCGTAGGGAGCCATCTTTCTTCTTAACGAATAGTGCCGGTGCTCCCCATGAAGAAGTGCTGTATCGAATGAATCCCAACCGTAACAATTCGTCAATCTGTTTCTTCATCTCAGACATCTCAGCGGGTGCCATTCCGGTAGTGTGGAAGTGACACCGGTGCAGTACCCTGAAACAATTTGATTTCAAAGTCGATCTCTCGGTTAGGAGGTAAGCCAGGGAGTTTAGTTGGAAAGATGTCAGCAAAATCTTTCACTATGGGTGGTAGGGTAGGAATAGGCGACTCTTCTATTTTAATACTATTCAATAGTATTTGCCCAACTTCATTCGGTGGTTTGCTAGATACAGTAATCTTTTGCTTATCCCCATATATAATGAACCTCTGTCCTTTTGGTGACCAAAAGGTTACCCTCCTGCAATAACAATCAATGCATGCCTGATATGTGGATAGCCAATCCATTCCGAATATTACATCGAATTCGGTCATTTCTATAACCAGGTAATCAAACTTGAACTTAAAGTCAGCCAATTCGGTGTCCACTGATGTGCAGATTAGACCAAGGGATGTGTTGCCGACAGGTGACGTTATGGTAAATGCAGATGATAATGATTGTACAAGTAAACCCGTAGCAGAAACCATGGATGCAGCTATAAAGGAATGCGATGCTCCAGAATCAAATAAAGCTACTGCATATGAACTACCAATAATCGTCATACCTTGAATCACAGAATGATTTGCCGCCTCTGATGTGGGAACAAGAGAATAATTTTGTCCAGAGGCCATTGGAGCAGATGATCGTCCCGGTTGAGTCTGAGCTCGAGACATATGGGACTGTGCTGGTCTACCTGGCGGACGATGAAAAGTCCGCGCTTGGAGTTGTGGACAATGTCTCTTGATATGACCCGCCTGGCCACATTGAAAACATGTGAAAGGATTTTTAGATGTTTGGCCAGCAGGTGCTGAAGCTGGAGGATGACTGGAATTCTGTATGCTAGTGGACATTGCAGGTGTGGAGGCTGAAGGGTATCTGGAGTTTGGGTGGAACTTCTTGCGGGGTCGGAAATTGTTCCCGTTGTTCTGCCTCCTTCTATTTTCATTGAAGATTGCATTTTCCATCAGATCTTTCTCAACAAGACTTGCTCTATGGGTTATTTCCGCGAATGTCGTGCAATTAAGAGGAATTATCCGTGACCTGATAGCAGGTCGGAGTCCTCTCTCGAACTTACGGGTCTTCTTGGCCTCAGTATCAACCATATATGGTGCATAACGGGAGAGTCGTATCAATTCCTGCTGATACTCTGCAATAGTCATGCCCTTTTGTTCCAAGTTTATGAATTCTTGTGCCTTAACCTCCTTCTCTGCCTCCGGAAAATAATTTGCTAGGAACAATTCTGTGAAAGCTTTCCAAGTCATTTTCACCACCGATTGATTCCTTTTTGTTGACTTCCACCATTGGCTTGCATTACTAATGAGTTGTGATGTGGCCAAGAGAATTCTATCCTGGTCTCCAGTGATTTGCAATAGTTCTAGAATCTCCGTGATGTTTTCAATCCAGTCCTCCGCTGCTAGATGTCCTTCAATTCCTTTAAAGTGAGGGGGACGTTGTTGTTGAAAATCCCTCACCATAGCCCGTTTTCGCGAATCAGCGGTGAAAGTCGCGTCGGTTCCACCCTGTGCAGCTTGCATAACCGTATGCATCAAGTTTTGTAGAAAATCTTGGACCTCAAGTGTCACGGGGGGAACGTTGACGTTGGGCTCGCCGACACGTCCTATGTTTTGTCGAGGGCGTCTCCCTCCGGTGCGTCCTCCTGTGCGTCCTCCTCATGTACGCATTTTCCTATGCTATGAAATCAACAATAAAATTCCACTCACCAGATTACTTATAAGAGTCCTCATCCTAACATAGTACCATATCGAAGAATAAATATCACTACATATTGTCGCTCAGGGTGTGATTGGGGAAATTTCTAATCGTTCTGTTCATATTTGACTTATGGAGTTCTCTTATTTTGCTTTTCGACGCTCTGATACCAACTGTAACACCCCTCCCTCCCGAGAGTAAGATCAGAGTGAAATGGATAAAGATTTCGACGGAGGGAGGCGAGTGTCACGACGCGAGTCAAGTCCGAGTCCGAAAAACTCGACCCTCGACTGGCCCAACCTAGCACGTGCATGGATCGTAGTCCATGATAACAGTTACAACATGCTAGAACAAATAGCGGAAAATACTATCATAAATCATGATCATAACATACTCGCATCTTAAGCAAAAATAAAGTGTTCTCCATAAACCAAACACAAATGTCCGAACACAAAGTGACTAAGTTATTACATTCTCAAATTAAAATCTCCTGTAAACTATACTGACTCCTAATTAAAATAAAATAAATCGGACTACACTATTCACGCTATCTCCTAGCGTCTATCTCGCTCACGCTTGACTTCCACTTGGTCCGGCCTCGCTTTCCTGTCCTTGATTTGCATTAGCATCTAAAAAGGGAAAAATTGTATGGGCTTAGTTAATGCGCCCAGTAGGATTTCCGATCAAAGGAAAGTGCACCAAAAAGTGTTATATCAAAATACATATTATTCGAAATCAATGTTAGGAGAATCACAGTTTATAACATAAATGTTGCATAATAGAAAGCTCATATTTCAAATCCTATTTATCATGCAATGTCATGTCATGGGTGCAATGAATAATGAATGCCCTTTTCATGCCCCACATATCGACTATAAATCATATTCTCAATGGTTACTATCATTGGCCAATTATGTCCCAGCATTCCAGGCGGCAACCACGAGGGTGCTGTTCCCTATCCACAAATTTAACAACCGAGACTATCGGTGGAGTGTGGTCTCCTCCCTCTGCGCAGGGTTTCGGGACTGATTACCCAGGAGCCTTTCTGGCCCAATTCAATGCCGTATCTTCATAACAATGGACGTGGCCAAATATGAATGTTTATTCAAATTCATCAATTTATTTCCGAGACTAAAGAATGTCCGGACAGCTCAGCTTTGTCTCGGGTAATGCAATTCCCATCCCATGCTATATGCATGAGGTATATGAATGTATCATGATGCTAATCCCATGCAATATATGTAACAATATCTCAAATATTTCAAAAGTAAGATAAGCATAATCTCTTTCACATAATTCTAGAAAATTCAATCATCTCATTCATAATAACAAAATATCATAATTAAGTCACAACTTTTAGTGCTTCAATAATGTAGGAAAACCTACCTAGTCAAAAGTGATCAGTGGAGGGAAATAATTCACGAAGCGGTACGAATGGTGCCGGGTTCGCTCTCGACTCCTAGTTCGTTATCCATGTATGACAAAACAAAACAATCTCATCACTAAACTTAATTGAGTCAAGTACCCTCAGTTTCTGATCCCTACATTGTGACTATAAACTTAGAGCCTTAAATTAGAGTTTAAGAACTAAATCGGTGAATATTAATAGGGTCTAAGTGATCCAATCTACCATACATGTATCAGACCTTGGAAAACTGTCCAGATCTCAGGTTGGACAGTAAAAGATTGGTTCAAGGGTCTAGTTTGGGTAAGATATAGACAGATTTTACTAGTCCGGTCTGAATAAAATACTAATATTATTTTGATAAATCAAATACATAGTTAGTTGATCTTTACCACAAACTAAGAAGGTATACCATTTAAACAATCTTATAAATTTCCCAAATCCTATCTTTTATAATAATATAGTGAGATAAGACAAAACTGTAGTTTGAGTTTGAACCAGTCCCAACTTGGGACGATTAAGGGTCAGCTGTCTTTGTATAAAAGACTGGGTAGATGGAATTTGGGTCACTTAATATACTTATCATATTACTATAGAAAAATAGAGTAAGGTGGGTTCTCTGAAGTCATACTCAGCAGTCCAAGACTGTAAGCCATTCTTAAAATCAACCAGTTAAGGGCTGAAAAATAACTCCTATTGTCAATGGTTATGAGATTTCTTACAGAAATCCAGAGACTGAAATCCAGTCTCCACACCAAGCCATCCTTGAACTGAAAATCAGTCCCCAGTTACACAAAGACAAGTTTGGTTAAAAAAAACTTGAAACATCTATGCAATTACCCATGAAACCAGAATAAAACTGTAACAGATTGGCCCGTAAAAAATGATGAACTAAGCTAATGGAAGGGCAGAAGTAATTAAACAGTTTCAAACACTTAAATCTAGAAGATTATCTGTTTGAATTCTTAAGCCTTTAACTAAATCCACTACCCTAAAAGAAATAATCAAAAGTTGAAGGCACCAACCTGGAAAAATCAGGAAGAAGAAAACTGATTGACAGATCTGCTTGCCGAGTAATAAGGTAGGAAGGGGAGAGATAGAAAGTGAGAGGATGCCTTAGGGCTGCTGCTGCTAGAGAGGGTGCCGATGGAAAAGGATAGAAAAAGGGTTGCCATCGCATGAGTTTCATATAGGGAAAGGGGTCGGTCCCCATGAGTTGTAATCCTAGTGGGAAAAGGAAGGGCTTGTTGGCGTTTTTCTTTTGGAGAAGAAGAAGGAGATAGGAGAGAGAGTTGGATTGGGAAAAGTTTCCCCAAATAAGATACGGCAGTGAAGGGGATTTTGGGTTTTTTTCTTACATGGGATTTCCATCGTGAGAGTTAGGGATTTAGGATAAGTTCCAAAGAGGAAAGAGTTTTACCGTGAATGGGATTTAAAATTAGTGCTTCACATGTAGGCCCCACTTGAGCTATGAGGATAGAATTTTCCTCCTAAGTAAAACGTGAGTGGGATTTTGGGGTAAGGTTTATTAAATTCCCTCCTTATATTTTAATTACTTTTCCCTATTCCAAACTTATATATTTTCATTACCTTTTTATTTCCAGTGACCACTAATTTAGAAGGGGGTTTGTGTGCGATCGGGAATCTTCATAACATTATTAATATTAAATTTAATTTTCAACTGAATAGTTCTAATTGAAATCTCAACGCTGATAATTAGGATTTAATTTAATAACTATATTTTTCATTCACTTAAATCAAATAGTAAATTTGCATAAACAATAATAATTTAATAAACTGATCCTACCTATTGACTCGCTACTCTGGGTCGGGTCACTACAATACTACCACCTTTTAGGATTTTCGTCCCGAAAATTAGACGAAGCTTGGGTCTAAAACAAAATTACACAAACAACTCTGGATGATACTTTCTCATTTCTGATTCCAATTCCCAAGTAGGTTCTTCATTCCCATGTCGTTCCCAAACTACTTTAACAAATGGGATCGCTCTGTTTCGTAGCACTTTCTGCTCTGAATCTATGATCTTGATTGGTCTCTCGACGTATGATACGTCACTTTGAACATCCAATTCCTTCGAGTCGAAAACATGTGACGGGTCCGGATTGTACTTCCGTAGCATTGAGACATGAAATACGTCATGCATACTGGACAACTCTGAGGGAAGGTCTAATCGATACGCAACCTCACCGATCTTCTCGAGGATTGGGAATGGCCCGACGAACCTTGGAGATAATTTTCCTTTCTTCCCAAATCTCATCTGGCCTTTACGCGGTGAAATCTTCAAAAATACCTGATCTCCCAACTCAAATGCCAAAGGTCTTCTTCTTCTATCGGCGTAGCTTTTCTGTCGGCTTTGGGCTGTCAGTAAATGTTGTCGAATGACTTTAATCTGTTCTGTCGTCTCCGCAACCAAGTCGGGTCCTATGAGTGCAGCCTCACCTGCCTCTGTCCAACAAACTGGAGATCTACAAGGTCTGCCATATAACGCCTCGAATGGAGCCATTTGGAGACTCGCTTGATAACTGTTGTTATATGAGAATTCCACCAATGGGAGGTGTTCTTCCCAACTGCCCTTGAAATCGAGCATGCAAGCTCTCAGCATGTCCTCCAACGTCTGTATAGTCCTTTCGGACTGTCCGTCGGTCTGTGGATGAAACGCTGTGCTATGTAGTAGATCTGTGCCCATGGCTTTTTGTAAGCTCTGCCATACCCTTCCTGTGAATCTACCATCACGATCTGACACAATTGTCTTGGGTATCCCATGCAATCTAACAATGTCATTTATATAACGTCTACCCAATTTTTCTGAGGAGTCTGTCGTTTTGATAGGCATGAAATGTGCTGACTTGGTGAGACGGTCAATTATTACCCAAATTGCATCATTGCCTTTAGGAGATCTAGGCAATCCCGTCACGAAGTCCATCGCAATGTGCTCCCACTTCCACTCTGGAATGGTAAGGGGTTGGAGCAACCCAGGTGGCTTCCGATGTTCTGCTTTTACTCTCTGGCATGTCAAACATTTGGAGACATAATCTGCCACATCCTTCTTGAGTCCACACCACCAGTACTGTCTCCTAAGATCTCGGTACATTTTCGTACTTCCGGGGTGTATTGAGAATCTAGATTTATGGGATTCTGACAGTATTTCTTCCCTGCAATCTTTCGGTACATAGACTCTATCTCTGAACATGAGACCCTGTTCAGGCCGCAGTTGCCAATCTTGCATTGTCTCTCCTGCAGATAGCTTGGCCAATATCTCTGTCACTTCTGAATCCGATTTTTGTGCCTGTTCAATCTTTGATGTCATAGTAGAGTGCACCATTAAGTTGTACATACGTCCTCTGCCGCTTATATGCAAATTCAAATTTTCAATCGCTGATAAAAACTCCCACTCTTGCCTAATCATGTTTGCTATGGTTCCATGAGGTCTACGACTAAGTGCATCTGCAACCTTGTTTGCCTTGCCTGGATGGTATTGAAGAGTGAAGTCATAATCTTGGAGATATTCCATCCATCTTCTTTGTCTCAAGTTGAGGTCTTTCTGCACAAACAAGTACTTCAAACTTTTATGATCGGAGAAGACATCAAACTTCTCCCCAAAAAGATAATGCCGCCAACTTTTGAGAGCAAATATCACGGCTGCTAGTTCCAAATCGTGAACAGGATAGTTTCGCTCATGTACTTTCAATTGTCGAGAACCATAAGCCACTACTCGTGAATTTTGAGTGAGAGAGCATCCCAGTCCTTCACCTGAAGCGTCACAATACACTTCATAACCTTTGCCTCTCTTTGGAATGATTAAGATAGGAGCTGTTATAAGTCTTTCTTTCAGTTCTTCAAATCTCCTGTTACACTTTTCTGACCATTCAAACTTGACTCCCTTTTGAGTCAAACGGGTGAGTGGAGCTGCAATCTTGGAGAAATCCATAATGAACTTTCGATAGTACCCTGCTAATCCCAGAAAGCTTCGGACTTCGGTGACATTCCGAGGAGGTTTCCAATCTTTTACAGCTGCTACCTTTGCTGGGTCCACTGTTATCCCATCTGCCGTCACAATGTGCCCTAAGAAATTCACTTTGGATAACCAAAATTCACACTTACTGGCTTTTGCAAATAATTTATTTCTTCTCAAGGTTTCCAAGACGATCCGCAAATGCTCAGCATGTTCCTCCTCACTTGCGGAGTAGATGAGGATGTCATCAATGAACACAATCACAAATTTATCCAGATATGGGCGGAAGATCCGATTCATCAGATCCATGAAAACCGCCGGTGCATTTGTCAGTCCAAAGGGCATTACCACATATTCAAATAGTCCATATCTCGTTCTGAAGGCCGTCTTTTCTATATCTTCTTCTTTGACTCTAATCTGATGGTACCCTGACATAAGATCTATCTTAGAGAAACAACTGGATCCTCTAAGTTGATCAAACAAATCGTCAATCCGAGGTAAGGGATACTTATTCTTGATGGTGGTTTGATTTAGCCGTCGATAATCCACGCACATTCGTAGGGAGCCATCTTTCTTCTTAACGAATAGTGCCGGTGCTCCCCATGAAGAAGTGCTGTATCGAATGAATCCCAACCGTAACAATTCGTCAATCTGTTTCTTCATCTCAGACATCTCAGCGGGTGCCATTCCGGTAGTGTGGAAGTGACACCGGTGCAGTACCCGGAAACAATTTGATTTCAAAGTCGATCTCTCGGTTAGGAGGTAAGCCAGGGAGTTTAGTTGGAAAGATGTCAGCAAAATCTTTCACTATGGGTGGTAGGGTAGGAATAGGCGACTCTTCTATTTTAATACTATTCAATAGTATTTGCCCAACTTCATTCGGTGGTTTGCTAGGTACAGTAATCTTTTGCTTATCCCCATATATAATGAACCTCTGTCCTTTTGGTGACCAAAAGGTTACCCTCCTGCAATAACAATCAATGCATGCCTGATATGTGGATAGCCAATCCATTCCGAATATTACATCGAATTCGGTCATTTCTATAACCAGGTAATCAAACTTGAACTTAAAGTCAGCCAATTCGGTGTCCACTGATGTGCAGATTAGACCAAGGGATGTGTTGCCGACAGGTGACGTTATGGTAAATGCAGATGATAATGATTGTACAAGTAAACCCGTAGCAGAAACCATGGATGCAGCTATAAAGGAATGCGATGCTCCAGAATCAAATAAAGCTACTGCATATGAACTACCAATAATCGTCATACCTTGAATCACAGAATGATTTGCCGCCTCTGATGTGGGAACAAGAGAATAATTTCGTCCAGAGGCCATTGGAGCAGATGATCGTCCCGGTTGAGTCTGAGCTCGAGACATATGGGACTGTGCTGGTCTACCTGGCGGACGATGAAAAGTCCGCGCTTGGAGTTGTGGACAATGTCTCTTGATATGACCCGCCTGGCCGCATTGAAAACATGTGAAAGGATTTTTAGATGTTTGGCCAGCAGGTGCTGAAGCTGGAGGATGACTGGAATTCTGTATGCTAGTGGACATTGCAGGTGTGGAGGCTGAAGGGTATCTGGAGTTTGGGCGGAACTTCTTGCGGGGTCGGAAATTGTTCCCGTTGTTCTGCCTCCTTCTATTTTCATTGAAGATTGCATTTTCCATCAGATCTTTCTCAACAAGACTTGCTCTATGGGTTATTTCCGCGAATGTCGTGCAATTAAGAGGAATTATCCGTGACCTGATAGCAGGTCGGAGTCCTCTCTCGAACTTACGGGTCTTCTTGGCCTCAGTATCAACCATATATGGTGCATAACGGGAGAGTCGTATCAATTCCTGCTGATACTCTGCAATAGTCATGCCCTTTTGTTCCAAGTTTATGAATTCTTGTGCCTTAACCTCCTTCTCTGCCTCCGGAAAATAATTTGCTAGGAACAATTCTGTGAAAGCTTTCCAAGTCATTTTCACCACCGATTGATTCCTTTTTGTTGACTTCCACCATTGGCTTGCATTACTAATGAGTTGTGATGTGGCCAAGAGAATTCTATCCTGGTCTCCAGTGATTTGCAATAGTTCTAGAATCTCCGTGATGTTTTCAATCCAGTCCTCCGCTTCTAGATGTCCTTCAATTCCTTTAAAGTGAGGGGGACGTTGTTGTTGAAAATCCCTCACCATAGCCCGTTTTCGCGAATCAGCGGTGAAAGTCGCGTCGGTTCCACCCTGTGCAGCTTGCATAACCGTATGCATCAAGTTTTGTAGAAAATCTTGGACCTCAAGTGTCACGGGGGGAACGTTGACGTTGGGCTCGCCGACACGTCCTATGTTTTGTCGAGGGCGTCTCCCTCCGGTGCGTCCTCCTGTGCGTCCTCCTCATGTACGCATTTTCCTATGCTATGAAATCAACAATAAAATTCCACTCACCAGATTACTTATAAGAGTCCTCATCCTAACATAGTACCATATCGAAGAATAAATATCACTACATATTGTCGCTCAGGGTGTGATTGGGGAAATTTCTAATCGTTCTGTTCATATTTGACTTATGGAGTTCTCTTATTTTGCTTTTCGACGCTCTGATACCAACTGTAACACCCCTCCCTCCCGAGAGTAAGATCAGAGTGAAATGGATAAAGATTTCGACGGAGGGAGGCGAGTGTCACGACGCGAGTCAAGTCCGAGTCCGAAAAACTCGACCCTCGACTGGCCCAACCTAGCACGTGCATGGATCGTAGTCCATGATAACAGTTACAACATGCTAGAACAAATAGCGGAAAATACTATCATAAATCATGATCATAACATACTCGCATCTTAAGCAAAAATAAAGTGTTCTCCATAAACCAAACACAAATGTCCGAACACAAAGTGACTAAGTTATTACATTCTCAAATTAAAATCTCCTGTAAACTATACTGACTCCTAATTAAAATAAAATAAATCGGACTACACTATTCACGCTATCTCCTAGCGTCTATCTCGCTCACGCCTGACTTCCACTTGGTCCGGCCTCGCTTTCCTGTCCTTGATTTGCATTAGCATCTAAAAAGGGAAAAATTGTATGGGCTTAGTCAACGCGCCCAGTAGGATTTCCGATCAAAGGAAAGTGCACCAAAAAGTGTTATATCAAAATACATATTATTCGAAATCAATGTTAGGAGAATCACAGTTTATAACATAAATGTTGCATAATAGAAAGCTCATATTTCAAATCCTATTTATCATGCAATGTCATGTCATGGGTGCAATGAATAATGAATGCCCTTTTCATGCCCCACATATCGACTATAAATCATATTCTCAATGGTTACTATCATTGGCCAATTATGTCCCAGCATTCCAGGCGGCAACCACGAGGGTGCTGTTCCCTATCCACAAATTTAACAACCGAGACTATCGGTGGAGTGTGGTCTCCTCCCTCTGCGCAGGGTTTCGGGACTGATTACCCAGGAGCCTTTCTGGCCCAATTCAATGCCGTATCTTCATAACAATGGACGTGGCCAAATATGAATGTTTATTCAAATTCATCAATTTATTTCCGAGACTAAAGAATGTCCGGACAGCTCAGCTTTGTCTCGGGTAATGCAATTCCCATCCCATGCTATATGCATGAGGTATATGAATGTATCATGATGCTAATCCCATGCAATATATGTAACAATATCTCAAATATTTCAAAAGTAAGATAAGCATAATCTCTTTCACATAATTCTAGAAAATTCAATCATCTCATTCATAATAACAAAATATCATAATTAAGTCACAACTTTTAGTGCTTCAATAATGTAGGAAAACCTACCTAGTCAAAAGTGATCAGTGGAGGGAAATAATTCACGAAGCGGTACGAATGGTGCCGGGTTCGCTCTCGACTCCTAGTTCGTTATCCATGTATGACAAAACAAAACAATCTCATCACTAAACTTAATTGAGTCAAGTACCCTCAGTTTCTGATCTCTACATTGTGACTATAAACTTAGAGCCTTAAATCAGAGTTTAAGAACTAAATCGGTGAATATTAATAGGGTCTAAGTGATCCAATCTACCATACATGTATCAGACCTTGGAAAACTGTCCAGATCTCAGGTTGGACAGTAAAAGATTGGTTCAAGGGTCTAGTTTGGGTAAGATATAGACAGATTTTACTAGTCCGGTCTGAATAAAATACTAATATTATTTTGATAAATCAAATACATAGTTAGTTGATCTTTACCACAAACTAAGAAGGTATACCATTTAAACAATCTTATAAATTTCCCAAATCCTATCTTTTATAATAATATAGTGAGATAAGACAAAACTGTAGTTTGAGTTTGAACCAGTCCCAACTTGGGACGATTAAGGGTCAGCTGTCTTTGTATAAAAGACTGGGTAGATGGAATTTGGGTCACTTAATATACTTATCATATTACTATAGAAAAATAGAGTAAGGTGGGTTCTCTGAAGTCATACTCAGCAGTCCAAGACTGTAAGCCATTCTTAAAATCAACCAGTTAAGGGCTGAAAAATAACTCCTATTGTCAATGGTTATGAGATTTCTTACAGAAATCCAGAGACTGAAATCCAGTCTCCACACCAAGCCATCCTTGAACTGAAAATCAGTCCCCAGTTACACAAAGACAAGTTTGGTTAAAAAAAACTTGAAACATCTATGCAATTACCCATGAAACCAGAATAAAACTGCAACAGATTGGCCCGTAAAAAATGATGAACTAAGCTAATGGAAGGGCAGAAGTAATTAAACAGTTTCAAACACTTAAATCTAGAAGATTATCTGTTTGAATTCTTAAGCCTTTAACTAAATCCACTACCCTAAAAGAAATAATCAAAAGTTGAAGGCACCAACCTGGAAAAATCAGGAAGAAGAAAACTGATTGACAGATCTGCTTGCCGAGTAATAAGGTAGGAAGGGGAGAGATAGAAAGTGAGAGGATGCCTTAGGGCTGCTGCTGCTAGAGAGGGTGCCGATGGAAAAGGATAGAAAAAGGGTTGCCATCGCATGAGTTTCATATAGGGAAAGGGGTCGGTCCCCACGAGTTGTAATCCTAGTGGGAAAAGGAAGGGCTTGTTGGCGTTTTTCTTTTGGAGAAGAAGAAGGAGATAGGAGAGAGAGTTGGATTGGGAAAAGTTTCCCCAAATAAGATACGGCAGTGAAGGGGATTTTGGGTTTTTTTCTTACATGGGATTTCCATCGTGAGAGTTAGGGATTTAGGATAAGTTCCAAAGAGGAAAGAGTTTTACCGTGAATGGGATTTAAAATTAGTGCTTCACATGTAGGCCCCACTTGAGCTATGAGGATAGAATTTTCCTCCTAAGTAAAACGTGAGTGGGATTTTGGGGTAAGGTTTATTAAATTCCCTCCTTATATTTTAATTACTTTTCCCTATTCCAAACTTATATATTTTCATTACCTTTTTATTTCCAGTGACCACTAATTTAGAAGGGGGTTTGTGTGCGATCGGGAATCTTCATAACATTATTAATATTAAATTTAATTTTCAACTGAATAGTTCTAATTGAAATCTCAACGCTGATAATTAGGATTTAATTTAATAACTATATTTTTCATTCACTTAAATCAAATAGTAAATTTGCATAAACAATAATAATTTAATAAACTGATCCTACCTATTGACTCGCTACTCTGGGTCGGGTCACTACAATACTACCACCTTTTAGGATTTTCGTCCCGAAAATTAGACGAAGCTTGGGTCTAAAACAAAATTACACAAACAACTCTGGATGATACTTTCTCATTTCTGATTCCAATTCCCAAGTAGGTTCTTCATTCCCATGTCGTTCCCAAACTACTTTAACAAATGGGATCGCTCTGTTTCGTAGCACTTTCTGCTCTGAATCTATGATCTTGATTGGTCTCTCGACGTATGATACGTCACTTTGAACATCCAATTCCTTCGAGTCGAAAACATGTGACGGGTCCGGATTGTACTTCCGTAGCATTGAGACATGAAATACGTCATGCATACTGGACAACTCTGAGGGAAGGTCTAATCGATACGCAACCTCACCGATCTTCTCGAGGATTGGGAATGGCCCGACGAACCTTGGAGATAATTTTCCTTTCTTCCCAAATCTCATCTGGCCTTTACGCGGTGAAATCTTCAAAAATACCTGATCTCCCAACTCAAATGCCAAAGGTCTTCTTCTTCTATCGGCATAGCTTTTCTGTCGGCTTTGGGCTGTCAGTAAATGTTGTCGAATGACTTTAATCTGTTCTGTCGTCTCCGCAACCAAGTCGGGTCCTATGAGTGCAGCCTCACCTGCCTCTGTCCAACAAACTGGAGATCTACAAGGTCTGCCATATAACGCCTCGAATGGAGCCATTTGGAGACTCGCTTGATAACTGTTGTTATATGAGAATTCCACCAATGGGAGGTGTTCTTCCCAACTGCCCTTGAAATCGAGCATGCAAGCTCTCAGCATGTCCTCCAACGTCTGTATAGTCCTTTCGGACTGTCCGTCGGTCTGTGGATGAAACGCTGTGCTATGTAGTAGATCTGTGCCCATGGCTTTTTGTAAGCTCTGCCATACCCTTCCTGTGAATCTACCATCACGATCTGACACAATTGTCTTGGGTATCCCATGCAATCTAACAATGTCATTTATATAACGTCTACCCAATTTTTCTGAGGAGTCTGTCGTTTTGATAGGCATGAAATGTGCTGACTTGGTGAGACGGTCAATTATTACCCAAATTGCATCATTGCCTTTAGGAGATCTAGGCAATCCCGTCACGAAGTCCATCGCAATGTGCTCCCACTTCCACTCTGGAATGGTAAGGGGTTGGAGCAACCCAGGTGGCTTCCGATGTTCTGCTTTTACTCTCTGGCATGTCAAACATTTGGAGACATAATCTGCCACATCCTTCTTGAGTCCACACCACCAGTACTGTCTCCTAAGATCTCGGTACATTTTCGTACTTCCGGGGTGTATTGAGAATCTAGATTTATGGGATTCTGACAGTATTTCTTCCCTGCAATCTTTCGGTACATAGACTCTATCTCTGAACATGAGACCCTGTTCAGGCCGCAGTTGCCAATCTTGCATTGTCTCTCCTGCAGATAGCTTGGCCAATATCTCTGTCACTTCTGAATCCGATTTTTGTGCCTGTTCAATCTTTGATGTCATAGTAGAGTGCACCATTAAGTTGTACATACGTCCTCTGCCGCTTATATGCAAATTCAAATTTTCAATCGCTGATAAAAACTCCCACTCTTGCCTAATCATGTTTGCTATGGTTCCATGAGGTCTACGACTAAGTGCATCTGCAACCTTGTTTGCCTTGCCTGGATGGTATTGAAGAGTGAAGTCATAATCTTGGAGATATTCCATCCATCTTCTTTGTCTCAAGTTGAGGTCTTTCTGCACAAACAAGTACTTCAAACTTTTATGATCGGAGAAGACATCAAACTTCTCCCCAAAAAGATAATGCCGCCAACTTTTGAGAGCAAATATCACGGCTGCTAGTTCCAAATTGTGAACAGGATAGTTTCGCTCATGTACTTTCAATTGTCGAGAACCATAAGCCACTACTCGTGAATTTTGAGTGAGAGAGCATCCCAGTCCTTCACCTGAAGCGTCACAATACACTTCATAACCTTTGCCTCTCTTTGGAATGATTAAGATAGGAGCTGTTATAAGTCTTTCTTTCAGTTCTTCAAATCTCCTGTTACACTTTTCTGACCATTCAAACTTGACTCCCTTTTGAGTCAAACGGGTGAGTGGAGCTGCAATCTTGGAGAAATCCATAATGAACTTTCGATAGTACCCTGCTAATCCCAGAAAGCTTCGGACTTCGGTGACATTCCGAGGAGGTTTCCAATCTTTTACAGCTGCTACCTTTGCTGGGTCCACTGTTATCCCATCTGCCGTCACAATGTACCCTAAGAAATTCACTTTGGATAACCAAAATTCACACTTACTGGCTTTTGCAAATAATTTATTTCTTCTCAAGGTTTCCAAGACGATCCGCAAATGCTCAGCATGTTCCTCCTCACTTGCGGAGTAGATGAGGATGTCATCAATGAACACAATCACAAATTTATCCAGATATGGGCGGAAGATCCGATTCATCAGATCCATGAAAACCGCCGGTGCATTTGTCAGTCCAAAGGGCATTACCACATATTCAAATAGTCCATATCTCGTTCTGAAGGCCGTCTTTTCTATATCTTCTTCTTTGACTCTAATCTGATGGTACCCTGACATAAGATCTATCTTAGAGAAACAACTGGATCCTCTAAGTTGATCAAACAAATCGTCAATCCGAGGTAAGGGATACTTATTCTTGATGGTGGTTTGATTTAGCCGTCGATAATCCACGCACATTCGTAGGGAGCCATCTTTCTTCTTAACGAATAGTGCCGGTGCTCCCCATGAAGAAGTGCTGTATCGAATGAATCCCAACCGTAACAATTCGTCAATCTGTTTCTTCATCTCAGACATCTCAGCGGGTGCCATTCCGGTAGTGTGGAAGTGACACCGGTGCAGTACCCGGAAACAATTTGATTTCAAAGTCGATCTCTCGGTTAGGAGGTAAACCAGGGAGTTTAGTTGGAAAGATGTCAGCAAAATCTTTCACTATGGGTGGTAGGGTAGGAATAGGCGACTCTTCTATTTTAATACTATTCAATAGTATTTGCCCAACTTCATTCGGTGGTTTGCTAGATACAGTAATCTTTTGCTTATCCCCATATATAATGAACCTCTGTCCTTTTGGTGACCAAAAGGTTACCCTCCTGCAATAACAATCAATGCATGCCTGATATGTGGATAGCCAATCCATTCCGAATATTACATCGAATTCGGTCATTTCTATAACCAGGTAATCAAACTTGAACTTAAAGTCAGCCAATTCGGTGTCCACTGATGTGCAGATTAGACCAAGGGATGTGTTGCCGACAGGTGACGTTATGGTAAATGCAGATGATAATGATTGTACAAGTAAACCCGTAGCAGAAACCATGGATGCAGCTATAAAGGAATGCGATGCTCCAGAATCAAATAAAGCTACTGCATATGAACTACCAATAATCGTCATACCTTGAATCACAGAATGATTTGCTGCCTCTGATGTGGGAACAAGAGAATAATTTCGTCCAGAGGCCATTGGAGCAGATGATCGTCCCGGTTGAGTCTGAGCTCGAGACATATGGGACTGTGTTGGTCTACCTGGCGGACGATGAAAAGTCCGCGCTTGGAGTTGTGGACAATGTCTCTTGATATGACCCGCCTGGCCGCATTGAAAACATGTGAAAGGATTTTTAGATGTTTGGCCAGCAGGTGCTGAAGCTGGAGGATGACTGGAATTCTGTATGCTAGTGGACATTGCAGGTGTGGAGGCTGAAGGGTATCTGGAGTTTGGGCGGAACTTCTTGCGGGGTCGGAAATTGTTCCCGTTGTTCTGCCTCCTTCTATTTTCATTGAAGATTGCATTTTCCATCAGATCTTTCTCAACAAGACTTGCTCTATGGGTTATTTCCGCGAATGTCGTGCAATTAAGAGGAATTATCCGTGACCTGATAGCAGGTCGGAGTCCTCTCTCGAACTTACGGGTCTTCTTGGCCTCAGTATCAACCATATATGGTGCATAACGGGAGAGTCGTATCAATTCCTGCTGATACTCTGCAATAGTCATGCCCTTTTGTTCCAAGTTTATGAATTCTTGTGCCTTAACCTCCTTCTCTGCCTCCGGAAAATAATTTGCTAGGAACAATTCTGTGAAAGCTTTCCAAGTCATTTTCACCACCGATTGATTCCTTTTTGTTGACTTCCACCATTGGCTTGCATTACTAATGAGTTGTGATGTGGCCAAGAGAATTCTATCCTGGTCTCCAGTGATTTGCAATAGTTCTAGAATCTCCGTGATGTTTTCAATCCAGTCCTCCGCTTCTAGATGTCCTTCAATTCCTTTAAAGTGAGGGGGACGTTGTTGTTGAAAATCCCTCACCATAGCCCGTTTTCGCGAATCAGCGGTGAAAGTCGCGTCGGTTCCACCCTGTGCAGCTTGCATAACCGTATGCATCAAGTTTTGTAGAAAATCTTGGACCTCAAGTGTCACGGGGGGAACGTTGACGTTGGGCTCGCCGACACGTCCTATGTTTTGTCGAGGGCGTCTCCCTCCGGTGCGTCCTCCTGTGCGTCCTCCTCATGTACGCATTTTCCTATGCTATGAAATCAACAATAAAATTCCACTCACCAGATTACTTATAAGAGTCCTCATCCTAACATAGTACCATATCGAAGAATAAATATCACTACATATTGTCGCTCAGGGTGTGATTGGGGAAATTTCTAATCGTTCTGTTCATATTTGACTTATGGAGTTCTCTTATTTTGCTTTTCGATGCTCTGATACCAACTGTAACACCCCTCCCTCCCGAGAGTAAGATCAGAGTGAAATGGATAAAGATTTCGACGGAGGGAGGCGAGTGTCACGACGCGAGTCAAGTCCGAGTCCGAAAAACTCGACCCTCGACTGGCCCAACCTAGCACGTGCATGGATCGTAGTCCATGATAACAGTTACAACATGCTAGAACAAATAGCGGAAAATACTATCATAAATCATGATCATAACATACTCGCATCTTAAGCAAAAATAAAGTGTTCTCCATAAACCAAACACAAATGTCCGAACACAAAGTGACTAAGTTATTACATTCTCAAATTAAAATCTCCTGTAAACTATACTGACTCCTAATTAAAATAAAATAAATCGGACTACACTATTCACGCTATCTCCTAGCGTCTATCTCGCTCACGCCTGACTTCCACTTGGTCCGGCCTCGCTTTCCTGTCCTTGATTTGCATTAGCATCTAAAAAGGGAAAAATTGTATGGGCTTAGTCAACGCGCCCAGTAGGATTTCCGATCAAAGGAAAGTGCACCAAAAAGTGTTATATCAAAATACATATTATTCGAAATCAATGTTAGGAGAATCACAGTTTATAACATAAATGTTGCATAATAGAAAGCTCATATTTCAAATCCTATTTATCATGCAATGTCATGTCATGGGTGCAATGAATAATGAATGCCCTTTTCATGCCCCACATATCGACTATAAATCATATTCTCAATGGTTACTATCATTGGCCAATTATGTCCCAGCATTCCAGGCGGCAACCACGAGGGTGCTGTTCCCTATCCACAAATTTAACAACCGAGACTATCGGTGGAGTGTGGTCTCCTCCCTCTGCGCAGGGTTTCGGGACTGATTACCCAGGAGCCTTTCTGGCCCAATTCAATGCCGTATCTTCATAACAATGGACGTGGCCAAATATGAATGTTTATTCAAATTCATCAATTTATTTCCGAGACTAAAGAATGTCCGGACAGCTCAGCTTTGTCTCGGGTAATGCAATTCCCATCCCATGCTATATGCATGAGGTATATGAATGTATCATGATGCTAATCCCATGCAATATATGTAACAATATCTCAAATATTTCAAAAGTAAGATAAGCATAATCTCTTTCACATAATTCTAGAAAATTCAATCATCTCATTCATAATAACAAAATATCATAATTAAGTCACAACTTTTAGTGCTTCAATAATGTAGGAAAACCTACCTAGTCAAAAGTGATCAGTGGAGGGAAATAATTCACGAAGCGGTACGAATGGTGCCGGGTTCGCTCTCGACTCCTAGTTCGTTATCCATGTATGACAAAACAAAACAATCTCATCACTAAACTTAATTGAGTCAAGTACCCTCAGTTTCTGATCTCTACATTGTGACTATAAACTTAGAGCCTTAAATCAGAGTTTAAGAACTAAATCGGTGAATATTAATAGGGTCTAAGTGATCCAATCTACCATACATGTATCAGACCTTGGAAAACTGTCCAGATCTCAGGTTGGACAGTAAAAGATTGGTTCAAGGGTCTAGTTTGGGTAAGATATAGACAGATTTTACTAGTCCGGTCTGAATAAAATACTAATATTATTTTGATAAATCAAATACATAGTTAGTTGATCTTTACCACAAACTAAGAAGGTATACCATTTAAACAATCTTATAAATTTCCCAAATCCTATCTTTTATAATAATATAGTGAGATAAGACAAAACTGTAGTTTGAGTTTGAACCAGTCCCAACTTGGGACGATTAAGGGTCAGCTGTCTTTGTATAAAAGACTGGGTAGATGGAATTTGGGTCACTTAATATACTTATCATATTACTATAGAAAAATAGAGTAGGTGGGTTCTCTGAAGTCATACTCAGCAGTCCAAGACTGTAAGCCATTCTTAAAATCAACCAGTTAAGGGCTGAAAAATAACTCCTATTGTCAATGGTTATGAGATTTCTTACAGAAATCCAGAGACTGAAATCCAGTCTCCACACCAAGCCATCCTTGAACTGAAAATCAGTCCCCAGTTACACAAAGACAAGTTTGGTTAAAAAAAACTTGAAACATCTATGCAATTACCCATGAAACCAGAATAAAACTGCAACAGATTGGCCCGTAAAAAATGATGAACTAAGCTAATGGAAGGGCAGAAGTAATTAAACAGTTTCAAACACTTAAATCTAGAAGATTATCTGTTTGAATTCTTAAGCCTTTAACTAAATCCACTACCCTAAAAGAAATAATCAAAAGTTGAAGGCACCAACCTGGAAAAATCAGGAAGAAGAAAACTGATTGACAGATCTGCTTGCCGAGTAATAAGGTAGGAAGGGGAGAGATAGAAAGTGAGAGGATGCCTTAGGGCTGCTGCTGCTAGAGAGGGTGCCGATGGAAAAGGATAGAAAAAGGGTTGCCATCGCATGAGTTTCATATAGGGAAAGGGGTCGGTCCCCACGAGTTGTAATCCTAGTGGGAAAAGGAAGGGCTTGTTGGCGTTTTTCTTTTGGAGAAGAAGAAGGAGATAGGAGAGAGAGTTGGATTGGGAAAAGTTTCCCCAAATAAGATACGGCAGTGAAGGGGATTTTGGGTTTTTTTCTTACATGGGATTTCCATCGTGAGAGTTAGGGATTTAGGATAAGTTCCAAAGAGGAAAGAGTTTTACCGTGAATGGGATTTAAAATTAGTGCTTCACATGTAGGCCCCACTTGAGCTATGAGGATAGAATTTTCCTCTTAAGTAAAACGTGAGTGGGATTTTGGGGTAAGGTTTATTAAATTCCCTCGTTATATTTTAATTACTTTTCCCTATTCCAAACTTATATATTTTCATTACCTTTTTATTTCCAGTGACCACTAATTTAGAAGGGGGTTTGTGTGCGATCGGGAATCTTCATAACATTATTAATATTAAATTTAATTTTCAACTGAATAGTTCTAATTGAAATCTCAACGCTGATAATTAGGATTTAATTTAATAACTATATTTTTCATTCACTTAAATCAAATAGTAAATTTGCATAAACAATAATAATTTAATAAACTGATCCTACCTATTGACTCGCTACTCTGGGTCGGGTCACTACAATACTACCACCTTTTAGGATTTTCGTCCCGAAAATTAGACGAAGCTTGGGTCTAAAACAAAATTACACAAACAACTCTGGATGATACTTTCTCATTTCTGATTCCAATTCCCAAGTAGGTTCTTCATTCCCATGTCGTTCCCAAACTACTTTAACAAATGGGATCGCTCTGTTTCGTAGCACTTTCTGCTCTGAATCTATGATCTTGATTGGTCTCTCGACGTATGATACGTCACTTTGAACATCCAATTTCTTCGAGTCGAAAACATGTGACGGGTCCGGATTGTACTTCCGTAGCATTGAGACATGAAATACGTCATGCATACTGGACAACTCTGAGGGAAGGTCTAATCGATACGCAACCTCACCGATCTTCTCGAGGATTGGGAATGGCCCGACGAACCTTGGAGATAATTTTCCTTTCTTCCCAAATCTCATCTGGCCTTTACGCGGTGAAATCTTCAAAAATACCTGATCTCCCAACTCAAATGCCAAAGGTCTTCTTCTTCTATCGGCGTAGCTTTTCTGTCGGCTTTGGGCTGTCAGTAAATGTTGTCGAATGACTTTAATCTGTTCTGTCGTCTCCGCAACCAAGTCGGGTCCTATGAGTGCAGCCTCACCTGCCTCTGTCCAACAAACTGGAGATCTACAAGGTCTGCCATATAACGCCTCGAATGGAGCCATTTGGAGACTCGCTTGATAACTGTTGTTATATGAGAATTCCACCAATGGGAGGTGTTCTTCCCAACTGCCCTTGAAATCGAGCATGCAAGCTCTCAGCATGTCCTCCAACGTCTGTATAGTCCTTTCGGACTGTCCGTCGGTCTGTGGATGAAACGCTGTGCTATGTAGTAGATCTGTGCCCATGGCTTTTTGTAAGCTCTGCCATACCCTTCCTGTGAATCTACCATCACGATCTGACACAATTGTCTTGGGTATCCCATGCAATCTAACAATGTCATTTATATAACGTCTACCCAATTTTTCTGAGGAGTCTGTCGTTTTGATAGGCATGAAATGTGCTGACTTGGTGAGACGGTCAATTATTACCCAAATTGCATCATTGCCTTTAGGAGATCTAGGCAATCCCGTCACGAAGTCCATCGCAATGTGCTCCCACTTCCACTCTGGAATGGTAAGGGGTTGGAGCAACCCAGGTGGCTTCCGATGTTCTGCTTTTACTCTCTGGCATGTCAAACATTTGGAGACATAATCTGCCACATCCTTCTTGAGTCCACACCACCAGTACTGTCTCCTAAGATCTCGGTACATTTTCGTACTTCCGGGGTGTATTGAGAATCTAGATTTATGGGATTCTGACAGTATTTCTTCCCTGCAATCTTTCGGTACATAGACTCTATCTCTGAACATGAGACCCTGTTCAGGCCGCAGTTGCCAATCTTGCATTGTCTCTCCTGCAGATAGCTTGGCCAATATCTCTGTCACTTCTGAATCCGATTTTTGTGCCTGTTCAATCTTTGATGTCATAGTAGAGTGCACCATTAAGTTGTACATACGTCCTCTGCCGCTTATATGCAAATTCAAATTTTCAATCGCTGATAAAAACTCCCACTCTTGCCTAATCATGTTTGCTATGGTTCCATGAGGTCTACGACTAAGTGCATCTGCAACCTTGTTTGCCTTGCCTGGATGGTATTGAAGAGTGAAGTCATAAACTTGGAGATATTCCATCCATCTTCTTTGTCTCAAGTTGAGGTCTTTCTGCACAAACAAGTACTTCAAACTTTTATGATCGGAGAAGACATCAAACTTCTCCCCAAAAAGATAATGCCGCCAACTTTTGAGAGCAAATATCACGGCTGCTAGTTCCAAATCGTGAACAGGATAGTTTCGCTCATGTACTTTCAATTGTCGAGAACCATAAGCCACTACTCGTGAATTTTGAGTGAGAGAGCATCCCAGTCCTTCACCTGAAGCGTCACAATACACTTCATAACCTTTGCCTCTCTTTGGAATGATTAAGATAGGAGCTGTTATAAGTCTTTCTTTCAGTTCTTCAAATCTCCTGTTACACTTTTCTAACCATTCAAACTTGACTCCCTTTTGAGTCAAACGGGTGAGTGGAGCTGCAATCTTGGAGAAATCCATAATGAACTTTCGATAGTACCCTGCTAATCCCAGAAAGCTTCGGACTTCGGTGACATTCCGAGGAGGTTTCCAATCTTTTACAGCTGCTACCTTTGCTGGGTCCACTGTTATCCCATCTGCCGTCACAATGTGCCCTAAGAAATTCACTTTGGATAACCAAAATTCACACTTACTGGCTTTTGCAAATAATTTATTTCTTCTCAAGGTTTCCAAGACGATCCGCAAATGCTCAGCATGTTCCTCCTCACTTGCGGAGTAGATGAGGATGTCATCAATGAACACAATCACAAATTTATCCAGATATGGGCGGAAGATCCGATTCATCAGATCCATGAAAACCGCCGGTGCATTTGTCAGTCCAAAGGGCATTACCACATATTCAAATAGTCCATATCTCGTTCTGAAGGCCGTCTTTTCTATATCTTCTTCTTTGACTCTAATCTGATGGTACCCTGACATAAGATCTATCTTAGAGAAACAACTGGATCCTCTAAGTTGATCAAACAAATCGTCAATCCGAGGTAAGGGATACTTATTCTTGATGGTGGTTTGATTTAGCCGTCGATAATCCACGCACATTCGTAGGGAGCCATCTTTCTTCTTAACGAATAGTGCCGGTGCTCCCCATGAAGAAGTGCTGTATCGAATGAATCCCAACCGTAACAATTCGTCAATCTGTTTCTTCATCTCAGACATCTCAGCGGGTGCCATTCCGGTAGTGTGGAAGTGACACCGGTGCAGTACCCGGAAACAATTTGATTTCAAAGTCGATCTCTCGGTTAGGAGGTAAGCCAGGGAGTTTAGTTGGAAAGATGTCAGCAAAATCTTTCACTATGGGTGGTAGGGTAGGAATAGGCGACTCTTCTATTTTAATACTATTCAATAGTATTTGCCCAACTTCATTCGGTGGTTTGCTAGATACAGTAATCTTTTGCTTATCCCCATATATAATGAACCTCTGTCCTTTTGGTGACCAAAAGGTTACCCTCCTGTAATAACAATCAATGCATGCCTGATATGTGGATAGCCAATCCATTCCGAATATTACATCGAATTCGGTCATTTCTATAACCAGGTAATCAAACTTGAACTTAAAGTCAGCCAATTCGGTGTCCACTGATGTGCAGATTAGACCAAGGGATGTGTTGCCGACAGGTGACGTTATGGTAAATGCAGATGATAATGATTGTACAAGTAAACCCGTAGCAGAAACCATGGATGCAGCTATAAAGGAATGCGATGCTCCAGAATCAAATAAAGCTACTGCATATGAACTACCAATAATCGTCATACCTTGAATCACAGAATGATTTGCCGCCTCTGATGTGGGAACAAGAGAATAATTTCGTCCAGAGGCCATTGGAGCAGATGATCGTCCCGGTTGAGTCTGAGCTCGAGACATATGGGACTGTGCTGGTCTACCTGGCGGACGATGAAAAGTCCGCGCTTGGAGTTGTGGACAATGTCTCTTGATATGACCCGCCTGGCCGCATTGAAAACATGTGAAAGGATTTTTAGATGTTTGGCCAGCAGGTACTGAAGCTGGAGGATGACTGGAATTCTGTATGCTAGTGGACATTGCAGGTGTGGAGGCTGAAGGGTATCTGGAGTTTGGGCGGAACTTCTTGCGGGGTCGGAAATTGTTCCCGTTGTTCTGCCTCCTTCTATTTTCATTGAAGATTGCATTTTCCATCAGATCTTTCTCAACAAGACTTGCTCTATGGGTTATTTCCGCGAATGTCGTGCAATTAAGAGGAATTATCCGTGACCTGATAGCAGGTCGGAGTCCTCTCTCGAACTTACGGGTCTTCTTGGCCTCAGTATCAACCATATATGGTGCATAACGGGAGAGTCGTATCAATTCCTGCTGATACTCTGCAATAGTCATGCCCTTTTGTTCCAAGTTTATGAATTCTTGTGCCTTAACCTCCTTCTCTGCCTCCGGAAAATAATTTGCTAGGAACAATTCTGTGAAAGCTTTCCAAGTCATTTTCACCACCGATTGATTCCTTTTTGTTGACTTCCACCATTGGCTTGCATTACTAATGAGTTGTGATGTGGCCAAGAGAATTCTATCCTGGTCTCCAGTGATTTGCAATAGTTCTAGAATCTCCGTGATGTTTTCAATCCAGTCCTCCGCTTCTAGATGTCCTTCAATTCCTTTAAAGTGAGGGGGACGTTGTTGTTGAAAATCCCTCACCATAGCCCGTTTTCGCGAATCAGCGGTGAAAGTCGCGTCGGTTCCACCCTGTGCAGCTTGCATAACCGTATGCATCAAGTTTTGTAGAAAATCTTGGACCTCAAGTGTCACGGGGGGAACGTTGACGTTGGGCTCGCCGACACGTCCTATGTTTTGTCGAGGGCGTCTCCCTCCGGTGCGTCCTCCTGTGCGTCCTCCTCATGTACGCATTTTCCTATGCTATGAAATCAACAATAAAATTCCACTCACCAGATTACTTATAAGAGTCCTCATCCTAACATAGTACCATATCGAAGAATAAATATCACTACATATTGTCGCTCAGGGTGTGATTGGGGAAATTTCTAATCGTTCTGTTCATATTTGACTTATGGAGTTCTCTTATTTTGCTTTTCGACGCTCTGATACCAACTGTAACACCCCTCCCTCCCGAGAGTAAGATCAGAGTGAAATGGATGAAGATTTCGACGGAGGGAGGCGAGTGTCACGACGCGAGTCAAGTCCGAGTCCGAAAAACTCGACCCTCGACTGGCCCAACCTAGCACGTGCATGGATCGTAGTCCATGATAACAGTTACAACATGCTAGAACAAATAGCGGAAAATACTATCATAAATCATGATCATAACATACTCGCATCTTAAGCAAAAATAAAGTGTTCTCCATAAACCAAACACAAATGTCCGAACACAAAGTGACTAAGTTATTACATTCTCAAATTAAAATCTCCTGTAAACTATACTGACTCCTAATTAAAATAAAATAAATCGGACTACACTATTCACGCTATCTCCTAGCGTCTATCTCGCTCACGCCTGACTTCCACTTGGTCCGGCCTCGCTTTCCTGTCCTTGATTTGCATTAGCATCTAAAAAGGGAAAAATTGTATGGGCTTAGTCAACGCGCCCAGTAGGATTTCCGATCAAAGGAAAGTGCACCAAAAAGTGTTATATCAAAATACATATTATTCGAAATCAATGTTAGGAGAATCACAGTTTATAACATAAATGTTGCATAATAGAAAGCTCATATTTCAAATCCTATTTATCATGCAATGTCATGTCATGGGTGCAATGAATAATGAATGCCCTTTTCATGCCCCACATATCGACTATAAATCATATTCTCAATGGTTACTATCATTGGCCAATTATGTCCCAGCATTCCAGGCGGCAACCACGAGGGTGCTGTTCCCTATCCACAAATTTAACAACCGAGACTATCGGTGGAGTGTGGTCTCCTCCCTCTGCGCAGGGTTTCGGGACTGATTACCCAGGAGCCTTTCTGGCCCAATTCAATGCCGTATCTTCATAACAATGGACGTGGCCAAATATGAATGTTTATTCAAATTCATCAATTTATTTCCGAGACTAAAGAATGTCCGGACAGCTCAGCTTTGTCTCGGGTAATGCAATTCCCATCCCATGCTATATGCATGAGGTATATGAATGTATCATGATGCTAATCCCATGCAATATATGTAACAATATCTCAAATATTTCAAAAGTAAGATAAGCATAATCTCTTTCACATAATTCTAGAAAATTCAATCATCTCATTCATAATAACAAAATATCATAATTAAGTCACAACTTTTAGTGCTTCAATAATGTAGGAAAACCTACCTAGTCAAAAGTGATCAGTGGAGGGAAATAATTCACGAAGCGGTACGAATGGTGCCGGGTTCGCTCTCGACTCCTAGTTCGTTATCCATGTATGACAAAACAAAACAATCTCATCACTAAACTTAATTGAGTCAAGTACCCTCAGTTTCTGATCTCTACATTGTGACTATAAACTTAGAGCCTTAAATCAGAGTTTAAGAACTAAATCGGTGAATATTAATAGGGTCTAAGTGATCCAATCTACCATACATGTATCAGACCTTGGAAAACTGTCCAGATCTCAGGTTGGACAGTAAAAGATTGGTTCAAGGGTCTAGTTTGGGTAAGATATAGACAGATTTTACTAGTCCGGTCTGAATAAAATACTAATATTATTTTGATAAATCAAATACATAGTTAGTTGATCTTTACCACAAACTAAGAAGGTATACCATTTAAACAATCTTATAAATTTCCCAAATCCTATCTTTTATAATAATATAGTGAGATAAGACAAAACTGTAGTTTGAGTTTGAACCAGTCCCAACTTGGGACGATTAAGGGTCAGCTGTCTTTGTATAAAAGACTGGGTAGATGGAATTTGGGTCACTTAATATACTTATCATATTACTATAGAAAAATAGAGTAAGGTGGGTTCTCTGAAGTCATACTCAGCAGTCCAAGACTGTAAGCCATTCTTAAAATCAACCAGTTAAGGGCTGAAAAATAACTCCTATTGTCAATGGTTATGAGATTTCTTACAGAAATCCAGAGACTGAAATCCAGTCTCCACACCAAGCCATCCTTGAACTGAAAATCAGTCCCCAGTTACACAAAGACAAGTTTGGTTAAAAAAAACTTGAAACATCTATGCAATTACCCATGAAACCAGAATAAAACTGTAACAGATTGGCCCGTAAAAAATGATGAACTAAGCTAATGGAAGGGCAGAAGTAATTAAACAGTTTCAAACACTTAAATCTAGAAGATTATCTGTTTGAATTCTTAAGCCTTTAACTAAATCCACTACCCTAAAAGAAATAATCAAAAGTTGAAGGCACCAACCTGGAAAAATCAGGAAGAAGAAAACTGATTGACAGATCTGCTTGCCGAGTAATAAGGTAGGAAGGGGAGAGATAGAAAGTGAGAGGATGCCTTAGGGCTGCTGCTGCTAGAGAGGGTGCCGATGGAAAAGGATAGAAAAAGGGTTGCCATCGCATGAGTTTCATATAGGGAAAGGGGTCGGTCCCCACGAGTTGTAATCCTAGTGGGAAAAGGAAGGGCTTGTTGGCGTTTTTCTTTTGGAGAAGAAGAAGGAGATAGGAGAGAGAGTTGGATTGGGAAAAGTTTCCCCAAATAAGATACGGCAGTGAAGGGGATTTTGGGTTTTTTTCTTACATGGGATTTCCATCGTGAGAGTTAGGGATTTAGGATAAGTTCCAAAGAGGAAAGAGTTTTACCGTGAATGGGATTTAAAATTAGTGCTTCACATGTAGGCCCCACTTGAGCTATGAGGATAGAATTTTCCTCTTAAGTAAAACGTGAGTGGGATTTTGGGGTAAGGTTTATTAAATTCCCTCGTTATATTTTAATTACTTTTCCCTATTCCAAACTTATATATTTTCATTACCTTTTTATTTCCAGTGACCACTAATTTAGAAGGGGGTTTGTGTGCGATCGGGAATCTTCATAACATTATTAATATTAAATTTAATTTTCAACTGAATAGTTCTAATTGAAATCTCAACGCTGATAATTAGGATTTAATTTAATAACTATATTTTTCATTCACTTAAATCAAATAGTAAATTTGCATAAACAATAATAATTTAATAAACTGATCCTACCTATTGACTCGCTACTCTGGGTCGGGTCACTACAGAACCACTGTGTCAAGTTATGCTTCATGTTGGTGGCCTTGATATTCAATCTGGAACCTCATAAAAATCTTCTGAGGCAGGTTTACAAATTGGTTGAAGACATACGGGCCAAGGGTGGCAAGATTACAGTTATTGCTTTTGCTCAGGACCGTGATGTCTATATTTTTTATCTAATCCAAAGGCCTCCCACTTCTGAACCACTGTGTCAAGTTATGCTTCATGTTGGTGGCCTTGACCGTTCTATAAAGTTCTATGAGAAGGTAGAGTGATCTGTACTTACATATTGCATTTGTAAGGGTGATTTATTGGTTTGTGTGTGCAGATGCTATTTGTGGAGTATTCTATATTATCCCTGATGGGAGTTCAACTCAGTTCTATATAACTTATGATGTAACTTTACTTGATTAATGTTATATTCTTTTCCGTCTGTTACTTTGATCTATGTAATTACCGATAACTATATTAATGTCTGCCTTTCGTTTTCTCTGTTTTCATGTGTTAAATGGTATCTACTGGTTCTTGCTAGCATGTCCATATCTTTTACAATCGACAATACAACCATTTGAAATGACATTTATGTATATTCTTTAGAATTTTCTTCAAGTAGCATATGCCACTAATTTTCTATATATACATTAACTACAGCCTATCTCCACTTGTTTGCCTGATCCTTGTGTGGCCAGCTCCACTCATCTACATGTTGTAGACATTTCTTATTGGGCATGAACATATTTTCTTCTGAGGAACGATCCTATGCTGTCAGTCTCATAGTAGGGATGACAACAAATGGTGACATTTGAGTCATATGGCATCCACTTATTGAAAATCCAAACCATTCGTTACTTTTAATCAACACATTATATATATGAATCTTTTCAGATTTTTTTGAACTATTGGATCCACCATTGGATCGATCAAATGAAAAGTATGTTATTAAAACAAACGCTTTGTGACCAATGTCATAAGTACCCTTCTCGAGATATTATCGGCCTTTATGTGAGATGCACCAAACTTTTATGCATGTCAGACACTCATACTCATTCTTCATGACCCTCTATGACTTGTTTACATTGTTTTCCAAGATAACTAAAATATTACAACACCTTTCTCTTCTCATACTAATTAAAATTTAAATATGTTTATGACTTAATTGTTTGGAGCAACATTAGTAAACTGTTTTCTATCAGTATTATTTTTGCACCATATTTTCATTTCAAATATTATTTAAATATGGTGCCATGTGCTGTTTGAGTTTTTTGTCTTGTCGAGTCTGACACCTTGTAAACTCTAACTTGCACCTGTATCCATGCAACTTAGTATATGTGCCTATTTTGTAAAGATTTTGCCCATAAGATCTTTAATGTCCTTTCTTTTATATGTCTTGAGACAAAACTAATTATAAAATCATTTAAAGCATTTTTTATGTCCGACAACTATTGGGGTATCTAACATGGGTATGGTGTTTGACACAATACGTTGAGCACATAAAAGTATCCAGGCCTCATAGGATGCATGTGATTTTAGTTGCTTCACTCTTGGCTTTTGATTGTGTGGTGGTTATATATCCCTTTTGGTTTTGTTTGCTATTGATTGATATCTACAATAGACAATTTTTCAAACACTTTTGGTCTATTACCTCATTGACTTTGCTTATATGTTTGATCCCTTTATTGTTAGTTGCATTTCTTTATATAAATTTATATGTGTTTGATCCTTCCAATGTGAATGCCAATTGTTCTTAGGCCATATAGGTTATTCATTTTGTTGCCTATACCAATATATGCAGGCCTGTGGAATGAAGTTATTGAGGAAGTCTGACAAGCCTGATTATAAGGTAACTCGTTGACCTTAAGTTCAATATGCATTGTGGTTATTAGTTAGGTGCTGGCATTGTTAGTGACATAAATTCTCTAATATTCAATTCTCAAAGTGCGAAATTGAAGACGACCACAAATTATATCAGTTGTATATTCATATATAACCATTTCATTCTCTGCTTTCTTCTGCATGAACTGAACAGTATACTATATCCATGATGGGTTATGCTGATGAGAATGAGACAACTGTTCTGGAGTTGACTTATAACTATGGTGTGACCGAGTACACAAAAGGAAATGCATATGCTCAGGTTGGCTGTTATTTTGTTATAGATGCAGCATGTTTATTTAGATGCAGTTCCAAATAAATGTTATCCTGATGAACAAAATTTCACTTCTAGATTCCTAATCAGTACTGAAGATGTTTACAAGAGTGCTGAGGTTGTAAATGTTGTTACCCAAGAACTGGGAGGAAAGAAAACTCGACAGCCAGGTCCAATTCCTGGACTCAACACCAAAATTACCTGATTCCTTGATCCAGATGGCTGGAAAGTTGCAAGTCCTAGTTTTTGAGAATCTCTTTCAAGTGATTTTCGTCTTATCTTGATCACTTATAAGAAAAGAAAAGCATTTCTCCTCATATACCACAGTGTAATGATAATAAAAATGTACAGCAGTTGGTTGTTTGGGTTGTGAAATCTGTAAAATATATTTGAGATACTTTGTAGTATGTAATAGGATAGTTTTGATATAATCCTTGATTTCCTAATATGAAACTCCAAGTTACTACTTAGACAGCTTTAACTATGTTGAATACCAAAGGAAAGAAGGAAAGCTAGAAGAAAATTTAATGGGATGAAATTTCTATTTTAGTCATGATTGTCTTGTGTTTCAAAGTCAGCAACCACCCTCTAGCTACTCATTATATTTCTTTGCACCCAAGAATAGGTATAGTGACTAACCTACTACAAATGCTAGGTGGTCATTAATTATGAGTTTTCGCTATGAAGACATAGAAAGCATGCTTTGTAAGGACTGTAAAGTCATTCTAAGAGAAAGCTGAGAACACAACATAGGATATTGATTATGGACGTTTATATGAGAGTATGTTACGATAACAAATTGGAAATTAAAGGGCTATATAATGGTGTTATTTGAAAGGGAAAATTAACAACTCTAAAATTAAAATGATTGGAAAATGGGGATTGGGATTGGGACATGAATCCTAATGAGATGTGGAATCTAATGTCAACTTATACTAAACAAAATGCCAAGGATGTCCTTGGGAAATATAAAGGGCATGCTAAGCATAGAGAAACATGACAGTAAAACTGATGCAGGACACAGAAGCACTACTCCCTATGGACTCCACTTTTTTTTATTTAGCAAGTTTGAGTATGTTATTTTCGTTTGGATTTAGTCTCCTAGTTTTAGTTAGTTTTCTTGTTGGTTTTGATTAGGTTGCTATTTTCGTTGGAGTCCTTGTTTTAGTAGGATAGCAAATCCAGGTCGGTGGCTTTCCCAATCGAGTCTAGAGTCCTTTTTTCTATTTTCGAGTGTTGTTTTCTTATAAATACGGATGGATGTAAGAGAGAGATATACACATGATGGATATTCAATAAAATTAATCAAGGCATAACCGTTTCTATCTTCTCCTTTTATCTTTCTTCTTCTTCCTTCCCAGTTGTAGGCATGTTCCACATCAATTGATTCAGAGCCAAGGTTCTTTGTATCTCTGTTATACAGAGACGACCCCGATCAGAGCTGAATCCCCATGTTATCTGGACGATCCTATTCAGTTAAAAGAGAGAGAGAGAGAGAGAGAGAGAGAGAGAGAGAGAGAGCCATATCCCTGCGTTATCAGGGACGTTCCTGTTCTCTGTCCTCAATTTTGAAAAAGAAGAAAAAAATCAAGAACCCACCCACCTTCCATGCTTCCGCCGCTCTCCTACCGTTGAAAAAAATAAAAAAGAGACGAAGAAGAAGCTCTCACCTGTGGTGCTCCAGTTCCGTCTCTGACACTCGTCGCCTAAGCAATCGCCTCTGTTCTACGCAGCCATCTTTGCCTTCAACCTTCCCTCTCTCTTCATTAAATGCCCTCAACAGCATCACCTTCTTATTCCCTAAATACCCTTTATCTTTTTACTTTTTACCCACCTACCTATCTTTCTCCTTCCATTCCTACCCTCATCTTCTCTTTTAATCACCAGGCTATCCATTTCCATTCATCCCTACACTCCTTTGACCAAACCTATCTCCATGACTTCCTATTGTGACTACTTAAACATAGAAGATGATGAAGAAGAATTATACAGGTGGCATACAAGTAGCTATGCAAATCAAGGGTACCATAGACACGTAAATGTCCCACCTCACCCATCCATTAAACCATTTATCCGGTCCTCATACTTTCCATCTAATCCCCTCACACACCCCTTTAACCGACGTAATGAGCCCTATCCCTCCCATTCAGTTCCTTCCTATTCCCATTCGCCTAAGTCACCCAATTCTTCTCAAATCCCGAACCGATTCAACCCGCAGCATCAGGTGGACTCAAAGGCGACCCATAGTGGTAGCAAGTATGTTACCCGAGCTGAGATTAAAGAACTTTTGTCTAACATATATATATATATATATATATATATATATATATATAGTGTGTGTGTGTGTGCGGGTATGTATTTGTATTTTTGTATGTATGTATATTACTTCCTAATCATCTCAGTAAATTAGCATACATGAATCTGTAGTGCCATTCCTTGTCTAACCTGCTAATCCAATCCAATAATGGTGGATTTGGTTGGCCTCTCCAACACTTAGGGGTTGTTTGTATTTATGTATGTCTGTACTGGTGGAACAGGGTCTCTTTGCCAAGAGCATAAAACATTTTCCTCATCTTTCAAGATATCCATTTCCTATTAGGAGAGAGGAAAATTTAATGAGATAAAAAGGGAGCTTTTCCTTGTTTGACAAGACAACATCTCATTCAAGTTTTACGAAAATAAGATTTTTGATGCAGAAGACATAAATGTCGGGTTTTCAGTTGTCCAACATGATGCCGGAGTTTATAACATGTACAGATAACATGGATTGCATCCAAAGATAAATTTTCTTGTGGAATTAATCTACTTAAGGAAATTGGCAAACAACCCCTTAATGATTGGTTTGGCTGGTTCAGGTTGACATAACTAATAACCAGAATGGATTCAAGTTGGGTCAACACCAGTACCCTCAGTGGTAAAACCTTGATCCAGTCAGACCCATTGCTGCCCTATACATTGCTTATCAAAAGAGGGCTTCTATGACTGGTTTTCTCATGGGCAATTTAGTTATTTACCAACTATTACTGGTAAATGTTATGACAGGAACACTACAGCATTTCTTGTTAAGTAATGCAAATGTCATCTAAGAAATGTAGTTGCCTGAATCGGCATTTCCAAGCTATTTTGCATTTGGATATCTTCTTCATGGTATTTTCTGGTAATAGACCATAATATTGCACGCTCTGTATCGTTTTACTTGATAAATGTTGACATTTTCACTTAATTCCTCAGGTAGAAGATGATGACATAAATGAGATCTCAAGTGAATCACAGGTTTGATTTGTGACTTTGCCCCTTCTTTTTTTTTTTTTTTAAAAAAAAAAAAAGGTCTGATTTTTTCCTTTATCATTAAAGTTTGTTACAAGAGATTATTGAAATTTTAGATGAAACATGATCATTACATGGGGAATGAGGGCAAGGAATAATGTCATATTATGTCTTTGACTGCACGTCAGATTGGTGCCTTGCAATTTATGGGTTGTATCTGTCCCTGTTGCAATCTGGTGTGACCATACCAGCTGGATGGCACCAGATGAGAACAATCCTTTCCTGCTTGTAGGTCTCGCTAGAGATCTCACATAATTCATCCATTTGGAGTGTAGATGCATCTCTACTTGGGACTTAAAAATGCAAAAGTACCGAGTCCATAGATCAGATCTTGTTCAAGCAAGGTCATACTTGGACATTGTTAACATATTGTTGATGCAACATTTGGAAGCCTTGATTTTCCTGAACCCTGGATTTCCTGAGTGTGTTCAGATTCTCATTTTTCTAATTTTGATGAATTGAAGTGTGAATGGAAAATTGAAAGTGTGGACCTACAGATGGTTCTTTGATGTCATTCGTTTGATGTTAGAATCTTCCAAGCTTCACTTCTGCTGGTGTCAAGGTGCATATTTCTTCATTCTGTATAATCCACTCTGTATTTGAAATATCCATTAACTCCTGCTTAGATTGAGTTCTACTGATGCCTTGGAGCGTTGTAACACCTATGCCCCCATCCCGCAATTGTTGAACAAACTATTAGAGGAAAGTCTTCACCCGATTGACTCATCGCCAACCACCTTCCATAAGTGTATATTTCCTTAGTTGTCAGCTTCTATAATTACGAGATTGTAGATTAATTTAATTGATTATTTTCCATCTTTGGAAATTGTAATTCTGTATCTATATATACCTTTGGAAATTGGATTATTTTCCAGATTGAGAGGCGCATTTCACAGTTGTCTTATATTCAGCGACTATGCTGTGGGCGTTGCCCTTCATCATGCTATCAATGCCAGCAGTATCATCAGTTTCATTCTCTCTCACCATATACGATCAGTAGAACTATAACATAGTTTTTCATAGTTATTTTTCTCTTTTTTCCCATGAATTAACACTGGATATGTATTTTTCCCCATTTCATGATGCAAATGGCAGTGATGCAGATTGGGCTGCTTAAATTGCAGAGTCTTGCAAAAGTTATAGCGATGTTTGCATTCAAAGCAAAGTTTTATCCCATTAGAAATTCTACTAGACTATTGACTCCTACAACAAAACTTGCATGTGGATGTCAAATTGCCAATGATGATAGTTGGTCAACATACCATAATCGATGCCATGGAATATAGCTAATCACTGTACATCAACATTTAGAAGGGAAAAAAACTTAAAATCATACTAAACTGGAAGATTTTAAACTTATGTCAGAACTAACTTTTGATACATTGAATAATAAAGATTTCTAAATTTATGGTCGTGGAAAGTGGGCCCCACCAACTATAATGTTTTGTTGCATGGAGATTTCCAATTAATCCAAACAAAATATGAGGATCCCCTAAACCAGATTTTATGGGTGCTTTATGTTTCTTTGCCTTAGATTCCACCCAGTCGATAACAAATCTACAGTTACTGTTTTGGATTTTGGCCTCTTAGAAATGAATGAAAAAAACTTTAATTCAAATAATAAAAAATAAAGAATTGATAGAGATATTTGTATTTTTTTATAACAAGAGATATGGTGTATCCTTTCACTGCTTAGTTGATGACAAGTGGATAACAGTACAAGTCAAGTGTCCCTTATTATTAACCTTATTATCAAAAAACATTGATATCATCATCAATTCTTCTCAGTTCTTTTCTTATTCAGATCTTTACATAGAAGCAAGACAAAAAAAAAAAAAAATAGAGACAAGTCTATGTTACTCTTCTCAAAAAAAATAAAAACACTCCTTAAACACATACTTCAGTAGTAGGTCAACAAATGATTGTAAAAGACTTATCTAGAAAATGCACAACAAACTTTGGGGTTGGAAAGTAAACTCTATATCTTTAGCTGGTCACATATCCCTTATAGAAGCATGTGTCAATCATTTGCCAAGTTATTAGATGATGACAGTAGCCATCCAAAAGGAGACCCTGAATCATTTAGATAAAAAAATGAGGAATTTCTTTTAGCATGCTAAAATCCACATTGTTAGGCAGAAGGAGATTTGTAAGCCTAAATATCAAGGGGGGCTAGGTCTAAGAAACATGAAGTTACAAAACACTACATTCCTATTGAGAGTGTTTTGGAGATTCCTTACCAAGACAAATGCTTGGTGGGTTAAGACCTTATCAGCTAAATATGTAAAAGATTAAACTTTCGAAAGAACTGCCCTAAAGCATTTGCTTCTCCAACTTGGAAAGAGGGGGCTGGATCTGAACTTCCCAGATTAGTCTTGGAAAGAGGGGAATGGATCCCTGATTAGTGTTCACCAACATAAAGAGCTTTGCTTCTCTGTCAAAGGTGGCCTTTCCCCCAATCCAAACTTCCCATCACTCCACAACCAAAATGTAGCCAAACTCATGATCAACATCTCAAATCACTCTCCGACTTTGAACTTTATGCTTGTTTCCCAAATACAACCTCAAAAAGTTACAGTAACTCATTACACAAATTGACATATCTTGAGAGGTGGATGCTAAACTTTGGACTTACTACTGTGGAAGTCAATGAACAGTTAAATTAGCCTACTCTCATTTTCACAGTGGATACTAGTCTTTCAATTGTTTATCCTTTTCGCTTTTTCCATCCATTCTCTATCTAGAGATTTTCATATTTTTTCTTTTCCCTTTCTCATCTACCAAATGTCTATTTTCTTTTCACCTCACCCACTTTTTTTTTTTTTTTTTTAAATTTACGTGTGGGAAATTGTGGGACACCCATCATAAAAGCCCCACGGGTGATTAGCCCCTACCCTAAGGGCACACCAGGTTAGTCCACGGGGATTCGAACCGTCACGTCCAGCTTCTTGAGGCGGGACGCTACCAGCTGAAATACACCCAATCACAAAAAGCAAGATCAAGCTTCTGTATATATAAATGGGCTCGAGCTGCCATAGAGCATAGCCCAACCCGGACCCAGCTCATGAACACCCCTAGATAATAAGCACCAAAGAATCCAATTTACAACATCCATTCAAGGCCCTTTATGGGAAGATTTACAATAAATTGTTAGCAAAGAAATCACATTGATCACATAGAAACTGCAAAAATTGTAGATTTGAGTTTATGTACCTCCAAAAAAGTAGATCCAAGCATGGTTAAAGGAAAAAGAGAAAAAAGAAAGAAAATAGAGAATTAGTTTGCCTGAAGGAACCTTTGTAACATTCTACTGATGGAACTTTTACCTTTCATGGTGTGGATTGAAAGTGGTCGGATAAAAAACAATCTTCTGTTTACAGTTACACTTGTTTTTATGGGTAAAGGTTCCATATAAAGCAAACACGCACAAAGAACATAGCAACTCTCAACACTCTTAAATTGTCAAAATAGAGTGAAGCTTTCCATTAACATGGCTGCAATTTTTAGGCAATGAGCACACTGTTGGATCAATTTGATGAGTGTAACATGTAATACTTACCACTTATACAACAAACAAAGCTGTGATTTAAAGCAAGAAGAAACTCTGCTAGAGTTGATTAGAGAATCAATCCAAAATAAATATAGCTGTATCAGAAGAACTGAACAAACTAAACTGAGTGTAATATTGCAGGTAAAATCCACCTACTGAAAAATTAATAACTGTAGAACATAATCCTAGTATAGTAACTATGTATTGCCTTACAAGGTAAATGTTCTTTTGGTAGAAAAGATTGCTAGCAAAATCATAGTTGATCTAGTTGAGTGCAAATTTATCTAAATAGCATCTATCATACTAGGAAAATCAGAGAACCTGATTATCGCATTTAATCAGAATTAACTATTCTGCAATTGATTAAGTTACCTTTTTCAGCCAATTGATTAAGTTACCTTTTTCAGCTTGTACTATCTTTTATTAATTTGATGCCTCTTTTGCAGATCTTAGTAAACTGAAACTGTAACACCCAGCAGCGCTGGGTGTGTGATGCAGCACCGAGAAGAGGGGCTCCCAAAAGAGAAAAACTCAAAGAAGAAACTTGAAGAAAATAACAATTTCTATTTTAATTCTTGTCTAATTTTATTTCTTTCCTTTTTAATTCCTTGTCACTAAGAACAGATAAAAATACATAACTTACAAATTTACGACAGTAATTTATTCATGAACTACACATCAAGAGTATTGGAATTTTTACGACAATGATATCCAATGTTGTAAGTCTACTTCTTTATTGGAAAAGAAAAAGACGTTTCTGCAGGTGCAACCCCGTCTTCTGGGTTTCAGTGACTACCTATCTCCCTTTTTTTGATAAAAAAAAGGTTTCTGATGATAAAAGAATTGAGGTTTAAATTTCAAACGTTTTCAGCTCATAATTTCTTTAATTCCTTATTACAAATTCAACTCTTTTTATACTGCGAGGAACTCATTGTTTCCTTTAACTAATGTACGCTTCCTTTCGCTTTTCACTATACCCCAACTGCATAAGCATTTTAGTTCTAAAATTGAATAGTTATAGATTTAGGCAATGACCAATATAGTCAAAATGTGTATGTGACATGTGACTACTGATATCTCAGCAGGTTCTCTGCGAAAGAGGCAGCTAATCAATTCAAAGAAAAAGGCTTACCAAGTGAAAGTAAGTTAGCTTCTTACATTATTGCCTCCAATAACAACTGAGTTGTTATTTTTTTAACCTTCTCATTAATGAAACAGATTTGAAGTTTCTATTTTCAAAAAGAAAAAAAAAATAGAAAATTGAGGCAGGTTTTTATTTGAGAATGGGTGGAAAGGTACTGTCTAAATGGATTGCTAAACAAAGTAGTTGCATATCCATGGTGCGAGGTTGTGGAAGCTAGTAATAAAGGGCCAGACAACAAGAGAAGGAAGGCTGGTGAGTGCAGGGTTCCTTAATAACATTCCAAGTTTTCAGAAGTGTGATAGACTAATATGTTTGCTGATATTTGTATAATGATAATTCATTACTGTGAATTGGAGAGAACCTTTGAAATGTTAATTCTTCAAACTAGGGTAGTTATCCCAAATTTGAAGTTGTAATCACCAAGTGTTATAAGTTGTTTTTGCTGAGAAGATTAAGCTGTGAACTTTTTTTATTATACACACAAGAACCTCTAGCCCATTTTTTTAAGGGTTTGTTGTTACAATTCAAAAGTTGTGGTTTCAGGTCTCGTGGGTGTCAGATAGGTAGTCGGCCCATGAAAATACTTTTCCAAATCTAAATATATAGGCCAACCCCAAATTTTCAAAATTACAGTGAAAAACTGTGGCAAAGCAAAAGCACACTCATGTAATAATGTATAAATTAAGAAATCAGATCTTTCTCAGTGTTATAGATGCAGTTGTTGTCCTTCTTGTACTGTGTTTGCTCTAAGTCTTATAAATGAATGTCAACTGAAGGGTGCTGATGACTTAGTTATTGCTCTTTCACTTCCAGGAAATCTTATGTTGACTCAAGCAGAGATTTCTCTTGCTGGTGATTTAACTTCTGAGCATTAAGCTGCTTTACATATTTGGGCAGCTTGTGAATTTGACACTACCAGAATATGTTTCCTTATTCAATTTTCTTTGTTTCTTGAGAGAGAACCGTGTCTACTTATTGATCTGTGATCAACTGATCATCAAATAAGCTGAAGATATTTCTCCACTTGGCTGCTTGTTACGATTCATGGAAAAAGGGGAAAATACGTTTATTATGGACACTTGCAGATAAATTTAAGAAACAATATAAGTATAATTTATTTTTTGAAAGCATACGAATAGAGCATTCATACAGTTAAATATATATATATTGTGTGTGGGGGTATGTATTTGTATTTATGTATGTATGTATATTACTTCCTAATCATCTCAGTAAATTAGCATACATGAATCTGTAGTGCAATTCCTTGTCTAACCTTCTAATCCAATCCAATAAATGGTGGATTTGGTTGGCCTCTCCAACACTTACGGGTTGTTTGTCATTTTCCAGCTCACGATTAGTGAAGAGTAGAGAAAATGAGGTCCTTCCTCTTCTTCTGTGGAACAGGGTCTCTTTGCCAAGAGCATAAAACATTTTCCTCATCTTTCACGATATCCATTTCCTATTAGGAGAGAGGAAAATTTAATGAGATAAAAAGGGAGATTTTCCTTGTTTGACGAGACAACATCTCATTCAAGTTTTACGAAAATACGATTTTTTATGCAAAAGAGATAAACGTCAGGTTTTCATAGCTCAACATAATGCCGGAGTTTATAACATGTAACAGATAACATGGATTGCATCCACAGATAAATTTTCTTGTGGAATTAATCTCCTTAAGGAAATTGGCAAACAACCCCTTAATGATTGGTTTGGCAGGTTCAGGTTGACATAACAAATAACCAGAATGGATTCAAGTTGGGTCAACACCAGTACCCTCAGTGGTAAAACCTTGATCCAGTCAGACCCATTGCTGCCCTATACATTGCTTATCAAAAGAGGGCTTCTATGACTGGTTTTCTCATGGGTCATTTAGTTATTTACCAACTATTACTGGTAAATGTTATGACAGGAACACTACAGCATTTCTTGTTAAGTAATGCAAATGTCATCTAAGAAATGTAGTTGCCTGAATCGGCATTTCCAAGCTATTTTGCATTTGGATATATTCTTGACGGTATTTTCTGGTAATAGACCATAATATTGCACGCTCTGCATCGTTTTACTTGATAAATGTTGACATTTTCACTTAATTCCTCAGGTAGAAGATGATGACATAAATGAGATCTCAAGTGAATCACAGGTTTGATTTATGACTTTGCCCCTTCCTTTTTTTTTAAAAAAAAAAGAGGTCTGATTTTTTACTTTATCATTAAAGTTTGTTACAAGAGATTATTGAAATTTTAGATGAAACATGATCATTACATGGGGAATGAGGGCAAGGAATAATGTCATATTATGGCTTTTGACTTCACCACAGATTGGTGCCTTACAATTTATGGGTTGTATCTGTCCCTGTTGCAATCTGGTGTGACCATACCAGCTGGATGGCACCAGATAAGAACAATCCTTTTCTGTTTGTAGGTCTCACTAGAGATCTCACATAATTCATCCATTTGGAGTGTAGATGCATCTCTACTTGGGACTTAAAAATGCAAAAGTACCGAGTCCATAGATCAGATCTTGTTCAAGCAAGGTCATACTTGGACTTTGTTAACGTATTGTGGATGCAACATTTGGAAGCCTTGATTTTCCTGAACCCTGGATTTCCTGAGTGTGTTCAGATTCTCATTTTTCTGATTTTGATGAATTGAAGTGTGAATGGAAACTTGAAAGTGTGGACCTACAGATGGTTCTTTGATGTCATTCGTTTGATGTTAGAATCTTCCAAGCTTCACTTCTGCTGGTGTCAAGGTGCATATTTCTTCACCTTATGCTGCTAAATGAGACAAGCTAGAATTTTGGGTATCCTAATCCACTCTGTATTTGTAATATCCATTAACTTCTGCTTAGATTGAGTCTTCTACTGATGCCTTGGAGAGTTGTAACACCTATGCCCCCATCCCCCAATTGTTGAACAAACTATTAGAGGAAAGTCTTCACCCGATTGACTCATCGCCAACCACCTTCCGTAAGTGTATATTTCCTTAGTTGTCAGCTTCCATAATTACGGGATTGTAGATTAATTTGATTGATTATTTTCCCTCTTTGAAAATTGTAATTCTCTCTCTCTCTCTCTCTCTCTCTCTCTCTCTCTCTCTCTCTATATATATATATATATATATATATATATAGAACCATCAAGTCATTTTCCAAACTCTTCATGTACAGAGCCAGGAGATCTAAACCCTTCTCCAAAAATTTCAAAACCGTTCCCTCCCAGTGCTTTCACGAGACTTCTCATTGTTTTTCCTCTTGAATGTGAGCATACCTCTTCCTCTACTACCCAATCGTCGAGGCGTACAAACTTGTTGTCGCCAGATCTGCTGTCTTTTGTCCCCTTCTACAAGCCGAACTCATTCTCTGAATCAAATTTGAGATTTTTGCTCTCCCAAGATCCCATATCACGTCTCCAGAGCCTCAGAACTCTCGACCCTCATCAGTGCGGATTCTTCTCCTTCTCTTCTTTGGCGCAGGAATGATCCTCTCTGCAGCTCGTACAACTTTCCACTCATACGATTTCCTCCCTGCTCGTGCTCTGTTCTCCTCAGATCTCTTCTCTTTCTGGCACTCTATCCTCACCGGCACACCAACTTCTCTTGTTGTTTCCACAAATAAATTTGGTGGACTCTCTCTCAAGACGCCCGAAGCTTGCAGCCTGACGATCTCCTCCCATGCCTGGTGAAGATTATAGGAAAATGGCCCAATGCCATCATTGAAATGAGTACATATAAATGTTACAGGCCTCTCAATGAGGAAAGAATCAATCAATCAAATAATGTGCAATCCCGTGATTAGGGAAGTTGACAACTAATGGACTATACAATTATGGAAGGTCAATCAGGGGAAGAGTTTCCTTCAATACTCCCCCGCAAACTCTACTGTGGAAAGGCGACGAGTTTGGAACTTAGCGCTGAGAAGCATTGCTTCGGTAGACCTTTGGTGAAGATATCAACGTGATGATCTTGGAAAGAGACGAACTGAATCTGATGACAGCTAGCAGTGACATGTTCGCTCTAATACCATATTAGAAAATCATGACATCATAACATTCTTGAGGTAGAACTGTAACAACCCTGACCCTGACTTCTCGAGTGTGACATTGTTCTCTTTGGGCTCCACGGGCCAGCACGGTTTTGTTCTTGGTCCCTGGCCCACATGGCCAGGCCCAAAAGGCCTCACACAAGGGAGTGGGGGCTTTCCCTCATATAAGGCCTCTCCCACATCACTATCTAGTCGGTGTGGGACTTGTAGAGGTATCATAAGAACTTAGTTTCAAAAGCTAGCCATTGAGAGAAATGTGCTTCAAGTGTTATATGGAGTAATTGGTTTCTCGAATTAACCGATGTGGGACTTTTATCACTTTCACACCCTCCCTCACGTGCTGATAGACCTACGGTTGCACGTGGAAACTTGACACGTGCAACTCGACCCTATGGTTGCACGCGGAACCTGCTCTGATACTATGAAGATAATGGGAAAATGGCTCAATGCCTCTATCATGAAATGAGTACATATAGATGTTACAGGCCTCTCAATGAGGAAAGAATCAATCAATCAAATAATGTGCAATCCCGTGATTAGGGAAGCTGACAGCTAATGGACTATACAATTATGGAAGGTCAATCAGGGGAAGAGTTTCCTTTGATACCTGTCATCCCGTCGTCCATTCTCTATTGTCGTCCTTCCCCCTGTCGACGTCGCCGCTCTCTATTGTCGTCCCAGATCCACAACGTGGCATTGAGTTTGTAGCTTGATGGTCCCTCTCTATCATCTTTGTTTTCCGTTCTTCTACGATCAAACTCGAGAAAACCAATACATTGTTTGTCTCGTTCCGTTTAGCTTTGCCATCCTCCAGAAAGGCATAAGAACGAAAGAAAAGACAGAATAGAAGAAGAAACTTCACAGCTCATCTCGTCTCTTTTGGTGTCCCTACTCGATCTGACCGACACTGCATCACTCAGCCTTGTCTCTATCCTCCTTGCATCGATTTCAACACCTGATCCTATTTCATACCATGGACTCAACCTCATTACCTACCCTCACTATCCCTAATATCTCCAGTCTTGTCTCTATTAAATTAACAGAGATCAGCTATCTCTTTGGCAGAGTCAGATGAACCATTGGCGCTTCATTGATGGTTCACACACTCTTGTCCCCCTCAGTTCTTCTCAAATGACGAACCCTCCAAACTTATCCTAAATCCCTCCTACACTACATGGTTTTAGATGGATCAAACTCTTGTCAACATGATCAATGACACCCTTGTCTTTAGTTTTGTCTCTATTAAATTAACAGAGACCAACTATCACCTTTGACAGAGTCAGATAAAGCCATTCCTAATTGGTCAAAACCATTGGCGCTTCATTTATGGCTCACACCCTTGTCCCCCTCAGTTCCTCTCAACTGATGAACCCTCCAAACTTATCATAAATCCCTCCTATAGTACATGGTTTCAGATGGATCAAACTCTTGTCAGCATGATCAATGCCACCCTCTCTAAACCAGTCCTGGCTCAAGTTGTTCGCCTCTCTACTTCCTAGCAGATTCGGGAATGTCTACGGAACAATTTTTCACAACAATTAACACAACTCACTTGCGTTTTCAATTGCTCTCCATCTCCAAGGTTAATAAGACTGTCTTAGAATACCTACAACATGCCAAATCCATTGCAGATGCCCTCGCTGCCATTAATGAACCTGTCTCTAACGGTGATCTGCCATTAACCACCACATTATATATGGCAAGGGTTCAGGTTTGGTTCAGTTCAAAGTCTTATTTGGTTTGGGCTTATTTCGGGTTTGGTCTATTTTAGGTTTTGTTAATTGAATTAAGTCACTCCAGGTCAGGTTCATGTTGGGTTTCCCATTTACCTAAGGAGACTTTTTCTAGTTAGACTCATATCCAAACTACTTAAATGGGTGTAGATCTCATAGGATTGGATGTGTTGCATATATAATTGTGGCAATAGTCAGGTTAATCAAGTCTACTCATTTATAAAGGGATCCGGATTAGCTTTACCTATTTATTAAATGGGTTGGTTAATCAAATTGGATAAGATTTTGCCAGGTCTAAACTCTAGACCGTAGTTTGTCTTCCTATAATTGCAGTTGGTGATTTGTTGTTACGAAATTAGCTGATTTTGTAGGACATCTTACGACATATTTCCATGTCAGTCTACATGTTTAAATTGTGGTTCAGATTTAGCCCACTTTGTAGTTCTACACAGACTCATCTTTGAATTGTTCTTTACTGATTGTGGTTCAGATAAATCCCAAGTACACCACCACCTGATTGTCTCACTTCAGCAAACCATGACTGGGCTAGTCCCAGCTCTTCAGTTTGGATGTCAAATGAGATTCTGATGATATTTATCACTATAACAGGTCTTATCAGATAGCATCTCTAATAAAGCACTGTTCTAAATTTGATGATCACTTTATACTCAAATTCCTTTCTTACCTTTTCGCCATCTAATCATGCTATTCTTGATAATTTCATGTTTATAACTTACGAAAGATTTGACTTACCTATCCATTGACCCTCTTTTTTTAATCCTCATGAGCAAAAATAAGTAGACTAGTATTGATCCCAATACTATGAATTAACACTGGATATGTATTTTTCCATTCTATGATGCAAATGGCAGTGATGAAGATTGTGCTTCTTAAATTTCTCAGTCTTGCAAAAGTTAGAGCCATGTTTGCATGGTATTGTACGTGTAATTGGCATAAAATAAAATAAAGCTTTCAATTTCAATAATTTTAATTGTAATTAACTATGGTTTTTTTTTTTTCTGACAGTAAAGAAGCTCCCTTCATGAAGGGAAGTCTTAAGTTTGATTCACGTTCAAACCCTTCTAGTCCATCCCCATGGGATTACTCCTCATGGCTTGAACCCAATATGTGTGGGGAGATGTGCACATGTCCTAAAGGAGTAGTCGGATAAAGTCCTCTACGAATGAGATGCTTAGACACTTCAGACAAAAAAAATTTAACTATGTTTTTTTCATTCTCCATATCTATATTTTTCCATCAATTTGTTGCTTGACAACAAATGGAAATTCCATGGCTCTAATTAATTTCATCTAATCTACTCTATTCCTTTTGCCTAAAAATATGGAAAAAAATGCCGTCTGCAACTACAGTGCGCTGGGCCGGGCCCGTCTGCAACTACGGTGCGCTGGGCCGGGCCCTATTAAACATGCAATTACAGAGCATAAATGCCGGCCTCGGTCCAGGTTAATCCAAAATTGTCAAACTTTAGTCTCACATGAATTGTATTCATGGGATCTGAGTTTAATTTTGAGTCCAGAATGTATACACAAGGTCTTTTAGACCTGAAATGGAATTCCTTTCGTATTATTTTATACAAATGAATTATTTATTATATAAATTTTGTGATTAAGCACTATGTCAATTAAAGAATAATTAAATTCAGTATTCTAGGCTAAACTCACACTTTTATGTCTAGGCTTAGTCTGATGTAAACTCTAATTCAATTAAGATATTTTTGGATAAAAAAGGTTTCCCTATTCTAATAAGATTAATTTCACAAAACTACTTGGCTACTTGCTATCTCGTATGTTAGGTAAGTTGGCTACTTGCTGTCTCGTATGTCAGGTAAGTCTGAGATTTAAATTTTATATTTTAAGAGAAAAAAGAGGCTGATCCAAGCCCACTCCATCTTAACCCCGATTTATATATATATATATATATATATATATATATATATAATCGACTAAGCCTAACATAAATTGCACCCCATCCAGTAGAAGACCACAACAAACAATATCTAATTAAGAAGCTTTTTTATTATTTTTATAATGAACCAAGAAGCATTTGGATCTCCTCTCTTGGCACAGCAGTTGTTTCCACAAAGCTAGGCCCAAACTATACAGCCCATTTCAAGCATAATGTAATTACGTTTCTTGAGAGATCGAGTTGAGTTCAATTGAGTTGAAATATGTAATTTTTTTAAAATATTGTCCAAAAAATTTCATTTCTTACCCATATCGAAAAGATTATTCCAACAAAATTTGTAATTCAGCTTGCACCAGTTGCCAAAACCATCAACTTTGAGCTTGGTTCAAGGAGGGCTCGGTTTTGCTTAATTTGAGATCAAGAATGGTGAGAAAGGATTCCAAGGCATGATCAGTAAAACCCTTCTTTTGATTTGGATAGTCTCATGCAGGAGTTTGGATTCAAAACAAAATTTAATCCCATTAGAAATTCTATTAGACTATTGACTCCTACAATAAAACTTGCATGTTGATGTCATATTTCGAATGATATTAGTTAGTCAATATACCATAAATCAATGCCATCAAATATTGCTAATCATTGTACATCAATCTCAATTGGTAATCTCTCATCTCAGGAAGTGGAGGTGCCAGGTTCAAGCCCCCATGACCTCATCTAGTGTGTCTTAAGGTAGTGGGTAGCACCCGTGAGGAATTTTATAATGAATTTCCTATACGTAAATTAAAAACTTGAAAGATTTTTAACTCATGGCAGAACAACCTTGTCATACATTGAATAATAAAGATTTCTAAATTTATGGTGGTGGAAAGTGGGCCCCACCAACTTTAATGTGTGTTGCATGGAGATTTCCAATTAATCCAAACAAAATTAAAGGATGCCCTAAACCAGATTTTATTGGGTGACTTTGTGCTCTATGTTTCTTTGCCTCAGATTTGATCTGGTCGACAGCAAATCTACAGTATACTGTTTTGGATTTTGGCCTACAAGGAATGAAAGAGAGAAACTTTAATTTAAATAATAAAAAATGAAAGAATTAATAGAGATATTAGTATTTTTTATAAGAAGAGATATCGGTGTATATTTTCGTTATTTAATTGATAACAAATAGATAAAAGAATAAATCAAGTATCGCTTGTTATAAAAAATATTGATATCAACGTCACCTCTACACCTCTATATAAATCTTCATGAATCCAAAATAAAATGATTCTCCTCGGTTCTCTTCTTATTCGGATTTTTACATGCACCAAGTTCGTTTTTTCCCCACTCTATCTATTGTTTTCAATCAATAAATAGGCTTTTCTTTTTAAATGTCACTTTTTATATAGATATTACATTAATTTGCAAAGAAATGTATCTAAGGGCTTTGTAATTTTTTTTGGAACCAAGGTGTCTAAGTCTCTTAGAGCACCCGACTAATCTTCAAAGTATATACAAACATTTCTATCAACGCACACCATGTAACTCTAAAGGGAACCTGACCCTTTCGTATGAAGTAGAAATCGAATTCAAGACTCTCATTTTCTAAAACGGATTCCTAACCATCACTCCAATTCAAGAACATCAAACCACTTTGTCCAATTCCAACTGTCTGAAAATTTCCTTCAAACATAGTGAGTCATGGACTCGTATTAACTGTGACTGTCTCTCTGATCAACCAGTTTCTGTAAGGTAACTTGTTGACTTTCTAGTTTACATCACTCCTTCAAAGAGAGTGAAGATGGATGATGTGGATCTCATCTTTCTTTAGAAACCTCAATCCTCTTCCTCAATGTGCTTAAAGTGTCACACGCATAAGGACATGCCTCAAGGATTAGTCGGGTTAAAATGTCCCCGTCCAAATACAGGTGAGACCGCTAAATACCTCCGTCATCCAAAGAAAAAAATATCACACGCTTAAAAATTGAAAGTAAATTTAACTGTGCTGAATCACTTTCTTCAATACCTATGCTGCTTCCATGTTTCGTTTCTTTGCAAATACAATGTTTGATAAAATACACAAGAGAAAAAGGGAATCACCTGCAATGCTGCCTACCTTATAATTCTCTTAATAACCTGCTCATAGTCATTGAGACCCAAAGGTTGGACAGTAATTTTTTTGTCTCCTCAAAGGTTGAAAGTTTGTTTTCAAATGAAATTTGCAACTGAGAATATGAATACCAATCCCATGCCTACTTCATTTAAATGTTAATTTATGGAAAAACTGTGCTTTAAACACACATAATAAATTAAAATAAGACATATTTTGAGATTATTTTTTTATAATCTATGGACTACAGAGTGTGTAATTTCATTTTAGGATGTATTGTAGAAGACTTATCTAGAAAATGCATGGCTATTGATTTTTTTCAGATGTAACTTAAGATGTGTTCATAAAACTTAAGCTCAAGTCTTAGGAGAGAGAAACATCAACTCATCTGTCAATCTCAACATTAATATCATAATAGGTAAAAATAAAAGATCGCAACCTATTCTCTACAAAATGTTTTTGGTATCTATTGTCAATGTTTAAACATTATTTTCAATTCAACAGAATGTTATCATTGCCCCCCCCCATTAAAAGCAAATACATTTAGAGAACAATCAACCAGAAATTGTCAAGACAATTCCATAATCTTCCAACACACTAATACCCTGCAATAATTTCCACTCTAATTCCATTAAAGTGAAGAAACAATTTACAATTCATTTGGTATCCAGAAAGAAACCACCACAAACAATTGTCCTTGTCTTGCAAGGAGAATAGAAGGAGACTATCTAAAGTTTTCCGACAAGTCCTTAAATCCCTTACATCTTATCCCAATCTTTTCCTGCAATCAAACCCATGCTTACCTACAAACAATGAAATCAAAAACCAACCACCATGTGAGTTCATGGCCTCCCAGCTTCTCAACCACCCCCAAAGCCATCACCACCAGCCAATCCAAGACTAATACTAGCGAACTTACAATGGTTCAATCAACAATCAACCTGAAACCCCACTATTCCAATCCCCCTGAGCCAAAAACGAGGTGGTTCTTGATGTAGAACCGACACCAAGGCACAATATTGTTCTCTTTGACCGATTGAGAATCCACTAAAGCTTCTATCAACATACAAACACTCCTCTAGAATTAGTAATAGCCTCCCCTCCAAAACAACCACTCACCAAATCACCCTCCATATAGAAGAAGCAAGACAAAATAGATAAAACAAATCTATGTTACTCTTCTCAAAAAAATACTCCGTACCAACACCAAACAATATATTAAACACATTCTTCAATAGTAGATCCACAAATGATTGTAGAAGAATTATCTAGAAAATGCACAAGAAACTTTGGGGTTGGAAAGTGAGCTCTTTATCTTTAGCTGCCCACATCACTTATAGAATCATCTGTCAATCATTTGCCAAGTTATTAGATGATGACAGTTGCCATCCCAAAGAGGATCCCGAATCAGTTAGATAAAAAAATGAGGAATTTCTTCTAGCATGGCAAAACCCACATGGTTAGGCGGAAGGAGATTTGTAAGCCTAGATATCAAGGGGGCTAGGTCTAAGAGACGTCAAGTTACAAAACACTACACTCCTATTGAGAGTGTTTGGAGATTCCTTACCAAGACAAATGCTTGGTGGGTTAAGACCTTATCAGATAAATATGTAAAAGATTAACCTTTTAAAAGCACTGCCCTAAAGCATTTGACTCTCCAACTTGGAAAGATGGGACTGGATCCAAACTTCCCAGATTAGTCTTAGAAAGAGGGGAATGGATCCAAATCCATTGTAAAGAGCTTTGCTTCTTTGTCAATGGTGGCCTTTCCCCAATCCAAACTTCCCATCACTCCACAGCCAAAATGTAGCCAAACTCATGATCAACATCTCAAATCACTCTCCAACTTTGAACTTTATGCTTGTATCCTGAATATAACCTCAAAAAGTTACAGTAACTCATTGCAACAATTGACATATCTTGAGAGGTGGATGCTAAACTTTGGACTTACCACTATGGAAGTCAATGCACTGTTAAATTAGGCTACTCTCATTTTCACAGTGGATAGTAGTCTTTCAATCATTTATCCTTTCTGCTTTTTCCACCCATTCTCTATCTAGAGATTTTCATATTTTTCTTTTCCCTTTCTCATCTACCAAATGTCTATTTTCTTTTCACCTCACCCACTTTCGATCACAAAAACTTGCGCTTTAATCTACAAAGCCCAATGGGCTTCAAGCAAGCTCAAGCTTCTGTATATATAAATGGGCGCAAGCTGCCATAGAGCATAGCCCAACCCAAATTCAAAACATGAACACCCCTAGATAATAAACACCAAAGAATCCAATTTATGACATCCATTCAAGGCCCTGTATGGGAAGATTTACAATAAATTGTGAGCAAAGAAATCACATTGATCACAATGGGACATCGACAAATACTCATAGAAACCTGCAAAAATTGTAGATTTGAGTTTGTGTACTTCCAAAAAAGTAGTTCCAAGCATGGTTAAAGAAAAAGAGGAAAAAGCAAGAAAATAGATTTTGTTATATGAGAATTAGTTAGCCTTTCACCTTTCATGGTGTGGGTTGAAAGTGGTCTGATAAAAAAATTCTTCTGGTTTACTGTTACACTTGTTTTTTAGGGTAAAGGTGCCATATAATGCAAAGACACACAAAGAACATAGCAACTCTCAACACTCTTAAATTCTCAAAATAGAGGGAACCTTTCCATTAAAATTGGCTGCAACTGTTTAGGCAATGAGCACACAGTTAGATCAATTTGATGACTGTAACATCTAATACTTACCATATACAGCAAACAAAGCTGTTATTTAGAGCAAGAAGAAACTCTGCTAGAGTTGAATAGAATCAATCCAAAATAAATATAGCTGTATCAGAAGAACAGAACAAACTAAACTGAGCGTAATATTGCAGGTAAAATCCACCTACTGAAAAATTACCAACTGTAGAACATAATCCTAGTATAGTAACTATGGATTGCCTTGCATAGCAAATGTTCTTTTGGAAGAAAAGACTGCTAGCAAAATCATAGTTGATCTAATTGAGTGCAAATGTATCTAAATAGTACTATACTAGGAAAATCAGAGAACCTGATCATTGCATTTAATCAGAATTAACTATTCTGCAATTGATTAAGTTACCTTTTTCAGCTTATACTGTCTTTTTATTAATTTGATGTCCCTTTCGCAGATCTTAGTAAACTGAAACAAACTATGGAAAATAACATAGGATCCCAACATTCAAAATTGATACATGACAAGTTAGCCAAAACAGAGTTTTTATGACATTTGGAAGTAATTTATTCACACAAAGTTAAAAACATCATGCAATTCACAGTTGTTTAACTCAGGAGAGCCAGTGCTAATTGGTTGGAATTGATGTATTATCTCAACCTCTACTGAGTTACTGACAATCTCAATCCATCAAAGTAGTCACTTTAGCAACTCTTCATATGTAGTAAGTAAATAAGCCCTCCATCTCATGAACATGCATTTTGTCCTTTTATAATCCAATTGGAGAAATTACCATCACCATAAGTGTAAGGTCAAGCATTGATAAACCTAAACTGATGATATAGAGGGAATAAAATGTAACCAATCAAATGCCAAAAGGAAGAAAAGGAACAAAAGAATAACACAACATGCAGTTTTTTATGTAACCAGCCCAGAAAAGAGAAGATGTTTATGATATTGTCATACCCAGAAAGAGGACCCCTCACTAACAAGAAATATTATTAACAATATACCCAGGTACCGAGGTAATAATAGAAGACAAACACAATGAAAATGCTTACGAAAAGATTAAAGACCTTAAGTAGAATTGGTAAGATCTGCTGAATCAGAAGCCATTCATTAAAAGCACCATTCCCAGATTCAAAGGAACCACATAAGATGAACTTAACCCAAAAATCAATTAGAGTGAAAAATATGAATAAAAGGATAAACAATTGGGAAACCAGCAGATGAGAGTACTGCTAAATAGATATAAGATTAGGTCTTTGAAACAAACTAATGAGGCAATGTATTATTAAAAAAAAACAATAGGAATAGCTCCATAGCAGTCAGTCAAGATCCAGATGGCGGCAACACTGCTACCAAACCATGGCTTTCAAGAAAATGAAAAGGAAAAACACAACCATAAAAGGGCAATGCCGCTAATTTTGTGGGAGTCTTTATGTTCCAAAGCTCATGAGAAGAGAAGTAGGCAAGATCAATGAATGACAAGGCCAGCCTGAGCACAGCATTATGCGGCGATACTCTAAAAATTCAGTCTCATAGAGTTGAGAAAAAGCTCCAAAAGATTATGCAAAATAAAAACAAAATTCAGGACATTTTTTTTTTGCATTTGTTCTCGAAATAAAAATCTTAAGACTAAAAGGGTGAAGTTTAAATAGTCAGGGCTAAAAGACTACAACAAAACCTCGACAAATAAATATTTGATAAATTAATAACCTCACTTAAATAATAAAATCTTTTGGTCCCAATTCGGGCCAGTGTACTAAACTAATAACCTCGTTAAATGAATATGATAATAATTTTTTAAAAATCCTTAAGGGCCCAACGAAATATAAATTAATAATTGATGAAGTACATAAAAAAATAGCAAACAAAATTTCATAATAATTTTTTTACTCCTTTCAAATAAGACGCCATGGAGGAACAAGATCTAAAATTGTAAAGATTTGGAGTCTAAGAGTCTAAAACTAATGATTATTTATAGAGTTTATCTTCTATGTACTTGAAACATCTTTATCTTGTACTTGAAACCTCTTTATCTTCTAGGGCATTTTTAGGAGTCTTTCTATCTTCTACAATTAATAACCATCTCTTCTTTTTTAGAGTCTCTTGAGCTTCTATGTATTAACTTTTGACCACATCCATTGTTTTTGGATTTATAAGCCATTCATATACAAGTAATAGAAACATAATACTCTCTAAATTAATAAATATTCATTTATCGATAAATCAATAACCCCACTAAGATAATAATTTCTCTTGGTTCCAAGAGTATTATTTTATAGGGGTTTTACTGTATTTAGTGACCATCAAATTTACTGCAATATCATTAGATTAATTTTCCTTGGGTGCACTGTTTCGATTGCCATCCCTGTTAAATCTAAAGTTTACTTGTAAATCTTCGCACCCTTAAATTCTCACAAATCACACCACTGATCAGAAGAAACTATGTCTCAAACCTGAGAAAATGGCAAAGGTTGCCAATCCTACCCAAAAATCCCAGCAAAGTAGATGTCAAAATAGATGCTCTTCCAACCATATAAACCGAAACAAGTACGAGAGATAATTCACCAAAGAAATCAGTTAACAAATCTCAATACCAGATCTGAATGGATGTCGTAAAAAATTGCTGAAAATGAAAATGAAAGAAAGTAAAAGACATTTTTTAGTGTCAGATCCCTCATTGTAACAATCTAAGATGCCCCAAGTAGATAAATCAGAACTCAAACAAATAAGGAAAGAAAACACAATCTTACAGAACTTTCGGAGGAGCTTAAAATGTAACGAAGAAGAATTAAAATGAAATGTACAGAAGAGGGAAAAGCATCAGTTTTCTACTTTGACAAAGGCAAGATCTCAAATCAGTGGTCCATCCATCAACACAGATCTAAGAAGGAAAAAAGAAAGTACCCTTTGGATTATTCAATTCAGATCTACAGTTCAACATCAACTAGAAAAAAATTCCACTATTATCAAAATTCATGAGATCTACAAAGAAATCCATTTGGGGTCCACGAACTTATTCAATGAGCAACAACAATGTCAGTATTGAACACATCCAGCAGAGAATCAGCCGACTCTGAAGAAGTAGCAATAAACATGGACCTTGCAGCAACCAGCTTCTTCCGCTGGGGGAATCGGGGGCCATATATCCTCGCCGCAAAGCAAGGTAAGCCATCAAGCACAGCGATCTGGGTCATGAGATCGTTTGCAGTGGGCGGCGATGCGGACGATGAGATTCGGAGGGAAGAGACAGGTATTTGAAGATCGGACTTTGGGGATCTTGAGTGCATTCTGGAGTCTCTTAGTTGGGCTAGAGCACCTGGTTTTAGGTATTTTTGGAGCCTTTCTTCTCTCCTTGTTGATGATTTGATAGGGCTCCTAATTCTCCTTTTCATGGTTATGGGCAGTGGCACTACCCAAACACGCAGAGACGAGATGGGTGGAGAGGACGAGATGGGTTGAGAGAGAGAGAGAGAGAGAGAGAGAGAGAGAGAGAGAAGGGAGGATAGGAATGGCGGAAGAGAGATTGGGGAAGAAGGGTTTAAAGGGTTAAGAGGGAAAGAGAGAGAGGCGGGAAGAAATGGGGAAAGGGAGGGAAAAGAGGGCATGTGGGCATGTGGGAGGGAGACGTAAGCGAGGAAGCGTCAGTTTTGAAATGTTTTAAGGCGGGACTCACACGGACTGTCCTGCCCTAAGAGGCTGGGACTGGGACCCTTCCAACTCTCTCCCTGTCAGATGGTCCACCGTCCGCTCTCCACGCATGTCTTCCCTTTCAAATTATATCTTGCACAACTGCTACATTTATTCACATACCTACATTTAGATTTTAGAATCAAATTGTATAGATAGGTTAAAAACTCTTGTGTTACTCATGTTTAATAAAATTTTATCTTAATTAAATAATTATAGTTATATTTTTTTAAATAGTAAAAAATTAATTTTATTTGATGACAAGAATACAATTAGATACATTAAATACTTAGATTATTTTCTTTGATCCATTGTTTTTTAAATTAAAATTGGATACATTAAATACTTAAGAATTATATTTTTAAAAGCGAAGGAAATCTGATTTTTGAACATCATATTAATAAACTTAAATGTTTAAATCTCTTAAAATTGGGAATTGACAAATAAATAATTAAAAAATTATAGATTTAATGGTGGTGGAATCCGATACTTTAGTAATTTATCTCACTTGATTAAATCTCCATTTTTTTAGTTATTTTAATTTTTCAAGTTTAATTCAATCATTCTCCATAAAAAAAGGTGTTAACTACGTTAAGGTTAAATTGTTAGGCTTTTTAATTTATTTTTTCGTTCATTTTAAAATCAAGTCATTGTGAATTCGACCTCGCACTTGCATATCTCTATAATTTAATTTGATTCGTGAGCTTGTAAGTAAATATAAATTTAAAATTTTCACAACAGGGAACTATCAAGATAAGATGACAAAAATAGGTAGACTTAAAGGCTCAAACGATCCAAAAATGGTCTATATTGTAACATCCCTACCTATTTAGTGGGCCCAGATTACTACTAAATTTTTTTCCTTCAATCAAATAATCTCCTAACTGGGTTAGATCATTAAGGTATACAGTAAAGTCCAAAAATAAAATGTCACACATGTTCTTTACATGTGGATCCAAACATGTACCATATATCTACCTTTTTACAACACATATCATACAAACAAATATTTTCATCACATGATTCAACATAATCATATTCATATCAGAGTTACTAACAGTAACATGGCGGTCTAATAAATAATTAAGGATAATAAGTATTACATGCGGTACTTATACAAAACGTAATTAAACAACCAACATAACAAAATAAAATGTATTTCCCGTCCGTGGGAGATACAAGCAACAACATCAACTTTATCATCCTAAACTTGCAAAGGAGGTTCCTCCTCCTCAGGTACATCTCCTGAAATATGAGGGGTGTGAGCTAGCTAGCCCAATGAAGAGAACATAACATAATACAGTGATTAACAACATATTAGTATATTCAGATATAATCAACATAATCATAATGGTCTACTTATACCATTTGTCATACTTGAGATCATAATTGGCTTACTATACCAATATAATAAGTCATCAGTACCTTTGCCAATTCCACCATAACACCTAAGCACTACACTGGATATAAATGCATTAAATCTTGACACAGTCAAAATGCAACATCTTACAAGAGCATAAACGACACACCAGGGTCCGGCCTATGCCAATAATACGACCTTTATGGTCCAGCCTATGTCAAAAGTATGACATATATGGTCTGGCCTATGCCAATAATATATGACCTTCTTTGGTCTACCATAGTCCAGCAGCTGAGTGTACGTGGATGCACTTTCATCATCATAGTTCCAACATTATAATGCTCAAATTCTCATAATGAAGCATTTCATCATCAATATCACAATGTTGTATAAACATCATTATAATCAATAAACACATTTCATAACAGTGCATCATGTTTAGGCAAATAAGTGGTTTCAACATGTCTATCCATGAAACCACTTATTGCACTAGATTCTCTTAACATGTTTTACTCATACTGTATTGTTAGCTCTCCTCACCGAAAATATGTGGGGTATCGCGGTATCTGTTAAACACATAAATAAGAAGACAATGAATTATTGTAACGACCCGACCCATGAACAGGGCTTAGGGTCCAACTCAATGAGAAATTGTTCGCTCTGGTTCTAAAAATGAGCCCTCACGGTTTTGTCTTTAAGCCTGGCCCAACCCAGTAGGCCCAAAACGTGTCTCGTGAGTTAAAGAGGGGCAACCACTTATAAACCCCATCTGGAAGTCCTCAACTTCTGATGTGGGACTCTCCAAAATTCCCACATGGGTTCCCACTTGTTGGGCTTGTCGAATCTGACTAGCCCACACTGCTGGTCCGACCGATAGAGTCCAGTTTCACTTGGATCAGCCATTCTAGGGCCTGACCTCTCGGTCATGGGTCAAGATATCACAATCCACCCCCTAAAGCCCAGAACCGTCCTCGGCTCGACCCAACGAACCAAGTGGAAGGCAGTAAGCCCACACAGTCCGAGTGTAGAACTCGGAGCTCTAATACCAAATTTATAATGAACTAACCCGTGAACAGGGCTTAAGGTCCAACTCGATGAGAAATTGTCCGCTCTAGGCCCAAAAATAAGCCCTCACAGTTTTGCCTTTGGGCCTGACACAACCCGGTAGGCCCAAAATGCATCTCATGAGTTAAGGAGGGGCAACCACTTATAAACCCCATCCCGAAGTCCTCAACTTCTGACGTGGGACTCTCCAAAATTCCCACATGCACTCCCATTTGCTGAGCTTGTCGGATCCGACCGGCCACACTGCTGGTTCGACCGACAGGGCCCAGTTTCACTTGGATCAGCCCTTCTAGGGCCTGGCCTCTGGCTCATGGGACATGATATCACAATTATACAGTCATAATCAAACATAATTCACAATCATATACAATACAACAAACATTCATAGTATTTCAAATCATTTTATCGTATTTTCTAAAAAATCTCCAAGGGAAATAGTTGTGTCTTTTAGTGGGTTACTACTCATTTTTTAATTATAATAATCGAGCAATTAAATAAAATGAAGTACCCAGTGCTCAGTCTCATATTTCATTTTAGCTAGGGTAGAGTATTGAGACTTTCCCTGGATGGTACAATAAGGGTGCTTAGGCCACTACACATATTGTCTTTTGGAAATGATCATTGAGACATATTCAGTTAGTCCTAGAGATATAAGATCATCAAGGCACTACTCGTATTATCTTCTGTATTGGACCACGAAGACATATTGAGATAGGCTTAGAGAGATAAAAAGAAAATCACTCAGTGCCCGATCCCTTCTTTTCTACTGAGTGGTGAAGTTAATCACTCAGCTACTGATAGTTATCAGGCTGCTTTTCCGCTGCGCCACAGATAAAAAGTATCGGCCTAGAAATGAATAAATAATATAATAAGATAAACAATGTTAGTATTATTTTTAATTAAGAATCTGGTATAGGAAATATCACACAAATATATTAAGATCAAGATCTATCATAAAAATCTTAACTTTAATAATCAAAACACATCTTAAGAAAAACCAGTTATGGGTTCCTCGGAACCTGGTACTGTGTCCTCGGAACTTTCGAGCCACTGTCTAAGTACTGGTTTTTATCAAAACCTTTGGAACTTAGGATATGTACTTCGGAACTTCTGAATTTCAGGTCTCGGGACATCCGAGTTTGCTTTCGAACAGAAAAAAACAGCAAAATCAGAAAACATTGGGTCTTGTTCTGCCTTGGAACGTACCGAGGTCTGCTCAGAACGTTCAAATGGATCTCGAAACATCCGAGTCTGTCCAGTAGAGGCAGTAAGGAACAGTTGGCCTCTGCTCGGCTACGGAACCCCGAATAGAAGTTCAGAACTTCAGAAGTCTCACCTTCGGATCTTTCGAAAGCCGATTCTCGAAACTTCCGAGTGTCGTCTTCTTCCTCTTTTACCTACAACTAGTGCAGTAACGGGACAGACAGAGTGATTTTCGAATTCAGAAACAATGGGTTTTCTGAATTTGTTTTTCACATCCTTCTGGTCAGATGCATTTTTTCGAAATAAATTGGACGATTAACACTAATTAAAAGCATCAGATTTTAAGAGAAAAATCAGTAATAAAAAATCAAAGTTTCTACTAAACTTTAAAACTAATTTAAGACTCAAAACTAAACCAAATTCACTTTTGTTTGATTCTAAACTTAATAGAATTTGAGAATAAATCTAAAGGTTACCTTCGCTTTTGAATTTGGGCAGAGTTTCAGCAATTGTGAAAATCTTCCACTTCAAACTAATGGTGAAAAACTAGTGAAGAAGAAGCAGGAAAATCAGAAGGTGTAGCAGAGGTTCAAACTGAGATTTCTCCCTCCCTTTTAGTGGTATTTATAGCCATGGAGGGAGGAGAAGGTGTGGCCTTCTGGTTGCCACGATAGTTAAGCTACCATAGCTTAGATTTTATGAATCATTGCATAGAGCGATGATTCAGAGATGGTTTTTGGCGCGTCATCGGCTACGCAAGTGTTTAAAGTTTTTGGATAATTGCAGTTTGGCCCTTCTAAAAATATTTATGTTTCGGTCCAAGTTTTTATTTTAATATTTTAACTATTAAAAGGATTAATTAATTTAATCCATCTTACCCAAAATGTTGGGTTTTAAAAACTCTAAATACCATAAAATTTTAGAGAATTATAATCTTTTAAAATTAATTGATTTAAATAAAAATCACATTTTAACACCATTCGCTTAAATCAAATCATATTTATTTAAAGGATTTAAAAATTTTATTTTTTTAAATTAAAAAACATAAAATAGTAAGTTTAAATATAGATTAAACAACACATATTTTCTTATATTTTTTTAACTTTTGAAATTATTTAAAATAATTAATTCTTAGATTTCGAGATCTTTTTGGGTTAGTTTAATAGCATTTTCTGAGATTAAAAATATAATTAAAACACTTATAAATTTCAGAATTTAAATACCTATCACAGCAATCATTTTAACTCAACATTAATCAAACAAATATTAAAATAATAAAATAACACTGTCATTGGTAAATTACCATTTTCCCCTTCCAATTTAAGTGAGTTGGATCAATGAGCTATCGAGCTCTGATTGGGCCGATCCTGAACTTTTCACAAAGCCCTACTGTAATATCTATGATTGACATGTTAGAATATGATTTATTTTAATAAATCATATTAATTAGCCTTAATCAGGATCAGGGTATTACATCCTATCCTCTTTAAAGAAATTTCATCTCGAAATTTAAAATCAACTTCGTACCTTTATTCTACGAATAGACTAAGGTACAGCCTCCGCATTGTTAACTCTGGTTCCCATGTCACATGTTGTACGTCATTGTACATCATGATGTTGTCATAACACTTGTACAAGTGGTATAGACTTTATTCTGAGTACTTGAGTCCGAGATCCTTGTATCTCTATTGGTACTTGTTCAAAAGTCAGATCTTCCGAGACTTCAATATCCTCGTAGTTCAACACATGGGATGGATCAGACTCGTACTTCTTCAACATAAATACATGGAATGTACTATGTACCTCGCCATAGTCTGAGGGAGTTCTAGCTGATAGGCTACTTCTCCAATTTTCTTTAGAATTTCAAAAGGTCCAACATATCAAGGTGATAATTTTCCTTTGTAACCAAATCATTGTACTCCATGACATGGTGCTGCAAGTAAAAATACATGGGCACTGACCTCAAATTCCAAATGTCTCCGCCTTTTGTCAGTATATATCTTCTGTCTGGTTTGAGCTGTCTTGAGACGTTGTCTTATCACTTCAACTTATTCAGACGTATCGTGTACCAAGTCTGGTCCTAACAGTGTTTCGTTTGTAACACTCAGGATTTTCCTTAGTTTATAAATTTATTGGATGGGCCTACTTGGATTGCAATTTAATTGAATTTGATATTAAAAAGTTGAAATGGACATTAGATGGGCAAAGAAATGGGTTAATTATTCAATTAAGACCAAATGGGTCATAGGTGATTTGATTTAAAAATAATTGATGAATTAGATCATCATACATAAATTACATAATAAGAGGGGATAATGGAATTAAAATAATAAAATAAAATGGTATATGGAAGTTTGAAAAGAATTGGGTAAATTTAGTTAAGTTAGTTGAATTTAGATATTTGGATATGTTAGTGCATTTAATGCATTAAAGTCCACCTCGTCAAGTGAGGTGACATGTGGGTGATGTGGCATTGCCATGTGGCATTGCCATGTGGCATTCATTTCATCATATGGAACCAACTAAGCAAGGATGCCACGTCATTAAGTGAGGTGGAAAATAGAATTGAGGTGGCATACAAGTGGAGGTGACTTGGTCAACCATTTTGAATTTTAAATCTTGAATTAGGGTTCTGCTTAAGCTGGGAAGATGAAGGGATAAGATGGAATGTTCGGATTTCATCTAAGGAAAGATCAAGGGTGGAGATTAAAAGTTGGGGTATCTTGTCTAGGTACATTGTACCTAGACACTTGGGAACCCAAGTGTCTTCACCTCAAAAGCCATGAAGCCACCCTTGGGAAACCAAGGGCCTCCTTGGTTAGACCAAACCATTATGAGAGGGAGGGAAGAAATTAAGGTTTTAATATAAAAACCCAGACCAAAGAGCACTCCAAACCCCTTGGCCAACCCCACCTCTCTTGAGCAAGGAATTCCTTTCCACTCCTCTCCTCTTTCTCCCATCTCTACCTCCATACACTTGAAGATTTTGAAGAACAAAGAAAGGAGAAGAAGAACTAAGGAAGAAGAGAAAGACCAAAAGCAAAGAAGGAGATTGAAGAGCCAAAGAGGAGGACCAACTCATTGAAGGAAATGTATGTCTAGACTTAATAAAATCAATGGGGATTAATCTAAGGAAACCATAGGTTCGGCCACATGGGTTCAATGTTGGTTGGAATGAATGACCAAAAATGTTATAAGGCCATGGAGTTGGAAATCCATCCAAAAGATGGTTATGAGTTGAAACAAAATAAGCATAAGATTAATTCGGATCATCATGGATTCGGCCATGATATGGTCAAATCCATGGGTCTAACATTTTAAGGGTTTTGATGAATCCTTGTTAAGAACTTGTGAGAGGGAGGAATGATCAAACATAAGCGAACATAGGTTCGGCCATAATGAATGGCCCAACCCATGCTATGATGATACTATGATTATACTGTGATTATAATTGGATGGATTATGAAAACCAACCATGATGGTTCGGCCATGTTGTATGGCCGAACCCTAACCTTGGCTAGTTGGTAGAAAATATATTAAATTAAGTATTGAAAATGGAATCCATATTTAAACATGATTAAGGATGGATTTCAAGGAGAAAATAATCAAAGAACAAGATTCGGCCTCTTGCATGGCCGAATCCTATGTTTGTTATGGGGACCATTTGAGGACTAAAAGAGATACTAGATTAGGTTCGGCCATGTTGTATGGCCGAATCCCATCAACTGACCTAAAACATGTTTGATGTATTTTTTTAAGAAAAACCCATCCTCAAGGTGATATAGGATGGAAATAAGATGAAAAGGAATATGGCCGAACCCTATGGATGATTTTATGGATCTATGTATGTTTAAAGGTTAAATGACTAACTTGAGATTATTAGATTAAGAAATGAAAAAAATGAATGATGATTTACTCACATTGTTTAAAATAATATGAGGATTAAAAAAAGGGTCAAAACTAAAGAATGAGATTCTGCCATGTTGTATGGTCAAACCCCATTGATGGGTTTTTGTGGAACATGAACACATTTAAAAGAAAAATGGGACAATAGGGTTCGGCCAGGTTGTATGGCCGAACCCCATTGAGGGTCTTAAATGGTTTAAGGACTATGATGCGTAAATGCGTTGAGGAATGAAAATGGAACTTAGATGGAAACAAGGATGATGAAATTAAAATGGAAAATCAAACTAATATGTATGTTTGAATTTGATGAGGTAAAGAGGTTCGCCAAGGGATTGCAATTCGTCTCACGCGACCATTAGCGTTATCCTTACAAGATAAGAAATGATAGTATATCGGACATTGCTAAGATTCCTACCTCATTGAGAACACTATAGAGTATAATATGACACTTGTTTTATTCAAAATATGATGACTGTATTGGCTAAATAAATTGTACATGATTACGAGTTGATTTTCAATGAAATTATGTATTTTAAATAAAATGGCATTCTTGCATACAATACCTCATGGATGGCATGAGAGGGAACACATATGACCAACAAGCCAAGTTCTCAGTGGTCCGGACATGACTTGGAATTGAGATTAGCTTATATGAAGTTATATGAACCGTTGATATTTGGTCGCGTCCGGTTGATAGAAAAGTACGGCGTAATTGGGCCAAAGAGCTCCTGGGTAGTCAGTCCCGAAACCCTACGCAGAGGGAGGATATCACACTCCATTGGTAATCCCAATTAATTTGTAGATGGATACACAGTGCCCTGGTGGTTACCACCTCAAACACTGTGGACATAATTGGCCAAGGAAACCATTAATTAATTTATGATGTGATTGGATATGGACATTGGGTGGGATTTCATTTGGCATTGACACCCATGACATGACACTTATGTTATCATGATTATGATATGGACATCATGCATTGTTTTATTACTTCAAGATCCTTTCACAAATATGCCATTAATGATGTATAAACTCTTAATTTATGATATTCTAATATTACTCCTACGTATACCCTAACCCTAATTGGAATACCTACTAGGTATGTTGACTAATGCCATACTTATACCCTATAGATGATGGAACATGAAATGTTAAGGAAAAAGACGTAGGACCGGAAGGCAAGCATAGGAGCCTGGGAGATTGAAGTTTTTAAATTGCTTAATTTTGATTTCAATGATGTATTCAGAGGGCTTGCATTTTAGGTTATAATAACTTAGACAATTTGGGATACCTTAGAACTTATTTGCTATGGTTTGATAATCTTTAGTTTTATTGAAATTTTATGGTGACTGGATTTCCTCGCCTAATGATGTTAAGAAAATGAATAGTATCTTATTCATATAAATTATTCTGCAAGAAATAAGATAAGCGTGTGTAAATATTTTAGTGGATTTAGTCCATGCACACGTAATAGTGGCCAGTTAAGGCTTGGATTTTTGAAGTTCGGACTTGACTCGTGTCGTAACGGTCCGTCCTCTCTCACTTATATATATAAAAAAAAATATACTCTGATTTTGACATAGCTTGGAAAGTAGAGTGCAAATCCTATTTTTCTACACATGTACTATCTTGAATCTCAATTTTGACCTAATAAATGTTTGAATCTCAAATGTCATAAACTACAAAGTTATTGTCCTTCAAGTCTTATTTCCAGCGCAATAAGAATCAATACAATCAGATACCAGAGTGGAAAGTAACGGTCAAAATAACAAAGCTATGTCAAAACTTGTTTTCCAAAATTTTCTCTTTGGTCAATCCAAATCCCATTTTTTCTCCATTTCTTCCTCCACAAGGCTTCACACATATTTTACAAGTGTCCTCCTTATCTTGGGCTTTTGGACTTGGATCCCATACTTGAACTTTTATCTGGCGTGGAATACTGGTGGACTTTGGCTCATAGAATTCAATTGAAGGCTTCAGGCTTCAGACTGGATTAGTATGCCAATTTTTGTAGTGTTGTAATTTATCACTTTTACAATACAAATACTAAAATTAATTATCCTAATCCAAACTCTCATATCTGGATTTGAATTAATATAATTTTACAATAAATTCCAAAATGAGTGGTAAATTAATTACTTTCTAAAAATTACAATTATGGCCCACTTTCTACATTTCCATCTATATTTAGCTTAATATCTTGTAATTCCATTTTTTTCTACAAAATTTAAAAATAAAATAAACGTCTCTAACATACACAACTAAACGGCTAAGTAGTCCAAATAAAAGGGGTAAAATAGTCATTTTTCAGTGCTCAACACTGTTTTTCTGAGTAAACCCTTTGACTTTATATCATTCAATATTGCCCTTGGGGTCTCATTTGGTCTTAAAGACCAACTGACATCCATCTTTCTTGTAACTATGAGATAATTATACTAGATCCCAAACTTCATTTTTGGCTATGGACTTTAGTTCGTTTTTCATAACATCTAACTACTTGTTAGAATTATCACATTCAATGGTTTCTTCATACGTGACTAGATCTTCAATGACCCCTAAATCAAAATCCAATTTTTATAGATGTACCACAGTCATTTGAAATAACAGGTCTCATTTGTCTTCCGGACCTTCTTAATATTATTTCTTGCAGTTGTTCCACGCGGTTCATTATTGGTGATGGTTTCATCATGGAGTGATTCGTCATTCAGGTGTTATTCATCAAGTTGTTTAGTGATATTAGAGACAACACCTCTTGAAGTTACAAGTATAGAGACTTATACCCTTAGTTCTTGCAAATTAACATTTCTCATTACGTCACTCCTACTAACCTCACCAGGCATTGTATATTGTGCACTTATACTGCAACTTTCTAATAGTTTAGGGAAAGGCACCAGTTTTTGACCCGTTTCATCATATCTTCCATAATATTCACCACCTTTATCTGACCTTATTACTTTCACTTTTTTATCTAGTTGTCTTTCTATTTCAGTAAGTAATATATCTAGAGTGTTAACTGAATGAGATTTATTATGCAATATATAAATATAATTATAACTCAAAAAATCATTAATAAAGGTGATAGAACAAGTCTCTCTACCAAAAGATAAAACATCAAATGAGCCACAAATATCAGTATGAATCAACTCAATTAACCCTTTAGATCTTGAGACTCCTTTCTTGTTGTGTTTGGTCTGCTTACCCTTAATGCATTCTACACACACATCTAAGTCAGTAAAGTCAAGATTTGGGAGAATCCCATCCTTTATCAATCTTTCAATTCTTTCGCGGGATATATGCCCAAACATTTACGCCATAAGATAGAAGAATTTTCATTAATCAACCTACGCTTAATACCAATATTATGATGAAGGGTTAGGACATAATTAGCAAATGAATTATCAAGTTTTAAACGGTAGAAGCTATCAATTAATAATCCAGACCCAATAAAGGAAGAACCTTTAAATAAACTGAAGGCATTGTTAGTCCCTCGGCTTGGCCAAGACCTTATGTTTGTCAATTCCATGACTTGGAAGAAGCACTTACCGGAAGCTTGAAGACCCAATATGATCAAGAGTAAAGAACATGCTCCACCGAATTGAAGCTCATCGTTATGACAATCACAAAACATGTATTATGGCCATAGATGACTTTAGGTGGTACCCACACCTTAGAGAGGACTACCCTAGGCTTAGAAGAACAAATGGTTAAATCATAAAAAACCTAGTGAGGATGCTTGACAGTGAAATGGAATCAAGTTTAGAGTTTCATCCATTCGTCAAATTGAGAATTACAATCAGGATATATAAATGACTTTGATGATTATAAGATTGCCTTAAATAAGAAACTTGCTCGAGTTTATAGGGCATCATACTTAAACCATTTGTATTGAACTTTTGCATATGAGCTTACATGTTGCAGGTGGACTTAAAAGTTTGAAAAGGCTTTCTAAAAGATGAAATGGGGCCCAATCTGAAAGCTAGGGATTCTAGAAACAATTTAATCCATTGATTTCCCTTTATAGTGACCATGTAAGGATTTTAATCTCCTAAATCTAAATCAATCAGCGGAAGCAAACTCAAAATCAAGCACACAATCAAACCACAAAATTCTCACATGAATTTACGTGATTCAGCTGAAGCCTACGTCCACGGATAACATTCAGAATAATGTTTTCACTAAATTAAAGGTATTACAAAATACAAACCAATTTCTAAATCTCTCTTTTTCACACTGATTTTTCTCTCCTTTCTCTCACAAATAAAGAACTCTCGGTGGTGTGCCCAACAGGGCCACACACAACCAACCCAACGAGTCCCTCTATATAATAGAGGTTTTCCCCAAACAAAAATAACGAAGAGGTAGAGAAGAAGTAAGAGAAGGAGAGAAGGATTAGCAAGTTTCCTAATCCGAAATTAGGAACTTCTATTCAAAAAATAAGGCTCTAAATCGAGCCACAGATCCTAACAGACCATTGACAGCCGAGGCTTAATTGTGGGGCCTTTGAGCTCTAAATTGTTGCATAGCCAATTGGATAAACAAATACTATTCTCTTACTGCGAAAAATTAGTCTCTAATGAGGCTGAAAAAAAAGAGGGATCAACTCCTATGAGTCAAAAAGAGCTTCTATGCCAAGTGCCTCCATAAATTGAGTTTAAATCTTGTTTAGGAAGAGAAAACTGAAGGTCATGGTTCAAGCACAGTCATTCAATACTAAGCGAGGGTTTTAGTAAGGTTTTAGCTTTCCTATAGATATGACTTGTAGGGTTTCCCTGAAATCTCAAATTTGGGTCTTCTATTGTGTAAAAAATCCGTCTCAAGAAGCGAGAGTTCTGAGTTTGATTTTTACTCCATTTCAAAGGGCCACTCCCATAGAGTTACTTGGTGTGTGTGGGTAGAAAGACTTGCACATGCTCCGATGATTAGTCGGTTGTTCTAAGAGACCTAGACATCTTGGTAAAAGAAAATGTCCATTTTTATAGGTAATCTATGACTTATCAAAGTCAAACTATTGCTAGACTTGAAAACAAAAGAAACGTGTATTCAAAACATATTAGTTAGTATTTCAATCATACGAATCATTTGAAAAACAAAATCGATCGAACTATTCAAAATAGGCTAAAATATCAATTAAAGTTGATTGAAAATTTTGATATTTTAGTTGAAATCTTGATTTATTACAGTAATTTCAAAATTTAAAAAAAAATGAAAGAATATTGTTTCATTTTCTCTATTTTTTTTTTTTTTTTTCAGGTTAGATTGAGAATTGAATTATGAGTTCTCTTTATTCAATTTTAAATCACATGATATGGAAATAAGGACTGCTTCATTAACCACATAGAATCAAATAAATTATTATTGATATATGAATTTAAAATTTAATTTAATTTAATACATATAGCCACTTAATTAGATTAAATAATTAGATGCGTAAAGTGGAATTCTTTACAAAGTCCTTTTCTTGTTTAAATAAAATGGATAAATATATGTAAATGAAACTTTGATTTTTATGATCAACATAACAAAATTTTCTACTAAAACTTATGTTACTTGAATGACTAAAATTTTATTTTAAAATTTAAAATTTTAATAAATTTAGAAGTCACCAATTACAATTCATGCATCACATCGAATGCTTACAATTTCTACCTTGAGTGCATGAGGAAGACCACCACTTTGTTATTTTTATAAATGGACATATATTAACCATAAAGAAAGATGTACATAATATGGTAAGTTAAAAAAAAAAAAACTGCTAAACTAATATCTTAGGTCAAACAGGCAAAACCCACCCAATTAATTAATACTCCAAACACAACAGAATCCAAAAGAACAGAACCCTAACCCCAAATAGCATCTCACCACAAAAACCAAACCAAAGACCAATCAACTCACTCAAAGGTCCAACTAATCAGACCCTGTTCCAAGCTCTGATATCAACATCAACAAGGGAAATGATAAATCTTGAATAAATCCAACTCACTCGTGATAAACAACTCTCTGTTATTTGGATAGCGAGATATTTTCTAAAAATAGATTTCAGGGTTGATGTTGTTGGGTGTGATATAAAGAGGACCATATAAGTAGTTCTTATATGAATTTCCACCTCGTATTCTTTAATTTTAAACTTTTAAAAATAAATGATCTGAATTATCAATTGATTTAATCTTGGTATTTTAAGATTAAATGATCTGAATTATCAATTGATAATTAAATTTTAAATATTTCATATCCATATAATTATCTATCAAATAAATTTAAATTTGTTGAATATTATTACTAGTCTGACACTTTTTTTATTAAATTTAAAACAAATAGGACGTGGCACGATGTTAGTAGGCTCTCTCCCCTGGGGAGAAAGACAGTCTCTACCGTTTTCGGTTTTTTCCCCGCACGGTTTTAGACCGTTGCATTTGAAATTCAAAATCTGCCATTATTAACTGTTAAAGAATCAAGAAAAAAACAGATCGGAGATAGGGTTGCGACTAAAGGGTCAGGACCGAAGAAGAGGAAACTCCACCGAGGATGAAGAGCGTCGTCTTAACATCATCATCTTCTACCCAATCGCCGGCCTGTGTTGATCGATCGGATCTCCGAGACACTTGCTACTTTCCGGGCTGCCGAAAGGACACCAACTGCACCTGCGAAATCTGCATGGCAAGCATAAATGCCACTCTCGATCTCATCCCCTCCAGCGCCCAGCACAGCTCTCTCACCAGATTCTCGTTCTCAAGATCTAGCCCTCAACGAACCTCTTTTTCCTTCAACCCCCCATTTGCGTCCACACCGCCTCTTCTCCGTTCCACCGCAAAATCTAGGCCTTCTAAAGAGAATAAAGAGAGGCGATCTTGGGTTTCTAAGCTTGTTTCTTGGAGACTCCTGTTGGTTACGACCCTTATTTTCATGGCAGATGCAGGGTTCTCATGGATGGTTTTTGGGGTTTTTAAACCGGTGTTATCGCCCAAGAAAGTGATGGCGATCGTCCAGTATTCAGGTCTTGAGGGAGATTTGGATGGAAGATTGAAATATCTACAGAAGAACCTTCAAGAAGAAGTCCATGAAAACATCTCCAATTGCAGTGACGTTAATTCCATCTGGGAATTGAATCAGGTTCCTTTCTTCTCTTAATTTTTTTTTTCCATTTTTAGTGGTCCCAAATCTGTAAACAAATCTACACCTATTTTTACATTGCTTTGGCCCACTAGCTGAGTAATTTGTTATCTAAATTTCATCACTCCTAATGTATGGTTCAGACGTCAAACTTGTGTTCTATGTGCCAAACATGTGACTAAATTCAAATTGGTCCGTAAACGAAGTAGGCTCCCTACTATGGCCAAAATTTTGTAATTTCGATATTGGCCGAATTCTTCGGTTCATATTGGGGCCAAAAAATCTCTGTCCGCTGTTTGTTGGGTCAGTGTTCTTGGTCTTGAACACATGCCACATCTTATTTTTGCAGATCTGTACAATCCTGATGTTATCTACTGATTTAGTCAATAAACTAATTAATTGGGATGTGTTGGTGGTGAACCATAGACCCAGTAAATTCCTAACCTAATATACAAATATAGATGAATAAAATGAGAACTTGAAATTCAATGCAGGATGGCTTCCATCTTGTCCATTCGCGCTGTACACTTTACAAGTCCAAAGCAGAGGAATTGAGCATATGGGGATGGCCTCTGCAAACTGCTGGATTGCTAACCACCGGATTTACATCACGGGTTTTCACCATTTTATCAGGCAGAGTCACTGAGGTAAGACCAACATCACGCCACCATTTTCTGCATCTACAAATCCATAATTCATTCACTCGGATCACACTGTAAGTCATTTGACATACATGGGTTCTGCTTGGATTCAGGAAAGTACCCAACTGATTTAAGAAAGCATGGAGTCACATATTTAGTAATTGAATGGTTGAGTGAAAATCTAATCTATTTCCTCTGTGGTTGGAAGATCCTCGAATCACCTCTGAGTTTCACCGATGCCATCTAACTCTGAACTTCACTTTGAATTTTCTCCTTAGTATGTGATTGTTAGCGTTACGCGCAGAAACAAGAAAAATCTAACGGAAATAAACACACAGCACAACACAATATTTTAACGTGGTTCAGCCCACCTGGCCTACGCCCACGGAGCAATAGAATATTCACTATAAAAGAGAAAGAAATACATGTACAATATTAATGACTCCCTTAAGTCATGAACCCAAACCTGAAGTCTCGAGCCCCTTGTACAACTATGTATATAATACACCGACGTCACCTCTCAGTTGATGTGAATCTCTCTCATACTCAGAATAGTGAACCCAACTTCTGTGTTGCTCCCTCTCCGCTTCTTGCATCCTACAAGCAACTTTCGATATGCTTCTCAAACGCGAGCGTCTCCAATGATGTTGTAGCAATCAACCCAGACACGTCCTTCTGTAACCTCTCTACGCGTATGGCCAAGAAGCCATCTCTTCACGTACCACCCAAAGGCCAAAAGACCCTTCACCGTGCCTCCTCTGTGGGTTACATCTTCCTTGCCGTGTCTTTTAACTCTTCACACGATGGCACCTATATAAATTGAGGAGTCTCAAAAACTAGAAAGTCAAACCACTTACTGACGTGTTATGCAAGAGAATGGAAACCCACATTGGCTGCTCCAATGCAACCAGCAATTCACGTCAAAACCCATCTTGCTAGTTGCTATATTGTGTTTCCTCCACATATGCATGCTGGCCCACAAAGATCCCATGTAATCTTGTATAGATATATTAGGCCAATATCTAGCTGCACAACATCCACATTAAGATGTCTACCCGATGGGCAGCAAGATATTCGAATGCCTTCCCATCTCATCTACCTCCAGGTTGGATTTCCTTCCTAAATTACAACTGGGTTCTTTTCTTGAAGCAAGCTTATCGACCAGCAAGTCGTCTAATTTTCTGAGCAAAAGATCCCGACTGTGAATCGAGTTACATCCCAACAGTGATCGCCATGGATCTTCTATCCATTTTAAAAATATAAGGTACTATGAGAAGGGGGAATATAATGAGATAATTAGTTTGTGGGATGACTGGAGATGTAAATTTTTGATAGGGGTAAAACACAAATGTAGGACATAAATTCCTGACCCACGATGGATGTGGAATATGATTGCACTGATGACAATGATTATGATGATGGAATAACAGATTCGAATACAAAATTCAGACTCACTTAAAATGATGATGATAATTATGTAGATGGATTAACATGTGAATCTTTGTCCAATCCAAAGTGAATTGATTTGGACACTAGTACTTTTACTAAAACTCTGCAGCGGATCCATTTTGCATTCCTTTTATCACAATAAAGTGTTAATAAAATTGGGCAATGGATCCATTTTTGCTCTTCATTTTATTGCAATGAATTGATGGCATTCCTGTTTTGTCTTTTCACTTATCGCAATAAATGAAAGGACAAAATACATCCCGAGGGCATGTCACTTCCATAGTCATCATCATCATTGAAGTGTTGTTGGTTTGGGTCATTTCGAATCCACTTCTCCACCAGTTTATGATCTCTGTCACTCCACCATTATAAGTAAGGCATTACTAATTGCTGCAGATAACAAAAAATTTACTCAAATTGCGAAAGAGGAAAGGAAACAAAATCCATTTCTTGGGTTAAACTCATCATTCAAATCTGATTTTCGGGCTATATGCCCCATTGACATCTAATGTAGTTGGAAAGAATGGAGTCCTAAACATTCATACTGTTACTAGTCATGTCAGCTCAGTAACTTTGCTTATTGATCAGTGGCCGCAAGGGAAGTTGGAATTTTCAGTCCACAAGGCGAATGATTCATGGACGCAGCCGAAATGGAGCACATTGGCTCTGCAGTTGGATCCAAATACTTGGGTTCTGGAATATCGGAGAAGTGCAGTAGCTCAAAATCCGAGACTAAGCACGGCCTCTTTCGAGTTGTTGAGCTTCATGATTTCCAAGTTATCCCAACACCTGAAGCAGGAGTTTTGGCAATTGCTCACTCTCCCATCCCAGTGCTGCTACAATTATCCTGAGCTGGAACCTGATTTCAAACGCGCAACTTAGTTCAAATAACTTAAACTACATTAATGCTTTCTTAGCATTCATGTCTAAAATTTTCTCTTTAGCTTCAGAAGTGCATGATGGAATTCTTTAAACTGATTCTCTGATCCAAAAGTTCCCTAGTGAAACTTCTCTGACTCGTAATGTTGTTCATATCTCTTACAATTTGCTTTCTTTTAAATGAAAAACTGTAAGTAAATATAATTTTTTTTGAATTTACGTGTGGGAAATCACGGAATAACCCAGTGATTTTTTTATAATCAAGGTGTCCAAACATCTCACCCGACTAAAGTTGAGTTTATAGGAAATGACCCGTTAAAGTAGAATAGGAGTTGAATACAAGACCTCCACTTTTGAGGCGGATTCTAGGCTGTCACTCCAACCCCACTGTAAGTAAATATAATTCGAAAACTCCCAAGATACTGACAAATTCAGAAGCGAGTTTGGTCTTTCAAGTGAAACTCATCCACTCAGTAAGTGTAGCTCTTTAAATTGATCTAAGTTGACTCAATTGAATCAGGTGAACTCAGTCATAATATAGAAACCATGTTGCATTTTTAATAACAACGACGACCACAACAACAATTACTGTAAAAATAGTTTAACCCCAATTCTATCCTTTTATTTATATGCTGAGTGGGTCTGAATGTCTTTGATACGTTGGGAGTTAGGGAGAGAAGGATCCCCCATTTTTTACCATTGTATACAGAAATGTCTTTTTTACCATCAATTTTATTAAAATATAATAATGTATGTTTGACCTATTTTTGTTAAAAAAAAATATATTTTAAGAGATGTCATTATGAAGAATGAACGAAGTTTAACATGTTGAGATGGACAATTTTCATTGAACTTACATTTATCAATTGAAAATTAAATGTTTAAATATTTATAAAAGTTAATTTAAATATTTAATATTTGTGTGCCCATTGGGGCTTCATTCGTTGAACTGTGAAGTGTTCCTTTTCTTTTAACCTCATGTAATATTCATATTTATCTAATAGGCTTATGACTTTGGGCTAAATTAAGTCATAAATAGAGTGAAAAAAATTTAAAGAGTTTAATAACATTACTTAATTAATCTAATTTCGACAGTATTGGTGATATTTCAGAAAATTTTGTATTGACTCATATTTGTCGGATTTCGACAATTTTTTTTATCAAATTTCAAAAATTATAGTCATATTTCAGAAATTATGGTCAAAATTGGCTCATATTTCAGAAATATCATTTAAATTTCAAAAGTTTAGGTGATTTTGCCTTTAAATTTTAGTCGAGATAGTAGATATGATTGAAATTTGACTAAATTTTTAGATCTCTCTAGAGAACAAAAAATTGATTTTAATTAAAATTTGTAAAAATATGATACACACTAGACCAAAGTGGGTCCATATAAGATGCAGATTAAAAATATAAACAACTGTAAAAGTCATCAAATTTTGAAAAGCATAAATTTAATTTCATTAATCTAATCAAGTTAACTTTTCGAGGCCTCCACGAAACGACACCTCTAAACTTATGCATAAGCTTTTAATTTCCTTCACCAATGTCACCAATCTCCACGAGGGCTTAAATTGATTAAACGTAAGGTCAACTATATAAAAATTAGTAAATTAAAATAAGGGATGTTGTTAAGAAAAATAAATTTATTTCAATCAAGTATTAAAGAACATTTATTATTTATTTTTACAATTAAGTTAATGACAAAAGCCACATATAAAATCAGAAAAATCCATAAAAATATTGAAATCGAAAATTTTAAGAACACACTAAAAAATGCCAATTACAACTCACTAACTAAAACATAAACAATTTGATTTATAAAAAGTCTCATTTTCATTTATCATAATTCTATAAATCATTCTTAAAATAACTTCATTAAATGTAGATTTCAAATTCTCTTTTTTCAGTTTTCATCTTTTATTGTCATGTACTTTCATTTTTTTAGTCTATATTTTATTAATAATAGGAATTTTACTTTTATTTCTATCTATTAGTAATTATTTTATTTTTGCTTTTCTAATTTTAAAATACTTGATATTATTATAGAATATATTATCTCTTTTTTTTAAAAAAAATTTATGTGTGGAAAACTGCGAGATACCCAACGGTAAAGCCCCTAAGGATGAGCCCCAACTGTATGGGTTTTGGTTATGTTTTGGTAAAATATTAATAGTAAAATTATATCGAATGTACGGTTAATAAATATTTTTAATTCTTTTGTCAATTCTATATGCATATTTTTTCCTACCTCTCATCAAACCCTGTTACTTTATTATGATGTTTTGACTTTTGAATAGTAGAACTTAAAACTTATATTTTTATTTTGGATTTATTTTCTTTACAGTTTTTTTTTTTAATTTATGTGTGGGAAACTGCGAGATGTGTAAAACGCTCATGGGTGAACCCACTACCCCTAGGGCTGCATTTGGATGGGGGATAAGAGGGGCTAACCCCCATTACCCCTCGTTACCCTTATTTGGTAATAAGGGGGTGAGGGTAAAAAGTTTAAAATTTACCCCTCACATCCCATTTTTGAATATCCTATTGGAGGTTGGGGTATTTACAATACCCTATACCTGTTTACCCCTTGCCTTAATCTCTTTTTCAATCATATATTATATAATTAAAAAATTAATATTGTCACGACCCTAACCCAAGTTCGTGACTAAAAGTACTGTCATTAACCAAAGATAAACATGTACACTCATAAATACAAAACATAAACATTAAAGTTTCAAAACAAGACAATTTTGTTTCCCATATAAATATTACAATTATATTCAAGGGACCAAAACAAAATACAAAAGTATGTTGCCGCTTCTAGATTGACTTTTCATTAAGAAATGGGTCCATCGGATCCCGCCTCTGGCATGATTCCTGCAACTACGAGGGTTAGTTCACATTCATCATATCATATAATTGTGCATGGTAAAAGAAGTACATTGAAAGCATAAAGAGAAAGACAGTGTAAATGTAAGATGTCATCATTTTAGTACTCCAAACATCTCAAACCTATTCTCCACATGTGGGTATCCTTGATAATTTTCCACATAGAGATACCCTTACTACTCATTACCACACAGATATATCATATAAATAATAACCACAAAGATGTACCCTCATTTCTTTTCCATACACCCACATGTTAAGATATTAATTAGGTTGGATCTCCTCTCAACTCATACCATACTTCCATCACTACATTAACGCCGTATGATGCCAAATACACCCTGCTCATTATTGTTAAAGGAATTAAGACTACTACATCTCATTACAAACATTCTAACTAACACTATACAAGTATCTTCATATTTCAATTCATTGAAGCATTTTACCAAACACTTAGAAGACAACAAATAGGAAAAACCCTCACCTAGCGTTCCCGACGGGAAAGTCTCCAAAGTTTGGAAGATTGTTTGCTCCAGTCTGTCCCGGAGCTGTTCAACATGTATAAACACTTGCATTACAATCAAATTAAACATAATTTGAATAAAAATCACAAACTCTCAAATTATTCCCTCTAAGTAGAGTCTTGACCCAAGGTTACCAAAAACCCTACTTCTACCTTTCCTCAATACATAAATCCTCTACTTTTCCTCAAGAACACATCAAATCCACCCCCATTTCATTTATCTTTAGCTTACCCAAGCATTGAGAGCTAAGAATAGAAGATTTGAGTTTCACTTCCCTCCTAGAAGAGTAGAAAACGAGTATGGAGGCTTTAAGGAAAGCTCGATTTGATTCTCATACATGCATGGTGAGATCCAAGGGAAAAATGAGATGAAGGGTTGGTTTCAAAATGGAAACAAAAGGTTCTCCACCGTTTTCTTCTTCTTCTTTTCCTCTTTTTCTCTTTTTTTCTTTTGGAGAAGAAGAAAGAGAAAGGCCTCTTATCTAACCACTTTATTTAGGGTTATTACATTCACCCCTCCTACAAGAAAATTTGTCCTCAAATTTTACAGGTATTGTTAGAATGCATACTTGGCAGTTCAAATAAGTTTGGATACAAACGACGGATAGTCGATTCCTGCTCCCAAGTTTCTCCTTCTACTCCGAGCCGTCGCCACAACACCTTGACCATAGGAATGGTCCTGCTACGGAGCACCTGCTCTTTATATCCAGTCACTCTCATTGGCCCTTCTTCGACAATCATATCTTTTGATACCTCTAATCTTCCCAATTTAACACGTGGCTAGGGTCGGAATTATACTTTCGAAGCATAGAAACATGAAAAACGTTGTGGACTTGTGCCAGGCTGGGTGGAAGTGCCAATCTGTAAGCTACCTCACTAATTCTTTTTAGAACTTCGAACGGACCAATATATCGGGGTGAGAGCTTCCCTTTTCTCCCAAACCTTCTCACACCATGCCATGGGGTAACCTGGAGAAACACTTGGTCTCCCACCTCAAAGATTAGAGGTCTTCGCCTTTTATCAGCATAGCTTTTCTGGTGGCTTTGAGCTGTTAATAGACGTTACCTTATTATTCCAACCTTAATTGTCTTCTGTTCTATCATTTCCGGTCCCGTTATGGCAGCTTCGCCTACTTCCGTCCAACATAACAGAGAGCGACAAGGTCTCCCGTATAATGCTTCATATGTTGCCATTTGAATACTAGCTTAGTAGCTGTTATTGTACACAAATTCCATTAAGGGCAAGTGCTCTTCCCAATTACCCTTAAAGTCCAATACGCAAGCACGAAGCATATCCTCCAAAACTTGAATGACGCGTTCTGATTGTCCGTCTGTTTGTGGATGAAAGGCAGTGCTAAACATTAATTGTGTGCCCAAGGAACGCTGTAAGCTCCTCCAGAACCGGGAGACAAATCGAGGGTTACGATCAAAAACTATGAAAATAGGCACTCCATGTCGGCTGACCACCTCCTTAACATATAACTTGCTCAATTGCTCTGGAGAATCCGATTTTTTTATCGCGAGAAAGTGAGCGGTTTTGGTGAGTCTATCCACAATTAGCCAAATGGCATAATTTTTCTTCAAGGTTTTAGGCAACCCGGTCACAAAATCCATAGTAATGTCTTCCCACTTCCACTGTGAGATGGGGAGGTTCTTTAATTGGCCTCCCGGCCTCTGATGTTCTGCTTTAACTTGTTGACAGGTGAGACACTTATCTATGTGTTCGGCCACGTCCTTCTTCATTCCTTTCCACCAATACTGACTCTTGAGGGCATGGTACATCTTGGTGCGGCCTGGCTGCACTGCAAATCGGGAGCGATGAAAATAGCTGAGCACCTCCTTTTGTAGCTGAAGATTGGAAGGTACAAATAATCGGCTTGGAAACTCTAACCCCCGGCCAGCCCTCAAAGTCCAACCTTCAGGACCTTTCACATAATCAATCTGTTCTCGGAGTCTTATCGCCTCATCATCAACTAGCTGTGCAGACACAATTTGATCAAGCAATGCAGGTCGTACTACCAAACTCTGTACCTAACCCGCATCCTCCTCATCCAACCAATGAAGATCAAACTCTGCCACTTTTCCAAAGTTCGCCACTCATCTACTGCCAAACTGGTGAGGACACTTCTAGGCTTACGGCTCAATGCGTCTGCCATGACGTTGGCCTTACCAGGGTGGTAGGAAAGTTGAAAATTAAAATCTCCCAATAGTCCCATCCATCTCCGTTGTCTCAAGTTCAAGTCCTTTTGTATGAATAGATACTTAAGACTTTGGTGATCTGAGAACACCTCAAACTGCTCCCCAAACCAATAGTGCCGCCAAAGCTTTAGTGCATAAACTACGGTGGCCAATTCCATATCATGTGTGGGGTAGTTCAGCTCATGGGGTTTCAATTGTCGGGAGTCATAAGCCACTACTTTACTTGCCTGCATCAAGACTCATCCTAAACCTCCTCCAAAAGCATCACAATACACCACAAATCCTCGGCCCTGCTCAGGTACTACCAAGACTGGGGCGGTGGTCAATTTCTCTTTCAATTCTTCAAATGCTGACTCACATTTCTCGGTCCAAACAAACTCTACTCCTTTCCGAGTTAAATTAGTCAAGGGGCAAGATATTTTAGCAAAATGTGGAATATACCTTCTGTAGTACCCAACCAATCCTAAGAAACTGCGAATTTCTTAGACATTCTTTAGACGTTCCCAGTTCAACACTGCCTCTACCTTTGCGGGTCGACTGCGACACCGGTCTCTGATACCACATGTCCCAAAAACTGTACTTCCTTCATCCAAAATTCACATTTTCTCAACTTAGCATACAATTTGTGGTCTCGCAAAGTTTGCAGTACTACAAGGAGATGTTGCTCATGCTCTGCTTCAGAGGTCGAATAGACCAATATATCATCTATAAACACTACCACAAACTTATCCAGAAAAGGCCGAAAAATTCTATTCATCATGTTCATGAAGGTGGCTGGAGCATTTGTCAATCCGAATGGCATCACTACAAACTCATAATACCCAAATTTTGTGTGAAAAACAGTCTTTGGAATGTCACTCTCTCGTACCCTCACTTGGTGGTACCTAGATCGCAGGTCGATCTTAGAAAAACATCGAGCTCCTCTTAACTGGTCAAATAAGTCGTCTATTCTAGGCAAAGGGTAATTATTCTTCATTGTCATCCGGTTGAGCTGCCGATAATCAATATACATCCTCATAGATTCATCCTTCTTCTTTACTAACAAGGCCGGTGCACTCCACGGAGAAGCAGTCGGACGAATAAATCCCATTTTCTCCAGGTCCCCAATCTGAGCTTCCAACTCTCTCAACTCGACGGGTGCCATCCGGTATGGTGTAATAGAGACTGGTACACTGCCCGGTAGAAGGTCAATCACAAGCTCAACCTCTCGCTGAGGAGGTAACTCTGATAATCTTTCAGGAAAAGCATTAGGAAATTCACACACCACCCAGGGTAACTCTGACCCACTGCCTCGGCCTTCTCTCAACCTAAACTCGCAAACATAGTGTACACAGTCTGGTCCTCCCTTGGTTCACCTCTCTTCATGAACTGAGGCAAATCTAACCTCCCTACAAAGCTTACCCCCGCTGGAGAAGTGCCCGAAATTTTTCGGTTAAAACAATCAATATTTACTTTATGTTTCGATAACCAATCCATGCCAAGAAAGATGACAAACTCCCTCATATGTAAGACCAGCAAAGAGAACTTCAATTGTACTTCTCCTACAGTCAGAATGCAAGAACTACAAACTTTTTCGGCTAAGGAAGTTTTCCCCAAAGGAGATTGAACCGACAAAGGCCAAGATATTCTCTCGGTCATCAGTCCCAGAAGGCTAACAAAATGAGATGAAATGAAAGAATGGGAGGCCCTAGAGTCGAATAAGACCCGAGCCCAAGAACTGAAAAAATGGTAATATACCTTGGATAACTGGAGCATTTACTGTATCTTCTGCAGGATGGGTTGCTGCATAGACCCTGCCTTGGGGAGCTCGTTCATACTATCCACGGCCTCTGCCCCGTCCTGCTCGATGCTGAGAGCCACTAGGGACCACTGATCCTAGTGTAACATGCGAGGCAGACAATGGAGCAACCTTATTGATCTGTTTGGCCCCGTCCCACTGTGCGAGAACTCCATCCGATGACAATCCTTGGCTAAATACCCATGTTGCTGACAAATATAGCATATTTCTGGTTTAAGGCAAGACTTAGCAAGGTGCCCTACCTGTCCACAGTTATAATACTTAGCAGGTCTGGATGCGACGCTACTACTCTGACCCACCAAATTTTGAGTCTGATTGGAGGCGTAGTCACTCAAGGAGTAAGAGTTGATCATCTTCTTCTTTTTCTTTGGTCGGAAGGTTCTTTGACTATTTCTCACCGGGGAAGAGCTCATCACCCCAACCATGCTTCGATAAGTAGCCTCTGTAACAGTTGCTGCCTCAACTACCTCCCTGAAGGTTTGTAGACAAAGAATGGCAACTTGATGTCGTAGGTGGGGGCTAAGACCCTGTTCAAACCTCATTGCCTTCATACTGTCATTGGTCACTATAGCTGCAGCAAAACGGGCCAACTCAGTAAATTGTGCCAAGTATTGGGCCACCGTTTTGTCCCCTTCTGTTAGATTGAAGAATTCATTCGTCTTCTGTTCTCGGATAGTAGTGGGAAAATACTGGGCCAAGAAGATCTCTTTAAACACTTTCCACCCATAATTTGGGTGTGTCGTGTCGTCTTTACCAGCTTCCACCACTGTCGGGCCTCCCCGACCAATTGAAAGGAAGCCAGTTGCACCATGGTAGTCCTCATTATTAACACCCAAAGCCTCCATCATCAGTTTTATTCCCTCTAGCCACTCCTCAGCCGCCATAGGGTCTGGGCCAGCATCACAGGTGGGTGGAGTATGTCGTCTAAACTCACGGAAGGCCTCCAAGTTTTGATTTCCCTGAAGGGCCTTAGTGTTAAAATGAATTTGTTGGTCTTGCCCTGCCCTTGGGCTTCTCTGTCGCCTCCTTGTCCCTCTTGCTGGACTCTATCTTGTCCCTGTGCATTTAATAAGGCCACTTTGACGGCCTCTTGGATCAAGCGCTGAACTTCCTCTCTCCCAATGGCCCTAGGAGGTAACACTTCCTCTACAAGAACATCCTCCAATGTGGTGGCAGATAGAGAGGCTGCACGCTTTTGTTGGCCCGTCATATCTAATACAAAACATACATTTAGTATCCAAGAATTCAAATAAAAGGCAACATAAACACAACGTCAAATATTCACTGGATATCAAATCCGGGCACCCCACCACACATCATTAATCAATCTCCTGAGGTATAATAAAACTCATCATCTCAATTTTTCTTCTTAGTTTTATTACTCTTGGTCCTGAGGGGTTGAACCAACCTCTGATACTATTTTTGTCACAACTTTAACCCAAGTTCGTGACTAAAAGTACTATCATTAACCAAAGATAAACATCCACACTCATAATTACAAAAGATAAACATTAAAGTTTCAAAACAAGACAATTTTGTTTCCCATATAAATATTACAATCATATTCAAGGGACCAAAACAAAATACAAAAGTATATTGCCACTTCTAGATTGACTTTTCATTAAGAAATGGGTCCATCAGACCCTGCCTCCGGCACGATTCCTGCAACTACGAGGGTGAGTCCACATTTATCACATCATATAATTGTGCATGGTAAAAGAAGTACATTGAAAGCATAAAGAGAAAGACAATTTAAATGAAAAATATCATCATTTTAGTACTCCAAACATCTCAAACCCATTCTCCACATGAGGGTATCCTTGATAATTTTCCATATAGAGATACCCTTATTACTCATTACCACACAGATATATCATATAAATAATAACCACAAAGATGTACCCTCATTTCTTTTCCATACACCCACATGCTAAGATATTAATTAGTTTGGATCTCCTCTCAACTCATACCATACTTCCATCACTACATTAAGGCCGTATGATGCCAAATACACCCTACCCATTATTGTTAAAGGAATTAAGACTACTACATCTCATTACAAACATTCTAACTAGCACTATACAAGTATCTTCATATTTCAATTCATTGAAGCATTTTACCAAACACTTAGAAGAAAATAAATAAGAAAAACCCTCACCTAGCGTTCCCGACGGTCGAAGTCTCCAAAGTTTGGAAGATTGTTTGCTCCAGTCTGTCCCGAAGCTGTTCAACATGTATAAACACTTGCATTACAACCAAATTAAACATAATTTGTATAAAAAATCACAAACCCTCAAATTATTCCCTCTAAGTAGAGTCTTGATCCAAGGTTACCAAAAACCCTACTTTTACCTTTCCTCAATCCATAAATCCTCTACTTTTCCTCAAGAACACATCAAACCCATCCCCATTTCACTTATCTTTAGCTTACCCAAGCGTTGAGAGCTTAAGAATAGAAGATTTGACTTTCACTTACCTACTAGAAGAATAGAAAACGAGTATGGAGCCTTTAAGGAAAGCTCGATTTGATTCTCATGCATGCATGGTGAGATCTAAGGGAAAAATGAGATGAATGGTTGGTTTCAAAATGGAAACAAAAGGTTCTCCACTGTTTTCTTCTTCTTCCTTTCCTCTTTTTCTCTTTCCTTTTTCTTTTGGAGAAGAAGAAAGAGAAAGGCCTCTTATCTAACCACTTTATTTAGGGGTTATTACAAATATATTTCAAGTAATTAGCAATTTATTATGTTGAAATTTTATTTTAAAAATGTGTCAACATTTTCAACATGATACATTTGGATGAGAGGTAAATTTTACGGGGTTATCTAGGGTCATCCTTGAGTAGGGGTAGCTGTAAGAAAGGGTAAACTGACGTATTAACAATTTTATGAGAATTAATAAATTTTATTAAATCTATATAATATAAAAAATAAAAATAAAATTTTAAGAAACATAATTGTCAAAATGTCCTATTTTTAAGGGGGGATTCTGTCGAAATTTTGATAAGGTCTCAAAACTCCAAAAGAGTTTGAGGTTCATGGAAATCTCTTTCGGGGTAATTAGCAATTTATTTTTTTAATAGTACGACTCATAAAAAGAGCTTTGGGCTCGGCCCAGCAAGATATTGTCTGCTTTGGGCCCACAAACGCATACACGTGCACACGCTTGAGCCTGCATGGTTTTTGGATCGGACCCGACCTCGCGTCTTGCTAATTTGAGGGAGTAAGGCTACTTATAAACCCCCTCTCAAACTCCTCAACTTCCGATTTAGGACTTTCCACAACTTCCACCCACTGCTGGGCTGTCGGATCCGACCGGCCCACTCTACTAGTCTGTCCGATAGGGTCCAGTTTCACTTGGATCAACCTCTCTAAGGCCTAGCATCTAGTTCATGGGTCAAGATATCACAATCCACCCCCCTAAAGCTCAGATCCACCCTCGGCTTGACCCAACGAATCTAGTGGAAAACAGTAAGCCCACACAGTCCGAGTGTAGAATCCGGAGCTCTGATACCATTTGTATCAGATTGGCCCATAAAAAGGACTTGAGGCTTGGCCCAGCAAAATACTGTCAGCTTTGGGCCCACACGCGCACACGCGTGAGCCTCACGGTTTTTTTATCGGACCTGACCCAAGTCCGGGGCCAAATTACGTCTTGCTGGTTTGAGAGAGCAATGCTACTTATAAACCCCCTCTCAAACTCCTCAACTTCCGATGTGGGACTTTCCACAACTTCCACCCACTGCTGGACTGTCGGATCCAACTGGTCCACTTTGTTGGTCCGTCTGACAGGGCCCAGTTTCACTTGGATCAGCTTCTCTAGGGCTTGGCCTCTTGTTCATGGGTCAGGATATCACAATTCTGTTGAAAGTTTATTTTAAAAATGTGTCAACATTTTCAACATGATGCATTTGGATGAGGAGTAAATTTTACGGAGGTTACCTTTTAGTAAGGGTAATTGTAAGTAGGGGTAAACTGACATATTAACGATTTTATGAGAATTAATAAATTTTATTAAATATATAATAAAAATAAAAATAAAATTTTATGAAACATAATTATTAAAATGTCCTATTTTTAGGGGTGATTCTTTCGAAATTTCGATAGGGTCTCGAAACTATGAAAGAATTTGAGGTTCATGGTAATCTCTTTCGGAGTAATTAACAATTTATTCTGTTGAACGTTTAATTTTAAAATGTGTCAATATTTTCAACATGATGTATTTGGATGGGGGGTAAATTTTACGGGGGTTACTCGGGGTTACCCTTTAGTAGGGGTAACTGTAAGCAAGGGTAACTTGACATATTAACAATTTTCTCAGAATTAATAATTTTTATTAAATCCATATAATATAAAATTAAAAATAAAATTTTATGAAACATAATTTTCTAAATGTCATTTTTTAAAGTGGTGATTTTCTCGAAAATTTCGATAGGGTCTCGAAACTCCGAAAGACTTTGAGGTTCATGGTAATCTCTTTGTAAAAAAAAAAAATCTTTCACACGTGTTGGACATGTGTGATAAAAAATTTGTAAAAATAAATAAATTAATAATTATGAAAAATAATTTATAAAAATTGGATAATATTATTGTAAGTTATATTATTAGGATTTACTTTATGAATATTATTTAATAATTATGTTTTATAAATTTCTCAGAAAATTATTGATATATTAAGTTACTCTTGTTTATAGTTACCAAATAAGATTTTTTATCCTTATGATAAGATTTTACTTTACCATTGTAATTACCAAACAAGATAAGGGTAACTCTGTATAAGGGTAACACCTACTCAAGGGTGACCTTTACTCAAAGTAACTCCTATAAAATTTATCCTTTATCCAAACCTAGCCTAAGACACACGAAATTAAGTCATAGGAGCTTGAACTCACAACTTTCTACTTCCTGAATTGAAACTTATAGTTATAATGATGAATTGTATGAGAAATAAAAGTTTGATTTAAACTAAATCTTATTCTAATCTTATTTATAATAAATAATGAACAATTACATTTTATTATTATAAAATAATGGTAATAATAATTGATTTAGAACTAACTATTTGAGTAATGACTTTAAAATGTGGAAGGCTCGAATAATTTTTTGGGATTCAAGTTTGACTTCAAAGTTCAAATTAGTTAGACTTAGATGATTTAGATCTAAATGTAAATCCTACAAGAAATTTCTAAATAGAAATAAAATTCGACTTATTTAATAAATAGATTAATTTACTCCAAATTTATTTGTAATTAATTGTACACCCCAACTTGACCACCGTCCACCGCCACGTCTACGACAAGAGGCAGAAAGAGAAACATACTAATCTGCTTGGAATGGAATTTTACAAGAGATTTGGGTAGGTTTTGGATGAAGGCAAATTTTGTACAGGGCTTCACTGGCTTTGAGGAGTTTTTTCTACGAAGATACTTCTTTTAGGGAGCACTTACACACACTCGAATTTCCTGCCTCTACACACCCATTTCTGAAATTTCGGGTGAAACATTCATTCGATTGAATGCCCATGTGTAATTTTCATTCATTCGAATGAATAGTAATAAAATGACCTTCATTCCATCCATTCATTTGAATGAATAGACCATTCATTCGAATGAGTGGACGTTCATTCGTTCATTCGAATGAACATGAAGGAAATGACCGTCACGAATCATTCGAATGATTCAGATCCTAACATGAAGGGAGTCACTAATCATTCGAATGATTCATCACAAATCATTCAGTATACAGTATACAGGAAATTCATTAAAATTCTTTTAAAATTTTAAACTTATTTTTTAAGCACTGTGTATTTCCAAAAATTTTCAAATTGAATATCTAAACTAATTAAAATAACCTGATAAAAATACTTTAAGACTTCAAAGTCTTTTGACACTCCTAAATATTTAAAACAGAGTATTTTACAAATAAGGGTATCCCTAGGCTGTGTCGAAAACACATTTAAGAGTTTCAAAAGACCTTGAAGTCTTAAGGTATTTTTATCAGGTTATTTTAATTAGTCTAGATATTCAATTTGAGAAATTTTGGAAATACACAGTGCTTAAAAAATAACGGTTTATTTTTAAAACATAGACAATTATTTTTTAAGCACTGTGTATTTTCAAAATTTCTCAAATTGAATATCTAGACTAATTAAAATAACCTGATAAAAATACCTTAAGACTTCAAGGTCTTTTGACACTCCTAAATGTGTTTTCGATACAGCCTAGGGATACCCTTATTTGTAAAATACTGTGTTTTAAATATTTAGGAGTGTCAAAAGACCTTAAAGTCTTAAGGTATTTTTATCAGGTTATTTTAATTAGTCTAGATATTCAATTTGAGAAATTTTGGAAATACACAGTGCTTAAAAAATAACGGTCTACGTTTTAAAATATAGACAGTTATTTTTAAGCACTGTGTATTTTCAAAATTTCTCAAATTGAATATCTAGACTAATTAAAATAACCTGATAAAAATACCTTAAGACTTCAAGGTCTTTTGACACTTCCAAATGTGTTTTTGACACAGCCTAGGGATACCCTTATTTGTAAAATACTGTGTTTTAAATATTTAGGAGTGTCAAAAGACCTTAAAGTCTTAAGGTATTTTTATCAGGTTATTTTAATTAGTCTACATATTCAATTTGAGAAATTTTGGAAATACATAGTGATCAAAAAATAAGTTTAAAGTTTAAAAAAAAAATATTTAAATAATGTTATGTTTACTGCTGAATGAATGAACGAACGGCTGAAGGATCCGAAGGAATCATTCGAATGAATGGGCTTCATTCATTCGATTAGTTCATTTGAATGAATGAACTGAGCAGTATTCCGTGTTACTGCTCAGCCCATTCATTCGAATGAATGGAAATTACACATGGGCATTCATTCGAATGAATGCCAAAATGAACTGGGCATTCATTCGAATGAATGGAAATCGGGGGGTAAAATCGTAATTTCATCCGAAATTTCAGAAACGAGTGTGTAGAGGCAGGAAATCCGGGTGTGTGTAAGTGCTCCCTTCTTTTATTTAGTTTGATAATTATAGTGAAAAAGGTATAAGAGGAAAAAAAATTTCTTTTGAAGAAATAAATCTTGTTTGATAATTGTAAGATGGTGAAATCTAATATATTATTAATTTTATTAAAATCAATGATATTTAGTGGACTCATATAATATAACAATTAAAAATTAAATTTTAGTTCAAATATAATTATTCAATAATATCCATCAAATAAAAACTAACAATATATCTTATAATAATATTATATATTTTGGATGGATTTTATAGGTAAGAAGTGAGATGAAAACAAAACATTTTATATATATAAAATTATCTTTGAATCCTAAAAAATGAATAAAAAGGCCAGAACATGTCTGTACAGAAAATCATAATTTGTTTATTGCTTCTATAAAAAATATATAATATAATAAGTTTTTTATCATTGTTTATAAAAAATCTAAATTAATGAGTCCCAATGATTTAAGGAGTGAAAGAGGAGAGGTCTTCGGATGAGGAGAGAGGAGAGCGGAGAGAGGAGAGAGGGATACGTGCCAAAATTTCAGTGTTTCATCTCCTGCTGCAGATGCCACACTGCAACCATCTGGACTCTGAAAACAGTAAGAGAAAAACAAAATTACAAAAAGCAACAACAATCATTCACAATGAAAATAGTAACCAAAAGCTTTAAAATTTTCACTAAAAAGAAGAGCTGTATATTCAGTTGTTTATCCATACCTGAGCCATGAATAAAACTCTTTTGGTATGGCCAATGAGGTCAACAATCTCAAAAATTGAGTTGGTTTCTTGGAGATCCATGAGAGCTCAGCAATTCTCTCCGAGTCTTGCTCCAAAGCAATGAATATACTCCAGAACCCGTATTAGTTGATTTCAAACACGAATTGCACTGGTATTCCAAAATTTGATACATCGATCTCCAACACCACCACCGGAAGCAAGAAGATTGCTACGGAAGGGGCACCATGCAAGAGCCTTCACGGTGGCTGTGTGAACCTATGAAGCCATTATGGGTGGGGGAATTGGAAGAGGCCATTGATTTATCCCACATGTAAAGGAGATTGTCATCACCCCCAATTGCCAATTGTTTGCCAGTATTGGACCATTTTAGGCTACATACCTCTTGTTGGTGACCTCTCTATATTTGGACAATTGGAGATTGTATTCTCAATCATTGTCGATTATCAATGAATCCATTCCACCAGAGGTTAGAATTTGATTATTACAAGAAATAGATCCAACACCTGATCGATGCCCACATCATAGTGTCCTCAACTTTAGGAACAAATGCAATAAGAAGCTAATAACATTAGTAAAAGAAAAAGAAAAAAGTGAACTCAAATGATGGCATACATAAATGACAATGCAATAGCAGGAAAAACACTTCCAACAGTGTTTGATTGAGTAAATGCCAATTCATTTGATCCAAAGGTACATGTGTGGAAATAAAAGAAATTTATGGGTCAATTGGTATGGTATCCAAACTTCTTAGAGAACCTAACTAAGTCCTTAGGACATGTGCAAATATCCCTATCTACACACACCGGGTAAAACTATTGGGAATGATTCTTATATGTTAAGAGTGGAACATGAACCTAGAACCTCTCACAACTTATTGAGATTCTTAACCGTCAAGTTGAGTTCCAAAAAAGAGCTTTGAAAATAAAAAAGAAGGTCGTTTGCCTCGTGTATTTGAGGAAAATGCTGTCTGGGAGTATGATAGGAATCTATTTCCTAATTTTTTTTTTTTTTTTGGTTGGATTTCACTCGAGGGTGCGACTTAAAGGATTCACTGTACCTCCTTACACAGCAGAGATTATGGATAATCATGCTCACGATGGTTTTCTTTCTCCAACACCACCTCCTCCCTGCAACTTCTTTACCCATTATCTACTGCTCTGTTTTCCTTTCTTCTAAATGTTCTGTTTACGGGTAACCTTATTGCATTAGTTTCACATTTTCATAATAGTGTATTTAAGAATAGATGCATGTCACAATTTGGATAGGAAGTGACCTTACTAACAACTCAAGTAGAAGCTCTTATCCATCTGTTTAAAATCATAAGATGGATGACCTGTTGTGTTAATAAAAACTTCTTCTTTAATATATAAATTTCAATTTAAATTGTCCATTTTATAATGTTATATCAAAAGATTATGGATTACACATGATTTAAGCTATATCATACTAAAATAGATATATACTTCTTTCTTTTACTAGTGTTTGAACATGCTAAAAATGTGGTATAATATATATGTATAATAGGACAAACAAGGGTTAGTATCATTTTTAATTGAGAATAAGGGTCTCTAGACAATCATTAATATAATCAAAATACAAGTCTCAAATTATTAATTTTAAACAAATTTTAAAAATTATACCTATAAAAAGTATTAAGCTGAAAAATTAATTTAAGTGGTCTAAAAATAATTTAAGTCTCTAGGTTATTAAATTTTAAATTTATTAACAAGACTAAATTAGAATTTGTTAAATTACTAACTTTAAACAAAACTAAGATATATATATATATATATATATATATATATAAGTTTCTCTAAGATATAGAAAAAGCCAACTTAACTTTATCTTTAAACAATTATAAATTTATTTCAAGTTAAATAAACAAATTAAAATAAATCAATTTATAATAATAATTCACAATTAATTTAATAAGAAAACTCATTTTAAGTTTAAAACAAATAATTTCAAAATAATTAAAATGACATTTTATTTTATTCTTCTAAAATACTCTATATAGATTCTAATTAATTCTAAGGCTAAGAAATCACATAAAAGGAAAGTATACCTTACTGGAAAAATTTGGGCAAAACCGATTGGGACAACTTGGGCAGAACCGTTGCTTTGATGGTGACAAAAAAATGGAACTAAGGGAGAATGGAAAGGTGGGGACGGTAGTTAAGGGAGAAAGAAGTTAAAAGCAGATAAAAGGGAAAATGATGCAAAGCTTGTAAAAACCTCTTCTCAACTGCCCCTTTAAATAGGAAAACAAAAAGGGCTATGTGGCTGCTAGAGCAGCCACGTAGCTACCTAAGAAACACTGTAGCTTAGTATTGTTGGCAACCCTAAGGTATATGTTTGCATTGTAATGGGTGTAGATGAAAGACAACTCATGCAAGTATGTTTTTTTTTTTTACTCTCTTCAGTCGGTTATAATAAGATAAGAGTTATCATGTGACTGTGACTACATAGATTTTACTATTCATAATATTATTTTATTATAGTTATAATCTTATTTCATTTTCTCATTAATATTTAACTAAAAAAAATTATGCAATTTGATCTATCTGATCCAAAATGTTAAGAGTTTTTAAAATGTTTAAATACCATATAATTTTGGAAAGTTATAACCCATTGAATTTAATTGATTTAAATAAAAATCACTTTTTAACACTATTCCCTTAAACTAAGTTGTATTTATTTAAAGGGTTTAAAACCTTCATTTTTAGATCTAGAGAAATAAAATGATAGATTTAAACATAGATTAAACACTAGGTTTTTTATAGAATTATCTAACTTCTAGAATTATTTAAAATAATCATTTTCTAGTTTTCGGGACCTTTTTCAGGTAATTTTTTAATAACAGTTTAATGAAATAAAGATACTTATAAATTTTAGAATCTATATTCTTAATAAAGAAATCAATATCACTAAAATAATAATTAACAAACAATTATTCAAACAATAATTATACTATTAATGGTAAATTACCATTTTGCCCTTCTAAATTAAAAGGGTTGGATTGATGAGCTATCGAGCTCTGATTGGGCCGAAACAAGATTTTTCACAAATCCCTCACTATAATCTATGTGATTAAGAGGTTAAATCATATTATTTAAGCCTATTTCAGGTCAGGGTATTACATCCTACCCCCTTTAAAGAAATTTCGTCCCGAAATTTAAAATAAACCTCGTACCTTTTTATCATGTGAATAGACTAGGGTATAACTTCCGCATTGTCGACTCTGGTTCCCACGTCATGTATTGTATGTCATGATGTTGCCACAACACTTGCACCAATGGTATGGACTTTCTTCTGAGCACTTGTGTTCGAGATCCTTGTATCTCAATTGGTACTTCTTCAAAAGTCAAATCTTCTGAAAATTCAATATCCTCAAAACTCAACACATGAAATGCGTTGGGCTCGTACTTTTTCAACATAGATACATTGAATGTACTATGTACTCTTGCCATTGTCTGAGGAAGATCCAGTTGATAGGCTACTTCCCCTATTCTTTTCAAAATTTTAAAGGATCCAACATATCGAGGTGATAGTTTTCCCCTACGAGAGAACCGCTGAACTCCATGGCATGGTGCCACACGTAAGAATACTCGGTCACTGACTGCAAACTCCAAAGGTCTGCGCCTTTGTCAGCATAACTTTTCTATCTGCTTTGGGCTGTCTTGAGATGCTGTCTTATCACTTTGACTTGTTCAAACGTCTCACGAACCAAATCCGGACCCAACAGTGCTTTGTCTCTTACTTCTGTCCAACATAAAGGTGATCTACAGGGTCTACCATACAATGCTTCATAGGGCGGCATCTGTATACTAGAGTGATAACTATTGTTATATACAAATTCAATCAGTGCTAAATGATCTTCCCAACTTCCCTGCATATCCATGACACATGCCCTTAGCATATCTTCCAAAGTTTGGATAGTCCTTTCCGATTGGCCATTAGTTTGGGGATGAAAAGCTGTGATAAAGCATAACTTAGTTCCCATCTCATCCTGTAATCCTTGCCAAAATCTAGATATAAATCTAGGGTCTCTATCAGATATAATAGAAACAGGTACCCCATGTAATCTAATTATGTCCTTTAGATATATTTTACTCAGGGTAGCCAAAGAATCAGTCTTTTTAATGGACAGAAAATGGGCTGATTTCGTTAGTCGATCAACAATCGCCCAAAAGTGATTTCCTTTTATGAATAGTAAAATATATGTAGCCACAGTCACCTTATCTTGTTATAACCGACTGAAGAGAGTAAAAAAAAAAAAAATACTTGCATGAGTTGTCTTTCATCTACACCCATTACAATGCAAACCTATACCTTAGGGTTGCCAACAATGCTAAGCTACAGTGTTTCTTAGGCAGCTACGACATAGCCCTTTTTTGTTTTCCTATTTAAAGGGATAGTTGAGAAGAGGTTTTTACAAGCGTTGCATCCTTTTTTTTTATCTACTAGCTTTTCTCTCCCTTAACTACAGTCCCCACCTTTCCATTCTCCCTTAGTTCCATTTTTTTTTGTCACCATCAAAGCAATGGTTCTGCCCAAGTTGTCCCAGTGTCTCGCTGTCATATGCAACTTTATGCCTTCTGCGATGCTGATTGGACCGGCTGTCCAACCACTCGCCATTCAACAATAGGTTTTTGCACATATCTAGGAAGTAAATGTATCTCCTAGACTGCAAAAAAACAACCTACTATGATAAGATTTAGTACAGAAGTAGAGTATCGAACTCTCGCCTCTGCCATTGCTGAACTCACATGGCTCACTTATCTTCTCCATGATATCGGTCTCCATCTCCATCTTTCATCTCCCCCGATTCTTCACTCTGATAATATTTCGGTATTATACCTCACTATTAATCCTGTTTTTCATACGCGTACTAAGCGTATTGGAATTGATTATCAATTTGTTCGAGAAAAGGTGGTTCTTGGTTCCCTTGTCACAAAGTTTCTACCATCTTCTCAATAAATCGCTGACATCTTTACTAAAGCTCTTCCACGTCAGCACTATCACTCGTTATATACCAAACTGGGCCTCTGGCATCATCCGTGGCTCAGTTTGAAGGGGATATTGACGGTACAACTGCTGATTTCAAGTAAAGAAATCAGCGTAATCAAGTTCATCCAGCAAAAGGGATTGAGACCACTGATCCTCATCTAAAGAAGATAAAGATCATCACAGATGGAGACCCAAAAGGCCAAGAAGTCTAATTCAATCATACCTTTTTTCCTACTCATCTATCCCTTTTTGTTATGAATATCACAATCTGTATCACCTAAGACTAAGGGTGAAAATTCTGTAAAGAAATATGGAAAATGCAGAGGTTTGAAATATCTTACTATGAATTCCATCCCGTTCTTCAGTTTCTATAATGCAGATATATAAAACATGTGGGTTTTCAATTTTGGAAGGTTACTTGGATGGATTTGATTATTGGGAACATAGAGACTTTGGTGTTGATGATTGATAGTTTGTTTATTTTACTTGATTGTATGATTTCTTTTCTTCTTTTGTCTGATCATTTCTTTCTTTTTGTTCATTTTCATTTACAAAACTCCTAGGCGACAATTAGATGCCCTTGATATTTTGGATGACAATTGTTTGAATTTACTTGATTGGAGCAACAATAATATCATTGCGATAGCTCTAAAAAACACAATGTATTTGTGTGATGTTTCTCAGCCAAACATAAATAGATGAAATTTCATGCACAAACTGATATTGAAAATGGGGCCGATTTCTTCTTTAGGGCATCTACTTGTCCCCTAGAGTCTGTAAAAGAAAATGAACAAAAAGAAAGAAATAATCAGGCAAAGGACAAAAAATCACACACTCAAGTAAAATAAATAAACTATCCATCTATAATCTATCAACCATCACGGTCAATATCTATATGCCCAATATCAAATCCATCCAAGAAATAGTAAAAAATAGAAAACCGACAAGTTATATATATCTGCATGGCTTCAATGTCTTCAACTGCTGCAGGGTTTCTTGAAAAATGCAATCTATGTAATAACCAGACTCGGTTCAATTTAGGGGACTTGTTTATCTTGCTTTGTGTATTATGAAGTGAATTTCAAATGGTTTGAAATAAATATATAATTGGAGCTCTAATTCTATTTCATCTTACTTGTGTGAAGATTTAGATTTTAATTAATTGAAGAATTAATTAGATTCTCATACCAAAAATCAAAATACCTAGTCTAATTGGATCGATTGTTCTAATTTTTAGAGCATAAAGAAATACTTAATAAACTTAAGTAAAACAAGATTGAAACAATCCTGTTTTAAAATAAGCAATTTTTATTAATTAGTAAAATGTTAGTAGAAATTAAATAAAGAATATTTTGACCCATCTTAATCTCTCCCTCTTTTCTCTTATTTGTTGGGAGTTATGCAATGTAAAATTATGAGGGGAATTTAATGTTTTGTAACTCTCTTTAGTCCACACGTTTTCTCCCTCTAATTAGTTGGGAGTTACCTCAATTTATTCCTTAACTCATGATTTCATTAAAGAGAAATTTACACCTTATAACTCCTTGTAACCCCTACAGGTTAGAGACTATCAATTCATTAAAACCCCTTTGCTTAGAACGAAAACACCGTTTCTTTCCTAGTGCTTTGGCGATCATCTTCCTCTCCCATTCAGTTTCGGCCCACCGTCGTTAGAAAGAAGCTTCCACTCTAAGAAAGCTCCCAGTTTCAATCGTTCAGCCTGTACCACCATCGTCTATCCCTGCCGCTAATCATCAAACTGCCTGGGTATTTACTGCTTTTTATAGCTTAGTCAGCTTCCTTTTCAAACGAGTAAATCTCCTTATCTTCTTGTTTCTCCCTACTTGCTTTCAGTATTATAACAATACATGTTACTTAAATCTGGAAAAGAAAATCAGTTCATGAACCATAGATATCAGGACTGGTTTGCAGTCTCCAAATCGTTGGTATTAGAACTGACTTTCAGTCCCAAAACCATGGATATTAAGACTGATTTTTCAGTCCCCAGACTGTATTACAAAATATGCAACGAAAGAATAGAAAATCCGGATCGTAGAAAAGAAGGTTCTATCCCCGATTGGCTAGTAAAGGAAGAGTCCATTATGGGAGTCAATGTTCGTCGGAAAGAAGAAATGTTCGAATGAAAGGAGCAGCTAAGAAAAGGATGGGTACCAGGATCAGTTAAGAGAATTGATGAGTGGAGAACAGTCGTGTATATATTTTTAAATAGTTTCAAATTTATCAAATATCATTAATTAAAATTATTTTTAATATATTATAAATATAAAAAAATCCTTTTCACCCGCTTGTACCTGCACCCGCCCGTACTTTTTGGATGCAGAGGACGAATGTGGGGGCAAGGCTTCGCTTGGCGATTCCTCTGTCCTAGAACAGGAACCCTTTTCTTCTTCATCTTGGCTCCCCCCTTCCCCCTTTCTTCTTCTAATCCTCTTCTTCGTAGCCCTTCGTCCTCCCTTTCCTTCCTGCTCTTGCTCATGTCCTCATGGGCAAAAAGAAGGCACAGAAGAAACAAGGCAAACCTCCAGACCCCTTTTCTGATCCTGGCAAAGACCCTAAATACCAAGCTGAATGCCTGGAGCAAACCATCTGCTCCAGTTGGTCCGATGATGTAAAGATCAACGCTTTGGTATCTGCCCTTAGGAGGGGAGTGGATCTCCCACTTGCAACCCCCGATACGCTCCTCTTAGCTGCTAAAGACAGGCTGCATACTGAGAGATCTGAAAACTTCAGGAAAAAGTTCAACTCTTGTAAAACTAAGGATGAGCAAGTTGAGCTGATCACGGACTACATTAGTAGGAATAAGAGAGATCTCATTCCCAATGCTATATCCCAAAAATTGTTGCTCCTCGGTGCAGACAGAGCTTCTCTTTATAGGAAACACTACCAATCTGGTGCCTTTAGTGGGACTAAAACATCAGGAGGTTCACCCTCCCACAGCAAGCTCATCATAGACCTCCATGCTTTTACACTACTAGTAGTGACTAGAAAATCAGAATGATTGCTTTCGAAATCGCTTCTGGTAATGGCAGTTCTATTCCTGTCCACACTGACCCCTCTTTGACCAAGGAGGCTCACACTTTGCTTGAGGAGAGGGAGACGTCTTCTTCTTTCTCTACGGTGAGCAACTCCAGTGCCGGTGCTGGTGTTGAGGATATCGAGGTCCTCTCCTATACTCCCACCCTAGCTACCCTCCCTGCCTCGCTTGAAGTTGTGATCGTGGCTGCTCAAGGAACTGGGCGCAAGGCTCAAGGTAATCAAGAAAGCTCCCTCTAGGTTCCCTTCCAATTCCCTCCCTATCCCCAATACCTCCCCCCTGGGTCAACCTTCTTTGGATATCTTTTCACTTGTCCCCTTGCCCTTTCCTCCTCCCCAACCCGAGCCTCCTAAATCCAATCCAAATACCTTCAACTTTAGTAACACCCCCCCCCCTCTCCCCTTTTCTTCTGGCCCTTATTCCTTTCAGTGGTCCTCTCTTTTCAGCAAGCAAAAAGAGGCCTCTTTGGACCTGGACCTTGTTGAACAGAGTTCCCCCTCCCCTTTTCTGCTGTCTTCCCTGATGACGACATTTCTGAAGGTGAGGATCAAAGCGACTCCTGCCTGGTTGGCTATTTCCTGGGCAAAAAACTCTACTACCCCCATGTCAAAAATGGCTTGTTGAAACAGTGGAACTCCCTTGTTGGTTTGGAAATCTTCACCCTTGATGATGGTTACTACCTTTTCAAGTTTGCTCGCAAAGAGGATTGTCAAAGAATCCTTGACAATGGTCCTTATTTTATCCATAGTCGACCTCTGCTTCTCAAGCGATGGCTTCTTTCTGAGCCTCTTAATCGTGAGAATCTTGATTCCATCCCTTTACGGGTAAAACTTCCCAACCTGCACTTGGTTATGAGAACTAAGAAGAACCTGAGCAGAATTGCCAGCCTTATTGGCAAGCCTCTTTCATGGACTCTGCGAAGGCTAAGGGTTCTAATCTTGCCATGGCCAGAGTCTGTATTGAGGTCTCGGTCAACCAGCAACTTCCTAATTCTCTCACTCTTATCACCTCAAAAGGAACCATTAACCAATGCATGGAGTATGACTGGAAGCCTAAGTCATGTGCCTCTTGCAAGACTTTCAATCATGCCTCTGATGGGTGCCCTCTAATCCCAAAAACTAAGAAGATCTGGGTTCCCAAGTAGCCTACAGCCCAAAGTCTTCCTTCTCCCATTGTTATTCCTGTTCAAGCAAGCCTTCCTGACAGCAGAGGTAAGGCTATTATCACTGAGACTGCTGCCGTTTCCCCCCTCTTGCCAAGCGTCGGAACTCATGGCCCTTTGAAGATTTGTGACCCACAGGTCAGGACAAGGATCCTTTCTCCTCTGTCACCAACAAATTCAACATTTTTGCTTCATTTTTTGAGAACCAACTTGATGTAGATGCTGCACAAGCCCCGAATGATCATATCTTTGGCGAAGATTGCTTGAATGCGATTGACCAATTGATTGATGACTATTCTTCTAGCAAACAGCAAGCTGATGCAGCTCCCCCTGTGCCAATTGGCACTCCATCTTGTCAATGATCATTTATTCTTGGAATGTCCGGGGCCTTAATCTACCCCGAATGCAGCTCGAAGTCCGGAATCTTATCCGTTCCTCTGCTCCTGACATCATCTGCATCTTGGAAAGTAGAATCAAGCCTGGTAACCTCTACCCCATTGCAAACACCATGCCCTGCACCCCCCCCACCCCCCCCCCAAACCAAAACTTGAACAACTTCTCCAATGCCTCGTCCTGCAGCTCTGTCAGAATCTGGATTGCTTGGCGTAATGACATTAATCTCACTTTTGAGCATTCCTCTAGCCAAATTGTTTACTGCAAAATCCTCACCAACCATGGACCCCTCTACCTTAGGAGTGTTTATAGTCGTAACTACTCGGCTGAAAGAAGAAGCTTATGGACTTGCATTGTCGAACATGCTGCTTCTTCCCTGTTCCCTACCTGCTATGTTGGCGACTTCAACAATATGAGGTCTTATGATGAGAAGATTGGTGGTTCCCGTCCTCTTGCAGTCACTCTGAAAGATTTCAACAACTATATTGACAATGCTGGCCTCATCGATTTCAACATCGTTGGACCTCCTTTCTCTTGGTCTAACTGCTCATTTGGTGACAGAAGGATTGAATCCCGCATTAATCGTATCCTGGTTTGCCAGCGTTTCATCAACACATTCAACAACTCTTTTGGCAACTTTTTTGGGCCTGGTCTCTCTGATCACCGTGGCATCTCCTTAAACATCTTTGGTAATAACCATAAAGGATCCCCTCCTTTCAAGTTCATTAACAGTTGGTGTAAGGATCTAGATTTTCTCAATCTTGTCAAGGATAATTGCCCCCCCAACCCCACCCCACCCCACCCACACACACAATCCATGGCACCCTTATGTTCTGCTTGTCTCTAAGCTTCTTAGACTTAAAAGAGCTCTTATTCAATGGCACAGATCGAAGCGCAAACTTTCGGAACAACTTGCTTCTGCTAGAGATGGCCTTCAAATTGCTCAGAGGAACTTTGATTCGCCCCCTCTGCATGCACTTTTCGCCTTCTTCAAGCCTCCAAGCTCAACCTGGAATCTGCACTGGACAAGGAGTTAAGCCTTTTACAACAGAAATCCAGATTGCAGAGCCTCAATCTTAAGGACTTTGGCAGCAAGTTATTTTACAACTCCACTAAAGTGAGACAGAACCATTCCAACATCCACAGTATTCTCCGTGATGATGGTTCCCTAACTGTCAACATCTCAGAGATCATTAACATCTTTGTGGACCATTTTACCTCTCGTTTTTGTGGCTTTCCACATTGACCCTCCGAGTTGTACTACTGGCTGGAATTTCCAACCTGTTCGCATCTTCTCCTGTGATTTCAGCTCCTTCGATCGTTTCAATATTGATCGTACTTTATGCTCCTCTGACTCTGACGGTCTCTGTAGCGACCCGACCCGATTTTCCAGAGTTTTAGGGTCTTGGTAGCAGTGGGGTGAGTGTGGGCCCTGTGGTGGGTCTTGGTTTGCCCGATTTTGAGTTCGGAAACTCAGAGGGCAATTTGGTAATTTTGAATTATTGAATTTTCTTTCATAATTAAAAGTTTAAAAATCACACGTTTTTCCTATGTTTGTCGTTTGACTTCTTCGAGCTTTTTAAAATATTTTGAAAATTGGAAATTTTTATATTATAAATTAAAAAAAAAACCTAAACCTAACCCCTCCTCCCTTTAAAATCTCATGTTCGGCAGCACTGTAGCGCAAAGCTACAGTGCCGCCGCCACCTGCTTTCCTCTCATTTCTTTCATCTTCTTCCCTCTTCTCCTCTCCCTAAAACCCTAATCCTCTGTCGCCGCCCCTCCCCTTGGTAACCCCTCTTCGGTCGTCCTTCCCATTTTCTCTCCCTCCCGCCGCACTCTTGTCTATTTTCTCTCTTTCCCTCTTTTCTTCCCTCCTTCCCCAGCCACCGCACCCATGGTCTTCATCTCCACTCCGATTCGCCTGCTCCGACTGTCGGACTCCTCCGATGCTATTAGGTACTCAAGTTCCTTCCCCTCTCTTCTCATTGACCTTCTTCTTTTTCTCTCTCTCTCTCTCTCTCTCTTTCTCTCTCTCTCTCTCTCTCTCCGTTTTTCCTTCCTCTTCCCTTATTTTCCTCTCATTTCCTTCTGTTTCCTGGATTCTCAGCTGAGTGCCGAGCAAACTCAGCCGAGTCACTGAGTTGACTCGGGTGGGTTCAGTTTTGGGCTTGGCAACCCAGGCCCAATCAGGCCCAAGCTTGGTCTGGCCCAGTTCGGCCCAGCCCAGTCAGGCCCGGCCCGTACCGACCCAGTCAGGCCCGATTTAAACCCTACCCGTTCTCGGGTGCATTTGCATTTTAGCCCAGCCTGACCCGTTTCATCCCAATTTCTTACCCTATTATTCTTGTTTCAACAGATTGAGCCCCTTCAACCATCAGACTCGTTTTCTCGCATTGGATTTCAAAGACATACACAGGTGAGGGAACTCATCACCGCTTTTAGCATACATTTATACATATTACTACTATATTAGATGTGCGGGTACGAAATACGGTGAATGGGGGTCCCCGGTATTATGAGCCACTCGGCAAAGGAATTGTTGATACTATTATGTGGCTGGTCCCCGTCCGGATGTATTCCTATCCGATGCCCACAGAGGCATATATGAATTGATTATTTAAGGTCATAATTGACTGATTGTGTGGTGACATGATTGGAGTTTATTTTGGTTGATAATATGCTAAGATGCCAGCATGTGAATATGTAATATGTGTTGGTATATGTCTGATTATGGTGCGATGTATTCTGTTGATAATATACCATATGATCATGTGATAATTAGTTTGGACTGCTAGATGTTATAACATGCTTGGATGTTAACATAGCAATCAGTGATAAATAGTGATGCATATACCTGATTATTATATGACAAACTATGGTAATAACATGTGTAAGTGTATAGTTAATTGTGCATACATATAACTGACGTATGTGGGATGTCGGTGGGGGCATGGGTACTAGGCATCATCAGGATCTAGAGACTCCCCCTAGATTGTACGGGTAGTTAGGGTGGGGATGTTATGTGGGACCACGCAGTGGACACGTGGTTGGGATTCAGACTCCATTGTGATTGGAAATGGGTAGTTGTAACCCCTTGCATTGATCAATGGTCGGTCCGTCTTGTATTTCCCGGACGTACCTATGAGAGAGGTGTGATCTGATTTAGGGTACAAGATGCATTGGGAGTCCTAGGTAAGGACTAATTGGGAAATAATTATGTTAACCCTAGATAGGCCATCAGGCTGAATGTTGGTTCACCCAGGGTAACCTTAGAAGCCCCCTTACGGTTCCGACACCCGAATGTGTGACGGGTGAGGTGATCCCCGGATGACCGAGTAGGCTGAGGAGGTGCTCGCCCGCTCATTGGCCGGAGGAGGGTACGGTGAGGAACAGCTCCCACCAGTATGCTTCGTGGTCTCTGGATGACCGAGTAGGCTGAGGAGGTGCTCGCCTAGGTTGAGGGACGATACGGTGAGGGGAAGCTCCCGCTGGTATGGTTTGTGATTCCCTGGATGACCGAGTAGGTTGATGAGGTGTTCGCCTAGGTCGAGGGACTGATGCGGTGAGGGACAGCTCTCGATGGTATGATTTGTGATTCCCTGGATGACCGAGTAGGTTGAAGAGGTGCTCGCCTAGGTCGAAAGACGGAGCGGTGAGGGACAACTCCATCTAGCATAGTTTGTGATCCCTAGATGACCGAGTAGGCTGAGGAGGTGCTTGCCTAGGTCGAGGGACGATGCGGATGAGGGACAGCTCCCGCTGGTATGGTTTGTGATTCCCTGGATGACCGAGTAGGCTGAGGAGGTGTAACGACCCGTCCCGCTACGGGCACGTTAAAACTGATACAAACTCCTAAAACCAATCCAATACAATTTCGAACATACTTTTTTTTTTTAAATGGGAGACGCTGCTTCCACAACCCACACTAACCATAGCAATCCACCAATAAACCAAAAACCGTGAGCATCGGTCATAATTACTAATTATAGCATCACTTCATTATTACATTTATCCAACTCAATGAAATGTACACATAATTCAAATACATCAAAAGGTCCTCAATTACAAGATGGGACCCTGACGAAGTGCAAAACTGCAACTCTACGCCCAACATCCAACTGAGGGTCCCGCCAACCCTCCTCTTGATGAAGTACCTGTGAGGCAAGGGGGTGAGCTCTACATGCCCAGTGAGGGAATACATGCATCATAAGTCATCAAGCATACACTGCACATAATCATATGGACATATCAATGTCTAAGATGTTTACATACATAACTATACAAACGTGTGCCCTACCCCTAGCAGATGGGCCCACATCAGCCGGGCCTCTAGGACATCCTCTAACCAACCGAATGCAACTCCCTTATGTGCCTAACCGCAACAGTCCACCCATCCACGGTTACGCAGACTGATCCTCAGTCAGATCGGGGTCTCTAGTCCTCAACTAGACCTATAACCCTCTCATGACAACCCGCACACATACCACGACCAATCCAAGAATCGGACTCACTAGAGTCCCAAACTGATTACCACACTGGAGTAACCACCTCACCAATCCTCAACGAACTGCCAACCAAACTCATCTACGGTCTCATCAACTAGACACCAGAGTCTCGATAGTCAAACCCATAACCTTGGACCCTATATACTAGGTCTCCACACGACTGATATATCCACCTCTCACAGAATTCTATAGGTCTTTCTATCCGAGTGAGCTGGCCGAACTCACTCGTTAGGCGCCCATTAATTCCTGATGAGTCAACACCCACAACACAAGTCTCAACAATGAACCCCCAATATCATAACCATGGGTAAACACACTACCACATCGCACCACAGGCTGTCCCCACCATACAGGTGTCCTAGCCTGGAATAACTCATCACATCACATCGTACCATCCCTCGATCAAAGAGTGGGCGAGCACATCCTCAGCCTACTCGGTCATCCGGGGAATCACAACCTCTACCAGCGGGAGCTGTCCCTCACCGCATCGTCCCTCGACCTAGGCGAGCACCTCCTCAGCTTACTCGGTCATCTAGGGAATCACAACCCATACCAGCGGGAGCTATCCCTCACCGCATCGTCTCTCGACCTAGGTGAGCTACCTCCTCAGCCTACTAGGTCATCCTAGGGAATTACAAACCATACCAGTGGGAGCTTGTCCCTCACTGCATCGTCCCTCGACCTAGGCGAGCACCTCCTCAGCCTACTCGGTCATCTAGGGATCACAACTTTGCCAGCGGGAGTTGTCCCTCACCTCTCCGTCCGTTGACTTAGGCGAGCACCTCCTCAGCCTACTCGGTCATCTAGGGACCACAAAGCATACTGGCGAGATCTGTTCCTCACCGCACCATCCCTTGACCTAGGCGAGCACCTCCTCAGCCTACTCGGTCATCCAGGAATTACAAACTATGCCAGCGGGAACTGTCCCTCACCGCTCCATCCGTTGATCTAGGCGAGCACCTTCTCAGCGTAATCGGTCATCCAGGGACCACAAGGCATATTGGCGGGAGTTGTTCCTCACCGCACCATCCCTCGACCTAGGCGAGCACCTCCTCAGCCTACTCGGTCATATAGGGATCACCTCATCCGTCACACATTCGAGTATCGGAACCGTAAGGGGCTTCTAAGGTTACCTTGGGTGAACCAACATTCAACCTAATGGCCTATCTAGGGTTAACATAATTACTTCCCAATTAGTCCTTATCTGGGACTCCAAGGCACTTTGTTCTCTAAGTCAGATCACGCCTTTCTTATAGGTACGTCTGGAAAATACAAGACAGACTGACCATTTGATCCACGCAAGGGTTACGGACTACCCATTTCCAATCACAAGGGAGTCTGAATCCCAACCACGCGTCCACTGTGCGGTCCCACATAACATCTGCACCCTAACTACCCGACAAGCTAGGGGGAGTCTCTAGATCCAGATGTGGCCTAGTACCCATGCCCCACCGGCATTCCACATATGCTAGCTATATGCATGCACAAATACCGCTACACATACTATTAACATAGTTCATTGTATAATAATCAGATGCATATATATCATTATTTATCACGAGTTGGCATGTTAACATCCAAGCATGTTACAATGTCTAGCAGTCTAAACTAATCATCATATAGTCATATGGCATTTTATCACCAGATTATATCACATCATGATCAAACATATACCACCACATATCACATATTCACATGTTGACATCTTAACATATTATCAACCAAAATAAACTCTGATCATGTCGCCACACAATCAATCAATTATGACATCAATTAATCAATTCATATATGCCTCTGCGGGCATCGGATACGAATACACCTGGATGACCCCCATTCGCCGAGTGGCTCATAACACCGATGACCCCCATTCGCCGTATTCCGTACCCGCACATTTGATAGAGAAGTAAGATGCATAGATGCATGCTAAAAGCGATGATGAGTTCCCTCACTTGTGTGTGTCATTGAAATCCAATGCGAGAAATAGAGTCCGGGAGTTGAAGGGGCTCAGTCTGTTGAAACGAGAACATAAGGATAAGTAACCGGGCAAAACGGGTCAAACTAAGTCTGGACTACAAACGGGCCCGAAAGTGAGTCGGGTCCAAACCGGACTGAAGTGGGCCCGAAACTGAAAACTGGGTCCAAACTTGGGCCGGGCTCGAAACTGAACCCAAAACTAGAAACTGGGTTTGGAATTGGGTCGGGCCCGAAACTAGGTCGAAATGGGCCAGGCCTGAAATCGGGTCGGGCCGGGCCGAATTGGGTCGGACCTGAAATCGGGCCGGGCTGGGCCGAACCAGGTTTGGGCCGACTCCAGCGAACTGGGCCGGATTATCGGGGTCCAAAATCGGACCCGGTTGAGTCAACTCGGTGGCTCTGAGTGACTCAGCCGAAGGAGAAAGAGAAAGAGAAGGAAAAAATTGGGGAAAAGGAAGGAAAGGAAAGGGGAAAAACGGGAAAACTAGATGGGACAGGAAGAGATCGAAAGGGGGAAAAAGAATTGGAAAGAAGAGAGAAGATGTGATGGAATCGGAAATACCTGGGCTAGGCCGGAAGTAGAGGCGACGGCCAGCAGCCAGAGAGAGTGACAGCAGCGCCGGCGTACGAGACAGAGAGGGAAGAAGGAGCTGAGGAACCGCATCGAGGGGGGTAACAAAAGGGCCGGCTACTCCTTTAGGGTTAGGGTTTGGGGCAAGAGAGAAGAGAAGAGAAGGGAAAGAGAAGGAAACCGAAAGAACAAGAGAGAGAGGGAGTAGCAGGGGCGGCGGCACTGTAGCGCATAGCTACAGTGCTGCCGAAGAGAGGTTATAAAGGGTTAGGTTTAGGGTTTTGATATTTTTTTTTTAAATAAAAACCTCCAATTTTTAAAATAATTTAAAAAACCCGAAGAAATCAAATGACAAACGTCGGGGGGAAAAAGTTTGATTTTCAAACTTTTTACATGATAAAATATTTAATGATTCAAAATTACGAAAGTGCCCTTCGAGTGTCTGAACTCAAAATAGGGCAAACCAAGACCCAACATGGGGCCTACACTTTCTCCACTGCTACCAAGACCCCAAAACTCTGAAATATCGTGTCGGGTCATTACAGGAGGTGCTCGCCTAGGTCGAGGGTACGGATCGGTGAGGGACAGCTGGCGTAGTTTGTGATCCCTAGATGACCGAGTAGGCTGAGGAAGGTGCTCGCTTAGGTCGAGGGACGATGCGGTGAGGGACAGCTCCCGTTGGTATGGTTTGTGATTCCCCGGATGACCGAGTAGGCTGAGGATGTGCTCGCCCGCTCATTGGTCTAGGGACGGTGCGATGAGATGTTCTAGGCTATGGCACCTGCAGGGTGGGTATAGTCAGAGGTATGGTATTCCAGGCTAGGACACCTGTATGGTGGGGACAGCCTGTGGTGCAATGTGGTAGTGTGTTACCCGTGGTTATGGTGTTGGGGTTCATGGTTGAGACTTGTGTTGTGGGTGTTGACTCACCAGGAATTTATAAGTGCCTAATGAGTGAGTTCGGCCAGCTCACTCGATAGAAGACTTATAGAATTCTGTGAGAGGTGGATACACCAGTTGTGTGGAGACCAGCATATGGGATCCAAGGTTATAGGTTTGACTATCGAGACTCTGGTGCTTGGTTTATGAGACCATAGATGAGCCTGGTTGGCAGTTCGTTGAGGACTGTTGAGGTGGTTACTCTCTTGTGGTAATCATTTTGGGACTTTAATGAGTCCGACTCTTGGACTTGTCGTGGTATGTGTGCGGGTTGTCAGGAGAGGGTCATAGGTCTAGTTGAGGATTAGAGACCCCGATCTAATTGAGGATCAGTCTGAGTACCCGTGGATGGGTGGACTGTTGCGGTTGGGCACATAAGGTAGTTACATTGGGTTGCCTAGAGGATGTCCTAGAGGCCCGGCTGACGTGGACCCATGTACTAGGGGTAGGGCACACGTTTGTATGGTCATGCATGTAGACATCCTAGACAGTGATGTGTCTATATGATTATGTGCAGTGTATGCTTGATGACTTATAATGCATGTGTTACCCTCACTGGGCATGTAGAACTCACCCCCTTGCCTCACAGGTATTTCATAGAGGGAGGGTTCGCGGGACCCTCAGTTGGACGTTGGGCGCTAGAGTTGCAGTTTTGTAATTTGTAAGGATCCCATCTTGCAATTGAGGAATTTTTGATGTATATGAATTATGTGTACATTTCATTAAGTTGGATGAATGTAATAATGGGATGATGCTATAATCTGTAATCATTATTGACGCTTACGGTGTTTGGTTTACTGGTGGATTGCTATGGTTAGCGTGGGTTGCAGGAGCGGTGTTTCACCAAAAAAAAAAAAGTATCCGAAATTGTATTGGATTGTTTTAGGAGCTTGGATCAGTTTTAACGTGCCCATAGCGGGATGGGTCACTACAGTCTCTCTTCTCTTGTTGACAAGTGTGAGGTTGAGTGGGTTGTTAAGTCTGCTAACTCCAGAAAATCTCCGGGGCCCGATGGTTTTAATGGCAAGTTCTACAAATCTTGTTGGAATACTATTGGCAGCGATGTCACCTCGGCTATCTTGGACTTTTTCGCTTCTTCGAAGCTGCTCAAGCAAACAAAAGCTTCCTTCATTGCCCTCATTCCTAAGTCTCCCAATGCCAACCGTCCTAATCTCTTCAGGCCTATTGCTCTCTCCAAAGAGATCTATAAGTCCATCTCCCGGATCCTTGTTAACAGAATGAAGTCGGGGATGGCCAAGCTCATCAGCCCCAATCAATTTGCCTTTGTCCCTAGAAGAGATATCACTTCTAGCATTCTTCTCTGTCACGATTTGATTCACGGTATTCATCTCTCTAGGGGCTCCCCCGTATGTGCATTAAGATTGATCTCTGGAAGGCTTTTGATTGTGTTAAGTGGGACTGTCTCTTCCATATTCTTGGGTAAATGAAGTTCAACTCCAAGTCAATTAGCTGGATTAGAGAATGCGTTTCCTCCCCTTCTTTTTCAGTTCTCCTAAATGGTATGCCCCGTAGTTTCTTTAGCAGCACTAAGGGGCTTCACCAGGGTGACCCCCTCTCTCTTTTCCTCTTCACCATCATCATGGAAAGTTTCACTTGCGCCCTTGAAAGATCTACTCGATCGGAGAAATTCACTGCCCTTTCTCTGTTGGTGGAACTACTATCTCTCACTTACTTTTCGCTGATGACTTGATCATTTTTTGTTCGGCGGACCTGATGTCTTCTGCTGCAATTCTCGGGACTTAGCATCAATGCTTCTAAAAGCGAAGTCATTTTTTCCGGGTCTGTTGCTTCTAAGGATCAAATCCTCGCTCACCTGGGCATTGTTGAGGCCAATCTTCCTATTTCCTATCTAGTTCTCCCACTGTTCTCCTCTTGCTTGCATATCTCAGACTACAATTGCCTCATTATGAAAATAAAAAATAAGCTTTGTGGGTGGAAAACCTCTTCTATATCCTTTGTGGGGCGTGTCGAGCTTCTCAAGTCCACTGTTAACAACCTTCAAATTTATTGGGTCAATGCCTTTTTGCTCCTAAGTCTTGCTTGGCTGTTATTGGGCAGATTATGAGGAAATTCTTGTGGGGCTCGCTCGATCGCAGGAAGGTGCATACAGTCTCTTGGGATATCATTTGCAGGCCTAAGGCCAAGGGTGGTCTCGGCATTTTTGATGTGGAGCTCATTAACAAAGCTTGCCTCTTGAGACAGGTCTGGAACATTGTCAATAAAGCTGATAACCTGTGGATCAAGTGGGTTCATGGTAAATACATGAACCGGAAATTTTTTTGGTTTGTTCGCCTCAAATATTAACACTTCATGGGCCTGGAAATCCATTTTTACTGTACGTGATTTGGCTAAGGCACACATTCTTCACTCCATTGGTGATGGCCAGGTTACCAATTTTTGGCAGGACCCCTGGCTGAGAGCTGGATTCATTCTTAGGGACCATTATGGCGGGAGGCCCAGCTACAACTTGGGATTGGGAATATGTATTCCTGTCTCAACTTTTATCTCTGATGGTCCTTGGCAACTCCCCCCTCCTTCTACTAATTCTTTATCTGTTATTTGGTCCATGGTCACTCAAATCCTTTTGCCAGCCCATCCAACCTCTGATGAAATCGTGTGGATTGCTTGTGACACAGGTAATTTTAGCATCTCTTCTGTCTTCAGAGCCCATTTCAACAACCTTGCTAACCCTTCCTAGGTTGATTTTGTCTGGTTCAAGGGTTGTATTCATCGTCATTCTTTTTTCGCTTGGTTATTGTTCAATCAAGGCTTGAAGACCACCGATCTTCTCATCAGGATTGGTATTAATTGCCAATCGATTTGCCTCTTGTGCCACTCTGCAAATGAATCAAATCAGCACTTCCTCTGCTATAGCTTCGTCTCCTCTATCTGGAATGCCTTGTGTGCCAAATTTCTTTTCCAAGATAGCGACCCGGACATCTCGAGACAAGCTCTTCATCTTATTAATTCCAAGGCTTCCCCCCTTCATAAGCTTGTTGCTTGTCTCACTTTCCCTGCTCTCGTTTGGTACTATTGGAGAGAAAGAAACTCTTGTATCTTCAATAGCTCCCACAGTTGTGCTAGAAAGGTTTTTGCTGACATTGCTTTTGATATTCGGAGCACAGTTTTCTTCCTCCTTTCCAATCGTGATCTCTCTCTGGCTGGTAATCATCTATCTGCCCTTTGGGATCTTCCCCCTTTAGAGCTCTCTGCCCCTTCTCTCTTCATTTTCCAGCCCCGCTCCTTTGTCTTTCACGTCCACCCCTGTCTCTCAACTTCTTTCTTATCCACAACCATCTCATCTTCGGTTCCAGCTGTGAGATGCAAACTGGCTGCTCTTGGGCTCTTGTGCTTTGCCAGCCCACTCTCTTTGTTGCACTCGCTCCACTTTGCATTTCTGTTAGGTGATCCTTCGATCATGCTTGTTGCAAAACCTGTTTGTTGATCGGATTCTCCTTCTCGATCCTGAACTCTCTCTTCCATCACTCACACTTCTTCCTGCTACTGGAGTGTTAGAACTTATGCGTGTGCAGTTGCTAGTCTTCTTGACGGTCTTCACATTAAGCATTTGTATATTGCAAAGAAAAGTGATACCCCTTTTTTGAATCTTAAATCTTGTTTTTTGAATCTTAAATCCTGGATTAACAACATTAGTACTCCCATCCTTTCTTTTTTTTGGTACAGGGTCTTTTTTGTTCTATAGTGTCCCTCTGGGATCTTTATGTTTTTTTACTTAGCCCGGGTTGTGGGCTTTGCTGTTCTAGTTTGGAGCTCTCTTTTGTATCTCTATTCTTTTTCCTCTTAATGAACTTACCCCTTTGTTGAAAAAAAAAAAATTCCTTTTCAAGAGTGTACATATATATAAATTATAATTTCCTAATCAAACATAAAGTTAATTTTTTACAATGGTGCTTCAAAATGGAAAAAAATTATCTTATAAAGGACAATATCATATTCATGCAATGAAAATTTTAAAATAATTCTTAGTTTTAAATAGTTTTAATAAAATTTCATTTAAATAATGTTAGTTATGAGACTTAATTCAACACGTGTCAAGACTTCTTCCCAAGACTTCTCAACTCTTGGGCCCACCTAGGTTCTTTAAGCACGTGTCTTAGCTATTCAAGTGGGCCCACCTATGCCCTACATGTACCTTACACCAACCATGTGATTTATATCCTATCTAATTGAAATGTAAAATTAAATTTATTTTTATCATTAAATTTTAATTTTTAAAAATTATTTCTTTCAAAATTTTAATGGATCTAATTTTTATATAAAATATTATATGAAGGCCTCCACCAGTCCACCCATGTGGGCTGCACCGTTGAAGATGCATGACATGGTCACTTCCTATTAATCAATTGAGCATTTATTATTAGATGTATTAGGTTGAGCTCTTAGATAAGTAGTGATAAATTTAATCATTTTTATTGAATGGATATAATTTTATTTTAAAAATCGTAAAGTTTAAAATTAAAAAATAATTTAAATCAACCAAATTTTATAAAGCTTTAAAAATTATTTTAACTAATTTAAAAATTAATTTTTATTTAATTATATATCAAAGAATGATATTTTTGATATACCCATTATATTCTATTTAATAAGCTCTATATCTAAATATTTAAAAGTAATATGTTGGATACTAGTAATGTTTTTTCACTTAAAAACAAGATTTCATGTTTGCATATTTGTAATATTTTAGATTCAATTAAAAAATGAAATGGAATAACTTTAGTTTTGTTATCGGATTTTGTTCCTGCATGTTTCAAACTGTATCGGTAGAATAGTGATTTTTTCACCCATCATTTTCTCATATGATGCACTCCCTTAATAGAAAATTTTAATTTGTCTATACTTTTCTCGTCACTTTTCTTTTACTATGCACCCTATTTTTAAAGATAGCAGAATTTAAAGATGAAAAAATAAATTAAATTTATCAAAATTTTGAGAATTCAAAATTATAATTTAATTAAGATTATTTTCATGAGTCGTGTAGTAAAGAAAATAGGCTTTATAATTTATTCTTTTTGTCACCTCATTTGACTCACTCTATGTCTAATTTGAGACAATTTTTATTTAATGGGATGTCTATTTTTTTCTCATTTAACTGAAAAATAAGAATGAGAAAAACTAAATATCCTCTTTAAATAAAAATTGAAGTACGTAAATTAAAATTCTATTTTATAGAGGGGTAGCGTTCCTTCCATGGGTGGTTTGTATAACCAGACACGGAAATTAGTGAATTCCTGATTTTACCCTTCGCATGAACCAGGGGTTTAAAAATCGGTATCGGCCGATATATCGGCAGATACGATATGTCGACCGATATATCGGCCGATATTTTTCTCTCTCCAGCCGATATCGACCGATATAATACGGCCGATATTTCAGCCGATATTGTGAATATCGACCGATAACGATATACATCAGTCGATATTCACTCATTCGAAACCGGTACATATCGGCCGATACAATATGTATCGGCCGATTTTTGTACCCCTGGTATGAACAGTAAAATCAGATATTTCGCATGAACTGTAAAATTTCGGCTAGCCGATTTACTATTCATGTGAATTTTTGACTAGCTGATTTACTATTCATGTAAATTTTGGCGAGTCGATTTACTATTCATATGAATTTCGGCGAGCCGATATTACTCTTCATGCGAATTTCGGCGAATCGATTTACTGTTCATGTGAATTTCAACGAGCAGATTTACTAGTCATACGAAGGGTAAAATAAAAAATTTATTAATTTTCATATTTAATTATACAAAAAGCTCATGGAAAGATTGCTACCCTTTAAAAATAAATACCTTAACCATTAGCGTGCACCACGTGGGATGACTAACAAAAATACAATGTGATTAAAGGTCTTTATTTCGAAAAAGTCTCAAACAGAATTAACATAGAAAAGGACGCGTGTCCTTTAATTTTTAATCCGATAGTGTCACGTGCTGCACGACACATTTTAAAAGCAATCGGATTCAATACGTGTATGTATTGTTTATTTTTATATTTTTTTCCCATCGTAAGCTCATTATCTACGTTTTGCTTTGTAAAATAATTTGCAATTCATGTTTTCTTTTATGCTTTAATTTTATTAGAGATTCATTAATGATTTAAGATTGCATTACAATTGGTCAAGTATCAATAATTTATATAATAGAAAATTACATATTCAATACTCAAAATCTCAAATCTTAATGATGATGGTTAGAGATAAAAAATATTATTAATGTTAAGACGTAATGATTGGTGATGAAGAGTGTATCATAGACTAATTGATGATATAATTAATCACGCTTAATCACGGGTAACATGTGAGTAAGACGGAAGAGAGACTTTCTCTCTCTTCACTTTCTTAAATATTACAATATTTATGGACTAATGAGAGATTTTTAAAGAAGATAATAGATTTTTTAATAACTCTTTAATGATTTTATTCATTTCAAAGTTTTACTGTTTTTCTTAATTTTAGAAAAATCTTATTTTTTTAAAAAAAAATTGAATTTTTTCCCTCCATTTAATATACGGTTTAAAGATTTCAATTTATCTTTTTTAAAGTTGAAATTGGCTGAGTTGTTATAGACTCCATTTATTGTACAAATTAAAATATAATTCTAAATTTATTAAAGTGGATAAATTCAAAGGTATATAATATTTTAGCAGTTTGATTTTTCAATTTCAATTATTAATTGCATGGCATTTGATTGAATGATTAAAATTTTACATCGAAAATTAATTTTGATATCTTAGCTAAGTTAGAGCTTGTTTTTATTTTAAGACAATTAAAAAAGAAACTCTCCTTATCTCAATTCAATACATGATTGAATTTTACTAACAACTCGATGCAAGAAAATAATTGATCAAGATTATGACATCTCCCACAGTAGACTATGTCCAAATCTTACTCTAATGTCTCTTACGTTCAAATAATCATGATTAAATAGGTACAACAATTAAAACCTTGTGATCATAATATTAACCCAATTTTTAAAAATGCTTGTTTTTATACTAGTTTCTTAATGATGGAGAAATTGCATGGAACCATTATATATTAGATCTTTTAACATCTTTTTTTCGTAAATTTATTATGGTAAGCACAATCTCAAATAATTTATTTATTCATGAAAGTAAATGCTATTACAACTTATAAAGAATATACAATGAAGAAACATAGACCATCGTGATTAGACACAAATCACTGATATATGCCACTTAAATTCAATGAACCGACTCTAATCTCACTGCACAATAATTTATCACGTAAATCTTGTTTCTCTGTATGAATGCATGTGTTTGTTGCATCATAGTTGGTTTATTTTTTAAGGAGAACATTGAGGTTTATGATCAATAATAGAGATTAATAGTTCATCAAATTGTTGGTATCTGAATCACAAATCATTGCCTAAACCTTATTGTTTGAACAAAAATAAAAGTTATTTGAAAGCACCATCTTTTATTTATTTTAATAATATAGAGAGAAATTACATAAGCCAGTACAACTTATATAGGACTGAACAATGAAGATCAAATGAGAAAGCCAACAACTTATATAGGACTGACATAGGGAAATTTTTGGATTCCTATGCAGAATTCCATATTAAATCCTCTCAAAGCTTCCCATGGTGGTTTTCAGAAGCATGTTGTAATTTGTGCGGTCCAGATTTTCAAATTCTCTATTGGCTTTGAGGAAATTTTGGAACCAATTGGCTGAATTCTTTGGATATCGCTTCAAATCATTTTCATAATCTACATAATTGATTCCAAATCGAATTGTATATCCATCGGCCCATTCAAAGTTGTCAAATATTGACCAAGCGAAGTGTCCTCTTACATCCACATCGTCCCTACCAAGAAAGAAAATATCATAAATGTCGGTTCAATATGAAAAATTGATTATGAAATGGCATTGTATTTATGGTGATAATCCACAAGGGTAGTACATTTCATGGGTTGAGAAGTTCATATCGCTGATATACCGGATGATATTGACTGATATATCGGGTGAAAGGATATTTTCACCCTTGGTACACTTACTCCAACTATCTTGGGTTAGACCAGAGAATTCAAATTTTACTCTTTATGAACTAACGCGATATAGAAGGTATTTAGATGATTTCGTATATCCATAGATATTATTTCATCTTCAATATAGAATACAATATGAAGTAGAGTTACTCGATTTTGATATAGACCAACGACTAACAATCCAGTCCAAAAGTAGTTCAGAGTTTATTAGAACTTCAAGAAAAATAAACACCTTTGATCGGTCCTCCAACTTTTGTCTGTTTCAATTTATAACACATTCTAGATGAGGGTCCAACAAAGCTTCGTAATAGATTGGACTGAGCCGTTTAACAAAACAATTTGGATCCATATGTTTGCCCCATCCAAACAATTCACTACGAACAAATCTAACGAGTGGGGTTTGGGCATATTCAGGTCTAAGTTTTACCCATATTTAAATGGACAGAAATATTGCATCCATACCTGTCTAAGTCGGGTAGGACACTTTAGGGTTTTAAGTTAATAAATATCTACTTACATCTTTTTCTTTTTCTTTTGAATTTACGTGTGAAAAACTGTGAAGTAGCTTGCCATTATTGATGTTCGCACATTTCGAGCTTAGAATGTTTGAAATAATAATTATCAATGATATAATATACAATAACATTATGTACTATATGATCAAATAAATTTAAACTTACATTGTAACCCTGCTATATGATTATAACACATGCTCACCTTTCTATGGCTTCAAGAAGCCATGGCAAATGGTGATAGTAATAATAGACCCTCATATTGTCACGTAATGATTCCTCCAATGATGAGTGACGGTACGCCTGATTCATTCCTACAATAAGAAAATAAAAAAAAGTTTGGTCTAGGGAGAATATTTTAAGATAACATTCAGTAAAATGAAGGGATAGAATAAAAAAACTAAAAAGGAGAGAGTAATAAAAATATTAATTTATAAGTGGGTCTTACCATTCTCAGTAATATACATTGTTGGATTGTTGTATCTTTTCTTTATGTAAACTGTAAGATCTCGTATTCCTTGTGAGAAAGTATACAACCACGATGAAACGGCCTGCAAAATGAAATTGTAATTGAGTAAGTAGAAACTTAGGGTTTAGATTCCATGATAAATGTAAACAAACAAACCTACAACTGGGTTAGACTTTTCAAACAAAATGAGAATACTCAACCACCGATGAGTAACAAATAAAACATTTTTTAAAATTATTACATATAAATTAAATTACCTGATCTCCAATGTTCTTTCCATTGCGCTCTCCTGTTGCAATATTTACACATATAAGGAAGGCATCATATGTGCATAATGCAAATATATTTTGATACAATGTTGCAATGTAGCCATAAAATCAAGCCCTTCCATTAATGGAAAAGCTTCCAAACGGCTCTCCAACCCCTTCAGTTGAATATCCATTAAAGTATTAATGAAACACTAAGTTGTAGATTGCATTATCAATGCAATTAGGGTTTCAACTCTGTTGGGTCGGGCCAAGTTTTAACTTGTTTATGTTGAGGCCTCAACGACAATTAGAAGAGTCTAAGTTGTGCCCAAACACAGATAAAACATACCTAGGAGATGAGCATGAGAATCTGTCACGTAGTTTGGTGGAATGTTGTTAACGGGTGGAATATCAGTGGCATAATTTCCAGTATAGTAGTTTACTCCAATGAAATCATATGACCCTTTCACTAATTCAGACTCATGTATGGTGAATTTGGGAAGATGATCCCTGACTCTAGATATCATGCACAATGGATAGTTCCCACTGGTTAAGGGTTCCATGTACTTGTAGAAACCATCAATCCATAAACACTTAAAGAAACAAAGATGATGTTAAGAAATCCACATGGCTGTAGTTAAACTGGTTATCTCCCGCTTCAGAAAGCTGGAAGTTGCGTGTTCGAGCCTCCATGGCTTAATCTTTGTGTGCCCTAGAGGTAGTGGACTCGCCCGTGAAGATTTTATGCTGGGTATCCCATACTTATATTCAAAAAAAGATCTATTTTAATTAAGACCAACTCAAAGTACAAATGTTGCTAACCATTTTTCACCAATTCCATTAAAATATCAATGAAAAAATAGAGGTTTTGAATGCCCACCATCCTAAGCAAAAGTCAAGAGCTCGTTGCGCAGCATTGTGATCAGACATTGTTTCAGATAGAGGTACAATCCACGGGGCAGCAAATGACAATCCAATGGTGCCACTTTGATTGGACTGCAAAATTGTGTGTGATTAAGAGACTAATTTCAAATTAATAGAAAACAGTTAAATTGAAGCAATCATATTCATGATAATAGAAAACTTGCGGGTTTGTGATTTTGTCAAAACTAAGGTGGCTCAAGTTGGAATTCGAAGAAAATAACCTAACCTGATATTCCTCCCTGTATAGTCTCACTGCAGTTGCATGGGCCAGTAGAAGATGGTGCCCCACCTTATATGGTTCAGTCCCGGAGTCTCCATCCTTGCAGTTGCCGATGTTCGGAGAGCCCCGCCCTGGTGCATGTATGCCAGTTGCATAGCCAAACGTGGCAAAAGTTTGTGGCTCATTTATTGTAATCCAATGCTTAACCCGACCACCAAATTCTTTAAAACAGATGTTGGCAAAGTCCTTGTAATCTTCACTGCAAAATCGATGAAGAAAAAGTTCCATATTGTGAATTTTACCAAGCTAGATGGAGGACTCACTGAGGTATCAATTGGACCAATGGGCTAACATAATTCATAGTTATAATGTGGTTTTGCACTAACATTATTTTGGGACTTAGGAAGCCTCCATATTCATCTTCGAGCTGCTGAGGAACATCCCAATGGAAGATTGTGGCGAATGGTTTCAGACCTATAATACCATATCAAAATTAATGAGAGAGATGTTAAAATTGAAATGACTTTGGATTTAGAAAGATTGAGATAATTTCAACCATAACCTTGATTTCATATAATCAATCAAGTCACTGTAGTATTTGATGCCTGCAGGGTTCAGTCCCCCTTTGACATTTCCACCTAAATTTGGAGTGGCAAAGAACAAAAGTTAATATTTCATAATATAGATTGAACAAAAGTTTGAAATAGGATCAAATACTATGAACTCCGCAAGTCGTGTATTTTAAATATATAGATTATTAATTTTGATAATGATTATCATGATGATGATGATGATGATAATGTTAAGAAGTCTTACGCGGTAATGTTCTGGTCCAAGCGATGGAGAATCTGTAAGCATCGAAGCCTATATACTTCATAATATCAATGTCCTCCTGCAAACTTTCTTATGAGTTAACCAGAGCAAGTAAAAATTAAAGAAAAAAAGAAGTAAAAGAAGAGAGATGGCACACACCTTATAACGATGATAAGCGTCTATAGCGACATCTCCATTACTGCGATCTTTTCTGCCCTCACACAACCATTACCATTTGTGAATGTAGAATTAACGTCTACTTGATTAGTTTGATCATCTATTAAGACTTTGAAAATGTAACACAAATTGAAAAAATCCAATTCCAATCAGTTGGGGAAGCACTGAAGTGTTAGGACTTGGGCTTCCAGCCCAACAGACTAGCCTGTTAGGTGGACTGACTCAAGTTCTTTATAAACTCCTACATCTCCCTCTACATTCTAATGTAGAACTCGTTCGCAGTAGCCCCAACATGAACAGTCTCTCATCGACACACATAGGGGTGAAACTCGGGTCGGGTTTTGGCCCGAACCGGCATGACCCAACCCGAAAATCATACAGGTCGGGTTATGAAAGTTGGGTGGGGTCTGGTCGGGTTGGGTTGAGAGACTTTTAAGTTAACCCGACTCGACCCGATCAAACCCGACCCGACCAGGTAAAAAGTAGGATACAGTAGGTTCAAAATGCAGGTCGGGTTGGGTTTCGAGTTGAGTCGAGTTATAATTAGGTCGGGTCAGGTCAAGATGTCCGGGTTAAAAGTTCGGGTTAGATTGGGTCAGGTTCTTTATATTAGTAATTCGGGCCGGGTTGGGTTTTAAAAAACCCGATCCGACCCAGCCCGATTTCAGCCCTAGACACACACTTTCAGAATTTTGTTCTAAATTAGAATACAATTAAGGTATTAAGAGAGAGAGACCGACCTGGGTGTTTGTGAGTGAAAGTGTCCCAAATGGATGGGCCTTTTCCAATCTTTATCCCAAGCACCGTCAATCTCTTGACATCAGTAAACAAAATCAAATCAACAATAATCATTTGTTCATTCTGTTAGGTTTTATGGCTTAAAGGCCTTTTTGGGCCTGGGCTGTCTGTAGGGCCTAGGCCTAATGGACCTATTTTGTGTTGTATGCCCAGTTGTGTATAATGTCTCTTTCTCTTAGAGTTTTTTAGGCTGTGTGTAATTTCTCTGGGGAAGAAACAGAGAGGAGAAAGAGAGACTGTGAGGAAGAGGGAAGGAAAATCATTGGATAATCCTTATAATCTGTCTAGGATTTTCTTTGTGGTGAAATCTTGATACACGTCCCATGAACATATGGGGTTTTGTTAAATCACGTAAAATCTGTATTCTTGTGTGTGTGATTTGTGTGGGTTCATTTGACAACACATTCGTGTTAGAATCCATCTATTCAATAAAATTCAAAATTAATTCAGGGAGGCACCTGATAAGCAGAAGATGCAGCGCCGAAGATAAAATCATCAGGAAAGTTCTTCCTCGTTAGCTGAGTCTTAACAGGGTGACGTCTTGAAGTCGGCAATGTAGGAAAACCATCCGCATTAGTTTTCGCCGACATTTTAAAATCTAACAGAGAAGGAGGAGGAAATATTTGTGTCGGTGGGGCAGGTCTTTCCACCACCTCCTTTTATATAGCCAACGGTCACTCGCGAGAAGTACAATATCTCGTCCTCTTTTCGTCTTTATTTCGTTAGACAAAAACACACTTGCTTTAACAAAGAAAAAGATTCGTCTCGATCCGTCATCAAATTTTAAATTTATATTTATTGAAATGATCTGAATTGAAAAATAACATTTAAATTTACATTTATTGAAATGATCTGAATTGAAAAATAACATTTAAACGCTGTGTCTACTTTATTTACTAGTTTTATTCATGCAATTTAGTACAAATTTAAATATTTTACTCTATTGTTACTATTTTCTATAATTTTAGACTTCGCATCAATTTTTTTTATTAAAAATAATATTTTTCATCAATTATTTTAACTTTCATAATATTATAGAAATTTAAATCGACTTGTTACCATTTCTTGTCACCTGAGAATAAACTGACATGCTAGTTGTTATAACGTCCATCTGAATGAGGCATATAGCCCTATTTATAAAACACTTCAGAAATAAAAACTGGAAATAATAATTGTTAATCAAATGAATCGAATGTAATAAAATTAACTCTTCAAAACTATTATAAAACTCAAGGCCCAAGTTTTGATAAAATGAAAATTTATATGCTAATCTTTCTATTAAATAATTTGTGAAGATGTGTCCATTCAAAATTTACCTTGGCATGTTCACATTCAACTATTTATTTTATTTTATGTTTATTATGAACTTTCATTAAAAGAAACAAAAGCATATACCGAATAAATGGATAGAAAATACGTTTTTATATAATATTTTTTATAAATTCATTGCCCTTATAATATTAAATATAAAGTTATAGAGTACTTTAATTTAATAGTCAAATTCAATTTTAAATATTAGATTTAGGTTCATTAAAAACAGTGATGGGATAATTATTATTTTTTTAAAAAAAAATTGATTAAATAGCTGACAGTCATTTTTAATCTCATATTTTTCTCTTTAAAAGAATCTATATTTATGTATTAAATAGGATGAATCTATATGAGCCATTAAATATTATATATGAAAATGTAAATGTTTAATATAAACAAAATAGCATATTGAACAATACGATCTCTTGCCTCTGCTTTTAAGTCTTCTTTTCTGAAATGCACTTAGTCACAAGTAACGCGTGATTACTCTTTAATACTTTTATTTACTTAAAGTTTTACTTTTTTTTCTATTTTTTTTTAAAAGCTTAATTTTATTAAAAAATTGAAATATTTTTCCCTCAATTTAACACACGTTATAGAGATTTCAATATATTATTTTTACAGTTGAAGTTAGATGCGTTTTAAGACGCTTTTATTGTACAAATGAAAATAAAAATCAAGATTTATCAAAATACAAAAATTCAAAAGTATATAATATTTTTAGCAGTTTAATTTTTCAGTTTCAATCATTAATTATGCCATTTGATTAAATGATTAAAAATTCCATGTGCACTTTAATTTTAATATCTTAAGTTCTTAACTAATCTAAAGGTTGCCTTTACTTTCCTATGTGGGGATGAGATAAAAATCTATACCAAACTTGAATTTTAAGAAAATTAAAAAAAGAAACTCTCTTTCTCTATTAACAAGTCACAACTATTGAAAAGTCACCTTCAAATAAAAATAGGATAACAACTATTGATGATTATAATAATCCGAAAAGTTAAAGTTGCACATAATTATAGAACTCATTTTAGTTTCTTATTCTATATTGGACCGACAATTGTATATAGTTTCGATTTTGAAATTGATTAGTTAAAATCTTTATAGAATATTTTGAATTGAGATAAAGAGAGTTTTCTTCAAAGAATTTATAAAAAAATTAGGGATTTTTTCATAATTTATAAAAAAAAATACCAAGACTTCTTTAAAATATCTCTAGAATTATTTCTCTTTTGTTTTTGGTGTTATTCTTCAATAATTATAAAAGAAAATTGTGCTAAAGTGCAAAGTGAATTGAGTTCTCATACACCCATTAGAGAGAAGGTTAAGTTGGCATTTTATAAATTTCAAGTGTTATATAAAGTCATTAATGAGATTCAAGGGGTGGATTTTGTCTTTTTCTTTTTTTTCTAGACAATCATGATTTGATAATATTCCTCGTGAGGTATAACTCACTCGCAAAAGTTAACCGTTGAGAGAATGGTGTTTCAAGTGTTATATTGAGTCGTCATTTTCTCGAATTAACCAATGTAAGACTTTTTATCACTTCACCTTTTTAAATTTAATCATATAAACATTATAATTTTTCATTCTTCTCCTTTAATCATTAATCCTTTTGCTCATGAGATGTAACAAGAGGGTCATATTTAAGACCCAAAGCAATAAGAATCAAAAGATCCAAATCACACTTAGAGACTGGTTAGTTTATATTAGCAAGACAATCAGCAAAAGACGTCATCTTGTCCATGATGTCAGTAACAAAGAGAAAATCCTTTGGTAAAGTTTGAAACTGACACAACGAGAACTTGCATGAGTAGAATGAAAGACTAACAACTCCAGCAAGAAAAGAATTGAAAAAGATTTTGACATCTCCCACATTAGATTATGTCCAAATCTTACCTTAATATCTCTTACATTCAGATAATCATGATAGAATATGTACAACAATCGAAACCATGTTCATAATATTAATCCAAATTTTAATAATGCTTGGTTTATACTGATTTGTTAATGATGGAGAAATTGCATGGAACCAATATATGTTGCTTAGCTAAGTATCACTAGAGTAAAACCAATGTATATTAAATCTCAAATAATTTATTTATTCATAGAAATAAATGCTATCTCAAATAATTTATTTATTCATAGAAATAAATGCTATTACAACTTAATAAAAGAATAAACAATGAACAAACATAGACTACATAAGTCTAGACACAAACACTTCACAATAAAAGATTCACATTTATTCTATTCATTGAGGAAATTCTGGAACCAAATGGCTGAGTTCTTGGCATATCGCTTCAATCCATCTTTGTAGTCTACATAGTTAATCCCAAAATGATTCGTGTATCCATCAGCCCATTCAAAGCTATCAAATACGGACCATGAAAAATATCCCTTTACATCCGCATTGTCCCTGACCAAGAACAAAACCATTACAATTATTAGTCTAGTCTCGTTGCTAATTTGAGTATAAGCAATGAAAGAAGTTTAATGGTTCTTTCATTAAACTTCTATGTAGGCCTGTAAATGGATCCAAATCCGGCTCATGAACTGTCCGGCCTGGACGCTGGAGTTCAATTACGACCAAAATCGTAGAGTCCGATAAGGAAAATTCTTATTTGTTGAAGATCACTAGCCCAATGAATTCGCACCTCGTGATAGCTGTGTGAAGCCATGCCAAATGTTGGTTGTAGTAGAGTACTCTCATGTCGTCTCGTAATGTTTCTTCCGTTGGTTCATTTTTATTTAGTTGATTCACTCCTGGAGAAAAAAAGTGTTTGCTCTTGTGAGAATGTTTTGGAATAAATGTGAAAATTGTCACTTCTAACTTTTAAAATAAAATGATATCTTACCATTCTCAGTGATGTATATGAGTGGATTATCGTATTTTTTCTTTATGTACACTAGAAGATCTCGTATTCCTCGTGGATAAACATAGAGCCAAGATACTGCCTGCAATTTTATTTATAATGAATAAATATAAACAACTAATATAGACCCAACTATTTTCTTGCCATGTATTGTGAAAAATGAATATAAACTAGGTTACCTGTGTGCCTATGGGCTGCCCATCCCGCTCCACTGTTGCAACATTTATACGTATTAGAATTTATCATATATAAACAATACAAGCATACAATTATTTCTAAAGAAATAATAAAACAATTCTTATGTTGTATGCTATCTGATCTACGTTTCATGAATCCAAGCATAAAATCATATATATGATGAGGAGGAAGATGACGAATGATGATGATATTTATGAATTAAGAGCGCATGATGTTATAAAACACAAAATGGATATGGATTTCACAATCTTTTAAATGACGGGTCTCTCTCTACAGGTGTATTGTAGGATTGGGTATCCATCCCAAACAACTAGCCTATTAGGTAAAGTGACTCAAGTCTTTTATAAATCCCTAAATCTCCTTCTATACTTTCAATGTGGAACTATTCGCAAGCCCACTAATCCCCTCCCCCATCTACATGGGAGATCTTCTGAGTCCAATGAGGTAGTCTGAGACCTGACTCTAATATCACTTGTTAGGACTTGAATATCCAGCTCAAAAGACTAACCTATTAGGTGGAGTGACCAAAATCGTTTAGAAATCCTTGGATCTACCATTTTTTTTTTTTTACATTTTAATGATCTCCATGGTAATCTATTTATCGACTAATTTTTTACATCATAGAATGACCTCTACCGAGTGACCTAACCCTATATAGCATTGGTTGAAGTTTATTGGTCATATATGCATTTGAATGTACCTGTTAGATAAGCGTGCGAATCAGTGTTGTAGCTTGGGGCAATGTTGTTAATAGGTGGAATATCAGCTGCATAATTTGCAGTGTAGTAATTTACTCCAATGAAATCAAATGATCCTTTCACCATATCGGACTCTCTTTTACTGAATGTTGGTAGCCGATCATTTACCCTTGATCTCATTGTTAATGGATATTCTCCTCTAGTTAAAGGATCCATATACCTGCAAAAACCATTAAATCATAAACACTAATTAACTTTAATAAAAATAAGACTTGAAACCTAAGCTTATCTCGTAAAGAGTCCAAACTCACCCAATTCAACACAAGCCCTAGATGGGAACCTCTGGTTGTGTTAGGTTTTATAATTTTTGGCTAGATTTTTTCCTTCATAGTGTGTGTAAATATATAATTTATGTAAATAAAAAGAAAAACTATAGTCTTCCATCACCCACCATCCAAACATGAAGTCAAGAGCCCGTTGAGCAGCATTGATGTCAGACATCGATCTAGAGATAGGTTCCATCCATGTGCAATCTAATGTGATTCCAATTAAGCCTTGTTGATGTGCCTGCAATCATGGTTCATCCCACTATTAATCATGAGAGATAATTATTACTCTTCTGATGGAATAGAATTAAGTTTCTTCAACAATAACATTCAATCAAAGGAAAGCCTCACCTTATAATTCTCCCTATACAGATTCACTGCAGTTGCATGGGCTAGTAGAAGATTGTGTGACACCTTATATGGTTCAGTTGCAGAATCTCCGGCACTGCACGTCCCCATGGAAGACGAGCACCAGCCTGGAGCATGTACACCGGATCCATAGCCATATGTACTGAAAGTATGTGGCTCATTTATGGTGACCCAATGCTTCACCCGATCGCCAAATTCTTCGAAACAAATGTTCGCGAAGTCTCTAAAATCATCACTGTAAATTAAAAAAAAAAAAAGTTTAGCTACGGTGAATTGTACCAATGTAGACGATAATGATCAAAGTCAATCTCGTTTAAATATATATATATATGAATAATGTGGTTATTGCACTTACACTATATTTGAACTTAGGAAGCCATCATATTCATCTTCAAGAGCTTGGGGAGTATCCCAATGGAAGAGTGTGACGAAGGGTTTTAAGCCTACAAACCATATAAAAGATAAATGAGTTACATATTTTAAATAAATTGTGACTAGATTTATGAGGACTGGTAGATGTTGTGAATCACAACCTTTTGATATGAGTTCATCGATTAGGCTGTTGTAGTGTTTGATAGCTTCTTTGTTGACCCCGCCCTTTAAATTTCCATCTAAATTTCAAGAAGTACAAAGACAGTACAATAATTAAATAATTTATTTGTTTAGATATAGCAAAATGTAAGTTATAAAAAAACAAATTGGGCCTCCACAATATCAAAATTAAAAATATATTGTTAACATCATCTTACTTGGTAATATTCTTGGCCAAGAGATGGAGAATCTATAGACATCTAGGCCCAAATCTTGAATAATGCTGACATCCTCGTGTAAGTTTTTTTATGAGTCATTAAGAACAAGATTATAAAAAATAATACTCCGTCCGTCCATTTTAGTTGTCTCATTTGAAACATTTATATTTTTTAAGAAACTCTATATATAAGGCTATCACTCCATGTGATCTTATCTATTTTCAACACACTTTATACTACTTAAATATAAATGAGACAACTATTTTGGGGTAATTCCAAAATCCATATAAGACAACTAATTTGGGACAGAGGGATTATATGAAGATGAACATACCTTATAACGATGGTATGAGTCTATTGCCATGTCTCCATTGCTGCCATCTGCTATCTTGTCTGCTTTCGCATCACATTGGTGAACATTTGATAGATATCACATAATTAGTTTGGTGACATAAAAACTTTGAAGCTACAAAAATAACACAGTTTGTTTGGTGATCCATAATCCAATTATATTTATATGGTTGTTAATCTTAGATATATTATAAGATGACATTTGATAATGAGAGAGAGTTTATTAATTATACGGGTACTTTAAAGAGAGAGAGAGACCTGGGTGTTGGTGAGTGAAAGTGTCCCAAATGGATGGGCCTTTCCCATCTTCTTTCCAAGCACCTTCAATCTGTATAGATCAATAAACAAACGTAAAAAAAACAATACTATTTTCTTTATTAATGTTAGAATGCACCCATTTCTTCTGATAAAATGAAACACAAACTGAGATAGTCAAGTACCTGATAAGCAGAAGTTGCAGAGCCAAAGATGAAATCCTTGGGAAAGTTGTTCTTCTTGAGTTGAAGTTGTGACCAGTGGCCACCTTCAGCCGCCGGAGCTTTTCGTTCTTTACTAGAGAATGTGGAACAATTCACTATCACAGGCAATTGAACTGCAAAAGCCATTTCCATTATCTGACAACAATAATGAGAGAAGGAGTGTTAAGATTTGATTTAAAGTTATTTATTTTTAATAAAAGTTGTTGCTTACAGTTAGGAGATTTGTTTGACCTAGTCTGTAGGAGGATTCCTAGTTTGTAGGAGTCATGGTTAGTTTGTTTAACCATGTTCATTGTTCATGCTTGGTAGTTCCATAAAATATGGGAAGTGACAATTATGTTGCTTGCAGTAGTAACTGTATTTTTCTCTTTTTAAGTTGTATTGTTTCATTGAGTTTAATGAAGGATGTTGAAGTATTTTTACTGAGCTATTTGTTCATTAGTTTTCCAACATCTGGTACCCGAGCCAGGTTAGGGCCTGATAAAAAAAAATCTCCAAACAGCAGCAGCTTTTGCCTCTTGCATCAGCAAGTATCCATGGTGACTGACAAGTCAACAGAGAACTTTATCCAGGCAGTCATACCTCACTTTGATGGTCACTATGACCATTGGAGCATGTTGATGGAGAACTTCCTAAGGTCCAAAGAATATTGGGATCTTGTGGAAACGGGATTTGATGTACCAGAAGAGGGAGCAACTCTGACACAGCAACAACAGAAGAAATTTGATGATCAGAGGTTGAAAGATATGAAGGTGAAAAACTATTTATTCCAGGCAATTGATCGTACTGTTTTGGAGGCCATTCTCCAAAAGGATATCTCCAAAAATATTTGGGAATCCATGAGGAAGAAGTACCAAGGCTCAACAAGAGTGAAGCGTGCACAGCTTCAAGCCATAAGGGCAGATTTTGAGACTATTCAAATGAAAAATGGAGAGTCAATTACTGTTTATTTTGGAAGAATTATGGGGATTGCAAACAAAATGCGAATCCATGGTGACAAGATTGAAGATGATGCTGTTGTTGAGAAGATCTTGAGATCTCTGACTTCAAAATTCGATTATGTTGTGTGCTCTATTGAAGAGTCCAATGACATTGATAAAATGTCAATTGATGAGCTGCAAAGCTCCTTGCTGGTCCATGAACAAAGACTGAATCGAGGCACCTCAGAAGAGCAAGTTTTGAAAGCTTCTACATTTGTTGAATTTTCAAGTTCAAGAGGAAGAGGTTGAGACAGAGGTAGAGGACTAGGAAGAAGTGGTCGAGGCAACAGAGATGGCAGCAGACAATACCAGAATCATAAGAGATATGATGACCATTCCCAGAATAGAGGAAGAGGACAATTCGACAAGTCCAAGATCGAATGCTTTAGGTGTGGAAACTATGGGCATTATCGCAATGAGTGCTACACAAAGATGCCAAAGGACAAAGAAAAAGGAGAGAAGTCGAACTTTACTGAGAAAAGGGAAGAAGAAACACTTTTGATGGCCTTTCATACCAATGAGGAACATGAGCTTGATATTTGGTATGTTGATACAGGTTGCAGCAATCATATGAGTGGTAGTAAGTCTTCTTTCTCATTTTTAAATGAAGAATTTCGTGCTATTGTTAAATTTGGAGATAATTCTACTGTAAATGTGATGGGAAAGGGTGATATTCAGATTAGGACTAAGAATGATTTTGTTGAAACAATGTCGAATGTCTTTTATGTTCCTGTTTTGAAGACTAACCCGTTGAGTGTTGGTCAATTACAAAACAAGGATTATATTTTAACAATTCAAAAAGGTACATGTGAGATATACGATCCAGTAAAAGGTTCTATTGCTGTTGTTCAAATGACACCAAACAAATTGTTTCCGCTAAAGATCAAGTCTGTCCAAGTTTGTTTAATGGCTAAGAAAGATGATCCATCGTGGCTTTGGCACTTTCGCTATGGTCACTTGAATTTCAATGGGTTGAGAACACTTCATCAAAAAGAAATGGTGACTGGCCTTCCTATGATTACACCTCCATCCAAAGTTTATGAAGACTGTGTTGTAGGCAAGCAACACCGAGATCAATTCCCAAAAGGAAAGGCTTGGAGAGCTCATAACCTACTGGATTTGGTGCACTCTGATATATGTGGTCCAATCAACCCAATCTCAAATGGTAAAAGGAAATACTTTGTTTCTTTTATTGATGACTTTAGTCGAAAGGCATGGGTATATTTTTTGCAGGAAAAATCAGAAGCTTTTAATGCATTTAAAAGTTTCAAGGCACTTGTTGAGAATGAAGCAAGAAGAAAGATTAAAATATTTCGAACAGATCCGGGTGGAGAGTACTGCTCAAAGGAGTTTGAAGCCTTTTGTGATGAACAAGGCATTAGAAGACAATTTACAGCTGCATATACACCTCAGCAGAATGGTGTATCCGAGAGGAAGAATAGAACCATCCTCAACATGGTTAGAAGCTTGCTGGTCAAAGGAAGAGTTCCAAAGAAGTTTTGGCCCGAAGAAATTTTGTGGTCAATACATGTTTTGAATAGATGTCCTACATTTTCTGTTAAAAACATGACGCCTGAGGAAGCCTGGAGTGGAAGGAAGCCATCAGTAGATCATTTTAAAGTATTTGGGTGCATAGCATATGCACACATTCCAGATGAAAAGAGGAAGAAGCTCGATGACAAGGGAGAAAAATGTGTCTTTCTTGGTGTTAGTGAACACTCAAAGGCCTATAAATTACTCAATCCAATTACTGAGAGGGTAGTTACCAGCCGTGATGTAGTGTTTGATGAGGAAAAGATGTGGGATTGGACTGGAAAAGGCAATGAACAGTAGCAAATTCCAGTTGATTTTGATGATGTAGAAAATAGGACTGAAGTGCAACAACAGTCCTTTGATGAACACTTGTCTAGTTCTTCAGCAATTTCACCAATAAATGAGCAGCCACCAGAAAACCAGCATCCAAGGAAGAAACCAGCCTAGATGAATGATTATGTAAGTGGAGATGAACTCTCTGATGATGATATTACTGCTCATTTTGCATTATTTACAGATTCGAATCCTATTTTGTTTGAGGAAGCAGTCAAGGATATAAAGTGGAAAAAGGCAATGGATGCTGAAATGAAATCTATTGAAAAGAACAATACATGGGAGCTGACTGATTTGCCTAAGGGGCAGAAAGCTATTGGAATAAAATGGATTTTTAAAACCAAATTGAATGAGAAAGGTGAGATTGACAAGCACAAGGCTCGTTTGGTGGCAAAAGGATACAAACAAGAGTATTGTGTTGATTACAAAGAGGTGTTTTCCCCAGTTGCACGACAAGACACAATTTGATTGGTAATCTCCTTATCTGCTCAAAACACTTGGCCTATTTTTCAATTAGATGTAAAATCTACATTTTTACATGGTGAATTGCAAGAACAAGTGTTTGTAGATCAACCTCCAGGTTATGTGCAGCGAGGCCATGAAGAGAAGGTTCTTAGATTGAAGAAGGCACTCTATGGGCTGAAACAAGCACCACAAGCTTGGTATAGCCGCATAGATACTTACTTTGTCAAACAAGGTTTCCAATAGTGCCCATATGAACATACATTGTATGTCAAGGTTAGTAATAAAGGTAAAATGCTCATCGTGTGTTTATATGTTGATGACCTGATTTACACTGGAAGTGACGTTGATATGTTTGATGATTTTAAGAAGTCTATGATGAATGAGTTTGATATGACTGATTTGGGACTGATGCACTATTTTCTTGGGATAGAAGTAGTACAATTAGCAGCTGGTAATTTTGTTTTTCAAAAGAAATATGTGAAGGATGTTCTTGAAAGGTTTCAGATGATAAATAGTAATCCAATTGGAACACCAACTGAAACTGGTTTGAAGTTGATAAGAGATCCTGATGGTAAGAGGATTGACAATACTTTTTTTAAGCAAATTGTTGGAAGTCTGATGTATTTGACTTTAACAAGTCCTGACATCATGTATGCTGTTAGTTTGATAAGCCGTCATATGGAAAATCCAACTAAGATGCACCTCAAGGCAGCTAAAAGAATTTTTCGATATTTGAAGGCCACATCTGATTATGGTATTCTTTATCAAAGGGGTAAAAAAAAAGTTTCGTTGGCTTCACTGACAGTGATTATGCAGGTGATATTGATGATCGAAAAAGCACGTCTGGTAATGTGTTCTTGAAGAGTTCAGATGTTGTTTCGTGGTCATCAAAGAAGCAGCAAATTGTGACACTTTCGACAACTGAAGCTGAGTTTGTAGCTGCAGCTTCATGCTCCTGTCAAGTCATTTGGTTGAGAAGAATGCTTGAAGTTCTTGATCATAAGCAGCAAGGTCCAACAACAATATTCTATGACAATGTTTCTACCAGGGATTTAAAAATCGGCCGGGCCGATAAATCGGCCAATATTTTTCTCTCTCCTCCGATATCGGTATATTTCTCTCTCCTCCGATATCAGAACCGTGAAAAAACCGCAAAAAACCGCAAAAAACCCGTGAAACCTTGAACCGTTGAAAACCGTGAAAAACAGTGAAAACCGCAAAAAATCGTAAAAAACCGCAAAAAACCGTGAAACCCGTGAAACCCTGAACCGTTGAAAACCGTGAATAACCGTAAAAAACCATGAAAACCCGTGTAAAAACCGTGAAAAACCGTATCGGTGTTTTTAAAAAAAAATTAAAAAAAATAATTAAATACCGATATTTATGAATATCGGCCGATATTGTGGCCAATATTTTGGACCGAATATCGGCCATATCGGCCGATATTCGGTATGTACGGCCGATACTTATCGTATCGGCCGATATTACTCGGTTTAAAAAAATCGATATATATATCGGCCTATACGATATGTATCAGCCGATATTTGAACCTTTGGTTTCTACCATAAAGCTTTCCTTTGGTTTCTACAATAAAGCTTTCAAGGAATCCAGTTATGCATGAGAGAAGCAAACATATTGATGTTTGTTATCATTTATTACGTGATCTTTGCAAAGATGATGTGATTGAGTTAGAGTTTTGCAAGAGTGAAGATCAAGCTGCTGATATTCTGGCTAAACCTCTCAAACAACCAGTATTCGTAAAGCTCAGAGGCATACTTGGAGTCTGCTCTTTACAGAATGTTGTTCAAGGGAGGGTGCTTACACATGAAGATGAAATTTGAATCTTAAATTGTTTTCTACAGAAATCAGTTTAAGGGAGGGTGTTAAGATTTGATTTAAGTTATTTATTTTTAATAAAAGTTGTTGCTTACAGTTAGGAGATTTGTTTGACCTAGTCTGTAGGAGGATTCCTAGTTTGTAGGAGTCATGGTTAGTTTGTTTAACCATGTTCATTGTTCATGCTTGGTAGTTCCATAAAATATGGGAAGTGACAATCATGTTGCTTGCAGCAGTAACTGTATTTTTCTCTTTTTAAGTTATATTGTTTCATTGAGTTTAATGAAAGATGTTAAAGTATTTTTACTGAGCTATTTGTTCATTAGTTTTCCAATAAGGAGAAGAAGAATATAAAAGATTCTTGAGTTGTTCTTTTGTTTAGAGAGCTCTGCCTCTCCACCTTCCTTTATATAGATTTTGCACTCACATAGGACAAAATAACCTTCATTTCTTTGTTGTGGTCTTTCTATCTATATGCAGTTGAAAATTCTATTTGATAATTTTCATAAGAAAATTGTATGTTCTCTACTAAGTTGGCATGGATCATTAAGAATAGTTTGGCTGAATGGATCAGCCGGCGACATTGAACTAATTGGAATATATTTTCTAGTCTTCGGTCTTTCCATGGAAAACTACAAGTTCAAAATATTTGAAGAGTAAAACGAAAAATGTTAGTTGACAACTTAAGGGCTGCTATTATTGATAACGGATTAAAGCTGACATAACATCATCGTATGGGAGAGGAGAATCCACAATTTTACTTTGAAAAGTATCATTTTCAAGGAAAAATGGAGGCTTCCAAACAAAGGCAAGCCAAGTTCGTATTAGTCTCCAAGTCTGGCGGAAAATGGCGGCTGTAACGGCAATCATTGGCTGAATAGTATGTCCCATTTGAAGATCATTTACCATTAAGATTAAGCTCCTTTCAAGCTTTTAACCACTAGATTTAATACATAAGTTTGACGGTAAATGATATATATATATATATATATATATATATATATATATATATATATATATGATCAAGATGTTTAGGTATATTAGAGTATTCAACTAATATTTGGAGTACGTGCAAGTTTTCTTATCTGCACATTGAATAATTCTATAGAGAGTAATCTTTTAAAGTAGAGTAAGAATTGAAGTCAGAACTCCAACTTCTTAAATCGGGTTTTTACCCGTGTAAAAGATAAAAATGAACTAAAATAATTTAATATTATTTTTGAGAAAATCTCTTTTCAGATAGAAGATTAGCCATATACACCTCTTGTCCTGTTTGTACAATGTTCCAAAATATTTTAGTGGTATTCCCTCAACGGAGAGATCTAAATGCTTACATATGAAAATGATTATTGTTCGTGCTTTTGAAACCAGAATAAGAAAATGCTGGGTAGGGAAAAGCGAATAGATGTTTTTAATTTTATCTAAATAAATTAAAAGATAAGTCTAAAATATTAGAAAATTATGACGTAATAATAATTTTTAGGTAAAATTCACCCTTAAAAATTAGCAGTTGAGAGAAGGGTGTCTCAAGAATTATATGGAATCATTGGTTTTTCGAATTAATCGATGTGAGAGTTTTGTCATTTCACACCCGCCCTCACATGATCCTATGGCCACATGTAGAAACTTCAAACCAGCACTCATGTGCACTAGGCATGTAGAACCTGATTTGATACCATATTAAAAACCATAACTTGATATTATTTTTTACGTAGAACTCATTCTCAAAAGTTTATCATTGAAAGAAGGCGATTCAAGTGTTATATAGAGTTATTAATTTTCAAATTAACCAATGACTTTTTGTCATTTCACAAAGGTGTAATAATAAAAAATATAACAAAATCCAATTTATGGCGAGATGATGTCCACCTTAGTAAAAATTGTTGACATGAGTTGTCAATTAGGAATCAATTACCGTAATTGTAGGGATTACAATTACCTATTGTATAGCCTAGATTATTGCATAACTTACTAGAATTCCCTATAATAGCTCACTTGTATTTGCTATATAAATGACACATTGTACAGGATTATTTGTGGTGAAATATACAGAATTTATTTTTTGACAAAAACACCACAGTCCAAAGTCAATTCTTTAGAGAGAACCATTCTTCTTTCTGCATTGAAGATTTAACCTTGTTTATGGTTGGTCGGCTCTATTGACCATTTAAATTGGAAAGCAAAATTTGAATTGAGACTGGGCCTTGAAAGCAAACAAAAATTGAATATACTAACCTAATTTCTAGTGTTGATGAGATTTTCTAATTTATGAGTTTGTGACTATTGTTAAAAGTCTGGAAAAAAAATTTTGGATGACCTCAATTTGAATTATCTCAACTCTACAAAGTTCTGAATCAAGTGAGTAAAATTCATCTGAATTTCTCGTTTTAATAAAAAATTAAATTGAGTTTAAGCTTTGCATATTCAAACTATGATTATGAACAATTAATATAATCAAACAAGTATTCCAAAGCATCCCAAACTCTCTCTCTCTCTCTTGCAGCTATGGTAGAAATGTCTTTTGGGTGTGTTGGACCAAATTGAATCTTTTGATTGACAACATCTGATCCTCCATAGTATGAGAGCCCTCTCAAATAAAAAGTAAGGAAAAAGAAAGAACAATTTTTTATAATTTCAATAAATAAAACAACCTAAAAGTCATTAGTATATTTGGAAAGAAAAATTAAGCTCTGAATTTTTTGTAAGTTATTTGGAAAGAGAATTAGTACAAGTGAATGTGATTTAAAATATACTCACTCCGTCCTATTTTAGTTGTCTCAATTGAAAGATTTGTATTTTTTAAGAAACTCTCCATATAAGACTAGCACTTTATGTGATCTTATCCATTTTCAACACACTTTACTACTCTAATATAAATAAGACAACTATTTTGGAACAATTCCAAAATCCATATAAGACAGTTAATTTGGGACAGAGGGAGTACTATTTTTAAATTCGTGTCTGACATTGTTGAGAATCTGAACTCATTTTGTAGATATTTCAATGAATATCTATACTAAGACCCAAACTATCATTAAGATGGTATTATTTATGTAAATATGAAAGAAGATAGAAAGGAAGTGAATGAAAAATTAACAATGAATTGAGGTCCATTTCTGACCCAAACAGAAACTTATCATTGTAATTTTATTCAATCGTAATTTGATCCTATTACATGAGTTGAACTTAATCCAACAGTGGATGTATATTAAAATGAATTCAAACTAGACACATGATTCAATTCAATTCAAGAGGTGACAATTTATGAACCAAAAATATATATTGTATGCATAGGCTCAACAAAAAATTAATCACATAGTTTGCAATGAAGTTGTTCACAAAAGATAATTTATCCGCCAACAATTGTGAAGTGGTACCCTTCTTCAACATTTGTTCAATTTTAGCAACTAACCATCTTTTTTGGGTGTTTGTGAGTAAGAACTTTCTACATTGTCAATGCAAAAGTGAATTAGATACATATGATAAGCGATAACTGGTATCACTGTAAATTGTCTAGTAATGCACCACTTGGACTAGAAAGAGAAGATAAAAGTTAGTACATGGGAAATTGTCATATGCCAATAGGAAATATAAGATATAAGAATTCAAATAGTGAATTTTGCAATTTATGGGCATAAGTTGATATTTCTTAAAAGTTAGAATTTTTAATAATTATTTTATCATAATTTTAGAAGTTTTATTTGTAAACTAATTAATTTAAATTCATTTAGGATTAATTTAGTAATTTTTAGAATTGAATGTAAGTGGTAAAATTATTTATTAGATTTTTTATACTTTAAAAAACACAATTATAAAGCTCATTAAGAAAAGCCCATGAAGAAACCTACATGTGTGAAATCTATTTTCATCATCTCAAGATACATATGAGGAAATTGAAAATTACAAGTCACTATGAGAGGATTTTCGAATTTACCAAGTGGATTAAGGAAAAAAAAAAACAAAACAAAATAAGAAGTGAAGAAAAAGAAGGAAGGTTTGACACAACTTCAATATTTTGGCCATAACATTCCACTCCGATATCCGATTATTTTGATTCTTTTTGGTTTAGAAAGAAGACTTCAAGGCTACAACTTTATACTTATGAAATTTTGTGATTCAGAAGTTAACTGAGTCAAAACTGAGCTGTAAGGTGGTACATGTGTAAAAACCAGGATTTTCCACCTACTTTTTTTGCACGAATTTTACTATTTTTTTAATCTCCTTGCCTCCTTTAAGTCATTCCATGTTTAGCACAAACCATATCAGTTTTCCAAGTGTCCCTTGTTTTATTTAAATATTTAAATCCAAGACATTCACTCCACCTCCTTTCATCTATAAATATTATCCCTCTCCTATTGAGAAAATTGAATTTGGGCAGAGAATTTCAAAGTTGGTTAGGCTTTGGAGAGGGATTGAAAAGAAGAAGAGAAGACTTTGCCAATTTTTATTTTCACATTGGGTTCTTGAGGTTGGTGATTTTAATTTTCCATTGTATTTTCTTGTCTTTAGAAATTTCAAAATTCCAATTGTATTATAATATTTATTCCAATGCTTTAATCAATAAGAGAATGTGAGAATTAGAATTATGGTTTTCCAATTGTTCTTTAATGTGTAATGAAAATTTCAATTTTATTTCCATTCTTTTAATGATTTTATGTTGTTTATTTTTCTAAGAAATTCAAGAAAAGTGAGATAATTTTAGGATCGGTAGAACTTGATTTTTCCATTCTAAGACTCTTTTTAAGAGAGATTATTTTAGATTTAGAATTATAAGTATAAATTTTACCTAAGCGTAAGGCCGGAATTGAATTTTCTTAGTTAAATGTATTTCATAGATTTCATATTTAGAATTTTAATAAATGAGAGATTTGAATGCGTGTTAAATATTTTACGTGAGCTCCATGTTCTAGGCCGTTATTTTATTGTTAAAATATGGATAGCAATGCCTCCTTGAGTCTATAATCCAAGTCCACTGTAAATATGTATATATGTTATTTTCAATTTTTATTTTTGCTTATAAAATTCAAACTCTTGAAAAATTGTGGAACTAGGATGGAACTAATTTAATTGCATATTAATTCTGTGTTCTAAATTAGATTAAGATTATTTAATATTTTAGGTTAATTCCACCATCTTAATTAAATTAGATTAAATTTTATATTTTCCATGAAGATTAGATTTCTTTAATGGATAATTTCTATTTTTAGATGTGATTTATATTTTTAGACTTTGTTTTCTATTATTAGAAAGTTTCTAAATTAAAATTAAATTTCCTAGATTAGAGAATCAATTCCATATTTAAGATTTATTTTTATGATTTTCTAAATGTTTTAAACTACATAATTCAATAGTGTATTTTTCACAGATATATTTTCCTAAGTTCCGATGGCTTCGACCTCGCACTCTAACTGTTATACTATGAATGGTTCGTACGCTTGCGAGATATAAATTTAAAATTTGCATAACAGTTGGCTTGGGTCGTGTCAGGTTAAATTATAAATTCCTCAACCCGATCTGACCCAAATTGCATGCACGTTTTTGTCTTCTCAACCCGACCCGACCCGCTAACCCGATCCACCTGATTTTTCAGGTCCGGTCACGCGGGTTGGGTCAAAACTCGACCTGAGTTTCACCCCTACATTTTCATAATATTAAAAATACAATTTCTAATTTCCCAAAAGCTATGGTGTTGTAGTTAGAGAAAAATTGAAAAAATTATTTATATGTATTTATAAAATGCTACATATAAAAATAATAACATGTGTTAAAATTATGGTATAAAAAAATAATTTGAATTTTGTATCATAATAAGTCAAAATCACCATGCATCTTTATTGGGTGCCCGTGTCTTACTAAATACCATATATTGGTAGTTTGGCAATTAAATTTGGGTGATGATTTAGATACCGAGAATTTAATACAGGGAACACTGTGTTTTAATATTTTTTCAATTTTACCCCTTCACATACTCCATCGTTCTCTTCTCCATTTTTCCTTCGACTCTCTTCCCTCTTCCGTTCCTCTCTTCCAGCGACAAAATACACCCCAATGGAGTATTTTCCTTTCCTTTCCTAACGACGAAATTCAGCCCCTCTTCTCAAGCATTTGCGTCTTCCCTCTTCCCTTTCTCTTTCCCTCTCTTCTCAAGCATTTTGTCGGCCACGCTTTCTACTTCGATCGGAGTTTCCTCATTGTGATTTAGGGTGGAAATGCAGAAAAATTAATCTGTTTGCAGATTGCAGATTCCATTTCATGGTAGCTTTTTTTTTCTTACTCCATACACAAAAGCACTGCAGCTACATATAATCTGCTTGTTTTAGTTATTTGTTTACTTCTTCCACTTATGCACATAAGCTGTTTGATGTCAGGTCCCCCATGAAAGGGCAGCTTTTAGCCCGAAATTTGTATTGAGAACATATCCAGGCATGTTCTGCTTGTTTACTTGAATTACCCTTTTTGTTTTTTTAGCTTTTGTTGTTACTTCCTAACTTCTTTATTGGAAAAAAAAAAATCTTTAAGTTTGGTCTGAAAATGTAATCTGGGTGTGTATTGTGGCTTTGATGAGTTGGCTCTTGAAGTGAAACATGTTTTCGGTTTGTATTGATTGTTTTGTTTCTCTTGTAGGCTTCAACAATGGACTTAAGGGATTTCCTCGCTAGATTGGGTGTTAACCATGGTTCTAGCTGTTTGTTTTGCCATTCCAATCATGAATCACACTTACACCTGTGACAATGCCAATACAGTCTTAATACTTTGAAGCTTGTTATTGGAAAATTTAATTTCTAGGCTCAATGAGCAATTAACACAGGTTGTGCTTCTTCATCTCCTCGGACATAAGGGATTGTATGTATTTTCTGCTTTCTAATGATAGTTTGAGGAAAGTCACCAGTGAATCTTCTGCCAAGTGAAATCTCCCTCCGGATTTGCAATTCTTGATCATTGGCAGGTCATGTGTCTACAATACCCAGTACCTTGGGGCAGCTTATGATAATTCTTGTTCAGGCTTTGACTGCTTGGCCCGGGTTGTGGGCTTGTAAGTTCTCCTTTTCTTCTTTTTTTTTTTTTTCCTTTTTTTTATTTTGTAGGATTCTTTATCTTGTGATTTGCTCTGGCTTTTTGGGTCAGATGCTGATCCTGGCCTGGGACGTGGGCAAACCACTTGTATTATTTTGTTTTGGGATGTTTTCCCTTCTTTTTGAATGATATTTGCCCATTAATTGTTCAAAAAAATATTGAGATTTTATGTGTGTGGAGATAATGGTTACAATCTCTGAATGCATAATGTGTTATATGTAACATACTGCAACCAGATACATTTCCTTAGGGTCTACTTCTCTAGATATCTTAATTGCATTAGAGGTAGCAAGGTCTTGATTGCCACATTGAGCACAATGAATATGTAACTCACCAACAACCACTTTTATAAGTCCAGGAAGATCAATCAATGTCAAGTTTACGACTGCAAAGGTTTGGATTTTCAAACCATCAGCCAAACAGAAATGAACACTAAAAAGATGACAATACTTGACAACTAAATTTTGATAGTGTCCCAGTTCCTGTTCTGTCATCTTTTTGTACTCCATTCGAGAGGATTTTTTGGAACAGTCTCAAATACATATACTCTTCATGCCAATTAAAAATATCCTTGGGCATAAAAGTGAACTTCTCAACTTCAAATTTATCAGCATCTTACTTATTATCATCCATTCTAAAAGTAGTTCTTACACGAACAGAAGTCAGAAATGAGTATCTTATATTGTTCTCCAACAATGGGAAGGATGAATACCATGGATGAAACACAGAGGAGTCTATGTGAGGAGCATAAGTGTGACATTCAATGCTAGTCTCTAATTCTGTGATATGATTAGCATCACACTCCGGTGCATTGAGAGAGTCACTGCAGTTGATATCATTGATGTGTCCTTATCAATGAAAAACTCAAAGTTCTTAATCTAGGCCAATAACTCCAAAGCTGAACCCATACTTCCACATATAACAACATTTTCAACTGTTCCAATATCAAAACTCTTAGAACGAGTCAGCACTACGTTCAGACGGCCAGGTAAAGGTCTATTCTCAAGTGGAATGCTTTCCCATGTTTTCCTTCCCATTATCACTGCATTCTTTTTCACAGGCATCAATCATGAGTTTCTTTTTAAAAAAAAAATGTTGGTCACTTAATGGGCACATTATGCAAGCTTCCTTTTTATGTCCATAACACTTATTTATGGATGAGTATATCATTTAAACTCCTGTTTCAAAGTATAAAACCAAACTGCAAGCCTTTTTTATCTAGATTTAAAAGAAACATTTTAAGGCTATGATCTTCGTAGGACACTATATCAAATACACGTATGCAATGTGATTTGTTACATAACAATGAAACAAGGGGAAAATAAGAACCAAGTTTTTTACAAAAAAAAAAATTTTAAAAATTAAAACAAAACTGAGAAAGTCAAAAAAGGAGATGACAATAACATTATGGAAAAAAGAAAAGAGATATTGAATCACATAGAAAAGCAAGATTATATCTTTCATAGAACTGCAATAGTGTTCAAATATCCAAAATGGAAGATCCAAGTAGAGAGGGTCTTTGTCCATCCCAAGCACAAAATCTACTGCAACGTGTCCATGGAAGAAGCGAAGAATCTAATGAGCCAGAACCAGTTTTGAAAGAAGAGAGGTAGTGAAAGAGGAAGAGCCAGTTTTGAAAGAAGAGAGGTAGTTAATATCATTGAAATGAGCTTTTTCGCTTGCCCAGAAAGAACATGTGTGCATCTTTTGTCCACCATATATAGAATGCCTGCCAACTGTAATTCAGAACAGAGAAACAATAAGGTCTAAATCAAGTATTCAAAGCAAAGAGTTGTAACAACCATACTCTGTATGAGAATGTCAAAATCCATAAAAGGAAGAAGTATACTGTATGTTTACTAATTCATCTATATCTATAACATTACATCTTTCTTTATTTTTCCTTTCTTTACAATTATCACCAGAAGTCCTGCATAACATATTAAAAAATCATATTAGAACATATGAAAATTATATAAATCTCATAATGCATATCTCTATCAATTGAGTCAAGAAATTACTTAGTTCAATTGAGAAGAGTTAGATGTTGATTCTTCATAGAAGTCACAAGATAAATCTGTCTGTGAAAAGGAATAAATGTTAATCTTTATCAAGTTATTTTATAAAAAGAAAAAATATGAATAATTATGATCTAATAATCACTTACTTGAGCTAATTGAGAGATACTACTGTTTGTGATTCATGACAGTCATCTATACTCTCCAATGCAAGTGCAGTAACTTAATTTGAACAAGTTTTACTATTATGACCAACATTTTTACATATCTTACATCTTCTTGCATTCTCCACAATTTCAAATGCAGAAGGATCTCGTCTTGTTGAATTCTTGGACTTTGAGGACCTTAGGATGACGTCCTTTTGAATGTTAAATAATAGGCTCATGATTGAAAGGCATCGTATTGTTGGCAAACTTATGAAGTACATCTTGGAAAGATTCTTGATGGAATGAAGAGCACTTTACATAATTCTTTTTTACATCATCAAACAAGATATCTAAATGATCAACATCCCAATTTTGTTGAATATCCAATTTGTTCAATAATTGGCTATCGATTCTCCATTGTGAATGGATCTTATCTAAAGAGATGTTTACAACTGAGCAAAAATATTTTTGTTGATATGCCAAATGCACAAAATACGAACAGAATCAGAGAATATCAAATCAATCTCCTTCTTTAAGGCAAATCTCTATCAGTCACAATAACTGGCTTAGGATCAACACCTAAAATATTTCTGAACATTCGCAAGGCCCATACGTAATCTTCAAATTTCTCATTTCTTATAAAAGCAAAACATGAGAAGAAATTAGAATTGAAGCTTGTCACACCAATGATATTAAGCAATAACATATGATATTTGTTGGTCTTGTACGTACAATTCATCAGAAAAACATTACTATAGCTTTTAGTAAGTTTAGTTGACAATGGATGTGCAAAGAAAAGATGTGACAAATGACCTTCATTGTCATAGTCAAGCCAGTAACGAAAACCACCTTTTACAAGATATTCTAATAAAACTTCAATTGGGGTACGACCTCTTAATTGCTCTTTCCGAAGCTTTTGCATCATATTGTACAAATCCCTTGTTGTTGCTTCAAGGTTTAGATTTTCCTTCTTAAGCGTCGTCAAAATTTGACGAGGTAGAATGTTGCTACTTTGCATTTTTTTGATTTTTTTCTCCTCTTCCTCTGAAAAATGTCGTGCACTTGGATGACCTACTATTACATTTTCCCTTTCATGATTGTGTTCCAAATTTTTTATAGTCAACTTCCATGACTCATCATCATTTTGTTTCCCTCTCACTTCAAATGGGCAATTCACAAGTGAGATGATGTATTCTTTTTCCATTCATCATCTTTTATATTATGCGTGTTGCGATATGTGCCTCCTCAGTCGCAATCAAGAATTACCAATTTGTCTCTAATAGATGACCTTTTAATGCTAGTTGCAAATCCATGTGCAATAGTAAACTTTTTAATATGTTTTACAAGTTCCTCTCTACTTGGAAAACACTTCTCAACAAGCTTATTTTCATTTTGAAACTCGTTCCCAAGTATCTCATCACATATATATATATATATACATATGTATATACATATATATGTATATACATATGTATATATATATATATATATATATATATATATATGTATATATATATATATATATATATATATGTATATATATATATATGTATATGTTTGCTCCCTATCATTCTCAACTAACTCCACGTCATTTGACCATTCATAAATTGCGGATGGACTTGCCTCGCTAGAATCCATAGGCTTGATTTCATAAAAATAAAGTGAGATTATTGATAAGAGACTTAAAGTTTTGATTTGACATATTTTGATACAAGAGACTAATTTCTGTATTTTTTTTATACATGCATTATACATTTGAGACTGTTAAATCAAAATTAAGAAAAAAAATTCTACTGACCAAATTTTTTATCGAAGTCTCTGATCGCCAAAATTATTTCATAAATTCAACTACTCAAATTGTGGAAATAATTACTTCTATAAAAATGAGAACGAGGATGCAAGTTGTCTCTTGTCTTAATTTTGTATAATAATTACTTGAAGCTGAACAATAATATCCTTTACTATTTTTTTCTCTCTCTAAAGAAATTGTTCATTTGATTCTAATATTCCAAGAAATTGAGGCGGGCTAGGGACAAACCAGTTTTTGGACCGTGTAGGCCTTACAATCACCAATGATTTCTCTTTCTGTGGTTTGATTTAAAAATCATTTTTTCCTTTTTCTTTTAAAGGAAAGTCCAAACACCATTATTAAATCAAGATGAAAGACTATAAAATTTATTCCTATTATCCTTACCTTGGAGGATGAGCCATTTGAGAGAGTGGAGAGCGTCAATGGAGAGACTCGAAAGTGGAGAGAGTGGTTGTTGTTATGGAAATGTCAATCGAAATGGAGAGCGTCAAATCGAGGAAATGGAGAGACTCGAAAATGAAGAGAGTACATGCCACAATGGAAATGCCAATCGAAATAAAAAACGTCGTCTGACGTTCTTGGAAAAGAGTCCGTTGGGGCTATATTTTGTGGTTGGAAAACAGAAGGAAGAGAGTCAAGAAAATTGGGAAAAAAAAGGAACGGAAGAGGGAAGAGAGTCGAAGGAAAAATGGAAAAGAGAACTGATGGAGTCATTAATATAATGGGGTATCCACTTATTTTGTAAAAATATGGTTGGATATTAATTAAATATCATTAATATTAGACGTTGGCCTACTTACAAGGGTTACCTACAATAAATTAGGTCACATGGCTTACCAAGTGCATTCACAGTATTACAAAATAAAATTTATATAAAATATATCTTAATGTTGTCCATACATAGAGTGAACTATCTCAAATTCAAGAAAAAAAAATTATCAAACGTTTATTAAAAGTTAATATTGTGATTACTTTATTTATTTGATTGAAAGTCTTGAGTTTAGTTACAAAATTTGGTCAAAAGAATTTTTTATCTCTACTAAATAAAAATATTTAGGACAAAATTTCCACAATATTATCTAATATTTCTTAATTTCTTAAGCATTGATGATATTTTGGAAATATATATATTCATTAAAATTTAGAAAAAAAATCAATCAAATTTTAAATTTGTCAAAATTTGTAATTGAAGACTCTTAACATGATTATAACCACTCTTTACATGAGCTCACATTCCTTTTTTATAAATGAGTGATTGAGTTGCTATTTTTGTTGAATTTTGGTCCACACTTACCATCGAAAGCTTTGATAAGGCACATTATTGCAATTGCTAAAATTGTGAATTGCAGTGATATGAATGTTAAATAGAAAAGTACCCTTAAAACAAATTTTCAATATAAAATCCTTAAAATATAAAATTATATATTCTCTCTTATTAAAACTATTACAGATTTCCTCTTATATATTTATCTCTATTTTATCATTTATTTTATTATATACATTTGTAGTAAGAGAAATGATCCTAATTTATCATTTTAACAAAGAAAACGTGATACTGTTTTTTTTAATAATATAAGTATTCTCATTCAACATTTCGTGACATGCACCCAATATTATCAGTGTTCGTCTAATAATTGTAACATTTATTACCCAATTGTATATGGCACATTGTAAAAAGGTTGTAAGAAAAATAAAGTGGAGGGCAATAAATGGGTTAAAGACATGTTAATATATATATATATATACATATATATATTTAATCAAACTTGAATCTATATCCAAGACTTTTTATTTTATTTCTTTTATTTTTATGAGCTAGCTTCGATATTTATTGTTGGAGTTTTATGACAAACTAGGATCTCGATTCTTGCATCTTACATTTTTTTTTTTTTTTAATTTGGATCAATTTTAAAAAAATAAATATTTTAAAATATCTTGGGTCAAATGAAGTCTAATTTTAAAAATTTGTGTTAGAATGAGCGTTGACCCTATTTGCAACTCTTTATTTGTTAAACAAAATATAACATCCACGAATGAATGATACAATTACGAAATAATAGTAAATAATTTTAAAAGGCCGGCCATATAGACACCCGACTTATCTTTTTCTACACACCCGATTTTCATTTTTGGGTGGTAAATTATCATTTTGCCCTTCCATTTTTTTGGTCCTAGCGAACAGACACCTTGTTTGTAAAAATCGGTTGACAAACTGAGCTCTTTTGAAAATCTCTCTCCACAAAATGGAATCAGTTCGACGAAAAAAAGACGGAAGGGCAAAATGGTAATTTCACCTGAATTTTTTTTTTTTTTTTTACAATTGTGTGTGTAGAGAACGAAAAGTTGGGTGTCTATGTGGTTTGGCCTTCCAAAAATTAAAAAGAAGAAGAGGAAGACCTTAAGAAACCCTAAAAACAAAATTATTAGCACAACAATAAAGAAAAACTAAGAAAGAAATAAATCCTACAAAACAAAGAAAATAAAGAAATTGGCAGCGATAGAGGCAGATGGCAGAGAAAGTTCTCTGATCACTCTGATCGCAGTTATAGCAGTTATCACAGATAGAGCAGTTATAGTAGTTATTTATGGCTCTGATTGGAGACAACTCGACAAGTATGATAGCGGTGAGAGAGGTATGAGTAGGAGACAGTTGTGAATGAAGAAGGGCACTTTCACTGTCTTTATATGCATTTGCTAAGGCGTTTGTCACGTAGGAGACTCCCATCCAGAGGTAAAGATTTTGGTAGATACGAAATATATGGGCCGATATATATCGGTTTTTAAACATTGTATTATATCAGCTGATACATATTGTATCAGCCGTACACACTATTTCTCGGCCTATATATCGGCGATATATAGCGGGGTCCAATATCGGCCGATATGATTATTAATATCAGTCTTTTTTAAAAAAAAAATTCAAAATGGTGGTGGGCCCGGGTCGATATCTTCGCCGATAACATCTGATATTTACGTTTTCAATTTTTTTTTAAAAAAAATCCAGCTTCTTTTTGGGTTATTTATTTATTTTTAATTCATATAAAATAAAATAATAAAAAAATACTGATATTTAAAAAAGAAAGCAAAAGAGGAGAGAGAAACTTATCGGTCGAGATATTGGCCGATATGCATCTCTCTCCCAGTTGAATCTGGCTCTGATACCAAACTTACATCCAGGAGCCTTTCTTAAATAGATGAGACATTCGAGCCACCAACACTCACATGACTGACATAAAGTAAAAGTAGTGGATGAAGAGCCACCGACACTTACATGACTGACATAAAGTAAAAGCTGAAGAGACTGAAGGGAAGCTGATGTCACTGATGACGTCCTGCAAGAACTGAAGGGCAGCTTATGTCACTGATTGTTTTGCAGAATTATTCACTGCCATCGCTGTAAAAACCACTATCGGCATTTGGATCTTGAGCATCCTGAAAATGGTCCCACAACGGTTGGATAACCAATTCGTCCCAATGAGTTGTTACAAACTCATCAAGTCCTCTGAGTTCAAGGGTAGGATCACAGTCAACAAATGGTTCAGTAAAAATACAGGAGGAAGATCATCAGGGACAATGTGATTAAGAGCAGTTATATTCTCTTTAAAATTTGGAATTCATTTTGGTAGAATCTGGGATTTTCAATAAGATTAATAGCACTCCAGCATTGAATGTTAATCACTTGTTCTTCAGGAAGATATGGAATGTAAAAATTGTCTCCTTCAAGGGATCCCTCTGTGATAAAATCCCTAGGTCGATGAAGATGAATGTGAATAAATCGCGTTCGCTGCTGATGAGGGGGAACTTAGAGAAGACTATGCCACCAATCAAGAGGATGAAACCACTCAAGGATTTTTAGTAAGGTAGAGGCATGATCAGGAAGTTGGTGCCGAAATCTCATTTGAAAAAGATAGGCAGTAGAGTTACAGAGATAAAAAACAATAGCAATGCAGAACTACTCAAGGATATACCATAAGAAACATAAGACTTCCTTGGGAATATGGTAAAGGTTTCAAAATCCAAAAGGAGTAAGATAAGGGTATTTGGGATGTGGTAATTGCCAAAAAACAGGAGAATTTTGTGAAGATGGATTTCAAGGAATGTTTTGGCATTAAACGAGCTTCTGGAGGGGAAAGTTGGAGTAGCCAGGTACTCCTGGAGTTCAGGAGGAAAATCTTGAGGTTCAATAGGACAGAGGGTGGAAATTGGATATGGAATTTGGATAGAGACAGGGACCTTGGTGTTGTTTGAGGCGGGAAAGGAAATTAGCTAGAATGTTATCTTTTCCTTTGATCTTTTTTACTGTAAACTTCCACTGATCAAACTTATTTGTCCATCTGAGAAGTTGAGAATTTGGGATAGACTTTTGTTTGAATCTCAACATCTTAGGAAATGCACTCATATCCATTTCAATGACAAAATTACATCCTGTGAGAAGAAACTGGAACTTTTGGATGGGAAGTTTGACTATCAGAATTTCTTTGTAGGTACTATGGTAGTGTTGTTCAGAGGGTTTAAAACTACCACTCTTGTATCCGCAAAGATGTATTTATGAATATGGAGTTTCATAGAACAGGGCTGCTCCCCAAGCATAATCACTGGCATCCGCTTGTAAAATCTTTTTATGTTGAGGCTGGCGAAGAGATAGTGGAGGAAATTGTGGCACAATTTGCTTCAGAGCTTTAATAACATGAGTGTGACTGTCATTCCATATGGGAGGCTTCTTTTTTAGTAGAGCAGAAAGAGTGGATCGATACTTTGCAAGATGAGGAATAAACTCAGAGACATATTTGATGATTCCCAAGAATTGTTGAATCTGTTTGACTGTGAGCTTTTCATCTGGAAAATTGACCAATTGTTTGGCAACATGAGGTAAAGGAATATATTGTCCATTTTCAATTGTCATTCCTAAGAAGTTAATGCTGCGCTTGCCAATGACCATCTTCTTTTCAGAAAACATGATACCATATTCTTGACAGAGATCAAAGAATTGGTTGAAGGTGTGAAGATTCATCCTGAGAAAATAAAAGAATATCATCAATATAAATAAGAGCATTTTTAAGCGGAGGTCGAAATATCCTTAGCATGGTCTTCTGAAAAAGGGAAGGAGCTGTCTTGAGACCAAAGGCATGATTGTCCACTGGTAATGGCCAGTTGGAATAGTGTAGTCTTGGGTCTATCAAGGGGATCAATTCCCAATTGCCAGAATCCAGCTTTAAGATCAAACTTGGAGAAGATCTTTGCTCTGGCCAGCTGTTCAAAGAGACCAATCCTCTATGGCAAGGGAAACTTGTCATCAGCCAGAAACTTATTAAGGGGCTGATAATTGATGACTAAGGCGCATTTTTCCTCTGACTTGTTCAGAATGTTTGTTTATATAAAAGGCCTCACAAGACCATTGTGAGGATGTTTCTTCGATGAGCTATTGAGCCAAAAGGTCAGAGATTTCTTTTTGGTAACTTTAGATGATCTGAATGAATGACAAAATGATTGGCTTTAGTGGGAGACGTAGAGGGAGCATCATCTTTGAAAGGTAACCTGATGAAGAACTCAGTCCTGGTCTAAAGAGGGTGATGGTGTTTTTGAAGAAATTCTATATGAGAGTTTGCACAACAATACTGGATAAGTCGACCAGTAATTTTAGTAAAAACTTTTTCATTTATGGCACACAAACTTGGTATGTGAGACCAATGAACCTGATGGTTGCCAAATTTCAGACTTGTAGGAGACCATTGGACATTGGCAAAGAATGAAGAATATCAAAACTGAGAATCATGTCTTTTCCTATGAGATTGGAACCTAGAAATTTGTGAGTTATGGGATAGTCTGGTGCAAGGTGGGAGGTGATTGGAATATTGATGCAGCCAATATGAAAAGTGGTGCCATTAGCAATTTGAAATATTTGCCATATGGAAGCCAAAAGGATTGAGGGAGAATTGAAGTTTTGAGGATGGAGCTTGTAGCACCAGTATCTAGGAAGGCTATCAGTGGGGTGGGTTTATGGGTGAGATAAAGTTGGACTTGGATTAGAGGAAAAGGTTGAGAGATGAAACACAAGCTAGAGCTAGGGATTTCTTCAAGGGTAAAGAAATGATCTTCAGAAGATGACGTAGAGAAGGAAGAATCATTTGAGCTATACTTGAGCTGAAGGATTGTGGCAGGATTTGGAGTATCATCCATTGAAAGTTCATATTCAAGGTCATTAAAGTCTTGGGAGACGATAGACATCGCTTGTTGGATAAACTGGTTTTTCTGAAGCTTTCGTCTGTCAGGACAACTTTTGGCAAAATGACCTTGCTTGTTGCACAGGAAGCAACTTGTGCCTTTTTTGTGATTTTGGCCTTTCTTTGTGAAGAATTTCCATTTTCGTGTCTTATGAAAGGGCCTTTTGAAGGAATCTCGTGAATGAGAGTGAAAATGAGACTTCTTCTTAGTCTTACAATCACATCTCTGGTCTTTGCATTTGATTTGGAGATCTGTCATGTGACAAGCCTTCCCAAAGCGGTGACCTGTTTCTTCAAACTTCTTGAGAAACAAAGATTGATTACACAATTTGTCAATGGCAGTAATGCTATATTGGTATAATTGGCCAAAAGAAAGCTGGTCAATTGTTTGATTCTTGAGTCCAATGACTTTGGTTATCTCATCACCTAGAGGATCAGGGAGTGAGCTCAAAAATATTTGTTTGATGTTGACATCATCGATACCACCTATAGCATAAAACCAAGAAGACAAATTTTGATAATGTCTTTCTAGGTCTTTTCGATCAAATGAGCAAAGCTTTGCTTTAAGAAATTCTTTGCGAGCAGTTTCTCGCCGAAGAGGAAGAGTTCCTAAGAACTCATTATAGGCAAGTCCAACAAAAATCTCAATGGAGGCGACTTGAAGTGCCTGTAAATCGAGAGGCAATTCTTATTAGAACATCAGGAAGCTGAATACCAGGAGTTTGTAGTTCAGCTTTTCCCCATGAGAGCATTTCCATAAATTTGGTGTGCCATTGAGAAGGAGGCACAACATCAAGATTGAACCAAGTGTTTGTTGTCTGGTGGAGTATGAAAATGTGGAGGTGCTGCTGGTTAAGGTGGGGTCAGGCCATGCTCATGGGTTTCTTCATCAGGAGGGTCTTCAACAATGCCTTCTCGCATTAGAAGAGTGTCAAAGGCCTGAAATAGATCAGTTTCTTTTGAAAGAACCGAGTCTTGTTCAAAGTGCTTTTGTTTAGGGGGGTGTTTGAGACAAGAGGATCTTAGAAAAGAAGAGATAGGATTCATCTCTTGTATGGGTAAGAATGGTTCTGGAGGTGGTTTAGAGGAAGCTGATGATTCTGGATCTGGGGTTTGTGTATATGATGATGAAGGTTTATCTTTAGGGGGAGACCTAGAGGTGCATGGTGGTATGGGTGGAGGAATATATGATGGTTTGGAAAAGAGAGAGTTTGTATTGGAGAACAGGGGTTGAGGACGAATATTCGAGATGTAAGGAGAACTAAAGAAGCTGGTGAAGTAATTGGAGACAAGGGAGTGTTGTTTTTGCTGGATTGATTTAAGCTGTGCTTCAAGACTTCTTTTCTCTACTTCTTTTTGTGCTATGATGCGTGAGGCATCAGGTATGTGACTAGCATTATGAGCAACTTGAAGCAATTCTTAGTGTAGCGCTTGAATCTGCTTTTGCATCTTTCGAACAATGTCTAAAGCAGGGGTCATGAGAGATGTGAGTTTATTTTGTTCCTGCAGAATTTCTTGAAGAGTATGGTTTTGAGCAACAAAATTCTGAGCTTGCCAGTTTAGAGAGGCTTCAACCTGAGTAATGTGTTTGTCGTCGGGTGGAGCCTTGATTTTCCACACATGCTTCATGTGGGTCTGAAGATCCTCATAATCCTAGGGGTCAGGATAGGTTGGTTGAAACATATAGAATTCAAGGGTTTGGGAGGTCTAGTCAGGATGAGAAGAGACTCGATGGAGTCTTGGAGCAGGCTTAACTGGGAGAGATGCTAGGTGTAGCGCCCCTCCCTCTCCCACTAGGATCAGAGTGGTATTTAATGAGAAAGAGAGAGAGAAGGAGCACCACGACCGGAGTCAAGTCCGAGTCAGAAGACCCGACTCTCGACTGGCCCATCTAGTGTGTACGAATGGACAGAGTCCATTTTAACTTTTGCAACACACTAACATAAAACCTGCAGAAGCATATACATAGTATTTGATACATTTGAATGATAGTCATTCTCAATCCAAAGCAAAACATTTAATCCCATATAAGTTAAATGTCAAATAACAAAAAAGGTCTAACATCATCAATTAAACTTCCAATCATATAACTCCTACAAAAATTACTTGTTCTCAAAATATAGACAAAAAGAATGATAATGTCTTCTATCTCCAAAATGTCAAAAATGTGTGACTCTCCAAAACTTTGTCATTTGCTTTCATCTCTAATCATGCATGATTAGCATTCAGCCCAGCCTCATTGCCTTTATCGCTTCCTGCATTAGATTCTAGAAAAGGGGAAAATTTGTGAGCATAGTCAATGCCCAGTAGGAATTCCCATCGGTGTAGGTACCAATATGTGACATATACAAAATCAAAATATAAGATAGGTGTGTTTACATTGTAATTCATATTCCATAAAAACATCTCTCATCCCCATTTGAAATTTCAAATTAAAATCATAGTCATGTGTAAATACCAAGTAATAAGCATCTCGAAATCATAATACATCTCATAACCAAATATCAAATCATACTTTCCAACTTACTATATAAAATAATCATGAATGACATGCCATGGGTGTCATGAAGTCTATGCAATCCCTTTCATGCCCCATGCATTGAAAGTCTGTCTTTCCCAATTCAACAATTTTATCACTGGCCTCTTATGTCCGTAGATTTCCCACGGCATCCGGATGGGAGCTACTTCCCAATACTTAGCATTTCTACCGGGACTACTGGGGGAGTGCTACCACCCATACAATCCTGCGTAGGTTTCGGGTCTCACACACAGGAGTAGTTAGCCCATCTTAATGCCATATCTTGTCACATGGATGGGGCCAAAAGTCTATTTTGTAAAATTCCTTTCATAAGGATCCATATCCGTAGTGGTCATGCATTCTCGTCCCTCATGAATGCATGATTCATATGCATGAGAACTCCACCGCTAATATTAAATCCATTTGCATTTCATAATAAGATAATACATCAAACTCCATGAATAAAACACACATAGAACAAATCTCAAAACATTGAAATCCAAACTAGAAATACATATTTACCATGGTATATCAATAAGAGTAGGAAAACCTTTTGATTCCAAGTTTCTAGTATTGATGTTGAGTCTTGAAATTCCTTGCCCAGTAATGGGGTCACCTCCAATCTCTTCATTCATCCCATGCATCATAACCATAATTTTATATCATAATTATATATAAAAATCATAATCTTCTAATAAATAACTTAATAAGATTGTTTAATAAAATTCATTACTTTTACTTTGCTTCTTGAACCCAAATCTAGTTTAGTTCCTTTCAAACTAATTCTAGAAATAAAGATCATAAGCCTTTTCTTATGCTTTTCTTTCAAATTACACCTTATTTAGGCTTAGGGTAAAGAATCCCCAATTTCCACTTCAAATCTTAACTCTAGATAAAATCTAAATTCTAATATACATTTTCTTAACCTTAGATGAATTAGATTTTTCATACCTTCTTAGATTTCCTACATGTTCTTCTGATTCCTTCCACTCATAATCATTTTGCACTCTATTCCTACACATGCAATTGGATCATTTTAGCACAATAAAGGTAAATTTCACATACCTTAGAATTTGGGGTTTTTGTTGTGAATGAACTTGGGCTTAATTTCTAAGCCTAATCATTTGTATTACTTTTCCATGTACTAGGTCACATATTAGGAGGCTAGTATTTCCAATTTGATGAGTTAATTCATAGATTTACATAAAATTCCATGAATTTGGGGAAAACCCCTAAATCCCCAAATTCCATCTCCTTAACTTGGGCTTAATTTCCAAGTCTAATTATTTGTATTACTTCTCCATGTAATTGGTCACATATTAAGAGGCTAGTATTTCCAATTTGATGAGTTAATTCATAGATTTACATCAAATTCCACGAATTTGGGGAAAAACCCTTAAGTCCCCAAATTTCCCCAAATTCCATCATCTTAACCAAAATTTGTCTAAGGTTGGTTCCAAATCATCCTAAATTACACATTAAACATAAATGATAAGCTTAGGGAAGAAGATCTTATCTTTAGATGAACTTTCTAAGTTTCCTTCTTCACTTTTATTCTCTTCTTCTTCTTTCTCAAACTTCTCTAATGGAGGAGAAGAAATTCGTATGTAGTGGAGTTGGGAAGATGATTCCCTCCTCGTTTCTCCTCTTTTCCTCTTTATTTTTTTCTTTGAAAGAGGGCGAGGGGAGATGAGGAAGAGAGAGGACTGTATGGGAGAGGAGAATGAGAGAGGAATGAGTCATTGCTCATTTATCTCTCCTCTTTAGTCAAAGAGGGTGGGTGGTAGACGACTGTAGTCTTAGCCTTGCATCTAATGCAAAGGTGATTGTGGTTGAGGGTCTTATCTTTTCATGTGGCAACCATGTGGCAACCACTTCAACTCCTCTCGCGACGTCATCTTTTACGTGGCACGATGCCACATCATGAGTTACTTTTTATTATTTAAGATCCATCTCATTAGGTATTATTAAATTAATTTAATAACATGATTAAATCATGCTTAATCCCTATTAATTACTTAATTAAGTCACCCTTAATCTCGATCAATCGTTAATCACCCTTGATCTATAAGTCTTAAAATTTCGGGGTATTACAAATACTAACACCTTTTGAATTTTCGTCCTGAAAATTCAACAAGGTAGGGTTTAAACAACTTACGTGAAAAGTTCCGGATGGTGCATCCTCATTTCCGACTCTAACTCCCAATTTGCCTCTTCGTTGTCGTGTATTTCCCACACCACCTTGACAAAAGGAATTGTTCAATTCCTGAGTACCCTTTGTTCCACATCTGTGATCTTGGTTGGTCGTTTGACGTAAGATATGTCACTTTGTACATCCAATTCTTGTATATCCAATACATGTGATGAATGTGGATGCTACTTCTTCAACATTGACACATGGATAACATTGTGCACATTGGACAACTGTGGAGGGAGTACAAGGCGATGCACAGCTTCACCAATCTTTTCAAGTATTGGAAAGGGTCCAATATATCTCGGTGACAACTTCCCTTTCTTTCCAAATCAGATTTGACCTTTTCGTGGTAAGACCTTCAAGAACACTTGGTCTCCTACTTTAAATGCCAAAGGCCTTCTTCTCTTGTCAGCATAGATTTTCTGTCTACTTTATGCGGTCAAGAGTCGCTGCCTGATGATATTAATCTGCTATGTAGTCTCTTCAACCAATTTCGGTCCAATGAGTGCAGCTTCACTTGCTTCAGTCCAACACACAGGAGATCTATAAGGCCTACCATACAGTGCCTCGAAATGTGTCATCTGTAGACTTGCTTGGTAACTGTTGTTGTACGACAATTCCACTAAAGGGAGATGGTCTTCCTAACTACCCTCAAAGTCGAGCATGCAAGCTCTCAGCATATCCTCCAAAGTCTGTATGGTCCTCTCGGAATGACCATCCGTTTGTGGGTGAAAAGCTGTGCTGAATAACAAATCTATCCCCATGACTGTTTGTAAACTCTGCCACACTTTTCCTGTAAATCTATCATCGTGGTCCGATATGATAGTCTTGGGTATTCCATGCAATTTGACAATGTCCCTGATGTATCGTCTACCCAAACTTTCTGATGAGTCCGTTACCTTGATAGGTATGAAGTGTGCGGACTTCGTGAAGTGGTCAACCACAATCCAAATTGTATCATTGCCCTTAGAAGAACTGGACAATCCTGTAACAAAGTCCATGGCAATGTGTTCCCACTTCCATTCTAGTATGGAAATGGACTTGAGTAAACCGAGTGGTCTCATATGTTCTATTTTGACTTATTGACATGTGAGACATTTGGAGACAAAGTCTGCAACATCTTTCTTTAGTCCTGACCACTAATATTGCCTCTTGAGATCTTGGTACATCTTTGTACTTCTGGGGTGTATTGAGAATCTTGATTGATTGTAGTTTCCAATCTTGAACTGCTTCTCCTCTTACTAGTTTTTCCTATATTTCGGTCTTTTTTGGACTTGACCTCTGTGCCTGTTCTATTTTCAATGTCAGAGTGGAGTGTACTATGAGATTGTACACACATCCTCTATTAGTGATCTGAAGATTCAAGTTTCTAATTGCTGACATCATTTTCCACTCTTGTCTAATCAAACTCGCCACTGTTCCATGGTTCATACGACTGAATGCATCTACAACGTTGTTTGCCTTTCTCGGATGATAATGGAGACTAAAATCGTAGTCCTGGAGTACTCCATCCACCTCCTTTGTCTCATGTTGAGCTCTTTCTATCCAAATAGGTATTTGAGGCTCTTGTGATCGGAGTAGACCTCAAACTTTTCTCCGTAGAGATAGTGCCGCTAGCTTTTGAGTGCGAACACTATTGCGGGTAACTCAAGGTCATGGATGGGATAGTTGCCACTCATGGATCTTCAACTGTCTAGAACCATAGGTCATTACATAAACCCCTTGATTGAGTGAACAACCAAGTCCTTCACCCAAAGCATCGCAATACACTGTGTATCCCTTGCCTCGCTCTAGAATGATCAATATGGGAGCTGCTATCAATCTTTCTTTCAGTTCCTCGAACCTTTTGTTACACTGATCGGTCCATTCAAACTTGACTCCTTTCTGAGTCAATCGGGTAAATGGGTCTGCAATTTTGGGGAAGTCCATGATGAATTTGCGATAGTACCCCGCTAACTCTAGGAAACTTCTGATTTCCGTGATGTTCTGACGGGATTTCCAATGTTTCACTGCAGATACATTCGCCGGGTCCACTACTATCCCCTCTGTCGTCACTATGTGTCCCAAGAAGTCGACCTTTGACAACCAAATTCGCATTTATTTGCCTTGGCAAACAATTTGTTGTCCATCAAGGTATTCAAGACAATCTGCACATGCGCGACATGTTCTTCTTCACTTGTGGAGTAAATGAGGATGTCATCAATGAACACAATCACAAACTTGTCCAAATAGGGATGGAAGATCCAATTCACTAAATCCATGAAGACTGTCGGCGCATTCGTCAATCCGAGGGCATCACCACATACTCGTATAGCCCATATCTGGTTCTAAATGATGTCTTTTCTACGTCCTCCTCTTTGACCCTGATTTGATGATAACGGGACATGAGGTCTATCTTGGAGAATTGACCAGACCCTCTCAGCCAATCAAATAAGTAATCAATTCTTGGCAGTGGGTGTTTGTTCTTGATTGTTACTTGATTGAGGCGCTATAATCTAGACACATTCTTAGGGAGCCATCCTTCTTCTTGACAAATAATGCAGGTGCTCCCTATGATGATGTGCTATGTCGGATGAAATTCAATCGTAGTAGCTCATCAATCTGCTTCTTTAGTTCTGACATCCCTATGGGTGCCATCTTATAATGACGGAGTGACACAGGTGCGGTGCTAGGGAACAACTTGATCTCAAAATCAATCTCTCGCTTGGGAGGTAAACCTAGAAGTTCTGTCAGAAAGACATCAGTATAGTCTTTCACTACTGCCAGTAGGGTAGAGACGGGTGAATCTTCCAATCTGAGATTGTTTAACAAAATCCGTCCTATTTCATCTTGAGGCTCTCAGCATATAGACATTTTCTGTATGTCCCCATATACAATAATCTCTGTCCCTCAGGTGAGCAAAATGTTACTCTCCTGCAATAACAATCAATGAATGGTTGATAGGTACTCAACCAATCCATGCCGAAGATCACATCATATTCTACCATGTCCATTACTAGGTAATCGAAGTTAAATTTGAAGTCAGTCAATTCGGTATCTACCGAAGTGCAAATCAAACCAAGAGATGTGTCATCAACGGGTGATATGATAGTAAGAGCAGGTGACAAATGCTGTACCTAGTATGACCGTGGCAGAAACAATGGATGCAGAGTCAAACAATGCAACAACACAGGAACTACCAATAATAACCATACCTCGGATCACAAAGTGATCAACTGTCTCTGGTACGGGAACAAGAGAGTATACTCTTCCCGAAGCTGCTGGCACTGGGGTCTGTCTGGGCTAAGTCTGTGACCGAGACATATGTGGCTGATATGGCCTACCCGGTGGATGGTAGGATGCCCGTGCAGGATGTCCCTGGCAAAGCTGAGGACAGTTCCTTCTAATATGATCTGACTGTCCGCACTGATAACATGAGAACGTACCACCAGAAGGCTGTGTAGCCTGTGTCCTGCTAAGCTGGGGACAATTCCTCTTCGTGTGGCCTGCTTGCTCGCAGTGAAAGCATATGAAGACACTATTAGTAGACTATACCACAGATGCAGAAGTAGAAGGACGTGGTGCATCAGATCGAAATCTCTTATGTGGCTGGGACGAACTTGCACTACCTTGCTTCCTTATACGTTCCATAAAGCTTGCCGATTCTACCAGATCTTTTCTCTACTGTGATGGCCCTGCTCACTATCTCTGCATAAGTCTTCGCTGCAGGAGATATCACCCTTGACTTGATTGCAGGTCGAAGACCCCTTTCAAACTTGTGGGTCTTCTTCGATTCGATATGCACCATGTAAGGAGTATAAGTGGATAGTCGGATGAACTCTACCTGATAATCTGCGACCGGCAAGTTCCTCTGTGCTAGGAATATGAATTCTTGTGCCTTTGCTTCTCTTTCTTCCTTAGGTAAATAGCGGCCTAGGAACAATTCTTTGAAACCCTTCCAGGTCCGATCCGTTAGTAGCTCTTTTTCCTCAACCATCTTCCACCATTTTCCGGCGTCATTGACAAATTGGGAGCTCTCCAGGAGGATTCGATCCTCGTCATCTGTGACCTTAAGTACCTTGAAGATCTGTGTGAGGTTATCTATCCAATTTTCAGCGTCTATTGGCCCTTTCGTACATTGAAACTTGGGAGGGTATTACTGCTGAAAATCTCTAACAGTGGCCTAGTTCCCAGTGTCAGGGGCTTGGACCATACCAGTCATAGCCTGAGCTGACTGTATTATTGTCCTGCACCAGGTTCTGAAGGAAGTTTTGAACTTCTGATGTCACAGGAGGAACATTGCCGCTAGTCTCAATGACACGTTCTGTAGGTCATCGTACACGGCTTCCTCTTCAAGGTGGCATTGTCCTATGTCAAACAACGACGGTTAGAAAATTTCTCATCTCATAGACGCATGAATATATATTCATTTCAACCAATATCATTATATTATATCAAGGGAATTAAGTCTTGCATTCACTTCATACTCTACATTGGAGGACAAATTCTAAGTTTTCATTTCTAACTTTCTATTCGTGTATATGTCATAACATGAATAAGACTTTTTATTTACAACCGTATACCAGTTATTAGAATTTAACTTAGGGACAATCCTCACTTTGCTTTTTCATTGCTCTGATACCAATTGTAGCGCCTCTCCCTGTCCCACTAGGATCATAGTGGTATTTAATGAGAAAGAGAGAGAAAGAGATGGAGCACCACGACGCGAGTCAAGACAGACTCAGAAGACCTGACCCTCGACTGGCCCAACTAGTGTGTGCACATGGACAGAGTCCATTTTAACTTTTGCAACACACTAACATAAAGCCTGCAGAAGGATATACATAGTATTTGATACATTTGAATGATAGTCATTCTCAATCCAAAGCAAAGCATACTAGTCCCATATAAGTTAAATGTCAAATAACAAAAAAAGTCTAACATCATCATCTAGGAATTTATACATCATTAATTAAACTTCCAATCATATAACTCCTACAAAAATTACATGTTCTCAAAATATAGACAAAAAGAATGATAATGTCTTCCATCTCCAAAATGTCAAAATGTGTGACTCTACAAAACTTTGTCTTTTGCTTTCATCTCCAATCATGCTTGACTAGCATCCGGCTCAGCCTCATTGCCCTTATCGCTTCCTGCATTAGATTCTAAAAAGGGGGAAAGTTTGTGGGCTTAGTCAACGCCAAGTAGGAATTCCAATCGGTGTGGGTACCAATATGTGACATATAAAAAATCATAATATAAGATAGGTGCTTATTACATTGTAATTCATATTTCATAAAAACATCTCTCATCTCCATTTGAAATTTCAACTCAAAATCAAAGTCATGTGTAAATACCAAGTAATAAACATCTCAAAATCATAATACATCTCATAACCAAATATCAAATCATACTTTCCAACTTAGTATATAAAATAATCATGAATGACATGCCATGGGTGCCATGAACTCTATGCAATTCCTTTCATGCCCCATGCATTGGAAAGTCTGTCTTTCCCAATTCAACAGTTTTATCACTGGCCACTTATATCCCTAGCTTTCCCATGGCATCCTGATGGCAGCTACTTCCCAATACTTAGTATTTCTACCGGGACTACCAGGGGAATACTGTCACCCATACAATCCCATGCAGGTTTCGTGTCTCACACACAGGAGCATTCAGCCCATCTTAATGCAATATCTTGTCACATGGACGGGGCCAAAAGTCTATTTTGTATAATTCCTTTCATAAAGATCCATATCCGTAATGGTCATGCATTCCCATCCCTCATGAATGCATGATTCATATGCATGAGAACTCCATCTCTTAGGGTTTAAGGTTTAGGGTTTATATGTATAAGATAATACATATACATCAAACTCCATGTTTAAAACACACATATAACAAATCTCAAAACATTGAAATCCAAACTAGAAACACATATTCACCATGGTACATCAATAAGAGTAGGAAAACCGACTTGATTCTAAGTTTCTAGTGTTGATGTTGAGTCTTGAACTTCCTTGCCCAATAATGGGGTCACCTTCAATCTCTTCATTCATCCCATGCATCATAAGCATAATTTTATAGAATAATTATATATAACAATCACAACCTTCTAATGAATAACTTAATAAGATTCTTTAATAAAATTCATTACTTTTACTTTGATTCTTGAACCCAAATCTAGTTTAGTTCCTTTCTAACGAATTCTAGAAATAAAGATCATAAGCATTTTCTTGTGCTTTCTTTTCAAATTACACCTTATTTAGGCTTAGGATTAAGAATCCCCAATTTCCACTTCAAATCTTCACTCTAGATAAAATCTAAATTCTAACATACATTTTATTAACCTTAGATAAATTAGATTTCTCATAACTTCTTAGATTTCCTACATGTTCTTCCGATTCCTTCCACTCATAATCATTTTGCACTCTATTCCTAAGCATGCAATTGGATCATTTTAGCACAACAACGGTAAATTTCACATACCTTAGAATTGAGGGTTTTTGTTGCGAATGAACTTGGGCTTAATTTCTAAGCCTAATCATTTGTATTACTTTTTCATATACTTGTTCACATATTAGGAGGCTAGCATTTCCAATTTGATGAGTTAATTCATAGATTTACATCAAATTCCATGAATTTGGGGAAAACCCCTAAATCCCCAAATTCCATCTCCTTAACTTGGGCTTAATTTCCAAAACTAATCATTTGTATTAGTTCTCTATGTAATTGTTCACATATTAGGAGGCTAGCATTTCCATTTTGATGAATTAATTCATAGATTTACATCAAATTCCACGAATTTGGGGAAAAACCCTTAAATCTCCAAATTTCCCCAAATTCCATCATATTAACCAAAATTTGTCTAAGGTTGGTTCCAAACCATCCTAAATTTCACATTACACATAAATAATATGCTTAAGGAATAACATTTTTCCTTTAGATGAGCTTTCTAAGTTTCTTTCCTCTCTTTCATTCTTTTCTTCTTCTTCTTTCTCAAACTTCTCTAATGGAGGAGAAGAAATTCGTGTGAGGTGGAGTTGAGAGGATGATTCCCTCCTCTTTCTCCTCTTTTCCTTTTTTTGTTTTTGTTTTTTGAAGAGAGTGAAGGGAGACGAGGAAAAGAGAGGACCATATGGGAGAGGAGAATGGGAGAGGAATGAGCCTTGCTCATTTATCTCTCTTCTTTAGTCAAAGAGGGTGGGTGGTAGTGGAGTGTAGTCTTAGCCTTACACTTAATGCAAATGTGATGGTGGTTGAGGGTTTTATCTTGCCATGCGGCAACCATGTGGCATCCACTTCACCTCCTCTCGCCACTTCATCGTTTACGTGGCACGATGCCACATCATTAGTTAATTTTTATTAATTAAGATCCATCTCATTAGGTGTTATTAAATTAATTTAATAACTTGATTAAATCATGCTTAATCCCTCTTAATTACTTAATTAAGTCACCCTTAATCTTGATCAATTGTTAATCACCCTTGATCTATAAGTCTTAAAATTTCGGGGTGTTACACTAGGGCAGTTTGGTAATATCTACAAAGAGAAGGCGTATATGAGACATAAAAATCAGATTTACCAGATGGTTCACCCAAAGTGTCTATAAAGGGATCATCTTCATATCTTTCTTTCCATCCCTTTCTCGTTGATTTTTTAGGAGTATCCCAGCAATCAACTAAATCATCACAGTATTTGAGGTGGAACTGGTCATCAAGACATCTGAAACAGCAACAATCAATATCCCATGAGCGCTGAACAATAGGTTCAAGAAGAAGAACCTCAGAAAAAGGAGTGGAGAAAACAGTTTCGTTGTCAGTGGTAAACTGTGTAACAATGGTACCATCACTCCGTTGGAAGAATAAGGGAGTGGTATTAGCAATAGCCTTTGTATGTTGGAGATGTCGTTCATAAGCAGTAGTCCACTCCTTCGGGAGGATTTCTTTTAATTGATCATCAAACAATTGTTTTGGAAGATAGGTGCAATGAACACCTTGTGGTCCAATCTTCATGAACAGAGCATCTGGGGAATTCTGAATACCAGGGACTGGTAAATTTATGGCATGATTTTGAAGTTTGTATGCCATTTGATTGTGAAAGAGTAGCTGAAATTACACTCTGCTGCATATTAGGTCCACAGAACTGGATCTGGGCAACCAGATGAAAATATATTCCTCTACCACATGTTGCCGAACAATTGTTCAATTTTCCAAATGAAAAGCTCACAGTCAAATAGATTCAACAATTCCTGGGAATCACCAAATATATCTCTGAGTTCATTCCTCATATTGCAAAGTATTGATCCACTCTTTCTGTTCTACTCAAAAAGAAGCCTCCCACATGGAATGACAGTCACACTCATGCTATTAAAGCTCTGAAGCAAATTGTGCTACAACTTCCTCCAATATCTTTTCCCCAACCTCAGCATAAAAAGATTTTACAAACGGATGCCAGTGATTATGCTTGGGGAGCATCCCTGTTCTATGAAACCCCAGATTCACAAAGACATCTTTGCGGATACAAGAGTGGTAGTTTTAAACCCTCTGAACAACACTACCATAGTACCTACAAAGAAATTATGGTAGTCAAACTTGCCATCCAAAAGTTCCAGTTTCTTCTCATAGGATGTAACTTTGTCATTGAAATGGATATGAGTGCATTTCCTGAGATGCTGAGATTCAAAGAAAAGTCCCCCAAATTCTCAACTTCTCAACTTCTTAGATGGGCAAATTAGTTTGATCAATAGAAGTTTACAGTAAAAAAGATCAAAGGAAAAGATGACATTCTGGCTGATTTCCTTTCCTACCTCAAACAACACCAATGTTCTCTCTCTATCCAATTTCCACCCTCTGACCTATTGAACCTCAAGATTTTCCTCCTGAACTCCAAGGGTACATGGCTACTCTAACTTTCCCCTCCAGAAGCTTGTTCAATGCCAAAACATTCATTGAAATCCATTTTCGACAAAATTCTCCTGTTTTTTGGCAATTACCACATCCCAAATACCCTTATCTTACTCCTTTCGGATTTCGAAACCTTTACCATTTTCCCAAGGAAGTCATATGTTTCTTATGGTATATCCTTGAGTAGTTCCACATTACTATTATTTTTTATCTCTATAACTTTACTGCATATCCTTTTCAAATGAGATTTCGGCACCAACTTCCTGATCATGCCTTTGCCTTCCTATTTGCCTTCCTAAAAAACCTTGAGTGGTTTTATCCTCTTGATTGGTGGCATAGTCTTTTCCAAGTTCTCCCTCATCAATAGCGAATGCGATTTATTCACATTCATCTTCATCGACCCAGGGATTTTATCATAGAGGGATCCCCAGAAGGAGACAACTTTTACATTACATATCTTCCTGATGAACAAGAGATTAACATTCAATGCTCGAGTGCTATTTGTAACTCCTCGCCCTTTTTCACTAGACGAAAATCAGATTTTTTTTTTTATATATAAATAAAGAGTGAGAGAGAGCGGTAAAATGTCACGATGCTAGTTAAGTCCGAATTTCCAAAACCCGACCCTTAACTGGCCACCTTTACGTGTGTGTGGACTAAGTCCAGTAAAACAGTTCACACGCTTTACAATTAATTATGGAATTATTATATGGATAAAATACTATCCATAACTATGATATTAACAAGCAAGGAAACCAATCACTATCAAATTAGCTGAAACTTAAATACCCAAAATATCAACAAACCATAGCAAAATAAGTCTAAGTTATTACAATCCCAAAATATCAATTATCTCAATACATCATTCCAAAATTAAGCTAAGTAGCATAAACATGAATCTGCCCAACGTCCTAAGCTTGACTTTCTTCACGTCCCATTTCCTTTCCATTCCAAGTTCCATCATCTATATGGCAGAAGTAGGGCATTAGTCAACGTGCTCAGTAGGAATTCCAAATAGGGTTACGTACACATAGAATGAATATAAAATCAATATAAATACATCATATCAAAACTATAAAGCAACTCGTAATATTAAAAACAGCGCATGATACTCATATAAAAAATCATGCTAGTGTATATGTCATGTCATGGGTGTCATATGCCAATGATCTCCCACCCAACTTCCATATCCAACCATAACACAAATCAATCAAAGTGTTCCTTTGGCCAATTACTTCCACAGTGTTTTGTGATGTTCCACTAGGTCACTGTTATGCCTCTCCACATATGTTCATCGGAATTACCGAATGGAGTGTGGACTCCTCCCCACATATGTTAATCAGAATCACCGAATAGAGTGTGGACTCCTCCCCACATATGTTAATTGGAATCACCGAATGGAGTGTGGACTCCTCCCCACATATGTTATTCGGAATCATCGAATGGAGTGTGGACCCTTCCTTGTCTTCCCTCCCATGCCATGCATGAGGTAATGAGTGCAAGAATGCCATTTCATTTCAAATTACATAATATCATTGAAATTCAGTTCCCACTTGTTTAACCAAAGTAAATCATCATATAAGGAAATAAAACCAGTACATATGTATAATCCACAGTGTTTTCAATAAGGTAGGAATCCTACCAAAATCCAGTATACTATCCTCGCTGTTTTTTTGAAGATCACGTTAAACAATCACATCGAAACCAATCGCACAAGCCTTTTACGAAAACTCTTTTCCTTAATGAATACATTCACATACATAAGTTAATTTGATTATCCATCTAGTTCCCATCATCCTTTACATCCTTCTAGATAAACTGAAGTTTCTGGAAACATCACATAAAAATCAACTTTTCAATTCAGTCGACTGAATCATACCTAGATACAGTCCTCTGCCTTACCCGCAGACTTTCAGTAGACTGAAATAAAATTTCAGTCGGCTGAAACACAACTTAGTACTGTTATTCCATGACTTGCTAACCTTTCAGTCGGCTGAATCATAAATTCAGTCGGCTGAATCATAAATTCAGTCGGCTGACTCTGAGTCAAACCCTTTGCATTCTCGGTCAATCCACTTTCAGTCGACTGAATCATAGATTCAGTCGGCTGACTTTGGATTAGATCAACTGTGTGTTTGGCCAGTATAGATTCAGTCGGCTGAATCATCAACCAACAAATTACGTGTTTGACAAGTAATCATTCAGTCGACTGAATCATAGATTCAGTCGGCTGAAACACGCCTGATCCTTTTACTTATTCGTTACGTCTATGTTCTATCGACTGAATCCTAGATTCAGTCTGTTGAACCACCAATAAATCTCATATATTTAATCCAGCCCATGTTCAGTCGACTGAATCACAAGATTCAGTCGGCTCAAACTCCCAGAAATTGCTTTCTGTTTCGGCCATCTCCAGTTCAGTCAACTGAATCCTAGATTCAGTCAGCTGAAACTCCCAGAAACTCTTTGCCTTCTTCGGCCAATACTAGTTCAGTCGACTAAATCCCTGATTCAGCTGACTGACTGTTTGTCAGCCTCTTTTGTTTACATATTTGACTTGATCCTTTTTCATGAAATTCACTCTTAATATTATTTAAACATAAATAATATCATTCACATAACTCTTTGTGAGTTTACTCCACCCTCTAGCCAAAGTTAAAGTCTTTTCATAATTCTTTCCATCATTGGTTTATAATCTAAACTCGAATATCCCTTTCCTTTTTATTTCAAACCACTAATCAATCCTTGAATGGATTCTCCACTTTCATGACCCTATGACAGTTTGGTCATTCCTTTCAACAAATCTAGAACCCATAGGTTCGGCCATACCATGACCAAATCTATGGTTCACCCTTAGTCTTAATCTCACATTGTTCTTAAACTTAAAACATACATTTTCCTGTCTCCTTCTTCTCTTTTGGTCTGTATTCCTTCCTTACTCCTTATTTCCTTTCTTGTTCTTCAGCAAACTCTCTAAGTAACGATGGTGTGGGTGGGAGAGAGATAGAAGAGGAGAGAAGAACTTGTGTGCTAAGATGGATTCGGCCAAGGGGTGTGGTGTGCCCCTTGGTTGGTGTCTTTTATGAAACAACCCAAGTCCTTTCATCTCCTCCCTTTATGATTTGTCTATCCCATGTGTCCCTTGGTTTAACCAAGGAGACCCTTGCCTAAAACCAAGGCATCCCTTTGACTTCCAATGTGTGTACCTTAAGTTCCATCCATTGAGATTGAAACCCTCCATTTCCCACTTAACTCACCTTGAGATGGAAGTCTCCTCAACTTCCATCTTGACTCATTCATGTAACTCTTAAACTCAAGACTTGAATTCACCTCTTAATTAAATAAGTCCTTAACTCAACTCAAATGAATTCACTTATGGTTGACCAAGTCAACCATGACATGGCTGGCCATGCATGTGGTGACATGGTCACCACATGGCACGTGGGTCCCATCCTTGCCATGTCATTTACATGCCACCTCACTTAATGAAGTGGATTAATACATTGGATCTTAATTGGGTTGTTGAGCCAATTAATCAAACCTTACCCATTTACTTTCAAAATCAGCTCATCTGTGACCCATTGGGTCCCAATTGGATAATTGACCCATTTAATTACATTTACCCAATTATTTTCAAATCAAATTCTATCCATGATCCATTGGGTCTTAATTGGGTTATTGACCTAACTCCTTACCCATATGAAGTCCATTTCAACCATTAATCTTAAATTCAATCAATTTGTAATTCAAAATAAACCAAATCCAATATATTATAAGTGATGAAAGTGTAAGTGTCGGTGGCTCTTCGTCAACTACTTTTACTTTATGTTAGTCATGTAAGTGTCGGTGGCTCTTTGTCCACTACTTTTACTTTATGTCATTCATGTAAGTGTCGGTGGCTCTGATGTCTCATCTATTTAAGAAAGGCTCTTGGATGTAAGTTTGGTATCAGAGCCAAGTTTCATGAAAAAATGTGTAATAGTTTTCGTAGGATTGGGAATAATATTGCTGCTTTTGTTGGTGTGTATCTACATTCTCTTTACTACTTGCAATCCTCAACCAACCTCTTCCATCTAATCTTTAGAAGATGACATAGAGAAGGAATATTCGGGATGTAATGAGAACTAAAGAAGCTGGTGAAGTCATTGGAGATAAGGGAGTGCTGTTTTTACTTGGTGGATTTAAGATGTGCTTCAAGACTCATTTTCTCTACTTCCTTTTGTGCTATGATGCGTGAGGCATCAGGTATGTGACTAGCATTATGAACAACTTGAAGCAATTATTGGTATAGCGCCTGATCTGCTTTTGCATCTTTCGAACAATGTCTAAAGCAGGGCTCATGAGAGATGTGAGTTTCTTTTGTTCCTGCAGAATTTCTTGAAGAGTATGGTTTTAAGCAACATAATTCTGAGCTTGCCAATTTAGAGAGGCTTCAGCCTAAGTAATGTGTTTGTCGCCGGGTGGAGTCTTGATTTTCCACACCTGCTTGGTGTGGGTCTGAAGATCCTCATAATCTTGGGGATCAGATTAGGTTGGTTGAAACATATAGATTTCAGGGGTTCGGGATGTCCAGCCAGGATGAGAAGAGACTCGAGGGAGTTTTGGAGCAGGCTCAATCACTTCTCATCCTGGCTGGACCTCCTAAACCCTTGAAACCTATATGTTTCAACCAACTTATCTTGACCCCCAGGATTATGAGGATCTTCAGACCCACATGAAGCATGTGTAGAAAATCAGACTCCACCCGGTGACAAACACATTACCCAGGCTGAAGCCTCTCTAAACTGGCAAGCTCAAAATCTATTGCTCAAACCCATACTCTTCAAGAAATTCTGTAGGAAAAAAAGAAACTCACATCTCTCATGACCCCTGCTTTAGACATTGTTCGAAAGATACAAAAGCAGATTCAGGCGCTACACCAAGAATTGCTTCAAGTTGCTCATAATGCTAGTCACATACCTGATGCCTCACGCATCATAGCACAAAAGGAAGCAGAGAAAAGGAGTCTTAAAGCACAACTTAAATCAATCCAGCAAAAACAGTACTCCCTTATCTCCAATGACTTCACCAGCTTCTTCAGTTCTCCTTACATCCCGAATATTCATCCTCAGCCCCTGTTCTCCAATACGGACTCTCTATTTTCCCAACCATCATATATTCCTCCACCCATACTATCATGTACCCACCTCTAGGCCTCCCCATAAAGAGAAACCTTCATCAACATATACCCAAACCCCAGATCTAGAAGCATCAACTTCCTCCAAACCACCTCCAGAATCATTCTTACCCATACAAGAGATAAATCCTATCTCCTTTTTTCTAAGATCCTCTTGTCTCAAGCACCCCCCTAAACAAAAGCACTTTGAATAAGACTTGGTTCTTTCAGAAGAAACTGATCTATTTCAGGTCTTTGACACTCTTCTAATGCAAGAAGGAATTGTTGAAGGCCCCCCTGATGAAGAAAACCATGAGCATGGCCCTCCCCCACCTCAACTAGAAACATCTCCACATTTTCATACTCCACGAGACAACAAACACTTGTTCAATCTTGATGTTGTGCGTCCTTCTCAATGGCACACCAAATTTATGGAAATGCTCTCATGGGGAAAAGATGAACTACAAACTCTTGGTATTCAGCTTCCTAATGTTTTGAGAAGAATTGCCTCTTGATTTACATGCAATTTTCATGAATGGTGGATTTCTTTGGGCTAATACCGACAGTTACAAGCACTTCAGATCGCCTCCATTGAGTTTTTTGTTGGACTTGCCTATAATGAGTTCTTAGGAACTGTTGCTCTCCGGTGAGAAACTGCTCGCGAAGAATTCCGTAAAGCAAAGCTTTGCTCATTTGATCAAAAAGACCTAGAAAGACATTATCAAAATATGTCTTCTCAGTTTTATGCTATAGTTGGTATCGATGATGTCAACCTCAAACAAATATTTTTGAGCTCACTCCCTGATCCTCTAGGTGATGAGGTAACCAAAGTCATTGGACTCAAGAATCAAACAATTGACTAGCTTTCTTTTGTCCAGGTATACCAATATAGAATTACTGACATTGACAGATTGTGCAATCAATCTTTGTTTCTCAAGAAGTTTGAAGAAACAGGTCACCGCCTTGGGAAGGCTTGTCACAGGACAAATCTCCAAATCAAATGCAAAGACCAGAGATGTGATTGCAAGGCTAAGAAGAAGTCTCATTTTCACAGTCATTCATGAGATTCCTTCAAAAGGCCCTTTCATTAGAAACGAAAATGGAAATTCTTCACAAAGAAAGGCCAAAATCACAAAAAAGGCACAAGATGCTTCCTGTACAACAAGCAAGGTCATTTTGCCAAAAGCTATCCTGATAGACAAAAGCCTCAGAAAAGCCAGTTTATCCAACAGGCGATGTTTATCATCTCCCAGGACTTTAATGACCTTGAATATGAACTTTCAATGGATGATACTCCAAATCCTGCCACAGCCTTTTCAGCTTTTACTTTATGTCAGTCATGTAAGTGTCGGTGGCTCTTCGTCCACTACTTTTACTTTATGTCAGTCATGTAACTATCAGTGGCTCTTCGTCCACTACTTTTACTTTATGTCAGTCATGTATGTGTCGGTGGGTTGGATGTCTCATCTATTTAAGAAAGGCTCCTGGATCTAAGTTTTGGTATCAAAGCCAGGTTATAAATAGATGAAGACTGGACCTCAAGGTGTTCATTGCACCTATCTTCCAAAACAATTGTCTGATGATCAATTAAAAGAAATCCTCCCGAAGTAGTGGACTACTGCTTATGAACAGCATCTCCAGCATACAAAGGCTATTGCTAATACCACTCCCTCCTTCTTTTCAGAAAGCATGATACCATATTCTTGACAGAGATTAAAGAACTGGTTGAGGAGAACAAGGTGTGAAGATTCATCCTGAGAAAATAAAAGAATATCATCAATATAAATATGAGCATTTTTAAACAGAGGTCGAAATATCCTTAGCATGGCCTTCTGAAAAAGGGAAGAGTTGTCTTGAGACCAAAGGGCATACTGTCCACTAGTAATGGCCAGTTGGAACAGTGAAGGTCGTCTTCGGTCTATCAAGGGGATCAATTCCTAATTGCCAAAATCCAGCTTTAAGATCAAACTTGGAGAAGATCTTTGCTTTGGCCAGTTGTTCAAAGAGAGCAATCCTCTGTGGCAAGGGAAACTTGTCATCAGCCAGAAACTTATTAAGGGGTTGATAATTGATGACCAGGCGCATTTTTCCTCTGACTTGCTCAAAATGTTTGTTTATATAACAGGCCTCACAAGACCATTGTGAGGAGTGAGGATGTTTCTTCGATGACCTGTTAAACCAAAAGGTAGAGATTTCTTCTTGTGCAAGCTTTAGATGATATGGATGCATGCCAAAATGACTGGCTTTAGTGGGAGAGGTAGAGGGAGCATCATCTTTGAAAGGTAACCTGATGAAGAACTCGGTCCTGGTCCGAAGAGGCTGATGGTAGTTCGGATGGCAGCCATGGTCTTGAGGGAACCTAACCAGGAATCGACCTTGAGCTTCTTCCCGCCTTCAATGAGCTGGAAATCGATATTGAGGTGCTTGAAGTTGCAAATGAGATTGCCTCCTAGGGCTCTCCACCTTACAATCTTCGCCTTCACTCCCTCTAGTATGTCCATTGTCTGAGATACCAATATCGTCATTATCTTCTCTCTCTCCCTCTCTCTCTCCCTTTCTCTCTCTCTCTTTCTTCTCTTATTGGTGACAGAATCCTCAATAATCCTCTTCTATCAATAAAAAGAAATCGTCCCGAAGTAGTGCTTTTAATTGATCGTTAGATAATTGTTTTGGAAGATAGGTGCAATGAACATCTTGAGGTCCAATATTCATGAACAGAACATCTGGGGAGTTGTGAATACCAGGGACTGGTAAATTTATGGCATGATTTTGAAGTCTGTATGCCATTTGATAGTGAAGAGTAGCTGCAATTGAACCCTGATGCATATAAAGTCCACAGAACTGGATCTGGGCAACTAGGAACTTAAAGAGAAAAGGATCTCTTAAAGGGATGTTGAAATTTGGATACAGTGTAAAAGAATTTGTTCCATCATTAATGGTGATTTGAGTTGTGTCGATGACTGCTTGATTGTAAGTGAGAAATCTTGTATCAAGAACAGCAAGATTACCTGAGATCTCTTGGCCATGTCTGCCATGGAAGGTAAGACCTAATTTGATAGCTCCCATATGGAGATGAGTGTAGCCTTCCTGGCGCCATTGTTGAAGTAACCCTGCTGGTACCTTTAAAGGAATGAATGTTTCTTGAGGTCCTGAAACAATTTCATTCTGAGTAAAACGTGAAGCTTGGACATACTCCTTAAAAATAGTAGGAGGTTTAGATTTGAACAACTGCTTAATGGATTTGACAGAGAAGGATTCTCTGTTCAGTTCAAAGACTTTGTAGGGGTTGATGATGGGGAACTTTGTTGCAGGAACTTGTGCTAGGTGCATATTCTACTTCATAGAGGTAATCTTGCTTAGGAGAAACACTGGTTTTGAATGGAGAGGTGATAGGGAGTTGGAAGGTTGATTTGGGAAGAAAAAACCATGGATATAAAAGAACAAAATCAGAGATACACAAGACAAGATACAAAACCCGAATAATCGGCACCTTCGCCTAACAAAGAGGGTTTTTTGGTATGTCTTTATGGTCACAAGAAAGGAGTTCTTTTATAACATCTATCAAATCAGTTTTATGTTGTCAGAGACCAAACTTACATCCAGGAGCCTTTCTTAAATAGATGAGACATCCAAGTCACCGACACTTACATGACTGACCTAAAGTAAAAGTAGTGGACGAAGAGCCACCGACACTTACATGACTGACATAAACTAAAAGCTGAAGAGATTGAAGGGAAGCTGATGTCACTGAATGATGTCTTGCAGAAACTGAAGGGCAGTTGATGTCACTAATGACATCTTGAAGAATTATTCACTTGCCATCACTGTAAAAATCACTATCGGCATTTGGATCTTGAGCATCCTGAAAATGGTCCCACAACGGTTGGATAACCAATGCATCCCAATGAATTGTTAAAAACTCATCAAGTCCTCTGAGTTCAAGGGTAGGATCACACTCAGCAAATGGTTCAATAAAATTACTAGGAGGAAGATCAGCAGGGACATTGTGATTAAGAGAAGCCATATTCTCTTTAAAACTTTGGAATTCATTTTGGTAGAATCTGGGATTTTCAGCAAGATTAATAACACTCCAGCATTGAATGTTAATCTCTTGCCCATCATGAAGATATGGAATGTAAAAATTGTCTCCTTTTGGGCAAAGTTAGAGTAGCCAGGTACTCCTGGAGTTCAGGAGGAAGATCTTAAGGTTCAATAGGACAGAGGTTGGAATTGGATATGGAATTTGGATAGAGAGCGGGCCTTGGTGTTGTTTGAGGCGGGAAAGGAAATCAGCCAGAATGTTATCTTTTCTTTTGATCTTTTTTTCTGTAAACTTCCATTGATGAAACCAACTTACCCATCTGAGAAGTTGAGAATTTGGGTGAGACTTTTGTTTGAATCTTAGCATCTCAGAAAATGCACTCATTTCCATTTCAATGACAAAGTTACATCCTGTGAGAAGAAACTAGAACTTTTGAATGGCAAGTTTGACTGCCTAGAATTTCTTTGTAGGTACTATGGTAGTGATGTTCAGAGGGTTTAAAACTACCACTCTTGTATTCGCAAAGATGTCTTTGTGAATCTGGAGTTTCATAAAACAGGGCTGCTCCCCAAGCATAATCACTGGCATCCGTTTGTAAAATCTTTTTATGCTGAGGCTGGGGAAGAGATAGTGGAGGAAGTTGTGGCACAATTTGCTTCAGAGCTTTAATAGCATGAATGTGACTGTCATTCTATATGGGAGGCTTCTTTTTTTATTAGAGCAGAAAGAGTGGATCGATATTTTGCAAGATGAGGAATGAACTCAGAGACATAGTTGATGATTCCCAGGAATTGTTGAATCTGTTTGATTGTCAGCTTTTCATCTGGAAAATTGACCAATTGTTCGGCAACATGAGGTAGAGGAATATATTGTCCATTTTCAAATGTCATTCCTAAGAAGTCAATGTTGCGCTTGCCAATGACCATCTTCTTTTCAGAAAGCATGATACCATATTCTTGACAGAGATCAAAGAACTAGTTGAGGAGAAGAAGGTGTGAAGATTCATCATGAGAAAATAAAAGAATATCATCAATATAAATAAAAGCATTTTTAAGCAGAGGTTGAAAATTCCTAAGCATGGCCTTTTGAAAAATGAAGAATGAACTCAGAGACATAGTAGCTTGATTCCCAGAAAGAATGGTTCTGGAGGTGGACTAGAGGAAGCTGATGCTTCTGGACCTGGCTTTGATATCAAACTTACATCCAGGAGCCTTTCTTAAATAGATGAGACATTCGAGCCACCGACACTTACATGACTGACATAAAGTAGAAGTAGTGGACGAAGAGCCACCGACACTTAAATGACTGACATAAAGTAAAAGCTGAAGAGACTGAAGGAAAGCTGATGTCAATGATGACATCTTGCAGAAACTGAAGGGCAGCTGATGTCACTGATGACGTATTGCAGAATTATTCACTGCCATCACTGTAAAAATCACTATCAGCATTTGGATCTTGAGCATCCTGAAAATGGTCCCACAACGGTTAAATAACCAATTTGTCCCAATGAGTTGTTACAAACTCATCAAGTCCTCTCAGTTCAAGGGTACGATCGCAGTCAGCAAATGGTTCAGTAAAAATACCAGGAGGAAGATCAGCAGGGACAATGTGATTAAGAGCATCCATATTCTCTTTAAAACTTTGGAATTCATTTTGGTAGAATCTTGGATTTTCAGCAAGATTAATAGCACTCCAGCATTGAATGGTAATCTCTTGTTCATCAGGAAGATATGGAATGTAAAAATTGTCTCCTTCTGGGGATCCCTCTGTGATAAAATCCTTGGGTCGATGAAGATGAATGTGAATAAATCACATTCGGTGTGTGAGCTCCCAGTCCAGTGAAGAAATAAAATATCACACATCCAAAACACGATATCCCCATTATTCTCAATTTAATATAATAAATGCAGTATAAAAGCATAATTAAATGAATATGCATTTATTGACCAGGCACTGTGCTATGCAATGCACAATGCTCAATGCACATGCTCAGTGTCCCATCCATTCACAACAACACCTAATGTACTTGGTGGCCTACCCGCCGTAGCGAGGCTATCACAACACCATATGGCCTATCTGCCAAAGCAAAGCTATCACAACACCACATGAAGTGGCCTACCGGCCGAAGCGAGGCTAACACCACCACCAAATAACAGTCTACGTGATCTTTCATGTCTCAACAATCCAAAACTACCACATGCGTGATACTACTCACTGAAAGTGAGGCCAACACTACCATCGTCGTGGTCGACATGAAAGGTCACGGCTCACCTCCATACCCATCCTATGAATATGAAGATGACATGCTCAATACCATATCTACCATGCATTATCTATATCATCATATCACATGTTATGAATCATATTAGCATGCCATGAATCTCATCATCAACAATATACTCCAACATGATTATATGACTTCAAGTTAACATAAGCATCACATACATGTTCTAAAACATCAAACCAATCTCAATAATATCACACATGCATAAAACAACATGATTATTATGGTAACTAAATGTTATAAATCAATCTCAACAACATCACAAGTATTAGTAATACTACAATAATCAACAAAACATCCATCCAATTCGACCATAATTATTGGATCTTTCAACAAGGCTAGTGGCTAATTTCCAACTATCCAGACAGACTGAGTCCCTCATGGCCATTAGAACATTTAACATATTGATGTTCACATGAAATTGACTATTTTACCCCTTTATCTAGATTAGTTAGCCGTTGTTTTATGTGTTTTTGATATCATTAATCGAATTTTGAGTTTTGTAGGTTTTTCAAGAGAATACAAGATATGAGAAGAATTATGGTAGAAAGTGGAAATTTTGGGCGTACAATGATGTTTTTGGAAAGTGTGGATTTTTAGTGTTTATTTTACCACAAATTTTAGGGTTTTATTGTAAAGTAGATTTTAGGGTTTTATCGTAAACTAATTAATACAAATCCATTTATGAGAATTTGGATTAATACAATACATTTTATAATTTAATGCCCAAGGGTGAAATAATTATTAAAAATTCTCTGAAAAAACCAGGACGTATGCAAGATTTTGGAACAAGGAATTCTATTCAAATTGCAAGAGCTGACGAGTCCTTTAAAGAAAATCCAAGGGTTGTAGAATCTACAGTGTGCATACGACTGAAGCGGAGAAAGCACTGAATTAGAAGCAGGTGCGCATCTGTATTGCACAGATAGAAACGAAAATCCCACAGTATTTTTCGGTGTGCAAAAAGTGAATATGAAAGAAAGAAAAGGAAAAAAAAAAAAAATCAAAGTGCAACATGCCAGCAATAACTGAGATGGCAAATCTCAGCTTGTGAAACCATGGGCTCTGCCAAATGCATTTGCACGGATGGCTTGCATTGAATATAAAACAGCAAACGAAAACAGTGCAGGGTAAGGGACCCGACCAATGAAGAAACAGATGTAAAAAAATAACAGCAAGCCAAAATAAGAGAAGAAAAATACAACAGTTTATTAAGCAAGTGTAGTAGCCAAGAGTTGCAGCATATCAGAAAAGAGAATTAGCTGCCTATGTGAAGTGCCGGCCTTGAGATTTCGGGGGTTTTAGACGAATTTTTAATATGGGCATTTTATATACTCACAAAAAATAACATTATATATAAAAAATTTTTTTACAAAGTGTGAAACATCTAAATAAAATATCATAATCAAATTTATAATAAAGTATTATTTAAAATTTATTCTTCTATGATATTGAGATGCAAAATTACTAATTAAATTAATATATTCAAGTTTTTTTAGCATTTATTTTTCAATAGATAAGATAGTTGTTAATCTATTCAATCTTTCTTATGACATTTTAGACCGAAGATAAGATTTTATCAATTCTAACTTTGAAAAATTTCTTTTTGCAGAGGTAACTATAACTGATATAATCAACATTATTTTATAAGCAATTCATACATTTGGAAAACAACAATTCATTATTTTTATATAATTTAGCAATTCAATTGTTTACTTTACTTCTTTTGGTATTGCATCTTTTATCATATTCGAGTCCGACACTAATACAAAATCTCATTTGAAACGAAGATATTATTATTATTTTAATTTTTCAATTTTTTTGATTTTTTAAAAAAAATAAAAATTAAACATTATTTTAATTATAATGACTTATACTTGTATATTACATCTAATAAAATCTACATTGATTAAATAAATAAAACTATGTTTTTTTATCTCTTCAAATTTTAGAAGCTTTTAGTTATTTTTAATTCAAAATTATCAACTAAATATATGTTTCTTTTTCCCTCTATTTAGATGATACATATATTTTTAAAGATTCTTTATTAATTAAAATTATTGTTATTTTTATTGTTATTATTAAACTCAATGAAATGAGGATTATAATAATTATTATTATGATTGTTACTATCATTATTTTAATATTTTTAAGAAACCCACATTTTAAATTGAGTTGAAAAATTATCAATATATAAATTTCTAATTTTAAGTGTTTTGAATTTGAAATAATTAAAAATAATCAAATGATTTCAAGTGGTAGTAACTTAAAAGTCATAAATTAAATTAGCTCGAATTTAAATGCCGCTCTATTTAGATGATACATATATTTTAAAACTCAATAAAAATGAGAATTATAATAGTAATTATTATAATTGTTACTATTATTATTTTAATTTTTTAAGAAATCCAAATTTTAAATTGGCTAGATGATACATTTATTGTTAAACTCGGTAAATATAATAATTATTTTTATATGCAACCAGGAATTGAACCCGGGTCCCTTGATTGAAAGGGGAGAGGCCTAACCGAACTAGACTACTACGAATTTGTGTTTTTATATGCATTATTAACTATTTAAGACATGATAAAGGAGATTATGGACTCGGGGGCCCTATTTATTTCGGGGCCCTAGGCGGTGGCCTATTTCGCCTATAGCCAAGGCCGGTCCTGCCCACGTGTGCACTGTCCCAAGCTAAGCCAAAGATAAAAAAAAATTTAAAAAAAGAGCAAGTGGCAGCTGGCATTCCAAATGGAAGAGACAAGAAATAGCTGGCTGGTTTCTTGAGGTCCCAACCCACCTGTATGAAGAAAGAGATGAGGGAATCCAGAGAAAGGAGGGATGCGTTGGCTGTCCTTGTTTAGCCTATGAAACTCAACAGAGAAAAATAAGAAGGATCGATTGATGCTGAATCAACCCGAGCATACAGAAGATGCAGTAGAGTACAACATGCAGACATCAGAGGAAGAGGCGTATGTGTTTCAAGAAGAAAACAACCAGCAAGATACAGAGGGATTGTGGCTGATTTAGTTCCAAAGGTAAGAAAATAAAAAGAAGGAATGAAAAAAGAAGACTGGGACGGTGGAAACAAACAAAGAACTATATGCGGCAATGTGAAAGAAAAAAAAAAAAAAGCAAGTTGCCATGCATACAATGGATCGGCTGATTGAATAGGACCCACCTACCTTGCTAATTTTATTCCTCCTGAACACTATAAATTGAAGGCCTCGGCTGCAGTAACATTCAAACCTGGTCTTGGAATTTTGAGAGCTTGGAACATTGGAAAGGAGGGGAATTTAGTGAAGAATTTTTGGAGTTTTTAAATTGTGTCTTCTAAAGTTAGTATTTTTATTTTTCTTTTGTAATTAGTTTTTTTTTCAAGTTTAATTCATGTCTTGTAATTTAGTTCAATTAATAATAGTATAATTTCTTTGTCTTTATTTTCTTCAATTCAATGTTAGTGTGTGATTAAATTCAGTAATAAATTCAAAAATTCCATTAATCTTCTTGTTTTAAACTTTTTTTAAACCAAGGTTCAAATGCATTGTAATTCTTAATTCATATTTTATTAATAAAACAAAAGGTGGATTTATTTAAAATTATGGTCGTCCAATTATTTAATTTATATATGATGAAAGATTGATTTTGTTTTTATTCTTTTTATAATTTTATGATTGAAATTATTCTAAGATATTCGAGGAGAGTAGATAAAATATTTGGGATAGGTAAAACTTGATTTTTCTGATTTAATACTTTTTTTAAAGAGTGGATGAAATATTTAGATTTGGAATTACAAGTTGAAATGTTATCTAGACTAAGGCTTGAATTGAATTTTCTTAGTATAATGGATTTCATAAGTATTATAATAAGAGTTTTAATGAATAAAAAATTGAAATGCATGATTGATAATTTAAATGAGCTCTATATTCTAGGCCTTGATTTTATTTTAAAATTTGGAAAAATAAAGCCTCCTTAATTATTTTATCTAGTTCCACTGTAAATATGTACAGAGGTAGTTTAGGTGTTTTAAATTTTATTTTTGTTTTTAAAATTCAAAAACTCATCAAATTGGAGAACTAGGTTGGTAATTAAATAATTGTACCTTAATTTTATTTTCTAAGTTAGATTAAGATTATTTATATTTTTAGATTAAATCCATCATCTTAATTAAAATTAGTTAAATTGTTAGATTATATGTTTAAGTTTAGAATGTTTCTAAATTAAGACTAAAATTCATATATTAGATAAATAACTTTATATTTATGATTTTTCTCCATGTTTTCGAAATTTCTTAAATTATATAATTCAATGGTATATTTTCACCGATATATTTTCCTAAGTTCCGATGGGTTCGACCTCGAACTCAATAGCTATAGTATCTAATGGTTCGTGCACTTGCGAGTTATAAATTTAAAGTTTGTACAATACCTATCCCTTTACACTACTGTGAGTAAGCACCAGATTACAACCACTATTCCAACAAGTACCAAGTTTATTTCATAGATCCAATATTATATTCCAAGATACAATACATCATGCAATATTTTCCATTGCTCAATCATATAAACAAAAATAGAGAATATCATGTACAACCAAAGTATAGTGTATTGTTTTCCCTTACCTAAAAAGTTCGTGCAATGTAGGTGATGAATCCAAACACATTCCAATTTGAAATCAATCAATAAGACGTCCAGAAAGTGCATTTGAAAGTAGGGTCTATGTCCGCACCGATTAGAAGAGCAACACCGAGCAATCAAAAGACGAGGCTGGCTAGAATCACAATGTTGAACTGGCGTAGGTTGGAGAAGCGAACAGTTAAGGCGAAATCTGACGGAGATGTCGTCGGAAATACTCGAGCAAGCAACAAAGGACACGAACTAGAAGGAGGGATTTTGTGATTAGAGGTGTCCAAAATTAAAAGGGAATAGGATAGTTATAGGCAGGGCTACGAGCACGAAGGGATCGGGAGGGGTCGTTCCTAATCGATTTGTAATCATAATAGGAAAGGAAAAGGGAATCAAGAGGGATGGAACTCTTAGGAACTTCAATCGAGAACTTAGAGTTGTTTCCATTTGGGAAAGGAAAGAAAGGGAAGTAAAAGAAGGGGTCGTGTGGAGTGACAAGGGAAAGAGTGGAGAGGCGTATTTAAGGCGTGGGTCTCCAAGGGACCAACACGGTTTGGGGTGTTTATTATTATTATTATCATTTTATAATTACATCTTGATTGAAGAACCCAACTAAATAATTTTTCAAGGTAAAAGAGTTTTGATAAAACTAATTCCTATGGTTAGTTTGACCAAGGAATGTGGGTCCCATGGATCCACCTAAAATTATAAATTATAAATTTTTAATTAAATAATTCAAATTGAAATTCCAACTTGGGAATTAAAATCTAATTTGCTAATTAAGTTTTCCATCCACTTAACTTCCACGCGAAGGGATAAGTTTGTAAATTTCTAATTGAGGGAATGTATGTGCATTGGAGAACCTAAATTAATTAAATTCTATGTTTTGTGTGGTTTTTTTTTTTTTTGAATTGAAAGAGAATAACATACAATTTTACACAAGCACAATCAAAAGACCCATTTAATATTCCAGCTCTAGTTGATTCGATTGACCCACTAAACAGAACTCGGTCATCACAAGGTCACTATCACGGCTGTTTGTGGTTGTCGTTGAGGAGTATAACCCCTCACATGCTTCACGCTGGAGGTCACACTCACGACTATTTTGTACACTTAGTGTACAGTTCACGTAGGGACAGATACTCGTGAGTCTATTCAGGCGGTATTAACTGAGTAAGATACATTGCGCATGGTTAGATACTCGTGAGCCAATGCAGGCGGTACTGACTTGGTAAGACAGATTGCACAGGGTTAGACACTTGTGAGTTCTACATGGGTGTTACTAACTTGGTAAGTCATATATTGATTACCTTAGAGCTGACTTAATCACCAGAGTGGTGAAGGGACACAGGTTGATGTAGATTATCTATGTTGTATAGAGATCTCCCACTTATAAGTCGTGGCCTATGTCCCTCAAGGGATCATGATGTTTGATAGCCCGTTCCATAGAGGTGTCTTTGGATGGACATTGTGTTCACATTGATGAGATTGTATCCTTGGATAAACATTGTATTCACGTTGATGAGATTGGTGTCCTTGGGTGGACATTGTATTCATATTGATGAGATTGATAGGATGACATGATAACATAGTCTTATTTATATTATATTTCTTACATTATTATTATGTGGGCACGTGAGTGTGTAGCATACATATTTACTCACTGAGTATTGTTTATACTCACGTCCTTGTAATTTCAGGTAATGCTGCACCGGCTGGGTCTGAGACCCCGAGGAAGAGCTTAGTTTATCATGCTGTTTTATGCGCCCTACATATTGAATTGTTTATTTCATTTATTTAATTTGAGTTGGTGATATTGTTTTTACCATTTTATTCATTCAAGATTTGTTGTAATAAATTCTAGAAAATTGATAACTTTTATGACAGAGAATTTATATCCTCATTGAGATATTAATGGTATTTAAGATCATTTATTGGATTTGCGTTTGAGTTATGTGAGCACACATGTGTTTCCCAAGTGTGATATGCGAAAAAGAAATATTTATCCACATCACGAGCTATGTTTTGGGTCAGGACGTGGCAAGAGCCCATTGAGATTTGCAACACACATTATATGTCCTTCTTAATGGTAAAACACAAATCGATACAAAAGATAAGGTGGAGAGAGACCCACATCAACGATATGATGTCTAAGACACTCTTCTTCTTCAGTAGGGTTAAACTAATCCTTTACAAAAGTAGTTATAAATATTTTGATAATTCTTGTTGATATGAAAGTAATCAAGCCTAGGAATTAATCAAATGAAAGAATTACAATAGCTCAAGTATAGATTTGATTTTTTAGGGCAAGAGTCAAAATTCTTAGTATTTCAAGATGAGAAGTAGTAGTAGTTTAATGAAGATGTTATGAGATGATCAAAAGTTTTTTCTTTCCTCATCTTGGCAGATTCGGTCGACCGATCGTCTGAATTTCCACTTAAAAATATAACAATTCGATGCATTCAGTAATCCGGTCAAAGACATTCAATCATCCAGATTTATCTGAGAGCTCTTTCTCTGCAAAGTTTAACATATCAGTCGACCGGATGAAGACATTCGGTCATTCGAAAATATCGTTACAAAGTTAAAATAAATTCAACATGTGAATCAAATTTTAACCAGAAAATAAATCCTATATAATTGATCATAGAGTCGAACATTACTAAACATCATTATTTTTTTCTTCTCAAATGCCTAGTAATTTGACCTCTAAAATCAAATGGGTTAACCCATTTAATTTTTGAACTGAAAGTTAATACACATCCCAAGCTTAAAATAATTTTTTAATCTCACCAAAAATTGGTGTTCATTTAAAAATATAAACAAACTTAATACACAATTTATATAATTTTACTAAAATCTCTACCTAAATTATTTAAATAAGCAATCTCTAGGAAAACACATGAGAATAAAAGTTTTCTAACCTTCTCTTATTCCATAAAATAAAAGAGGAGACTTGTACTATTTAAGTTACAGCTAGGGGTGAAACTCGAGTCGAGTTGTGGCCCAAACCCACATGACCCGACCAGAAAATAATACGGGTCGGGTTATGAAAGTCGGGTTAGCAAGTCGGGTCGGGTTGAGTAGTCAAAAACCCGCATTGAATTCAGGCCGGATTGGGTTGAAATATTTTTAAATTAACGTGACCCAACCTGATCAAACCCGACCCGACCCAGTAAAAAGTAGGCTACAGTGGGTTCAAAATCCAGGTCGGATCGGGTTTCTATGAGTCAAGTTATAATTCGGGTCGGGTCGGGTCAAGACGTCCGGGTCGAAAGTTCAGGTCGAGTCGGGTCGGGTTCCATATATTAGTAACTTAGGCCGGTTGGGTTTTAAAAATCCGACCCAACCCGGCCCGATTTCAGCCCTATTTACAGCCTTGCTAACAAACATGAGACAAGGAGCAGATAAGAGGCCGGACAACCCATTCCAGATAAGGTCATCACATTTCTGATTTATTCTTTTCTCATTGCCTGCCAATATTTACTCTTCCCCACAATAAAGTTTCTCATTTTGTCCCACCACATTCTCATTCGACTTGAAAGGGACGACAATCATGTTTGAATAAAACTGAGCAAAGGCACCATCTCTCTAGGATTCATTGCAACTAGAGTATGAAATCAGATCAACCGGCAAGAAAGGGAGATCATAAGAGGTTGCCCCACTGTGTCATTGACAGCCTTCGCCGTTCGGTGTTCGCTGGATGCAACTGACTCTGACTGAGATTTTGCAAATAACATACATCAGGAACAAATACTGAGTTCTCAGCTGAGATGTTGTCCTGGAATTTCTTCAGCCAGTTAAGGCCAGAAGCCGTGGGAGGAGAATGGATCTGTGGTACAGTCCATGAGATCTCCGGGACCTGACCCAAGTGCTCTTGAATACCTAAATCTTCCGCAGCATCTCGGTAAATGGGTGACCGTTCAGAATCACTAAGCTTCACCATGTCAGCCTGCAATAGGAACCATCGCAATAACGACTAATAAATGGACATACAATATTATAAATCAGTGCAAGTTCAGAAGGTGCTCAACCAAGGAGATCCATTGTTGCTTACAATTCATTCACAACAAGAACTCTATATTAACCTTATAGAATGAAGACCAGAAAACTGCAATCATGTGAAGTGACAAAAGTCCTATATCAAGAAATCAATGACTCGAATAACATTTGAAGCACCCTCCTCTCAGCAACTAGCCTCAGAAATATTATATTGTTATAGTTTTCTAACAATTATTATGCTCTAACCAAAACAAGGAATTGCACAACCTCAAATTGTTCAACTCTAATACCCATTTGGATGTCACTGCCATGCAGGGGATGGAATATATCTGTAGATTCAGAAATTATGGAAGTATAAACTCTGACAAAGGTATGCAGAAACCAGTTTCTCCCTAGCAAGATAAAAGCACTGTGGATAAGTTACATTTCAGAGGATTGACATATCCCATTGAGTCGGATCTAACTTTTCGAACGTTGTGTACTTTGAATGGACAGATGTCAAGCACATGGATTTCCAAAAGAGCAGAGTTCTTGCCAAATCAGGTCAAACTAGATAGACCAAATTTGACTAAGCTAAGTTCTTGATAGGCTCATCATACACCTTGCCATAGGGTAAGTACTAACAAGTTAGATTGAGCTTCAATCTGACCAGACCGAGTAATTATTGGACTTGTGGCTTACAATTTGGGCCAAGTCGACTAACTCAAACCATGATTGAATTACTTTATTTAATAGATAAGTTCTTCAAATAAAATAACTGTTACGCATTAGAATTTGAGACGTGTGCGTAAACAATTATGACTTTGAACAATGATTATGAAGCTTATCGATAATATATGACTAACAGTTATTTTTTTTGTTAGAAGCTTCACAATTATTTGTCAACAATTGCTTCATTTTGGTGCTTTATTAATTAAAATTTTTGTAATTTCTTATTTTTCTTAGGTAAAGTTATATTGATTCAATAAAAATAATATTTTTATAAAACGAGTCAAAGTCAATTGGTTGATCCATGGATCAACCAGTTGACCCAACCAGGTAATAGACCAAGTCCTGGTGTGTGTTTTTGTCTATCACACCAGGCACAATTTCCTATTTTTGAATTTCATTCATAACATAAATCATTTAACCGCATAAATCGAAAGTATTCTTAATAACCTAAAATTAGTTAAAAGTTCAGCCCAAAACAAAAAAATTAGCCATTTGATCTTAACGGTTGGAATTACAAGGCCTCTTTGAATTTTTAAGGAATCTTCGTACTTTAATCATTAAGATCAAGTGACTATGTACTGATTTTTAGGCTCAAAATTTTAACCATATGTAGATCACTAACTCCCTTTCAATCTATACAGGTTGATTTTCTCAGTAAGGAACCAAAAGAAAAAAAGAAACAGTATCAAGTTTGACCTTGGCTGCATCCTCAATCTTGGTCCTAATTTGAAAATTATAGTCAAGCATTCATTACATTGCTCACATGTTTAATATATAAAAATGCTTTCCGAAAGGAGTCATTTACGTGGGGAAAAGGTCAAAAAAACTAGACGACAAGAAATAAGTAGCAAGGTTTGGGCCATGACAAGTACAAAGTTAAAGGATACCATCAAGATCTACAAAGCAAAGACAGAAAACAGAAGCACCTAAATACAAATTAGTGGTATTTCTACTATACAAAAAGGCGTCCAATACTGGTCTTCGGATGCCTATTGATCACCAGCGTATGCTCCATATTGCCATGGTGTGCCATGATTCATTCCCGAAGATGTTCACTCATTCATAATTCATAAAACCCCCAAACTTTCCCAGGGTTTTGCGTCTCTCTTCACATTGATCAGGGTTATAACCATTCAGATCCCATTCCCAATTATAGTGCCCAGACATAGTATGGAACAACAAGGGCACAAAATGGATATGGTAGGGGGATGGATTCTACACATAAAAATGATGTGTCCCAACATGACATGATATAAAAACAGCCTGCTATCAAGTGTCCAGCATCATGACCACCCACCCCACCCCCCACCCCCACCCACCCCAAACCCTCCCCAACCCTTACCCTTTAGCATCCTATATGGCTAAAATGCCCTTCAATATTTAATTAACTACACCAATAGAATATTTTTAGCAAAGCAATCTACCATCATAACTTACAAATGTACAGATCCAAAAAATTGTATTAAATGTGTAAACATTATAGAGACCATGAAGTGGGCCATCAAAATATATAAAGCTTATGAAATTCAATTTTTCGACAATCAAAATCATATAGCAGATTGGACGCATCATGTATGTGAAACATCACCTACCTCTAATTCATGTGGTCTTCCACACATTCCATCCAACCATGTTAGCCCATCTATATTTGATGAGATGTTTAAAAAGTATGCCGCACTTAGGAGATTTCATTATTGCAATCTTTAATTAAAGAGTAATTTGGTCATTTAATATGTTAGAAGGGGTCTTTGCAATTGAACAGAAAAATTGCAATTATTGAAATCATAAATGTGGGCTCTGCAATTAAGGCAACTGATAGGGGGCTATTTGCAATGCCCTGGCTCTGGTGACCCACCAAGAAAAAAGAGTGAGGCAAACCAACATATAATACCTTGGAAGATCCCTGCTCCATAAGCCCGTTATTGTGATTAAAATCAGCAAGTCCAAGAAAATCTTCCAAAGGCCAATCTGGAATAATTCCAGGTACAGAACCACCGGAAAGTGGCACCTTGCTCCCTGATAAACCTCCATCTCCTACAGCTGGGATTGAAACTACACCTTTGCCTCCACCAGAAAATGATACTGAGTTACACCTTTTGGACAAGCATTTGGACTCTTCAGATTTTTCCATTGAGCTTATTTCCTTAGAAGAGATGGGGTCAAGCCCTGCTTTCACCCCTGTAAGCAGGAACCTCCGATGTGCAGAAACATAAGCATTTGCTGTATGGATAGCAACATCACACTTCCTACAGAGCAAAGCCCGATCTTCTATGCAAAAGAAATAGCCAGTTGTCTCCTAAAATGGTGAAGATTTTATCAGGAACCAGTACAATAAAAATAATGTGAAAATCAAGAACAAAATATGGATCTGAAACCCCATCAACGATATGCATGACAAAAATAAATAAAGAAAAGAAACCGTTCAAGTTACCCACAACCAAATAAATAAAGAGCAGAAAAGGACAATGCTTCCTATGGATGAAACTAGTGTACATATATGAGTATGTTCACAAATTTGATGACCAAAAGATGAATATTTGGCTTCTAAATCAGTTATCCAGTAAATTCCCATGAAAAAGCCGATATAGCATCCAGGTGAAGATATCGGACCAGCTGTTTAGAAGCTAGAAAATATTATTAGTTCATAAAATCACATAAAAAAATGCTTTTGAATAAAATCTCAAAGGTGCAAAGTTGTACAAGGAATAGCAGGGAATGAGATATTATATTTCTGAAGAAACCTGAATATGAGACTGAACAAAATGGGAGGTTGCATAGAAGGAAGACCCTAGTGCTACTCATCTTGAGCAAGGCATCATACCATCATTAGACCACTTTCTGCTGCTTGTTTCCCTTTCAAACAAGGGTAAACAACTCTACTGTCAAGGATTTTCAGTGGAAGTAACATATAACAATTTTTTTTACCACTAACCCCTTGAAATCCAGATAAATTACCCTTGCAAAATGTGGTTGAGAACACATAGAGGAGAAAAATCATGTTCTAGTTCATTTACTTTTTGCATCTTGTGATATCACCTTCAATATTTCAGATCCTCATGGATGATGAATGCATAACCTTCAAGAAATGGGGAAACTCCAAGTTTAAAACTGATACCTCTTGCCATAACCTGGGAAGTATGAAGAGAGTAAAATAAGAGAATCTTTAATAGAAGGCTTCATTCTTCATTTTCTATATTTAGAAAAAATTGAAAGAAAACCTTCTTTTGTATGGTAACGTTTTCTCCCCTGTTTTAACAGGTTTGAATCATGAAACATATTGATCCATCACCTCCATGGATGGATCATAATTTAGTAGGGGTGTCCGTACAGTTAATCATTGGTCTGTACAGCTTCTTGTTATTCAGCTAATTTCTTCAATTAAATATCCTCCCTCCCTCATCTTCTGGGCTTATGAAGCTCACTCCTCTATAGATTTTCAGGGCCACAAGATGAGGAAGAGAAATGTGGTATTCCCTAGGCTTCAAAAGAGATTGGGCATAGGAGTCTCTCTTGCGATGGAAAGAAAAAGAAATAATTATCTTTTGAACAGGTCAAAGTGGTTATCTTGAGCAAAATTGTTAATCGTATTTATTAGTTAGCTTTATTTTATTTGGTGCTTATGAGATTAGCAGTTTGGAGGATGTAAGTTGTTCAAATATTAGGAGACTAATTTTTATTTTAAGTCATGTCTTCAAACTTTGGGGTCTGACAAACCTTGGTTTCTGGAGATCCAAGTTCAAGAGTGAATTTGTAAGCTCATTTAGTATGTAAAAAACTTTGCTATGGTCAATTACCATGTTAGCAAGTAATCTTTTTGGGAAAATCCATGCAAGAGTCACATGTCCTTTTTCTGACTATTTCTTAGGAACTTTCTTAGAAGTTGTAGTGTTTAGAAATCCAATAAGAGGTTACCTACACCAATATATGTAACTAGTTAGAGAATTGTTTTTTCTTTTCTTTTTTAAAAAGATTTTTGAAAGAAAAAAAAGATAGAGAGAGACGACAGTGTGGACTCCTTATTCCTCCTTATTCCTCTTGTATCGGGTTTTCTACAAACCTTGATGTTGATTAGGTGCAAAACATCTTCATCTGTTGGATTCTACCATTGATTAGGGTTGGATCTACACCATTTAATTTTGCATTTCTCATCAAATTCGATTTTCTCCTTGAGAAGATTATCGATTTGAAGTTATCATCCTATTTTTTTCATCATGCATTGAGAAGAGGCTGCATATTTTAATATGATATTCATAATCATGTAAACATTATTGAGAGATATGATCTAATATCTACATCCAAGGTTTTTATCTTTATTGGACAACTGAGATTTCTTTTCAAAGTTAGACTGTAATTTGAAAACATTATTGACCGAGAGGCTTAAGTACACTCCATCAAAACGTGAATTCTAGAATTATTGTTGAAATATTTAGAACCCTCAGTTGGAGAATTGATTGAGATATGCAATAATACTCAAATATATCTAACCATTGGATTTGAATTGGTTGGATTAGTTTAATTACATTGCATATGATTTTATTTATGACGAGAACATCTAACACAATTAGTTAAGACTCATGATTGTAGTCTAGAGGTTGTAGGTTCAAGCCCAAGCCTATTCAGTCCTAGACCGGTAATTTCCACCACTACCATTAATGAATGTTCCCCAGCTGTTGGCCATCATCCTATAGCATACATATTAGCAGGCTCACTACCAAGAGAATCATTGGGGTGTCCATTAAGATTACCTAGGAAGCTTTATATGAGGGGAACCTATAAGAGGTAGCCATGACAAAATAGGCAGAACACAACATACATTTTTCCTACCACCATCTGTTCTTCTCTTTATTTTTTCTATCTTTGTGGGAACAAATCACAAAGGCAAACACATATTGTGAAGGTGCAAATGAAAAACACAAACATAACACACATTGTTGTCTTGCAAACACATATTGTGGAGGTGCCAATGAAAAACACAAGACATAACACACATTGTTGTCTGTTTTTTACAACACTGTTTCCTTTTCCTTTTTGTTTTTTCTATCCTTTTGGAGGCAAATCACAAATGAAAATATGTTCAGCAATAGATGCTTGAGTGCACCAAAGATAGCCTGTTTCATTAAGGGAAGTCAGAGTCTGAGGGGTATTGAACCAACAATAACCAGCAACACTGTGCATCTATAGATTAGATTTATGGAGTATAATATATCTTCAAGATAGCACTGACCAGTAATCATGAATTAGTCTTTGTTTCTCATTTACGAATTTATTTTCTACTACTACTTTAAAGGTGTACAAAAAGAAATTTATACGTGTAATCATGAATTTTCTACTTACAAACTTTATAGGTAAACAAAAAGGTAGTTATGGGATCATTCAAATAAGAAATTTAAGTTGAGGATGGAAGGTCAAAGAAATATATTGTGGATTATTATGTAGATTTCAAAATAGTGGTTGATAAGCCTCTCCTAGAAAAAGTGCATGAGATGCAAAACCAGGCCCAAAAGGTGTTTATAGAGAGTAAGGTAATTGATGAAGCATTTCAAATGGTGATGATCATTGAAAAGTTGAAGCAACCATGGAAGGAATATTTTCGCTCTCATAGACATAATAGAAAAAATATAATATGATGACTTGACCACTTACATCTATATTCAAGATGAAAAATAAAATAGAGAAAAATCTGGCATTAAGTTCAACCGATTTAGTTGAAAGCAATAATTTTATGCCAAACTAAAAACAATAAGAAGCCTCCTTCAAAGTGCATGGAAAGAAATTTTTTGTTTTAGATAAAAATGGACGGGAAGAGGAAATTCGTTATCCACGTGGATAACTGGGTTATTTTAAAAGGTCATAACATCATTGCAAGATTGAAAATGGGAAACCTAAAGCAAACTTTATTGAAGAATTTCCATGAGTGATGACTTAGCTAGAAATTCTAAAGGAAGTGGGTTGGTATTTGTGCCACTAGACACCTTTTCTTTGACCACGACAAGTTAGCTCTGGCTAACCAACAAGGGATGCTACGGAAATCTACCTAAGGAAGGCCAAAGTTTTCCAACAAAGGAATGGTTAGCTTGAAGTCAATTCTAGTAAGAACTCAATGTGATCCATGTCCCAGACTAAAGAAGAACCTAGGTATTGGTTCCATGCTTGACAAGAATTCTTTTAAATTGTATTTGAAGAGTCAAGTTTCTACTCTCTAAGAACAGAGATTTTGTGGGTAGGGTTATGGTTGTGATGGACTTTCAAACATAATGCTATGAATGAAATGAGCTACTCTTTTGCTCGCTTTTTTGAGTTAGGGTGGTTCACATGGTAGACTAGGTGGTTGTGTTAATTTTAATCGTATGACAATATGAGTATATAAGGAACAAGATCAAAAACGTAAAATTTCATAAAGAACCTTTCAAACAAGCTGGAGATTGTTGTAATTTATTAAACTTGAGTCACATTGATAATCGTAACAATTATAATTTTGGAAGTAGAGGTGCCATAGCATTGTTAGACGATTATTCAAAACAAGCTAAGGTAAGTATACTTAATAAATACCACCTTAGATGATCTTACAAATACACTTTTAAGGCATATTTATTTAGAAGAAAGGATGACACCTTAGACAAGTTTCTAATTTAAAACAATGAGGCAGAAACTAAAGAGTCAAGATCTAATAAATGGGGAGAATATAACCCTAATAAATTCTTGAATTTTGCAGAAGTTATTGATGCAGTGCATCCTGCTATGCTGCTATTTTTCTTAGCTATTTTTCTTACTTGCTATTTTCAGTTTTTTCTATTTTTGTGTGTCTAGTTTAAGTAAGGGTATTATTATAATGCTTTGTTTTATTTTAGTTAGTTTCCTTTTTTATGCGAGGGCACTATTGTCATTAGTCTTTGGGTAAGCTTATATAAGCTAACCTTCTCCTTGTAATGTTATACGATGAAATAAAAACAAGATTGAGAATTTCTCTGCCCGTGGTTATCTTGGAGCGAATCCGAAAGTTTGGCGCGAAACTGTCTCCCTTCCAGGTACTTGATCCTTCTTCTCTTCTCTTCTTTTCTCTTCTCTTCTCTTCTCTTCTCTTCTCTTTTCCTTTCCTTTTATTCTTCCCTTACCTACAGTGATTTCCAAATCCCAAACCCCTTGCCGCTGTCCCAGATCCTTTCTTTTACTTTCATCCAACCCTTACACCTTCATGCTGCTTCCGTACCTTTTCAGAAACCTTTCCTACGGCTGCTACAGTTCCCAAATAGTCCCAAACAGCAACCATAACCTCTACTGACCATCCTCATACCTTCTAAACCCCTTTCTTAGCCTTCGCCACCCTCTTGTTTTCCTTTCCAGCCATCGACATCCACTCCCAGACCTCTTCCTTGTTTCCATAAACCTTCCCAAGCCCAACCAGTCTTCCCGCAACCCATATCTTTCCTCCTTTTGACTTCCGTAACTTCCAGCCTCTTTTCATCTTAACTTATCCCACCTTCTTTAATAACCAAATGGCCATTAGTCCTTTTTAAACCCATTTAAACTCGATTTCAGTCCTAATTTGATGTGGTTCTAAGTGTGTGTAAGATCTGATAAGCCCCTTTGTTCTGAAAGGCCTTTTATTTTGAGCTATAACTATATATAGATTGTGATTTAATTGTTTACATTGAACTCTCTGAATTTCTTGACTATTTGTGGTAGATTTTATGGTTCTAATTGTTATTGTTAATTTTAATTTTAATTTCAACCTCATATTAATTTATTGTTACAGTATAATCGCATTTAGGCATTTAAGGTCACTTTTAGGGTCACCTTTTGTCTTGTCCTGCGTCAGTTATATCATAATCCACATAATAACTACTCTGGAGTCAAAACTCCCTTGAACAAAATGGAGTATTTGAAAGGAAAAGTAGCATTTAACCCACGTGGTTAAAAGTTGTTAGCTTTGAATTTACTTCATAATTTATGGGGAAAAGGCTATTCCAATCAAACCCAACAAATATTCAATAAGCACATTATAAACTATGGGAGGTTTTGTTTTTCCTAACCTATGGAACCTAAAACATTAGATATTGTTTTCATGGTTATGCATTTAATAATAAAGCTTTTTTTTTTTTTAAGTTCTATAGTTTAAAATAACATTATAAAACTATTTTTAACAACTATTAAAAAATGACCTTTCAAAAAGGAAACAAAATAACAAAAATGGTCCATAGAAATTGAATTTTTTTGAGACCTTACAAGAACCCTTCCTTTGTTAGAACATTGGGTATATTATTTCTTTGAAAATAGCACATTGGTAAGTTATCTAACCAACAAAAAGACATGATGATCAAAGCATAGAAATGGAATAGTGAAGCTTAAAAGTAAAAGTATAAGAGCATGAACAAATTTAAATCTGACAATGAACAAAATTTAGACCCAACTCTCATATTTAGTAGAAAAGGACTAAAGAACCTATTAAGAAGCAATGTATTCTTTAGTTGCAGCAATTATAGGGTAAAAGTATAAATAATTTTTTTTTTTTTTGAGCAATCACAGAAAAATTTCATTAAAAGAAAGAAAGGGGAAAGAAAAGAAAAGTAACAAGGGTCTACAAGAATTAGACCAAAAGATGAAAGAAAAAGATAAAAAACAAAGAAAGACAAGAAGATAAATGAGGGAGAAATCAAAGAAAGAATATGCCTTCACAATGATTGTCAATTCCCAATTTAGCGAAGTAATCTACAACTCCATTAGCTGAACGGTCAATCTTCTTAAAAGAAACATCTAACTCTTTTGCCAATTCTTTCACCTCTCTGACAATACCAACCAATCACCACGGTGGCCGCCTTAATCCCTCCACCCATTTGATTGCATTAGCCGAATCCCCTCCAATGACCAAATTTCCTTGTCCAAAATTCTTCCACATGGTTAGATCTCTCCAAATACTAAGGATTTCTGCGTCATTTGATTCTATGATGCCCATTGATTCATTGAACATTATAGAAGATACTCCCATATGATTTCGAAGCACACCGCCAATACCCGAAGGGCCTGGTTTTCCCCTTGACGCTCCATCAACATTGAATTTCGAAAAGCCCAATGGTGGAGGCACCCATTTCTCCGCTGGCTTTGCCTTATTCCTTTGCACATTCATACTCACATCCCAAGAAAGAATAGATCATTAAGTGTAGTACCTTTGAAAATGGGATCTGCCAGCATCCAACTAAACCAATTCCACTTGGTTTTCTGGAAGAGATCGTTCTCAGAAGAGGGTAAACCTGCAAAGACTCTTGCATTCCTTTCCTTCCACAATGTCCAAAAAATGGCCGCCGGGAGCGTATTCCAAGCACATCTCATCCTGGGTTTAAGGTAAGGGCGGTACCAAGCTGCAATAGATTGAGAACAAGAAAATGGAAAGACCCAAGGAACCCCAAAGAAGTTAATGAATTTTGTCCAAAGGTTGAAAGCAACTTTGCAATTTACAAAAAGATGGTCAGTGTCCTCAACCGCAGAATCACAAAGAAGACAATTGAGATTATCCTCAAGTCTAAGCAAGCCTCTCCTTCTTAGTTCAACTCTCGTAAGAATCTTTTCCTTTAGGACGCACCAAACAAAAATTTGAACTCTAGGAGGAGCCACCCCCACCCACGTTGGATTAGTGATCACACCAACATTAGAAGGCTGGTTTTGGGTAAGATGCAAGACTGCTTTGACAGAAAAATTACCGGAGGAATCTCCAGACCAAATCATTTCATCCATATCTGACAGCAAGAGTGGAAACTCCTTCAGGAGGGTTAAGAGACTGTTGAGGCTATCCTCTTCAAAGGATCTCAAATTTCTTCTAAAATCAAATTTCCAAGAGAAATGACCATTCACTAGTTGAACAAAATCTTGAACCAAAGCATTGGCGTTCCCCGTTATTCTGAACAATCTTGGAAAAGACACTTTGAGAGGAGTGTCCCCTAACCAAAGGTCTTTCCAAAAGCGAACTCTAATCACCTTTTCCCACCAAAAATCTGATATGCCGATTGAAGATGTTACCCACCAAATCTTCGCCAACACTAAGAAGCCACCAAGCTTTAACAATTGGAGAGCCATGACTTTTGACTTTGTCACTCAAAAACCACCCTCCAACGCCATCAACACCATATCTAGCAGATAAGACCTTGACCCATAGAGCATCCTTCTCTTTGCCAAATCGCCAAGGCCATTTGCATAACAAGGCTTGATTTTTTAAAATAATAGGCATAAGACCCAACCCACCATTGCTTTTAGGTTTCACCACTTCCTGCCATGCAACTAAATGAATTTTCCTTTTTGACTCTTTGTCATCCCATAAAAAGTTCCTGAACAGATGGTCCAGCTTCTCTGCAACTCCTTTAGGGATTTTGAAAAAGAGATAGGTAGTAAGTTCGTAAATTTTGGAGTACTGCTTTGATGAGAGTAACCATGCCGCCTAAAGATAGGAATTTCCTGCCCTACCCCTCCAATCTTCTCTCCACTCTTTCAATTACTGGAGTCCAAAATCTTTTTAGTCTAGGATTTCCCCCAACTGGTAATCCCAAATAGATAAAGGGAAGTTTCCCCATCCCACATCCAATGTAATCAGCATAGTTCATAAGACAGTCCCGTTTCCACATTAATACCAAAGATAGAGCTTTTTGCTAGATTAATCCCAAGACCCGAGACCATTTCAAAGCATCTGAGAATGGCTTTGAACCCCACAAGCTCCTTCTTAGAGGGGTCACAGAAAAATAAAGTATCATCTGCAAATTGCAAATGTGTAATTGCGGGACCAATGGGAGCCGATGAGAAGCCTGCCACTATACTCATTTCCTTCGCTTTATCGACCAGTTTGCTCAAACTTTCCCCAACAAGAGTGAAGATAAATGGAGATAAGGGGTCACCTTGTCTTAAACCTCTATTTGCCTGTATCGGGGTAATTGGAGAGCCATTCACATGGATAGAGTAAGATGCATCTTCAATGCATGCTCTCATCCATTTGCACCAGATGATTCCGAAACCCATCCTCTGAAAAACATAGCCAACAAAAGTCCAATCTACGAAGTCATATGCCTTTTCTAAGTCAATTTTGAATAAAATGCCTGGCTTTCTGTTTCTTTGCCTCAAATGAATTAACTCGTTGGCAACAAGAATCCCATCCAGAATTTGACGGTCTTCCACAAAAGCACCTTGTGACTCGCCGATAATCTCTGACAAAACTTTTTTTAATCTTTTGGCCAATACTTTAGCTATAAGCTTGTAAACACTTCCCAATAGACTGATTGGTCGATAATGGGATAAACATTCTGGACCCACTCTTTTTGGAATAAGAGTAATGAAGGAATTCTTCAGATTTTTGTTAATGAAGCCATTTTGATAAAACTCCTTGAAAACCCTTAGAATGTCCGGACTCACTGTCTCCCAACAAGCCTTGAAGAAAGAGAAGTTAAACCCATCAGGACCTGGTGCTTTATCTCCTGCCAACCCATTCAAGGCCTTTTTAATTTCTTCTAAAGTGAACTCCTGTTCCAACCTCCTTGCGCTATCACTGCAAATCTGTTTAAAAAAGATACCATCCATGGTAGGTCTAGCAAATCTAGAAGGATTCAAAGATGCTGAGAGAAGCTGCTGAAAAGGATCTGGAGGGCTCCTGACTTGAGACACACTGGGTAAGGGTAACGGCATATGCAAAACACTAGGTGCAGAGGAATGAATAGGGCCTAGAGAAGGGGAAGAAAGAGGGTTGAATAGAGACGAGGCAAGGAACTGAAAGAATCCTCTTAGGACAGAGGAAGGGCGAGGCGCCAACTGGTTCGGTGAAGATAAGGTGAGTCGACTGCAAGTGATTAAGCATAGCCTCCCTAGGATTCCAGGTATCAAAAACAATCCGCAGCTGAGGGTCTTCTAACTCCATAAGATAGAGAGGCAAGGTAGACTGTGTTGAAGGAGACGGGGTCCAAGAGAAGATAAACCACACCGAGAGCTGCTCCATACAAGAAGAAAAGCACCTTGAAGAGGTGGGGAAATCACATGGTGATCCCAACCAATCACAATGTTGGCCACGAAGGTTCTTAATATCAACAAGAGGAATAAGGGAATCCAATGCCGAACACAAACCCAGAATTGAAGAAGCAAACTGGGAAACCATAGAGCTGAACTGACAAACCAATCTAGAAAAAACAATCACGAGGACGATGCAGAAAGGGGTTAGAGAAGAAATAAAAAGACAAAGGAAAAAGAGTACCCAGATCCTACGACGACAAGGAGAGATCGCTCAGAGGAGAAACTGGAGAGAGGGCAGCAAAGGAGAGAGGAGGCAGCAAGGGCCGAGTAGAGGATCTGAAGATTGCCAAGAAATGATCTCTGATGGCTTTTCTAATTCCAGATTTATCTTCAATCCGCCTACCCTCCATCACAATTGATCTGATGGTGTTAGTAGCTTTTCTAGCATTAGCACACCTGTGGAAGAATTTGGAATTCTTATCACCTTCCTGCAGCCACAATATTCTCGATCGTTGGCACCATTCAACCTCATCCAATCTTAAACACTCCAAGAAGGTTGCTTTACTAATTCTTTTGGCTGATCTTTCTTCTTCATTTAGGTCTCTATCCTCTTCTATTAAATTCCACCCCTCTAACTCCTTCATTGAAGCTTCTTTTCTTTCCTTTACCGGCCCACCTTCGGACACCACCCATTCCTTTATTTTTGATTTGAGAAGGGTGAGTTTCTTTGACATGACAAAACCCCCCCACCCTTGGATGACAAAGCTTTTCCACCATTCGTCAACTAAGCCCACAAATTTTGGATTTTCCAACCAAGAGTTATGAAAAGAAAAGGCTTAGGACCCCAATCAATTTCATCAGTATCCAACATTACCGGGCAGTGATCCGAAATAGGACTAAAAAGTTTCACCTGACAAGAATTGGGATAGAGAAGATCCCAATTAGAAGAAGTAAGGAACCTATCAAGCCTACTCATGGATCCTCTCACTTGACTATTACTCCAAGTGAATCTACCCCCGACAAGTGGAAGGTCGGTTAAACCATTTTTAATAATTGAGTTTGAGAAATCGTCCATACTTCTTGAATAAGAATAGCCTCCTTTCTTTTCAGATGGGTAACGGACCGTATTGAAATCGCCACCCAAACACCACACTAATGGGCTCCAATTATGTATAAGGTCCAATTCAAACCAAAAATCTTCCCTATCCCCCTCTAAATTAGGACCATAAACATTGGTGAAACAAGCTTCCACGCCGCCTTCTAACAAAATGCCTTTGACTGAGATAGAATTTTCATCCATTCGTCTTGAGACAACTTTAAAGACCTGCGGGTTCCAAATTGTGAGAAGGCCACCTGACGCCCCATTAGAAAGCTTACTGAACCAATCTGCCTCCTAAAGCCCCATAATTCTCTAATAATGGAGGGGGAGATGTCTTCCTTTTTTATTTCTTGAAGCATAATGAAATCAGTCCTATTTTTCCTTGAAAAGCAATGAATGGCACCCCATTTTTCTCTGATTCCAATTCCTCTGACATTCCATATGACAATTTGTAACGACCTAACCTGGGGTAACGGGTCAGTTGTGAAGGGTAAAATTAATTTAGAAAATGATTGTAGTTTAAATTGATTTGTTAGTTTAATTTGATAATTTTATTTGGGAAAAACACAATTGAATTTAGGGATTTAATATTAGACCTCGATTTCACACTTTCTCCCCAATAAGAATTTACAAATTTATCCCCTTCGAATTAAATTAAGGGAATGAAAAATAAATTATCAACTTAGATTTTAATTCCCATAAGTTAGAATCCCAATTGAAATATTCAATTAAGAATGTGAAATCAATAAATAAGTTCCAATTTTAAGTGTCTAGAATTTAATCGATGATTGACAAAATTAATAAAAGAGAAATAAAAGACAATTTATTAAAATCAATAATTTAAAGGGATCCACCTTCGCTGGTCGAACTTAATTGTCCAAAATCCTTTCACCGATGGGATTCCTTGTTCAGATTGGATTCTTCTTCTTCCTTGTTCGTTTGGGACTCAAATCCCTATCTAAATAGAAACTGTCCAAAATCCTTTCACCGATGGGATTCCTTGTTCAAATTGGATTCTTCTTCTTCCTTATTCGTTTGGGACTCAAATCCCTACCTAAATGGAAACTGTCCAAAATCATTTCACCAATGGGATTCCTTTACCAATAGGACTCTCCTCCCTTTAAGAGACCTGTGAACCCTTCCCTTCTTTTACCCTTTTCGAAACAGCAACCAAATCTCAACGGAATCGTAGCGGAAACCTCAGCGGAAGAAGGGAAAGAAAAACCCCAAATCTCTCTTGAGTTCTTATTCCTCCTCTCCTCTTTGAAGACCATTCAGCTCAAGCAGCAGAGTTTGAGACCACCATGTGACCAGCTTTTGTCGTCTTTGTTCCTAAATTACAGCAAGTAACAGGCATGTCCCTCTAATTTCCTCTATGTTCTTCTTCTCCCATGGGTTTCTTCTTCCTCTTCTCCCCTATGTAAATTTCGAGCCAGCCAACCAGCCAATCCTTGTTGGATGGTGATGATTTTTCCCTTTTTCATTCAGCTATAAGATCAAATAAATTGGTGACTCAGATATGCCCCAATACTTGATCTGTGAACAGTACCTGTCCAGTTTTCTTCCCCAAATAACTAAATGTGGACTGATTTCAGTGTTTGTAGAATTTGCCCCTATTTTGCCAATCGTACTGTGACCCAGATTTGTCCCACCATAGATCTATTCCTTCTTCCAAACAAATGCATACAAGTAGATGCCCTGTTATTTACATTTACCTGTGTGAATAGACCAAGAAGAGACTAGTCAAACCATTGATGTAGTTAGTGATATCTAGGACTGATTTTTCAGTCTTCAGATCGCTAATTGTAGGGACTGATTGGGACTTTGAAACACAGCCAAAACTTAAGTGTTTTCCCTTGTTGTCCTACTAATTTTAAAACAACCAGGGTGTGATTCTTTCAAACCAAGCCAAATCTTGGTCGTTGGTTTTCTTGGACTACTCAAAATTATTTTTAAACCTCACAAATTTGTTTCCCTTTGATTTTCATGAATTTTATCTGCTTTAAATAATTTAGATGTGCATTTTCCTTAAAGTCTTGCGGAGAACTGATTTGTCTCAAAACCATTTAGACGAGGCCAAATATTTAATATTTGACAGTTCTCTATAGCAGCCCCTGCTGCAATTTCCTCTTTGTTTAATACCCAGGCTTTTACAGTTGGGGACTGATTTCTTACCCCAGATCAGCAAGTAAAAGGGACTGATTTTCAGCCCCAAAAACATTAATGTTGAGGACTGGTTGGTCCAGAATTTCACTCAGAACTGATCAGTAAAATTGGTCCTCTTTCTATCTAAAACTGGATGCTTAAACCAGTCTTGTTAATGTCCAACTTGAATCTGAGATAGAAAACCATCTCATACCTAGCCTCTTAACCTTATATTTTCAGCATACATAGGTGAGGGCAGCACACATCACCCATGGTTAATAATCCTTAAACACCGATCTAATCCATGCTATTTAGAAATATTTGTTAGAAGAAGTATTAAAAGTGATTGGAATCTTTAAAACATATTCGCAGCAGACCTTGGTATTCAAAGTAATTATTACTTGGAAGCTACGTGGACTTCTCATTCACAATACGAAAACTTATAGGTGAGGGAAACAATTCACTACATACCATGTATTCATATAATCTTCTATTTGTTGTTGTGTAATGAAAAATAATGCATTGTTTGTATGTTATGAATATAATTGTTGGATCTAGAAAATACTGGATGCATATTAATGATGGTTATAATCCGGTGCTCACTCACAGTAATTGTAAGGGGGATTTTGGCTAAATATTCTATTGGCCGTAAGGAGATCCAGTCCGCCCGGATTGTGAAATCTAACCATTAATGTACTGAAAGATCCAATGATTTTATATTCGTAGATTAGTGAATAATTGTATGGTATTGTTGAAATACAATCTTGATTTTACATGTTTGAATGTTAGGCTATATGATTCAAATCATTATGATGCTGGGATTATTGCTATGTTTATTTCAAGGTATATGCATGCTATAGCAAGTGAGACATCGATTATGATGTGATAATCTGCTTATAATGGAAGTTATAATTCTGTAAATATGTCAGGATTAAGTAAGCATGTTTGTTGGCATTGAGCATAGCATTCTCATATTCATAGCATTGGGTATGAGGGTGCGATCCATGATTGTCACGAAGACCATGACGGTGGTAGTGTTGTTAACCTCACTTTAAGTGGGAAGACCATTATGGTAGAAGAGGTGTGATATCCGTGACAAGTCATGAGGGTTGTTATTTGGTGGTAGGTTGTGTTATCCTTACTTTATGTGGGAAGGCCATTAAGGCAATGTTGCGTTATCCTCGATTCGTCGGGAAGGCCACCAAATATCAGTAAATGTAATAATGGGTTGGAATATGGCATTTGGCATTGGCATTGAGCATTACATTTTGCAAAGGCATGAGCATGAAATAAATTGTTATTCTTGCTTATTTGAAATATCATTGAGGAAGTAGGGATATCATATGCTATGTTTGTGTTATTGTTTTTTTCACTGGGCATAGAGCTCATCCCTTACATTGCAGGCAATCCCTTGAACTTGGGTCTGAACGATAATCACAATTGAGCTTAGAAAGCGAGGAGTCGATGAAGAATTCGTAGAAACGCTTAGTGCATAATTTATTATTTAGATTATTAGTTGGTTGTTTATTTGTTTTGAGACTTTCAGAAAGTTGTTTATTCGTTTTATTTTTATTTAAACTTGGATAATAAATTCAAGTATGGATTAATTTTTAAAACGCTTTAATTTGATCGTTATGGGAATGTGAGTAAGTGATGCGTTTAGAAATCCTTACGTGAGTGATATTTATCCCTTTTCAGTTATTTGGAAAGTTAAATGAGATGTTATGCCTTCGAGCAGATTGTGGGCTTGAGGAATTTTGGTGGCTTGTGAATGTAATTATGTTTGTTTTGAATTTAGCCACAGATTTTTAAAGTAAGACCCGTTTAGGGCAGCAGGTGATTTAAATTTGTACAGTCAGATCACGCACGTCTAGATGTTGGAAGGCGGGGCGTGACAAAATCTTCATTGGAAAACCTGGCAATCCCCTATACTCTTCGATAGCCGGCCAGTGCTTCTCTTGAAGATTTTGACTCTTCTTCGAAATCTGAGGATAGAATTTTTGCTTAAAAAGGATTCTGCTCCAAAGCTGCGTCTATGGGGTCGATTGGGACTTGAGGTGGATCGATCCATTTCCTCCATCAAGCACAATTGTTGCTGAACACAAGGTGCCTAATCAAAATTTATCCCCAGAGCACTGCCAATTCGGAGGATCTCAAGACCATCCAACTTTGAATAGCCTTTATTTTTAAGCTCCTGTAATGGTTTATTTTTTTCCAAGAGAGCATAGTCCTGCTCTATCACTGAACTATCCATTTCAATTTTTTTCCCATCTAAATCACCTTTTGTCTTAGTTTTTTCACCTATCTCGACCGTTGGATGGTGGATAGGTACTCCCAGCTTTTCCTATTTAACTTCCTTGGCATTACCTATACCTCCTTCCTCAACTGGCTCTCCAAAGATATCCTCAAGAACCACCTTCTCAGCCCTTCCCTCTGCTGAATTGGGATTAAAAAGTTGGCCCTCTGTCTTAAGGTAGGTGACACCTTGACAAACCAAAACTCCTAAGCTTTCTTGATCTGGGGATTTTGGACAAGATAATGGGATTGGAGGGGTAAAAGAAGGATTCAAAGGGTTAGGGGAAGGAATGAGAGGCTCCAAAGGATTTTGAAGAGTTTCTGGCCTGGATTTTGGTTTGGGCTGAAGAGGTGAATGGATGGTTGGATTTGGGCTAAAGGGTACAGGGCTAGGATTAAGAGGCTTAAAAGAGACGGAAGTGTCTGACTAGGCTTGGGTACTCAGCTCTGGGTTCGGTTCTAAGAATGGAGGGTCTGGGCAAAGAGAAGAAGGAACAGCAAAATTTGGAATTGGTCCAGAAGCCTGACTAGAAGTCCAGTCCAAGAGGTAGGCCCGAGTGAGTGCCCGTTCCAATCTTTTAATCTTCTTTTCTTTGTCCCTCAAGATTTGAATAAAGCACTCTGGTTGGTGCACAGCCTTTCTTCTTTCCATACACCTACTACTGTCAGTTGCATTAACTACCATCAATTTGCCAGTAGACTTACCTGTACTTTCCACAGCCTTAAAGGAAGTTAGAGCAGCCGCATGTGTGACACGTGTTCTACACCTGCTCGGGAGACGGGACCTCCTAGGAAGAAGAAAGGGTCGACTGGAGTCCACCGGCAGGCTAGACTGTTGCGGTGAGGACTGCTGCACCGGGTGATCCGACACTGGTGGATCTTTCAACTTTGATACTAGGATATGATGAGTTGAACCCCCAAATATTACAGAGATTTTTGGAGGGATTGGCATGCTACACCCATCTCAAGCAAGAGCCTCAAGGTTGAACAATCTCCTCTAAGCAGGTTTCTTTGATCAATGTCCAACACCTCTCCAATTTGATTACCAAAGGCTTTGATCACAGACTCCGTCCATCCAATGGGAAACCCCAACATTGCACCCATGTTCTTCTAGTGTGCTTCACAAGGTTAGATGACCAGCGCCCATCAATTCTAATCCTACCAAAAGGTGATTTGGCTCCAAGGAATTCATCAACTTTCTCCACAGATCTAAAGCAATCGGAGAGACCACTAAGCTGTAATATTTGGGGGTTCAACTCATCATATCCTAGTATCAGAGTTGAAAGATCCACCAGTCAAACTATAAATAATGCAACTGACTTTATAGTGTATAGTGATACTTGGGAGCTAAACGATCTTCCACTAAGCTGTAAAGTAATAGGTTGTAAAGGGTTTTGTAAGTAGAAAATGAATCTGAATAGTTTAATTGACAAATATAAGGCAAGGTTAGTAGCAAAAGGATTTAACCAACATAAAATATATTGGCTTCTTTGGTACTTAATCTCATAGACATAAAACTAAAACCATAATAATTATTATAGCCATAGCTTCTTATATTTGAAAATTTATAGCTATAGCTTATGATCATCCACCGATGGGTGCAAAAGATCATGCCATCCGTTCTATTCCAGAGAGAAAAAAAAAAGGCATGCAAAAACCAAATTTCTACCCGGTGAATTAGAGGAAAAAAATTGCATGGAGCAACCAAAAGGGCCCATTGTCAAAGGTCAAAAATGAAGAATGTAGACTCATTGACTATACACTAATGACATGCTACTCATATGATATGTTATCTGCAAAACTAATATGAAAGACCTAGGGGAGGTACTAAAGAGATCCCAACAGAATGGTTTATCACAAGCACATCATACTGAGAAGTTATTTAACAAGTTCCATATGTATGACTGCATTTCAGGATGAACACTATTTAACTGACACATCAAGTAAGAATATGGTTCAAAATGACAAAGCTAATGCAATTAGAAGCTTGTACGGGCTATAGAACTGTAAAACATTAAATTAACAAATGAGTGACTGCCAATGATTTTGTAAGCTCTATGGTCAACCTAGCTAATTCACTTACCAAAGAATCCTCTACTAACTTGCTGGAGTCTATATCAAGTGTGAAGCTCATAAGAAGTTAATCACATAAATGGGAACTTAGCCTAAACAACTGAAGATCCCAAGACCCAGGTTAAAGGTGAACAAAGTTAAGTTACTTTGAGTGCTTAACAAAGTTAACTTACTTTGAGTGCTTAAAAAAACAGCACTTAAACATCAAACCCATTCCTCAAGCATTACGCCAAGAATCTACAAACATTTGCTCTTAATAATTCCAAATCTAGTATGGAGGACCATTTCAAGAAAAAATCTAGTATGGAGGATGATTAGTTACAGTGTCATTTCAAATCTGAACTTCACAAGTGAGAAAATGGGATCACTGTCAATGGGAATTTAATTTTTGTTTAAAGAAAACATGACTAAGATTAGCATAAAGCAATAATGTGTACGCCTAGTAAGTTCACATGACTGAAGTACTGTAGCATGTGACTTTGATTCACCAATAATCTTGGAAATTCAACCATGCCAATGCCATAAAGGTTCAAATCATTATATACCTTTCATTTTGCATTCAATTCCATTGGTTTGCCCTTTTTTTTTTTTTTTCCAAATGCTTTAAAATGAAAGGGATTGCTATAAGTTTCGAGGTATTTTCAAATTTTAAAAAAAAAAAAAAAATTCTCAACATGTTTTGGTGGTTGTGTAAGAGTGCTTAGAGGCCCATATGGAAAATGAGAAAAGAGTGGAAGCTCATTCTGTCTACAAAATTTTCTTAGTGACAAAAACTATCAAAAGGATTTAAGGACTTTGTGCAGCCAACCTGTCTCCGCACATATGCACACCTGCGAGCAACAATGCAACAACATGCATGTCATGTTGGGTCATGGCTGTGACCATGCTGAGCCAAGCAACCAACAAAAGCATATGTGCAAGTAAAGGCAAGCATGATAGCGAGCCAAGCAAGGCAAATGAACCAAACAAGCTGGCCTCGGCCAATTGAATGGACAATAGTAGGCCTAGCTAAGACCAGGTTGGTGTCGTCCTAAATCTATTAACATCTTTTATTGTTGCACCATCAGTTGCACACATTAATTTCCATCCACTAGCCACTACCCTACCATCATGATGGGCTTAATACCAACAAACCCACTTCGGTATTCTCCTTCCTGTATTCTCAACCATCATGTTTTTCGCTCTCTTTGTTTTTTATCTATGTGTAGAAAGGCAAATCTATGTAGCAATCGATGAAAAGCAGTTTATTTGATTGAGGAAAGGCAGGGGTCCAATGGGTAATGAGACAAAAAAGGCACCAACCTCGTTCATCTACAAGCTGATTCTACAGGGGTGCATAATGTCTTTAAGATGGCATTCATCAGTTATGTGACTCGATCTTTTCATTATTTGCTTACTTTCTTTTCTACTAATACTTGAATTTAATTTTTGTTCATATTTCAAAGAAAGAAAAGGATTAAATCCTTCCTCTCATTAATCAAATAGAAAAGCCAATAACAATCCACAATGAAAAGTTGAAAAAAGAAAAAGAAAATTCTCACCAACTCTCCTCTTTCTCTCTTAAATCTAAAGGTTCATAACAAAATGAATCCATAGCAGTATCTTAAATAATTACAAAAAAATTCAAAAAAAAAAATTAGAAAATACTAAATGATGCAAAATCTAATTTTGAAGTTATTATAAAATATAAATTAGGACTCTACAAATTAAACCTCAAAACAAACCAAAATTGGAAACACAAATAAATGAATAGAGTCAGCTAAAACACAAACAAAAACAACAAAAATTATTAAATTCCCGTGGAAAAAGATGGGCAAAAACAAGAGGAACCCATCTCAAATTCCTAAACAATCAAAAAGTCAACACAAATCAATGACCAAGTTCACAGATTTAGACATTAGTAAAATTTGTTAAATACAGGCCCGAGCCCAGCTCCTGAACAAACCTATAAATGGTATATTGTTTATGAATTGGTCAGATAAATGTTGACTAATTGGATCTTCTTGGAGATTTTAAATGAGGTATTAGACTCAGTAAGAGTGGGTGGGTTAGGTACAGTATAGGATGATCTTCCATTTGAGACCGTATATATAGTTTGTGTAATCGGATATACTTCCATGAAACTTTATTATTTACCTAGTCAACCATTTAACATGATTAGACTAGGGATGGATGAAATGAGCTAAATATTTACGTAATTTTATGAGGTTGGGAAAATAAATTTTAAGGTTGGCAATATCAAGTAGAGTATGGACGGCTTCCTCATGTAAGATTGTAGATATGGATTGAATAATTTGGATACGCTTTGACATAAACTTTAAATGATATGAAGTGTTTTATTGTTACTTAGGACTATAATTTTGAATTTGTTTTCCTCCTTTACTGATGTCCTTTTTTATATGATTAATTTTTAAACCTACATTGTATTTGTTAATTGCACCATTATATAATATATAAGCAATATTTTTGTGTTGCAAACATCATTCCACAAGCAAAGCACATTTAAGCACCAAGTACTATCAGAATTCAAACTCGCCAAAATAAAAAGGAAATTCTCCATTGTTTTCAATACTTTGCACTCACACCAGAGACACAATAAATACCAATGAGTAAATAAATGAATGGAAGAAAACTAGATTTCCTAAAATATACAAAATACCAAAATGCCCAAAAAAGAAATGCATAAAAGAAGAGAACTGCCGCATACTATCAAAAGTTCAAAATCCCAAATTCAAAATACCTTCATCAGTTCATCACAAGGGAAGAGGAAAGCACATATGGAACAACAAATACAGACGGTGAAATACCCACGAAAGGAAGAGGAAGAAGAACTGTTTCATAGAATCGAAAATTCAAACTCCCCCATCACACCGGAAGACACCCAATAACTAAGTAAATAAATCGTTGAAGGAATAAAAGAAAATCCAAATGAAATTCAAAAAAGAAACTCACTTGGCAGATGTCACATTTGGGCATGCAAGAGGAGGAATTGGACAATGGAACCCTCTGGTGCTTGCTCGCGAACTTGTTCGCCACATGAATCTTGTCGTCGCACGCCCAACACAGAGCTAATTCGTCCGTGCAGCAAAGCACACTCGCCTCCGCCACCTCACACGCATTACACTGGATATTCATCACTTCTCTATTGTTTAAGATCTTCAAATCTCTCGTTATACTCCACAAAGACGTAATTGATTTCGAATTCTCTCTTCTTCTTCTTGATTTTTTCCAACAATTCTGCAGCTTATACACTATTTTTCAGAAGAAGAGTGGAAGGTGGCTGAGGGGAGAGGAGAAACTGAAAAAGAGATGAGATTCCGATTTGAGTTGGGAGGTCTTAGAAAAGGCAATTGGCATTTTCGGCATTTCTGATAATATCGTCCCCCGCCAGCCGACATGCATCCATGCGTTGGGGTGCCGTGCAACTGCCACGTCCGAAGCGTTGGGGTGCCGTGCAACTGCCACGTGCGACTCTACTCCTTGGCTCTGCGCGTTTAGTAATACTTAATACCGATCTAAGGAATGTGAGAAGAGTCAATAGGTTTGCGGGATAAACCGGGGATTTTAATTCGATTTCTATCATCTTATCTGAGGAATTAGTGTCTTAGGTTTTATATTTTTAAAATTCAAATCGGATAAAATTAAATAAAAAAATTAGATTAAATTTGAATCGAGTCGTGTCGTGTTAAACTTTTTAAAATTGATCCAACTCAATCTACTCAAAAATTTAATATAAAATTGGATGCTCTAATCCATGCCTTAATCCTCAACTCATTCGTGTGAGAGAGAGTGTGAGAGAGAGAATGAGATTGAGAGAGGAGAAGAACAAGCGAGAGTCAGGCGTTCATTTTTCGAGTCCTAATCCTCTGCCGTTGTTACCGTTAGAAATCAAGAGTTTGTACTTATTAAAGTCTATTACATATATATAGCCTCTAGCCAACCTTAGGGCTATTTCATTCATACTAAAACTTCTAAATTTAAAACAACCATATCTCTTAATAAGAGATTAAGACAAACTAAATTCTAATCTAAATATTAATTCTAATTATATTCAATATTTTCTCTTAAACTCAAGTGGTTAACTTGAGTTTACAATTATGGAACACAACAAAAACTAATAACTAGATAACTCAATTGCCGAATGATGCTATCGAGTGAAGCGGTATCAGATCAATGGTAAAGACTCATCGAGGAAGCCAAATACTAAACAAATGTGCCACATGTCCTGCAAGTTGCTAAAAAGGGCTGCAGACGTGTGGCACCCATGCCCACCGATGTGGGAGTCCCACATCAGCTGAGGAGGAGAATAATGAAGGGGTTTTAAGAGGCAGCCCCTCTTGACTTTGCATGACGCGTTTTGGGCCGGGCCATGTGGGCCCAGACCCAAAAGCAAAACCGTACGAGTTTCGAACTGTGTACGAGACCCAAAGCAGACAATTTCTTGTTGAGTCAAGTCCTAAGCCCTGTGTTCGGGTCGAGTCGTTGCAAATTTGGTATCAGAGCCGAGTTCAACACTCGGACTGTGTGGGTCTTTCTCCTTCTCTAGAGTTGTTGAGCTGGACCGAGTCGAGCCGGGGACGGCTCGAGGCTTTAGGTGGGGTGATTGTGGCACCCCTGCTCACCAATGTGGGAGTCCCACATCGGTGGAGGAGGAGAAAAATGAAGGGGTTTTAAGAGGTTAGCCCCTCTTGACTTTGCATGACGCGTTTTGGGCCGGCCCACATGGGCCCGGGCTCAAAAGCAAAACCGTGCGGGTTTGAACTGTGTGCAAGGCCCAAAGCGGACAATTTCTTACTGAGTCATGCCCTAAGCCCTGTATTCGGGTACCGACCCGTGCCTAAAGCAAAACCGTGCGGGTTCAAACTGTGTGCGAGGCCCAAAGCGGACAATTTCTTGCTGAGTCAAGCCCTAAACCCTGTATTCGGGTCGGGTCATTACAAGACGATTGCTAGGATCCATCAATTCATGCTAATGCTAATGTCAATGCCAATACGAATGTCAATATTAATGTCACTTCCAATTCCAATACCAAACAAACTTCAAGGCGATGACAAGAAACCAAATCTTCCAAATTGTGGCTGCAAACAGCTGCAAGTGTACTAATGCAAAATCAAATCTGACGAAAAAAAGAGACAAAGGGAAAGAGAAAAGAATACAAAGTCCGAGACGGTTGTAAAATCAAATCCTCCAAATTATAGTTGTAAACAAAGGAGGCAACGTAGTCAAATAAAGGGTATAACACAACCATCTAGGAGTTTAAACATATGTTATTACATTTCCATACTCATAACTCCTACAAAATTAAATTCTCTCAAAATGTAAATAGAATACCGAATAAAATAAGTCCTCTTCAATTTCAAAATACCAAAAAGAGTTGATTATCCCAAGCTCTCCCTTTTTGCTTCCTTTCTAATCACGCTTAGCTATTACTTGGACATGTTTCGTCACCTTTTTGGTTTCTTGCATTAGACTGTAAAAAGGGAAAAGAATTATGGACTTAGTCAACGCGCCTAATAGAAATTTCCATCGAAATGGGTGCCAACATGTGAAGTAATAAAAATAAGAAAAACAAATCATATGTATTAAGCATAATATACTTCTAATTCGAAAATCATACCCCATCCCATTTTGCAAAATCCATTTCATATAAGTACTAAGAATTCATTCAAATCCATTTCATAATCATTCATACAAATAAGAATCATGATAGTTTCAATTGTACTTAAAAATCAATATGATGTATTATGCCATGGTGACATGAATCTATGCAAGCCCATCTCATGCCCCCTGCATTGGTCAATCTTTATTTCTCATTCAATGGTTATAAACATTTGTCATTTATGTCCGTAGCTTTTCCAAAGCACCAGCTGGGAGTTATTACCCAATACTAGCATCTAACCGGGACTACCTAGGGAGTGCTACACACCCATACTCCTGTGCAGGTTTTGAAACTTCTACTGACCCTGGAGCATTCTGCCCAATTAGTATGCCATAATTTGTGTTCCTTTGGACTGTTTCGAGCCTTCTGAACTTGTCTCGGAGATATAGTCACTTGTAAAAAACTGCAGTGCAGGCCGAGTTTCTTGAACTCGAAAATCACATATGGGTGGGTCATTAGCCTTGATTCTTACATCCAATCCCTTAAATTTATTCCTCAGATAATTGGTCACATTTTAGAGGCTTAATATTCAAGATTTGATTAACAAATTCATAGATCTTAAATCAAATTCCATGAGTAGTGAGGAAATCCAAAAATCCCCAAATTTTCCAATTTCTAATTTCGTAACCTGAATTTGTCTTGGGTTGATTCTAAACTATCATAATCGTCAAATTAAGATTTAATACCAAGTCTAAGGAGAAAAACTAACCTCTTACAAAGCTTTTCCACGATTCTTTCTTCCTTCCTTCTTCTTCATTTATTCTCTTCTTCTCTTGTTGTCTTCCTTTCTTGAGTTTCTCTAATGGAGGAGAAGAGAGGAGGAGAAAATTGTGTGCATAGCGGAAGAAGAGGGTGCACGGCGGTGGAGAGTGGAGAAGGGATAGGTTGCCGTGTGAAAGACAATGGACTGGGATAGGGAGTACTGTCTGTGCTCCCCCATTTACCTGGCCATCTTGTGGTTAAACTCTCATTGGAGACTTACATTATTTGGAGAGAAAAGTAGGAGCAAGTCTAAAGACAATCTTTAGGGTCCTATTAGCTAAATAAAAAATTGATTGCATTAATGCAATTCAAATTTAGATTTAGGCATTTTCTTGTGTGAATTTGGTTGAATGTGAATGATCGTGTCTATATATGAATAATTAGTGTCGTGACTCTGACAATCGTTTGGTTCGAGTTACATTTTTCGTCAATTTACTGATCATTGCGTCCGCATCTCAGTCTAGCTCAGTCATAGACAATCCACCTTCATCCCCACCACTATCACCCAAAATGGCCGGAGAAAGAGTAGAAGAGAAAACCCTCCAAGACTACTTTTCGGCAGTCACACCCAATACACCATTAGGCATAGTTGTTCCATCAACTAATGTAGTATTTGAACTCAAACCAGGCCTATTACATGTTTTACCCACATTCTATGGACTTGATCATGAGGACCCTTACCTACATGTTAAAGAACTCTTAGAAATCTGCGCCACCATCAAACTTCAAGGCATCACTGATGAATCCATTAAACTTCGTTTATTTCATTTTCTCTCAAAAAAAAAAATGAAATTTTGGCTAAATTCTCTACCTGCAAATTCCATCACAACTTGGGATTAGTTGGCCAACAAGTTTTTGAATAAATTTTTCCTTATATCTAAAACTAATGCCATCAAGAAAGAAATTTCAAACTTAAATCAGAAGGAGGGTGAACAATTCTATGAGTCATGTGAAAGATTAAAATATACGTTGAGTAAATGCCCCCACCACGGCTTTGAGACGAGGAGACTTGTGCAATTCTTTTATGATGGTTTAACTACATCGACTCGAACAATGGTCAAATCTATGAAGGGTGGGGAATTTTTAAACCTAACTGCAAACAATGGATGAAATTTCTTAAAATCATTGGCGGAAAGTTCTCAGCAATGGGACTTCTCCAAAAGAGAGAATTCAGAACAAGCCTCAAAGGGAGGAGGTTTATGTGAAGTTAGTAGCGACTTCAACGTTAAGCTTACAATTGCGAACTTAACAAAGAAAATCGATGCTTTAGCGATGACTCAGGCAATAAACCCATCATTAGGAATACATGCTGAGGTTTGCGCATTGTGTTCTAACCTAAGACACACTGTCCAAAACTGTCCTCCTTAGGATCTAATGATGAGTACTCAACCGAGCATGCCAATGCACTTAATAATTTTGAAAGAAAACAAGGAACCCTTTTCTCTGCCACATACAATCCTAATTGGCGGAATTATCTAAATTTTTCTTGGCGTCAAAATCAACCTCTAGTAGGTCAAAGACCCGCTCAATATCAAGGTCAACCATACCAACCACCTCAGAACCAGCCATTCCACCCATCTCAAAATCATCCAGCCCAGCCAAATCAGTCTTATCAATCTGGTCCATCTAAAAAATGTAAGCCCTCTCTCGAGGATACGTTGCAGCAATTCATGCAGTTTACCCAAAAGGCTATGCATAAGCTTGAAATACAGCTTGGGCAATTAGCCATCACAATAAGAGAGAAGGAGAATGGTAGATTTTCTAGTCAGCTTATCCCAAGCCCCAAGGGCCAGAATGAGGTTTCATCTTCTAATCCAGAAGACGCTAACTCCACTATTATAAGACTGATTTGAAGACCCATATCCATTCACCCACCTACCCATCTTCATCATTTCCATTACCCAAACCCACCTATCAATCTGTCTATGTCTGAGTCCGTCTGAGTCTTCAGTGTTTAGTTTAGGTTTTCATCGAGTCAGTGTAGGATTTATTTATTTAGTCCATTTTGCACCTCATACATTCCAAGGTATGTCTGAACCCCGATTGTTCGTTTTCTAAAATATTTCTTCTTTTACACCTGGTCATTGTAGATTATAGAACATTGAGGACAATGTTCAATTTAAGTTTGGGGGTACTGAGGTCATTCATCTAAAAAAAAAATATAGCATCCATTATCTATTTTGTCTTTGTGACCAACAAACGTTAAGGAACTAGATAGGAGTCATGCACGTAGACGGTTGAGTTTTTGTCTTCGCATTGTGTCTGTCTAGAATACAAGTTTCCCCAGACTTGTGTAGGAAAATCATTTCCTTAGCTATGAGGTGAGGAAGCTGGAAATCCAAGAGGAGCAACCCAGACCTCTTTGTGGTCGAAGCACTCTAGTTGCAAAGAGAAAAGCGAAGAGGTTAGGACTTTGTCACAAATGTGGATGTGGGAATTGTAATGGAGTAATATCTTATCAAGGAGTTTGTTGTGTGACAACAACAAAATATAGACCTATAATTGAAAATAGACAGATTTATTTGGATTTAGTCAAAGGTAGAGTAAGTCCGAAAATACTAAGACTCCTTGGTGTCCAAAGAACTATTGATTTTCGCTTAGGTGACTATAAACGTCTTGACAATCTGACGTTAAACGAGTCATAATTTTCTTAAGCAGAAAGAGACAGACTTAATCTTTTAAGAGTAGAATAAGCAAAGACTGAGACTCCTTGGTATTTAACAAGACTGTCAATTTAGGTTTAAGAAAAGCATACGTCTTAACGATCTGACGTAAAAAGAGTAATTTTTTTAGCATTAAAGACGTAAATCAAAATCTTTATATCATACTTTTCCAGAAAGGTTTTTATAGGATTTATGCTTGGAAATGCATGTACACAGCCATATTAATGTTAGTCCAAAAAAGAACAATATTCATGAGTCGAGTGGTCACCATAGGAATACTAGTGGAGACTTAAATCCAATGAGCTTTAGAGTTATTCTATCCTTCTGAGAGTTATAAGTAAACTCCTGTTTCTTTGATAAGCGCATTGAGTCATTATGAGATCTCATTATCCTTTGATTTGGTCATATTATTAAGAATGCCATCAAATTTGAGTTAGTACATCAGAAATTTTTCTGAATTTATTCGAAGCAAAGAAATCATCGTATGAAGCTTATGATAGGATATAGGTCATTTTTAGGACCGTTTGAGCCTTCAAGCCCCCCTATTTTGGTCATTTCATCTTGATAGTTTCCCAGTTAAGCCTAGTTCTTGACCTAGCATATCTACCATACCCAATTTCGGTTATGGAGTTTAAGCCAAAATTTTATATCCATGACCTATTTTTATATGAGAAAAGGTTAGGAAAGAACTTGGGATGGAATTCACTGAAAAATTATGGTGAAAAAAAATGGGAACATCCATACATCAAAAAGGGATGTTGAAAGAGAAAAAAAAAGATTTGAAAAATAAAAATAAATACTTTGATAAAAAAAAGGAGTGAAAAATATTAGAGGAAAAATACCCCGCTCATATTATGAAGACCTCTAACTTTTTCTCATCAAAGTGTTAATTTTTAGAGTCTTTTATCCCTTCTTTGATATGACCTGGTCCTAAGCCACGTTTGATCCTATTAGGAATTCCTATTGATCCTAAGTCTAAATAAGGTATTTCATGTAGAGAATAGAGGAAGAAAAATGATGGTGTTTGACTCAATGTTCTTAGGAAAGTGGCATCTATTCATAAGATCAATTATTTTCTTCATATGTGTCGTCTTTGTTTAATACATATGTTAGAATTTTGATTTGAAGACGTAAACTCTGCTCATATATACCTTGAGAAAAATAAATCTAAACCTCTAAGCGTTAGTCTTTCTGAGAGATATATTTGGTGAGGTTTGAAATCAAAATGCATTTTCCAAAGGTGGTTACAAAACTTGTGTCTATTTGGAAAATGAGGGTTGTCTTAATATTGGCTAAGCACACACTACACTCAGGGTATAAGCCTTGTAAAATGAATTTTGGAGTCGTATGATATTTAGATTTTTGTCTATGTATTTTTTCTGAAAATTTTGGTGTTTGTAGGTATCATCACTGAAAGTCCTCACGAGACTATAACTTGTCCACTAGTAATGAGATAAGGGTTTAAAGGCTTGTTGCATACGTTAAATGCAATCGAGAGTACAAACGAAAGTGGTGTAGTTTAGGATTTTTAATTTTGAGGTTTAGCTTTTTTTTTTTCTTTGCTCGAGGACTAGCGAAAGCTAAGTTTTGAGGTATTTGATGAACACTGGGAAATTATTATTTTACCCTTTAATATTATATTAGTTAGTCTTTATTTTGTAAATATTAGATATGTTTAATGGTGTTTTTTAGTTTTACAGTATGTCCTAGAAAATACAAGAAATTGGAATACAAATTGGAGAAAGTGGGCCACAATGTCAAATTTGAAAAGTTTATAATTTTACCACCTAATTTTAGGAATTCATTGTAAATTATTTGAATTAAAATTCATTATGAGAATTTGAATTAAAATAATAATTTTTTTATTTTTTTTACAAAGGTGATTAATTTTACAAAATCTTCAATGGGCCCATTATTCCATCTTGAAGTCCAAAGTATGAAAGTCAATGTCACATTTGCAAACCCATGAAAGATTAGCATGGTGGAGAGTGAGAAAGAATCACACTGTTTTGAGTATAAAGTAGAGGTTTTTTTTGCTGACTTAGTCAAATGTGACCCATCTAAAGAGTTGTGTGCCAAGTGTCCCAAATAGCAACACTTGTTTATACAAGTTATTGAGAAGGAGCAGTTTTTCAAACAGCCACCAAGAAAATAGAGCAAAAGCATTTGTTTGCAAGCATGAAGAGAGGAAAAGACAAAGTAGAGCAGCAACCTTCCAAGAGCAAAGAATGGCTGACGGTAGAATCATGGAGAAAACAAACATGAAAAGCATGAAACCCAGCAAGAAAAACAAGCAGCTAGGTGTTGAATGGAAAAAAAGAACATAGAGCTGCTCTTGCTCAAGATGGGATCGATGAGAGCAATGAAAAAATAATAAAGGCAGAGATCTTGCTGATTTTGGACAGCAGTGCACTACAAGATTGCAATTCAATATAAAAAAATTAAATCCCAAGAAAAGAGTTGATGTGTTGGCCGACTGAAGATAGACCCAGTTGGTGTTGCCATCTACGGGAAAAGGAAAAAATTAGACAATATCTAGCGGTAGAAAAAAAAGAAAATCTAGAGGGCTGGCTGATCTTATTATTCATGGATTTGCATACATTGGTTTTTGCTAGCTGATTTGCTGAAAGGAGAAAAAAAGAACAACAAGATGCCAGAAATACATTTAGCAGCCAGCATGGAGGAGATGGATGTGAACATGTAGTTGGTCGGTGATACCCCTCTTAAAAAATCGAGAAATCCGTTGCTGATTTCAACCCATTCAACAAAAAAAATCAAGAAAAGATCAGAGGAGGACCTGTCTGATTGAAGAGAAAGAATCGGTTCTTACTTTCCAAGCTAGAGAAATCCGTAGGAAGAAGGATATAGAAAGAAGAATACACAAGATCTGCTGCTAGCCGTATGTGAATGAAAAGAAAGATGAAAGGTAGGAAGAAGGATATAGAAAGGAGAATTAAAAAAGAAAAAAAAAAAAGAGATGGATGATGTGGGTTGCTGTGACAATGGAAAAAATCTTACGGCGAGCAATCAAATCAAAGGGCCCACACGGCATTGTTTGGCTGACAATCCACAGAACACAGAGAAAAGCTAGGTGCTATCTGGGTGATTGACATTAGAATGGAATTAGACTTTCAAGGAGAGAATCGCCTGAAATAGGACCCATTATTTAATTTTTTATAAGTCTTTTATTTTATTTTTTTATGCAATAAGTTCCAAAACATTGTATTTTCTTATATTCTAATTTTTTAATGAAACATGGTAGCTTATTTAGACGTATGGACTTCCAATTATTTGATATTTTATGATGATGGTTTTAATTTTATTTTAATTCTTTTTATTAATGTTATGAAAAAAAATTATTTTAAGAATTTTTCAAGGAAAAGTAGAACCAATATTAGGATCAGTAGGAACTTGATTTACCCAGTCTAAGGTTCTTCTTAAGAACAATTTTTCTTTTAGATTTGGAGACACAAGTGTAAATTTCTACCCAAGCCTAAAGGCTTGAATTGAAAAATTCTAATTTAATGAACGTCGTAATTTTTCTAATTAGAATGTTAATAAATGATAAACTTGAATTTATATTTAATAATCTAGAGGATTTCATAGTCTAGGCCATGATTTTATTTTTAAATGAGATAACATGTCACATTAGATACTTGTCTCAATTCCATTATAAATTATGTAAATAATTTATTGTTTTTATTTTATTCTTTTATTTATTCATAAAAATCCTTGAAATGATGGAATTATGTTAGAAATATTTTATTTGTTTATTAACTTTGCATTTTAAATTAGATTGAGATCCACCATTTTAATTAAATCTATAAATCATTGATTTGTACGATAAAATTAGATCTCGTATTTCATTAAAATTCCAAAGTTAGATAATTATTTAAAGATTGGTTTACTAAATCTAGAATTTTGCTAAATTATGATTATAATTCCATGTTTTAGAAAATTTATCTTGCTTAGCTTAAATCTCTAAATTTTTATTTTATTTTCTTAGATCACATTATTTTAATGGTACCATTTTTATTTTCATACATATATTTTGTTGATTTCCCTTGGGTTTGACCTCGTACTCATTCACTACACTATTTAATGGTTTGTGTGCTTGCGAGTAAATTTAAAAGACAACACAAATAAATGGTTAATCAATTCATATGTATATAAATATCTTTCTGAAATCAAAGTATGCCATCCCTTTGTTTTGGTGTATGCTCTTCCCATCCCATGCAAATGTATGAAATACATGACTATGAAATGATGCCAAATCCATTCTATCAAATATAAGACAATTTACATCTTTCCATACTCAAAAGTACACATTAACTATTCATCATCAAAAGATGCTTTGAAAACAATTCATGTAACTTCTATTCAAGCATATATTTATATATCACATGGTAGTTCAATGATGTAGGAAAAGCTAATTGATTGGAGATATGTTGTCGGGGAGAACGAATCACGATACGGCTTGCACACCTCGAAGTCACCTTCAAGTCCTTCAGTTATTTCCATGTATCAATACATAATAATCACATCATTATTTTATGTCTTCGCTTTCTAAATCTAATACTTATCACTTTTAGTAATTTCCATTTTGGAGGTCAGGCTTGGAGAACATTAAGGGTGTCTTATTAATCCCACATTTATGATCAACACAAAAGTGTGGAGTTAAAGGTCATATAATCTTGTTACTGTTGGTTCGGAACCTGTGTCACCATTTTTCGGAACTTTCGAAGCTTCGAAACATCTGGGTCTCCTTCAGATCATCCGAAGTACACAGTCTCATTTGTTTGCTTGGAACTTGATCTCGCCACTTCGGAGTCAAGTTCCGAGACTTCGGAACTTCAAGCCCTCTCTTGGTACTTTCGAGACTTACTAGTTTCAATTTATATTACAGTGCTCGAAACTTGGTTTCGGCACTTCCGAGCTAGGTTCGGAGACCTTGGGTTTTCTTGTGGACTTAACAAAATTTCTAAGTGTTTTCTTTCTGATTTCTCAAGTCTCCTCGGAACTTGTCCTTAGAACGACCGAGCCAGGTTCCCAGACTTCCTATATTCTGAGGGTCCTCAGAACTTCACTTGTTCCTTCGGACTGTTCCTAGCCTTCGGAACTTGTCTCAGAGGTTCCGAGATAGGTTCTGAAGCCTGTATTCTTCAGACAGTCACTTGTAGAAAACTGTAGTGCAGGTCGAGTTTCTTGAACTCGAAACTATAGTGACCCGACCCGGAGTAATGGGTCACTAGTAGTATGTAGAGCTAGTTAGAAATTTATATTGTTTATGCTAGTGTAATATTTTATTTTATTAAAATTAATTGGGAAAAACACATTTCAAACTTAAGAAATTTTATAGCAGACACCGAATGCACACACCCTCCTCAATTTAGTGGCTCAGTGAAATTAAATAATGGGAATAAAATCATGAATCAATTTAATAATTAAAGTGTAAGTAAATTTAAAACATTCAAATTGAATAAATCTCCATCAGATTTAATCTTGCATGGTTGTAATTAATTAAATTATTATTATTATTTTTAAATTAGATAGTTACCTTTGCTTCATGAGAAATTAATAACTCATTATAATACAATTTTGACCCATTTTAATCTCACCCTCTTTTCTCACTCCTTTGATTGGAGTTACAAAATTTACACCAAGGAAGGAAGCCCAGAATGTTTTCTGCCCTTATTTAGTTGGGAGTTGCCTCAATTTATTCCCTAATGCATGATTTCATTGAAGAGACAGTCCTTTGGTAACCCCTAAGACTCCATACGTAATTTTTTTCTTCACAACCCTAACCCCTAACACACGTTGATGTTAAGATAGAATTCAATTCCTTGTAACTCCTTGTGGGTCCCACATGGTGGAAAACCCTCACATTCTTTATAACTCCTTTGCCTTGACCGAAAGTATTCATTTTCTTTTTATTGCATACGGTGATCCTCTTCCTTTTTCTCTCCTTTTTTTCTTCCTTCCTCTTCCAAACGGAAAACCTGTGAGAGCTGCTTGTCGTACTCCTGTTGTGCTGCCTGAGATCGTCACCACCAGCCCTACTGCTCCACAGAAGACCAGCCAACTTTTGCTACCTTATACTGCTGCCCCGCTCTCTCCTCTTCGCCAGCGCCAACACCTTCGATCAGCCTACTAGTACTCGTGGTCCCTGTTATCTTTCGCAAGAGGTAGGCTTCCTTTTCTAATATATACAAACCCAAAGTTATTGTTAGTTTCAGATCCTCCAGTCTTTCCCTAAGTTCCCTTCCGATACCTCTTTTAACAACTAGATTTAAATTTTTATTTGAATTTGGTTTTCAATGGATAGTTTCCTGTAAAAGTCTCAAACCCTTTTTGGAGGCCGTGTTGACATTGTGTATGTTACAGCATGGGAAATTATCCATGGAAAATTAAATTATATTGAATTCTATTTCTCAATCTCTCCTAGGTTCTGAGTTTGAGGATAACATTAAATAAAAGATATGTATTTGCATATTTAGAAATAATTCAAATTAGTCCCAATAACTGTTGGTAACGGGAATAAATTCTTAGCCTCCAAACTGTGAAATTTGGGAGGCTGATCAGTCCAGATTGAAATCAATCAGATCTGGTCCATAGAAACCATTCAAGAGAAATGACTGATTTTAGTTCCCTTGCAACCAGTATCGTACCTGACTCTTTTTAGAAACCCTCTTTTTGTTGCTTTAGGTCTCAGTTATTCTTAAAAACTACAGGTCTAAGTTTAATCTAAATACGACTAAAACATACCCATCCTTATTAGCCGTTCTAGATCAGGTCCCAACTGATCTATTGTTGTCTAGTCCAATCTCTATCTACAGATCTATTCTGTAGAACCAGCCTCTTGTATGTCTTATTTTGAGAAAGGAAACAAACTATGATATGAAGCCATTCTAGTATTACTGTTATCTTTTCATGTGACAATTATGTACTTTGATTTTTTATTTTTTTTATCTAGTACCTTCCACCCGCCTAAATTAGTATATCAGCCATTGGATCCTTTTAATGCCCGCCCTGAGGCATCCTTACTGCATTTAGAACAAAAGCCCCATGGCCGACCCTTTCAGTGTGCCCTTTTACTCTGGAAATTTTATTTTAGTGTCCACTCTTTGTGATTAAAATATTAAAGTTATTTTCTTCATTAGTTTAAATCTTATATGATATGGGCGTTCAACAATTCAGATTGGCAATTGTTTGTTTTCCCCTTTTTATTTATGCTAAATTAAAAAATTTAACTATTTTGTACCTTTACTGAGTATGAAAATTCTCTATGTTATTCGTATCATTGAGCAATAGAAAAGAATATTGCATGGTACGTATTTTGGAATGTAATATTGGATCTAGGAAATAGATTGAGTTATATGTTAGAATAATGGTTGTAATCCGGTGCTCACTTACAGTAATGTAAAGGAATTGGCTAAGTGTTCTAATGGTAATGAGGAGACTCAGTTTGTCCGGATAAATGGAAATCAACTACTAGCCTTATTGAAAGATCAAATAATTATGTTCGAATTGGTTGGATATTATGTTTATTATTATAGTGTGATAAGTGATATTCTTGAGGTTGATTTATATTATTGTTACCATAATGATAATGTTGTAATATATATCATTCATTTGTATGTGTGATATTATTGGGGTTAGTTTTGATGCTTAAAAATAGGTCCATAATGCTTATGTTAAGTTAAAATCATAATCATGTTTGGAGTAAGCTGGTAACAATTTTACTCATGGCATGTTGATACGGTTCATAACATGTACTGTGATAGTAGAGATGATGCATGGTAGGCATGGCATATTCATATTCATGGGATGGGTATGGAGGTGTAGGCCGTGATTTTCATGATGACTACGACGGTGGTAGTTTGAGGCTCGTTTTTAGTGAGAAGTACTACACATGTGGTAGATTTGGTTTATTAGGCCATGAAAGTTCACGAATACTATTGTTTGGTGGTGGTGGTGATGTGTAGGCCCCATTCGAGATGGGAAGTACCACACAGTGGTAGGTTGTAGGCCTCGCTTTGGCGAGAAGACCATCAAATACAGTGGGTAGTGTTGTGGATGAATGAGGTACTGAGCATATGCATTGAACATTGATACATTGCATGGCATAGTGCATGACATTAAAATTATATTTATTTAATTATGTTTTAAGATTGTTTTTATAGAGAATAATGGAGATATTATGTAGGGTATGAATTATTTTATTCTTTCACTGGGCTTGGAGCTCACACCCCTTATATTGCAGGTAATCCTCTTGACTTAAGCTTGGAGGAAAACATTGAAAATTAGAAGCTGTTATGGATGAACTTTTATATTCATAAGATAGGCATTTATTTATGTGGTTTGTTTTAATCATTTAATATTGCTTATTTTGTGGGACTAAATAAGTTAATTCGAAGTAGCGTGAGAACCTGAGATTGTTTGTTAGTTTATTTTATTCTATGGATGGGTTGTGAGCAATTCTATGAAATTAGATTGGACAATGTCTGCAGATGTCATTCATTTTATTTTGTGGATGACATTAAGATTTATGCGATGTTTTAAGTTTGGGCGTGAAGGATTTGACGGCTTCATTTATTTTATCTATAACCCTTATCTATATATATATATATATATATATATATATATATATATATATATATATATATATATATATATATATTCCCTCAGCTGCAAATCTGTGATGTAAGGCCCGTTAGCTATGTTGTTGCTTTGGATCTCTCCGGTCAACCTACAATTAAGCGGACTACGACTCGTTTAGGCTGTAGAAAAGGGCGGAGCGTTACAGAAAATCACATATGGGTATGTCATTTGCCTTAATTCTTACATCTAATCCCTTAGATTGATTCCTCATATAATTGGTCACATTTTAGAGGCTTAATACTCAAGATTTGATTAACAAATTTATGGATCTTAATTCAAATTCCATGAGTAGTGAGTAAATCCAAAAATCCCTAAATTTTTCAATTTCCAATTTCTTAACCCGAATTTGTCTTGGGTTGATTCTAAACTATCTTAATCTTTAAATTAAGATTTAATACCAAGTCTAGGGAGAAAAACTAACTTCTTACAAAGATTTTCCACGATTTTTTCTTCCTTTCTTCTTCTTCCTTTCTTTTTTTCTTGTTAGTTGAGCTAGCCCGATGTCTAGAATAGTCGTCGGGGGGGGGGGGGGGGGGGGGGGAGCGGGGAAGGGAGAAGGGGACTATGGAGGAATTTTAAATTTCTTTAAAATGTGAGTCAATTAATTTATTGGTCTTAATAAAGTAATCCAATTTATCCCCAAATTGTGTGATTAAGATGTAAGATAAAACACAAACACAATAATGAGAGGAGATGAGAAGAGATAAAATATCTTGACACGAAGATTTTTATGTGGTTCGGCAACCTTTCCTACATCCACGCCTCAAGTACACCACTTGAGGATTCCATTAACCTTCTCCTTAACGGGTGGAGAAAAAACCTATTATAACCCTTGATCTCCTTTACGGGTGGAGATATAACATTTACAACACTTTATCTTCTTCATGGGTGAAGATTTGACCGATGACACACAAGAGAACACCTCTCTTGAGATTTCACAAGGGTTACATCAACCTTTTACAATTTTCTCAATAAATAATGGAAAGAATAGTTTTTGAGAAATACCAAGAATACTAGCCTCGAGTTGCTTGAAGTAATTTCGGCGTGCTCTTGAATGTCTTTCTCCTTGCTACCTTGGTGATGAGTAGATGCTCCGTTGAATGTCAAACCAAAGATTGTGAGAAGAGGTTTAGGGAAGATAAATGGTTTTCCTATGAGAACAATCTATCCCTAAAGGTTCTCTCAAATACACACTCAAGAATGAGCCTAAGATGCTCAAGATTTGCCTATGAGAGCTTTGAGTGTGTGAGAGATTGAGTTCAAGAAATTTGGTAATCTAACTATAGAGTTTTAGTGCTCTTGAAATGATTGGCAGTCTTGGAGAATGTTAGAGAGAGTTTTGCTCATCAAGAATCAACATTTGGAATACCATAAGGTCATACATTTAAAGCCCTCTTGAATATATGACCGTTGGAAGTCGAAATCACAAGAATAGAGTCGTTAAAAATTTCCGGATGCGATTTCAGTCAACTGAACTTGAAGATTCAGTCGACTGAAATGTTCAGAAATGACCGTTAAAACCTTTGGGCACAATTCAATATACTGAAATCAAAGATTCAGTCGACTGAATCTCATCTGAGACTAAAAAGACCAATCTGCAGCACTTTCAGTCGACTGAAACATAAAGTTCAGCCGACTGAATCTCGGCAGTTTTGTACACCTCCACTAAAATGACCATAACTTGGGTTCCCAAACTCGGTTTTGGGAGCTCTTGGGGTCGTTGGAAAGATCATTGAGAGATCTATCTACTCACAAAATTTGGTCTAATTTGAAGTACATTTGATACATTAAATAATCTCTCAAAGTGAGGGTATATGACAAAAGTGTTTTGATCTGTTTTGCACCCTTTCATTGAAATGCTCATAACTTGAGCTATACATTTCCAAATTGGGTGTTCTTCGACTTTTTAGAAATCTCTTTGAGTGCTCTATCAAATCATAAAGATTTTACTAATATTTGAGCACATTTGATATAAGCAAAAGCTTCTCCAAAACAGGGCAAAACAAAACTAACATGAGAAATCCAATTTAGTTCTACTAAATTCAAAGTTATGGATTCTAAGGTTTGTCCTAAAGGTAAGTCTAGGTATTCTAAATTAGTCTTAAGGTCCAAATACTTGTGTCGGTTGGCATTCATGAAGTTCTTCCTGTTTCGGTGCGATGCCTTCTAAATGACGCGTCTTTTGGAGTTTCAAACTTGATTTAACTATGTCGGTCTTCTAGAGGTGCGATCATGGATACTTAGACGATCACGACTCAATCAAATGAATTGACAAATCAGTACTCAGTCGGACACAGTCACAGAATTGACAACACAGTCTGACTAAGGGAGACAGATTTAACTTTTAGTTCAACAATCTCTCCTTTTGTCAATTTCATGACAAAACCTACAGAATATTCTATACATACCCAAATACAAATTACAGACTTTGATAAGTTCAAATACATGCCATGTACGAAAATATAATATTACAATAGAATCTCAATAAACATGGACATGACTGCATTAAGTCTGAAGGATTGAGGGCTCGTGGCGGCTCCCCCTTAGAATATGCCTTTGATATTCTTGTAAGCATAACATAAACTGCATATTCTTGTAGAGAATGATGTCCCCAATGATTAGTGATAATAATCAATATGTGTTCAATTTTAAAGCATATCTTAAAATCACATTTGCTCCCCCTGTATTTGATACCGATATTGAATTTTTGTTTCTCTCCCCCAATCTTCATGTATTGGCCCCTTCAAAAGTGTTTTTTTTTTTCATGAAAACATTTGTGCTTCTAGTATTTCAATATTTCTCCCCTTTTTTGTCAAAAATGTTGAGTAATGCTAAGATAATGCCATATTCCCCAAAAGGTATGTGATATGACTATAAGCATGAGGAAGAGGAGGTAGAAGAGAGAGAAAGCCAATGGTCTTACACAGTTCTCTTAATGTTCCATGGTTATGAACTGAGGCCAAATTTGCCATTTCTGGACTTACACTGATTTTTAATGTATTCATTGGTTTAAATTTGAGGCCAAATGAATTTGATACCAAATTAAATACAGTGATATATATTTGCCAAAATGAAAATGTCATGAATTTTCAAAAATAATATGATTATGTATGACATTCGGACAAATGCATCACAAGTGTACATGGGTAAGTGATGAGACATTTTGACAAGATATACATGTACACAGGGATATTCAAGCATTCATATTTCTATGGAAATAACGAACATATACCAATCATGCATATCATCATGAAAGCACTTGCAAGACACACCATTTTCCACAAATACATTAAATTGATTAGCCACATAAAAACATAAGTATTTGGGAAAACCACCTACCCTAGTTGTTTTCAAGTATCACACCCCATCAAGAATATATGCTCACAATTGAAGAATACCATCCATGTATCCAAGAAGTGATGCAGTAATCTTTCCATTTGAAAGCACATGAAAGATCCACCCAACTTTTCATTTTTCATGAATAATCAATAGATGTGACTATCATAAACACCATATGTATTCATGAAAAATGCGAACTACTAATGAATATTTGATCATGTACTATAAAAACATTATTCATAAGCATCTATCATTTTTAACACTCATAAAAATATGCCACTATTAAAGAACTAGAGCTTTAAGATAAGGTAGATGGAGTTGGAAGTTATAGGGACCTATAAAGAGTGTGACTAGGTTTGAGGTCATTGATATAAAACAATTAAGTTCATTGTCTGAAAAGTCCATCCAACCCAAGTTATGTACTGTGGTGAAGTTATGAAATCATCATTAATAGAAGTCATTAAAATGAAGCCCAAGGGTGAAGTTATATGAGTGGAGCGTAGAAAGAATGCTCATGATTTATAACAGAGTATTTAATGTGGAATACATTTATGAAGCATAAGTAGTCATGACACACTATGATCATAAATAGGAGTGGAAGATTAATGCTCAGATAAACTCTACGTGGATGTTCATGAGGCTGTTGCATGAAAAGAGTATTGAGTGATTCATCCAAAAGTGATTGACCAGTATCCCTTAAACAGTTATGGAGAGGGGGAATTTTGAAAAGTATGAGAATAAACTACTTATAGAGTACTCTTTCCAAGGTATTATCAATTTGTTTTTCTCCAAGTGTACATTTCCGCACATGACTCATATAATCATCCATTTAGCCCAGTGTAAAGTTGTTTCCACTCAATAGAATCATAACAACAGGGCTTCATTTGTCTTTTATAGCCAAGAATACATGTAAGTACAAATGACAAGGTGTTGGAGACAGTTATTTGTCATTCACATCTGATACCAAAGATGATTATGATAAGTTGTATGTTCCAAAACAATGCCAATCATGAGAGTGTCTTCATGGAGTAATCATAACAATTTCAGCAATATACTCTTGAAGAGAGTGACATCTCTTCCTTAATGTTCACTTGAATGACAGATCATGGCAAGGTATGAAAGCAATTCACAAAAGATCAATGATTCTGTGGAGCATTTAATTTGTGACTGTTCAATTTTTCTTTAAACTCAAATGCTATCATGGAAATCAAGTCATAATATAAGTATACAGATTACAGATGACAAGCCCATAAGATAAGTCAATAGGAGTTGCATTTCAAGCATATTTATCAAATAAAAGAGATATATTTAGCTGAGTGTTTCTATATCCCTTATAACCCAAATGATTGACTTTTGGATATAGCATGAGTTTCAGGGTATGAAGTTTTGGTTACCAAAATGCAAGCCAATATGATGTTTTAATTCAGATTACATTTCATTTTTACTAAGCCACTTTGACTTCCATGTATAAGATAAGATTTTATCATTGTCAAGATATGGAAGATCATGGTGAATGGCTAATTTTCAATAAGCATTGTTCAGGATGAGGGACACTGTGGTTTTCAGTTTTACAGTTAAATGCCTTTTTAACTCCAAATCAGTACTAAACCATCAACTAAGGATTTTAGTGAAAATCATGG